>JAZHRO010000073.1:104702500-105952500 GCA_037157565.1 Thalassia testudinum | reverse complement strand
TTATCCTGAATCTTGGGAGATACCTCTTGGGTTAGATAACGCAACCATGATAAGGGAAGTAAATCCATTTGAGGATATGGATCTTGAGGAAAACATTACATGTGACACTACTGATCAACCTAGGCCACTTCCCATTGTAGGTGAACCTGTGCTAGAGCCAACATCTTCTGATCTGCACTCTTCTTCTTTCACCTACATCCCTAATGCGGATGCTAGAGATTCTGAGATGACACTTTCTATCCCTGATCCTGACATCCGAAGATTAGAAGTAGCTATGGATGACTTGACCGAAGAAATAAATATGCTACCTAAGGTAGGAATTACTGAGGAGCCCAACACATACGAGGGTGAAGCTTTGAGGAGAATGAGCTGGGGATGCACCTACCATCCTGGTCAATCTAATGGATGGCTTGACTCTGATCCTGAAGAGTCAACCTTCGATGAATCAGAGATGAGTACTAATGAGGATGAAGTAATTTCTGACAAGGATTTCAGTGACCTCCCTATAGATCATCTATTTTCATGGATACCCCCATATGATCCAGAGCCTGAAGAGGGCATGATCTTTTATGTCAATTATCGTTATGAGGATCCCTATGACTCAGATTTTGGTTCTGAGATACACGTTGATCTACTCCCTCAGCAACTTCCTGATGAATTGTGGGACATGATAAATCAGTTGAATCAACATCATGATCCCCCCGCTAATTATCCTCTATTCTCCACCACTACTTCACACCTTCCTATAGCTAGAATTTTTGGAGTAGGGGAGCACAATCAGCTGGTTTGCATCTCCAGACCACTGATTTTAGGAGCATACGAGCACATCTTTCTCTTAATCTTGATCGACTCTTATACAAGAACTGATACATCTGATTGAGATTTTTCCCAACTAGAGGCGTTAAACTCAGCATCTACCTCACATTCTACCATCACCTTACACACACTCGCTTTATACATAGCATATTTTTCTTTCAATCATATTTCCTTTTCGCATATTGCATACTAATAGGTTGGCCGATGCTGAACGTTAAAATTCAGGAGCAATTCTAGGTGATTTCTACCCATTTACTCCCTACTGTATTTATTTTCTTTTATATTCATGCATGAGGACATGCAAGAACTTAGGCATGGGGGGGTAGATACGACAAAACTAAAAATTTTATGCCAACATTTAGGAAAACCTCAGAGCTACATGTCAAATGTACTTTAGTACCATAAATAAAAGAACAACTGACTCCACCTCCAATGTTTGCATGGGAGCTAAAAATCATCTGCAATAGCCATTTCTGACCCATCCACTCACCTCTTGTTTTAAATTTAGGGTCAAGCTGAATGTAACCCGATAAGGGAAATTTCATGAAGTACGAATATAAGAGGTTACTTGTTTATAGCATATATACATAGTGCATCCATGAATAAGATCATCTTATTAAGAGAATGCGTTAGGAATTTTATCCTCTAGTTGATTCCTATAATCTAGAATCCAGTACAACTTTTCACACACATATAGAATTTGCAATGGATTTACGGTGAAGGCTGATAAACATCTTTAATCTGTTGAGAAGAAGTAGTGCTTCTTTCCCTAAACCCTTGGACAGTGTTTTGGGAGTTAGGCAGATTTTCTTCCAAAAATCCACCAAATAGTGTGAGATGAGAATAGTGAGTACTGGTGCTCTAAGATTAGTGTAAGGAATCCAGAATCCTAGATAATTAGGTGATGATACTCAGAGATTAGGCATAGTTTTCGCTCTCGGTTCCTACGTATACATTTTTGTGCAAAATTTTGAGAGCCACCAAATAAGGCAAATTCTCGGAGAGCGAGTTTTCATAAAACTAGAGCTAAGGTGGATGGCTACGACCATCTTTACGGAATCCTCAGCTGAAGGAGGGTGTTGATGTCAAGGTCAGAAATACATCATCCTATCCATCTCTCCCGGTGCCATGAATAGGCACTTTCACCAAATAAATCACCCAATGTCTCTTAAGTATCACTAATCCCTAATAATGCCTCCTCAATAAAGTTCATGAATGTATACTAGCTTGTGTTGTGTTGAAAAAAAATATATACATAAAAAAAAGGGAAGAAAAAACAAAGAAAAAAAAGAAAGAAAAATTCAAAAAGAAAAAAATTAGAAAAAGAAGAAAAAGCAAAGGAAAAAAAGAGTGAATATTTAGTGTTTATTTCAGTTGCATTGAGGCAATACCACCAAATAAATTTAAGATCCACCAAATATGGCTTTAACCCACCTTTCTTATGTTTCTGACCACCTCAATATTGGCTGAGGAATTCTGACTTAGTATTAGAGTTATGAGAACTCAATTAAAGTGTTAATGCCAAGTGAGACCACCAAATACAGGTCATATGTGTGAATCTGGTGAGATTGTGAGCTCTAAGAAAAAGAAAGAAAATAAAAGAAAAAGAAAAAGAAAAAGAAAGAATGAATACAAAAGAACAAAAAGAGAGTATAGTTTTTCTCATCTTTCTCTGAGTTGAGTTATGTAATAATTTGGGAATCTAGATTCTATAGTACTAATCTCTATGTAGCACCAGTCGAGAGTAAGCCACCAAATATATAATCTTTTCCCTCTAAAATTTTCTACCTAAGCTTAAAGCTGGGTAGAATTCATATAATATCTTGAATGCCCTGAGGGATGAAGTCCGCCTATCCCGTTAGAATTTTTACTAGGGGTCAAGTACAGGCTTTAGATGTGAATTAGTTTTTCACTCGAATCCGTTGCAAAAGCTACATAGCTACACTTTCACATCTGTTTGGATTTCTAGAATATAGGATGAAAACAAAAAGGAGAAAAATCTCTTGGCATACAGTTGATAAAATAATCAATCCCTTAGGGACCCTTTTATGAATAATTTAGTTTTGCATTTGCTAGGGACTAGTAAGATTTAGGCAAGGGGGTATGATTGCACAGCAATCATAAGTCTTAATTATCCAGAATTATTCTAGGACTTAGCATAAGTTAGGATAGTTCATGTATGCATAAGCATTATTTGCATCTTTACTATTCCTCCTATAGCTATGCATAGAATAATGGTATAATATACTAATTAGGTGCGTTATATAAATTACAAGAAATAAAAAGCTCAGGAGCTGGATTTGAGACTGGATCTGAAGCTGGACATGAAGCCAGAGTTGCAGCAGAGCTGGAGCAGAAGAGCTAGAATAAGATGTAGTAGACAATAATGTAAGGGGTTGAGATATGCTATTCTATTAAGCAAGAATAAAGTAGTAAATTACGAAGAACCTAGGTCCATCTTAGTCCTAAGACAGCCTAGAAACTTCCCTAAGCATTAGCCACACTTAGATTAGGTCACTGTACCCTAGGAAGCCCTAAAACCTTACTTCTAGCCTATATCTGGATGTCTAGATGAGCTACAGGACGTCGAGAACCCTTAGCCACAACCTACACACCTCAAACCCACTTCTGCAGCATTATAAGACATCTAGACACTTGGTCAGATGTCCAATTTCTGTAGACAGAAACTTGATTCTTCTCTGACTCTGATTGGACATCCAAACAACAAGTCTGTACTTCTAATCTTTCACTACAAGACGTCTGATACTATCCTCCAGTTCCTGTTTTGGAATTCAAGCCTTGATCTTGGATTTCTAGGTACTTAAACCAAATTCTAACCCCTTAGGAACCTAAATTAAGGTGCCCTAACCCTAGTACATCACCTCTGGACCTCCCTAAGGACCTAATTAAGTCAACACTAAACTTAATTGACTTGAATCTTGGTCAATTCCATCAGCCTATTTAATTGGACTCATTGAGTCCAATTGAGCCCTAATCTCAGCATACACTATCCAATTGGACTCAATGAGAGTCCAATTGACCTAGACCTACCTTAATTGAGTTATTTTACTCTCAATTAGGGTTTCACACATCCAATTAAACTTGTATCAAGTTTAATTGCATTGTACCTTAATGAAATAGGGTTTGCAACCCTAATTTGAGACCTACATTGACCTAAACCCACTAGAACCTAACCTAATCATCCTAGCCACCTAGGTTTTGATCCACACACACCCACACATACCATCTACATGAAAATACCTAGCCTAAAGTTCTCTAGAACTCTCTACCATGTGTTGTTGCCTTGGTTGCTAAAGATAGCAACCAAGATGCATTCAATTTTTAGATCCACCAAATGTGGATCTAAAAACCACCCATCCATCCACTCTCTCCCTCTCCCACGAGCTCCCACCATAGGCCTCTCTAGAGAATTCCATAACTCTCTAGAGAACTTCCCTTAGGTCTGTAAAAAGACTTAAGGGGTGGCCATTTGGTCCATCTTGGTCTCTTAGCTTCATTCCACCTCCATTACTCCACCTCCATCTCCACGAGCACAACATGGCATCTCCATCACCTCCACGCCAGGCCTAGATCACCTCCAACTTCTCTCCAACGGCTGGCCTACCCACCATTGGCCGTCCCTCTTTCTCTTCTCACCGATTCAAAGGCCATGGGAGCCCACCTTCGAATGCCCTTCATTCTGTAAGCTAGATAAGTAGCATAGTTCATCTTAGATTAATGTTTTATTACTGCTTAGTAGTGTAGCTCCTTACTTCTCCCCCAAGGATGCATGCATAATCCCCCGTAGATTCATGTATGCAGTCGTTTTCTGATAGCTATTAGTTTTTACATTCCCTATACAAGCATTTCGCTATCAGTGCTCTGCAACTCTGTTATCATCATCTTTATATATATATGTTGAAAATCACCATGTGCCTGATTATCTTCTTTTGGTGTGATTAAAGTTGCATGTTTTCAATTTATGATATTCTCGGAATAGCATGTCGTGCATCAATACGAACATAGCATAAATCGACATGCTATTTTGAATAAGTAGAGCGAGCGAGATTGATTTCTAATTTGCATTTCCAAAATGCCTCCCAGAGACGAACGACCGAGACTCAAGTCTCGTTATTTTATAAATTATTTTTTATGAGTGTTTTCGCACACTATACTATGACAAGATCTCTGTATTCAAGACATGCGCGAGAACCGCTACCTGTTACTACTGTGGGGCCATATTCTTTTAGCATGGAACACATAGATGCCAACTTAGCAGCCAATTTGACAGTTGCGTTGCCTTTATCTTGGTTGGATCTCCACCAAGATTCAATCATTTCACGGAATCCCTGCTCTCTAAACCAAGACTTTCTGAGTTTAAAATAAGACCCAACATGGACGTTGTCACCTCTATCCCAGACCAGTGGCATATGATCTGAAAAGGGATGCTCCAATCCTACCACCGAGGATAAATGGAATTTTTCCAGCAGCTCCGCATTCCCAAAGAATCTGTCAAGTTTGGAGCACAGACCATTCCCACTTCTCCATGTAAAATCCACCCCAGCAGTAGGAAATTCACTCAATCCCAATTCTCGTACTGTTACCTAAAATCCAAGGGAAGCATTGTCTAGAAATCCACTCAATCTGTCCGACTATGTCAAGGTTCAGTTGAAGTCACCCCCGACTAACCATGGTAGTCCCTGTGAGTGTCTCGCCAGATCTGTCAAGTCCTCCCACAATTCAGACTGACTACTTGCAGCACACGGGCCATACACACCTGTGATTAACATTTCATCTCCCCTTGGATCATCTTACATCTGCAAGAAATAGCATGCCTAGATTTAAAGACCTCAAGCACATCTAAGCATGCCTCCTTCCACCAAAATGCCATCCCTCCAAGTCTTCCATATGCTTCTACTGCCACACAGCTAGCATATCCATTCTTCTTCAAATCAGTCCACAAGGGACTGTTCTCACATTCGATATGTGTTTCTTGAATGTGAGCACATTCAATGTCCCATTCTCTTAGATATCTCATATGTGATGCCCTTCTAATTTCATCATGCAACCCACGCACATTCCAGGAGAGAACTCTCATCTCCCCTTTTGAGAATCCCTTATGTTTGCTTGAGGCATGCATTCAACTTTAATTATCAGAGCAATGGAATTTTCATCCACCTTCTTGGTTGCCAAAATCTTTCTTCTTTGCCTTAGCTTATAGGGGGATCTCCTCGGGGTTGGTTTTGATGTGGCTCCAGGCCCATATGTCAGATCTTTGGCAGCAATGAAAGAAGAAGTTTGTACCATTGAGTTCACTGGGATATCTTGCAGTACCCTCACAGATTGTTCTTCCTCTTGAACAGTTTGGTCATCCCCCATCACAACCATATCCTCCTGTTCCCTCTCCTTGTAATGATGATCTTTCCTCTTCTTTGGCTCAGGTGCCTCCTCAGGTGTGCCTCTCCCTACCTGCTCCAATGAGGGCTCCTCTTTAACAATCTCTACATAGGTTCACTGCATCTTCTGCTCATGGATCTCATTCACCACCTCCCTAAGTTTTAGGCTCAGAAGCCATGAAGTCCCACCACATCTGAGAATGATCTTCTCTTGTAGTGATCCTCCTTTGAGGACCTCCACAGTAACATATAACGCTCTGCCATCCCCTTCCCTCAAACTGATCTCTGCATCCGCTGCCACAGTCGCATATCCAGCCAGAACCGATGCTACCACACTTCGTGATCTAAGCTACAGCGGCAAACCACTGATTTCTAGAGACCCAGATCGAGAGCCAACCCTTTGAGGCGGTCGGTCTGGCAAGTCTCCATCAAAAGGTGAGACAATCCTCCAGATCACGGTTAAATTCTCAAAACTAGAGGATTTAAGTTGAAGTCGCTCCACATCCATCATACCCAAATTGAAAAGAACAAATAACATAGGGGATAGGGTAGAGACCTTCCAACCTTCAACTGAGAGTGCATGGAATTTTACCAAGTTTTTGATGCGGTCTATTGATGGATTGCCAGCCATCACCTCCCCGACCAATGCCCCTTTGAGCATAAGCTCGAAGGTCTTTCTATCCTCAAACATAGGAACTTCAACATCAATGGAAAACCCCTTGTAGTTGTTTGGTGGTGGCGGTGGTCCAGCATTAAGCGTCGACTTAGGGCACTAGGCTGACGTCTTACTAGGTCCCCCTCTGATCTTAGTGCAAGCATCTATCTTATGCCCGTGTCCTCCACATGCTAGGTAGACGAGGGGGGATTGGCAAATCACCGCCAAATGGCCTCTCCTTCGGCAACGATAGCAGAAGACATCCCTATTAACCCTACTCCACCTCTCTCTCCCAGTTCGGTCATTGCCCATATGATTGCTACCCCTTAGGGTTTCCCCTCACCGATTTCTTCTCCGCCCAGCCCTAGATCGCCACGTTGACCATCCCTCATCCTCGCCATGGCCGACCTCTTCTCTCCTCTTATCCTCCTCTCCACCCTCTCAACAGTTCCGTGATCCATCTTCTTTACATTTCCTATCCATTCTCTTAAATTAATACTTCGAATTTTTCAAATCTCGTCAAAGACTTGAGAAAAAGATCCATATTTTAGTAAATACCTGAGATAATTAAGTCAGAAATGACTTGAAGAGTCTACACGAAAAGACTTTGTTTGTACATTTCCTAAGATTGGTAAATCGTCAAAGTTGAGAATTTTCAATCTTTCATAGCTCAAAACAATAAAAAAATCAAATTTTTTATTTTTGCAATTAATATTTTTTTTTCAACAAGATAAAAAATATATAAAAATTTGAAAACAAAATGTGAGTCAATCAATATTATGTACCCCCACCCCCCATGCTTATTTCATGTAGTGTCCTCAATGCATGCAATAAACATAAGCAAAGAATAGATATCACCTGACAATCCGTGAGTATTGTACAATTAAGCACGATCACCTCCAGATCTAAATTAATTAACCTAATATGTATAATTAGAAATGTTGGGTTCCCTCCCAACAAAAACTCTATTGTTAGTCTACAGCTAGATGCAGTGTAGCACTAGAATATGTATATTTAGGCATGGAATGTCAACAAGGGTGAAACAACTATTGGTACAACCTCATTCTAAGAAGTTAGGTACATGATAGATGAATCAATTGTTGTACCTAGTGGCTTTTAGTCCACAGGTAATGAGGTGCAGACTTAGAAATTGAGTTATGTAAACCAAGTCCAAAAGACATGCTCAACAGAGTTTTGTACCCAATGTTAGTGATATTTGAGATGATGATCTAGATGTTGGGTCAGCTTGGATTTACCAAATTCTAATTTAGTGATCTATGTCAAAATCTAAGTCATAAAAATATGTTCATTATAGTCAAAATCGTGCAATACTTGAGAATTTTTTTCCGAACTCATAAAAATTGTATTTGAAAAATTGAAGTACAAATCATCTCACTGGGAGGTAATCTAATTTTCACGCTTCCTTTTTTTCTTTTATATATCTCTTTTTTGACTTTTGATTTATAAAGAAAGAACAGATTCAATACTAATAACTACGAATCAAAAGCAACTATAATGAAGAGCAAATAAAGAAACAAGAACTAAATTTTATTGCTAGTAAGAAGAGTCTATTACAATTAGATTGCACTAATAGATAGAACTACAAATAGAGGAAATCTATAGAAATGCTTAAGAACATATGAAAATAAAAGCAATGGTATCCACGAAGGCCTATCCTGGAAGATAGAGATGCTGGTAAGGAAGTGGAGGTGAAGGTGCACCTGAAGGATCCACACCAAAGGTGGTGTGGACTCACTTGAACTTAGAGAAAGTCATTAAGGTCAAGATGATGGAGAGGGGTGGAGAAGGTGGATAAGGAAGTGCCTTGGCTGGCCATGATGGAGTCTTCAAGAAGCTCTGTGGTTGGCCAAGTGTGGTCTTTTGTGGCTAAAAATAGCAAGTTACGTTGGCCTTAGAATGAAGTGAGTGTGGCTGAGGTGAAGAGGTTTTAGATTTATCAAAATTAGGATAGCTTTAGATTAGGTTTACGATAATTTTTTTGAGAATGAGTTGTCTTAAACTTCAGGTGGTGGAGGGTACAGTAAGAGGCCAAGCGTGCCTTGTCTCCTTTTATTCTTGTCTTTTTATTCCTTAAGCTCTTGTCCTTGGCTTTTCTTATTCTTCATTATTTGTCTTCTAATTAGGTGCTCCTCTTCCAATAATTGGTCCTTCTACTCCTCAGCTTGTTCACTTGCTCCTTATACCTACATTATTCACAAAAGAACATAATTAGTCACACTTATTCATAAACTAATCGAATTAGGGAGGTACACCCCAATCTAATCAGCCCGGTGTAGTCTGCCTTCCTTAGGGGCCATTTACTTGAGGAGTCATTTGTGGTTTCTCAAGAGATGGTGACCAGTTGAACTTGACGACACATGAGGGCCTTCTTATGGAAGGTAGACTTCTCCAACGCCCATGACAACGTGTCTTGGGCCTACCTTTGGGAGATACTCTGGAGGAGGGGTTTTCCGAAGGTGTAGGTACATTGGGTAAGGAGATGCATGATGACGGCTTCCTTCTCACCCCTCCTTAATTGTAGGCCTATTGGCATGTGGATTCAACCCCAAAGAGGGGTACAGTAGAGGTTTCCCCTCGCACCAGTTCTTTTCACCCAAGTCGTTGGCACATTGGCTTGGCTAACCTTTAGGGTTGCTGATGCTAGGCTCATTAGAGACTTTACTATGGAGCTAGAGCATAGGACTCCTACCCCCATATTATAGTGCGTGGATGACACAATGTTCTTCGTGGAGGGGGAGGAACCATAGCCCCGAGTGGTGTGGAGGATTGTTCAGATCTTTGGTGACATCATTGGCCTCCGTGGATTAGTAGGACCAAGTCTTCCCTGGTATGCTTCCACTAGAATGACAAGTGCAGGGCTACCATCTCTAGTGTTCTCCAGACACCAGTTGTCTCCTTGTTGGTTGATGAGGTGTAGCTCATCATAGCTAAATGCCAAGTTAAGCTAGAAACTAGGTTAAACACTACTAAATTAACACATGAAAAGGGTTAAGTGTGGGAAATAACAGAAATGACCTAAAACATCCAGTTTGTGCTAAAAACAAAAAATTAGGCCATAAAATGAGATATTCTATTCATTAATATAAATTGATGATCCAATTTCAAAATTGAACACACATTTAGATTCAAAACTTCAAATTAAAAGTGAAATCAACTTCTAAAATGTTCAATTGGGCTTCATTAAAGCCTTAGCTGCATTTGGACATCATTAGGACCTCACATTTATGGTTTCTCACTTAGGTCCTTAGGTCATATACATTTTCTTCACATTTGAAACCTCCAAGACTTGTTTATAAGCCGTCGGGGACCTTTTTGCAACACTTTAGGGACTGTGTCACATTCATTTCACCCACTTATGGGTTTCTTCACAATGTTTCTACCGTTTCACCTTTAGAGGGCCTCAACGTAATTTTTCCTTTACACCTGCAGCCAGTGAGCCACTGTAGATGCCCAAAGAACTCGATCAATCTTGGTTGTCATTTCCTTGATCTCTTGATCTGATGATCGATCTCTAATCGAAGCTTCGTGCACTTCGGAGCATGTGATCACCCTTTTCCCCAGATCTTATCGAACAGTGGCAATTTGATTTGAATGCTCGTGCACTCCTCGATTCCATCTTCACCGCCCAAGACCTAATGACCTAATCCTACCATTACGGTGCTCAAATCTAGTAACAAAGCTACTTAAGCAGCTCCCCTGAGCCGCTTGCACACTTAATCTCTCCATCCCCTTGAGTGGTTCCCTTCACCCTATTCCCTCAACTCCTCACCTCCTTTCATCGCCTGTGGTGATAGAGCAGGTTCCCTCCCTCTGTCAATCTCCTCCTGCTGCCTGTTGTTGCCTCTTGGACACCTTCCTCGTCAGCTGAAGGGTCTTCTCCCCTTTCTTCGTCATCGACCGCCAGCTGGTGACCTTGGACATCACCTTCATTTAGATAGGATTTTTTGCTTTCTAGACTAGTGTAGTATTATTAGTGTAGTTTAGAGTAGCTTAGGAGTAGATCAGATAGTGAATTCAATGGTTTGATTGTTAGAGTTAGGAGTAGATTAGCTTAGGTAGTATTCCACTCACCCACCTCCTCTGATCAATTTAGATTAGAGTTGATGAATTCATCTATTCATCATGTTCATTTAATCTCTCTCTCCATATCACTATCACATTCATTGATTTCCTTGACGATTTATTTCACGATTCGCTCCATTCATGAGAATCACTATGGATCTAAAGCTCAATAGCTTCTAGATCCACAGTGCATTCAATCCCATCTGATGGTGAATTCATTCATTCCATTAGTCACAAGTTTCCTCAATGCAATGTGATTTGCACTTATTTGATCATTTAGAACTGATCTGAATTTTTGAGTTGAATGAGGATTTTCTGATGTAATCATGTGTTGATCGAATTTAAATGATCAAATTGAGATTTTTTATGTTTGATTGGCATGATTGCAATGAGATTACGCTGTTTTAACATGATTTTGATCATTATATGTGCTTATGCCCAATTTTAAACTTAATCCGTGATTTCTGGCTTTGTTTGGTAGCTCAAGCCCATGAGAATCAGATGTCCTAATTTGAGGCTTGAGAAATCATCCAATTGGTTTTAAAGGATCACCTAGAACACATGTACACCAATTGATGGTGTGCAGATGTTTCAGATGACCAAATCATTTTGGTAGAGCCATTGCAATAGCCCAGTTTGGGCAACTAATAAACGCTAGTTTATCATCATTCTTATGACCTAAAACAGATCTAGCTTATAGGTTTTTAACCTCGCAAACGGGTTTTTGGGTTGCATTTAGGCATCAATTAGGTTAGGCATGCATTGCATATTTTGTTGTGTTTTTGACACATTTATTTGAGTGTTAGGGATAAACAGATAGTTAGATCCTTAAAACCCTAGCACTCAGGAAGGTAGAAGATGAAGAAGAAGCTCCTTTCAGCTAGATTCTAGCTAGATCCAACTCATCTTAGCTGGCTCCCAACTCATTCTAGCTGGATCAATTCATCCCTAGCTCCATTCAACTCATCTCAGCTGAATGGTAGCTCTAGCTGGTTCACCTTAGCTCTATTTAGCTCACCTTAGTTGGATGGCAACTCAAACTAGCTCAAGTCAATTGATCCCAGCTCCATTCCAGCTCCTACAACTCAGAAGAGTTCACTGGAAGTTCAACCTGATGAGGTCTAGCTACTAGCTAGACTTGGTCAGCTAAAGATGACCTTAACCAGCTTAGGCCAGCTTAAGTATAGCTCCCGGAGGCTCTACTCAGCTCAACTTAGTTGAGCTGAGCTACTTGACTTAAGCTAGCTACTCTAGCTAGCTCAGTAACC
The DNA here is from genome assembly GCA_037157565.1 of Thalassia testudinum. Lineage (NCBI taxonomy): Eukaryota > Viridiplantae > Streptophyta > Magnoliopsida > Alismatales > Hydrocharitaceae > Thalassia > Thalassia testudinum. Next base: position 105,940,282 of record JAZHRO010000073.1, on the reverse strand, counting down.
TCTAGGAAGACTAGACCTAGCTCACCTTAGCTCACATCAGCCGAACCCAGCTCATCTTAGCTTGGCTTAGTAGCTAGCAAAGAACTAGCAAGCTAAGCCAGCTAAGGTAGCTCCTTGCAGCTCTCTTTAGCAACCACCAGCTCCAGTGCAGCTCAAGATAGCTTCCTCTAGCTCATCACCTCCAAAATCCTAGCTCCCTTTACCTCTCTACCCTACTCTCTACTAGCTAAGCTAGCTTAGCTAGTCCACCTCCATTGGCAACCCAACCTAACCCTAAAACCAACCTAGCTAAGCTCCACCAAATAGCTCTACCCAATTTTGGCACCCTTCCACCCCACTCCACCACCAAAAGCCTCCACCATTTTGGCACCAAAACCATCCTATAACCACCTTGGTTTTTGGTGCCAAACACCCTTCCATCCCAACCCTCCATCCAACACCTAAACCCATCTCAACCACCCACCACATAGGAACCCTTCTAGAAGCCCCCAGTTGGCGCCAAATTCAAGGCATCCCTACACCCATGGATGTCCACCAAGGGTGGCCTCCAACCCTTAAGCACCCACCTAGGTAACCCTACATTTGGCGCCAACTAGTCATAACCCTAGGATATCCATAACCACTTATAACCACCTTAAAAATGAATCCTAGCCCTACACATATCTCCACACCAACCACCACCTTCCCTTCCTATAAAAACAAATCTAACCACCACCTTAAACCATCTCCTCTCCATTAGTTAGGTTCTTTCATCCACACAAAGAAAGAAGGAGAGAAAAGATCAAGGGTGCAACCTACCCGCCCCGTTGGTGCCTTCTTCCTCTAGGGACTAGCAAAAGATAGGCATGGAGCTATGATGCAGACACAATTATTGAGGATAAAATGGCTATTCTTGGATGTTCCTAGGCTTAGATTTGCATTTCATGTTATAAATATTGCATAGCATTCATCATCCTGCATTTAGAGTAGTTGTGCATATTTTAGGTTAATTATGTCCTTTTTATGACCAGGAGGGAAGGAGATTTATTTCTGGCCCTTGGATTGACGATTCGACCGTATGGATCTGATCAGGAAGACGATCGGAATCCAACACCTTCGAAATCGCCTTGATCGGAGTCCCCTAGCACCATATGCAATTCGAGGAAGATCAACGGCCAAGGGAGTAGGTGATGCAATTTGGAGCTTTAAACGATAAATCCAACCACATGGATGGATTCAGGTCTACGATCGTAGCCCAACGACGTGAAAATCAACTCAATTTGACCTCTGTAGTAGCCCCTACAAGAAAAAGAAGATGGATGACCTAGGTCACGCCATGTGGAGCAACCTAGGTCGCCCATGCACACACACGTGCATAGCAGTGCAGGCACGCGCACGTGGGAAGGCAGCAGCAGTGCGAGCAGGCGCGAGGTGCATGGGCACGTAGTGTGCATGCGCGCGCGACAAGTGCACGTGGAGTGCATGCCAGCGATGCGGCAACAGGGGTGCGTAAGTAGGATCATCAAAGACATTTACAGTGGATCTTCAGCAACGTTTATGACCATCACTAAATGTCCTGTATACGAATTTGATTCTTTCCTCCACAATAAAAGGACCCCTACCCCTCCCATTTTTCTTCATCTCTTCCTTTCTTCTCCTCACCACCTTCAAGGCTCTAGAGAGAGCTTGTCCCTAGCCTAGGATGCTCCTCTAGAGTAGAAAACAAACATTTGTTCCTGCCTCTCATCCCCATTTGTGGAGCATCCTACAGCCGTCCTCTCAACTCCCTTCGGGAAGAAGATCCTCGCCACGACACCGTCCTACCCTACCCTCCGTCCTCCAGCTCCGTCCACATTCATTTCACTCCTCACCACCTTCCTCTAGGCGACGTCAGAGCTAGTCGTCCTCCAAGCACCGTCGAGGGGGATTTCTCTCACCTATCTCTATCTTTATTGCTTTCGTAGTATAGTTTTCTCGCTTTCCTAGTTGTAATAAACATTTGATTATAAAAATACATTATTGTTTCTCTCTCTCTATCTCTCTCTTTTTGTTTTGCAAGTAGATTAGCTAGAATTCATCAACCTGATCTCTCGCCCTTTTAAAATACCAAAAAAATAACAAAAGATAAAAATGACAAAAACAAATAAAAAGCGAAACACGGATTTTTCAAACCAAACATTTGCCTCTCTATGTTCGACCCAGGACTTACTTTTGAGTTTTGGTTATAAATTTTATCTAATCGACGAAATTTCTCGCGAATCGAACTACGACGATGGGTTTTCCAAAATCCAACCCTTTACGTGTGAATCTCCGATGACGCATCATTTTGGCACCGTTGCCAGGGAGGCAACGCTCTTTGATTTTTTCTCACCTTTTCCCACATTACTTACATATTTTTGTAACCTATCTTTCTTCTTCAATTTATTATCTTGTAGGAACCCAATCGATGAGCCGAAGGCGGTAGATTGGAGTAAAGTGCGAGTAGAGACATTCGTAAGTTTTTCCTCACTTCCCCACCCACTACATCATTTTGCCACCTTAATAATCAAGACCTAATCTACTTAGGTGTTTTCACGAACTCTAGTGTAGAAATTGTTTATCTTGTTTGTCACTTCACCTCATCTCACCCTTCTGCATATATGAAAAAATATATATATATACTCTTCTCTTGTGGGATTTAACTGAAAGCTACACACCTAACACCAACAACTTCTCATCCTAAGACACACAATCATATTGATTCGACCACTTAACCGGAATCTGATCTGTGGATCCGGTACACCTTAACTCAACACACAAATAAGTGAGTAGACAATTTGAATAGGTTAAACATCTTGTTTGCCTTAATCAAGTGGTACAACAGGCTGATTGATTGAACTGTTTAGGCCTCACCTCTTAAGATAAAAGCGATCCATCAAGTAGCTTGCCACTTAGGGTTGAATGTTAGGGCTAAACTAGGCACTCCACATTAGTTTTTGATTTCTAAAGGAATATATCATCACCAGTGCTTTCAAAACTTGGAGTGTTCTACTAAACTTGATTGAACAAACCTAAAGATTAAACCCTAAAAGCTACTAAACAAGGTTAAACCCTAAAAGACACATCATCAAATAACTTTGTTTGCAAACCCTGGTTGTGCACGCACACACATTTGGATTGATCATTAAGGGCACAACCCATCTAAAGGACCCATCACATTCCAAGAGCATGATTATCCCAAGCCTAACTAAAACTGAGTAGACATTGGCCTTAAGGATTGATTCGCTCTTTGAGGCTCAAATTGAGATTTTTTTTGATTAATTTACTTCTACTGGTCCATTTGATGTCTAGTTAGGGGAGTAGCATCAAACGACCGCAGCTGGGGGGTACACTAGGAACCAGAGGTGCAAGCCAAAGGAAGAACATTCTCCCCAACCCCTCCCTCTAGTTGGTTGGATTAGCTGGATAGAAGTAGGCCAAATCATTTCTATCATCTCAAGACAGGTCCTAGGAATCTGTAGGTCTTTAGGCTACCCACATACGGACAAGTTTGGTTGATTGTACCGCAGGGTACCTTTCTTTCTTCTGTTTTCCCTCCTACTCTACTATGTATCCTTCCATATCTTACACACATTTGCCATCCTACCCTCCTACCAACACATATCCTCAAGATGATTACTTTCCCAACTCGACTTATGATTACCCATCTCCTAGTCGGGATAACTTTGATTGGGGATATAATACCGGACCTCAATGTCCAGGGCCTAACCCTGGACAACATGATTATGATTACTATCCTTCCCAAAGCTACAATGATTATAGATTTCCATCCTTTGATGATCAAACCAACCCGATCTACAATCAGGAAGGATATGATGATTATAACATCTACCCTCCCCAATATTCCACTGAATATAGGTCACCTCCATTCTTTGAACAACCCGAGATGGCCTACTATCAAGGAGGGACCTGAGAACCTCAATATCTTGACTCCCCTAGAATAAACCCAAACCCACCCAATTCGGTTCAGGTGAACTAGATCCAAGATAGCGTGTTGGCTAACTTGAGAAACACCATACAATCTTTAGAAGCTTAGCCAACACCATGCACTGAAGCATTGAAGCCCATGATAAAAATGATTGATGAGATGAATAGCTCTTTATTGGATTTGCTCCAAAATGTTAGGGATAGGGGCTTAGGTGAGTTTCTACTTGGGAAATTGTTGAGATTGAGGATGAAATTTGTGGTTTCCCTAGTCCAATCTTGGGATGATTTGCAAGATGAACCCCCTTCAGGAGAGCCAATGTTTGAACCTGCTCAGGTGCTTGTCAGGGGGGATACATTTTCTGAGACCCGAGATGACCAAGTCAGTCTAGAGCAACCAATTGAGGATGAACTTATTGATTCACCCGAGATCCTTGAGCTAGGGAACGAAGAAAAATATGTCTCCATGGATCATGAAATGACATACGATTTTGAGACATATATAAATGCAGACCAAGAATTCTTTGACTCTGAGGGTGAAGAATCACTTAGTGAAGTCTTACTTGAGCATAAAGAAGATGATTTTAGTGAGTCAAATGGGCCTGAGGAATCTGATGAACCATTTGACGGCCCGATAATAGAGGAATTTGATTCAGTTGGGGTTAACTTGGAGGATCCGGAGGATTCGAATCCTGATGATCAATTAGTGACCCCATTCCTCATCCGCACCCTGAAAGGCTAACTTTTAAAATCATTATGCCCAAGTCAATCCTAATTCAGCCATAATTGTTGGACTTAGGTATTTTAGATGGGGTGTACAATGATCTGGAGGTCCCAGAAATCTTGATCTTGGAGGATAGGAAGTTGGAAATAAAAATATGGGAAGCTACTTTTGAGGTAACTACAATTTTTGATCTAAGGGTTCCTACTGACCTAAAACCACTTACTTTCTACCAAGACCCTTATGTTATCTTTCATGTGCAACCCAAGATCAGAATCATTGATTATCTTTTTGAGTTGAAATCTAAAAGGAGATCCGAACCAATTGAACCATTTCTACCCATTGTTCGACACTTTGGTCTTGGGTTGCATACTACAAAACCACAGGTCTGGCCTCGCAAGCACAATAATCTCTGATTCTAGGTGATTTTCATCCAGAACCTGAGAACTACTCGACCCTGGGGCATGGGTCTGCACCACAACTTGGTCCACATCTGTGGACATCTTCTGTGGTAGGTCTGAGGATTAATCTTTTGATTCTGATTCTGACATGCACTTGTGAATTCTCCATTTCTTCCTTGTATGTATTTTATTCCAAACTAAAGGTATTAAACTTAGCGTGTGTGTATACTCTCTTCTCTCTGTGGAGCTGACCGGATTTTTATGAAATTCAGGTGATATTCTGTTTACTCTATCCTTTTCATGTCATTGTTTTTACAATGAGGACATTGTGTCATTTAGGCATGGGAGGTGGATAATTAATTCCTGAAATTATTTTGTTAACTCCATGGAAAATATTTTATTTTTATTTTCTTAAAAAAAAAAGAAAGAAATTAGGAGAAGAGAACTTAGGCATTTGGAAGTAATTAACTTTAGGAAATGATATGATAGGACCAGAACACTTAACCTCTTCAGGTCTTCGGGCTTAATTAGCCTGGGTGTCCACTCGAATGTGGACTTAGTCTCGAGTCCTTGCCAAGTATTTTTACTTTAATTTGGTGAATAAATTAGGATGATAAGTATGCGACTTATCAACCCGCCCTTTGATTTGAGGGGATTTTAAGTCTAAGCATCTACACATTGTTTGCATTGACTCACTTTTCAATGATATTTATGAAAATTGGGTAGATAATGAACCGTCTAGAGTAGTATGGCTGGCAAGTTGTTGTGGGTAACAACCCATTGCCCGATTGTCCAGAGCCCAGCTACATGGCCATACTCATTCTACCACTCTTAGGTAAATCTTAGAGTAGGGAAGCCACCTACTCAGGAAAAGAAAAAAATGATACTCAAAAATAAAAAGAAAAAAAGAAAAGAAAAAGAAAAAAAGAGAAAAAGGAGAAAATAAAAAAAATAAAACCACACTTCACCGCACGAGTATGGTTGGCAAGTTACCGTGGGTAATAACCCACTGGCCGGTTGTCCAGAGCCCAACTCACAAAAATGCATAATAATTCCTAAAACACTTAGGGAAGAAGCTGGGAAGTAGAATAAACAAGGGAGATATACACTGGGTTCACCCTTGTGTTGACTCCATAAAAACTAAAGTAGGGAGAAAGCGACCATTCGAAAAGATAAACCTTGAGGCAAAACTCTTAAGGTTACCTGGGGTTGTAGAAACCCGAAGTCCGTTTTAATGACCGCCTAGTGAGTCTTTCACTCTTTTCACAAGATGCTTAGCACTTAGACTCCTTTTTGAGTCTTAGGCAGGTCTGGTAGCCGTAAAAAGTTATCTCAAAACTCTTAAACTCCAAAAGTTCAAAAAAAATTAGAAAAGAAGAAAAAACAAAGAAAAATGTATCTTCCCTTTTCAAATAAAGTGAGGACTTAGGTGGTTTGCATTCTGGTAGACACTCGGGTACTGTTGAGTTTTCGTAGTTTAGGACCTTAGTTGAAAATTTTCTTTTGTTAATAAACAAATGCCTTAAGCAATCAAGCCCTAATTCCATTTTTATCCATAGCATATAGTTTAATTTTGCTAGGAACTAGCAAAAGATAGGCATAAGGGTATGATGTAGATACAATTATTAAGGATAAAATGCCTATTCATGCATGTACCTAGGCTTAGATTTGCATTTCATGTTATAAATATTGCATAGCATGCATCATCATGCATTTAGAGTAGTTGTGTATATTTTAGGTTAATTATGTCCTTTTTATGGCCAAGAGGGAAGGAGATTTATTTTAGAGCCTCTGATTGATGATCCGACCATACGGATCTGATTAGGACAACGATTGGAATCCAATGCCTCTGAAATCACCTTGATCGGAGTCCCATAGCATCATATGCAGTCTGAGGAAGATCAATGACCAAGGGAGTAGGTGACATAATCTGGAGCTTTAAACGATAAATCCGACTGCATGGATGGATTTAGGTCGACGATCGCAGCCCAACGACACAAAAATCGACTCAATCTGACCACTGTAGTAGACCCTACGACGGAAAGAAGATGGACGGCCCATGTCGCGCCACGTGGTGCAACCCAGGCCGCCCATGCGCATGCACTCACACAGCAGTGCAAGCACACATGCTCGCGCGGAGGCAGTGGCAGTGGCAACAACAGCAGTGCGCGTGGGCGTGAGGAGCGTAGCGCGCGTGCGCACACGACAAGGGTGGATGGAGTGCAAGCCAGCAGTGTGACAGTAGGGGCATATGAGCGAGATCTTCAACGATGTTTATGACCGTCACTAAATGTCCTGCATATGAATTTAATTGTTTCCTCCACTTTAAAAGGACCCCTACCGCTCCTATTTTTCATTATCTCTTCCTTTCTTCTCCTTACCATCTCCAAGGCTCTAGAGAGAGCTTGTCCCAAGCCTGGAATGCTCCTTTAGAGTAGAAAACAAACATTTGTTCCAGCCTCTCATCCCTATTCGTGGAGCATCCCGCAGCCGTCCTCTCACCTCCTTTCAAGAAGAAGATCCTCGCCATGACGCCGTCCTACCCCAACCTCCGTCCTCTGGCTCCATCCTTGTTCGTCCTACTCCTTACCACATTCCTCTAGGCGACGTCAGAGCGAGTCATCCTCCAAGTGATCATCGAAGGGGATTTCTCTCACCTATCTCTATCTTTATTGCTTTCTTAGTATGATTTTCCCGATTTCCTAGTTTTAATAAACATTTGATTATAAAAATACATGATTGTTTCTTTCTCTCTCTATCTCTCCCTTTTTGTTTTACAAGTAGATTAGCTAGAATTCATCGACCTGATCTCTTACCCTATTAAAATACCAAAAAAATAACAAAAGATAAAAATGACAAAAATAAATAAAAAGCGAAGCGTGGAATTTTCAAACCAAACCTTAGCCTCCTCGGGTTCGACACAGGACTCACTTTTCGAGTTTCGATTATAAATTTTATCTAAACCATGAATTTTCTCGCGAATTAAACTACGACGGATTTTCCAAAATCCAATCCTTTCTGCGACGAAGATCTGCTACATCAATAACTTATAGATGTATTCTATATATTAAATTAAGTATTTAGAATAACTTATTGCATATACAACTTTATTGTATTATTATATATTAATTTATATAACTTAAACTATAATAACTAAGTAATTATATAAACCTATTTAAATGTACATATTTGTATTTGATACTGCACATACATATTTATCTATGTAATATGTACTATATAATACCTATAATTTAATTTAATTTAATATTTATAGTAAATAATTAAGTTATTAAGTTAATTTGGTAATTTATTAAGTTAAAATACAATAAATTAGCAATTTCAGTTAATACTGAGATAAATTATATTGCATATTTGTATTATATAATATTAAGTATTTTCAACTTATTTAAACCATAATTATACTATGTAAAACTATCTTAAACCAATATTTAATTATGAATAAATTAAAATAAAGCTTATAAAATATAATAAAAATATGCAATAAATAATTTATTATGTATATAAACTTCGTATAAAGTCAACTTTCTAATTAATTAACTAATTTACACTTTAATTAACGAATGAAACTCTAATTTAATGTATATAAACAAAAAATTTTACCTAATTTTATTATATAATAAAATAACCTATTTATGTAAAGTAATTATATAATTATGTAACCCTATATAAGGGCTTTACAATGGAATAATTTAGTTTTAATTTAATTAAATTATGGCTCTCAAATGGAGGCCAAAGTTCACAAATTAGCACATTCCAGGGCAGCGGCAGCAGCCAAATTGAGTGTTAGATAATGCCACATCGGTGGCTGAGGAAGAGCTGCATCAATATAAGTTGTTTTTGTGGTTATGCCTGTTCGGTCATCACGGTGTAGGGCACCAAAGAAACTATACGCTATTTGATGGAAACACCATCATGAGTCTTCACTAGCTCATTTTGACCCAATGAAGAGAATAAATGCTCCTACATAACCAACTGAAGGTCATAATTCACTACATAACCTTTCTGAGAGGAAAATAAGAAACTAGGGGTAAAACTACAATTTTACCAATGCAGTACAACCATGGGCTTTCTCAAGGGCTAAACAAAGGTCAAATGGTCTTAAAAAGATTATAAGTGGGTTGGATGAGATAGAAAAGGGTTTGTGTGTATCTTGTGAATTAAATGACTTTTTGAAACCCTAAAATAGACCCACTTGATTAACTAAGGTTCTGGCCAGGATAAAATTCACATAAACCCTCTAAAAATTATATAAAAATATTCTCTAGGGTTTAGAACCTTCAATTTGGCCATTAAAACCCATCTTGACCTACAATGGGGCCTTAGACAGATATTTACCTTAATTTGGGTTTTTGCATAAATTTCCCAGTCAAATGTGGTCAAACCCAAAATCCAACTTCACCATTGGATTCCTTAGGTTCAATTAGGTTTGTACCAACATTTATACCTAAGGGGAACTCATCTTGACCTATTTTGCAAAAAGGTCCAGTCTGATTACATTTGTACCCCTATCATTCAAAAACCCTTACAAAAAGCCCCCTAGCTTCTTCATTATTTTCACAAGTAGGTCCCTCTTCCATTATAGCAGAGGAATCCTACTCCGATGAGCTTTGGAAGGAGAGTTCTCCCTGATTGCTCAGAGAATCTCTTCCAAAATTGGAAGGGAGATTCTTTGAGAAATTCTCTCTCGTCTGAACCCTCATTTGTGATCTGGTTCCCTCGCAATCTCTCATGTGAACGCATGAGAGATATGGGTATCTCAATGAATTCCAACTCCGACGAGCTTTCCTCGCTTGGGAAGCTTGCTTCCCAAGCCCTAACCGACATACAGAGCTCTATTTAAAGGAGCCCAGACCCCTCCAATCACTCCATGCTCAAATTCGGTCGCGAAAAGCCCTAATTCCTCTCTTCCCATCATGGCCGTAAGCTCCTCGATGTCCGGCAACATCACCTGCTCCTCCTCGTCGTTCAACTGCCATACCAGTGGTGGATTCTTCCTCCCTGACTTCATCTGCATCTCACCGTACCAGCAAGCACTTCCCTCTCTTTGTCCTCACTGATCTCCACTCACTAAAGCCACCCTTCGTCTCTGGTGTCGACCACACTAGACTCGACACCTTCGCTCGCCCCCTTCATCTCTTCACTTCCCAGATAAGCTCCCTTTCCCCTTTACATTCTTCTCCACCCTTTATTCTTCAAAATCGACCACTGCCGACCTCCATTACCTCCATCCCTTCCATCTCCGACCACCAACTCCGGCAAGGCTGCTCCACCTCCACAAACCATCCCAACCCTCACCGACAAGCCCATAAGCTTCCCCTCACTCCACTCACCACGCCACTCACTCAAACCACCCCCCGAACACACCCACACATCCTCACATAGTGTGCCCTAAGCACGCATGCACAGACACTATCATGCCACGCCAACACCCCCAGCATATTTGTCGTGCTCCAGCAACCCTCTCTGAACATTTTAACATGGTCGCAAGGCCAATCTTGTAATTTCAGGTTCGTCGCCCCTCCACCATTGACGAGGAAGCTTGAGGCAAGCTTGCTGTAGCTCCAAACCTTGCTATTCCAGGCTTACACCCCCAGGTTGCATGGAATACCTTTGCGCACATACTCAGGCCTTCGATTGGAGTCAAAGGGCCTCGCAGCAGGTGCAATCGTGAAGGCTATCTCTATAGGCGCACGTGAAAGGAAGGTGGGACATTTAGTCCCACCTCGGAAGTGAGAGACCACCCGCACTTGCATAAGAGGAAAATGTGACATAGCCTTGTCGCCTCAGATCCACGAGGTGAGGTCCCACTCACCTGACCCGGTCTCGTCCGCGATCATGCTCCGCGGACCTAGCCTGACCTAACTCGACTACACACCTCGCCCACTATCGCACGCCGGTGGGTTTGGTCTCGGGTACGCACCCGACTCGATTACCCAACTATCTGTGTAGCTCTGGGAGAGCATATCCTAAGAGAGAAAAGAGAGGAGAGTTGTGTGCTAGTAGGGGTAGGTTTTGCTTCAAGGGTCTTCAGGCCAACACTTAGCTGCAGCCAGAAGGAAGAAGAAGAGAAAGCTAAAGAGAAAGAGAAGCCAGAGAAGGCAGAAGGCTGAAGAAGAAGGCCAAAGGCTGGAGCTGAAGAAGGAAGAAGAAGAAGAGCAGAAGCCAAAGCAGAGAGAGACAGAGCAGAGAAAGAGAAGAATCGTGAAGGCAAAGGAAGTCAGAACAAAAGCCAAAGAAGAAGAAGAAGAAGGAAGAAGACAGAGCCATAGAAAGAGAAAAGCAATCAGACACTTTAAGTTGTCTGATTAAAGAATTAGATGACATATTCTAGCTTCCATTGCATATTTATATTGAATCATTTGGTGATATTGTAGGAGTATTTGGTGATTTACATCACCATTTAACTCTCATATTTTTTCACTCTGATACTACTACTATTGCAATTTCTTTCAGTTTAAATTATGATCTTAATTTCTAAATACCAATTTGTTACCTGTGTTTGACCTCGAAAATCTGTTCGAGTAATAAAACTATATCTATTTTGAACACTTTTTCCCCTATACTACAACGCAACACTCTTAAAACCCGATCCAGCACTCTCAACATTTTGGCACCATTGTCGGGGAGCAACGGGCAATTTAGAATTCTTGATTACAATTCTTGATTTGGTACTAACTTACTATATCTCTTTTGTTGTGGTTATTTGAGGGAGAAGATTAAAAAAAAAAAAAAAAGATAGCTGCACATCAAACACACCAGGGGCAAATAATTTCTGATTACTCTCTCTTAAGCCCCTCATTCTGAAAAGGAAAAAAAGAGCAAAATCAATTAGGGCTACTTGTTTTACATTCTTAGCTAATTCATCAAGTTGCCTGATTTTATTTCAACAAAATCTGATTTGTGCACCCAGTTAAGGTAACTAGGGCTATCACTTTCTTGTTTGAGACCTAGATACCACATTTGGCAAATTAAATTGGACCAAAATTAGAGCCAATTAAGGATTTCAAGTTAGGATTTTAGAGACACTTTCACAAGCAAGAATCAACTCTCTAAAAGGATGTGTGCCTAAGTCTTGGTTGAAGTGATTTATTCAAGCAAATCCTAAAAATTCAGGCTCTTAATCTCACTTGAATCCTAAAAGAGAGACCTAAAACTTCTCAAAGGACAAATAGGTGAAGTTGACCCACCTTAGGTCAAGCAACCTTGAAATTAGGTCACTTTTTGCACTCAATACATCTAAAGTTCAAGTGAAATCTTAAGCACCCTTGCTCTTTAATAAAACTGGTAGACTTAAGAGGTCAAGTCCCCATTATGGTCTACCTGGAACATCAATGACAAGAGAGGTCGGGTGGGGGAAACCCTGTAGCCCGTGGGGGTGCTCTACCGTGTAGGGGTCTTTGCAGGATTCTCCCTCTCTAGCTGCCCAGGTATTTCTCAGGTGGACGGCTTTCTGCCTAAGGGATATCATCTGCCTCGAACCTCTATAGTCATCCAAATTTTTTGGGTGTCTTGATTGGGTCCATCACATTCTACTCTCATCCAGACCATCAATGCATGTTCGGTAGGAGGTCCTTAAGACCATCCTTGAGGCCTCCTTTAGTCATTCACTCCCATTGAGGCCAGGCCTCGACCTCCGTGTTTGTGTAGCAACCCCATCACATAGACATCTCCTTTGATTCATCTGAACCAAATTCTCCCTCATCCATCATCACGGCACAACCCGTAGAAGAAGAGAATAACCTTGAGAATGAACTTCAGCGACTTAATGATTTATTCCAAACCTATGTGAATCCACCGCAGCGTCCTATGATGCGAGATCATTACAATCCTGCTACGGTGACGATCGAACCTTGAGTCCAAATCCCAGCTGGAGGTCCTGATTCTGAACTCAAGCCCAACATGATTCATGCTATTCCAAAGTTTCATGGGCTCAATTCCAAGGATCCTTTCCAGCACATCAAACAACTCAAGCATCTGGCCCAGACCTTTGGGTCAGATGTCCAAAATCATGATATTCTTCTCATGAAGATGTTCTCCTTCTCTCTCATGGACAAAGCAGTTCACTGGTATTAGACTCAAACACGTCCAATCAACACATGGGTTGAACTACAATTAGAGTTTCTGAAAAAGTTCTTCCCAATTGGTCAGACAAATGCTTTACGACTTCAGATCACGCACTTCACATAGCAACCTAGAGAACTACTTCACGAGGCATGGGATCATTTCTTGGATCTCATGCGAAAGTTCCCCATCACAGAGTTCCTAAATGGGAACAAGTCCAGTCTTTTTGCCATGGACTCCGTGAAGATATTCGTTTATTCGTCAATGCAACTTGCAGAGGAAATATCATATGTCAACAGGAAGACATAGTGTGGGAGATTCTCGAGAATATGTGCGAGAACTCCATCAACAATGACTCCATGGGCTTATTCGACTGGACAAATGCCTGCGCATCGACGAATCCAAGGGAAGCACATGAGATGCAGGGCCTGTCCTCATCTGTCGACTTGGAATTGATGGCCAGTCATTTGGACAAGGTCTCTATCATTGAGAAGAAGGTGGATGAGCTAACTCAACATCTGCAATTAGCCACCTCTGCATAAAACCCGCTCGCACAGTCGCCCTCTGGGAGGGAAGCTGTGCATAACATCTATCACCAATCTTCTAAGGGGATGGACTCGTATCCACCCCCGTCTAACTCTAGGGAAGGAGGAAACTCCGACCCTACCTACTCTAGTTGGGAGAACTCTGAACCCTCGTACTCTGACTTTTCTGAGGTTCCTCAGACCCGCGAGGACCTCAACGCCATTCAGAATGACCCATTCGCCAATACCTATAACCCTGGATGGCGGAATCATCCCAATTTCCTGTGGGCGGGAAATAATTAGAATCAAAGACCACCATATCAACCCCATCCACAAGCTCATCGTCTATATCAGTTGCCTCAGCCTCGGCCCAACCCTACCTATCAATCTGGGCCAAGTCAAACAGATCAAATGACATTCGTCCTTCACACTCTGGCTGACATTCAAAAGACGAATGCGGCTATGCAGAAACAACACAAAAATGAGATCAAGAGGTTCGCAATCAACTTGCCCAGATGACGAATTCCCGCCAACCTGGCACACTCCCTTCGTAACCTCTACCGAATCCGAGTAAAGTGCCGAACCAGAGGTGCATTATGAACCCAAATCCGGGCCAAGCCCACAAGATTTATCAGGCCCCTTCTGTTCCATCACCTGATGTGATGGAAGCTTCGACATCATATTTGGGATTTCAACAACAGCCACCTATTTTACCAACACCGAACCAGAACCAGGCAGGACTAAATTCAATAACAACCCATAGTGGCAACGCAATACAAGACCCACCTTACCCAACCCACTTTCAGCCTGGTACTAACCCAAACCCTAGGATAGTCATCCAGGACACCCCTATCCCAGATCAAGAACCTAGACCTATCCTAGAGGAACCATCCAAGGTTCCATTTCCTGAGGCCTTGACCAAGGGAAAGAGGACAACCAAACCTATGGCACCTAAGGAGGACTTGGTCAATCTCTTTGAATAGGTCCACATAAACATCCCCTTGATGGATGTAATTCACCACGTACCGACTTACGCACGATTTCTGAAAGACGTGTGTACACCTAAGCATAAGTCACGAACCAAAAGTGGGAGCCCAATCGTATTATCAGAGCAAGCCAGCTTTGTAATTTTGAGCAAACTCCCACCTAAGGCAAAAGACCCAGGTACTCCCCTGATTTCCTGTACAATTGGTGATATCTAATTTGATAGAGCATTATTGGATCTAGGAGCCTCCATAAACCTAATACCTACATCCCTACTTGACCATCTTGAGGAATTTGAGCTCAAACCAACAAAGGTGACATTACAGTTGGCAGACCGATCTACTAAGTCACCTAAAGGAGTTCTTGAGGATGTCATTGTTAGGGTTCGGGATTTCTATTTCCCGGTGGACTTTGTAGTCTTGGATATGGATGCTCCAAAAAATCCGAGGAGCGCACCAATCATACTAGGAAGACCCTTTTTGGCCACTGCTAAGGCCAACATAAATTGTGAGGAGGGCCAAATTGAACTGAAATTTGGGAACTAGACATTAAAGATTGACATCTTTAAGGCCCAACAAGAGATTAATTGTAGAGTTATAGAATAGATATGTGAAATCAAGGTTGTGGTTGACGATCCATATATTGAGGAAAACCTGACTACTTCTGATCAGCCATAAGAGGATCGAAACCCGCAATCAGAGGAGTCTGACTTGACCGAGATGCACCCATAACTCCTTCCCTTGCTCTTGACACACACCCTGAACCACCTGCTACTGCTGATAACCCTATCTTGGAACTCAAGCCTCTTCCTAAGCATCTCAAGTATGTCTTTTTGGGTTCCAATCAGACATTTCCTGTGATTATCAACTCCAGACTCACACCTAATCAGGAATCCTGTCTAATTACTGTTCTCCAGCAACAACAAAGAGCCATTGGATGGACTCTCGATGATTTAACTAGCATCAGTCCCTCTTACTGCACACATCACATCTATACTAAAGAGGGCACACGACCTTCCCATGAAATGCAGAGACATCTAAATCCTAATCTGCAAGAGGTCGTGAAAAAGGAGATCATCAAGTGATTAAATGCAGGTATCATCTACCCGATCTTTGAAAGTCGGTGGGTGAGTCCAATCCAGGTTATGCCGAAGAAGGCAGGACTCACCGTGATCACGATTGAAACGGGAGAAATCATACCGACCCATCTGGCAAATTCGTGGAGAGTCTGCATTGATTATAGAAGACTCAATACCTCCACAAAGAAGGATCATTTCCCACTATCGTTTATTGATCAGATCCTCGAAAAGCTAATAGGAAATAGATTCTTCTACTTTTTGGACGAGTACTCCGATTATAACCAGGTGGCAATCCATCCTAAAATCCAAGAAAAGACCACTTTCACCTGCCTCTTCGCAACATACGCATTCCAAAGGATGCAATTCAGTCTCTGCAATGCACCCGCTACTTTTCAGCAGTGCATGCTTGCCATATTCTCAGATATGGTAGGTGATTATCTAGAAGTCTTCATGGATGACTTTTCAATGTTTGTCGAATTATTTGACGATTTTCTCCTGCACTTGGTCCAAATCCTCAGGCGATGCATTGACGTGAATCTGGTTCCTTCTTGGGAAATGAGCCATTTCATGGTGCTTGAAGGAATTGTCCTAGGACATCTCATATTAGAAAAAGGCATCCAGATCGATCGAGCCAAGGTGAATCTAATTTCCAAACTCCATATGCCTAGCTTGATCAAGGGCATCCGATCTTTCCTGAGGCACGTCGATTTTTACCATCGATTCATTCCTGATTTCTTAAAGATCGCGCGCCCTCTGACCACTCTACTATCTAAGGATGTTCCTTTTGAAATCTCCAAGGAATGCACTCAAGCATTTGAAACCCTACGTGATCAAGTTACCCAAGCTCCAATCCTGCAATCCCCTGATTGGTCTCAACCCTTTTAGATCATGTGCGATGCTTCTGATTTCGCTGTAGGAGTGGTACTGGGGTAGAAAATTGATGGGAAACCCATGGTCATCTACTACGCTAGCAAGACACTTGACGAGGCTTAGCGTAACTACACAGTTACTGAGAAAGAGCTACTAGCAGTAGTATTTGCCCTGGAAAAGTGCAGATCATATCTTCTGGGTTCTCGTGTTATTATTTACTCTAATCACATAGTTGTGAGGCATCCCTTACGAAGAAGGATGCGAAACCTTAACTAATCCGCTGGATCTTTCTATTGCAAGAATTTGACCTCGAGATTTGCAACAAGGCAGGAAAAGAGAATGTGGTAGCTGATCACTTGTCCTACCTTCCTTCTGATATTATCGACCCTTTCGGACCTATTACGGAACATTTTTTGGATAAGCACCTCCTGACTATTAGTACAGGGCTTCCATGGTTTGCTGATCTAGTAAACTACCTAGCATCACATCAGATCCCGTCCGATTGGTCGAAGGACAAGAAGGACAAATTGCTTTCTGATGCCAAGTATTATTTCTGGGAAGACCAGTATCTTTTCCGCATCGATGCTGATCAAATCATTCGACGATGTGTCTCAAAAGAGAAAATTCAGGGCATCTTATCCTTTTGCCATGACCAGGCATACGATGGACACTTCTCTGGTCATAAAACCACAGCGAAAGTCCTCTAGTGCAGCTTCTATTGACCCTTGATTTTTAAAGACACATACAATCACTGTAGGGCATGCACCCGTTGTCAGACCTTAGGCAACATGAGCCATCGAGATATGATGCCCTTACAGCCGATTCTCGTATGCAAAATCTTCGACGTCTGGGGGATTGATTTTATGGGACCCTTTCCTGTTTTAAACGGCTTCAAGTACATTCTACTTGTTGTTGACTACGTGTCCAAATGGATCGAAGCCATTCCGACCCAAACCAATGATCATAAGGTGGTTATCAAATTCATTCATCAAAACATCTTTTCTCGATTCAGGATTCCACGTGCTATAATTTCTGATGGAGGGACCCATTTCACTAATGCTCAGTTCAGGTCATTGATGACCAAATACAGGGTGTCACACCGAATCTCTACTTCTTATTACCCCCAACCTAATGGTCTAGCTGAGCTAACAAATCGGGAGATCAAGAAAATCCTCCAGGTTACTGTTCGACCTGACAGGAAAGACTGGTCATCCCAACTTTTGAAAGCTTTGTAGGCTTATAGGATCGCCCACAAAACCCAATTAGGTATGTCTCCCTTCAGATTAGTGTACGGGAAGGCATGTCACCTCCCCGTTGAATTGGAGCACAAAGCCTATTGGGCAATACGGAACTGCAATCTAGATCTTTCTAAGGTAGGAACCCATAGAAAGCTTCAAATGAGAGAGATTGATGAATTACGTCACTATGCGTATGAGAACTCATGAATTTACAAAGAGCAGGTTAAGGCCTTTCTCTACAAGCACATATCCAGAAAGATCTTTTACCTTAGTCAAAAAGTCCTACTCTTTGATGCCAAACTCAAGCTGTTCCCAGGAAAACTCAGATCAAAATGGATTGGACCTTACCTCATTCGAAGAATCTTTGGAAATGGAGCCATTGAGATCAGTCCACTCAGCCACGATTCAGAACCTTTTATCATGAATGGTTAGAGACTCAAACCATTCATTGACCTTACCGATACAAATTTGGCTGAGACATATTTTACCCTCCATTCTCCCTGAGCTCATTGCACCCAGCTGATGGCGTTAAACTCAGCGCTTAACGGGAGGCAGCTCATCATTTTTGGAAAACCTAAAACTTTTCTTGACATTCCTATGCTAAATTCATATTACACTTTAGGGTTCATCCATTAGAACAATCACCCCACCTCAGGTACCTGTACCCGAGCTTGAAATCGTCCGCAACAGTCATCTCGACCCATTCACCCACCCAGAACTTGTTCTAATGAATGATCTAAGCTAAACTCAAACCCACCTAATTTACAATGGGGACATTGCAAATCATATGCATGGGGGGGTATGAAAGTGCAAAATGTTGTGAAATCATCTCACAAGAAAAGGTTTCATCAAAAAAATCACATATTCCAAAAATACCAAAAAAATGAAAAAATTCTTTAAAAAGAACAAAAAAAATTAAGAGCAGAAAAAATTTTTTGGAAGGCATATCAATTTTGAGGAGAAAAGCGGAGAAGTGAAAACTGTCAAAAAGGAGCACAAGATGAAAAGAAAAAGAAAAGAGATAGTCATTAGTAAGAAATTAAGGAATTGACTTAGTTCTATACCATATCAAAAGAGAGTGAAAGGCAAAAAGTGCTAATGAAATGTATAAGAGATTAGTAGGATGCTGATTTTAGGCCTCTTGGGCTATATTCCTAGGCTTAAAAATTCAAGTATCCGCTAAGATCTGGATAGTCCTCAAGAGGTTGGGGAAAATGCGAAACTTAAGTATTAGGTCTAAGGCTTAAGGAGTATTCGACCTCGCTAACTGACCTCTGGTTTGCGGGACTCGATAACCTAAGCACCCCAATCCACACACAGTCTAGTTCAGTGCGCATAAGTATCAAAATCACGCAAATGCATTTAAATTATTCTGAAAAGCTACCTAGATTAGGAGCGGCCGATCAACACAAGTTGATTTGGATAAGTTCCTTACGTAGAGAAGCGGGAAATTTCCCTCAAAGATGAGCAATAACATATCGTCTCCTCGGTGCTTGTCTCCTAGGATATCTACATATCCTACCGGGGGCATGTAAGCACCCTGTGCTGGTTCAGATGCCATAGGCGGCATTATCCCGAAATGTCGATTGTCAGGGTTTGGATTTAGTTACAGAATTCCATGGGTGGGATTATCTCAAAATCTTGAAAGCCAGGATTCTGGGGGTTGCCATGGGCGGTGCTATCTCGAAGCATCAATTGCCAGGGACCCTTCGAGGATTGATAATGGGGACTAGGAATCCGATACAGATCATGATGTGAAGCTAATCCGAAGCTAGAAATAAAAAGAAAAGAGAGAGAAAACTCTCCAAACAAAGAAAATTCCTCTGTTTCTCTCTTACAAAAATGCACTGCAAATTGAACCAAACCTAAAATATGTTACAAGCACGGGTGCTTTAACCGCGGAGTTCAACGAACCTTAGGCTAGTTCCTGTGGGCCTTAAAAACCTTCGCAGCAGACTGAGGCTAGAGCTGGTTAGGTTCAGATCTTGGATGGTACTTGAGTAACTCTAGGCCTACTATCGGCGTTCTAACCTAATCTATCTAAGAAAGCACACACCACAGGTTTTTTTTTTAGCATCAAAGGAATACATGTTCTAGAATCAAAGTTAAAACCTTAAAATTTTGCTAAGGGACTAGCAAAAGCTAGGCATGGGGGTATGATGGGAACACCATCATGAGCCCTAACTAGCTAATTTTGACCCAATGAAGAGAATAAATGCTCCTACATAACCAACTGAAGGTCATAATTCACTATAAAACCTTTCTGAGAGGAAAAAAAGAAACTAGGGGTAAAGCTGTAATTTTACCAATGCAGTACAGCCATAGGTTTTCTCAAGGGCTAAATAAAGGTCAAATGGTCTTAACAAGATTATAAGTGGGTTGGATCAGATAGAAAAGTGTTTGTGTGTATCCTGTGAATTAAATGACTTTTTAAAACCCTAAAATAGGCCCACTTGATTAACTAAGGTTCTGGTCAGGATAAAGTTCACTTAAGCCCTCTAAAAGTCATATAAAATTATTATATAGGGTTTATAGCCTTCAATTTGGCCATTAGAACCCATCTTGACCTAGAATGGGATCTCAGACAAATATTTGCCCTTATTTGGGTTTTTGCAAAAATTTTCCAGTCAAACGTGGTCAAACCCAAAATCCAACTTCACCATTTGATTCCTTAGGTCCAAATTAGGCTTGTACCAAAATTTGGACCTAAGGGGAACTCATCTTGGCCTATTTTGCAAAAAGGTCCAGTCTGATTACATTTGTACCACTATCATTCAAAAACCCTTACAAAAAGCCCCCTAGCTTATTCATTATTTTCACAAGTAGGTCCCTCTTCCATTATAGCAGAGGAATCCTACTCCAATGAGCTTTGGAAGGAGAGTTCTCCCTGATTGCTCAGAGAATCTCTTCCAAAATTTGAAAGGAGGTTCTCTGAGAAATTCTCTCTCGTCTAAACCCTCATTTGAGATCTGATTCCCCCTAATATCTCATGCAAACGCATGAGAGATATGGGTATCTCAATGACTTCCAACTCTAGTGAGCTTTCCTTTCTTGGGAAGCTTGCTTCCCAAGCCCTAACCGACCTTCAGAGATCTAATTAAAGGAGCCCAGACCCCTCCGATCACTCCATGCTCGAATTCGACCGTGAAAAGCCCTAATTCCTCTCTTCCCTTGACGGTCGTAAGCTCCTCGACGTTCGGTGACATCCCCTGCTCCTCTTCATCATCCGACCACCATACCTGTGGTAGATTCCTCCTCCCTGACTTCGTCCATGTCTCGCCGTACCAGTAGGTGCTTCCCTCTCTTCGTCCTCACCAATCTCCACACACTGGAGCCACCCTTCGTCTTCGGCATCGGGTACACCAGACCCAAAGCCTTCGCTCTCCCCCTTTATTTTTTCACTTCCCAGATATGCTCCCTCTCCCCTCTACATTCTTCTCTACCCTTTATTCTTCGAAACTGACCATTGCCAACCTCTATCACCTCCATCCCTTCCATCTCTGACCACCAACTCCGGAGAGGCCGCTCCACCTCCATAGGCCACCCCAACCGTCGCCGACAGGCCCATAGGCTTCCCCTCACTCCATTGAACACTTTCCCTTACTCCACTCACCGTGCCACTCACTCAAACCATGCCCCGAACACACCCACACATTTGCACACAATGTGCCCTAGGCACACACGCATAGACACTGCCACGCCATGCCAACAACCTCAACATCTTCGCTATGCATCGGTGACCCTCTCTAAACATTTTGACGTGGCCGTGAGGCCAATCTTGTGATTTCAGGTTCGTCGCCCCTCTGCCATTGGTGAGAAAGCTTGAAGCAAGCTTCCTGTAGCTCCAGACCTTGCTATTCCAGGCTTACACCCCCAGGTTGCACGGAATACCTTCGTGCACATACTCAGGCCTTCGATTGGGGTCAAAGGCCCTCGCAGTAGCTGCAATCACAAAGGCTATCTCTGCAGGCACACACAAAAGGAAGGTGGGACATTTAGTCCTACCTCGGAAGTGAGAGACCGCCCGCACCTGCATAAGAGGAAAAAGCGACATAGCCTTGTCGCCTTAGATCCAAGGGGTGAGGTCCCACTCAACTGACCTGGTCTCATCCGCGATCACGCTCTGCGAACCTAGCCTAACCTAACCCGACTACACACCTCTCCCACTACTGCACGTCGGTGGGCCTGGACCTGGGTACGCATCCGACCCGATTACCAGACTATCTGTGTAGCTCTAGGAGAGCATATCCTAAGAGAGAAAAGAGAGGAGAGTTGTGTACGGGAAGGGGTAGGTTTTGCTTCAGGGGTCTTCATGCCAACACTTACCCGCAGCCAGAAGGAAGAAGAAGAGAAAGCTGAAGAGAAAGAGAAGCTAGAGAAGGCAGAAGGCTGAAGAAGAAGGCCAAAGGCAGGAGCTAAAGAAGGAAGAAGAAGAAGAGTATAAGCCAAAGTAGAGAGAGAGACAGAGCAGAGAAAGAGAAGAATTGTGAAGGCAAAGGAAGTCAAAACATAAGCCAAAGAAGAAGAAGAAGGAAGGAGAAGACAAAGGTAGAGAAAGAGAGAAACAATTAGACACTTTAAGTCGTCTGATTAAGACGACATATTCTAGCCTCCATTACATATTCATATTTAATCATTTGGGGATATTGTAGGAGTATTTGGTGATTTACATCACCATTTTACTCCCATATTTTTTCACTTTGATACTGCTACTATTACAATTTCTTTCAGTTTAAATTGTGATCTTGATTTCTAAATACCAATTTGCTCTTTGTGTTTGACCTCGGAAATCTTTTCGAGTAATAAAATTATATCTGTTTTGAATGCTTTTTTAGCTATACTACAATGCAACACTCTTAAAACCTGATCCAGTGCTCTCAACACTATTATTCTCGATTCACGTGTCAGGTGTGCCTACGAGTGTGCGTGGGTGAGTGCGTGTGCGCGTAATCATGTAGGTGTGTGGGCCTGTGTGGGCTTAAGGGTGAGATTTGAACAATATTTAATGAACCTAAATATGAACTAGGGTAGCCCTAGTAGAGGTCTAGTCCTGCCCTGTAGAGGGTGTTGTGTATCCCTCGAAAAGACTGCCCGGCCACTAATAAACCTATTTTTTGACTAAGTAAACTATACTCGTGGGATAAGTGAGCTGATTTGAACCGACCCTAAATCTGGCTAGGTGTTAAGATCCCACACCTGTGTGTATTGTGTGTGCGTGTATATATATATATGTATGTATATATAAGTATACAATATATAATATATATATGTATATAACTAATGCAATATAATGTAAATAAATAAGTATACGTATGTATAGTGTGTATATATATATGCAACATAAGGATAGTATAGAGGTATGTTTGAGCTTTTATATATGTATATAAGTAACTAGAGCTTTAGTGACGAATAAATCTGTCACTGTATTTATATATATGTTAGTATAGATAGTTATTTTACCTTATGTTATGTATATAATTTTACTAAGGTTTTACTAACGTATATATCTGTTACTATATGTATAATATATGTTACTAAAGATGTTAGTATATTAATCTAACTTAGTATAGTAAGTATTTTTAACTATTTTTGTACCTATACTCAGGTATTATCTATATTAGTTGTAAATAATTAACATAGAGTAGTTATACATAGTTTTTGATGCTTGTTTGTGTACATATGTTTTCAAGCATTGTAATATGTTTGAATGAATTCTTTTATACATAATTAACCAAATTCTTTTCATTCATTCTTTAAATAAAATCAACACTTTTGGAATAAAAGAATGTTTTTGGACTTAGTGAGTGATGAATATCAATAACTGCCTCCCAGTGAATGACCTGGAATAAACCAATGAAAATTAAGTAAATAAATAAAATTATCACGTCATCGGTTTGCATTTGTGACATATACTACAACAACGACATTTAAAATGCCCTTTTCAATGTGAATCGGTCGTCGATGATCATATTTTTTGGTGCCATTGCTGGGGACAAAAACTTGTCAACATCATTTTATTGTGATTGTTTGACAATTGTCGCAGTAAGTCAATTACTAGTGCACTACCTTGGCCTCCCATTATAGGCCAAGAAGATGCCTGCCAGTGACTGGGCTTTTCTGTTTAAGAAGATCACTTTTGGGCTAACTAGGAGGAATGGAAGGCTATTGTCAGAGGATGAAGGTTGATCCCTCGCAACTCTATTTTTTCCTCCATCCTTACCTTCTACTTCTCCTTGTTCTAGCCGAGGAAGGGGGTTCTTTGGTGGCTCAAGGCTGTTAGGAGGAGGTTCTTCTGGAGGGGAAGTGTGCAGGAGGGTTACTTTATGGAACCGATTCATTGGACAACTATCTGTAGACCTAGGAGGAGGGGTGGCCGGGGGTCCACATAATGGACGTGGGTGACTTGCTTCTTCTGAAGTGGGTTTTGCATCTCCTGTAAGGAGAGGAGGGACTCTAGTAGAAGTTAGTGCAGGACTCTTATGGGGGTGCAATTTCTCCAAGTGGATAGCCACAACATCTCAAGGGAGAGTGCCCCTTCTAGTACTCCATTGTGGACACACTTGTTGAGCATTGGGAGCACTTTCAACCTGATCTTAGAGATGGCAAGCACTTCGCCTTCCAGAGCCACGACTAGTCGGAACAAGGGGCTCAGTAGGATAGATTCCCCATGGTGTTCCCATAGTCCATAGCACAAGACACACGATTTGTGTATTGTTAGAGCACACAGGAGGGTACTTGGAGGGTTCTGTTGTCAGGTGGGAGGGTAGGCAGTTGGTCCTTGAGTCAACAGGACGAGCTACGCAGTTACTTGTACCAGTTCAGTCTAGGGGACAGGCTAGATGGCTATCACTGGTGCCATGGTTGATTTACAGCAGCCAGAGCCTATGATATCCTTACTAATGAAGGGCTACCTGACCACCTTGACAGGGTCTGTCACCAAATTTGGAGCATCAAAGCTCCCCTCAAGGTGCAACTTTTCCTTTGGCTCACACAGTGAGGGGGTTTGGTGATGGGTCTTCTCATAAGAACGACTATGGGGGTGTTGGTATTGACCTGCGAGCTTTGCACCAAAGCTGAGGACAACACAAAGCATCATTTCTCGAAGTACCCTTTCACCCACTAGGTGTGGCGTGAGGTGATGCGTACTTCGTCATCATGGGATGCCCTTTGGGAACAACTGATGGATCAAACTAGAGACAAGACTGGATTAGCGGCAATCTTGTGTGTGGTGTGGTTAGCCCGTAGTGGCCAGCTTTTTAGTAGCGAGTCTTTTATGTCTAGTGATACTACCAAATAGGCCTGTCTATAGGCTTCTTCTTGGTCGATGTAGTTGTATCTATGTTTTTTAATGAATAAATTGGGATGAATGCCACACTAGCGTCTCATCCTTTCTTCTTCATATATATATATACAAACCCTAAATATGCGTATATGCCTAGATTATAGTATTTACAAACTAAATGCGTGTTTTTACTTAGGAACTAACCATATATTGAGCATGATAATAATGTAAATTAAGATATTATCAATTAGTAAACAAAGTTGTCTTATACACGCACATGTTTGTATAGGATAGCCCAAGCCTAAGGCCGTCGAGTCAGAGTTGGATTATACCCTTAACGAATACATGTAGGAAAGGGCAAGCCAAGGGGAAGCAGTCATCGGTATTTAACATAATTCTATTTCTTGAAGCGCCACACATACGCATTTCCTTTAGAAAACCCATTTCACATCTATTCGCTTTTCTATTTTCGCATTAGTTTTGTAGTTTGTTTCAAAAATTAGTACATAGTTTGTAGTGGTCTAAAAATTCTAAGATTTTGTCTGTAGGTAGTTTATGAAGTGAGGAAACCCTTTACCAAATTTCAAAACCTAATTCATTATGGAAAAAAGGATAAAATTCATGCACCAATCTAGGGTCAGATTGAAAATAGAACCTGGAAATTATGCTCTTTGGCTTTTTAACGAATTAATTACAACTCCAAATTTTGTGAAATCAGTGACATTGATGATGGTAACACCATCATTCATTATAACTAACTTAAATTAGTCAGAATCAAGAGATAAAATGCTCCTAAATGATAGCCTGAGGATAATAATTCTACTCTAATCTATTTTGAGAAGACAATAAAATAGGGTTAATTCTGTTGTTTTAACATCACATCATGAGTTAATATTAATCAAGATGTTACTCAGGATTTAATTAAAGTTCAATTTAGCATAAAAGACCAAAAGTGGGTCCACCTAACAGAAAAAGGGTTTTACGCAGTTCGAGGGCTACAACGATACACAAAACCCTAATTATTAGCCCTACTTAAATTGAAGAGGTTCTGGTTAGGATAAAATCAATATTAATCTCCTAAAATTCATATAAAAATATTCTAAGAGGTCTGATACCCTTGGTTTGACCATTTGAATGCATTTTGACCTAGATCAGAGTTTCAGATGGGAATTTGCCCTAAATTGGGTTTCTATACAATTTACCTAGTCAAATGTAGTAAAAACCTAAATCCAAGTTCACCATTAGATTTATTGGGTCTAAATTAGGTTAAAAGAAAAATTTGGATCCAATCAGAGTTCATCTTGACTGAGTTTGCATTTTAGTCCCTAAAATCTCTATCCTTCACATTTAAGCCCCTAGGTTTCGATTTTATTTCATCCCGGTCCCTATCTTTTGTTGACACCTTCATAAAACAACCCCTGCCACCTCTCCATTTGAAATGAATCTCAGGATCCAAATAGGCCTAGATTCAAGAGAGGAAATCTCTCTTGAATCTACACCAACTCCCTCCAAATTTGGAGGGATTGGTATTCAAACAATGGAGAATCAATTAAATAAGATCTCGAGGGCTGAAATCAACCCTACGATTCAGGCAAACTCAAGTTTGTTTCCCACAACAAGATCACCCTAAAATCCTACTTCCTTGAGAGAATCTTTCCTAATTGTGCTCAAATCTGAGCTCTATGTAAGCTCTAGATCATTCTTGAGGGCTGAAATCAACCCTACGATTCAGGCAAACTCAAGTTTGTTTCCCACAACAAGATCACCCTAAAATCCTACTTCCTTGAGAGAATATTTCCTAATTGTGCTCAAATCTAAGCTCTATATAAGCTCTAGATCATTCCACATCCAATTTGAGCTCAGTTCTAGGCCAAAAACACCTACTTCCACTCTTCTATGGCCACCTCCACTGCAGCTCCGGCGACCTCCTTCCCTGTCATCCTCTGACCAGCAAATGGCCAAATTGGCTAGCCTACAACATTCTTCTCCTTATTCCGCCTCTCGCCAGCCAAAGCGAAAGCCGTATACCCCTTTCGTCGTCGCCCTATCCCTCACCGGAGGCTTCTTCGTCCTCGACTCTGGCAAGACACTCCAGCGAGGAATTTCTCCCTCGTTCATCCCTTAGATTAGGTTTCTCTATCCCCTCTTCCTCTCTAGTATCTCCCTATCTCCTTATCTTCTCATTTCCACTGCCACATCACTATCTCTTCTTTCGTCTTCCTTAACTCATACACGTACTCCAGCGAGCCTGCACCATCAACACACCACACCAATCACCCAACTACCACCACCACTACCTTTGTCGTGGCCCCTAGATCAAAAACCCTAACATTATTGGGCCTATCAACCATCCTACCATCTCCTTGATCAACCTACCACACTTCCTGCATCTTTGACCTCACCTGACCTTCACAGTACTCCAAACGCCATGAAACCACCACCATCATCTTCTTCGCTTCACGAAGAAGCTCCAAAGCTTTCTAATTTGGGTGCATAGCCCGTATTTTGAGTTTCAGGTCTTCACTGCTATCAACTTCATCGCCAACCAATGGCATCCTCCTCCGTCATGCTCCAACCATCGATGGCCCTGCTACCACTTTCAATAGGTGCGAAACGACCTCAGGAGGAACTCTAAGCCCTTGACTGGGCACCTCAACAAAGACAATAGCATCAATTGAAGGAGCTTCTACACTTATTGCAGCGTAAGGAAGACAGTGGGATTTAGTCCCACCTTATATGCACAAAATTTGAAAATGTGAATAAATTGATTAGCTGCTAAAGGCTTATTGTCTCAAACATATAGGGGCTAAGGTCCCCCATACACGCACAGATGCATGTGCCCTCGCCCACAGTTCACGCCACGCGGGTTTGGGTTTGGGATCCGTATACCAGGTACTATTCACCTAAGTCTGGTTTGAGAGGAAGAAATTCTGAGGG
The DNA here is from genome assembly GCA_037157565.1 of Thalassia testudinum. Classification (NCBI taxonomy): domain Eukaryota; kingdom Viridiplantae; phylum Streptophyta; class Magnoliopsida; order Alismatales; family Hydrocharitaceae; genus Thalassia; species Thalassia testudinum. The sequence goes on along the minus strand of JAZHRO010000073.1, from coordinate 105,912,223 downwards.
TGGGGGTGGTTTTGCACTGTAGCCTCGAGATTTGTGCTCCCCTCACCCCATACTTAACTATTTTAGGGCTTAGGTCTTAGTGTTTAAGGTGTCTGATGCCCTTGTGCTGACGTCTGATTTTGGGTACTGTGGACTTATTGAGATATTATTTGACGTGGATATTTTAGGATAAGTGGTTAAGAAATATTGTAGTGAAATTGATTTGATTTGATACATTGGGAAATGTGCTTAACTGGTGTATTAAACATGGTGATTTAAATCACCATTTTTAGGATTTTCTATTCTTTTTATCCCATTGTTTCCTGAGATATAATTGCTACTATTGAATTTCATTTTGAGTATAATTTTATTATTCATTGAATATCCTATTGAGATTGATTATTGTGCTTAATTGTCTATTTAGAATTGTGTGTGAATTTCACATTTGCTTCCAACGAATGACCTCAGACTCATATTTATTCTCGAGCACTTATAAATTTAAATGTTGTTTTGATTTTCGTCGCTATATTACGATGCGATATTTTCCTAAACTACGACGAATTTCAACTACACAACATTTTGCCGTCATTGCCAGGGAGCAACATGCAATTCACCACTAGTCTTACCATTCTTGATTGATTAAGTTGATTTCTATCTTACTGTATCTGCTTTGATGTGTTTTGCAAGGTACATCATGAGAAGATCTTCCATGCAATCAACCACTCTAGGGGCAGGGAAATTTTCTCTTCTTCCCTAATCATCTCCTAATCTTGGGAAGAGAAAAAGAAAACAAAATCAATTAAGATCCACTTGCCTTATTTTCCTAGTAATTATCATTTAAAGGCAAAGAGTTCCCTAATTTGCGAGATTTATTGATATTTGATTGAAGTTGAGACGTTTGATTTGAGATTCCCTATCCTGATTTCCTGTACCTATTAGGGATTTGCGCTAAAATTTCTCAACATCTTGGACTACCCACTTTCTTGTTTGAGTCCAAGGTGTTATATTTGGAATTCAAATTGAACTTGGAAATATAGCCAATTAGGGTTTCCACATTAGGGTTTTGAAGTGTTAGTACACATTTGCCTGAAATAAAGGAAATTGATTTTCCCGCATTTGTGTCCCACCCAAGCCCTTCTCTGAACTGATCTATCCAAGAGAACCCTAAAATCAAGGCTTTAAATTCACTTAAACCATAAAATCTAGGACATAATAACTTGAGAATCAATTCAAGGTGACTTTGGTCATGACCCAAATTTCATCCTCAACTTTAGGACAAGTCATGTGAAGTGATTGTGCAACAATCATAGGTCTTAATTGATGTAAATTAGGCTAGAACTTAGCATAAGCTAGTGTAATTCATGAATGCATAAGCATTATTTGCATCCTTACTACCTTCCTTTAGCTATGCATGAAATAATGATATAATGTACTAATTAAGTGCATTATATAAATTACAGGAAATAAGAAGCTTAGAAGTTGGATTTGAAGCTGGATCTAAAGCTAGACCTAAAGTTAGTGATGCATCAGAGCTGAAGCCGAAGATTAGAATAAAATGCAGTAGAGAAATAATGTAAAGGGTTGAGGTATGCTATTCTATTAAGTAGAAGTAAAGCAGTTAAATTATGGAGAACTTAGGTTCAATCCTAGCCCTAGGATATCCATAGAAGCCTTCCCAAGCCTTAGCCACCCTTAGATTAGGTCACCATAGCCTAGGAACCCTAATTCCAACCCTTATCTGGATGTCCAGATAGGTTATTGGACGTCCAGGACCCTTAGCCACAACCCGCACACCTTAAACCCATGTCTACAATGTTATTGGACATCCAGAAACTTGGTCGGACATCCAATTTCTACAGTGCGTCCAATTTCTGTAGAATACCCAAGACAAAACCTTGATTCCCTCATGACTCTGATTGGACATACAGACAACAATTCTGGACTTCTGATTTTTGAGTATAAGCCATTCGATACTATTATTGGACGTCTGGAACTATTCTCTAGTTCTTATTTTGGAATTCAAGCCTTGATCTTGAGTTCCTAGGTCTCTAAGCTCAATTCCAACCCCTTAGGAACCTAAATTAAGGTACCCTAACCCTACTACACCACCTCTAGACCTTCCTAAGAACCTAATTAGGTTCTCATTAAGCCCAAATGACTTAGATCATAGTCAATTATCATTACCTAGTCAATTTGACTCATAGAGTCCAATTGAGCTAAGATCTCAACCCATACAAGTCTAATTGGACTCAGTGAGAGTCCAATTGACCTAAGCCCAACTTAATTGAGTTATTTCACTCTCAATTAGGTTCACACTCATTCAATTAAACTTGTGTTAAGTTTAATTGTATTTTCTCCTTATCAATTAGGGTTTGCAACCCTAATTTAAGACCTACCCTAACCTAAACCTATTAGGACCTAACCTAGCGCACTTAGCCACCTAGGGCATGACCACACACACACACACCCATTCATGCACACACACCCACCTAGAGTTCTCTAGAACTCTCTTCAAGGTAGCGCCACTCTTAGTTACTAAAATTAGCAACCAAGAGCCATTCAATTTTTAGATCCACAAATGGTGGATCTAGAAACCACCTTGGACGGCCACACATAGAGCTCTCTCTAGAGTGTTCCACACTTCTCTAGAGAGGGTCCCTTGGGTCTACTTAAAGGACCCTTGGGTAGCCATTTGCATGAATCTAGCCTTCCATCTAGCTTTAGCATAACTCCATCTCCAATCCACCTCCACTCCGCGAGCTCCAACCATGGTTCCACCACCTCCATGCCAAGGCTAGAGCACTCCTCCTCACCTCTCCAAGGGTCGGCCTAACCCCTATTGGCTGCCCTCCTCCTCTCAACCAAGTCAAAGGCCATCAGAGCCCACCTCCAAATGCCCTTATTTCTACTAGCTAAGTAGATAGTAGTTCTACATAGATTTATTGCTTTATTACTACTTAGTAGTGTAGCTCCTAATAGGATCTAGTATATGGAATATCTGCATGCACAAAAACTCAAGCACAAAATCAGTAATAACAAGAGAATTTTCACAATCAATCAAACCGTAGAAATTGGCACAATATGTATAGTGGTTCCCCTCCCTTGGGTACTCCACTACCTAAGCCTCCCAACTTAGAGTTTTTAACCTAATTTCCTCAACCCTAAGAAAATCAATATACTTACCGAGGTAATTAATGGGTTACCTCAACCTAAGTACAAAAATGGGTTTGTTATAACCTAACGAGGAAATGCTCAAGAACAAATGAAATACAGGTGTAAGACAAAAAGATCTTACAACGAAGTTCCTAAGCCTCTTAACAAATGTAAATATAATGTTACCAATTTGAGAGCCTAGTGAAGATGTGAATGTGTGAAAGAAAATCACGTCGACGCATTTGCAAAAGCATTGAAAGATTGAGAGCGGCAAACTCTATTCTTCTCTTGAATATGTGGTGAATATATGAAATATAGAGCTCTAGAATTTATCTTATCTTTCTTGTATCTCTTGTGTGCAAACAAAGAGTCCAAGAATCATTTTATAGAGTTTGGGACCTTAGGGATACGACTCCTAGACGTTGGGATTTAATTCCCAATGTTCAAATTGACAAAATAAATATTCCAACTATTCTATTTTGAGCCAATGGCTAGCTGGTACCGATACTAAAGTATGAGTACTGGTACTCGTTGCTTCCAAATTTGGGTTTCAAACTCCTAACACAAATCTGTAACCCACTTGTACTAGTAGTAATCATGAGTACCGATACTCATTGCCTCCAGTACCAGTATTGATCATGAGTATCGGTACTCGCGGGATGCAGGTTTGTTTCTTTGAGAAAACCCAAACCTATAACTCACATGTATCGCTACTAAACTTTAGTATCGGTACTTGTGGGTTTACAAGTACCTTTTTAAGTGAATTAATCAATTTCGTTGTTTGAAAAAAATCATAATATGAATCCTAGTTTTATCTCTAGTTAATTTTTACGATCTAAGTTATATTCAATTGTTAAGAGGCATACAATCTATGAATATAAAATCTAATCTAAAAAATAAAAGGACAAAGATAATCTTCTCCTTCTAAACTCTTCCTTGTCATCTTGCCTCCTCCATGACATGATATTTTTCTTCTCACCATCATGCCTCCATCATTTCCTGTTTGCCTTGCTCCTTTACTTAAATCTGAAAAACACTTAATGGCAAACATTAATCCATAATAATTTTGTTAACACCAAAACAAGATGTGGAATAAGGTTCCAACAATCTCCCCCTTTTTAGTGTTGACAAAACTATCTTGCAAATAGATAAAATAATTTTTAGCAATGTTATATGAAGGAAAAACATTTAAATAAATCCTCCCCCTAAATATATGCTCCCCCTAAAAATTTTACTATTTGTTCTTTATTTTTCTCCCCCTTTTTGTCAATAACAAAAATGAAAGGGTAAAAAAAAATGTCAAACCATAAAATTTACCAGTAATAGAATGATGAATGTTGGTACCAAGCTCCGTTAGTTCATCATTCTTGGTCTTCATTCAACCTATAGAAAGGTTGAAATGTTCCATTGTGTGCCTTGAACACTCACTGATCTCTTTGATTTATTCCTGTAAAATAATGTAAAATGTCTTTTCTAGGTATCCATTTTCTTGTGGATCCTTTTAAGTTAGTACCTTTCATGCCCTAAGATTTATAGACCTCTCTTGTGTTAGATCTATAATTCTTGGAATTTTTGGCCTTTTGGTACATCCATGCATGCTTAGGTGCACATGATCTAGTTTGTGTGCTTTTTTTACTTTGAAATTTTGATTTTATTGAATCACAGAATTCAGTGTTTAGCCTAGTTGTTGTTTTAAGATTATTCAAAGTCCCTTCAAAGTGCTCATAAATATCTTCTAGTTCTAATATCTTTGAATGCAAGTGATTGTTAGTCTCTTTTGACATTTTTAATTCCATTTCTAAACATAATTTATCTATTTGATAATTACTCTTTAAAATCTTATTTTCCTTTTTAAATAACCTAGCTTTATGATATAATTCTTCATAAGCTTTTAATAATTCTTCAAAAGAAAAATCAGGGTTTACCTCTTCTTCTGTGTCTTCTGAAGTTGCAACAAGACAAAGGTGTGCTACTTTGTCTTCATCCGATTCACTGGAGTTAGTGTCCATGTCAGAGTCGCTATCATCCCATGTCGCTTTAAATGGTTTCTTCTTCTTCTTCTTCTTCTCGAGCTCCTTTGTTTCTTTCTTATTGTCCTCCTTGTTTAAGGGGCAATCCTTTCGCAAGTGGCCCTTCTTCTTGCATTCATAACAAATAATATTTGAAGAAATTTTATTTACTTGTTTACCTTGTTTCTTAAGGAATTTATGGAATTTCCTAGTAAGCATTTCCATCCCTCGTCTTCGGATTTTGATGTTGTTGAGTCCGAGTCCTCCTTGATTGCTCTAAAAGCAATACTTTTCTTCTTGCTTGTCGCCTTCTTATTCTTCTTGATATTCTCCAATTGGACTTCATATGCCATGAGGCTTCCAATTAGATCATCCAAGGAGATAGTGGATAGGTCCTTTGTCTATTAAATGGCTGTGGTATTTGGAGACCAATCACTTGTAAGAGATGTCAAGATCTTCCTTACAAGCTACTCCTCTTTCAGCTTGACTCCTTGGTTCTTCATGGAGTTAACAATTTCCCCAAACCACGTATACATATCCTTGATCGTTTCACCTTTCTCCATCCTGAAACACTCATAATTTTCCATTAGAATAGAGATACAAGTTTCCTTTACCTTTTTTGTACCTTCGTAGGTGACTTGCAACGTGTTCCATATCTCGTATGTGGACTTGGATGTGGAGATACGGTTAAATTCTTCCCTTGATAATGCACAATAGAGTGCGTTCATCACTTTTGCATTTCTCGTGATCTTTTTCTTTTGGTCCGTGGTCCAAACAACACCTTCCTGTGGCTTTGGATCTGTGTACTTCTCTTGAATGAGAGTCCTCATCATCTATGGACTTGAGGAAGATTTGCATCCTCCTCTTTTAGTATCCATAGTCTGTCCCATCAAAGTAGGGAAGACGTGTGGATGACTGACCTTTAGTGTGCTTGACTGATGATGCCATTGTGAGAGAGAAAGATTACTTCTTCTATTCGCGACCCGCTCTGATACAACCTGATAGGATCTAGTATATGGAATATCTACGCGCACAAAATCTAAAACACAAAATCAGTAATAACAAGAAAATTTGCACAATCAATCAAACCACAAAAGTTGGCACAATATGTATAGTGGTTCCCCTCAATTGGGTACTCCACTACCTAAGCCTCCCAGCTTAGGGATTTTAACCTAATTCCCTCAACCCCGAGGAAATCAATATACTTACCGAGGTAATTAACGGGTACCTCAACCCAAGTACAAAAATGGGTTTGTTACAACCCAATGAGCAAATGTTCAAGAACAAATGAAATACAAGTGTAAGATAGAAAGATTTTACAATTAAGTTCCTAAGTGATGAGAACCTCATCATGAGCCATAAATAGCTCATTTTGACCCAATACAAAGGATAAAAGCTCCTACATATCTCAAGGAAAGGCTTAACTCAGAGAATTCTGAGTTTGAGAAGAAAACCAGTCATAAGGGGTAAAAGTGCAATTTTACCAGTATAATCTGCATACAGGGTAATTCAGGGCCCAAACACAGGTCAAAACAGCTTAATAAGAATAAAAGTGGGATGAGATGATCTAGCAAGGGCTACAGCACTTCCAAGGAACCAAATGATAATCTGTAACCCTAAAACAACCCACTTCAATTCACAAGGTTCGAGGCAAAGTAAAAATAGAATAAACCCTCTAAAATTCATAGAAAAATAATCTCTAGGGTTTAGAACCTTCAATTTGGCCTTTAGAACCCATTTTGACCTACATTGAGAACCATGCCCAATTAATAACTTAATTTGGGTCTTTACGCAAATTGACTGGTCAAACAAGGTTTAATATGAAAATGAAATTTACCATCAGATTCCTTAGGTTCTAATTAGTCATGTATAAAAACTTGAGCCTAAGAAGAAACCTCCTTGACCGACTTTACACTTTGGTCCTCATATATTTACTCTTTGGCCCTCAACTTTTGAACCCTCGCATTTAGGCCCCTAACTCTCCTTCGTTCTTTGCAAACAGGTCCCTCCTGCAAAACCCTGCCAGCACCATGCTCCGGCGACCTTGCGCGGAGCATGGCGCCGCGCAGGGTGAGGTGGAGGACCTGGCATGTGTACCAGGGGTGCCCTGCGTCGTCAGCCGTCGCAGGAGCACCCCCATGGTCCTTGCAGCCCCCCATACCGGCCGTGCGAACGCACGGACGGTATGGGTTCGAATTCCGACCATGCTCCGGCGAGGGAGACACGTCGTCTCCCTCCGCCTTCCTCCCTGCTTCAACCCTATAAATACCCCCCGCCGCTCCACCGACCAAGGCAGCCTGGATCTGACGGAGAAAACCCCCAATTTTCCTCTCTTCTCACTCCGACAGACGCCCACCAGCTCCGGCGGTCCTTCCTCCTCCTCCTCTTCGCTCTGCCGCAATACCAGCAGCAGAGATTTCTTCCCCTGCTCTTTCCGCGTCGCGCAATACCGGCGCGCGCTGCCTCTGCCCCGTCGTCACCGCCGTCCTCCCCCCACTGGGCATCGTCTTCTCCGGCGACAGTCGATACGACTGTCGCCCTGTTCCTCCCCCCTTCGTCCCTGCAGTTAAGTTAGACTTACTCCCCTTCTCCTCCTCTTTCTTTCCCCGCTTTCGATTTAGTCAATTAAGCCCTCTACCGACCCTGTTCACCCTCATCCTCTCCGCCTCCGACCACCCTCCGGCGAGCCGCTCCCATCACCTCAGCAACCCACACGGCTCGCCGACCACCGCAGAACTTCCGCCTCCTCACCCTGATCCTCTTCCGCCCCTCCACTTCCCACCAAACACCCTCTGCAGACCCACCGAACACACCCACTCCCTCGCTCACAGTTTGACCTAGGACGACCCGACAGCTCCATCTCGCCCCCTGCAGACCCCCTGACCACCTTCGCCGTGCCACGGCGAAGGTCCCCCGCCTGTCTGATTTGGCCGAGAGGCCGTGCCATTGGTTTCAGGTTCCAGGCCTTGACCGCCATTGGCGAGGAAGCTCGAAGCCTGCTCGAGGTTGCTCCAAGCCGAGATATCCCAGATTGAATAGCCACGGCCAGCGCGGAAGAGTCTCACGCACACACCCTGGCCCTCGATTGGAGCTGTACGCCTCAACAGCCGATGCAATTGGGAGCACCATCCCTGCTGCAGGCGTAAGAGAATTGGGGTGGGACATTTAGTCCCACCTCGGAATCTCTCAAAGGCGCGCGGATGCATAAAGGCAAAAACTGCCTTATGCTGTTTGCCTCAGTTACCACGGGGTGAGGTCCCTCTCACCCGACCCGACCCGACTCGGCCTCGTCCGTGACCACGCTCCGCGGATCTGGCCCGACCCGATTAGACTGACCTGCACTCCTCGCCCACCACGCACGCCGGTGGGCCTGGACCCGGGCCTGAACCGAACCCGATTACCCTGTAGCGCTCTGGGAGAGCTTCCGAAGAGTGATTTCAGAGAGAGAGATACGCGGGGGAGGGGGGGTAGAGTAGGTTTTTGCCTCTTGACGATTAAACTCTGAAGTGTGCAGGCCAAAGAAGAAGAAGCAGACCCGCTGAAGAAGAAGGAGCTGCTGCACTGTAGCGAAGGCATTGTTAAGTCGTCTCAGCACCGGGGCAGACGACGGAAGGTCAGCAGCCAAAGAAGAAGAAGACCCGCTGAAGAAGAAGGAAGAGCAACGGCCATCGCGAAAGAAGAAAAAGAGAAGTCAAGGCAGGTGAAGACAAAGAAGAAGAAGGAATGAGGAGAAGCAAGAAGCAAGAAAAGAAGATGATCTGACGAAAAAGAAAGAAAGGAAACAAGAAGAAGAGCACGAGGGGAAAATCTGAAGAAAGCAGAAGAAGAAGAAGAAGAACAGGAAGAACCAAAGACAAAGAGGAAGAAAGAAGAAAAGAAGAAGAAGCCAATTTTTCATCTCTCTCTCTCTCTCTTTATTTTTGTAACAGAACTTGTATATCTCTAGAATACAACTTGCTCCCTGAGTTCGACCTCGGGAACTCTTTCAGTTTTCCGAGTAATAAAAATTTTATATGAAACGTTGGTGACAACCGGCTTTACTACAACGATAGAACACAAACCGGTCGGAACCGAACGCTCATCATTTTGGCGCCGTTGCCGGGGAGCAACGGCTATTCTAGAGGTAAACATTCCTGTATCTTTTAAGTTCTAATAATCTCCTCTCTTTTGTGCAGCTATAGGAACTCAAGAAGACAAGCAACCACACAACTACTCCGAAGACAGGTAAATCTTTTCTCTCACTATTAACCCCTACACTCTAAAGAGAAAGAAAAGAAGAGAACAAGCAATATAGGACTAACCTGTCTTCCATATTTAGTAACCATAAAAGTTGCATGTTTTCAACTCATTATTTCTGCACACTATTAAGGGTATTTAAGGGCTAACACATTCTTGCTTGAGCCCTAATTACCCAACAAAGAATTAACTGGACCAAGTAGAGCCAACCTAGGATCCAACACTAGGGATTTAGAGACACACTCCTTAAGCAAGAATTGAGAAAACCAAATGAAGTGTGCCCAAGCCCTTGTCTGAAAATACCTATTCAAAGAAAATCTAAAACAATTGGCTCTCTCTAAACACTTGAACCCTAAAAGACAGGACCTAAAAGCTCTCAAAGAAAACAAGAGGTAAAGTTGACCCCTTGGGTCAACCAACCTTAAATTAGGTCACTCCTTGCACTTAAAAGACTAAAGTTCAAGTGAAAACCTTAAGCACCCTGATCTTAAAATTGGTAGACTTAAGAGGTCAAGATCCCCATTCTGGTCTACCTGGAACCGCAGTGACAAGAGAGGTCGGGTGGGGGAAACCCTGTAACCCGTGGGGACGCTCTACCGTGTAGGGGTCTTCGCGGGACTCTCCCTCTCTGGCTGCCCAGGTAATTCTCAGGTGGACGATCTTTCTGATCAAGGGGTCCATCTGCCCCGAACCTCTATAGTCACCCAACAATTTTTGGGTGTCTTGATTGGGTCCAGCACCTGCTTATCTCATCCAGCCCTTCAGTATTTTTCAGGAGGTCCTTGAAACCTCCAATAGAAGTTCACTCTCCCCGAGGCTAAGCCTCGGCTCCTTTGTTTTTGCAGAAATCATTCACATAGCCCCTCTTTCCTCTGATTCTGAACAAAATCCCCTTCTTCCATCTTGATTCAAACTTTGATTCCACCACCAGATCCAATTATGCAGCCTAATTACCTAGCAAGACTACCATTCAAGAAACCTGAATATCGGAGATCTATGAAAGATAAAATGATCGAGGATGCCATAAGATTCTATGAAAAAGAAGAAAAAACCTCAACACCAAGAGGAGATATTCAGGTTGATGTCCCAACAACCACATCCTTCATCATGAACTGTGCCCAAATTCTATTGACTGGAATTTCAAAAGGAACAACCCGAGATATGCTCATCACAGGATACATTGAGATGGAAAAATTACACCAATCTGAATACCTTCAATGCTTGACAAATCCTGTACTTTGGGAACAACACCAAGATGCCCTTATAAAACGGGTAGAAATGATGAAATCAGTAGAACAAATTATCAACCAGAAATACCCGTATAAACCAGAAACAGAGGATGAACCATCTTGGAACAGTATTAAGGAACAATTCAGTTTCCCAGATCTCGGGATTGAGGCACAAAGTGGTTGTAAAATCCCAACCCAGATAGAAGACAATGTTGAATTAGGTTGGGATATTGCAGGAGAACACAATGCTGAGCCAACCCTAGGCCATAAATCACCAAGCTTAGAACTCCAAGACTCCGGCAATAACAAGATTAGAATTGAACCTCTGGAGGGTATAAATTCCGCCCCTTGTTCTGATAAGGTAACCCTCGAAGGTTATTCAGACTTAGGTTCTAATAATTCTACCCACATCCTAAGCCTAGAACCTAGATCTGAAACTTATTGGGAAGATTATGAGGCCCCTTATGAGAAAGATCAAATTTTTACAGAATATGATTCCGGGCCTCTATTTAATGAATATCCCTCTCCAACATCCTCAGGAAATCGGATCGATTTCTCAGAAAACATGCCAATTTATGATACAGAAACTGAGGAGTTGGATGAGCAAGGTTTTAATAGGGTCTATCCTACCAGCTTAGAGCTTGAACAGAACATCTTTTTGAGCCCAGAAGTGATATATAGGCTAGAACCCAATCAGGCTGCTGATTCCACATCTGATGATTTCTGCTGTGGTGGAATTCATGATCATTTTCGCCAACTCTCCGACAATTTCAGATCTGACTATAATTGCGGAGAGATTCCCCTTCCTGAACACGCCAGGCCTATCTACGACCTCAGTTCACATGACTCTGACTCTGACTCTGACTCTGAGGTCCTGATTCCCGAGATCACCGATAACACAGAATCATTCCTTTTCGATCCTCAGGAACCAAAAACAGAAAATGCCAAGAGTGATTGCAACCCAGAATCCAAATTTTTTCTCGAATCCGATTTCTTTCATCCTACAAACACTCTTCCGGCATTTGATAGTTACCCAGAGGACTCTCTACAGAAAATCACCTATCATCTGTTCCTAGAAGAGCCCTCGTACACAATGGCCACCTCATCCGCACACACAGAACGGATCAAAACCTCTCCCAAACCCCGACCCGCAACCGGACTCAATTTCTATGCTGATTCACCTCTCACCGAGCCGATTGCATTTCCACATCGGGTTTCGAACATTGATCAGACTACATACCATGCTCTATCATTCTCTGATCACCCCTGTAGGGTTCCTGCATCAACCACTGATTATCCTACGGGTCCCTACTCTAACCAGGCTGATTCGGCACAGCCAAACCCTGCGTTTACACTTCCACATCCATCTGAGCTTCATAATTCCTGGTGGGCTCCACACCTTTTTATCCACATCTATCAACCCACCAGATTGATTGGGTTTGGGCTGCATCATCAGCCTGTTGATCTGAACAAGCACCTGGTTGGACCAACCAGGCTCTTAATCAAGGTGCTTGTCTTACAAAACTCTGCTGAGTTGACCATCCCCTCTCCATCGCATTTCCCGCTTGGCTGAAGGCATCAAATTTAGCGCTCAACGGGAGGCAGCCCGTCATTCTCTTTGAAAACCTGAAACTTGTTCTGACAGCTTTTTGCACTTGAAGTTCACACTTTAGGACAGCCGACTCCACCTCAGGTGCTTGCATCTGAGATTAGAAATCGTCCGCAACAGTCACCCCGACCCATTCACTCATCAAAACAGCTATCCTAATGTATGAACTTAGTCGAATAGAAACCCCTAGGTTACAATGAGGACATTGCAAATCTTAGGCATGGGGGGGTATGAAAGTGCAAAAACTCGTAAGAAAAGGTTTCAAACGAAAAAATTCACATATGCCAAAAATACCATAAAAATTAAAAAAAAAATTTTCGAAAAAGAATAAGAGGAAAAGAGGAGAAGGAAAATTTTGTGAAGGAGAGAAGAAACAAAATGAAAAAGGAGCACAAAATTATAAGAAAAGTTGATAGTCATTAGTAAGGAACTAAGGAATTAACCTAAGTTCTAGACCTCATTCAAGAAAATAACTGAAAAGTGCACAATAAGATTAGTAAGAATGCAAACCTTAGGCATTCTTGAATAGACTCTTAGTACTCATTAAGATCTGGACACTCCTCAAGAGGTTGAGGAAAATGAAAAGCTGAAGTATTAGGTCTAAGGCTTAGGGAGTATTCGGCCTCGTTAACTAATTTTTGGTTTACGGGACTCAGTAACCTAAGCACCCTAATCTCACACACAGCCTGGTTCAGTAAGCGTAAAAATCAGAATCACGCAGAAGCGTCGCAAAAATCTGAAAAGAACACCTAGAATAGGAATGGCCGATCAACACAAGTTGATTTGGACGAGTTCCCAGCGCGGAGAGGCGGGAAATCCCCTCGAAGATGCGTAACAAAATATCATCTCCTCGGTGCTTGTCTCTTAGGATATTTACATATCCTACGGGGGGCATGTAAGCACTCTGCTGGTTCAGATTCCATGGATGCCATTATCTCGAAGTGTCAATTGCCAGGGTCTGGATTCGGCCACGGAATACCATGGATGGGATTATCTCGAAATCTCAATAGCCAGGGTTCCGGGGGTTGCCATGGGCGGTGCTATCTCGAAGCATCGATCGCCAGGAACCCTTGAGGATTGATGATGGGAGCAAGGAATCTGATACAGACCGTGTTGAAAAGCTAATCCTAGGCTAGAACTAAAAAGAAAAAGAGAGAGAAAACTCTCCAAACAGAAAAAACTTTCTATCTCTCTCTTACAAAACGCACTGCGAACTGGGCCAGGGCTAAAATCATTTCAAGCACGGGTGCTTTAACCACGAAGTCCAATAAACCTTAGGTTAGTTCTTGCGGGCCTTAAAAACCTTTGCTAAAAGACTGAGGCTAAGGCTAGACAGATTTGGATCTTGATTGGTACTAGAGTATCTTTTAGGCCTATGGTCAGCATTCTAATCTGATCTATGCTCAAATAAAAAGGCACTTATCTAAAACCATTGAAAACTTCATGGTCTAGAACAAGGGTTGAAACCTTAAGTTTTTTTTGCTAAGGGACTAGCAAAAGCTAGGCATGGGGGTATGATGAGAACCTCATCATGAGCCATAAATAGCTCATTTTGACCCAATACAAAGGATAAAAGCTCCTACATATCTCAAGGAAAGGCTTAACTCAGAGAATTCTGAGTTTGAGAAGAAAACCAGTCATAAGGGGTAAAAGTGCAATTTTACCAGTATAATCTGCATACAGGGTAATTCAGGGCCCAAACACAGGTCAAAACAGCTTAATAAGAATAAAAGTGGGATGAGATGATCTAGCAAGGGCTACAGCACTTCCAAGGAACCAAATGATAATCTGTAACCCTAAAACAACCCACTTCAATTCACAAGGTTCGAGGCAAAGTAAAAATAGAATAAACCCTCTAAAATTCATAGAAAAATAATCTCTAGGGTTTAGAACCTTCAATTTGGCCTTTAGAACCCATTTTGACCTACATTGAGAACCATGCCCAATTAATAACTTAATTTGGGTCTTTACGCAAATTGACCGGTCAAACAAGGTTTAATATGAAAATGAAATTTACCATCAGATTCCTTAGGTTCTAATTAGTCATGTATAAAAACTTGAGCCTAAGAAGAAACCTCCTTGACCGACTTTACACTTTGGTCCTCATATATTTACTCTTTGGCCCTCAACTTTTGAACCCTCGCATTTAGGCCCCTAACTCTCCTTCGTTCTTTGCAAACAGGTCCCTCCTGCAAAACCCTGCCAGCACCATGCTCCGGCGACCTTGCGCGGAGCATGGCGCCGCGCAGGGTGAGGTGGAGGACCTGGCATGTGTACCAGGGGTGCCCTGCGTCGTCAGCCGTCGCAGGAGCACCCCCATGGTCCTTGCAGCCCCCCATACCGGCCGTGCGAACGCACGGACGGTATGGGTTCGAATTCCGACCATGCTCCGGCGAGGGAGACACGTCGTCTCCCTCCGCCTTCCTCCCTGCTTCAACCCTATAAATACCCCCCGCCGCTCCACCGACCAAGGCAGCCTGGATCTGACGGAGAAAACCCCCAATTTTCCTCTCTTCTCACTCCGGCAGACGCCCACCAGCTCCGGCGGTCCTTCCTCCTCCTCCTCTTCGCTCTGCCGCAATACCAGCAGCAGAGATTTCTTCCCCTGCTCTTTCCGCGTCGCGCAATACCGGCGCGCGCTGCCTCTGCCCCGTCGTCACCGCCGTCCTCCCCCCACTGGGCATCGTCTTCTCCGGCGATAGTCGATACGACTGTCGCCCTGTTCCTCCCCCCTTCGTCCCTGCAGTTAAGTTAGACTTACTCCCCTTCTCCTCCTCTTTCTTTCCCCGCTTTCGATTTAGTCAATTAAGCCCTCTACCGACCCTGTTCACCCTCATCCTCTCCGCCTCCGACCACCCTCCGGCGAGCCGCTCCCATCACTAAGCCTCTCAACAAATGTAAATATAATGTTACCGATTTGAGAGCCTAGTGAAGATGTGAATGTATGAAAGAAAGTCACATCGATGCGTCTGCAAAAGCGTGGAAAGATTGAGAGCAACAAACTCTATTCTTCTCTTGAATATGTGGTGAATATATGAAATATAGAGCTCTAGAATTTATCTTATCTTTCTTGTATCTCTTGTGTGCAAACAAAGAGTCCAAGACTCATTTTATAGAGTTTGGGACCTCAGGGATACGAGATGTTGGGATTTAATTCCCAACGTTCACATTGACAAAATAAATATTCTAGCCATTCTATTTTGAGCCAACGGCTAGTTGGTACCGGCACTAAAGTATAAGTACCAGTACTCGTTGCTTCCAGATTTGGGTTTCAAACTCTTAACACAAATCAGTAACCCACTTGTATCGGTACTAATCATGAGTATCGGTACTTGTTGCCTCCAGTACCGGTACTAATCATGAGTACTGATACTTGCTGTGTACAGGTTTATTTTCTTGAGAAAATCCAAACCTGTAATTCACATGTATCAGTACTAAACTTTAGTACCGGTACTTGTGGGTTAACAAGTACCTTTTTAAGTGAATTAATCAATTTCGTTGTTTGAAAAAATTTATAATATGAATCCTAGTTTTATCTCTAGTTAATTTTTACGATTTAAGTTATTTTCCATTGTTAAGAGGTATACAATCTATGAATATAAAATCTAATTTAAAAAACAAAAGGATGAGGATAATCTTCTCCTCGACTCTTCCTTGTCATCTTGCCTCCTCAATGACATGATCTTTTTCTTCTCACCATCATGCCTCCATCATTTCCTATTTGCCTTGCTCCTTCAACTAAGTCAGAAAAACACTTAATGGCAAACATTAATCCATAATAATTTTGTTAATGCCAAAACAAGATGTGGAACAAGTTTCCAACAGCTCCATATTTCTCCCCTAATGATGCATGCATAATTCCCCCATAGATTCATGCATGCAGTCATTTTCTGCTAGCTAGTTTTATGCTTTCAAGCATTCCTCTACAAGCCTTCCTCTAGTCGTGCTCTAAACTCTAATGCAATCAATGGAAATCTTTTTATATATATAACTATCTATGTGTGAAAATCACCATGTGCTTGCTTGCAATACTTTATTGTGATTAAGTTGCCTATGCTCATTTTACATCTTTCTTGCAACTAGCATGTCGGTGCCTGAAAACATTGAAGATCTAACCATTAATGCATTCTCCGCCAATAGCCATCATTTAACTAGGAACGTGTGTACTGAGACCCATACATTTACATTCATTATCTACTTAACTCATGGGCACGTGATAAGGGTTGACCATGCAAATGGCAAAATAGTGATCCAGAGGTTAGAAATCAGTGTGCGATTTTAAGCAAGTAAAGCGAGCAAGATCAAATTCATTTTGCATTTCCTAAACGCCTCCCAAAGATGAATGACCTGGACTCCAAGTCTCGTTATTTTAGAAATTATTTTTGACGAGTGGATTTCGCGACTATACTATGACGTTGTTTTCCTTAAACTCGTAATTTCCATGCCTTGTCAAATGGTGCCATTGCCAGGGAGGCAACACAATTGACTTTCAATCTAAAGCCTTTAGTTACAAAGCTTCCTCTGCTTGCTTTTGGATGTGCAGGAAATCAGGAAACACAAGATCTGTGCACATATCGAGCGCAAAGAAAAAAATGCAGGTGCACATCTCTCCTTTAGCTTAGGATTTTTGTTTGAACTCTTGGTTAGATTATTTTCTTAGCTAGAAATTTATTTCTAAAAAAAAAGAAAAAATCTTCATACTTAAGAAAAAAAAAAACAAAAATATCTTTTTCTTTATGTTGTTAGATTAGGTTTCCGTTTGAATCTTAGGTTAGTTTGTTTGAAAAGAAAAAAAGAGAGAAAAATTTGAAAAAGTTTTTTTTCCCTCCAAAAAAAATTCCAAAATTTTGAAAAAAAAACATTTGAAAAGAAAAAAAAGAAAAAAATCTCTTTTGGTGGAAAGTGGAATTTGAATTTCAAACACCTTTTAAAAGCTTTTCCACCACTTGCTGAAATTCGGCCAGACTTTAATTTCCGACTTAAAAATTCATTTGTCAAAAAATTAATGAGCGAAAAATCCTAAAATTTGGGCAAGTGCTTCATTTTCAAACCATCTTTCAAACGACACCATTTATTTGAAAAGGATTCCAAGTACAAAATTTTTAAAAATTCACGAAGTGCAAGGGGGTCAAACTGACTTAGATTTGAAAATTTTCAAAATTCAAAAATCAATTTTGAGTAATTTGCAAATTTTTTTTGACTAAAAATGTTGGGGTTTGAAAGCTGATTTCATTAGCTTTAATTTTCATATTTTTCCTGATTTTTTTAAAATCATTTGATACTATTTCAAAGCAAAAAACCAACTAGGCCTCAAAATTTCAAATCTGACCCCTTGACAATTAAAAATCCCTATAAATTTAGTTGAAATAGTAAAAATTATAAAAAATTATTTTCTGAAAAGATAATTGAAAAGGAAATCTACTTGCCAAATTTTAATTTATTTGGATTCCAATTTTACTTGAAGAATTCTTTTTATTCTTATGGTTTGCTGAAAAGGAAGAAAAAAATCCTAGAATTGCATGAACCCTAGGTTACACCTTTAGGGTTACACTCTAGAGACCACACACTTGAGCTAACCTAGACTTAACTAAGTCTAGTGTTTATCCGGTGAGCCTGGTCACCTTGTGGGCCACTCACCCCAAACTCTAGTAAAGAAAAAAGGGTTAAAATAAATTTTAAAACACAAAATCAACCCGAATTTGTTGTCATACTATTGGGTGTTTTCAACCTCTTTGGCAAAGCCTGGTGACTAAGTCTGTGGGGTAGTATTAGACTACTATGGCTCGGGGGTCAACCGAACTGAAGGTGCGAGCCGAAGGAAGAACCTTCCCCTTAGTCCCCTCGTAACCAGACTGGCTGGGTTAGCTTGAGAGGCGGGAATCACTTTCAGTCGGTTCTCAATAAATTTTTCTTTAGGAATTCGAACCCAAAATGAAAAATCCGATCATCTGATCATAAGGACCATCTGATTGACAGGGCATTAGCCTTGTCTGGCTTGCTGCACCAACTCAAGGGTTGGCTGGTGCATGTAAGGAAGGAGGTCACTGAGACCTCACCTGGTTGGACCTTGGGAGCCACTGCAAGGAGGCGAGCCACCTCCCCCAGACCATCTTCTTCCCTACCCTCTTCTTCTTCTATCCTCCTAGCCGAGATGGCTAACCCTAGATCTGGACCTGGTCAGAATCCAGGTGATCCAGACCCAAGGGCTCATCTGAGAGCCTGGGTCACTAAATTAGCTCAACCCTGGGATCAAAACCCAAGGTGGCGAAGGTGACTTTTCGCTTCGCCTGGTGCTTCTTCTCAAGTTGCCAAAATGGTTAACCCATATCCTGACCTTGGATACTATGACCCAAACCAATTAGCTCCAAAAAGTACCCAACCTTATAACCAGGGTATGTGTTGAACATTGAAGGACTACGCTATCGAAGTTGGTTTTGAAAACCTTTCATTGTAGTTTGAGTAGCGAAGAACTCGGGTTCAACAAATAAAATTTATACCAGAAAAGAAATCCTGGGTCAAACTCAGGGAGGCTATGTCGATCAAAATTCGTAATTATTTTTTTTTTGTGTTTTTGTTTAAAAAGTGGAGTAATTACAATGAAATGGAAGCAATATAAACAAGAAGAGAGAGAGAAAACATTCACTTGATGTTGTAAAATGTTTGTACAACTAAGAAAGCAAGAAATTACATTAGAAAGCAGGAAAACTATTACAACTAGAAAGCAAGAAAATTCTACTCTAAAAAGTAAGAAAAAGGAATGAGAAAGAGAAATTATCCTCCTCGATGATTGCTTGGAGGATGAGCCGGAAGGGACAACGCCTGGAAGACAAGGAATGGAGTGGGAAGAAGGAGGTCGAAGCAGGAGGAACGGGAACGAGGCAGCACGTTGTCGCCGTTGCGGGATCCGCTTCCAGAATTGGGGTGAAAATTTGCTTTTAGCTCTTGAGCAGCATCCTGGGTGTGGGATAAGCTTCTCTTGAGCTTTGGAGAGGGAGAGAAGAGAAGGAAAGGATGAGAAATTCGTATAAAGTGGGTCTCCTTTTATAGTTGTAAGGAGTGGGGGTATTTTGGACATTACAATTTGAAAAAAATTAATCCAAGACCTTTAGTGATGGATAAATCCATCACTAAAGGCCTTCAACGCATGCACACATCCACGCACTCATAGCCGTTCGATCAAGAGATCGGACGACTTAAAACCGCCTACGCTTGCACTGCGCGCCCGCATGCGATCACGCGTCAACGTCACGTGTCTGATCGCACGTGGGTGCTATCGGTCGCTCAGCGCATTCCGATCCTCATCGCGCGGCCTTGCTTGCTCGCGTTCCCCCTCACCCGCTCTTCAATTTAAGGCACACCGAGCTCGAACTCGCGTCTGATCACTCACATAGCATGCTCGACCGCTGCGCTATGCATGGCTTTGTGTCGCGTAGTGGTTTCGAGCGTGCGGGCCTGCAGCCATTGGATGAGCATCCAACAATGGAGAATTATCTATCGAATGAAGAGGAAAGACATAGGCAGGTCCTTGGGGCCAGTTGGGCAGCTGAGATGGCACCATGTGGTGCCATCTTGGCCGTCCATCTTCTGAGTATTATAGATGGTGCCACGGGTGTCGGATTGGATCGATTTTCATGTTGTTAGATTGCGATTGTCGATCCGAATCCATCCGTGCAGTTGGATTTGTCATCTGAGGTATGGATTAACACCATCTTGGCCCTTGATCTTTAGGGTTCCTCAGTCTCTATCTGGTACTACGGTTGTCCGATGAGGGCGATATTGGAGTTGTTGAACTGCAATCATCCCCTGATCAGATCCGTATGGTTGGATCTGATCCGTACGGTTGGATCTTCAATCCGAGGCCTCGATAAAAAGTCGTCCTATCCCTGACCATAAAAAGGAGACAATTACTATACAATTTATACAACTTGATCTAAATGCATGATTATGCATGTTATGCACTATTTACAATGTATGATGCTAATGTGATACTAAGAATATGCATTAATAGACATTTTAGGTTAATAAGATGTATGCATATCACACCCCCATGCCTATCTTTTGCTAGTCCCTAGCAAAAGCTACATGTTATTTATAAAAGAATTTGGCTGGATTACTTAGTCATAAGTTATTTTCAACATTAAGAAATACTTTTACTCAGGATCTAAACTTTCAAATACACAACAGTGCTCGGGTATTTGCCAAAATACAGACCGCCTTAAGCCCTCACCTTATTCAAAGAAAATTTTCTGTTTCTCTTTTTCTTCTTTTCTAATTTTTTTGGATTTTTGAGTTTAGGGTTAAAGAGTGGCTCTCTACGACCATTCAACCCACCCAAGATTTGATGAGAACCCTAAGTTCTAAGCATCTTATTATGAATGTGATAGACTCGCTGATCAGCAATTAGAACGGACTTCGGGTTTCTACGCCTCTAGGTGACCTTAAAAAGAGAGTTCTGCCTAAAGGTGTATCTTTACGACCGGTAGCTTTCTCCCTACTTTTATTTTTATGGGGTCAACACAAGGGTGCATCCAGTGTATATCTCCCCGACTTATTCTACTTCACCACTTCTTCCTAAATGTTTTGGGAATTTCTAGTGCATTTCTTGAGCTGGGTTCTGGACAACCAATCGATGAGCTGTTACCACCGACAACTTGCCAGCCATACTTGTGGTAGCATTTCTAGTGTGGCTTATTTCTTTTGTTTTTCTCTTTTATCCTTTTCCTTTTCTTTTCTTTTTGAATTTTTTTTTTCTTTTTTTTAAGTAAGTGGCTTCCCTGGTCTAAGATTTACCTTAAGGCAATAAGAAGATAATGGTCCAGTGATTGGGCTCTGGACAACCTACCTATGGGTTGTTACCCACGATAACTTGCCAGCCATCTCACCCTATAAGGTTCATTAGCTACCCAATTTTCATTAAGACTACCGATCAACAAGTCAGTGAAAGGATAGTATGTAGATAGATGCTTTAGACTTAAAGTTTCCTCAAATCAGAGGGTGGGTTGATAAGTCATGTATTTATCACCCAAACTTATTTAGTCACATTACAAGAGAATTCAAGATGGCGAGGACTCGAAAAACAAATCCACATTTTAGTGGATAACTGGGCTAATTATGCCCAAAGATATGAAGGGTCTTAGTGTTCAGATCCTTTTGTAATATTTCCTAATATTGAATGGTCCTAATGTCCAAGTATTCCTTCCTAATTCAAAAATTCTTTTTATATATAAATAAAAGAAAATAAAACGAATCTACGAAGCTAACGAAGTAATTTAGAGATGAATATCCACCCCCTATGCCTATCTAATGCAATGTCCTCATTGTATTAGAAAGGCATGAAACAGAGTGGAGTAGAGTAGAAAGCACCTGAATTGCATGAATAACGAGTCTGCTCCAAGATAAATAGAAACTGTATACATACTGAATTTAGTGCCTTCAGCTAGGCATATTATACAAAGAAGAGAAATAAAGAATTTAGAAATGCAGGTCAGAGTCAGAATAAAAAGATGCAACCTAAGACCTGCCAGCAGATGTCCACAGATGTGGACCAGATTGTGATGCAAACCCATACCCCATGGTTGAAAATATTTAAGGTTCTGGATAAAAATTACCCAAAACCTAAAATCAGTATGCAAGCAGGGTCAGGCCTACGATTTATGAGGATGCAACCCAAGACCAAAAAGTCGGGTTATAGGGAATTCAATATCAAAAGGATAATAAATGAATGTGTGCTTGGGTTGGACATCCTCAGAATAAATGTTGTAAGGGTCCTGGTTTGATGGTTTCAGTTTAATTGCAACCCTTAGACTCAGTCTTCTACTTCCTCCAGAGTTTGCTTCCCAAATCAAAATTTCCCAGCTTCTATCCTCCTCATTCAGAATGTCAAATTTTGGGACCTCCTGCATATTAATTACCCCATCTCAAATTTCCAATTCTAAAAGATGTGACTGAATCATAATTGACTTAAGTCTAATTATCTCAAAAATAGAATCATCAGTAAGCTTAATGGGGTGTAACTGGCAACTGGGGCATTGAATTGAATCCTTCAGAAAATGTGATTCTGTATCCATCATGTGAGCCCCATTAAGATCAGTTTCCTTAGTTATTGGGCCATCATATGATCTATCAGATTCCTCAGGCCTAGTTGTCTCACAGAAATTGTGTTCTGTAAACTCACGTGAGACTTCGTAACTTGCTTCTTCACCCTTAGACTCAAAGAAATCTAAATCCATATTGGAGTACTTCCCAAAATCATCCATCACTTTCTGGTCTATGGAGACATACGTTTCCTCGTACCCCATCTCAGGGATCTCAGGTGAAGAAATTAGATTATCCTTAATTGGTTGCTCTAAATCAATCTGGTCAACGTTGTAACCCGTGTCCCCCCAACTTGTGCCTGAGCGAGTTCTGACATTGGCTCTCCTAAAGGGATTTCATCTTGAGAATCATCCCAAGATTGAACTAAATCAACCATAAATCTCATTCTCAGTTTCGATAACTTCCCAAGTAAAAACTCACTCAGGTTTTTATCCTTAACATCTTGGAGCCAATCCAACAAATACTTGTTCAGATCATCAATCATTTCAATCAGGGGCTCCAATTCTTCAATGCAAGGTATGGGCTGAACTTCTAAAGATTGTATAGTATTCTTCAAGTTAGCCAAAACCTTATCTTGAACCTGGTTAACCTGAACCAAATGACTTGGTTTAGGGTTGGGCAGGTTTGGGATCAGTACAGAGGAGTTAACGAATTGAGATTCGTGATACCCTTCCTGATAATAGGTCATTTTGGATTATTCAAAAGGTGGTGATGACCTAAAGGCAGTGTATTCAAGGAATGGGTAAGGATCAATGTATCCTCCTTGATTGTAGATCATATTAGGCTGTCCATGAAAGGGCAGCGATCTATAATCGATGTGACTCTAAGAAAGACAGAAATCACAATCATAGTGTTCAGGGTTAGACCCTAAACACGGAGGTCCGGAACTGTATCCCCAATCCGAGTTATCCCGACTAACCGATGGTTGATTACAATACGAGTCGAGATAATCGTCATGTTGAGGATAACTCATAATAGGAGGGAAAGAGCAGGAATGCATATAAAATGTGGAAGGATTCATGATAGATGGGAGGAAGAAAGGTGCCCCGCAATACAAACAACAAAACCTGTCCTTAAGTGGGCTAGCCTAAAGACCTACAGACTCCCAAAACCCATCTTGAGATAAAGAAACGATTTGGTCCAATTCTATCTGTTCAATCCAACCAGTTAGAGGGAGGGACTGGGGAGAAGGTTCTTCCTTCGACTTGTGCCTTGAGTTTGTAGTGTAGTACCCCCCAGCTACGATCATTTGATTTTGCTCCCCTAGCTAGACATCAGATTGAATAATAGAAACAGACTAATTGAAAATAATCTCGTTCTGGGCTTAGAAGAGCGAGTCGAATCCTTAAGGCCAACGTCTACTCTGTTTTATTTATGGTTAGGTTTGAATGTGCTTTGGAATGTGATGGGCCATTTATCTGGGTTGTGCCCTTAATGATTGATTAATGTATGTGTGCGTGCACAACTAGTGGTTTTCAGGCAAGATTATTTTTTGATGCGGTGAATTTTAGGATTCAAATCTTTCTTAGTAGCTTTTAGGATTCAACTTTAGGTATTTTCAAACAAGTTTTGTTGTGCTTAGTAAATCCCTAAGAGTTGAACCTATGTGGCAGCTACTTAATGAGTTGATTTTAGTTGAAGTGGTGTGGCCCAATCAACTCAAACAATCGGCCTATTGCACCACTTAATTAGGCACACAGAAATGGTTAACCTAGAATGATTTCTACTCTTTTATATGTTGATTTGTGTAATGGCACTACAGATCAGACTACGGTTGAGTAGAAGAAAATCAAGTATGTTAAGTGCCTTGAATGTAGGTGTATGCTGTGTGTATGTTGAATTACTGCACAAAAATATCTTTTTGTTTTTTTTATATACGAGGGTGAAATGAATGTGAGTGGAAATCCAAACAACCAAACTAATCCTCGGATTTATGCAAACACCTAGGTTAATTGGAATTTGAATTTAATGCGATGAAATGAAATCTATGGAGGGGGA
Source organism: Thalassia testudinum (assembly GCA_037157565.1). NCBI lineage: Eukaryota > Viridiplantae > Streptophyta > Magnoliopsida > Alismatales > Hydrocharitaceae > Thalassia > Thalassia testudinum. The sequence goes on along the minus strand of JAZHRO010000073.1, from coordinate 105,887,915 downwards.
AAGAATGGGGAGCACTTACAGTCGTCTTCAACTACACTTTATTCTTATCTACCGCTTGACGATTCCCTGATAGAGGTATCTACAAAACAATAGACACAAGAGAAAGCAAGTTAGAAGACAGTAAAGTGCATGAAATGCAAAAAGAAGATCAGAAAATCGTTGCCTCCCTGGCAATGGCACCAAAATGTTGAACATCGGAGGACTATGCTATCGAAGTTGGTTTTGAAAACCTGTCGTTGTAGTTTGAGTAGCGAAGAACTCGGGTTCAACAAATAAAATTTATACTGGAAAATAAATCACAGGTCAAACTCAGGGAGGCTACGTCGATCAAAATTCGCAATTATATTTTTTTTTGTGTTTTTGTTTAAAAGCAGAGTAATTACAATGAAATGGAAGCAATATAAATAATAAGAGAGAGAGAGAGAGAAAACATTCACTTGATGTTGTAAAATATTTGTACAACTAAGAAAGTGAGAAATTGCACTGGAAAGCAGGAAAACTATTACAACTAGAAAGCAGGAAAATTCTACTCTAGAAAGTAGGAAAAAGGAATGGGAGAGAGAAGTTATCCTCCTCGACGATCGCTTGGAGGATGAGCCAGACGAGACAATGCCTGGAAGACGAGGAATGGAGCAGGAAGAAGGAGGTCGAAGTAGGAGGAACGGGAATGAGGCAACACATCGTTGTCGTCACGGGTTCCGCTTCCGGAATGGGGGCGAAAAATTGATTTTTGCTCTTGAGGAGCATCTCGGGTGTGGGACAAGCTTCTGTTGAGCTTTGGAGAGGGAGAGAAGAGAAGGAAGGGATGAGAAATTCATATAGGGGGGGTCTTCTTTTATAGTTGCAAGGAGTGGGGGCATTTTGGACATTGCAATTTGAAAAGCATTAATACATGACCTTTAATGACGGATAAATCCACCACTAAATGCCTGAACGTGGCCGCCGTGCTTGCCGCTCACGTGCCTCCTCGCCTCCACGTCCTTCAATGCACGCGCATGTCCATGCACTCACAGCCGTTCAATCAAGAGATCGGATGGCTTAAAACTGCCTATGCTTGTGCTACGCGCTCGCGTGCGATCACGTGTTAGAGCCGCACGTCTGATCGCTCGTGGGCACTATCGGTCCCTCAGCACCATTCGATCCTCATCGCGCGGCCCCGCTCGCTCGTGTGCCTTCTCGCTCTCTCTTCAATTTGAGGTGCAGTGGGCTCAAACTCGCATCTAATCGCTCACATAACATGCTCGACCACTGCGCTATGCGTGGCTTTGTGTCGCACGGTAGTTTCGAGCATGCAGGCCTGCAGCCATTGGATAAGCATTCAACAGTGGAGAATCATTGTTCGGATGAAGAGGAAAGGTAAAGGTAGGTCCTTGGGGCCAGTTGGGCGGCTGAGATGGTGACACGTGGTGCCATCTTGGCCATCCATCTTTTGAGTATTGTAGATGGTGCCACAGGTGTTGGATTGGACCGATTTTTGCACCATTAGGCTAAGATCGTCGATCGGAATCCATCTGTGTGGTCAAATTTGTCGTCTGAGGTGCGGATTAACACCACCTTGGCCCTTGATCTTTAGGGTTCCTCGGTCTCTATCTGGTGCTACAGATGTCCTATTAGGGCGATCTTGGAGTCGTTGAACTCCAATCGTTGCCTTGATTAGATCCATACGGTTGGATCTTCGATCCGAGGCCCCAATAAAAAGTCTCCATGTCCCTGACCATAAGGAGACAATTACTATACAGTTTATACAACTTGATCTAAATGCATGATTATGCATGTTATGCACTATTTATAATGTATGATGCTAATGTGATACTAAGAACATGCATTAATAGACATTTTAGGTTAATCAGATGTATGCACATTAATATGAATTTCATACTCCTGCATCTCACCCATGGAATATGGGTAGATATGATTCACCCCCTGGAACCCCTGAGGAACTACCAGTGTATATGCAACCACATTATAGATTACAATGAGATATAATTGGGATGAAAGACAGAGTTGCATCCTATCTGCACGGAATCCAGGCTATTATGGATCCGAAACAAAGACGAGCCTGGATTTCATATCAAGAACTTTTGATGGAGGCCCTTTAGGAAATAGCTACTTAAGCAAGATTGTAAATCCTGGTGTGCCTTCTGAACTTGATTGAATTCACCTTAATTCAAACCCTAAAAGATAATTAAGCAAGATTTGAACTCTAAAATTGACTCAACAAGTAATATTGATTGAAAACCCTAGTTGTGCACTCGCTTACACTTGTTCAATTAATCATTAAGGGCATAACCCATTTTAAGAGCCCATCACATTCCAAAAGTACTACTATCCCAGGCCTAATCTAAAATCAAGTATACGTTGGCCCTAGGACTCATCAATCCATTTCAAGGTATTTCTCAAACTGTGGTGTGAATTTGTGATGTCTGCTTTCTCCAAAAGGTGCTAAGTTGGATGGCCTAATTGTCAAATGACTTAAGCAAGCAAGCGTTTGACATAATTAGTGGCCTTAGGGACACACTCCCCCTGCTTTGCCATCACAACTTAACCAGCTTCTGCATTAAGGACAACACAAAATTCATGTTGTGGTTTGAGTTTATCTTGGAGCATAGGTCCTTAAGCTACTGAACTTAAGGACAGGCTTGTATTGTTGTGCTGTAGGGTTCTTATCCCCAGTCCTTCTGACCCCTTCCTAGTTTATGCTTGGAAGGAGGTCATTGAATCCTCGCTTGGAAGGACCATTGGACCATTCAAGGAGGCATAGGTTAAATTTTAATCTAATTGATCCCATGGCTAATCAACCACCTCCTTTGCCTCAGAATTCTCAACACATGCTGCAAAGGCAACTAGAACAAATGCAACAAATGCAAGAATGGTTCCAGCAAATGCATGGTCAGGGCACTCAGCCATTGAAGGATTTTTATGATCCTTCAAATTATGGGGAATGTCTTGATGTCTAGATTCGAATCGTTGACGTAGAAATCAAGCCCTAGGTGTTAAGCCTGATCAAACATTTTCACAGGCTTGGCTATGAAGACCTATTTCAGCATTTGGAGGACTTGACCACTTTGGTCCAGACCACCAAAGTGCAAAATGTGGACGAGAAGCAGATGATCATGAGGCTTTTCTCCCACTCTCTTAGGGATAAGGTTACTGTTGGATTGGAAATTCTACGCAAAAAGGTTTATTTTTGAGTTTGGAAAACCACTCGTTGTAGCATATTTTGCAAGAAAAATCGTCAACAAATAATTTAACCAAACTCGAAAAGAATTTCGAATCGAACACAGGGAGGTAGACATTTGACTAAAAATCACGTTTGTTTTATTGTCACGAAACAGATTAACCGGTCAAATTGAATCTAAACTAGCTATCTACTTAAAGAATAATACCAATAAAGACAAAATAGAGATAGAATAAATATGGATTTCATAATCATCAAGTGATGTTCATTACAACAACTACTCATTACACTAGAAAGCAACAAATCTACGCTAGAAAGCAGTAAATCTACTCTATAAAGCAGTAAAGAGAAGGAAGGTGAGATATTATCCTCCTCGATGGCTGCTTAGATGACAAGCCACATTAACGGAGCTCCCGGGCAAAGGTGGTGAGATGCGGGACGAAGGAGAACGACGATGGATGACGGAGAATGGGGCAAGGTGACGTCATAGCAGGATCCACTTCCAGAACAGCGATGAGAGGACAATCGTGGGATGCTCCACAAAGGAGGTGAGAAGGTGGAAAAATTGTAACTTTAACTCTAGTGGAGCATCCCAGGTTCGGGACAAGCTTGTAGAGCCTTTGAGGGGGTGAGAGAAGAGAGGAAGGGATGATGAATTCAAGTGGTAGGGGTATCCTTTTATAATTGTAGGAATTGAGAGCAATTTGGTCATGTTATACATGAAAACATTAATTCAGGGTCTTTAGTGACAGATTTAAGTGTCACTAAAGCCTTGAATGTGGGAGTAGGTCGCATGCACACGCCCGCCGCTTCCTCTTCCATGCTTCAACACTTTAAGCACGTTCTTAAATCCTCAGTTGTTCGATTGTGAGATCGGACTGCTTAAGAGCGATCTCGCCTACGCCCTCTTCGCACGTTAAGAAGTGACGCAGCCTCTTTCATCACCGTTGGATCAAAGATCAACGGATAAAAATGCACGCTCACGAGCCTTCATAATCGCACCTCTCGCGCGTGAGATTCCGCGTGAGCTTGAGAATCCAATCGCACGTGTGCCTGATTGGTTGATCTAGCCCATCGTAGCTGATTGCACGGTTAAGATCACGCTCATCCATGCGAGGAAAGGCCTGATGTGCATACATCTAATTAGCCAAAAATGTCTATTAATGCATGTTCTTAGTGTCATATTAGCATCATACATTGTAAATATTGCATAACATGAATAATCATGCATTTAGGTCAAGTTGTATAGATTGTATAGTAATTGTCTCCTTTTATGGTCAAGGACAGGATGACTTTTTATTGGGGCCTCGGATCGAAGATCCAACCGTATGGATCTCATCAGGCCGATGATTGGAGTTCAACGACTCTAAAATCGCCCTGAACGGACATCTGTAGCACCAGATAGAGACTACAGAAGCTTAAAGATCAAGGACCAAGATGGTGCCAATCCACGCTTCAGATGACAAATCCGACCTCATGGATGGGTTCGGATCGATGATCGCAACCTAACGGCATGAAAATCGGTCCAATCCAACATCCATGGTGCCTTCTACAACACACAGAAAATAGACGGCCAAGATGGCACCACGGGGTGCCATCTCAGCCGCCCAATTGACCTTGTGGACCCGCAGCTGCACTTCTGAAGGCAAAGGCATGGGCAATCTAGGCGATTGGATCATGATCCAACAGCCACGATCGCACGCGCCTAATTCCTAAGCAAGACAAAGAAGAGGTCATAGTGCATTGGTCGTGGGCGCGCTCGCGAAGCAAAGGTCGCGGGATTGAATCCCCGCAAGACCTTAATTGAGGTGAAGGCGCGAGGCGCATTCAATTCAGCAGTTTGATGTAGATCTTGTGGCCGAGGAGCAGGTGACGTGGCGCAACAGATGCGCGTAGTTCACGCACACGTGATCCTACGCAGATGCAAACGCCTAATCAGACGCGGGGGGTGAGATGCATTCTGAGCTGTTGGATGCGAGATCGGACGGCTGAGAAGAGGCATGCTTGTGCGTTGAGTTGACAAAGAGGCACTGGCAAGGAGCGTTTTAAGTCGTCTGATCTTGAGATCAGACGGCTGATCTTGCGAGAATGTGGAAGAGCGTTAGGTGCAAGGAGGTGAGGAGGCATGCGCACTTCAGCCACGACCAGGCTTTAGTGACGAATAAATCTGTCACTAAAGACCTCTAATTTATTGTTTTGGACTTAAAATGACCTTTTTGTCGCCAACCCCTACAACTATAAAAGGAGACCTGACCTCTACTTCTTCATCCCTTCCTTCACTTCTCTACCTCTCCCAAGCTCAAGAAAAGCTTGTCCCACACCCGGGATGCTACTCTAGAGCTAAATCCAATTTTCTCGCCCCTGTTTTGGAAGTGCATCCCGCGACGACAACGATGTGCTGCCTCGTTCTCGTTTCTTCCTGCTTCGTCCTCCTTCTTCCCGCTCCATCCTCCATCTTCGAGGCATCACTCCGTCCGACTCGTCCTCCAAGCATTCGTCGAGGAGGATAACATCTCTCTCCCTTCTTTTTAATCGCTTTCTAGAATAGAATTTTCTGCTTTCTAGTTGTAATAATTTCCCGCTTTGTAGTTATAAAAACATTCTGATTATATTAAGTGATTGTTCTCTTTTTCTCTCTCTCTGTCTTTCTCTTATTGTTTATATCAATTCCATTGTACTTATTTCATTTTCAAGCAAAAACATAAAAAAAATATATAAATTGCATATTTTAGATCAACGTAGCATCCCTGTGTTCAACTCGGAATTCTTAGAATTTCGGTATAAATTTATCTATTGACGGATTTCTTCACAATTCAAACTACAACGATAAGTTTTTTGAAACCAACTTCGATCGCGTAGTTTTCCATGTTCAACATTTTGGCGTTATTGCCTGGAAGGCAATGATTTTCAATTTTCTTTCTGCATTTTGCGCAGTTTATTATTTTTTAACTTGCTTTAATTCTTGTTTATTGTTTTGCAGGTACCTTGATAGGGAATCTTCAAGCGGTAGATTGGAGTAAAGTGCAGTTGAAAACAACTGTAAGTGATCCCCATTCTTCCCCCTCCATAGATTACAATTCACCACATTAATTCAAATTCCAATTAACCTAGGTGTTTGCATAAATATTAGGGTTTGTTTGGTTGCTTGGATTTACACTCACATTCATCTCACCCGCATATAAAAAAAATCAACAAAAAGATATTTCTTGTGGGGTAATTCAACATACATCCACATTCAAGGCACTTAACCTAATTGATTTTCAACTACTCAATCAGATTCTGATCTGTGGAACCGGTACACACAAACCAACATATAAAAGAGTAGAAATCAGTCTAGGTTAATCATTTTGTGTGCCTAACTTAGTAGTGCAATTTTGGCCAATTGTTTGAGTTGTTTAGGTCGCACCACTTAACCTAAAATCAACTCACAAAGTAGCTTCCCCTTAGGGTTTTTAATTTAGGTTAATACCAGGCACTCCACTTTATTTTTTATTACAAAAGGAAAGTGATCTTCACCCATGCTTGAAAACCTGGTTTGCCTCAAACTTGATTGAATTAAACCTAATTCTAAACTCTAAAAGCTACTTAAGCAAGATTTGAACCTTAAAATCTACTCATCATAAATAATCTTGCTTGAAAACCCTGGATGTGCACGCACATACACATACTCAATTGATCATTAAGGGCACAACCCATTTTAAGGGCCCACCACATTCCATAAGCACTACAATCCCAGGCCTAAAGAAAATCAAGTAGACGTTGGCCTTAAGGACTAATTCGCTCTTCGGGGTCCAGCCTGAGATTGTTTACAATTAACCTGCTTGTACTAATCAATCTGATGTCTAGCTAGGGGAGTAGCATCAAAGGACCGCAGCTAGGGGGTACACTAGGAACCGGAGGTGCAAGCTGAAGGAAGAACCTTCTCCCCGGTCCCCCTTTCTAACTGGTTGGATTGAGCAGACGCAAGTAGAGTAAATCGTTTATAATCTTACAGCAGATTCAAGAGTCTATAGATCCTTAGGCTACCCCACTTAAGGATAGGCTTATTTTGTTGTGCTGCAGAGTTCTTATCTCCAGTCCTTCTGACCTTTCCCTAGCTTATGTTGGGAAGGAGGTCATTGAATCCCAATTTGGAAGGACCACTAGAGCATTCTAGGAGGCATAGATTGGATTTCGGCCAAATTGATCCCATAGCCGGTCAATAGCCTCCTTTGCCTCAGAATCCACAGGAGGTATTTCAAAGGCAGCTTGAACAAATGCAGAGAATGCAAGAATGGTTCTAGAGAATGCAGTGCGCTCAGCCCTTGAAGGATTTTTATGATCCTTCAAATTACGGGGAACATTTCGGCATCCAGATTCCTACCAGAGACATAGAAATCAAGCCCCAGGTATTAAGCCTGATCAAACATTTCCATGGGCTTAGCTCTAAAGACCTATTTCAGCACTTAGAGGACTTGACCACTTTGGTCCAGACCACCAAGGCACAAAACGTGAATGAGGAGCAGATGATCATGAGGCTCCTTCCCCACTCTCTTAGGGATAAAGCTGCTCATTGGTATAGGACTATAGGAAGGCCAATTGCATCTTGGAATGATTTGAAATCGGCCTTCTTGAAGAAATTCTTCCCTGTCGAACGTGCCAATGCTTTGTGATGGGTGATTACTACCTTAACCCAGCGGCCGAGGGAGTAGTTTCATGTTGCCTAGGAGCAATTCCAGGACTTATTGCAGAGGTGCTGAAATGGAAACTCGTTTAGATCTTCTACCATGGGTTGACTGAGAAACTTAGAAATCACATGGACGCTTCTTGTAGAGGCAATTTCCTCAACAAAGACACAGATAGCGCGCACGATTTGTTTAAGGAGATGAGCAAGAATTCGATCAATCATACCTCCATGGATACCTTTAATCAGTCAGAACAACCCAGATCGAATGTTAATGAAGTCCACGACTCTCATTCATTCGATATGGAATTGATTTGCAATAAACTAGATAAGGTGGACTTGGTTACTAAAAGGATGGAGGAGTGGATGGCTGGAAATTTAATGAAAAATTCCCGATCCACTCAATCCCAGAATTCAGGATTCCATTCTTCTCGAGCTCCTTCTGGACGGGAGTTCGTGAATCAACTTGCTGCAGCTCAACATATGAGTCAGCATTATTCAGAACCCCATGAGTTTCAAACTGGGGCCTTTCATCCCAGTTTCTCTGATCCCTCCCTTTCTTTCTCTCCATCGTCACTCTATGAGGATGTCTATTTTGTACAGGAGAATGTTAGGTCCAAACCTTACTCCAATGCTTATAATCCAACTTAGAGAAACCACCATAACTTCTCTTGGAAAAACTCAGGGCAGTAGACCCAATTCCGACCCAACAATTATGCTCTGCAAAGACCAATGTGTCAAGGTCATGTTTACACTTAGCAGCCCCCAAATCAGGTCAATCAGCCATCTTGGAATGCCCGTCAACCTGTAAGGCAGGCTAATTTGAGCGACAGATGGTAGAAATACAAGGATCCATGCTCCAGCTCATGCAGCAAATGAAAAACTCACTGGACAACTTGCAAAATGGGTTCATTGCTAATTATCGTCAACCCAGATCTCTACCATCTCAACCCGTACCCAACCCACGTAATATCCAGAATTTGGGCAATCATGCCCAAGGGTACGAGAATCAGAGGGACCCACACGCACTACTCAGGTGGTTGAGCAGGGTCCTTCCTCTTCTACATCTTCCTCAAATCGAAGGTTTTTGGCTAATGAAGCCCCTTCAATCTTTCCTACCCCTCCCCAAGACCCAAACTCGTATGCATATGCTATTTCAGTTACTTTGAGGAGTGGAAAACAAACTCAGGATCCACAACTACACTATTTTGATCCTGGAATGTCTAAGGAGAGAAAGGAGAGCTCCAAAGAAGAAATCAAGGCTCAAGAACCTAATTCTGAAGATCTGACTCATGTTCCTTTTCCTGAGGCCTTGATTAAACCTAGGAAGAAGAAGCTTATTGATAGTAACGAGGAGCTCTTGAATATATTCAAGAATGTTGAGATCAATATCCCGCTCCTCGACAATCTTAAACACATACCAGCTTACGCTAAATTTTTGAAGGATTTATGCACATAGAAATGTAAGTCGAGGGAATCTATTCCGAGGAAGGTGGTACTCTCCGATCAGGCTAGTTTTGTTATCTCGCATCACCTTCCTCAGAAAAAGAGAGATCCAGGTGCTCCTTTGATTTCTTGTGTCATCGGAGATTACACTTTTGATAGAGCACTTTTGGATCTAGGTGCATCTATTAACCCAATTCCGACTTCTCTTTACGAGAAATTCGGATTAGGTGAACTTCGGCCGATTTCAGTAACGGTACAGTTAGCGGACAGTTCAGTCACTAATCCACGAGGTGTTATTGAAGATGTTATTGTTAAGGTTGAAGATTTCTATTTTCCTGTAGATTTCCTTATCCTTGACATGGATGTACCTGAAAATTTGAGGAACACACCCATCATTCTGAGGTGTTCGTTCCTAGCTACTGCAAAGGCCAATATCAACTGTGAAAGCGGTAGCATGGAAATCTCCTTTGGGGATCAGAAATTGAAATTGGATATTTTTAAGGAGATTAACAAATTCGAGGATTATGGATTTATAGATGAACTTGAGGAAGATAGTTTGAATATTGAAACTTGTATGGCGATTTCTGCAATTGAAAGTTCCTCCTATTGTAAAAGATCTTAACTTCAACCCTTTGTGGCAAATCCGCCATATTCTGAAGAGGTTATTGATTTTATTCACTTTCGACCTCTTCCGCTTGATGAATCTTCATTAGCATCATCCTTACCTTCAATCCAAAACCCACCTCAGCTCGAATTGAAACCATTGCCTGAGAATTTGAAATATCAATTTTTGGGACCTCAAAAGATGCTCCCTATGATTATCAGTGATAGATTAACCAAGGAGCAAGAGATTAAATTGATCAAGGTCCTAAAGGAACACAAGGAGGCAATTGGTTGGACCATTCTTGACCTTAGGGGATCGAGCCATCTTATTGCAATCACAGAAAATTTTTGGAAGATGGATCCCGCCCTTCTTGGCAAATGCAGAGGAGATTAAATCCAAATATGTGAGAAGTGGTCAAGAAGGAAATTATCAAGTGGCTCGATGCAAGAATCATTTATCCAATCTCTGAAAGTCCTTGGGTAAGTCCCATGCAAATTGTACCCAAGAAAGCCAGGATTACCATTGTGACTAACGAAAAAGGAGAATCTATCACAACTCGTTCATCTTCCTCTTGGAGAGTTTGTATTGATTATAGGAAGTTGAACACAGCCACGAAAAAGGATCATTTCCCTTTGCCCTTTATCGATCAAACCCTTGAAAGATTAGTCAGGTAGAAGTACTTCTGTTTCCATGATGGTTACTCGAGATACAATCAAGTCCCTATCCATCCCGAGGATCAGAAAAAATGACTTTCACCTGTCCTTACGGAACCTTTGCTTTCCGTAGGATGCCATTCGGCTTATGCACTGCACCTGCAACTTTTCAAAGGTGTATGCTGGCCATATTCTCTAACATGGTGGGAGAGTTTATGGAAGTCTTCATGGATGATTTCTCTATTTTCAGAGAATCGTTTGATTCTTATTTGGCTAATCTTGAAATGATTCTTAAAAGATGCATCAAAACAAGACTAGTCCTTAGCTGGGAAAAGAGTCATTTCATGACACAAGAAGGCATCGTCTTAGGTCATGTAATCTCTAAATCGGGTATTGAAGTTGACAAAGCTAAGGTTGATGCTATCTCTAAACTTCCTCCTCCCACATCTGTCAAACAAATTCGATCATTTCTTGGTCATGTGGGATTCTATAGGAGGTTCATCAAGGACTTTTCTAAGGTTGCTCACCCTTTGAGCAACCTTCTCGCCAAAGATACGCCATTTGATTTCAACGAATCATGCCGTAAGGCATTTGATTTTCTTAAAATGGCAGTCACTTGTGCTCCAGTGTTGCAACCACTGGTTTGGATAGCCCCATTTGAGATCATGGCGGATGCTTCTGATTACGCAGTCAGGGCTGTTTTAGGTCAGAAGATTGACAGGATGCCCTCTGTCATCTACTACGCTAGTAAAACTCTGGACGAGGCCAAGAGGAATTACACTATTACTGAGAAGGAATTACTAGCTGTAGTATTTGCTTTGGAGAAATTCAGGGCTTATCTCTTAGGATCTCATGTCATAATTTATACCAACCACTCAGCCTTGAGACATCTCTTGGCCAAAAAGGATGCCAAACCCCAGCTTATTCAATGGATTCTTCTACTTCAAGAATTTGATCTTGAAATCAAGGATAAATTCAGGGCATAGAATGTGGTGGCGAATCATCTTTTGAGACTCTTGAGTGATTGTTCTAGTCCAGATATTTCGATTGTTGATACTTTTCTAGATGAGACTATCCTTACAATATTAGGTGTCCAAACTCCATGGTTTGCAGACATCGTAAACTACTTGGCCATTGGTCAAATCCCTTAGGATTGGTCCAAGCAACAACGAGATAGACTCAAACCTGAGGCCAAATACTACTCTTGGGAGGACCCTGAACTGTATCACATCGGCTCTAATCAAATTATTCGTCGATGTGTTCTGGAGGGTGAATTCAAAGTATACTTGACTTCTGCCATGCATCTACGTGTGGTGGACATTTCTCTGGGAAAAAGACAGCTGCAAAAATTTTGCAATCTGGATTCTTTTGGCCGTCTTTATTCAAGGATGCCAAAGAATTCTCGAGGTCATGTTCCCGATGCCAGGCACTTGGGAGCATAACCAAGAGAGACATGATGCCCCTAAACCCGATTCTTCCCGTCGAAATCTTCGATGTTTGGGACATCGATTTTATGGGACCTTTCCTTCCTTCATTTGGACATCAGTACATTCTCTTCGCTATTGATTATGTGTCCAAATGGATTGAGGCCATTCCCACCCGAACCAATGACCACAAGGTGGTCATCGATTTCATCAAGAACATCTTCAGCCAGTTCGGGATTTCGAGGGCCATCATCAGCGATGGTGGTTCTCACTTCACTAATGCCCAATTTCATAATTTACTGGCAAAATATGGGATAAATTACAGAATCTTCACACCTTACCTTCCCCAAACGAATGGACAGGTCGAGATCTCCAATCGAAAGATCAAGAATATTCTTCAGAAGACGGTTAGGCTTGATCGTAAAGACTGGACTCAAAAGCTTGAGGTTGCTCTTTGGGCCTACCGTACGGTGTACAAAATGCCTATCGACATGTCACCATTTTGTCTGGTGTAAGGAAAGGTGTGCCATTTACCCGTAGAAATTAAACATAGGGCATTTTGGCCAATCAAGCAGTGTAATATGGATTTAAGTTTAGCCGAAAAGACCAGGAAACTCCAACTATTTGAGTTGGAGGAGCTTAGAAATGACGCATATGAGAATGCCAAGATCTACAAGGCTCGGACCAAAGCTCTTCATGACCAATTAATATCCTGCAAGAGCTTTGAGCCAAATCAGAAGGTCTAGCTCTTTGATTCTCGACTTAAGCTCATTCCTGGTAAACTTAAGTCAAAGTGGAACGACTCGTTCATTATCGATCAGATTTCTCTAAACGAAGCCGTTCAAATTTTTGACCCAAAGACGGGTAATTCATTCAAAGTCAACGATCAATGTCTAAAGCCTTTTATTGACCATATTATTCCAGAACGCATCTCAGACACGGTTGCCCTCATCATGTTGTGATCTGTTTGGCTGGACTTCGCCTAGCTGATGGCATTAAACTCAACATTTGTACAATCTGACTCAGACCTGCCTTGCGCATCATATTTAGGTGATATCTTCTACATTCTACCTTCCTTTCATGTCTTTTATTCTCAATGCGGACATTGCATCAGGTAGGCATGGGGGTTGGATTCATTTCTGAATCAATTTGTCAGCTCTATGGAATTCTTGTAAATTCTACTTGTTTTCTTATATATACATAAAAAAAAATTGAATTAGGAAGAAATACTTGGGCATTAGGACTTTTCAATCTTAGGAAATATTATAGTAGGATCTAAACACTAGACCCTTCAGGCCTTTGGGCATAATCAGCCTGGGTATCCACTAAAATGTAGATTTGTGTATTGAGTCCTCACCATCTTGAATTCTATTTCAATTTTATTAAATAAGTTTGGGTGATAAGTATACGACTTATCAACCCGCCCTCTGATTTGAGGGAACTTTAAGTCTAAAGCATCTACACACTATTTGTCACTGACTCGTTCGACAGTTTTAACAGAAATTAGGTAGCTAATGAACCTTCTAGGATGGTATGGCTTGTAAGTTATCGTGGGTAACAGCCCATAAGTAGGTTGTCCAGAGCCCAACCTTCCAAAAGAAAGAAAAAAAAAAGAGAAAAGTAAAAGAAAAAGAAAAGGAGAAAAAAAGAAAATAAAAGAAATAAGCCATACTTCACTGCACGAGTATGGCTGGCAAGTTACTGTGGGTAACAGACCATTGGTAGGTTGTCTAGAACCAAGCTCAAGAAATGCATGTCAAATTCCTAAAACACTTAGGAAGAAGCGAAGAAGTAGAATAAGCTGGGGAGATATACACTGGATTTACCCTTGTGTTGACCACATGAAAAGAAAAGTAGGGAGAAAGCTAAAGGTCTTATAGATACACCTTTAGGCACAATTCTTTTTAAGGTCACCTAGGGGCGTAGAAACCTGAAGTTCGTTTTGATTGCCGATCAACGAGTCTATCACTTTCACAAAAAGATGCTTAGAACTTAGGGTTCTCATTAAGTCTTGGGTGGGTTGAGTGGCCATAGAAAGCCACTCTGTAACCCTAGACTCAAAAATCCAAAAAAATTAGAAAAGAAGAAAAAAAAGAGAAAAAAGAGACCTTTCTTTGAATAAGGCGAGGGCTTGAGGCGGTCTGCATTTTGGTAGATACCTGGACGCTGTTGTGTATTTGAAAGTTCAGGTTCTAAGTAAAAATTTCTTAATGTTGAAAATGATTTGTGCCTGAGTAATCCAACCTAATTCTTTTATAAATAGCATGTAGTTTTTGCTAGGGACTAGCAAAAGATAGGCATGGGGGTGAGATGTGCATACACTTAAATAGCCAAAAGTGTCTATTAATGCATTTTCTTAGTGTCATATTAGCATCATACATTGTAAATATTGCATAACATGCATAATCATGCATTTAGGTCAAGTTGTATAGATTGTATAGTAATTGTCTCCTTTTATGGTCAGGGATAGGGAGACTTTTTATCGGGGCCTCGGATCGAAGATCCAACCAAACGGATCTGATCAGGGCGACGATTGGAGTTCAACGACTCCAAGATTTCTCTCATCGGACATCCGTAGCACCATATAGAGACTGAGGAAGCCTAAAGATCAAGGACCAAGATGGTGCCAATCCACACTTGAGATAACAAATCCAACCGCATTGATGGGTTCAGATTGATGATCGCAGCTTAACAGTACAAAAATCGATCCAATCAGACATCTGTGGCACCATCTACAACACACAGAAGATGGATGACCAAGATGGCACCATCTCAGCCGCTCAATCGGCCTTATGAACCCACAGCTGCACTTTTGAAGGAAAAGGCATAGGCGATCTAAGCCATTGGATCATGATCCAACGGCTACGATCGTGCGTGCCTAATTCCTAAGCGAGACAAAGAAGAGGCCGTAGCACATTGGTTGTGGGCGTGCTCGCGAAGCAGAGGATGCGGGATCGAATCCCCGCAAGCCTCAAAATGAGATGAAGGCACGGGGTGCATTCAATTTAGCCGTTCGATGTAGATCGTGCGGGCGATGTGGCGAAACAGATGCGTGCTGTTCAAGCATGCGTAATCCTACGCAGATGTAAATGCCCGATCAGACGCGAGGGCGTGATGCATTCTAAGCCGTTGGATGCGAGATTAGACGACTAAGAAGAGGCGTGCTTGTGCGTTGAGCTGACGAAGAGGCGCTGGCAAGGATCGTTTTAAGTCATCCGATCTTGAGATCGGACAACTGATCTTGCGAGAACGTGGAAGAGCATTGGGCGCAAGGAGGCGAGGAGGCGTGCACACTTCAACCACGAGCAGGCTCTAGTGATGAATAAATCCATCACTAAAGACCCCTAATTTATTATTTTGAATTTAAAATGACTTTTTTGCACCCAACCCATACAACTATAAAAGGAGACCCAACCTCCACTTCTTCTTCATTCCTTCCTTCACTTCTCTACCTCTCCCAAGCTCAAGAAAAGCTTGTCCCACACCCAGGATGCTATTCTAGAGCTAAATCCAATTTTCTTGCCCCCGTTCCGGAAGTGGATCCCGCAATGACGATGATGTTCTGCCTCATTCTCGTTTCTTCCTACTCCGTCGTCCTTCCCGCTCTGTCCTCCGTCGTCCAGGCGTTGCTCCATCCGGCTCATCCTCTAAGCATTCGTCGAGGAGGATAACATCTCTCTCCCTTCTTTTTAATCGCTTTCTAGAGTAGAATTTTCTGCTTTCTAGTTGTAATCACTTCCTGCTTAGTTGTAAAACCATTATGATTATATTATGTGATTGTTCTCTTTTTCCTCTCTATCTCTCTTTTATTGTTTATATCAATTCCATTATACTTATTTCATTTTCAAACAAAAACATAAAAAAAAATATAAATTGCAGATTTTAGATAGACGTAGCCTCTCTGTGTTCAACCCAGAATTCTTAGAATTTCGGTATAAATTTATCTGTTGATGGATTTCTTCATAATTCAAACTACAATGATGGGTTTTTCGAAACCAACTTCGATCGCGTAGTTTTCCAAGTTCAACAAGGCCCGACGCAGGTGGCTCGATTTCATGCTCCTTCCTCAAACAATGCCTTAACCATTGAGCCACATAGCGGTTTGAGGCAAGTTGTTGATTCATTGTGCACATTCTCTTAGCCGTTGGATCAAGATCCAACAGCTAAGATCCAATGAGCACATGAAGAGGGAGTCATAGCAGGTGAGCCTTGGCCGATTTGGGCAACTGAGATGGCGCCACATGAAGCCATCTTGGGCGTCCATCTTCTTCATGTTGTATATGGTGCCACGGATGTCGGATTGGGTCAATTTTCCGGCCGTTGGATTGCGATCGTCGATTCGAACCCATCATGCAGTTAGATTTTTCATCTAAAGTGGGCATTAACACCATCTTGGTCCATGACCTCCGATCTTTCTTGGACTGCATCTGATGCTTTGGAAGTCTAATCAGGGAAATCTTGGAGTCTTTGAATTCCTATCGTCACCCTAATCAGGTCTGTATGGTTGGATCTTCAATCCAAGGCCTCAATTAAATGTCGCCCTGTCACCTGACCATAAAAAGGTGAAATTAACCTAAAATTTATATAACCTAATATAAATGCATGATGATGCATGTTATGAAATATTTATAATGTATGATGCAATATTATGTCTAAGAACACGAATAAATAGACGGTTTATGTGATATAAGCATGTTTACATCACACCTTCATGACTATCTTTTGCTGGTCCCTAACAAAACTACATGCTATTTATAAGAGAATTAGGTCAGATTTCTTGGGCAATAGTTATTTTTCAACACTTAAGAATTTCAACTGAAACCTGAACTACAGAGACACAACAGTGCCCAGGTGTCTACCAAATTGTAGACTGCCTCAAGTCCTTGCCTTATTCAAAGAAGGATCTTTTTGCTTCTTTCCTTTTTTTTTTGGATTTTTGAGTTTAGGGTTTGGGAGTAGTTTTCTATGGCCACTCAACCCACCCAAGACTCGATGAGAGATCTAAGTTCTAAGCATCTTTTTGTGAATGTGATTGACTCACTGATCGGCGATTAAATGGACTTTGGGTTTCTACACCCCTAGGTGACCTTAAAAAGAATTCTGCCTAAAGGTGTATCTATCCGACCAGTAGCTTTCTCCCTACGTTTATTTTTATGGGGTCAACACAAGGTCGAAACCCAGTGCATATCTCATCGGCTTATTCTACTTCTCTGCTTATTCCTAAGTGTTTAGGAATTATATGTACATTTCTTGAGTTGGGATCTGGACAACATACCAATGGGTTGTTACCCATGCTAACTTGCCAACTATACTCGTGCGGTGAAGTGTAGCTTATTTCATTTTGTGCTTTTCTTTTCTCCTTTTCTATTTCTTTTTCTTTTCCTTTTGGATATTTTTCTTTTTCTTTTCTTTCTTTATGTAGGTGGCTTCTCTAATCTACGAATTACCTAACGGCAGCAGAAAAAGAATGTTCGTGTGACTGGGATTTGGACAACCAACCAATGGGTTGTTACCCATAATAACTTGCCAGCCATACCACCCTAGAAGGTTCATTAGTTACCCAATTTTCTTAAAAATCGTCGAACAACAAGTCAGTGCGAAAAGTGTGTAAATGTTTAGACTTAAATTTCCCTCAAATCAAAGGGTGGGTTGATAACTCGTGTACTTATCACCCTAACTTATTTAACCAATTAAAATTAAAATTTAAAATGGTGAGGAGTTGAGAAACAAATCCACATTTTAGTGGACACCCAAGCTAATTATGCCCGAAGACCTGAAGGGCCTAAGTGTTCAAGTCAAACAGTTTTATTCTCTAAGATTGAAAATTTTATAAAGCCCAAGTTCTCTTTCCTAATTCCATAAATTTTTTTTCAAAATAAAAAGATGGAGCTAACGAAATGATTTAGAAATGAATATCCACCCCCTATGTCTATCTAATACAATGTCCTCATTATATTAAAAAGACATGACAAAGAGCACAGTAGAGAAGAAAGCACCAGAATTGCGTGACTATCCGGTCAGCTTCGAAATAAAACAAACTGTATACATGTTGAATTTAGTGCCTTCAGCTAGGCACACTATACAAATAAAGAAGAAACAAAGAATTCACAGGTGTAAGTTAGAATAAGGATAAAAAGATTCTCCTCATGACCTACCAACAGATGTCCACAGATGTGGACCAAGTTGTGGTGCAAACCCATACCCCATGTCGAGTATATCTAAGGTTCTGGATAAAAATTATCCAAAACCTAAGATCAGCATGCAAGCAGGGTTAGGCTTGCAACTTGTGAGGATGAAACCCAAGACCAAAAAGTTGAATTATAGAGAAATTAATCTCAAAAGGATAATCAATGATGTGCACTTGGGTTGGACATCCTCTGAGTCGAAGATGTCATAAGGGTACTAGTAGAAGGTTGGTGGCTTCAGACAAATAGGCAGCCTTAGACTCGATCTTTTACTTCCTCTGGAATTGGCTTCCCATATCATCATTTCCCAATTCTTATCATTTGCAATCAAGACTTCAGATTCCGGGACCTCTTGCATGATAATCACCCCATTTAAAATTTCAAAGTCTAAGATTGATGGCTGAATCAAAATTGACTTGGGTGTAGTGATCTCAAAATCAAAATCATCAACATGCTCAATGGGGTGTGATTGAGGAATGGGGCTTTGAATTGAATCCTTAATAACAGGATCTGAATCTACCATGCGAGCCTCAACAAGATCAAATTCCTCAATTTTAAGGCCATGAAATGATTCATCGAATTCCTCAGGCCTAGTCATCTCACTGAAATCGTGTGCTATAAACTCAGGTGTGACTTCACATAATGATTCTTCACCTTCAGAATCAAAGAATTCTAAATCTGCATTAATGTATGTCTCAAAATCATCAATCACTTTCTGTTCCATGGAGACATACGTTTCCTCGTTCCCTGACTCAGGGATCTCAGGTGAAGAATTTAATTCATCCTTATTCGATTGATTTAGAACTTGGTCAACCCTAGTCTTGTAAAATGTGTCCCCCTATAGGTGCTTGAGCAGATTCTGACATCGGCTCTCTTGTTAGGGGTTCATCCTGGGAATCCTCCCAAGATTAGACTAGTGCAATCACAAATCTCATCCTCAATTTTGATAACTTCCCAAGTAAAAGCTCACTCGGGTCCTTACCCTTAACATCCTGGAGCCAATCCAACAAATACTTGTTAAGATCATCAATTATTTCAATCAGAGACTCCAATTCTTTAGGGAAAGGTGTTGGCTGAGCTTCTAAAGATTGAATGGTATTCCTTAAGTTAGCCAACACCTTATTTTGGACCTGGTTAACCTGAACCAAATGGTTTGGTTCAGGGTTGGGTAGGTTTGGGTTCAATGCAGGAGAGTCAATGAATTGAGGTTCTTGGTACCCTACCTGATAATAGGTCATTTCAGGTTGTACATAAAGAGGTGATGACCTATATGCAGTGTAATCTAGGGAAGGGTAAGGATCAACATATCCTTCTTGATTGTAGATCATATTAGGTTGTCTAAATGAGGGTGGTGATCTATAATCGATGTAGCTCGAAGAAGGATAAGAATCAAGATCATGGTGTGCAATGTTAGACCCTGAACATGGAGGTTTGAAACTGTATTCCCAATCAAGATTATCCCAACTAGAAGATGGATGAGAATAAGTCTGGTTGGAATAATAATCATTTTCGGAATAAGTAGTGGTAGGAAGGTAGGAGTTGAAGTGCGAACAGGATGTAGAAGGATCCATGACAGAACGAGAGGGGTTGGGGAGAAGGTTCTTCCTTTGGCTTGCGCCTCTGTTCCTAGTATACCCCCCAACCATGATCGTTTGATTATGCTCCCTTAGCTAAACATCAGATTGAACGATAGAAACTGACTAATCAAAAATAATCTCGATCTGGGCTCCGAAGAGAGAGTCCAATCCTTAAGGCCAACGTCTACTCTATTTTACTTAGGGTTAGGTTTGAATGTGCTTTGGAATGTAATGGGCCCTTTATCTTGGTTGTGCCCTTAATGATTGATTGATATGTGTGTGCATGAACAACCAGTTATTTTCAAGCAAGGTTATTTTTGGATGTAGTGAATTTTAGGGTTTAAATCTTGCTTAGTAGCTTTTAGGATTCAACTTTAGGTGTATTCAACCAAGTTCTGTTGGCACACCAGGTTTTGAAAGCACAGATGAAGATGTTTTCCATTAAAACTTAAAAGAATGTGGAGTGCCTAGTAAATTGCTAAAAGTTGAACCTATTTGGCACCTACTTGATGAGTTGATTTTAGTTGAAGTGGTGCAGCCCAAATAACTCAAACAATTGGCTTAATGCACCCTCAATTAGGCACACAAGTGATTATCTAATCTGATTTCTACTCAATTATGTGTTGATGAGTGTATCGGTCCCAAAGATCAGGTTACCAGTTGAGTATGAAGAATCAGAAGAGGTTCTGTACCTCTTTGAGATTTTTTTATAAAATTTTTCTTTATATGCGGAGGGTAAGGCAGGTGGAGGTGACAAACAAACAATCAAAACTAACCTTAGAGTTTATGAAAGCTCCTATGTTAATTAGGGTTTGTCCTATTAGGTGGTGAAATGAAATCTAGTGGGTGGGGAGGTGGGATTACTTACACACCTTTCAACAACACTTTACTCCAATCTATCACTTTTGCTAGCCTCGTGAGAGTACCTGCAATCATAATAAGAAAGGAGAAAAGTGACGTAAATAATAAGTAAATCAAAAAATGTGAAAGCTCAAAGAGCATTGCCTCCCCAGCAACAGGGCCAAAATGTTAGATCAAAAATTCTATGCAAAAAGGTTTAGTTTAGAGTTTGGAAAATCAGTTGTTGTAGCATGTTTTGCTAGAAAAATCGTTAACAGATAATTTAACCCAAACTCAAGAAGAATTCTGGGTCGAACACAAGGAGGTGGACATTTGATTAAAAATCTCATTTGTTTTATTGTCACGAAGTAAATTAACTAATCGAATTGAATCTAAACTAGCTATCTACATAAAGAATAATTAATAGAAGAGAGAATAATACAAATAAAGACAAAATAGAGATAGAATAAACATGGATTTCATAATCATCAAATGATGTTCATTACAACAACTACTCGTTACAATAGAAAGCAAGAAATGTGCGCTAGAAAGCAGTAAATCTACTTTATAAAGTAGTAAATAGAAGAGAGGTGAGAAATTATCCTCCTCAACAGCAGCTTGGAGGACGAGCCACGTTGACGAAGCGCTCGGACGAAGGTGATGAGATGCTGGACGAAGGAGAATAATGACGGACGACAGAGAACGGGGTAGGGTGACATCATAGTAGGATCCACTTCCTGAATGGTGGTGAGAGGACAACCATGGGATACTCCACGAAGGAGGTGAAAAGGTGGAAAATTTGTAATTTTAACTCTAATGGAGCATTCCAGGATTGGGACAAGCTCGTAGATCCTTTGAGGGGGTAAGAGAAGAGAGGAACGGATAATGAATTCAAGTGGTAGGGGTCTCCTTTTATAGTTGTAGGGATTGAGGGCAATTTGGCCATTTTATACTTGAAAACATTAATTCAGGGTCTTTAGTGACAGATTTAAGCATCATTAAATCCCATGAACATGGGTGTAGGTCACATGCACACACCCGCCGCTTCCTCTTCCGGGCTTCAATGCTTTAAGCATGTTCTTAAATCCTTAGCTGTCCGATTGTGAGATCGAACAACTTAGGAGCGATCTTTCCTGCACCCTCTTCACACATTAAAAGGTGACGTTGACTCCTTCATCACCGTTGGATCAAAGATCAACAACTCAGAACGTGCGCTTGCGAGCCTTCACAATCGCACCTCCTGTGCATGCGATTCCGTGTGATCTTGGGCATCCAATCATGCGTACGTGTGATTGGTTGATCTGGCCCATTTGTAGCTGATTGCACGGTCGAGATCGCGCTCATCCATGCAACGAAAGGCACAACGTGGGCCGCTCGATCTCGTGCTCCTTGTGCAAACAGTGCCTTAACCAGTGCACCACACAGTGGTTTGAGGCAAGTTGTTGATTCACTGTGCATGCGCTCTCAACCGTTGGATCAAGATCCAACGATTGAGATCTAAAAGCACATGAAGAGAGAGAGTCGCAGCAGGTGAGCCTTGGCCTATTTGGGCGGCTGAGATGGCACCACGTGGTGCCATCTTGGTAGTCAATCTTCTTCATGTTGTAAATGGTGCCACGATGTTGGATTGGGTCGATTTTTGGGCCGTTAGGCTGCGATCGTCGATCCAAACCCTTCTGTGCGGTCGGATTTGTCATCTGAAGTGTAGATTTACACCATCTTGGCCCATGACCTCCAATCTTTCTTAGACTGCATCTGATGCTACGAAAGTCCGATCAGGGTGATCTTGGAACCATTGAACTCCGATTGTCACCCTGATCAGATCTGTATGGTTGGATCTTCAGTCCGAGGCCCAAATTAAATGTTGCCCTGTCACCTGACCATAAAAAGGAGAAATTAACCTAAAATTTATACAACCTAATCAAAATGCGTGATGATGGTTGTTATACAATATTTATAATGTATGATGTAACTTTGTCTAAGAACACACATAATAGATGATTTATGTGATATAAACGTGTCTACATCAACCGTACATTGGTACCGGACTATTGGAAGGCTGATAGCAACTTGGAATGATCTTAAATCAGCTCTCCTAAAGAAATTCTCCCCAGTTAGGTGTACTAATGCTTTGCAACAGGCGATTACTACATTTGTCCAGTGGCCAGGGGAACCACTTCATGGTGCCTGGGAGCGATTTCAGTATCTGTTGTAGAAGTGTCCACACCACGAGGTGTCAAAATGGCAACTCATGTAGATCTTTTATCAAGGGTTGACCAAGCAACTTCGTAGCCATGTGGATGCTTCTTGCGGAGGTAATTTCCTCAATAAGGATGCAGATAGTGTGCATGAATTATTTGAGGAAATCAATGAAAATTCTATCAATCATGCCTCCATGGATACTTTCAACAGGTCCCAACAACCCAGATCGAATGTTAATGAGGTCCACAACTCTCATTCATTCGTTATGGAACTGATTTGTAATAAACTTGATAAAATGGACTTGGTTACACAATGAATGGAAGAGTGGATAGCTGGAAAATCTACAAATACTTCTCGATCCACTTAATCCCAGAATTCGGGATTCCATTCTTC
Organism: Thalassia testudinum; assembly: GCA_037157565.1. Lineage (NCBI taxonomy): Eukaryota > Viridiplantae > Streptophyta > Magnoliopsida > Alismatales > Hydrocharitaceae > Thalassia > Thalassia testudinum. The sequence goes on along the minus strand of JAZHRO010000073.1, from coordinate 105,864,750 downwards.
ACGAGCTCCTATTGGATGGGAGTTCATAAATCAACTGGAAGCAACTCAACCTCTGAGCCAGCATTATTCGGAACCCCAAGGGTTCCAAACTGGGGTCTTTGATCCTAGTTTCTCTAATCCCTCTCCTTCTTTCTCACCATCCTCGCCCTATGAGGATGTGTACGCTATACAAGAGAATGTTAGGTCCAACCCATATTCTAACTCCTATAATTTGGATTAAAGGAACCACCATAACTACTCCTAGAGAAATCTGAGGTAGTGGACCCAAATTTGATCCAGCATCTATGCATCGCAAAGACCAATGGGTTAGGGTCACGTATACACTTACCTGCCCCTAATCAGGTCAATCAACTAACTTGGAATGCCCATCAACCTGCAGGGTAGGCTGAATTCAACTATCAGATGGTGGAAATGCAAGGATCCATGCTCCAGCTCATGCAACAAATGAAAACCATGTTGGACAACTTGCATTCCAGGCTCATTGCTAATACTCGTTAGCTTGGATCTCTACCATCTCAACCCGTACCCAACCCTCGCAATATACAAAATCATGGAAATCAAGCCCAAGGGTACGAGAATAAGAGAGATCCACATGCACATGCTCAGGTGGTTGAGCAGGGTCCTTCTGCTTCTTCTTCCAATCTTGGATATCTGGCTAATCAAGCCCCTCCAATCTTTCCTAACCCTCCCCAAGACCCAAACCCGTCTGCTTCTGCAAACTCCATTACCTTGAGGACTAGAAGGCAAATCCAGCACCCAAAATTACCATCTTCTAGTCAATCAAACCCTAGTGAGCCTGAGGAAGGAAAGGAGAATATTAAAGAAGAAATCAAAGCTCAGGAACCTGAATCCAATGATCTTACTCATGTTTCATTTCCTAAAGCCATGCTTAAACCTAGGAAGAAGTTTGTTGATAGTAACGAGGAGCTCTTCAATATATTCAAGAATGTTGAAATTAATATCCCGCTCCTCAATGCTATTAAGCACATTCCAGTGTATGCTAAATTCTTGAAGGATTTATGCACTCAAAAGTGTAAGTCGAGGGAATCTACCCCAAGGAAGGTGATACTCTCTGAGTAGGCTAGTTCTGTTATCATGCATCACCTTCCTAAGAAAAAGAGAGATCTAGGTGCTCCTTTGATTTCATGCGTTATCGGGGATTACACTTTGATCGGGCACTTTTGGATCTAGGTGCACCGAATTCTGACTTCTCTTTAGGAAAAGTTCATATTAGGTGAACTCAAACCAACCTCAGTAACACTGCAATTAGCAGACCATTCGGTCACAAACCTGAAAGGCATTATTGAGGTTGTTATTGTCAAGGTTAAGGACTTGTACATTTCTATAGATTTTTGATAACACTACATCGTGGGGTGATAAATCTGTCAATTGGGGTTTATCTTAAGAGCAAAATGTACGGATAATACATCATAAATGGGAATAGGAGCATCACATGCATTGCACATCAAGATTGCTTATAATGTATTATTAACGGCCATGTGCACAAGGACATGTCAAAACAGGCCTCAGATGAGCAATCGGACCACACGGATGGATTCAGAGAGACGAACGAAGTCCAACGGACTCGAAATCGGCCAAATCCAACATCCAGAGCTCCTGCAATGGGCCCAAGAAGTTCTGACCGTTGATCCGATGATCAATGGCCCACGGCGCATCACATGGCACCTGCTCAACGCATCTCCACCGTCGCCCACATCTGCCTTCACCCGAAGGATGAATCTCAGCCATCGATCTTCGATCGAACGGCCGAGAATGCCCGTGTGCCCGACTCTCGCCGCGATAATCCGCTGCGACAGCACAACGGCCGGTGCCTCAACCTCGCTACCAGGGGAGCGGGTTCAAAACGCACCGCGTAGCAAATCGAAGGCGAAGGCGTGCGAGGATGAAATTGGACCACAGATTGGTGAGCGGACAGGTGCGATTGCGAGACGTGGCGCCCGCAAATGCACCTTGACCAGACACGCGTGATGCCACACGTGATCCGCGCCAGCGCCCTACGTGGAAGCTCAGCCGTTCGATCTTCGATCGGATGGCTTACGACGCGCGCAGGTGAATCAGGCGCGAAGAAGAACGGACGCGCACGAGCTACCCGTGGGTAGGGGCCTTCACCGACATTTTGGGAAGAGTTTTAGCGACGTCTCGGACGTCGCTAAAACCCCTTCTTCATTTGGAAAGCTTTTCTTCCTATTTAAACCCCTTCCAACCACCCATGGGAGGCATTCACTCCACTTGCAAGTGCTCTACCCCACTCCTAGCTACCATTAAGCCCTCTTGTGGTCGCCAGAGCCGATGAGCCGCTGACGGAGCCCCTCTCCACCGCCGTGGCTGCTTCACCATCTTCCTTTTCTCTTTCCCTCTTTATCTTAAGCTTTACTTTACTTATGTTCAAGCATTTATCTAGTGTTGTAATTACAAACTAAAGCTGCATGTTAAATGAAGTTGTTTTCTATCTAGTTACTTGCCCTCTTTTATGTTAAAGTTGCATGCGTGAATGAAGAAATTCTAACCCTACTCTCTCTCTCTCTCTCTTTCTCTCTCTCTCACTCAATTTCACCCATGGTTGTTTGCTTGCTTAAAAATTAAAAAAATTTGTAAAATTGAAAAAAATTGGATGGTGCATGATTGCCTGACCCACATCCTTAACACATCACCCAACAAAAAATAATTATATACTCTAACATTCTGAATAATCTAAGATTCTTGGATTGTTCTTTTTCTTTTTGGGTGGTGTTTGCGAAGCCACCTTGAATTGACTTGGGCCGCACCACTCAACCCTAAAATTGACTCAACCAATAGAAGCTGCATAATCACTAGGATGAGTACATTAGGGTTTTAGAGCCTCTACACAACAAAAGGAAATCTACTTTCACCAAGTTGTGTGCAAAATTTGTCGTGCCCACTGAAACTTGTCTGAAAATATTAAGACACGTCAATCCTAAAAGACACTAAAGAAGGATAAAACATTAAAAGACACCACATCTTAAAAAAATCCTTGCTTGAAAACCATGTTTTGATAGTAGCACACACACTGAAAGTGGAAAACTAAGAGGCACTATCCCAATCAATGCATCATCACATAACCCTAGCACAAGCATTGTCCTAGCCCTTTTAAGACTGAGTAGACATGCCCTAGGCAAGACTAGGTTAAGTCTAGAGAGGTGGGGTTTTGTTCGCTGGGCACTTGCCTTTCATTCCCTTAGTAGAATCTGGTGACTAGGCTGCGAGGCAGTGTCAAATGACTGCGGTTGTGGGGTCTATGGAACCGACGGTGCAAGCCAAAGGAAGAACCTTCCTTGCAATCCCCTCGTAATCAACCTGGCCAGATTAGCTTTGGGAAGGGGAGTCCAATGCTTACGAACTTAATTACCCTTTTGGAGATTTCTTGGTCCCCTAAGGAATACACCATAAGGACTAGGCTTGTTTGCTTGATTGAATACACACTTCTTGCATTTGTCGCTCTCTACATCACCCTCCTGTTCTTCTCAGTGTATGCACGGGAGATGCTCACTGCACCCCGAGTTGTTTGTTTTGGGACGGGAATCCAGGCGACTTGATTCTGCTAGAAATATGGCTGAACCTTGGATAGATGAGGTTGAGGTCCAATCCCCACCAGACACAATGGCCATCATCCAAGCCCAGATTAACGCAAACCACCGACTTCAACAGCAACAGATCCACACTATCATGCAAGCCATAACCAGTTGCAGAACCCACAAGGGTAACCACCACCACCTTTCCAAGGCCCACAAGGGCAACCGCCACCTGATCTACCACCATTCCAGGAACAACCTAGGCCCCTCCGCGACTTCTACAATCCTTTCGCTATTCGAGTCGAGCTGCACATTAGGATCCCCGAAGGGGGAGATGATTTTGAGCTAAAACCAAATGTTTTGAGTCTGATTCAGAGCCACTTCCATGGAAGCTCAAATGAGGACCCCTTCCAGCACCTAGAGGATCTTGCCCGGATAGCCCGAATTGTGAAACGTAGGAACATTAGCCTTGACATTGTTTTGATTAAGATGTTCCCCTTCTCGCTGAGAGACAAGGCATCTCACTGGCTTAGAACCCTAGGTAGACCCATCACCACCTGGGAAGAACTGAGGCATGCATTCTTAAAGAAATTCTTCCCCATAGGAAAGACCAATGCCCTCAGAAGAGCCATTACTACATTTACACTTCAGGGTAACGAATAGTTCCATGAGGCGTGGGAAAGATTTAATGAACTACTAAGGAAATGCCCACACCATGAAGTACCAAGGTGGCAATTAGGCCAGATCTTATACCACGATCTGGACAGCAACCTATGGAACTTTGTCAATGCCTCATGCGAGGGGAACTTTATGAACAAAGATGAGGAGAGCGCATTTGAGCTCTTTGAATCTATGAGTGAAAATTCGCTCAACAATGCCTCCATGACCTAAGTTAACCGATCCAGCCAACCCCGTGGTGGGATTTATAAGGTACAAGTAAATTCTGGAATGGTTGACAAGGACATCATTGCCAAGAAATTAGATCGAGTGGAATTGGTGGATAAAAAGACAGATGAGCTACTAAACCAGACCAGGAACCCATTACAGACGTTCTCCTTAGCAAAGGGAGCTCACAATGTTGACTTGGTCCAGCCCTTAAGCCAATTGAACCTGGAACAACCCCTGACCATGTTCCAGGTGGAGACCTTTGCTCCCTCAACCCTTGATTACTCTCTTCCCTCCCCATCGACATTTGCTATCCTTGAAGATGTACAGGCTATCCAAGGTTATGCTAAACTTGACCCTTTCTCCAACACTTACAACACTGGCTAGCGTAATCACCCCAACTTTGGTTGGACAAACCAGAAACCACCTCAATTCTAGAACCAGCCCAAGCGAAACCAGTATCCAAACTTGCCCCCTATCAGCAAGGACCACCAGTTAGACCCCTATATAATCAAAATAGGGTGATCCCTCCCCCACAGAACCAAATGGACACCCTGATAAAGATGATGGCTGAAATGAACCAGAAACGTCAAGAGGAAATGGCCTTAGTAAAGTGATAATTAAGCCAACTTTTGGACTATAAACAATAAGGATCCCTACCTTCCCAGCCACTACCGAACCCGTGAAACATGATTAACAGAGGCCCCAATTCACAAGGGTTCTAGAGCAATCCCGGGCAGGCTCACATGGTCCAGCCAACCCCACAAACACCCCCTGGGTTTGGTGCTTCTTCGTCCTCATCTTCTCAAGGATCAACCCATGGTCCCAATGCCTCTGCGAATGCGGTAGCCTTGAGAAGCGGCACCAAAACCCAGGATCCCAAATGGCCGACTCTTCCCGAGACTTCACCAGCTGAAACACCCGACTCAGAAGAGGCACTGGAAAAGCTCAAGGACCCAGAAATAGACCCTATCTATGTTTAGACACCCTACCCCGAGGCCTTGGAAACAATCAAGAAGAAGAAAAGTGTTGTAGAAACTGAGGAGCTTTTGGAGATCTTTAAGCAGGTTCAGATTAATATTCCACTCCTCGAAGCCATCAAGCACATCCCGGCTTACGCCAAGTTTTTAAAGGATGCCTATACACCCAAACGTAAGCCAAGACCTCAAGCACCTAGGAAGGTTGTGCTCTCCGAGCAAGCAAGTTCCGTAATATCAAGCAACCTTCCGCTCAAGTGAACTGACCCAGGAGCACCCCTGATATTCTGCAATATCAGGGACATGACCTTTGATAGAGAGCTCCCGGACTTAGGTGCTTCCATCAATCTGATTACAACAACCCTATACCACCAATTTGGTTTTGGAGAGTTGATGTCCATGCCTGTCACCATCCAGCTAGATGATAGATCTGTGACGACCCCGAAGGGGGTTGTCGAGGACGTGATTGTGCGGGTCAAGGACTTCTATTTTCTGGTCGACTTCTTGGTGCTTGACATGGAAGTCCCCGAAAAACTACAGAATGTACCCATAATCTTAAGCAGACCTTTCTTAGCTACGGCTAAAGCGAACATCGATTGTGACATAGGATGTATGGAAATCACCTTCGGAGACAAGAAAATGCAGTTGGATATCTTCCGGGCGACCAAGTCTTTTGATTACGATTGTGTTGAGGAACATGATCCCGTGGAACCTTTGGTTGAGGAATGCCTCACCCTTAGTTCTGTCTCAGACCACCAATTCTGTAACAACTGTTCTGACCCGTCACCATCGCTGCCCATGGACCTTTGTAGGGCTAATTACCATCCAACAACGCCATTTGAGGAAATTGATGTTGATCAACTCCCGCCTTTCCCTTTCCCTTTCCCTTCGACTGTTGTTCCACCCACACCCGAACTAAAGCCACTACCTGAGAATCTCAAGTATGTCTTCCTGCGACCTAACCAGACTTTCCCTGTGATTATTAACTCTCATCTAACCAAGGATCAGGAACTCAGGTTGACTGCGACCCTTTCAGAACATCGGGCCACCATCGGATGGACCATTTCAGACTTAAGAGGAATTAGCCCCGCCTATTACACTCATAAGATTTACCTAGAAGATGAGGCATGACCCTCCCGCCAGTTGCAGAGACGGTTAAACCCAAACATGCGAAAGGTCGTTAAGAAAGAAATTATCAAGTGGCTTGACGCCGACATCATCTATCCCATCTCTGATAGCCCCTGGGTGAGCCCCACTCAAGTGGTTCCAAAGAAAGCTGGGCTCACCATTGTTACCAATGAGCATGGCGAATCCATCCCCACCCGCACCACCACCACATGGCGAGTGTGTATTGATTACAGGAAGCTCAATGAAGCAACCAAGAAGGATCATTTCCCCTTGCCATTCATTGACCAGATCCTTGAAAGATTGGCAAGGCAAAAGTGTTTTTGCTTCTTGGATGGATATTCAGGATATAACCAAGTCACAATTGCTCATGAAGATCAAGAGAAGACCACATTCACTTTCCCGTAGGGCACATTTGCATTCCGTCGTCTGCTGTTCGGGTTATGCAACGCACCAACTATCTTTCAGCGTTGCATGCTAGCCATTTTTTTAGAAATGGTGGGTGAATACCTGAAGGTCTTTATGGATGATTTCTCTATATTTGGGAATTCATTCGACCACTGTTTGAGCAACTTGGAGAAAATCCTGAAACGATGTATCGAGGTTAATTTGGTGTTAAGTTGGGAAAAGAGTCATTTTATGGTTCAAGAAGGAATCATCCTCGGTCACATCGTATCTCATAGGGGTATTGAGGTGGATCGGGCTAAAGTTGATTTGATTTCCAAACTTCCTCCGCCTAGCTCGGTTCGGCAGATCCATTCATTCCTGGGACATGTTGGCTTCTACTGAAGATTAATCAAAGACTTCTCCAAGCTTTCCAAACCCTTAACCAACCTTCTGGCCAATGACGCCATATTCCACATGACCTCTGATTGCATCTAGGCTTATCATACCCTCCGAGACTTAGTTTCTACAGCACCTGTACTTCAGCCCCCGGATTGGTCCTAGGACTTTGAGATTATGTGTGATGCATCAGATTTTGCCAGAGGTGTTGTCCTGGGACAAAGACAAGACAAGAAACCCTTGGTGATCTACTACGTGAGCAAGACGTTGGACGAGGCCCAACGAAATTATACGGTCACAGAAAAAGAATTGCTCGCTATAGTTTTCGGACTTGAGAAGTTCCGACCTTACCTGCTGGGATCCCACATAACCATCTATACTGACCATTCAGCCATCCGGCACCTGTTGGCTAGAAAGGACGTGAAACCCAAGCTCATCAGATGGATCCTGCTCTTGCAGGAATTTGACCTGGAAATCCGCGACAAAGCCGGATCAAAGAATGTGGTGGTTGACCACTTGTCCAGACTTCACCCAGACCACATTGGACCCTCCCTGCCTTTATCCGACACCTTCCCCGATGAACACATTTTGGCTGTGCAAGACAAGAAATTGCCTTGGTATGCTTACTATGTCAACTACCTGGTTGTAGGACAGACCTCACACAGCTGGTCCAAACAGCAACGGGACAAGTTCTTGGCCGAGGCCAAGCATTATTTCTGGGATGATCCCATGCTATTTCGCCTCTGTGCCGACCAGATCATCAGGAGGTGTATCCCTGAGGACGAAGTTCAGAGTGTGCTATCTTTCTGTCACGACCAAGCTTGTGGTGGCCACTTCTCAGGAAAGAAAACGGCTGTGAAGGTCCTGCAGTCCAGATTTTATTGGCCTTCCTTATTCAAGGATGCACACAACTTTGCTAAGACTTGCTCACGCTGCCAAACACTGGGGACCATGACCAGAAAAGATATGATGCCCCTCCAGCCCATTTGATTGTCAAGATCTTCGACGTTTAGGGTATTTATTTTATGGGCCCCTTTCCACTATCCAACGGCTTTGAGTACATCCTAGTCTTAGTAGACTATGTTTCTAAATGGATTGAAGCCATCGCCACCCGCTGATGCAATCATAAGACTGTCATGGACTTCGTTAAGCATAACATCTTTTCTAGATTTGGAATACCAAAGGCCATGATTAGTGATGGTGGAAGCCACTTTATTCACTCCCAATTCTGTGCCCTACTTAGAAAATATGGGGTTAACCACCGCATCGTTACCCCATATCATCCACAAATAAATGGGCAGACTGAAGTCTCAAATAGATAAATCAAGAACATTCTATAGAAGACTGTGAGACCTGACAGGAAAGATTGATCCACACGACTTGATGATGCCCTGTGGGCATACAGGACCGCTTTCAAGACCCCGATAGGCATGTCGCCTTATCGCCTGGTCTTTGGCAAAGCCTGCCACCTTCCTGTTGAATTGGAACACCGAGCTTACTGGGATCTCAAACAGTGTAACATGGATTCCCAGTTAGGTGATGCGTAGAGGACGATCCAACTCTCTGAACTTGAAGAAATTCGTTGGGACGCCTTTGAGAACAGTCGACTATATAAGGAGAAAATGAAAGTCGTCCACGACCAACTCATCCATAGAAAGACCTTTAAGCCTAACCAGCAAGTCTGGCTTTTCGATGCCCACCTAAAACTCTTTCCAGGGAAACTTAGGTCCAAGTGGACAGGATCATTTAGGGTGGTCAAGCCCCACTCCAATGGGGCATTTGAAATCGCTGACCCAAACATTGGGCATACTTTTACAGTTAATGGCCAAAGATTGAAACACTTCTTAGCCCAGGTTTCCCCAAAGGAGAGTGTCACCCTCATTGAGGGATGACACAAAGCACTGCCTAGCTGGAGGCGTTAAACTCAGCTCTTCCTGGGAGGCAACCCAGAAGATTCAGACTGATCAGGTACTCTACGTCACTCAGGTAATATCTTTTCAAGCCCCTGTTGCATCCATGTATTTGTCAATGAGGACATTGTCCAACTTAAGCATGGGGAGGTGGTAACTTGCATGATCCTGAGATCATTTAATCAGTCTAAATAGAATAAAATTTAAAAAAAAAAAAGAATTTAGGAAGAAAAACTTCGGCATTAGAAATTTGTCAAAAGTGGAAAATAATACGGAAAGAACTTGAACACTTAGACTTTTCAGGCCTTCAGGCTTAATCAGCCCTGGTGTCTGTTAAAATATGGATTTAGCTTCAAATCCTTACAACCTAAGCTACTCTAATCCACTAACTAAATAAGGTGATAAGTATATGACTTATCAACTCACCCTCTAACTCAGAAAGACTTTTAGTTTAAGCATCTGCACACATTTTTGCACAGACTCACTTCTCAGAGATTCTGACAGAAATTGGGTAGCTAATGAACTCTCTAGGGTGGTATGGCTAGCAAGTTGTCGTTGGTAACAACCCATTGGCAGGTTGTCCAGAGCCCAGCCACGGGACCACCTCCTCTTTATTGCCTCTAGGTAAATTTGAGATCAGGGAAGCCACCTACTAAAAAAAAAAGGGAGAAAAAAGAGAACAAAATAAACCACACTTTACTGCATGGGTATGGCTAGCAAGTGATCGTGGGTAAGAGCCCATTGGTCGGTTGTCCAGAGCCCAGCTTAATAAATGCACAAAAAGAACCAAAACACTTAAGGAAGAAGCGGGAAAGTAGAGCAAGCGGGGAGATATACACTGGAAAAATACTTGTGTTGACCCCAATTAAAATAAATGTAGGGAGAAAGCTACTGATCAAACAAATACACCTTCAGGAAAAACACTTCCTCTTCCGGTCACCTAGGGTTTAGAAACCCGAAGTCTGTCTAAATTACCGTTGAGTGAGTCTATCACAATCTTCACACCAAGATGCTTAGCACTTAGAGTTTTATCCGAGTTTCGGGTGAATTGGGTAGCCGTAAAAAGTTACCAACACACTCTTAACTCCAAAAAAAATCTAAAAATAAGAAATATATATATATATACATACATTAAAGCAAGGATTCAGGCGATTCGTATTTTGGCAGACACCAGGGCGCTGCTTAGTCTTTGTAGATTAAGATCTTAGTATATTTCCTCCTATTGACAAGTAACGAAGTGTCTAAGTAATTACTTCTTAAATTCTGACTGGAAATAAAGGCTACAATAAACCTTGCTAGGGACTAGCAAGGAGTAAGCATGGGGATATGATAACACTACATCGTGGGGTGATAAATCTATCAATTGGGGTTTATCTTAAGAGCAAAATGTACAGATAATACATCATAAATGGGAATAGGAGCATCGCATGCATTGCACATCAAGATTGCTTATAATGTATTATTAATGGCCATGTGTGCAAGGACATGTCAAAACAGGCCTCAGATGAGCAATCGGACTGCACGGATGGATTCAAAGCGATGAACGGAGTCCAACGGACTCGAAATCGGCCAAATCCGACATCTGGAGCTCCTGCAATGGGCCTAAGAAGTTTTGATCATTGATCCGATGATCAACGGCCCACGGCACACCACGTGGCGCTCGCCCAATGCATCTCCTCCGCCGCCCACTTCTGCCTTCACCCAAAGGATGAATCACAGCCGTCGAACTTCGATTGAATGGCCTAGAACGCCTGCGTGCCCGACACTCGACGCTACAATCCGCTGCGACACCACAGCGATCGGCGCCTCAACCTCGCAACCAGGGGTGCGCGGGTGAAATTGGACCATAGATCGACGAGCGGACGGGTGCGATTGCGAGACGTGGCGCCCACAGATGCGCCTTGACCAGACCTGCGTGGTGACGCATGCAATCCACGCCAACGCCCTGCGAGGAAGCTCAGCCGTCCGATCTTCAATCAGACGGCTTACGACGAGTGCACGCGGATCAGGCACGAAGAAGAACGGACACGTGCGAGCGACCGATAGGCAGGGGCCTTCATGGACATTTTGGGAAGGGTTTTACCGATGTCCTGAATGTTGCTAAAACCCCTTCTTCATTTGGAAAGCCCTTCTTCCTATTTAAACCCCTTCCAACCACCCATGGGAGGCATTCACTCCACTTGCAAGTGCTCTACCCCACTCCTAGCTACCATTAAGCCCTCTTGTAGTCGCCGGAGTCGACGAGCCACCGACGGAGCCCCTCTCCACCGCCGTGGCTGCTTCACCGTCTTCCTTTTCTCTTTCCCTCTTTATCTTAAGCTTTACTTTACTTATGTTCAAGCATTTATCTAGTGTTGTAATTACAAACTAAAGCTGCATGTTAAACGAAGTTGTTTTCTATCTAGTTACTTGCCCTCTTTTATGTTAAAGTTGCATGCGTGAATGAAGAAATTCTAACCCTACTCTCTCTCTCTTTCTCTCTCTCTCACTCGCTTTTCACCTGTGCCTTCTCACAAGCAAAACCCTACGATTTTCGTGACATTAAGTGACCAAAAAAATCCGATTTTCATGCCTCGCTAAGATCAACACTCGGACTCACATCCATTTCTTCATTTTAAAATCGACGTTGCAAGCGCAAGCTATAACGACTCTTCTAAACACACGCGTTACGCGCACATCAATTTCCTTGTCCTTGACATGGATGTCCTTGAAGACTTAAGGAAAATGCCCATCATTATGGGGAATCCATTCCTGGCTACTGCTAAAGCCAACATCAATTGCAAAAGCGGTAGTATAGAGATCGCCTTTGGGGATAGAAAAATGAAACTCGATATTTTCAAGGCGATTAACAAATTTGAGGATTGTGGATATATTGAGGAGCTCGAGGATGATGATCTGAATCTTGAGACTTATATGGCTTTTACTATCCTTGAGAATTCCTCCTACACCAATGAACCTAACCCATAACCCTCTATGGCAGACCTGCCACACTCTAAAGAGGTTGCTAATTTCCTTCACTCCCGACCTCTTCCTTCAGACCATCCTAATAAATCTTCATCAGCATCCTCCTTACCCTCCATCTTGAACCATTCCCAGCTTGAACTGAAACCATTGCTAAAGAGTCTAAAATATGAATTTTTAAGACCTAAGAAAATGATCCTTGTGATTATAAGTGCAAAATTGACTAAGGAGAAAGAAATGAAACTGATTAAGTTCCTAAAAGCACATAAGGAGGCAATTGGTTAGGCCATCAATGACCTTAGGGGGATTGAGCCATCATATTGCAATCATCAGATTTTTATGGAAGATGGATCCAGCCCTTCTCACCAGATGCAGAGGAGACTGAATACCAATATGCGAGAAGTGGTCAAGAAGAAATCATCAAGTGGCTCAACGCAGGAATCATTTATCTAATCTCGAGTAGTCCCTGGGTTAATCCCGTGCAAATTATTCCCAAGAAAGCTGGGATTACCGTTGTGACTAATGAGAAAGGTGAATCTGTCACAACCCATTCAGCTTCCTCCTGGAGAGTCTGTATCTATTATAGGAAGCTGAATACAGCCACAACAAAGGATCATTTCCCTTTGCCCTTCATCGACCAAATCCTTGAAAGGTTAGTCGAGCAAAAGTATTTCTGTTTCCTGGATGGTTACTCGGGATACAACCAAGTCGCTATCCATCCCGAGGATCAGGAAAAGATGACTTTCATCGATCCCTACGGAACATTTGCATTCCATAGAATGCCATTTGGGCTTTGCAATGCACCTGCAACTTTTCAAAGGTGCATGCTAGCCATCTTCTCAAACATGGTGCGATAATTTATGGAAGTATTCATGGATGATTTCTCCATTTTCGAAGGTTCATTTGATTCTTGCCTGACCAACCTAGAATTGATACTTAAGAGATGCATCAAAACACAATTGGTCCTTAGCTGGGAAAGGAGTCACTTCATGACACAGGAAGGCATCGTCTTGGGTCATGTAGTCTCTAAGAGAGGAATTGAAGTGGATTGAGCTAAGGTGGATGCTATCTCAAAACTTCCACCTAGCACATCTATTAAACAAATCCGATCATTCCTTGGTCATGTGGGATTTTATAGGAGGTTCATCAAGAGCTTTTCTAAGGTTGCTCAACCTTTGAGCAACCTTCTGGCCAAAGACACGCCGTTTGATTTTGACGAATCGTGCCACAAGGCATTTGATTTTCTTAAAGCAGCAGTCACTTGTTCTTCTGTGTTGCAACCACCGGTCTGGATAGCCCCATTTGAGATCATGATCGATGCTTCTAATCACGTGATCGGGGCTATTTTGGGTCAGAAGAAAGATAGGAAACCCTCTATCATCTACTATGCTAGCAAAACTCTGGACGAGGCCTAGAGAAACTATGTTGTTATAGAAAAAGAATTGCTAGTTGTATTTGCATTGGAAAATTTTAGGACTTATCTCTTAGGATCTCATGTCATTATCTATACCAACCACTCGACCTTGAGGCATCTCTTAGCAAAAAAGGATGCCAAACCCCGGCTCATCCAATGGATTCTTTTACTTCAAGAATTCGATCTTGAAATTAAAGATAAATTTTGGGCACAAGATGTGGTGATGGATCATCTTTCGAGACTCCTAATTGATTCTTCTCATTTGGATATTCTGATTACTAATACTTTTTTGAACAAGACTATTCTTACAGTTTCAGGTGTCCAAGCCCCTTGGTTTGCAGACATCGTAAATTATTTAGCTGTTTGTCAAATCCCTCAGGATTGACCAAGCAACAATGGGATAGACTTATATCTAAGGCCAATTATTACTTCTGGGATGACCCTGAACTGTATTGCATCGGCCCTAATCAGATTATTCACTGATGTATTCTGGAGAATGAGTTCCAAAGTATACTTGAGTTCTACCATGCATCTGCGTGTGGTGGACATTTCTCTGAGAAAAAGATGGCTGCAAAAATTTTGAAATCTGGATTTTATTAGCCGTCTTTATTCAAGGATGGCCAGGAGTTCTTAGGGTCGTGTTCCTGATGGTAGGCACTCAAAAGCATAGCTAAGAGGGACATGACGCCTTTAAACTCGATTCTTCCTGTCAAAATCTTCGATGTTTGGGGTATCGATTTCATGGAACCCTTCCTTCATTTGGACACCAGTACATTCTTGTAGCTATTGACTACATGTCCAAGTGGATTGAGGGTATTCCCACCCAAACCAATGACCATAAGGTGGTCATCGATTTTGTCAATAAGAATATCTTCAGTCGATTTGGGATTCCGAGGGCCATCATCAGTGATGGTGGTACTCACTTCACCAATGCCTAGTTCAATAATTTAATAAAAAAATAAGGGGTGAATCACAAAATGTCCACACCTTACCATCCCTAGATGAATGTACAGGTTGAGATCTCTAATCGGGAGATCAAGAACATCCTGCAGAAAAAGGTTAGGTCTGATAGGAAAGACCTGACTCAAAAGCTCGATGACGCTCTTTGGGCCTACCGTACGGTGTACAAAAAAAACCTATCGGCATGTCACCATTTCTTCTAGTGTATGGAAAGGCATGCCATTTACTCGTAGAGATTGAACATCGAGCATTCTGGGCAATCAAGAAATGCAACTTTGATTTAAGTTTAACCGGGAAGACCAGGAAACTCCAACTATCTCAGTTGGAGGAGCTTAGAAATGATGCATATGAGAATGCTAAGATCTATAATGCTAAGACCAAAGCTCTCCATGGCCAATAGATTTCACATAAGAGCTTTGAGTCGAACCAGAAGGTCTGGCTCTTTGATTCTTGACTTAAGCTCTTTCCTAGCAAGCTTAGGTCAAAGTGGAACGATCCGTTCATCATTATTTGAATATTCCCAAATGGGACCATTGAGATTTTGACCCAAAGTTGGGTAATTCTTTCAAGGTCAATGGGTAATGACTGAAACCTTATGTTGACCATGTTATTCCAGAACCCGTCTCAAACAAGTTTGCTTCAACCTTGATCTAACTTCTTTGGCCTGATGCTACCTAGCTGATGGCATTAAACACAACATTTGTACTGTCGGACTCAGAGCTAACCAGAGCATCATGGAATACAGTTGATATTTTTCCATTCTACCCTTTTCTCATGCCTTTTATTTTCAATGAGGATATTACATAAGCTAGGCATGGGAGGGTGGATTCATTTTTTAATCATATTGTCTTCTCTATGGATTCAGTGTAAATTTTCCTTATTTTTCCTTTTTATTTAAAAAAAATTGAATTAGGAAAAGAAAACTTGGGCTTTAGAAATTTCAACCTTAGGAAATAATACAGTAGGACCTGAACACTTAGACCCTTTAGGTCTCTGGGCTTAATCAAGCCTGGGGTCCACTAAAATGTGGACTTGATTCTTGAGTCCTCGCCATTTGAAAATTCATTTCTAATTGGTTAATAAGTTGGGGTGATAAGTACATGACTTATCAGCCCACCCTCTGAATTGAGGGAATTTATAGTCTAAGCATCTACACACTCCTTGCACTGACTCACTATTTGGCAATTTTAATGGAAAATGGGTAGCTAATGAACCTTCTAGGGTGGTATGGCTGGCAAGTTGTTGGTGGTAATAGCTCATCAGCTGGTTCTCTAGAGCCTAGCCACACGACAATTCTCTTTCTGTAGCCTTTAGGTAAATCTTAGATCAGGGAAGCCACCTAATTTAAAAAAATATATCCAAAAAGAAAAGGAAATAGAAAAGAAGAGAAATAAATAAATAAGCCACACTTCACCCCAAGAGTATGGCTGGTAAATTGTCGGTGGTAATAGCACATCGGCTGGTTGACCAAAACCTAGCTCACAAAATGCACACATAATTCCAAACACTTAGGAAGAAGCGGGGAAGTAGAATAAGCTGAGGAGATATACATTGAGTTCTCCCTTGTGTTGACCCCATAAAAATAAAAAGTAGAGAGAAAGCTACCGATCGTATAGATACACCTTTAGGCATAATTCCTTTTCAAGGTCACCTAGGGGCGTAGAAACCTGAAGTCCATTATGATTGCCAACCAGTGAGTATATCACATTTCACATAAAAAGATGCTTAGTACTTAGAGTTCTTTTCGAGTCTTGGGTGGGTTGGGTAGCCATAGAAACCTGCCCTGAAACACTAAACTCAAAAATCCAAAAAAATTAGAAAAGAAGAAAAAGAGAAAAAATACTTTTGCCTTTGAATAAGGTAAGAGCTTGGGTGGTCCGCATTTTGGCAGACATCCGGGCACTGTTGTGTCTCTATACTTCAGGTCTTAGTAGAAATTTCTTAGTGTTGAAAAATAACTATTGCCCAAGTAATTTAATGCTAATTTTATTTATAAATAGCATATAGTTTTGCTAGGGACTAGAAAAAGATAGGCATGGGGATGTGATGTGCATAAATCTAATTAACCTAAAATGTCTATTTATGCATGTTCTTAGTGTCGTAGAAGTATCATGTATTATAAATATTACATCACATGCATCATCATGCATTTAGGTTAATTTGTATAAATTGTATAGTAATTCACCTCTTTTTGTGGTCAGGGGATAGAGCAAGGTCATTTTGGGGCCTCAGATTTGAGATCCACCCGTACAGATCTGATCAGGGTGACGATCAGAGTCTAATGCCTCCGAGATCACCCCAATCAGACCTTCGTAGCAACAAACACAGTTTGAGAAAAATTAGAGGTCAAGGGCTAAGGTGGTGTAAATCCGTACCTCAGATGACAAAGCTAACCACACGGATGGGTTCTAATCAACAATCGCAGCCCAATGGCGCGAAATCGATTCAATCTAACATTCGTGGCACCACCTACGAGTAAAAGAAGATGGATGGCTAGGATGATGCCACGTGGTACCATCCTAACCATTCAAACCCGCCAAGACCCTCCGTTCAACCTTTGAAGGTAGGATCGAGATTCGATCTTAGCCATTGGATCGAGATCCAAAGGCTGAGAGTGCTACAGCCATGGAACATAAATGCAACAAAGTCGATAGCTTGGCGCAGCAGTCATGCCTCCATTCACGAAGAGGGAGGTGCGGGTTCAAGCCTTGCCTCACCTCAAATTGAGCGAGCGTGTGGGCACAGCAAAATTCCGTTGCCCGATCAGCGATCGGCATCAACGGCAGGCACGACGTGGCGCATCCTCATGCGCTGGATGGAAGAGTAGGGCAGATGCATGTGATGATGCACCATCTCATGCCCAATCTGATGCAAACGTGCTGAATGCTCAAAGGTGAAGTGGCACGACATGATCTCGACCTTCCGATCGTGCGATCGGACGATTGAGGATGATTAGACGCGATGAAGGCTGAACGTATGAATGCGGGGCAGCGTCGACATGGCCGAATGAGAGAGCTCTGATAAAAGCTCTATGGTAGAGATGAAGCGCGTGTCTTCACCAACGCTTATCTATAATGACGTGTGCATGTGTCACTAAAAGTAGCAAAGTTAATTTTCCAAAGATAAAATGCCCTTTTTGCCCTTGTACCTCAACTATATAAAGCCCCTACGCCCTCCACTTTTTCTTCATCCCTTCCATCATCTCTCACCCTCTCAAAGAGCTAAGAACTCAAGTTGTAAAGCTACCTCTAGTGCTCCCAAGCTACGGGAAGCTCCGCTAGAGTTAAAAACAAATTTTTCCACCTCTCACCCCCTTCGTGGAGATCTCGTCAACCATCTTCTTGCCCCCGTTCCGGAAGTGGATCTCGTAATGTCAATGCCCTGCCTCATCCCCGGTTCTTCCCAATCCACCCTCTATCCTCCATCTTCGCTCTTTCTCTTCCAAGCATCATCCGTCTGGCTCGTTTTCCAAGCAGCAATCGAGGAGGATAACTTCTCACCCCCTTCTTTTTATCACTTTATAGATTATATTTCTTGCTTTCTAGTTGTGGCTGTAACAACATTGCTTTTATTATAAAAGTTGTTTCTTTCTCTCTCTAGTTTTCTTGTTTATATTGCAAGTAGGATAGCATCATTGTGAATGTCTCTTTTATAAACAAAAATTACAAAAAAGAATAACTGAAGATTTAGAATCGATGTAACCTCCCTGTGTTCGACCCAGGACTCATTCAGAGTTTCAGTAAAAATTATCTTATTGATGGATTTTCTTTCAAATCACACTACGACGATGGGTTTTCTAAACTCAAATCTTTTTGCTACGATATTCTGACTTATCATCTCCAATGCCAGAATACATGGAATTATGATGCATAGTATTGAGTACTTACAATGTCTGACAAATTCACCACTCTGGGAGATACACCAAGATGACCTTGAGAAACGTGGGAATATGTTAAATCTGTTGCAATAGGCCATTAATTACAAATACCCATACCTCCACTCAGAAACTAATGAGACATCTTGGATCAGTCTTGAGGGTCAATGTAATTTCCTAGAACCTGAGGACGAAAATAAAGATTGTTATGGTCCCTCGACCTAAATGAAACCAAATTGTGATTTTGTGCATAATGACATCCCTGATCATGATATGGGTGTTGGTGCATAAGCAATTAGGCACCACATTAGCCTTCAATGATGGTTTTGATGATAATAAGAATATCAAGTGTTTGAGATTAAAATTATATGTTAAGCATAGCTGTTGCAAGAGTAATTTTGGGTTGTAGCTCTCTTGACGAATTATGAAGCCAAGAAGATGGAAGAGATCAAGTTTAGGTCTCTTTGTAATTTTAGGATTTGAGTTGTAATTTCAAATTTCTTAGAATGTAAGGAAAGCTCCAATAAGATTAACACTTGTCTACACTATTAGTGTACCACTTGCATAAGTCAAATTTGGTCAAAAATATGATAAACATATCCTTAGGGGTTAATAGATCACCCTAAAGCCCCATAGGATCAACAAATTTGGTTTAGATAGCTGGAGGATCAACAGTCCATCTAACATTAGGTATGTGTTACCTAACGTTAGATAGTTGTTCTGAGCTCAACTCAAGAATTCCAGAAGATAGCAAACTTTGCATTGAACTAAGCATCTAACGTTAGATAGTTGACCTAACGTTAGACAGAGTATACCTAACATTAGGTAGTGCACTTTAGGCCATCCAAAGAAGTTCCAGGAGATAGCGAACTTTATACCCAATGAGCACCTAACATTAGATAGCTCACATAACATTAGGTCACTTTTAACTAACATTAGATAAAGTACTTTTTGTCCAAATCAATTAGCCGTTGGCAAATCAAATGGTGAAACTTTTGAGCCATTGTATAGAGGTCTTTTGCCCATACAAAATAGTCCAAACACACATCTATATTTATCAAGTGGCTTCCCACTCTTAGAGGGTTAGAGAACACCCAAAATTACTCTAAAACTCTTCCAAGCCTACATTCAACAAAAGCTTACACTTGGTATTCATTGGAGGTGTTTTGAGTTCTTGTCTTGAAGGCCACCTTCCTTGGAGCTCAACCACCTCAACTCCCAGCTATTTCACCTTCATACACTCATTAAGGGAGTTCTTTTAGTCTCCTAGATAGCTAGTTCATATAATTAATTGCATATCTTATTAGGGCTATCCATAGGAGCTAAATTATGTTTTAATTCAATTCTATTCCTTCATCTCTTGTAATCTAAGAGCCAGTGTTGTTGGTTCCTCTCCCCTTGAGTAGGAGGGGTTTGCTCTTGATTGGAAAATCAAGAGGATTTGTAAAATGGTTTGGTACCCCAAAAGTACTAGTTAGTTTTCTGAATTTGACTTAGGGCAAAATCCTAAATTGGGAGATCTAAGTAGTAGTTTTTATCCGAATTTGGGTTTCCACTATAAATACTTATGTTGTGGTTGTTGTTATATGTGTGGATTGTTTGAGTATTTCTTAAATCTATATTAACTTGAATTAGTTATTTATTTACTACTTGTAGCACTAATCACCCCCTTCTAGTGCTTTCAATGGGTTGGGTGGATCAAGTTACAAGTGTTCTCGATTACGAACCAACCAAAGAAAGTTGAGAAATTGGTCCGTGATGGCTAGATGTTCTAAACACCTGTGATGAGCCTGACTCAAAACATCTCGACAATGCAACTCTCGCACCTTATCCTGTTAAGATATTCCTCGAGAATGATTCTGATATCCCAATAGAACCAAGTCCAAATTCTAGTGGCCCAATTCCTACCCTTAACCTAGAATTTAAATCTGATCCTATTTGGGATGATCGTGAGGCCCAATGTGATGAGAACCAGATTTTAGATCTGAATTATGATTTTGGGTCCATTTTTTATTATTATACCTCTCTAGACTCCTCAGAAGAATGAATTGATTTGTCAGAAGTCACACCGATTTACGACATAGAATCAAATGAGATGAAAGAGTTGGGATTTGATTGGATCTACCCTAGGTGCCCAAAACTCGAGCCTATGCCTAATAAGGACATCCTTGTGAGCTTGGAATTTGAGAGTAGGTTAGACCAATGTCAAATTGACAACTCCATGCATCATGATTTGTTCAATGGTGGAAATCTCGATCTTGAATTAGGCTTAGAAGCAGATTGTCGCAAATTCTCCGATGATTTCAAATCAAACTCTGATTTCGGAGAACCATTATTTCCATATGATTACAAACAAATTTACAACCTCAATATCCATGATCCATTCTTTGATTTTGATGTTGAGGCCGATGATTTGGAACTCAAAACAGCCACACCTACAGAGCCTTTCAAAACTACTAAAACATACTCTACCTTTACCTTCAGTTGGAAACCGATGGCAAAGTCCATATAACCGATGCCATTAAGCGACGCCATTATTAGTGACGTTGTTTTGTTTTTCCGTCGGTTAAAGGACACATCTAACATCAAAATATTGTTCAACCACCAGATAGATTGGATATTTTGACATCGTTTTAAAATCAACAGAAATTATATCTGTTGTCGGTTATAAAAGAACCGACGGCATTTATATGTCACTTTTTCCCGCCTTTACGTGCCCTTTCTTAAGTTTTGTAGCCATTTGACTAAATTCATCGTCTCTTATATAAGCGACGACAAAAATATTTTTTCCGTCCCTTGTCCTTATAAGTGACGACATATAAGGCTCTAGAGAAGCCCCCTCCTCTTTTTTGCTGTTGCTTATTTGAATAAGCGATGGTATATAAGTGACGACAAAAAAATTTTTGTCGTCACTTCTACTAATAAGTGATGGCATAAAAGAGGAGGTGTGGTTCTCTAAAACCTTATATGCCATCCCTTATTAAGAGAAGTGACGACAAAAATATTTTTTAATGTTGCATCTATACCATCGTTTATTCAAATAAGCAATGGCAAATGTATGGGTCTTTTTAAAAAAATATATTAAAATAATGGGAACTACCTACTAAACCTACTTAAAAGGCTTGCTTTTATACAAAAATAACTAATGAAAATGAAGAGAAGTTTATATTTCATAAATATAAAGTCTTGTACATAAAAAGTTTTAAAATGAAATATTTACATAAAAAGGGTAACATGAAAAACATAATAAAAGAAAGTGAACAAAAGTCAAAATGTTGCTGCCTTGATGCCACCAGCTCCACTTGCACCGCCCATGTCGTCATCATCTCGTCTGTAGATGCTAGGATCTAATGAAGATGGATGCTCTGACTGTCCCTTCTTGAGAAGAATGATAGAAGTGTTTGAAGCTTTTCATCTATGGCATTCATCTTTTTATCCCTCTCTGCCTCTCTCTTCTGCCTCTCCTCCTCTCATCTTTATAGTGTGTCGATCTTTTGATGCAGTTGATCGATGACACTAGATGAGACAACACCTTTCCTCCCATACTAGCTGGACAACATGGGTGCCCTCCTCGCACTAGGAATGGAACCACCATGGTCTGATGGCATCACTCTCCTAAATGCCTCCTCTAGATCTAGAGGCTGCTGGACATCGTCGGAGGTCTTGTTGGTAGGGGGATGTACTAAGTGTACCATTTGCTCTTAAATGTATTAAAAAATATTATTATAATATTTACATACAAAGTTATAAATTTTTTGAGTTTAGGAAACTTACATGTCCCTCTTGGTATGATTGATGAATCCACTTACGAGCACACTCAGCTGCAGCCTTATTGTGGGTGACCTCGTAGATATCTATCTTACTCATTTCCATCCCATCATGTGTAGCGGACTGAAAATATTAAAAATACAATTATATTAAGATAGCTTAAAAATTAAGTAATACTGAATTGCGAAGTAGTTCCAACACTTATGTAATGGCTCTTGACCATCTCGATGCTCCTTCGACCCAAACAATAAGTTTGTGGTGGAGCCTTGACCCTATTGGCTTTATTTTTTCTTGCTTGCTCCTGTAGATATACACAATAATATTTTCTATGAATTTAAGATATATGAAATTAATAGAATTATTTTTAATCATTTACTAACCTCCATCTTGGGATCTAGCCAATGCTCACATGCCTTCTTCCAATCTTCAGGCATGACATCAGGAGGATAATTCTCCATTGCCTCCTCAGGTGAACTGCAGTTCGAGAAAAACTAAAATATAAATTTTTAGTAATAATATATGAAATTATGTACATAATAAAAATGTAAATGTTTAAAAATTATTACATTTCTCTTTGTCTCCATCCTCCAATCTCAGTGGATTTTGACAGTGTGCTTAAGGATATATCGAGAGGGATTGGGGTCGTCACCCCAATCGAGATTTGCCTACATTTATTTTTTTTTAAAAATGTCAATCTTGATAATAATTTTAAGATAAAGTTATAAAAGAAATAACTTTGATAAACGAAATCACCTCCAACTATCGGAGGAGCTGCCTCTTCAACTCTGCGAGCATCTTCCTCCAGTCGAAGTGGCCAATGGGCACAATGGACTTAACCATTGTGCCCACTCGATTGATGAAGACCAGGTAATTCTCTGCCTCTCCTGTGGTTCTAAGCCTGATTGTTATTCTCAGGCCCTCGGAGACTCATAAGAGGTCTAGATTCTTTGTCTTCCCCCATCCTCTTCTTAGTTTACTTGCATAAACGTTAATCATACTCATTATATATTTCTGAAGTTATAATAAACTTTAAAATATATAAGTAATTTACTTCTTAAAGGTATAAGAGTTCGTACCAAAACTTGTACCTACCGCTAAAGGGTCAACATGAACTGGGGACGTAGTCCCCACCATTTCATCCTCCACCTCCTTCCCCTCCTCCTCTCCCTCCTCTACCGCCTCCTCCCCCTCCTCCTCCCCTTCCTCCTAATATAATGCACCATAATCTGGATCATCCTCTACTCACTCTGGCAAGATATGAGCAATCTCCTTCCCCTTTCCCTTCAACCCCACATGTAGTAAATGTGTCATTTCCCTGGGTCGTATGAAACGTGATTGGGGGGGAGCCTGGTGCTAGGGGGGTGGCTGAGCCTGAGGAGACAAATCGAGCTTTGTGGATGGTTGTGTCTCAGGGGGACCCTTTCTTTTGAGTTTTTTCTTAAACAACTTCATCTGTAAGAAGGAAAAAATGCAATAATTAATATAGTTGAAAATCATTAATATATAAATCATTAATGAAAAAAGTTGAAAAATATTAAAAAAATATTTAAAAATTTTGGCAGAGTTTCCCCTTAAATTTGGAGGTTTCTCTATAAACCTGCATATTAAAATGAAAGTGGGCACACCCTACATTAACAAAAAGGGATTTTTACATATATACCCCTGTAAATTTTCAATAAGACATATATACACCCATATTCTTGATATTTACGTATATACCCCTATAAACTTACTCTGTTAAGGTCGTATGCCCCTGCTACATTAAACCCAATGTAAAACGTCAAAAAAATTTTAAAAATAGGAAAATTTATATTTTCATCCCCACACAGAGCCCCCCATACACCTCGACCTTGACCACCTTCTTGAACCACCTCTGCGTGTCCTCGAACTCACAGCGCTCGAGCATCACGCTACCAAGCTAGTGGAGGGGCGTAATGCTGAGAGCGGAAAACTATGTGATCGAAGTCAGATTTGAAAAACTCGTCGTTGTAGTTCGATTTGTGAAGAAATCCGTCAACAGATAAATTTATACCGAAACTCTAAGAATTCCAAGTTGAACACAAGGAGGCAGATGTTTGATTTAAAACTGCATTTGTTTAATTGTCATGAAGCAGATTAGCTACTCGAATTGAATCTAAACTAACTTTCTACTTAAAGAATAAATAATAGAAGACAGAGAGAGAATATTACAAATAAAGACAAAAGAGAGGTAGAATAAACATGGATTTCATTATCACAAGTTGATGTTCATTACAATTACAACTATCCACTGCACTAGAAAGCAGGAAATCTACACTAGAAAGTGCGAAATCTATTCTAGAAAGTAGTAAAAGAGAAGCGAAGTTATCCTCCTCGACGGCTACGGCTGCTTGGAGGATAAGCCAGACGAGACGATGCCTGGAAGATGGAGGACGGAATGGGAAGGAGGATGAAGTAAGAAGAAGCGGGAACGAGGTAGCACGTCATCGTCGTCATAGGATCCACTTCTGAAATGGGAGTGAGAAAATTGGATTTGGCTCTAGAGTTGCATCCCAGGTGTGGGACAAGCTTCTCTTGAGCTTTGGAGAGGGAGAGAGATGAAGGGATGAGGATTTCATAGGGTAGAGGTCTCCTTTTATAGTTGCAAGGATAGGGGGCAATTTGGTCATTTCATAATTAAAACATTAAATGAGGGGGTATTTAGTGACGAATTTAAGCATCACTAAAGACCCCACGTCGCTGCAGCCTCACGCACGTGCCCACCTCCTTGTCTGTCGCGCGCTTAATGCTTGCACTATCCTTGAAATCTCAGCCGTCCGATCTCAAAATCGGACGACTTAAAGTCATCCTCACTCGCGCCTTCTTCTGCGCCTAACTGCACCCATGCATGCGATGGGGCTTGCAGAAGCGCGTGATCATGCGCGTGGTAATCCAAAGACTCTCCATGTGCCACGTCTCCGCTTCTCGCCTGCCTGATCACCATTTGACGGCTGAATTGTTCCCGCTCCGCGCCCACGCCTAATTTGAGGCACGCTGCATTTCGTACGTGCACCTCGCGTCTCCCCTGCAATGGCATAACCACTGCACTACCTCCTCTTCTTTGTCGTGCTTTCATTTTAAGCGTGCATGCTCATGGCCGTTGGATCAAGATCCAATGGCTAGGTTCGCGCAATGGAGATTCTTTGGAGATGCAGTGGTGGGTCTTAGGGTTGATTGGGGGCTGAGATGGTGCCACGTGGCGCCATCCTGGCCATCCATCTGTGTGTTGTAGATGATGAAACTAATGTCAGATTGAGCCGATTTTCGCATCGTTAGGCTGCGATCATCGATCCGAACCATCCGTGCAGTAGGATTTGTTGTCTGAAATGTGGTTTGGCACCATCTTGACCCTTGATCTCTTGGCTTCCTCAAACTATATCTGGTGCTACGGATGTCCGATCAAAGCGATTTTGTAGTCATTGAACTCCAATCATCGCCCTGATCAGATTTGTACGGTTGGATCTCATATTCAAGGTCCCAATTAAAAGTCACCCTGTCCCTGACCATAAAAGGAGACAATTACTATACAATTTATACAATGTGACTTAAATGCATGATTATGCATGCTATGCAATATTTACAATGCATGATGCTAATATGACACTAGGAACATGCATTAATAGACATTTTTGACTATTTAGATGTATGCACATCACACCCCCATGCATATCTTTTGTTAGTCCCTAGAAAAAACTACATTCTATTTAAAAGAGAATTAGGATTGTACTACTCAAGCAAAAATCATTTTCAACATTATGAAATTTTTACTTAGGACCTAAACTTTCAAAGACACAACAGCGCCCACGTATCTGCCAAAATGCAAGCCGCCTCAAACCCTCACCTTATTCAAAGAAGGATCTCTTTTTCTCCTTTTTCTTCTTTTTTAGTTTTTTGAATTTTTGAGTTTAGGGTTACAGAGAGGCTTTCTACAGCCACTCAACCCAACCAAGACTTGATGAGAACCCTAAATTCTAAGCATCTTTTTGTGAATGTGATAGACTCGTTGATTGGCAATCAAAACGAACTTCGAGTTTCTACACCCATAGGTGACCTTAAGAAGAATTCTACCTAAAGGTGTATCTATACGACCGATAGCTTTCTCCCTACTTTTATTTTTATATGGGGTCAACATAAGGGTGAATCCAGTGTATATATCCTCGGCTTATTCTACTTCTCCGCTTCTTCCTAAGTGCTTTAGGAATTCGACGTGCATTTCTTGAGCTAGGATTTGGACAACCTACCAATGGGTTGTTACCCATGATAACTTGCCAGCCATAATCGTATGGTGAAGTGTGGCTTATTATTTTTTCTATTTTTTTTCGATGAAAAGGAATGCTATCGAATCACCAATAAAAATCCAAGAGAGCTTTTATTGATAAAAATATAATGAAAAAGGTTACATGATTGAACCTCATTGGTGTATGAGATTCCAGCAACTATTGACAATCTTATCTACATTCACTGGACTCTCCTGAAACAAGCTCTCATTTCTAGCTCTCCAAATAGACCATAAAATAGCCACCATAGGCAAGTATGGCTTATTCGCCCTCAAGAAAGAACTCCCAAGATTCTCCCACGTGGGAATAGATTCCCTACACACCTTCCTCCAGACATAATCTGTAATCGCACAAGTAGAAAATATATGAACGCTGGAATCATTATGCATCCCACACAAGTGGTAGAAGTGGGGGTTCCCATTCTCCTGTGCCTCAGATCTCTAGTAATCAGGCCATCTCTTTTGCATAACTACAAAAAAATTTGTATCTTCAGTGGATTATTTTTTTTCTATTCTCCCTTTCCTTTTCTTTTTCTTTTCTTTTTTTCATTTTTGGACTTTTCTCTTTTTTTTTTTAAGTAGGTGGCTTCCTTGGTCTAAGATTTACCTAAAGGCAACAGGAAAAGAATGGTCCAATGGCTGGGCTCTAGAAAACCTACCTATGGGCTGTTACCCATGATAACTTACCAGCCATACTGCCCTAGAAGGTTCATTAGCTACCCAATTTTCATTAAAACCGCCGAACAATGAGTCAATGCAAATAGTGTGTAGATGCTTAAACTTAAAGTTCCCTTAAATCAGAGGGCAGGTTGATAAGTCGTGTACTTATCACCCAAACTTATTTAATAAAATTGAAATAGAATTTAAGATGGTGAGGACTCAATAAACAAATCCACATTTTAGTGGATATCCAGGCTGATTAAGCCCAAAGACTTGAAGGGTCTTAGTGTTCAAATCCTACTGTAATATTTCCTAAGATTGAAAAGCCCCAATGCCCAAGTATTCATTCTTAATTCAATTTTTTTTTAAATAAATAAAACAAAAGAAAACAAAAAGAATCTATGGAGTTGACAAAATAATTCAGTGATGAATATCCACCCTCCCATGCCTATCTAATGCAATGTCCTCATTGTATTAAAAAGACATGAAATAGAGTGGAGCAAAGTAGAAAGCACCTGAAATACATGAAAAATGGGTCCACTCCGAGATGAAAAGGACCTTCAGCTAGTCACCCTATACAAATAAAGAAGAAACAAAGTATTCATAGGTACAACTCAGAATTAGAATAAAAAGATTTACCTCAAGACCTGCCAACAGATGTCCATAGATGTGGACTAGATTGTGGTGCTGACCCATACCCCAAGGTCGAGTATATCTAAGGTTCTGGATAAAAATTACCTAGGACCTGAGATCAATATGCAAGCGAGGTCGGGCCTATGATTTGTGAGGATGCAACCAAAGACCAAAAAGTCAGATAACAGAGAGATCAAGCTCAAAAGGATAATCAATGAATGTTTACTTGGGTTGAACATCCTTTGAGAAGATGTCATAAGGGTCTCGGTAGAAAGGTGATTTTAGACAAATTGGAACCCTTAGACTTGATCTTTCACTTCCTCCGGAATTGACTTCCCATATCATCATTTTCCACTCTTTATCCTCCACAATCAGGATTTCAAATTCTGGGACCTCCTGCATATTAATTACACCGTCTGAATTTTCCAAGTCTAAAAGATGTAACTGAATCAGAATGGACTTGGGTTTAGTGATTTCAAAATCTTCAATAAACTCTATGGGGTGTGATTGAGGATCGGGGCTATGAATTGAATCCTTCAAAACAAGATCTGAATTTGCCATGCGAGCCCCAACAGGATCAAATTCCTTAATTTCAGGGCCATCAAATGATTTATCGAATTCCTCTAGCCCAGCTGTCTCACTAAAATCATGTTCCATAAATTTATGTGAGACTTCGCATAGTAATTCTTCACCTTCAGAATCAAAGAAATCTGAATCCTCATTAATATATGTCTCAAAATTATTAATCACTTTCTGATCCATTGAGACATACATTTCTTCATACCCCAGCTCAAGGAGCTCAGGTGAAGAAATTAGTTGATCCTTATTTGATTTCTCCAGAGCAACCTGGTCAATCCCGGTCTCATAACACGTGTCCCCCCCAACAGGTGCCTGAGCGAGTTCTGATATTGGCTCTCCTGAAGGGGGTTCATCCTGGGAATCATCCCAAGATTGAACTAAAGCAACCACAAATCTCATCCTCAATTTCGATAATTTCCCAAGTAAAAACTCACCTGGGTCCTTATCATTAATATCCTAGAGCCAATCCAACAAATACTTGTTCAGATCATCAATCATTTCAATCGGAGGCTCCAATTCTTCAGTGCAAGGTGTTGATTGAGCTTCTAAAGATTGTATGGTGTTCCTCAAGTTAGTCAACACCTTTTCTTGGACCTGGTTAACTTGAACCACATGGTTTGGTTTAGGGTTGGGTGGATTTGGGTTCAGTGCAGAGGAATCAATGAATTGAAGATCTTGATACCCTCCTTGATAATAGGTCATTTCAGGTTGTTCATAAGGTGGTGGTGACCTAAAGGCAGTGTATTCTAGGGAGGATTAGTGCATCCTTCTTGATTGTAGATCATATTAGGTTTTCCAAATGAGGGTGATGATCTAAAATCAATGTAGCTTGGAGACGGATAAGAATCAAGATCATGGTGTCTAGGGTCAAACCCTGAACACGGAGGTTCGAAACTGTATCACCAATCAGAATTATCCCAACTAAAAGATGGATGAGAATAAGCCTGGTTGGAATAATAATTATTTTGGGAATAAGATGTATTAGGAGGATAAGAATGGGACTGCATGTAGAATGTGGAAGGATCCATGACAGAACAGGAGGAAGAAAGGTGCCCTGTAATACAAACAAACAAACTTGTCCCTAAGTGGGCTAGCCTAAAGACCTACAGACTCCTAGAACCCGTCTTAGGATTAATAAATGATTTGATCTACTTCTTTCTGGTCAATCCAACCAGTTAGAGGGAGGGACTGGGGAGAAGGTTCTTCCTTTGGCTTGCTCCTCAGGTTCCTAGTGTACCCCCCAGCCATGATCATTTGATTTTTCTCCCTTAGGTAGACATCAGATTGAATGGTAGAAATAAACTAATTGAAAATAATATTAGTCTAGGCTCCGAAGAGCGAGTCCAATCCTTAAGGCCAATGCCTACTCTATTTTAATTAGGGTTAGGTTTGAATGTGCTTTGGAATGTGATGGGCCCTTTATATGGGTTGTGCCCTTAATGATTGATTGATATGTGTGTGTGTGTATGCACAACCAATGGTTTTCAGGCAAGATTAATTTTGGATGCGGTGAATTTTAGGGTTCAAATCTTACTTAGTAGCTTTTAGGATTCAACTTTAGATATATTCAATCAAGTTCAGTTGGCATGCCAGGTTTTGAAAGAATAGGTGAAGATGTTTTCCTATAAAGTTTAAAAGAATGTGGAGTGCTTGGTAAATCCCTAAAAGTTGAACCTATGTAGTAGCTACTTGATGAGTTGATTTTAGTTGAAGTGGTGTGGCCCAATCAACTCAAACAATTGGCCTTATGCACCACTTAATTAGGCACACAAGTGATTACCTATTCTGATTTCTACTAGATTATGTGTTTGGGTGTGTGTACCGGTTCCAAAGATCAGTTTACCGGCTGAGTTTGAAAATCAGAAGAGGTTGTGTACCTCTGTGAGAGATTTTTTAAAAATTTTTATTTTATATGCGAAGGGTGACGCAGGTGTAGGTGTCAAACAAACAATCAAAATTAACCTTAGAGTTTATGTAGGATCCTAGGTTAGTTAGGGTTTGTGTTATTAGGTGATGGAATGGAATCTAGTGAGTGGAGAGGTGAGGGTAAACTTACAAACCCTTCAACAACACTTTACTCCAATCTACCACTTTTGCTTCCCTCGTGAGAGTATCTGCAATAACAATAAAAGATGAGAAAAGTGAGGTAAAAGATAAGTAAGGCGGGAAAATGCAAAAAATCAAAGAGTGCCGCCTCCCCGACAATGGTACCAAAATGTTGCAAGCGAAAAACTACGCAATCGAAGTTGGATTTGAAAAACCCATCGTTGTAGTTCAATTTGCAAAGAAATCCGTCAACAGATGAATTTATACTGAAACTCTAAGAATTCCGGGTCGAACACAGGGAGGCAGACGTTTGATTCAAAGCCGTGTTTATTTAATTGTCAAGAAGCAGATTAACTAGTCAAATTGAATCTAAACTAACTATCTACTTAAAGAATAAAGAATAGAAGACAGAGAGAGAATATTACAAATAAAGACAAAAGAGAGGTAGAATAAATATGGATTTCATTATCACAAGTTGATGTTCATTACGATTACAACTATCCACTACACTAGAAAGTAGAAAATCTACACTAGAAAGTGGGAAATCTATTCTAGAAAGCAGTAAAAGAGAAGATAGAGAGAAGTTATCCTCCTCAACGGCTGCTTGGAGGACGAGCTGGATAGGACGATGCCTGGAAGACAGAGGATGGAATGGAAGGAAGGAGGACGAAGCAAGAAGAAGCAGGAACAAGGCAGCACATCGTCGTCGTCGCGGGATCCACTTCTGGAATGGGGGTGAGAAAATTGGATTTGGCTCTGGAGTAGCATCCTGAGTGTGGGACAAGCTTCTCTTGAGCTTTGGAGAGGGAGAGAGATGAAGGAAGGGATGAGGATTTCATAGGGTAGAGGTATCCTTTTATAGTTGCAAGGATAGGGGGCAATTTGGTCATTTCATAATTAAAACATTAACTGAGGGGGTCTTTAGTGACGGATTTAAGAAGCACTAAAGACCCAACGTCACCGTAGCCTCACACACATGCCCGCCTCCTTGCCTGTCGCGTACTTAGTGCTCACCCACATCCTCGAAATCTCAGCCATCCAATCTCAAGATCGGACGGCTTAAAGTCTCCTCGCCCGCACCTTCTTCTACGCCTAACCGTGCCCACGCATGCAATGGGGTGTGCAGAAGTGCGTCATCGTGCGTGTGGCGATCTAAAGCTCCTCCATGCTCCACGTCTCCTCTTCTCGCCTACCCGATCACCATCTGATGGCTAAATTGCGCTCGCTCCATGCCCATGCCTGATTTGAGGTGAGCTGCATTTCGAACGCGTGCCTCACATCTCGCCCGTAGCGGCAAAACCACTGTGCTGCCTCCTCTTCTTTGTCACGCTTTTGTTTTAAGCGTGCACGCTCACGGTCGTTGGATCAAGATCCAACAGCCCAGATCATCTGTGCCTTACACCTTAAGAAGATATGAGCGACGCATCTGAGTCGTTCCTGGCCGTTGGATCACGATCCAACAGCTAGGATAATGCGATGGAGATCCTTTGGAGATGCAGCAACAGGTCTTAGAGATGATTGGGCAGCTAAGATGGTGCCACGTGATGCCATCTTGGCCGTCCATTTTCTATGTGTTGTAGAAGGTGCCACGAATTTCGAATTGAACCGATTTTCATGCCGTTAGGTTGCGATCATCAATCCGAACACATCCATGCGATTATATTTATCGTCTGAAATGTGGTTTGGCACCAACTTGACCCTTGATCTCTAGGCTTCCTCGGACTATATCTGGTGCTACGGATGTCCGATCAAAGTGATCTTGGAGTCGTTGAACTCCAATAGTCTCCCTGATTAAATCCATATGGTTGGATCTCCGATCCGAGGCCCTGATTAAAAGTCGCCCTGTCCCTGACCATAAAAGGAGACAATTACTATACAATTTATACAATTTGACCTAAATGAATGATTATACATGTTATTCAATATTTACAATGCATGATGCTAATATAACACTAAGAACATGCATTAATAGACATTTTTGACTGTTTAGATGTATGCACATCATGTAAAAATCCTTGAAACAGATAATTTTTACCGAAACTCAAAGTGAGTTCTGGGTCAAACACGGGGAGGAGAACATTTGATCAAAAACAGCATTGGAATTATTGTCACAAAAGCAGATTGCTGGTTGAAATTAATCTACTAGCTATTCTACTTAAAGAATAATTAATAAAAAAGAGTGATCGAATATTACCGAGAAGAGAGAGAGAGAGAGAGAGAGAGAGTGAACCAACATTTGATAACCATATAATGTCATTACATCTACTTGCTATACTAGAAAGCTATAAATATACACTAGAAAGTGATAAAAAGAGAAAGGGGTGAGAAGTTATCCTCTTCGACGGCTACTTGGAGGACGAGCCGCATTGACGGAGCGCTCTGACAAAGGTGGTGAGATGCTGGACGAAGGGACGAAGCTAGAGGACAGAGGATGGAACAAGGTGACATCGTAGTGGGATCTGCTTCCCGAATGACAGTGAGAGGATAACTGTAGGATGCTCCACGAAGGGGGTGAGAAGATGAAAAATTATTTTACTCTAGCTCTAATAGAGCATCCTGAGTATGGGATCATCTCGTAGAGTTTTGGAGGGGGTAGGAAAAGAAGATAAGGGATGAAGAAGTGGAGGGCATAAGGCCTTTATATAGTTGTGTACATGGGGGCAAAAGGGACACTTCACATTTTGAAAATTAAATATAACTCTTTAGTGACACATGCATATGTCACTAAAGATAAATGTTGGTGAAGGTGCGCGGAGAGAGGAGGAGCATCCAACCTAATTGCACGGCGTGGATCATGTGTCGTTTCATGCATGCGTTATGAGAGCTGAAGAGGTGTCACTCCTTAACCATTGGATCATGAATCAATGGTCCACATCACATACCGCTTCCACTTCAGATCGTGCAACGCATCCACGTACGATTGTGCATGACCGCACGTGTGATCATGGCACTCTCATCCAGGGTGCCACATGTTGCCATGTAGCTGCTGCCAGTGCTATCCATCCGCGATCGAACGGTCGAATTTTTGATGCGCCCGCGCGCTCCCCGATTTCGTGCCTCACCGCTGCTCGAACTCTTGCCTACGGGTTGCGAACATCACTCGCAATCACTATGCCAAGATCGAGGATTGTTGCACGGTCTGATTTATGCAAACATGCTCTTGGCCATTGGATCTCGATCCAACAGTCGACATCTGATGGCGTGGGAGGAGGAAGAGGCCGAGTGGCTGTGGGTGTCTTGGATGGTGCCACGTGGTGCCATCTAGGCCATCCATTTTCCAATGCTTGTAGATGATGCCACAGATGTCAGATTGGATCGATTTTTACGTCGTTGGGCTGCGATCGTCAATCTGATCCCATTTGTGTGGTTAGATTTATCATCTAAAGTTCAGATTTGACACCATCTTGTCCCTTGCCTCTGATCTTTCTTGAACTGTATTTGATGCTACAAAAATCTGATCAGGGCGATCTCGTAGGCGTTGAACTTCGATCATTGCCCTGATCAGATCCGTACGAAAAGTTTATAATGGAAGTGATTACCTACAAGAGAATCTACACAGTTCATCAAATTTTGTTAACTTGGACTAAATCAAATTTTAACTTATTAGTTTTAGGCCTAGGGTTGAACACAGGGAGGCAATTTTGGAGTTAATCAATTTCTATGCAATTCCTAACGGCAGGTGATTTCCATTCACTTATTGTATTTTTAGATTTTTCTTGGTTTTTGATTTTTTTTGGATAATCTTATCCTTGAGGTACTCCCACAAAATTGGTCCTTGGTAATTTTCTAAAATCAAGTTCAACACTGAAAAACTGATCTCGCTACAGTAAGATCGTGCAACTGTAAATACAAGAGTTATCTTTTCTATTTTAGATTTTTTTTTGTCTTTTCTTTATCAACAAAATAAAAGACAAGGAAAAGAAATGCAAACAAAAAATACGAAATGGAAACGAATGGAAATATTTAACCTATTTATAGATATGTATATATATATATGATACAAATACATAGTATAGGTGTATATATATATAACTATATAATATATAATAAGAAGGGGGGATATTGAATCAAAGATTCAATGGGAATGTAGCACCACGTGAGGTTAACCGTCATCTAGGAGATGTGATTAACCTAGCTATGTGCCGCATGCGGGTGTAGAGCAGACGTGTGGGAGTGTGTGTGGAACGCTTTGATGTGCGTGAATATCAGGGATATATGCACAACTGGTGAGAATATACCCACAATATAATGCACAGTAGATGGATAAGTGCTAGGGTGAATGGGACTATGTGTAGGTGTATGGTGTGAGTATGAATATATATATATGTATGTATGTATAAGTGTATATAAATATGTAGCTATATATATATATGTATGTATAAGTGTATATAACTATGTAGCTAAATATATATATATGAATGTGTCTGTGTGCGTGAATATATGCGACTATGTGTGCATATGTATGTATGTATGTATATGTGTATGTGGGGGTGTTTGTGTCTGTTAGTGGGTGTGAATATGTGTGTGCGTGTGCGTAAGTGCATGGGAAAGAGGACTGACGTGGCATAGGGCGCGTGTGTTTAAAAGATTCGTTATAGTTTGCGCTTGCAACGTCGGTTTTAAATGAAGAAATGGACGTGAGGCCGAGTGTCGATCTCAGGGAGGCATGAAAATCATATTTTCTTGTCACTTAATGTCACAGAAATAATGGGTTTTTGCTTGAGAAAAGTTGTGGGTGAAAAGCGAGTGAGAGAGACAGAAAGAGAGAGAGAGAGAGAGAATAGGGTTAGAATTTCTTCATTCACACATGCAACATTAAACATAAAAGAGGGCAAGTACTAGATAGAAAACAACTTCATTTGACATGCAACTTTAGTTTATAATTACAACACTAGATAAATGCTTAAACACAAGTAAAGTAAAGCTTAAGATAAAGAGGGAAAGAGAGAAGGAAGATGGCAAGGCAGCCACGGTGGTGGAGAGGGGCTCCGTCGGTGGCTTGTCGGCTCTGGCGATTACAAAGAGGGCTAATGGTGGCTAGGAGTGGGGTAGAACACTTGCAAGTGGATTAAATGCCTTCCATGGGTGGTTGGAAGGGGTTTAAACAGGGAGAAGGTCTTTCCAAATGAAGAAGGGGTTTTAGTGACATCCGAAACGTTGCTAAAACCCTTCCCAAAATGTCAGTGAAGCCCCCTGCTCGACGGCCGCTCGCACGTGCCCGTTCTTCTTCTGTGGCGATCAGCGCGCACGCGTTGTTCGATCGAACGGCTAAGATCTCGCGAAGGGTGCACTGGTAGATCGCTGTTGAGGCACGCTCTTCTGCCACGTCATCGCACACGTGAGCTTCCACGTGCATCTGTTGTGCCACGTGGCTCCATCTATGCCGTTCGCTGTTGATCGAGCAGTTCAATTTCCCCGGTGAGCGCCTTCACCTTCCGATTTCAGCGAAGCGTGATTCGAACCCGCACCAGTTGCGCGGGCGTGAGGCGGTCAACCGCTGCGCTGCGCCTGCTACTTTGTCACGGGGAGGGCGGGCGGCTCTCAGTCGTTCGATCGAAGATCGACGGCTAAGATTCATCCTCTGGGTGAAGGTAGAAGTGAGCGGCAATGGAGATGCAGTGAGTCGGGCTCCACATGGCGCACTGTGGGCCGTTGATCATCAAATCAACGGTCATAACTTCTTAGGCCCATTGTGAGAGCTCTGGATGTCGGATTTAGCCAATTTCGAGTCCGTTAGACTCCATTCATCTCTCTGAATCCATCCGTGCAGTCCGATTGCTCATCTGAGGCTTGTTTTGACATGTCCTTGCACACATGGCCGTTAATAATGCATTATAAGAAATCTTGATGTGCAATGCATGCGATGCTCCTATTCCTATTTATGATGTGTTATCTGCACATTTTGCTCTTATGATAAACCCCAATTGACAGATTTATCACCCTAAGATGCAGTGTTATCATACCCCCATACTTACTCCTTGCTAGTCCTTAGCAAGGTTTATTCTAACCTTTACTTCCAGTCAGAATTTAGGAAGTAATTACTTGGACACTTTGTCACTTGTCAATAAGAGGAAATATACTAAAATCTTAATCTACAAAGACTAAGCAGTGCCCAAGTGCCTGCTAAAATATGAATTGCCTGAATCCTTGCTTTAATGTATGCATATATATATATATATTTTTTTTTCTTATTTTTAGAATTTTTTGGAGTTAAGAGTATGTTGGTAACTTTTTACGACTACCCAGCCCACCCAAAACTCGGACAAAACTCTAAGTGCTAAGTATCTTGGTGTAAAGATTGTGATAGACTCACTCAATGGTAATTTAGATAGACTTCGGGTTTCTACACCCCTAGGTGACCGGAAGAGGAAGTGTTTTGCCTGAAGGTGTATTTGTTCAATCGTTAGCTTTCTCCCTACGTTTGTTTTAATTGGGGTCAACATAAGGATTTTTCCAGTGTATATCTCCCTGGTTTACTCTACTTCCCCGCTTCTTCCTTAAGTGTTTTGGTTCTTTTTGTGCATTTACTGAGCTGGCTCTGGACAACCAACCAATGGGCTGTTACCCACGATCGCTTGCCAGCCATATTCGTGTGGTGAAGTGTGGTTTATTTTATTTTCTTTTTCTTCTTCTTTTTTTTTTAATTTGGTAGGTGGCTTCCCTAATCTCAAATTTACCTAGAGGCAATAAAGAGGAAGTGGTTTCGTGGCTGGGCTCTGGATAACCTGCCAATGGGCTGTTACCCACGACAACTTGCCAGCCATACCACCCTAGAGAGTTCATTAGCTACCCAATTTCTGTTAGAATCTCCGAGGAGTGAGTCTGTGCAAAAATGTGTGCATATGCTTAGACTAAAAGTCCTTCTGAGTTAGAGGGTGAGTTGATAAGTCATATACTTATAACCTTATTTAGTTAGTGGATTGGAGTAGCTTAAGGTTGCAAGGATTTGAAGCTAAATCCATATTTTAGTGGACACCAAGGTTGATTAAGCCTGAAGGTCTGAAAAGTCTAAGTGTTCAAGTTCTTTTCGTATTATTTTCCACTATTGACAAATTTCTAATGCCTAAGTTTTTCTTCCCAAATTCATTTTTTTTAAAATTTTATTCTATTTAGACTGATTAAATGAGCTCAGGATCATGCAATTTAGCACCCCCCCATGCTTAAGTTGGACAATGTCCTCATTGAAAAATACATGGATGCAACAGGGGTTTGAAAAGATATTACCTGAGTGACGTAGAATACCTAATCAGTCTGAATCTTCTGGGTTGCCTCCTAGGAAGCACTGAGTTTAACTCCTCCAGCTAGGTGGTGCTTCGTGTCATCCCTCAATGAGGGTGACACTCTCCTTTGGGGGAACCTAGGCTAGGAAGTGTTTTAATCTCTGGCCATTGACTGTGAAAGTGTGCCCAGTGTTTCGATCAGCGATTTCAACCGCCCCATTGGAGTGAGGCTTGACCACCCTAAATGGTCCTGTCCACTTGGACCTGAGCTTCCATAAAAAGAGTTTCAAATGGGCATCAAAAAGCTAGACTTGCTGGTTAGGCTCAAAGGTCTTTCTATGGATGAGTTGGTCGTGGACGGCTTTCATTTTCTCCTTATACAGTCAACTATTCTCAAAGGCGTCCCGACGAATTTCTTTGAGCTTAGAGAGTTGGAGCGTCCTCTACGCACCGGCTAACTGGGAGTCCATGTTACACTGCTTGACAGCCCAGTAAGCTCGGTGTTCCAATTCGACAGGAAGGTGATAGGCTTTGCCAAAGACCAGGTGATAAGGGACATGCCTATCGGGGTCTTGAAAGCGGTCCTATATGCCCACAGGGCATCATCTAGTCGTGTGGACCAGTCTTTCCTGTCAGGTCTCACAATTTTCTGTAGAATGTTCTTGATTTGTCTATTTGAGACCTCGGTCTGCCCATTTGTTTGTAGATGATATGGGATAATGATGTGGTGGTTAACCTCGTATTTTCTAAGTAGGGCACGGAATTGGGAGTGAATAAAATGACTTCCACCATCAATGATCATGGCTTTTGGTATTCCAAATCGGGAAAAGATGTTCTGCGTAACAAAGTCCATGACAGTCTTATGATCGCATCAGCAGGTGGTGACGGCTTCAATCCATTTAGAGGCATAGTCTAATAAGACTAGGATGTACTCAAAGCCTTTGGATGGTGGAAAGGGGCCCACAAAATCAATACCCCAAACGTCGAAGATCTCAATAATCAAAATGGGCTAGAGGGGCATCATATCTTTTCTGGTCATGGTCCCTAGTGTTTGGCAGCAAGAGCAAGTCTTGGCAAAGTTGTGTGCATCCTTAAATAGGGAAGGCCAATAAAATTTGGACTGCAAAACCTTCACAGCCATTTTCTTTCCTAAGAAGTGGCCACCACAAGCTTGGTCATGACAAAAAGATAGCACACTCTAAACTTCGTCCTCAGGGATACACCTCCTAATGATCTGGTCGGCACAGAGGTGAAGCAGCATGGGATCGTCCCAAAAATAGTGCTTTGCCTCGGCCAAGAACTTGTCCCGTTGCTGTCTAGACCAGCTGTGTGGGGTCTGTCCTACAACCAGGTAGTTGACATAGTTAGCATACCACGGCAGTTTCTTGTCTTGCACAGCCAAAATGTGTTCATCGGGGAAGGTGTCGGATAAAGGCAGGGAGGGTCCAATGTGGTCTGGGAGAAGTCTGGATAAGTGGTCAGCCACCACATTCTTTGATCCGGATTTGTCGCAGATTTCCAGGTCAAATTCCTGCAAAAGCAGGATCCATCTGATGAGCCTAGGCTTCTCATCCTTTTTAGCCAATAGGTGCCAGATGGCTGAATGGTCAGTATAGATGGTGACGTGGGATCCTAGCAAGTAAGGTCGAAACTTCTCAAGTTCGAAAACTATAGTGAGCAATTCTTTCTTTGTGATGGTATAATTTCGTTGGGCCTCGTCCAACATCTTGCTCGCGTAGTAGATCACCACGGGTTTCTTGTCTTGTCTTGTCTTTGTCCCAGGATAGCGCCTATGGAAAAATCTAATGCATCACACATAATCTCAAAGTCCCGGGACCAATTCGGGGGCTGAAGTACAGGTGTTGTGGAAACTAAGTCCCGGAGGGTGTGGTAAGCCTGAATGCAATCAGAGGTTGACCGAGTCGATCTTTCGCTTTTAAGTCGTTTGTAGTTTAATGTGGTGGAAAAATCGACTAATCAATTTTTAATAAGAAATAACTACTCGCAGAGGAGCGGGTCGTTTCCACAGGGAGACAATAATGTATTAAAATTCGTGCCACTTAAAAATGTTTGTTCGGAGTCAATTTGGACAAGAACCAAGCCAAGATTGCCTTTAGATTAAGGTTTAAGCAAGAAATAATGCTGAAATGGCAATTATGAGAAACTACAGGATATTTTCCGCAATGCAGAGTGAATAGAATATGAATAAAATCTGGCAATGGCAGAAAATGTAAATTTTAATCAACGTTTTACTGTAGCAAAACAGGGGAATTGTTCCCCGTTGTCTTGCGCGACGAGGAGCCGATGGCTGGGCGCGGGAAGCTCGGAGGAGGTCCCTTGGATCAAGGGCTTCGAATCGGTGGTGACGGCGAGTCGCGCGGCGGTCGGAGGTGGCCGGACGAGCTCCGGCGGAGGTGCTGCAGGCAATTGTGCGTGGGCGCGCGGAGGGTCTGCGGAGGGAGCTGGCGCGCGGAGGCGTGGCTGCGGTGGTCTGCAGGCGGGCGCTGGCGTGTGCGGTGGAAGCTGGCGTGGGCAGAGGGTCTGCAGAGGTCGGTTGCTGGCGGTTCTGCAGGCGCAGTGGTGAACGGCGTGGACTGCAGGTGGTTGTGCGTGTTTGAGCTGAAGGTTGACGGACGTGGGTGCGCTGAAGGTTCTGCAGGTGCGGGAAGGGGTCTGCAGGCGACTTCAGGCGTGTGCGGTGAAGTGAGCGGGTAACTTCAGACGTCTGGGAAATTTCCCAGACGTCTTAAGTTACTGAGAGGGTGGCTGATCAGTAGGTTGGTGACGGTGGTCGGCGATGAAGGCGAGGGAGTTGCACGCTAAGGTGCTCACGGTAATGCGGGCGAGCTCCGGATGGCGGTGTGGCCTGTCACACCACACGCCCACGGTGGTGGAGACTCGCCGCCACGGTAGAGGCCGGCAGTGTGGAGTGGAAGAGAGAGGATCTCTCTGCACAGTGGTGGGTCGGTGGCGGAGGCCTATTGAGCTTGGCTGCCTCCGTGCTCCTTTTGTAGTGTCTTGAACAATTTTGAAATCAGCCGCCGACCAGATCCACCGTATCCGCTCCCCCTTGAATGGCTTTCACTGCATCACGCGGGCGTTGGAGCGGCAGCCAGCCGTTCTGAAAGAAGACGAATAAAGAAAATATTATTAAAATATTAGGGTTATTTATGTATAGACCCTCAACTTCTATGTTAATAAAAACAATATACCTAATTGGTTATCTAATTAGATGAATGCTATTCTAAGCAAATTCTAAATGCACTTAAGATATGAATGTAATGTATGGATTATGTAATTAGATTGAAACTATGAATTAATCTATTTACATCCTAATTTATACTAAATAAATGTTAGAATTAACCTAATGTGTAGGCACTTAAATACTTAAATAGCCCACAATTATGGGCTAATCAAATACCCCCATGCCTAGTTTTTGCTAGTCCCTAGCAAAATTAAGCGAAACCTAGCACTCTAAGTAGACTAGTCAACTCACTTAGTCTTCCTTCAGAAGCATATTAAGTTCAGGTTCTAAACCCAAGGTTCCTAAGTAGTTGCTAAGTTACAGACTAGGTCGGCTAAAGACGAGTTGCCAGCACAAGTTTCCCTGATTTCTGACTCTACCCTAAAGTTTATTGATCCCTGAGATTAAAGCATCCGTGCTTGTGCATTGGTCCGAGTTATTTGAGTTAAAGGAAAATTTTTTTATATATACACCCTCTTTTTTTTTCTTTTTTTTTTTTTTTGTTTGATTCTTCTAAGTCTAACCTCAGATCAGCTATCAACACGGTCTGTGTCGAATTCATTGTCCCCATTACCATACCTCGAAGGGTGCCTGGCTTTCGATGTTTCGAGATAGCACCGCCCATAACGACCCCAAGAACTCCTGGCAATCGACACTTCGGGATAGTATCGCCTATGGATTTCTTAAGCGAATTCAGGCCTATGGCAATCGGCACTTCGAGATAGAGCCGCCCATGGTACCTGAACCGCGCAATGCGCTTACATGCCCCCAGTAGGATGGATATCCTAAGAGACAAGCGCGGAGGAGGTAATATGTTATCATCGCATCCTCAAGGTGAGTATATACTCGACCTCTCCTGCGGCGGGAACTCTTCCAATCAAAATGTGTTTTCAAGCCTCTCTTAAGCCAAAACTAAGAGAACCAAATCTCTTTTCAGAAATTAAGTTAATTACCAGACCAAGTGTGAAAAATTTGGATGCTTAGGTTACCAGGACCCGTAAACCAAAAGGTAGAATAAGACTCCAGGTACTACCTCACCTTTTAACTCAAACCCTAGCTTCCCTTCCTCAACCTCTTGAAGAATGGTCCGCAACTTAACTCCTACTTAAGTTTTTAAGTCCACAAAGGACCCTAAAGGTCTA
The DNA here is from genome assembly GCA_037157565.1 of Thalassia testudinum. NCBI lineage: Eukaryota > Viridiplantae > Streptophyta > Magnoliopsida > Alismatales > Hydrocharitaceae > Thalassia > Thalassia testudinum. The sequence continues at coordinate 105,822,724 of JAZHRO010000073.1, read as the reverse complement.
AAGCTAGTAGCTTATTTAGCTTCTAAAGTTTGACCCTAGAATTAACTTAGTCTACCCTAGAGTTCTGATTTGCTTAAGACGGTAAGATCTAGCTAGTTAAGCTCAAAACCTCTCTTTTTTATATATATATATATATATTTTTTTTTTTCTTCTTTTTTTTTTTTTTTTATAAATGCATGCTATAAACAAAATGCCTCAGGTCCTCTCCCCCATGCCTGGTTCAAACAATGTCCTCATTGAAAATCAAAAATAGCTAAAGGAAGATATTCCCTGAGGCGGAGAATAGTAGGAGCTAAGGCTCCTCAAGAGTGACTTCGTCAACTCGATGGCCATCTAAAGTTATGTACGGTTTTAACCGTTGACCGTTGACGATAAAGGGAGTTGCTGAAGAAGAAGGATTTTTGATCTCCACAGCTCCATGGGGGAATACTTTGGTGATTATGTAAGGCCCATCCCAATGAGATTTTAATTTCCCATGAAAAAGCTTAAGTCTGGAATTGAAAAGCCAGACTTGTTGGTTGGGTTCAAAGGTCTTTCGAAGAATAAACTTGTCATGCAAGACCTTAGTTCTTTCTTTATAAGCTTGAGAGGTGTCATAAGCATCATTCCTCAGCTCCTCAAGCTCACTTAATTCTAGAAATCGTGCCTTACCTGCCTTCTCTAAATCCATGTTAACACTTCGAATAGCCCAAAGTGCTTTATGTTCCAACTCAACAGGAAAATGGCACGCTTTTCCATACACAATCCGAAAGGGAGAAGTACCCAAAGGGGTCTTATAGGCCGTTCGATAAGCCCACAAAGCATCATCGAGCTTTTGGGACCAATCTTTCCTATCAGGTCTAACGGTCTTTTCCAAAATATTTTTTATCTCCCTATTTGATACTTCAAGTTGACCACTTGTCTGAGGGTGGTAAGGGGTAGCAACCTTGTGAGTCACTCCCAAACTCTTAATTAACCGATTGAACTAGTGGTTTCGGAAATGAGGTCCCCCATCACTTATAATAGTCTTGGGGCAGCCGAAACGGGATATGATATTGGCCTTCACAAATTTCAAAACCACAGAGTGGTCATTTGTGCGCGTCGGAATGGCCTCTATCCATTTGGAGACATAATCAACTGCCACCAAGATATATTCAAAACCATGGGACGACGGGAAGGGGCCCATAAAGTCAATTCCCCACACATCAAAAATTTCAACAGATTGAATAGGATGTTGAGGCATTTCATTCTTCTTCCCAATCGTTCCAGTCCGTTGACATCTAATACAGGCCTTAACAAAATTATGAGAATCCTTAAATAAGGAAGGCCACCAAAAACCAGACTGGAGAACCTTAAAAGCAGTTTTCTTAGCACCAAAGTGTCCTCCACAATGAAGTGCATGGCAAAATGTCAGCACACTTTGTTGTTCCTCTTCAGGCACACAACGTCTCAAAACTTGGTCTTGTCCAATTCTAAATAATTCTGGCTCTTCCCAATGAAAATATCTTGCTTGAGAAATGAATCTCTTTCTTTTCTGCTTATCCCAAGAGCCAGGAGTTTGTCCAGTGACCAAGTAATTTACAATGTCTGCATACCAAGGTAAATTTGGTGTTACCGCCATCAGAGTTTCATCGGGGAATGTCTCGCGAATGTCTTCAGAAATAGAGTCGTTAAGAGGAAGACGAGACAGGTGGTCAGCCACAACATTTTCTACTCCTTTCTTTTCACGTATTTCCAAGTCAAATTCTTGAAGGAGTAAGATCCACCTAATTAGACGTGGCTTAGAATCTTTCTTAGCAATGAGATGTTTCACTGCTGCATGATCAGTAAAAATAACCACCTTAGACCCAAGTAAATAAGACCTAAACTTCTCCAGAGCAAAAACTACAGCAAGTAATTATTTTTCAGTGACGGTGTAGTTTTGCTGAGGTTCAGTTAAAGTCTTGCTTGCATAATGCAGCACATGAGGTCTTCCCTCAACCCTTTGTCCAAGGACTGCTCCCACTGCATAATCCGAAGCATCACACATAAGCTCAAAGGGGAGTGCCTAATCAGGAGCTTGGAGAACAGGCGCAGAGATCAAGGCCTCCTTTAGAGTTTGAAAGGCCTCGGCACACTTTGAATCAAAACTGAAGGAAGATTCCTTCGCCAATAAGTCACAAAGTGGCCTAGAAATCTTACTAAAATTTTTAATAAAGCGCTTGTAAAAGCCAGCATGGCCCAGAAAGGATCTAATCTGTTTGACATTCGTAGGCAATGGAAGTTTGGAAATAGAATCAATCTTGGCTTTATCTACTTCCAAACCTTGCTCAGATACAACATGCCCAAGTACAATTCCTTTCTGTACCATGAAGTGACTTTTCTCCCAGCTGAGGACTAAACCAGTCTCCTTACATCGTTTCAACACATTCTCCAGGTGCAGGAGACACTGGTCGAAAGACGAGCCATAAATAGAGAAGTCATCCATAAATACTTCGACACACTCGTCAATCATGTCCGAAAAGATAGACATCATACACCGCTGGAAAGTTGCAGGGGCATTACATAATCCAAACGGCATACGCCTGAATGCAAAAGTACCGTAAGGACTCGTGAATGTCGTCTTTTCCTGGTCATCAGGAAAGACTGCCACCTGATTGTACCCAGAATATCCATCGAGAAAGCAATAATACTTATTCCCTGCCAATTTTTCGAGAATTTGATCAATAAAAGGCAAAGGAAAGTGATCCTTCTGGGTAGCGGTGTTCAGCTTGCGGTAATCAATACAGACCCTCCATCCAGTTGAGGGTCTAGTGACAACTTGTTCACCTTGGTCGTTGAGTTCCACAGTAAAGCCTGCCTTCTTTGGCACCACATGAATGGGACTGACCCATTTACTATCAGCAATGGGATATATGATCCCAGCGTCCAACCACTTCAGGATTTCCTTTTTTACAACCTCCCTCATATTAGGGTTCAGACGTCTCTGCATGTCCCTAAAAGGCTTGATGGAATCATCAGTATAAATGTGGTGCATGCAGAGTGTAGAGTCTATACCCTTAATGTCAGCAATGCTCCAAGCAATAGCTTCCTTATGCCTAGACAGGCATTCAATCAAGGCTCCCTCCTGTGCCTCAGACAGCACAGCCGAAATGATAACTGGGAGCGTATCATTGGCACCTAGGAAAACATACTTGAGAGTGTCAGGGAGGGGTTTCAACTCAAGGTTGGGGGCTTGTATGGTTGAGGGTTTCATAATAGATGTCCCCATCTCAGGTAGCAAATCTGCCTTCGGCGGAAATGATGGGGGAAGAGACTCAGCAGAAACTCCTAGCAATTCCTCTAGTTCTAGTATATCCCCTTCACATTCCTCCAAGAGATGGGAATGCCCATTTAGCATGACATGCTGAAGGGGGTCATCACATAACATTGCAGGAGTTGCCTCTTCAATCAGGTCATCTATCACCTCAACTTGAGAACAATCCTCAAGTCCAGCTTGTTTGTAAGCATCAAACACATTAAGCCGGATTTTCCTATTCCCAAAGCCCATTTTCAATGCCCCAGTATTGCAATTAATTGAAGCATGGGAAGTTGCAAGGAAGGGGCGGCCCAAAATGATGGAGGGTTTGGTTGGCTTGTTGGTAGGGTCAGTGTCCAAAACTAAGAAGTCAACGGGAAAAAAGAAATCCTCCACTCTTACGAGGACATCTTCCAAAATTCCCCGTGGTGTCTTAAGTGATCGATCAGCAACTTGAAGGACTACAGAGCTAGGCTTCAGATTGCCTCCCCCAAGTTGTTCATATACATAGCTCGGAAGGATGTTCACCCCCGCACCCAGATCAAGCAGAGCCTCATCAATTTGTAAGTCACCAATAACTACAGAGATATATGGGGCCCCTGGGTCCTTAAGTTTCGGAGGTGTGCCATGTTGAACAATTGAGCTAACAGAATCAGGCAGGACAACTTTAGACTGGACCTGTTTTCTAGATTGCCGCTTTTTCGTGCACAAGTCCTTTAAGAAGCGGGCATAAGACGGAATCTGCCTGATAGCTTCAAGCAAAGGCAGGTTAATCTGCACTTGCTTGAAAGTTTCCATAATCTCATCCGTCTTATCTTTGGCTCCAGATGAGCCAGTAGAAGTCTGCCCAGAGGTGGATAAGCACTCTGGAAATGGCACTCTCGATCTCTGGGTGGAAGGGTTGTCATGTCGAGTAAGGGGTGGAACGGGGGCAACTTCTTCCGGTGAGGTGATTTCAAGCAGAGAAGATTTGGGCAAATCTTCTTCGGTGGGGGTGAAAGTCGGGGTGGATGTTTTTTTAGGGGGTGAGACTATAGGAGCATCGGGTTTGGAAATTTCTTTCCCACTCCTCAGAATAGTCACCGTCTGAGCATGCTCCCTAAAGACAATCCCTTTTCCTTTAGGATTTTCCTCAGCAGCACTTGGAAACTTCCCAGTCTCCCTCTGTCTAACGGCCTCAACAAGGTGTCCAATTTGTGATTTCATCTCATGTATAGCCTTGTCATGAGATTGGATGATGGCACTTTGACTTTCTTGCATAGTTTTCAAGATCGCCTTCAATTCATCCATCTCAGAGGTTTTAGGTTGGGCAAAGGTCTGAGGTTGGTTCATTTGATGGTTTTGAAAGGATTGCGGTTTGTAATTCCTTGAATTTGAGACATTTCCTTGTCTCCATGAAAAGTTTGGGTGGTTCCTCCATCCCTCATTATAAGTGTTGGAGAAAGGATCATTACGAGGTCTTGGACGGAACCCTTGAGCGGCATTCAAATCTACTTGTACAAGCTCAGGGAATTGGGAGGCTAAGTGGCAATCCACAGTGGCCTGTGTATTGCCTTGACAAATTACACATTCGGAAGCTTGGGATGTGGAGGTGTTAGGTGTGAATGAACTAGGGTTCGACATAAGCCTTTCCATGTTTTGATTCAGTAATTGAATTTGATAAGCTAAATTCTGGGTTTCCCTTGCTTCATTCGCCTCCAACTTTCTTTGCATGAGAGTGGGCTTTCTATCTATGTAGGTAGAATTCAAGTGAATAGAATTCTCACTCAAAGTATCAAATAAGTTCCAAGCTTCATCCTCAGTCTTAGATAGAAAGGTTCCTGCACAGGCACCATCCACAGTTTGCCTATGAGAATCATTAAGTCTGGTGTAGAACCTTTCAACTAGTTGCCATTTAGGCACCTGGTGATGTGGGCAAAGTCTCAGCAAATCGTTAAAGCGCTCCCACGCATCATGGAAAGCTTCCCCATCCTTTTGAGCAAAACTCATGATTTCCCTCCTAAAGTGATTTGTTTTGCTCATGGGGAAGTACTTCTTCAAAAACTCCTTTTTCAGGGCATCCCAAGTATTTAAATTATCAAGGGTGTGATACCAATACTTGGCTTTGTCCTTTAGGGAGAAGGGAAAAAGGGTCCGCATTTGAGCGTCATCAGTAACGCCCTGCAGCTTCACCGTGGAACAGACCTCGATGAATTCCTCAATATGCCTGTAAGGGTCTTCCCTAGTAGTACCATAAAAAGAGGGTAGCAAGGATATGGTACTACTTTTGATCTCATATGGATTATCCCCTCCAGGTCTACGTAGTGCTGGGCCAGCTTGGTTGGTTGGGATGAAATATTCCTTAAGGCTCCTTTGACCGGCCATTTCTACCCTTGGGAGGTCTTTTCTTAGGATTCTTTCTGGTTCAGGATCAAATACAAGTTGTCTCCTAAGAGAACGCCTACCAAGCATGCACTACAAACACAATTCAAACGGACTTGTTTGGTCTTTACAGATTTAGGCTTTTGAATTTAATTCAAATTGTAGGTGACAAAACAAGTTACCCAATCAATTACGCGCCTATTGTCAACCTACGGCTCGCCTAAAAAGACCTAGTTGGAACTTAGGTAATCTTCCCTAAATCTCAAATGGTCAAGTAAATCCAAAGACGGAAGATCGAGGGATGCAAGTAGGCCTAAGCCTTCCTTTGAAGCTGTGCTTTCGCGGTGCTCCTCAACTACCCCCAAAAATCCGTGACAGGGTATCCCCCTCTTTGGATTTACAAAACCTTTGATCTCAAGTTCCGAACACTTCAGAATCCAACGAAAGGAGGGCTCTTGTCCTAGTATTTCCAAACCTAAGGAGTGTCTAGAAGCGTGCCGTGGTGCAAGTGAAATAAGTGTGCATATACCGTAAAAGATTTTGAACTTTGAATCGCATGCCAAGTTTGAAAATGAAATCCTTGGTTTTTTAAAATGTCCTTCCTTTAACTAGTCCTTTTTCTAAAAAAAAAAAAAAAAATATGTGACCACTTGTTAGATTTATTCAGTACAGATTAGGTGGTCTTCGCATTAAATCCCAAATGCAATGCGTGATCAAAAATAGGATGCAAAGTAAGAGAATGCGTACCTTGCCTCCAGCGATCTTCGATGCAAAAATGCACGCAATGCAGAAAAGCAAATCTAGAGGCTGCTCATACAGACCTAAATGGTTCGTCCTAGGGCAGGCAGCTTCTAGCAGGCAGCTCATTTTTTTTCTTTTTCTATTTTTTTTAGAACACTTATGCACAAGCAAATAAAAGAAATAATAATAAAAAAAACCTAAATCTAAAGAAAAGGGAACAGGCTCCCAAAAATTACCCAACACGGGTCCAAAACAAAATCAGGGAACAAACCCCTCAAAATTTGCCCTAGAACAAGGGTTTCAAACTAACTGTAATGAAAAATTAAGTCTTCAGTCTTAATTCTATTCTAATTAAATTAGCGATTAAATACAGTGGTGTCCGTCGCATCCTCGTCCTTCTCCTCCTTTCAAAATTGCTTGTCCACTTCTCGTCTGGCGACGTCAAGGGTCGCCTCTCACAGTGGCTGATTCTTGCATAAATTTTCTCGCACAGAAAAGAAAATAATGAATGGTCAAATCTCTGTGCAATTCACAAATAATCAAAATAAAATTAGGCGAAATTATTGCGTCTGTTGCCTCCCCGGCAACAGCGCCATTTGACTGAGTCGATCTTTCGCTTTTAAGTCGTTTGTAGTTTAATGTGGTGGAAAAATCGACTAATCAATTTTTAATAAGAAATAACCACTCGCAGAGGAGTGGGTCGTTTCCACAGGGAGACAATAACGTATTAAAATTCGCACCACCTAAAAATGTTTGTTCGGAGTCAATTTGGACAAGAACCAAGCCAAGATTGCCTTTAGATTAAGGTTTAAGCAAGAAATAATGCTGAAATGGAAATTATGAGAAACTACAGGATATTTTCCGCAATGCAGAGTGAATAGAATATGAATAAAATCTGGCAATGGCAGAAAATGTAAATTTTAATCAACGTTTTACTGTAGCAAAACAGGGGAATTGTTCCCCGTTGTCTTGCGCGACGAGGAGCCGATGGCTGGGCGCGGGAAGCTCAGAGGAGGTCCCTTGCATCAAGGGCTTCGAATCGGTGGTGACGGCGAGTCGCGCGGCGGCCGGAGGTGGCCGGACGAGCTCCGGCGGAGGTGCTGCAGGCGGTTGTGCGTGGGCGCGTGGAGGGTCTGCGGAGGGCGCTGGCGCGCGGAGGCGTGGCTGCGGTGGTCTGCAGGCGGGCGCTGGCGTGTGCGGTGGAAGCTGGCGTGGGCAGAGGGTCTGCAGAGGTCGGTTGCTGGCGGTTCTGCAGGCGCAGTGGTGAACGGCGTGGACTGCAGGCTGTTGTGCATGTTTGAGCTGAAGGTTGACGGACGTGGGTGCGCTGAAGGTTCTGCAGGTGCGGGAAGGGGTCTGCAGGCGACTTCAGGCGTGTGCGGTGAAGTGAGCGGGTAACTTCAGACGTTTGGGAAATTTCCCAGACGTCTTAAGTTACTGAGAGGGTGGCTGATCAGTAGGTTGGTGACGGTGGTCGGCGATGACGGCGAGGGAGTTGCACGCTAAGGTGCTCACGGTAATGCGGGCGAGCTCCGGATGGCGGTGTGGCCTGTCACACCACACGCCCACGGTGGTGGAGACTCGCCGCCACGGTAGAGGCCGGCAGTGTGGAGTGGAAGAGAGAGGATCTCTCTGCACAGTGGTGGGTCGGTGGCGGAGGCCTGTTGAGCTCGGCTGCCTCCGTGCTCCTTTTGTAGTATCTTGAACAATTTTGAAATCAGCCGCCGACCAGATCCACCGTATCCGCTCCCCCTTGAATGGCTTTCACTGCATCACGCGGGCGTTGGAGCGGCAGCCAGCCGTTCTGAAAGAAGACGAATAAAGGAAATATTATTAAAATATTAGGGTTATTTATGTATAGACCCTCAACTTCTATGTTAATAAAAACAATATACCTAATTGGTTATCTAATTAGATGAATGCTATTCTAAGCTAATTCTAAATGCACTTAAGATATGAATGTAATGTATGGATTATGTAATTAGATTAAAACTATGAATTAATCTATTTACATCCTAATTTATACTAAATAAATGTTAGAATTAACCTAATGTGTAGGCACTTAAATACTTAAATAGCCCACAACTATGGGCTAATCAGAGGTCATGTGAAATATGGCGTCGTTGGCCAGCAGGTCGATTAAGGGTTTGGAAAGCTTGGAGAAGTCTTTGATGAACCTTCGGTAGAACCCAACATATCCCAGGAATGAACGGATCTGCCAGACCAAGCTAGGCAAAGGAAGTTCGGAAATCAAATTGACCTTAGCCCGATCCATCTCAATGCCCCTATGCGATACGATGTGACCGAGGACGATTCCTTCTTGAACCATAAAATGGCTCTTTTCCCAACTTAACACCAAATTAACCTTGATACATCGCTTCAGGATTTTCTCTAGGTTGCTCAAACAGTGGTCGAATGAATTCCCAAATACAGAAAAATCATCCATAAAGACCTCCAGGTATTCACCCACCATTTCTGAAAAAATGGCTAGCATGCAACACTGAAAGGTAGCGGGTGCGTTGCATAGCCCAAATGGCATACGACAGAATGCAAACATTTCGTACAGGCAAGTGAATGTGGTCTTCTCTTGATCTTTAGGAGCAATTGCAACTTGGTTATATCCTGAATATCCATCCAGGAAGCAAAAATACTTTTGCCATGCCAATCTTTCAAGGATCTGGTCAATGAATGGCAAGGGGAAATGATCTTTCTTGGTTGCTTCATTGAGTTTCCTATAATCAATACACACCCACCATGTGGTGGTGGTGTGGGTGGGGATGGATTCTCCATGCTCATTGGTAACAACAGTGAGCCCAGCTTTCTTCGGAACCACTTGAGTGGGGCTCACCCAGGGGCAATCAGAGATGGGATAGATGATGTCGGCATCAAGCCACTTGATAATTTCTTTCTTAACGACCTCCAGCATATTTGGGTTTAACTGTCTCTGCATCTGGCAGGAGGGTCGTGCCCCTTCTTCCAAGTAAATCTTATGAGTGCAATAGGCGGGGCTAATTCCTCTTAAGTCTGAAATGGTCCATCCAATGGTAGCCTGATGTTTCGAAAGGGTCGTGGTCAACCTGAGTTCCTGATCCTTGGTTAAGTGAGAGTTAATAATCATAGGGAAGGTCTGGTTAGGTCCCAGGAAGACATACTTGAGATTCTCAAGTAGCGACTTTAGTTCAGGTGCGGGTGGAACAACAGTCGAAGGAAAAGGGAAAGGTGGGAGTTGATCAACATCAATCTCCTCAAATGATGTTGTTTGATGGTAATCAGCCCTACAGAGGTCCATGGGCAGCGATGGTGATGGGTCAGAACAGTCGTTACAGGATTGGTGGCCTGAGACAAAACTAAGGGTGAGGCATTCCTCGACCAAAGGTTCCACGGGATCATGTTCCTCGACACAGTCGCAATCAAAAGACTTGGTCGCCTGGAAGATATCCAACTGTATTTTCTTGTCTCCGAAGGCGATTTCCATACATCCCATGTCACAATCGATGTTTGCCTTAGCAGTAGCTAAGAAAGGTCTACCTAAGATTATGGGTGCGTTCTGTAGCTTTTCAGGGACTTCCATGTCGAGCACCAAGAAGTCGACCGAAAAATAGAAGTCCTTGACCCATACAATCACATCCTCGACAACCCCCTTTGGGGTCTTCACAGATCTATCAGCCAACTGGATGGTGACAGGTGTGGGTGTCAACTCTCCGAAACCAAATTGGTGGTGCAAGGTTGTTGGAATCAGATTGATGGAAGCACCTAAGTCCAGGAGTGCTCTATCAAATGTCATGTCCCCGATATTGCAGGATATCAAGGGTGCACCTGGGTCAGTTCGCTTGAGCGAAAGGTTGCTTGATATTATAGAACTTACTTGCTCGGAGAGCACAACCTTCCTAGGTGCTTGAGGTCATGGCTTACGTTTGGGTGTACAGGCATCCTTTAAAAACTTGGCTTAAGCCGGGATGTGCTTAACGGCTTCGAGGAGTGGAATATTAATCTGAACCCGCTTAAAGATCTCCAAAAGCTCCTCAGTTTCCACAACACTTTTCTTCTTCTTGATTGTTTCCAAGGCCTCAGGGTAGGGCGTCTGAACATGGATAGGATCTATTTCTGGGTCCTTGGGTTTTTCCATTGCCTCTTCTGAGTTGGGTATTTCAGCTGGTGAAGTCTCAGGAAGAGTCAGCCATTTGGGATCCTGGGTTTTGGTGCCACTTCTCAAGGTTACCGCATTCACAGAGGCATTGGGACCATGGGTTGATCCTTGAGAAGACGAGGATGAAGAATCACCGAACCCAAGGGGTGTTTGTGGGGCTGGCTGGACCATGTGAGCCTGCTCGGGGTTGCCCTGGAACCCTTGCAAATTGGGGCCTCTATTAATCATGTTTCACAGGTTCGGTTGTGGCTAGGAAGGTAGGGATCCTTGTTGTTTACAGTCCAATAGTTGGCTTAACTGTCCCTTTACTAAGGCCATTTCCTCCTGATGTTTCTAGTTCATTTCAGCCATCATCTTTATCAGGGTGTCCATTTGGTTTTGCGGGGGAGGGGCCACCCTATTCGGATTATATGGGGGTCTAACTAGTGGTCGTTGCTGATAAGGGGCAAGTTTGGCTGCTGGTTTGGCCTAGGCTGGTTCTGGAATTGAGGTGGTTTCTAGTTTGTCCAACCAAAGTTGGGGTGATTACGCTAGCCAGTGTTGTAAGTGTTGGAGAAAGGATCAAGTTTAGCATAACCTTGGATAGCCTGTACATCTTCAAGGATAGCACATGTCGATGGGGAGGGAAGAGAGTAATCCAGGGTTGAGGGAGCAAAGGTCCCTCCCTGGAACGTGGTCAGGGGTTGTTCCAGGTTTAGTTGGCTTAAGGGCTGGACCAAGTCAACATTGTGAGCTCCCTTTGCTAGGGAGAAGGTCTATAACGAGTTCCTGGTCTGGTTCGGTAGCTCATCTATCTTTTTATCCACCAATTCCACTCGATCTAATTTCTTGGCAGTGATATCCATGTCAACCATTCCAAAATTCGCTTGTACCTCATAAATCCCACCACAGGGTTGATTGGATCGGTTAAACTGGGTCATGGAGACATTGTTGAGTGAATTTTCGCTCATAGACTCAAAGAGCTCAAATGCGCTCTCGTCATCTTTGTTCAGGAAGTTCCCCCAGCATGAGGCATCGACGAAGTTTCGTAGGTTGCTATCCAGACTGTGGTAGAAGACCTGGGCCAATTGCCACCTTAGTACTTCGTGATGTGGGCATTTCCTTAATAGTTCATTAAATCTTTCCCATGCCTCATGGAACTATTCCCCACCCTGGAGTGTAAAGGTAGTAATGGTTCTTCTAAGGGCATTGGTCTTTCCTATGGGGAAGAATTTCTTTAAGAATGCATGCCTTAGTTCTTCCCAAGTGGTGATGGGTCCACCTAGGGTTCTAAGCCAGTGAGATGCCTTGTCTCTCAGCGAGAAGGGGAACATCTTAATCGAAACAATGTCAAGGCTAATGTTCCTAGGTTTCACAGTTCAGGCTATCCGGTCAAGATCCTCTAGGTTCTGAAGGGGTCTTCATTTGAGCTTCCATGGAAGTGCTCTGAATCAAACTCAAGACATTTGGTTTTAGCTCAAAATCATCTCCCCCTTTGGGGATCCTAAGGTGCGGCTTGACTCAAATAGTGGAAGGATTGTAGAAGTCGCGGAGGGGCCTAGATTGGTCCTGGAATGGTGGTAGATCAAGTGGCGGTTTCCCTTGTGGGCCTTGGAAAGGTGGTGGTGGTTGCCCTTGTGGGTTCTACAATCGTTCATGGCTTGCATGATAGTGTGGATCTATTGTTGCTAAAGTCGGTGGTTTACGTTAATCTGGACTTGGATGATTGCCATTGTGTCTGGTGGGGGTTGGTCCTCAACCTCATCTACCCTAGGTTCAGCAATGTTTCTAGCAGAATCAGGTCGCCTGGATTCCCGTCCCAAAACAAACAACTCGGGATGTAGTGAGCATCTCCCATGCATACACTAGAGAAGAACAGGAGGGGATGTGGAGAGCGATAGATGCGAGAAGTGTGTGTGTTCAACCAAGCAAACAAGCCTAGTCCTTATGGTGTATTCGTTAGGGGACCTAGAAATCTCCAAAAGGGTGATCAAGTCCGTAAGCACTGGACTCCCCTTCCCAAAGCTAATCTGGCTAGGTTGATTATGAGGGGATTATAGGGAAGGTTCTTCCTTTGGCTTGCACCACCTGTTCCATAGACCCCGCAACCGCAGTCGTTTGATACTACACCGCAACCTAGTGACCAGATTCTACTAAGGAAATGAAAGCCAAGTGCCCAGCAAACAAAATCCCACCTCTCGAGACTTAACCCGGTCCTGCCTAGGGCACGTCTACTCGATTTTAAAAGGGCTAGGATAGTGCTTGTGCTAGGGTTATGTGATGAGGCATTGATTGGGGTAGTGCCTCATACTTTTCCAATTTCAGTGTGTGTGCTCCTATCAAAACATGGTTTTCAAGCAAGGATTTTTTTAAGATGTGGTGTCTTTTAATGTTTCATCCTTACTTTTGTGTCTTTTAGGATTGACGTATCTTAATGTTTTCAGACAAGTTTCAGTAGGCACGTCAAGTTTTGCACACAATTTGGTGAAAATAGATTTTCTTTTGCTGTGTAGAGGCTCTAAAACCCTATTGTACTCATCCTAGTGATCATCAGCTTCTATTAGATGAGTTGATTTAAGGGTTGAGTGGTGCAGCCCAAGTCAATTCAAGGTGGCTTCGCAAACACCACTCAGAAAGAAAGAACACTCCAAGAATCTTAGATTATTTAGAATGTTAGAGTGTATTTTTTTGTTGGGTGATGTGTTAAGGATGAGGGTCAGGAAATCATGCACCACGCCAATTTTTTTCAGTTTTACAATTTTTTTAGATTTTTAAGCAAGCAAACAACCATGGGTGAAGAAACACTCATGACCGGTCCTTGTTGCGCTTACCCCCTCGTTACCGTCATGAGTTGCACTACTTCGCCGTCCAAGCGTCGAATTCTGACAACCATCAAGTAGAAGGGAACAAGGTGTTAGACGATGTGAGCATGGATTTAAAATGGAAGTGACAAAATAAATTTGTTGCCTCCCAGGTAACGGCGCCAAAAAACTGATGTGGCATGGGGTGTGTGTGTTTAAAAGAGTCATTATAGTTTGCGCTCGCAACGTCGATTTCAAATGAAGAAATGGACGTGAGTCTGAGTGTCGATCTTAGGGAGGCGTGAAAACTAGATTTTCTTGCCACTTAATGTCACGAAAATAATGGGTTTTTGCTTGCAAAAAGTCATGGGTGAAAGGCAAGTGAGAGAGAGAATAGGGTTAGAATTTCTTCATTCACACATGCAACTTTAAACATAAAAGAGGGCAAGTAACTAGATAGAAAACAACTTCATTTGACATGCAACTTTAGTTTATAATTACAACACTAGATAAATGCTTAAACACAAGTAAATTAAAGCTTAAGATAAAGAGGGAAAGAGAAAAGGAAGATGGCGAGGCAGCCACGGCAGTAGAGAGGGGCTCTATTGGTGGCTCGTTCGCTTTCGCGATTCCAAAGAGGGCTAATGGTGGCTAGGAGTGGGGTAGAACACTTGCAAGTGGATTGAATGCCTTCCATGGGTGGTTGGAAGGGGTTTAAATAAGGAGAAGGTCTTTCCAAATGAAGAAGGGGTTTTAGCGATGTCCAGGACGTTGCTAAAACCCTTCCCAAAATGTCGGTGAAGCCCCCTGCTCGGTGGTCGCTCGCGCACGCTCGTTCTTCTTCTGTGGCAATCCGCGTGCACGTGTTGTAACCCGTTCGATCAAAGATCGAACGACTGAGATCTCGCGAAGGGCGCACTCACGAATCGCTGCTGAGGCGCGCTCTTCTGCCGCGTCATCGCGCGCATGAGCTTCTGCGCGCATTCGTTGCTCCACGCAGCTCCATCTGCGCCGTTCACTGCTGATCGGGTAGTTCAATTTCCCTGGTGCGCGCTTTCACCTTCTGATAACACCACGCAAGGGGGTAGTAATTAAGTTGAATATGGCCCATATTTAGAATAAAAGGCACAACATAAAGTAGAATAGGAGCATTGCATGCATCAAGTACCAAGATTGCTTATAAACTGCATTAATGGCCATTTGTGTAAAGCATGTGTCAAAGCAGGCCCCAGATGAGCAATTGGACCGCACGGATGGATTCAGAATGGGCCCAAGATCGGACAAATCCGACATCCGGAGCTCCCACAATGGGCCCAAGAAATTCTGACCGTTGATCTGGAGATCAACGGCCCAGAAAGCACCACGTCGCCTCACCCCCACCGCTCGCATGCCCTCAAGCCAACCAAGGATGAATCTCGGCCGTTGATCTTCAATCGAACGGTCGAGATCCGCGCGCTCGTCCGCGGTCGCCGCGACAAAGCACGGGTGTGGCAGAACGGCTAGCGTGCACGCCCGCATCGCAGCGACGCGCGTTCGAATTGCGCGGAGCAGAAATCAAGCGCGAGCAGAGGGCGCGGCAAAATTGGGCCGCCCGATCAGCAGCGAGCGGCCAGGATCGCGCCACGCGGCGCGATGACAGCTCCCGAGCGCCCACGTGCATGCGCATGCCGGGCGGAAACACGTGCGCGCACGCGCGCCCGAGGCACGATCTCAGCGCGGGCGCAGGAGGATCTCAGCCGTCCGATCTTTGATCAGACGGCTCTCGTTCAATGTCCACGGATCGCGCATGGAGAGAGAGCAGCGTGGGCAGCTGACCGGCGGCAGGAGGGCTTCACCGACGTATCTCGAAGCGGTTTTAGCGACGTTCTGGATGTTGCTAAAGCACATTCTTCTTTTAGGAAGCCCTTAACTCTATTTAAACCCCCTTCTACCACCATTCAATGCATCCTCTCCCACTTGCAACTACTCCACTCCTCCTTAGCTAGCTTTAGGCACTTTTGTAATCACCGGAGACGACGAGCCGCCGACGGAGCCTCCTCCACCGCCGTGGCTGCCTCGTCGCTCTCCACACTCTCTCTATACCTCTCTCTCCCTCTCTTTTAAGCTTTCATTTACTTTTGTTGAAGCATGTATTTAATGTTGTAAACCATGAACTATGAATGCATGTTTAATGAAATTATTTTCCATTTAGTTGCCATTGTAATTTCTGTTTAAAGTGCATGATCAAAACCAAGAGCTTTCTAACCCTAAACTCTCTCTCTATCTCTCGCTTTTCAAAACCGTCTCTTTCACAAGCAAAACTCCGCATTTTTCGTGACAACAAGTGGTAAACAAAATCCGATTTCCACGCCTCCCTGAGACTGACACTCGGACTCACCTCCGTTTACTTCTTTTAAAACCGACGTATCAAGCGCAACTATAACGACACCTCTTAACACACACGCACTACGGCACGTCACCTTCCGATTTCCACGAAGCGTGATTCGAACCCACACCGGCTGCACGGGTGTGAGGCGGTCGACCACTGCGCTATGCCTGCTGCTTTGTCACGGCTAGGGCAGGCGCACGGGCGGCTCTCAGATGTTCGATCGAAGATCAACTGCTGAGATTCATCCTCTGGGTGAAGGCAGAAGTGGGCAGCAGTGGAGATGCAGTGAGCGGGTGCCACATGGCACGTCATGGGCCATTGATCATCAAATCAATGGTCAGAACTTCTTGGGCCCATTGCGGGAGCTTCGGATGTCGGATTTGGCCGATTTCGAGTCTATTAGACTCTGTTCGTCGCTTTGAATCCATCTGTGCGATCCGATTGCTCATCTGAGGCCTGTTTTGACATGTCCTTGTACACATGGCCGTTAATAATGCATTATAAGCAATCTTGATGTGCAATGCATGCGATGCTCCTATTCCTATTTATGATGTGTTATCTACGCATTTTACTCTTAAGATAAAACCCAATTGACAAATTTATCACCCCAAGATGCAGTGTTATCAAGGAGAGAGTGGGAGAGCGGGTAGAATGAGGCTGAGGGAGTGGGTGACCGAGTGCAAGCGATGGGGTACGAAGAGAGAGAAGGCCTAGTCACCCACATGTGCATGAGAGGGAGTGAGGAATTACGGCTATAGTGCCAATGGCAAAGTCAACCGGATGGCGCTATTTCTCGCAGGCTAAGTTTCTCACTTAGCCAGTGAGAAGGGGAGAGAGAAGGCACTGGCTCGGACGATGGAAATCGGTTGGAGGGCGCGTGAACTCGAGTGTGGGTGTTGTGACCAGTGAAAACGAGTGCGTGTGAGCTTTGTCACCGGCTAAGGAATGACCTATGACAAGTTGAGGAAAATGAACCGCGATGGATGCTACAGTGACAACAAAGGAAAACAGAGTAGCTTACACACTAATGGCAAATGAAATGAAATAAACAAAATAACAGAACAAAGGGAGAGAGACACACTATGTCTACCTACTCTCAATGAGCTAGACAATGGTGCACCCTTACCATGGTGGTTGCAACCACAGGAAAGAACTCTATTCTTTAGTGTGCCTCTCAACTTGTGAGAGGATACTAAGAGTGGAGGGGAAGAGAGGGGGAGAGAAGAGCCAAAGGTGATGTGCTCGACCGAGGAGTGGCTGTGGGTGTGTGTGCATCTATGGGAGTAGGGGAAGGAGTGTTGTTAGTGTGGGGAGGTATGGGTGCCGACGACTTGTGTGGAGTGAGGTGGGGGAGGATATATAGATGAGGGGGAAAGAAAATGACAAGGGACTATTGTAGGGAAATGGGTCATTTTGGGATTTTTATGGGTAGGCACTTAAAGTGTTAGATAATTAATGTAGGTGGTGAATAGGTGGAGAAATGTGGTGGAATTGAAGGGGTAAAATGAATGAAATGAGGACTCAATCTGTCTCACTATCTTCCTCTCCACAAAATGCACAAAAGCAAATATTTACCAAATGCATGTAAACCTATCTAATCTTAGTGTATTACGTTAGGAAATAGCATAAGAGGACATATTTACAGGTGTGAATTTCTATGCAATCACCCTCAGGGTAGTAGAGGAGTTACGTGACCTACAGGAAGTGGAGGGACTATTGGAACCTTGTTCCACATCTTGTTTTAGTGTTAACAAAATTATTATGGATTAATGTTTGCCATTAAGTGCTTTTCAGATTTAGGTGAAGGATTAAAGCAAACAGGAAATGATGGAAGCTTGATGAAATGGAGAAGATCATGATAAGAAGGAGGCATGATGACAAGGAAGAGTCGAGGAGGAAAAGATCATCTTCGACCTTTAGTTTTTCTAGTTTAGATTTTATATTTATAGATTGCATATGCCTCTTAACAAAGAATCATAACTTAGATCATAAAATCAATTAGAGATAAATTAGGATTTATATTGCAAACATTTTCAAAGTACGTAATTGATTAATTTACTTAAAACAGGTACTTGTAAGCAAGTACTGGTACTATTCATCAGTACTGGTATTTGCAAGGCACAGGTTTGAGAATTTGTCTCAAACTCTGAATAACAAGTACCAGTGTCAAACATGAGTACCAGTACATGTTGGCCATAGGTTGAAGCCTTAATTCTGGCCTAAACCTTACAAGTACCGGTACCCATGATGAGCATCGGTACCAGGACTCATGTACTGGTTGCAGTGAGCTGCTAGTACCGATACTCATACTTTAGTATTGGTACCAACTAGACATTGGCTCAAAACAGAACTGCTGGAATATTTATTTTGTCAATGTGAATGTTGGGAATTAAATCCCAACATCTAGGAGTCATATCCCTGAGGTCCCAAAATCTATAAAATGAGTCTTGGACTCTTTGTTTTCACACAAGAGATACAAGAAAGATAAGATAAATTCTAGAGCTCTATATTTCATATATTCACCACATATTCAAGAGAAGAATAGAGTTTGCTGCTTTCAATCTTTCCACTCCTTTGCAAATGCGTTGATGAGATTTTCTTTCACGTATTCACATCTTCACTAGGCTCTCAAATCAATAACATTAGATTTACATTTTTTGAGAGGCTTAGGTTTTAGTTGTATGATTCTTTTTGTCTTACACCTATTCATTCGTTTGTATTTGAGCTTGTTGCTTGTTGGGTTGTAATAAGCCCGTTGTTGTAATTGGGTTGAGGTAACCCGTAAATTACCTCAATTAGTAAATTGATTCTCTCAGGGTTGAGGGAATCAGGTTAAAAACCCTAAGCTGGGAGGCTTAGGTAGTGGAGTACCCAAGGGAGGGGAACCACTATACATATTGTGCCAATTTCTGTGGTTTGATTAATTATGCAATTTTTCTTGTTATTACTGATTTTGTGTTTTAGCTTTTGTGCACATAGATATTCCATATTTTAGATCCTATCAGGGACCTCGAGAGCAAGTAGAGGAAGGCCTAGAGGCATGTCTCGACGTGGAGGTGGGTGGTCTCCTCGAGGTCGTAGTCTATTAGGAGGAACATGTTGTCGACATTGCAGACGAGGGAGGCGAGATGTGAGTCGCACTCGACCTTCATCCCCTCATAGTAGAACTTGTTCGAGAAGGTGAGGACCTTTAGGGCGATCTCCTAGTCGAGATCCTTATTGAGGCACCTCAAGCCTGCTGAACCGGTCAAGCGCCTGCATCTTCTCTATGGTGATCCTGTTGTGAGTGAAGTCGACCAGCTCATGGAGCGACTTTGTAAACCCGTCATACAACATTGTCTGCAATGACATCAAGAGGGAGGCGATCCTCTCACAGAGGTAGATGACCTCGTCGTCCCCCACGTAGAACACGATGTTGCCTTCCTCCGACTTCGAGTCCCCATGGTCTTCTTCCTCATTCTAGGGAGCCGCATTAGAGGGGTAGGGCGATAGGGGCAGGGGTTGAGGGCGGTCTTGGGGTTGTAGCCTGGGAGGAGGGTAGCATGGGGCCACTCGATGGAGGGGCTTGAGTTGAGCTCGTCCTCGCGGTGCTCATAGTGGAGCCAAGAAGTGGATAGGGTTGATGGAGTAGAGGAAGGGGTCGATGAGATCCGAGTAAGGGTACGGGAGGAGGGAGGAGAGGAATGAAGGAAGTATGTGGCTGGTGGTGATGGTTAATGGTGGAAGGAGGAGGAGAAATCTAGGGATGAAAATATAAATTTCCATATTTTTTAATCTTTTTTGACATTTTACATTAGGTTTAATGGAGTAGGGGCATACAGCCTTAACGGAGTAAGTTTATAGGGATTTATATGTAAATATCAAGAATATGGGGATATGTACATCTTATCGAAAATTTACAGAGGTATATATGTAAAATCCCTAAAAAATTGCAACTCAAAGCACAAGGACTTACATATTTACAACTCAAAGCAAATGCAAGTTATTCAAAGATGATTCTAAATCTAAGTTATAAGTTAACAATTTAACCATTGTTTAGCAAACCTAAGACAATTTCTATCTGTTTTTCAGCAAATCTAAGTTCTAAGTTAATAATTTAACTCATTACTCAGCAAACCTAAGTTATTCAAAGATGATTCTACAAGCGATCAATTGGAAAGTGTTGCGATTCTTCTTTTACTGTACGATTTGTTTTCATTTGGTTGATCATGGCCTCACAGAGTTTTGGATCTAGAGGATCACAGTTTAATTCCTTCTCTTTGCCTACTATTCCTCAACTACCTCAAACCTTTGACATGGTATACCTTATAAACTTCTACCAATTTTTCCGTTCTTTCTTTTGCTAAAGGCCTATGCTTTATTACTTGGGTCTTTTGATGGTTCTACCATTCCTCCAAAATTTGTTCGTCAAAGAGATGGTGCCTCTACTACTTAAGTAGTTATTGATGAGTATGTGATCTTTTATAAATGAGACCAACTAGTTTAAGTTGACTTCTTCCTCCATCTCCTTAGGTTAGCCTCCCTTTCTACCTTCTTCTTCTCCACCTTCATCTTAGGTTGGGTTCCTAAATGGATAGGCTAGAGTGGTGGTTTCCTAGAGTGGGTGTGTCTAGGATTGTGAGAGTGAGGTGATTAAGTGCATGGCTAGGTGATGTGGCAATGTCATTTAAAAAATTTTAGCAGAGTTTCCCCTTAAAATCTGAAGTTTTTCTATAAGCCTGCATAGCACATAAGCGGGTACACCCCACATCCATTCAAATTAATGAAACATAAAGCAAAAAATGGGTACACCCCACATCTATCCAAATAAAATAGCTAAACATGTAACACAAGAGGGTACACCCCACATCTATTCAATGAAATAAAAAATAATATGTGGGTACACCCCATATCTAGGAAAAACCTATAATTTCATCCAATTAAATTGAAGACATTGAAATTATACCTCTAAGTACAACAGCCTCCAAATATGCCCGTCACCGATAACTTATAATTTGAAAAATAAAAGTAATTAAATAAAACATTATAAATGCCAATGTATAGAAAATAAATAAATAAAAAGTGTACTAAGTAAGAGTAACATATTTTGAACATGTATGCGTGATTAGGTGTAAGTTTTGGTATTTCTAGTGTGTAGAAAATGCCAATAGAAGTTTAGGTTTCTTCAATTTGAATATGAATTTGATTTAAATAGAAATGAAACAAAGCAAAGAAATTGTTATTAACCTTTAATGTCCACATCTACTACATTTGAATTTTTATGACCTTCTTCCATTAATTCTTGGTATGCTTCAGACTATGCATCAAAATGAATGCACGGTATTGTTATTATTGATATAACCCATCCCCTTTGGCAATTATCGGGGACATAGAAAACTTGTGACGCTTGACATACCAATGTGAATGGTTCATCAGACTAAAAAATTTGATTGTTAAGATTTACACTTAAGAAATTGTGTTTCTTGTCAATTTTGAAACCTGTGACCTCTTTGAAAATATCAAACCAATGACATTTAAATAGGACAACTCTACAATCATATCTGAGGCTGACCTCCACAATTTCTTTGATTTCACCATAGTATCCATCTGGACAAGTGGAAAGATTTCAATCAACAACTTCGGCCTGTTATGTAACCTTTCTATCAGCAGTTTCTTTTATTCTAAATCTAAACCCATTTATTATATACCCAGAATGGTAATGTGCATAATGTAATGGTGTATCTGTAATTACATCAAAATCTGGTACAATAAAATTCTGATTTTCTTGATATCTGATGTCTATATATACATATATAAATATATAAATAGTTTTCTAGAACAACTTCTGAAAAGCTTGTGCATAAAAATCATGTTTGCCTCCCTGCGAACGACTCTGTATTCACCGAAATCTTTATAAATCAACACGATTAGCACTACAACGATAGCTATAATCTTTAACGCGTCTAGCAAATGAATAGTTTGAAGACATAGATGTGGATGGATAAACAATTTGAAGACATAGAAGTATATAATATTGAAGACAAGAAGATAACGAGGTGACATACATTTTTTTTTGTCAATGACATTTATTTGTTACGCTTTATATTTTACAACTTTTTGATGTACTATATTTTACTCTTAATTTTTACGCAGCATATGCCTAATTGCTTGACTCATCGATGTTCTGTTAATATTTCTCTCCATTTAGAGATATTTGTGCAACATGAAGATGAAGAGGTACTAATATATAGTAGTCTTTTAGAATTTAAAAAGTTTCCCCAAGACTGCATTTATCATTAGGATCACTTGAATTATTAAATCACATTTTGGAGAAAAAAATGAGAAAAAACTGCATATGTCACAACAATGGTCTTTTCCTTTCTTCCATTAACTCAAATTGTTTCAAAGGATGATTGATCTCACTCCTTTTACTTTTAAGGTAATTATGTTTTTGCTGAAAATAAGTTATTTTGGGCTTCAAGGACTACTCCTTTCTTCAGACTATATTTCAGAAACAAGTGAAAAATTTAAGCTATTTAATCAGGGAAACAAGATCTTACTAACACCCATTCATTGATTTGTTTGGATTTTTTACATGTAATTGATTTGTTTGGATTTTATACTTCAACTAATATATTATTTATGGTTTCTTAGATGGTTTCTGAACGTCAACTTCCTCAACATTCAAGAGATGCTCATCATCAAGCATGTCTCACCGTTGAAACTTCCAATCATATCACTAGTGCAATGGCCTTCCAACAAGAAGATGATGAGGTTGTATTTGTTGAGTTAGCTCCATTTAGAAATGATTATTGCTCCAACTTTTAGAAGTAAAATTTCCAAAACTTCAAACTAGGTCCTCTAGGATAATCTCCAAGACTATGTCAAGAATTAAATGCAAAACCTAAAATTCATCCAATCATACTGGAAATTAAGAACTAATCATGCTGAACATCCAGAAATTACTAGACACCAGAATTGAAATCAAAACTTGATCTATTCACTGGATTGTTGTCCATCATTTTTTTGGTCAAGGTGCCAATATTCCAAGTTCCAAAATGCAATTTCCTTTGGAACAACATTGCTCATATGCATTTCTCATGCAAAAACCTTGTAGAATTAGCTTCTTGCATGCATTGTTCATGCAGCATGTTCCGCTACAACATGCTTTGATGTGGTGGCCCTTACTAATTTCCTAACATCCAGAAATTACTAGACACCAGAATTGAAATCAAAACTTGATCTATTCACTGGATTGTTGTCCATCATTTTTTTGGTCAAGGTGCCAATATTCCAAGTTCCAAAATGCAATTTCCTTTGGAACAACATTGCTCATATGCATTTCTCATGCAAAAACCTTGTAGAATTAGCTTCTTGCATGCATTGTTCATGCAGCATGTTCCGCTACAACATGCTTTGATGTGGTGGCCCTTACTAATTTCCTACTGCATTCCATAGATGTAGCATGGTGACAATAAGGAATGTCCTAGCACAATTGAATGAATGCCATAATCAATGTTAAAAGATTGGATTGATTTTTATGTTGACTGCCAACCACATAACCCTCTTCTATTGGGACCAGGCTATGGAAATGCAAGACTTAACAGTAGGTGAAGTTGGAAAGTTTGATATTAATTATTCCTAAAAAATTTTGTTGACATTTTCAAGTTTTATTTCATTTTGGAATGGGTGCCTTGTAACAATCTAATCAAATAATCCAGTACACTTGTTCGAAATGAAAAAAAATCTAGTACCCTTGTTCCTAATGAAAAGAAATAATCCAACACAAATGAAACTGAGTGATGATGATACATTTTGGTTGAATTTACTTGTGTGCAGATGTATATTTCAGAACCAGTGTAACTTCCTTGACTTATTGTCTCCTCTGTCATGTTCAAAGGTGGTTGTCTTAAGAGTTTATTAGTGTTAATGCAATAGACTTTCTCCCCCAATGGTAGTGTGCTGATTAATTTGCTATTTATTCTTGAATGGGTTCTGGTTTCTATTGTTTACCCTGCATTAAAAGATGTAATTGCTTCTATTGATTTTTTAATCCTATGATTAAGAACTAATAATGCCGAACATCTAGAAATTACTAGACACCAGAATTGAACTCAAAATCTTGATCTATTCACTGGATTGTTGAGATTGCATTTGCCAACTTAATACTTCAGAAGAAGATGCAATCACTTGGTCATAAAACTAAGTCCATAAGGTCATATGATCGTGACTTGGTCATATAAGAAGTCACGATCATTAGCAATCTGTGACACAAAGAGAGGCCATCATCCCTTATGATTTTGGCCACCCACTTAGTCAAGAAAGCTTTATTCATCACTATAGGATCCAAAACACCCAAACTGCCATTAGAAGTGTACAAACATCCTTCCATTTGACCATATGTGTACCTCTGCTATTCAAATTGATGCATTAGTTAGGCTGACCAATTTGAAGCTACATATTTAGTTTCAAATTGTGGAATAGGAACTAGAGGTATCTTTAATAGATGGGATTTTAAATTACATATGGCTATCAATCTGACATATGAATCCATGCTGCATAAAGATGATAATAGAATATAATTATGGTTTAATTTTCAAGTGTAAACCTTTAGCATGGAAAAAAAGACAAGTGATAATAGAAAATAGTTACAGTTTCATTTAAGATGGAAAAAAACCAAGAAATCTTATGAGCAAAATGACACTTCATATTTGATAGATCATTTAATCACCCTAAACTCATGCTTGTCATCAATGTTGTTATCTTCTGCTATATTTTCATCCTTATCACTAATCACAACATAACAAAATTGATACAGTACTAATGATACAATCTCTCCTTAAGACATTATCTCCCTTTGAGGCATATCACTTAAAAAATCAGAATCCCTTTAAACATTGCCAAGTTATTTGGATTTAGATAAGCAAGTTTAGGGTGTGGATTTATTTACTATTATGTTTTGCAAGTTCCAAATGAAAATGATGTCATTATAGGTTTATTGCTTAAGTTTCCCTTTCCTTTTGGTAGCATCTAGGTTCATGATTTTTATACACCTATTTATAATTTTTTAGATGGTTTCTGAATGTCCACTTTCTCGACATTCAAGAGATACTCATCATCAAGCACATCTTAGTGTTGGAGCTCCTAATCATACCCCTAGTGCAATGGCCTTCCAACAAGATGATGATGAGGTGACATTTTATTTGTAAACTATTTTTAAATGTGATGCCTTTTTATTATAGTTTAATTTGATGTATTTTATTTTATTATAAATCTTCATGTAGCTGATCTGTGATCACATAACTCATAGACGTTCAACAGATACTACTCATAACACAAGAGCATTTGAACAAAATGAAGATGACGAGGTAACATTATATAAAACTTAATTATTTTATTATCATTATAGATTGTGTTTTAAAAATAATTGATTAAGTTGATTTTTGTATATTGATTAATTTGTTTCACATATATTTTTAGATGGTCCCTGAGCAAGCTAAAGATGAGGTGAGACTTTAATAATCAATTGGTTGCTTGTAATAGTTATTTGTTTTATAATGGTAATAACAAATTTTTTTCATATGTTAATTTTTTTCTAGATGACATTTACACATCCTAAAAGAAAATGAGGAAAAGCACATTGCAATTTTGTTCAAGTTTTGCACCTGGAGAGACAATCTTTGTTGACATTAAGGAAGGCGTTAGTGTTGAACTATATAGTCAAAAGTTTGAAAGTAAAGTGGGAAAATTAGCTCATGCTATTATACCAATCACCTGTAGAGATTTCAGACTTGATGCGACGAAGGAGATGAAAATGGAACTCTTAAAGTGACTACCAGTATTATTTCTTATATTTATTCATTATTTTAAAATAATTTTTTTGCTATAAATGTTTATAAGTTATAGATGATTGATTTTGTAGGAAATTTTTCGTTGGGAAAATAGTCCTTACATCGAGCGACAAATTATGAAACAGATAGCCAAACTCCATCACAATTATCGATATAGGTTCAAAGAAAAGGTAAGTTATATTTGGAAAATAATTATAATTTTTATATTTATATCTTTTATGTAATAATTGATTTTTGATGTTTCTTATAGCATTTTAATAAAGATGTTCCTATCTCGAAGGTGCTTGCTAAAATACTTGATGATGTACATCCCAATGATTAGCATCGACTCATAGATCATTGGACCAGTGACAAGTACGAGGTAATTATTTGGATTGATTTTAAGTATTAGTAATTGTAAATTTGTACCTTAAGTTTCCATCTTAATCCTTAATTTTTTTATTTGTTTTAAAGTCTGTAGTAGAGAGAAACAAGTTGAATATAGCTAAGGGACAACGTGTTACACATCGTATGGGGAGACAAAATTTACATCAGTTACATCATAAGCTTGTAAGTATTAATTAAAATTTTTTCTACTTTTTTGTTTTATCCTTATAATCTATTAAATTACTTGATATGGGCAAAACAAGGGAATAAAGCTTCAAGGAAAGATATTTTTAAGTATTCTGAAAGTTGAGAACGTCCAAATGGGTTGAGTTTGGTATGATGAGGAGTACGGAAAAAATATGTAAGTTTGTTGAATTAATTCTTTTATTAGTTATGTGCATAAATAACTTAATATATAAAATATCTTTTGATAATTTTTTGCTTGACTAATTGAGTTTTTATGTTAATTAGGAATGTATGGAAGATCTTACAACGCGGTCAGAGGGATGTAATTCTACTTCAGTGTTGTCAAGTGATGATATTTACTTGCAGGTCACTAGGAAAGAACATCCTGGTTTTGTATGTGGTATCGGTCCTCGTGTTAGCCCATCTACTTATTATGGAAGAGGTGCTCATTCTTCGAATAAAGCTCTCGAGACTCGAATGGATAGGATGGAAAAGATAATGTAGAAAGTTTTGGATATGCAAACTAAGCAACAAGATGCTTCTTCGTCAGAGCATGTTCTTAGTAGTGTAGGAAGTGGAGCAAGCAAGGATATTGAAGATAATGGCTTTGAGATTGGAAATGATCTTGACTATGAAGATGATTACTTTCTTGATGAGTAGGAACATATGTTGAATGAGTTAACTTTTGTAGGAATGACTTTTAGTTTCATTTACGTATGTTTAGTTTTTTGTAATTGAGAACATGAATATTGGGTTGAAAATGAATGAAATATTTTTTTTTTGGTATGTGTGAATGCTATTATGAGTGTTATTAATATTATAGGTAAAATAATGTTGATGAAAGAAAAGTAAATCATAAGAGGCTATATTACAGTAATTAAAAATTTTTAAATAGGTAAATAAATTTTGGCACCATATTATTTTTGTGAAATGACTCCAAAGAATTTGATATGGTAAATTATTATCTCAAATTTGTGATAGTTTTTAACTGTCACGTAAAGTCTTTCATGATAGTTTTTAAACGTCACTTAAGATCTTTTGTGATGGTTTTCAAACATCACTTAAGGTCTTTCATGGTGGTTTTTAACCATTGCGTAAGGTCTCTCGTGATGGTTTATAACCGTTGTGTAAGGTCTTTCGTGATGGTTTTTAAGCGTCATGTATGGTCTTGTGTGATGATTTTTAAACGTCATATGTAGTCTTTTGTGATGGTTCTTAACCATTATGTAAAGTCTTTCGTGATGATTATTAAATGTCACGTAAGGTCTTTTATGATGGTTTTAAACTCACTTAAAATCTTTTGTGATGGTCGTTAAACACCATGTAAGGACATTTGTGATGGTTCTTAACTGTCACAAATGATAGATCATTTGCAACAGTAAATCTTTTTGGGACGCCCTTTTTTTGGCGGTACTGCCCCAAAAAGCTTTTTGTGACTATAGTGAATGTTTTTGCGATAGTAATATTCTATTACAATTGACATATTTTCTTGTAGTGTGCGAGATAAAATCTATAAGTAAATATTAAATGTTGCACAAATGAATCACCATGAGGGACATTAGATTATAGGTGAAAAACTCAACAGTAAAATCCACCACCTAAGTCTTCCCAACTTAGGATTTCCCCAATCAGTCGAACCGATCAAATCAACTAAACCGCACCACTTAAAACCTAAGGGTGGTGTAACCTCAAGTACAACTTGCATCGATCCCTACCATTGCAAATTTAGTCTCAAAGAGACGGAAATCGTTAAGCTCGATACCCTTCTAATGAACAAAAGAAAAATACAAAATCCTATAAAGCTCAAATTGTAAATTAGATAAATTTACTTCTATAGGAATGAATTGCTTCCCATAATGGTGAAGAGTGAGAAATCACCAAAACAAAGGTCTCTCGTAAATTCGACGGGATTGCAGAGAGCAGGAGCACATTAGAGTTCTTGAGTGAATTTAAGAGTGTAGAAGAGTCCTCTTTGTTGTATAAGATATAGGTAGTCTTATATCTAGTGTGTGTGTGCAAGAAAGGTCTCTAAATGAATTTATAGATGTCATAGGAAGCCTTTAGATAAGCTAGAACATGTCATATAGTCGTTAGGGATCAATAATTAATTCTGTCCAATGGATAGATTCAACAAATCTAGGAGTCAAACAACAAATGGTAGTATTCAGTTGACTAATGAATGCATTGGTCAAGTCACTAATGAAGAATTGGTCAACTTATGGATAGTGTTGATCGACTGATAACAATTGAGGAATGAGCAAATAAAGTAGGTTGGTGATCCTATTGTCATTGGTCAACTAACAAACTTATTGGTAACCTTATATTCAATTTTGGTCTACTGATCACTAATGAAGGGTTGGTTTGGGTGAGTTCCTAGAATTTGGCTTTTGTAGTGTCAGTTGATTTTTGTACAGAATCAATCAACACCTATGTATATGGTAGGTCAACTAATGGTTTCCTGATGAACCATTGGGTCGAGGAATTTAATGTCGGACTTAATTAAGCATCATTAAGACTAAACAAATTCCAAAGTAGTGAACGTTGGCTTGAGCAACGTCTAGGTGTAGGTCAACATTCGACGTCATCAGTCGACTTATGACATAGATGCTGGTAGACTGATGAAGTTATAGGTCGACTAACAAGTGAAGGATATATAGGTTGATGGTGTGTGTCATACTCAAGTCGTAAAAATAGCACACCTAAATTATAAACTAACTTAATTATTTGTCACTAGTGTAAGTCGAGTCGAATCCACAAGGAGATCGTGTAAATGTGTTCTCTAACCAATTAGAAAAGTTCAAGAATCTTTTTATAATTTTTGGAAGTATCATGAATTTTTTTTTGGAATTTTATTTTGCAAGAAGGATAGAAGGACTGCTCTTACCCTACTTTCTTGTGACACAACTAACCTAGACATACTAATGCTAGAAAAATATGGTGAATTTATCTCAAAAACTAGACTCAGTAGGAAAATCAATTGATGTGTCATTGAAATTTGTTGTAGTTTTGGAAAATATTGTGTCGTAGTATAGCGATGAAAATTGCAACAACATTTAAAATTATAAGTGCTCAACAACAAAATATGAGTCCAAGGTCATTCGTAGGGAGCAAGTGTGGAATTCACACTAATCTCAATAAACAATTGAGCATAATAATCAATCTCAATAGGATATTTAATGAATAATAAAATATACTCAAAATGATATTCAATAGTAGCAATTGTATCTCAGAAAATAATGAGATAAAAAGAATAGAAAACACTAAAAATGATGATTTGAATCACCAAGTTTAATCCACCAAGCAAGCACATTTCCCAATGTATCAATTCAAATCAATTTCACTACATTATTTCTCAACCACTTATCCTTAAATATCCATGTCAAATAATATCCAATAAGTCCACCGTACCCACAATCAGACGTCAGCACAAGGGCATTAGACACCTTAAACACCCAAGCACAACACAAGTCCTAAGCCCTGAAATGACTAAGTATTAGGTGAGGGGAGAATGAATCTCGAGTCTATAGTGCAAAACCACCCCCACCCTTAGAATTTCTTCCTCTCTCAAACCAGACCTGGGTGAACAGTATCGAGTATACGGATCCCAAGCCCAGATCTGCATGGCGTGAACTGCAGGCTAGGACACGTGCATATGCGTGTGTATAGGGGACCTCACTGCCCATGCATTCGAGGTGATAAGCCCTCAGCAGCTAATCAATTTATTCGTGTTTCTGAATTGTGCACATACGAGGTGGGATTAAATCCCACCATCTTCTTCGCACTGCAGCAGGTGGAGAATCTCCTTCGATTGATGTTATTACGGTTGTTGAGGTTACCAGTCAAGGGCCTGGAGTTCCTCCTGAAGTTATTCCACACCTATTGAAAGTGGGAGCAGGGTCGTTGGTGGTTAGAGCACTGCGAGGAAGGATTCCCTTGGTCAGCGATGAAGTCGATGGTGGTGAAGACCTGAAACTTGAAATATGGGCTATACACCCAAATTAGAAAGCTCCAGAGCTTCATCATGAAGCAAAGAAGATGATGGAGGTGGTTTCATGGGGTTTGGAGTACTGTGAAGGTTGGGCGAGGTCAGAGATGTAGGAAGTGTGGTGGGTCGATCGGGGAGATGGTAGGATGGTCGATAGGCCCAATAATGTTAGGGTTTTTGTTCTAGGGGTCGCAATGAAGGCAGGGGTGGTGGCGATTGAGTGATTGGTGCTGTGTGTTGATGGCGCGAGCTTTCCGGAGTACGTGTCAGAGTTGGGGAAGACGGAGGGGGAGACAGTGATGTGGTGGCGGAAATGAGAAGATAAGGAGATAAGAAGGTACTAGAGAGGAAGAGGAGATAGAGAAACCTAATCTAAGGGATGAATGAGGGAGAAATTCCTTGCTGGTGTGTCTTGCCGGAGTCGAGGACAATGAAGCCTCCAGTGAGGGATGGGGCAATGACGAAAGGGGCAGACGACCTCTGCTTTGGTCGACGAGAGGCAGAAGGAGAGGAAGGTCATAGGCTGTCCAATTTGGCCATTGGCTGGTTGGAGGATGACGAGGGAAGGATGTTGTTAGAGCTGCAATGGAGGTGGCTGGAGAAGAGAAGAAGTAGGTGGTTTTGGCCTGGAACTGAGCTCGAATTGGATGTGGAATGATTTAGAGCTTCTATAGAGCTCAGATTTGAGCTTAATTAGGAAGGATTCTCTCAAGGAAGTAGGATTTCAAGGTGCACTTGTTTTGGGAAAAAACATGAGTTTACCTGAATCGTAGGGTTGATTTCAGCCCTCGAGATCTTGTTTAATGGATTCTTTATTGTTTGAATTCCAATACCTCCAAATTAGAGGGAGTTGGTGTAGATTCAAGAGAGATTTCCTCTCTTGAATCTAGGCCTGTTTGGGTCCTGCAATTTGTTTCAGATGGAGAGGTGGCAAGGGCTATTTTGTGAAGGAGACAACAAAAGATAGGGA
The DNA here is from genome assembly GCA_037157565.1 of Thalassia testudinum. Lineage (NCBI taxonomy): Eukaryota > Viridiplantae > Streptophyta > Magnoliopsida > Alismatales > Hydrocharitaceae > Thalassia > Thalassia testudinum. Next base: position 105,791,734 of record JAZHRO010000073.1, on the reverse strand, counting down.
TCAAAATGCAATAAAATCGAAACCTAGGGGCTTAAATGTGAAGGATAGATTTTAGGGACTAAAATGCAAACTAGGTCAAGATGGACTCTGATTGGGCCCAAATTTTGGTGTTAACCTAATTTGGATCCAAGAAATCTAATGGTGAACTTGGATTTGAGTTTTGACCACATTTATTGGGTAAATTGTAGAGAAGCTAATTTAGGGCAAATTTCCATCAAAAACTCTATTCTAGGTTAAAATGGGTTCAGATGGTGAAACCAAGGGTACCTGATGAGGTGTGGCTCATCATAGCTAAAATGCTTAAGTGAAGCTAGAAACTAGGTTAAACACTATACAATTAACACAAGAAATGGGTTAAGTGTGGGAAATAACAAAAATGACCTAAAACATCCAATTTGTGTTAAAAATGCGAAATTAGGTCATAAAATGCGATATTCTATTCATTAATGTAAATTGATGATCCATTTGCAATTTGAACAAACATTTGAGTCCAAAAGTAAATCAACTTCCTAAATGTTCAATTAAGCTTTAATAAATACTTGGTAGCATTTGGACATCACAAGGACCCTGCATTTAGAGTTTCACATTTAGGTCCTCAGGTCATAACATTCTATTTGCATTTAACTTCTTAAAGACCTTTTTAAAAGTCGTTGGGGACCTCTTTGCAAGATCTAGGGACCGTGCAGCTAGACTTTTTACCACTTATGTGTTTTCCAGCAATTTCTCTACTGCTTCACCTTGATTGGGCTTGTCTGCAATTTCACCAATTATCCTGTGGTGCACCTCTACTATAGCTCACAATAACTCACTTGATCTTGGTCGTCGATTTCGTGAACTCCTTGATCCAATGGTTGATCTCTAATCGAACCTTCATCCGCCTTCACGTGTGTGATCACTCCTTGTCCTAGATCTGATCCAATGGCTGCTTTTTTGGATTGAAGCCTCGCACGCTTCCCCCTTTCCATCTCCATCGCCCATGACCTAAATGACTAATCTCACCACTGCGGTGAGTGCAATTAGTAACTTAGCTACTTAAGCAGCTCCAGACCTCCTCGCGCGCACAATCAGCTCCCTACCTACACCTCTCGATCTCTTCTCCTCACTCTGTCTCTACTCCATTGCTGCAGTAGTGGAGATCATCTTCGTTGATCCTCCTTGTTGCTAAGGACTTCGTAGCACCCGAGGGAGACCCAGAGCTCCACTAGTGGGCTTTCACTTTGCCAAAGTACCTCCTCCATTTCTTCCTCTTCATCCACCAGGTGGAGATCCAAAGTTACCATTCTTTTGTTAGATTAGGTTTTGATGCTCTCTAGATTAGTGTAGTTTAGAATAGATTAGGAGTAGATCAGATGATGGAATTCATGGATATTGTAGTTTAGCTTAGGAGTAGATTAGGATAATTCCTCACCTCCTCTGATCAATTTAGATCAGAGGAGATGAATCCACTGCCATCTGCATGATCACTGATCTCCCTCATCACCTCACGATTCCATGTTCTTTGTTTTCCTTGTGTTTTGATCCACAATCCATTCCACTCATGAAAGCCACTATGGATCTAAAGCTCCATAGCTTCTAGATTCATAGTGCACTCAAATCCCAAATGAGGGTGATCTCATTCATGTCATTAGACCACAATCAACCTCCCTTGAGCTGAATTGGACTCAATTTAATCATTTGAATCTAATTTGATTTCATGGGTTGTTGTGAATTTAGTGAGAACTTTGAATTCTATTAGTTTTAATTGATTTTATTGAGTTTGTATTTACTTGATTGTAGTAATGGAGATGGGCATGGACTGTTTTAATTGGATTTATTGCTGAGGATAGTGTGTATGCCTAATTTATTTCTCAACTTCTGAGTTTTGCTATTTAAAGATAGCTAAAGCTAAGGAAAATTAGTTGCACTAATTTGAGGCTCTAGCAATGATTCAATTGCTTTTTAAGGATCAGTTAACCTTCTTGAACACCAATTAATGGTGTGAAAGATGTATAGGTGATCATATAACCTTAGTGATTCAAGATTAAGAACCAAATATGGCGACATTGTTCTTTTAGTTTAATTGATTTTCAATTACTGACTGATGGTTGATTGATGCTTGAGTTGGTATAAATGAAGATTTGAAAGCTACTTTGAGTGAGTTTAGATGCTCCTATTGAATTCCTTCTACAAAACTATCTATGGGCTTATAGAAGAGTCAATTAAGTCTTTGTTAGATTTTATTTGAGATCTGATTTTGAGATGGATTTCAAACCTTCTGATCATTGTTTGTAATGATTTCAACATGAAGATTTTGGTTTCAAAGGATTTTGGGTAGATTTGATCTACCAGGAGTGCTTTTGGGAATTTTGTGCCGTTGATCTAACCTTCTCAAGTCTGATCTGGGTTGTTTTCAATCGGCTACAGCAACAGCAGTTGCTGGGTTTTCAAAGGGCAGCAACCACACAAGCTGCTACATTTGTTGGTAGTAAGTGTAGCAGCATAAGCTACTGATTATAGCAGTAATAGCAACTGAATTAGCTGCTGAACATGGTAGATCTTGGCTGCTGAAATGTGACAGCAGTAGCTTCTGTCTTCACAAAGCTGCAGGTATGGATTTAAGGGGTCTGAGCTAGGATTTTGAGTTGGGATTATGTGTATCAAGGAAGCTTGTGTATATTTGTAGAATAGATTGGTACAAGCATTCATGCACTTGAAATGGATTGTAATTTGACTAGAAGTGCATATAATTTCATTTTAAATTCATTGTCAGCTATTATTGAGTGGTTTTACTGTCCAGATTAGGATTTTAATGAGAATTAAGATGAAATTCATGTTTATATGTTTAGACATTTGTTATGCAATCTGTTGGATAGTTTGGACTGATGATAACTTCATCTTAGCCATTCAAACTGACTTTAGAGCCTTAGGATTCACTTAAAACACTCATTCAAGGCTTAAAATTGGTTTGATTTGTATATATATAAAAATCATAAAAAAATTTCAAAATAATAAAATAAAGGTGTCTTGAGTAGGATTAGTAAATTTTATAGGTGTGTGCAATGTTTCAAGGCATTCTGAACCCCCGGTTTGGTCGAACATACCAGCTGATGGTTCAATCTACCTTGGAATTTAATAAAAAAAACTAAGAAAAAACAAAAAAAAAATCTATCTCTCTCATCCTCTACCTCCCTTAAACCTATAAAAACTATAAAAATCAGAAAAATTCCAAAAACACCCAAAATTTCCTTGTATCTTATGTATATACTTGTATATATAATTTAAACCTAAGCTATATGTATATAGTGTATAACATGTATATAATGTATATAATTAACTTATAGATGTATTCTATATATTAAATTAAGTACTTAGAATAATTTATTATTTATATAACTTTATTCTATTATTATATATCAATTTATATAAACTAAATATTTACTTAACTAAGTAATTCTATAAACCTATTTAAATGTATATATTTATATCTGATATTGTACATATGTATTTATATATGTATTATAAACTATATAATACTTGTAATTTAATTTAATTATATATTTACAATAAAGAATTAAGTTATTAAGTTAATTAGGTAATTTATTAACTTAAAATAAAATAAATTTGTAATTTAAGTTAATACTGAAGTAACTTATAATGTTCATTCGTATCATAATATATTAAATATTTTGAACCTATCTATACTGGTATCTATAGATTATTTATATGTAAAACTAACTTAAACCAATATTTATTTGTATATAAAATAAATAAAGCTTCTAAAATATAATAAAAATGTATAATAAATAAGTTATTGTGTATTTTAATACTGTATAAAGTCAATTTTGTAATTAATTAATTTATTTATACTTTAATTGACAAATTAACATATAATTTAACATGTATAAACAACCATCTTTACCTAATTTATTATATAATTAACTTATTTGTAAAGTAATTATATAATTATGTAGCCTTATTTAAGGGCTTTACAATGGTACAATTTAATTTTAATTTAGATTAAATTATAGCCTTCAAATCGAGGGCCAAAGATTGCAAATCAAGATGCTATGCAAGATGTAGCAGCGCTAATTGGCACCGGCATTAGCACCACATCGTGTGGCACAAAATCGCACGAAGCGGTATAAAAGAGATTTATCGCATGGGCTGCTCAGTCATCATGTGAGCTGGGTGCACACACATACCCATACCCAAGCATACTTTACCGAGCATACAAGAGCATATTGAGACATTGTTACACAGTGTAGGGCCGGGGACCATGCACTGTAGTAGGGTCGAAATGGGCCTAATAATGAGCTATGAACTGGATTAAAAGCACCTAAATAGAAACTAGCATGGCCCAAGTAGAGGTCTGGTCCCACCAGTGAGGGTGCTGCATATCCCTCGAAAAGGATACCCTCCAATTGAAAAACCTAATTTTTATCTAAGTAAATAGTGCATGTGTGAGCGTGTTAAGAGGAAAGAACACCTTAAAATGACTAAGTGTTGGGCTCTTGAGAACTTTGTTTGTGTGTGCATGATGGGAACACCATCATGAACCATAACTAGCTCATTTTGATCTAATTAAGTCAATAAATGCTCCTACATAGCTGCCAGAGAGCCATATTTCACTACAAAGTCATTCTAAGGTAAAGATAAGAAAATAGGGTTAAAACTGTGGTTTTACCATCATATCATGAATCCAGTACAATAATGGGCTTTCCCAAGGGGTAATCAAGGGTCAAATGGTCCTAAACAGCTAACAAGTGGGTTGAAACAGACAGAAAAGGGTTTGCACGTGTTTTGAGAATTAAATGACTTTTGAAACCATAGAAACAGACCCACTTAATTAACTGAGATTCTGGTCAAGATAAAATTCACCTAAACCATCTAAAATTCATAGAAAAATATTCTCTAGGGTTTGAACCTTCAATTTGACCATCAGAACCTGTCTTGACCCAAAACAAAGTCTCAGACAAACATTTGCCCTAATGTGGGTTTTTGCATAAATTACCTAATTAAACTTAGTCAAAACCTAAATCTAACTTCACCAATGGATTCCTTGGGTCCAAATTAGGGTTTTACCAAAATTTGGGCCAATATGAGATCATCTTGACCAAGTTTACATTTTGGTCTAGTCAGACTCTTTCTATCTCATTCTGACCCTTAACTTTTGAATTCTCTTACAAATAGCCCCCCAACTTCTTTTTCTTCTTCACAAGTAGATCCCTACACCATTTTTGGAAGGTTAAACCTTCACTGTCAAGTTTCGAGCGAGGATTTCTCACTTGATTCTCAATCAATCTCTCCCAAAATTGATACAGGGATTCCTTGGAAAGTTACCTTCCATTTAAGCCATTCCTTGGGCTCTAAGTCTTTCCTAAAAGGCCATGCGAACCTTTCAAAGGTTATGATATCCTACTTCGCAAATACCTTCCAAGCTTGAAAGCTTCTTTCCAAGCTTGGAAGGGCTTCCTGTGGCCTATAAAAGAAACACCATCGCACGACTGTGCTTTCTAGCAAGTCTTGGCGTGTCAAACGGCCCTAAAAACCAACTTCGACCACCGTAGATCCCTGCTACAGTGACCCCCCTGGATACCCCTCTTCCAGCCATCAAACCATCAAATTAGACGGCCTAAACTCCTCCTCTCTTTGTTGTGACCCTCCCCAGCCAAAGGAAGGGCGTTCCAACATCTACATCGCCATCACCGCTTCTTCGCATCTCCCTCCTTCTCCGACTCTGGTCGACCAACACCGGAGCCCTCCGCCTCTCAACCACCTCGATAAGTCCCTCTCTTCCTCTCTCTCTCTCTTTCTATTTCATTTTTCCACCCTCGGAAACACACACAATCGCCAACTGCCGCCTCCCACACTTCATCTTCTCTACCTCTGGCGAAGCTCCGGCGACGCCTACACACCGCCACACTGCTCGAAACTTGCCGTTGTCACCTCCATCACCTCCATCACCTCCATCAAACCCTCAAAAAATTGGGGAATTTGGTTCCTTACTCGCTATGCCAAACACCGCATCAACGTACTTCATTTTCCGACGCCAACAGGCCACTTCACACACGTTCAACCCTCATGGACACTGCCATTGCATTTGCCTCATCAAGGAGAAACACCTGAGCGTACTAACTAGGGTGTTTGGCCCGTATTCATCTTCTTCAGATCTCAAGCCACTATGCCATTGGCGGAGCTTCTTTGAAGACCTCCAGGTGTTGTTCTTGCGTCTTCAGCTCCAGGAACTGCTCCCAGGTCGAGCAGAACACTCCCAGGAGGGATTTTAGGGTGACAATTGAAGTCGCCAGCACCTGCCACTGCCTCAATTTAAGCCTTCAACCCTACTGCTGCAACGCGCAAAGGAAAGGTGGGACTTTAATTCGACCTTAGAAGTTGAAGAGCATTTGCGGCCGCATAAGAGGAAAAAGTGTCTGGGGCTTATCACCTCAGAGACTTGGGGGGTGAGGTCCCCTACACCTTCACTTGGCCTCGTCCGTGACTCTGACCCCACGGATCTGACCATAACCTGATAACCCGGCTACACCTTACACTCCTCGGTTGCAACCCATGCCTGCAGCCCTAGACCCAGGTGCGCTCTAGGTCCAAGACTCGATAACCCGATACTGTTGGAGGCTCTGGGAGAGCGTGGCCCAAAGAGAGAAAGAGAGGATTGTGCGTGGGGGTAGGGGGTTTTGCTTTGAGAAGGTTTAGCTGACACTTAGCTAAAATTGAGGATCCTTCCCCCTCTACGTGAAGAAGAACAGAAGAGTAGAAGAAGGAAGAAGAAGGGGAGCCGCATAGGAAGAAAGGTAGAGAAGCAAAGAAGAAGCAGAAGAAGGAAAGCAAGAAGCAGAAGAAGAAATCTCATTAGATATTCAGATGGCTGAGATCATTTCATATATATATCTATTGAGTTCTATTTTCCATTATTGTAGGGAGAAATTGGTGTTTTAAATCACCATTTTACTTCATTCTTTTTGCAGTCTCATACTTGATCTTATTGCTACATTACTTTGAATCAATTTCTAATTACAATTTCGTATCTCTATTGTTTTAAATTACAATTTTAAGAATTGAATTCCTACTTGTTCCCAGTGAATGACCTCGGACTTTTTCGAGTATAAATTTTATCTATTTTTCATGAGATTTCAACTATACTACAACGCAATGATTTAAAGCTTGATTACGAGCAAGCAACATTCTGGTGCTGTTGCTGGGGAGCAATGTGCAATTCAGATCTATTGATTGCAATGTCAGGTTGGATTCTAACTTGCTACATCTCTTTTGATTGTGATCTATTTCAAGGACTCATTAAAGGAAGATCAGTCACACATCAACCACTCCAGGGGTAGGTAAACTCCATCTACCTTCTTCTAAGCCCCTGAATCTAAAAAATCTAAAAGAAAGGGAAAAAAATCAATTAGGGCTACTTGCATTCTATTCTTGGACAAATCATCAAGTTGCCTGATTTGATACATTCTAGAGAACATCCAAACCCTGATTTGTGCACCTACTTAGGATCTTAAGGTATCTAGGGCTATCACATTCTTGTTTGAGCCCTAGGTACCACATTTTGACAAATTAAATTGGACCAAATCAGAGCCAATTAAGGATTCCAGTTTAAGGTTTTAGAGACACACTTGCTTAATCAAGAATTGATCTTTTCAAACAATGTGTGCCTAAACCTTGATTGAATTGATCTATTAAAGCAAAACCCTAAAATTAGGATCTTAAATTTATTTGAACACTAAAAAGGGGAGCTAAATTTCTCAACAGGATAATATAGGTGAAGTTGACCCACCTTGTTTGGGTTAACCAATCTTCAAATTAGGTCACTTTTCACAAAAACATCTTAAAAGTTCAAGTGAAATCATAAGCACCCTTGCTCTTAATTAAAGCCAGTAGACTTAAGAGGTCAAGTTCCCATTCTGGTCTACTTGGATCATCAGTGACAAGAGAGGTCGAGAGGGGGAAACTCTGTAACTTGTGGGAACACTCTACCGTGTAGGGGTCTTTGCAGGACTCTCCCTCTATGGCTGCCCAGGTAATTCTCAAGTGGACGGCTTTCTGACTAAGGGGTATCATCCGGCCCGAACCTCTATAGTCATCTAAAAATTTTTTGGGTGTCTTGATTGGGTCCATCACATTCCTTCTCTCATCTAATCTATTGGTGCATGTTTGGGAGGAGGTCCTTACGACCATCCTTGAGGCCTCCATTAGATATTCACTCTCGTTGAGGTCGAGCCTCGACTTCTATGTTTGTGCAACAATCTGATCACATTGACATATCCTCTGATTCAGAACCCACTTCTCCTTCATCAGCTATGGATCACCAAGAAGAACAGCCTAATCTTGAGCAACAATTTCATGATTTCCAAAATTGAATCAATGCCATCATCAACCCACCACCGCGTCCTCAAATGCAAGATCACTATAATCCCGCAGCGGTGGAGATCGAACTCGAATCAACATTCCCGTAGGAGGACCTGAGGTAGATCTCAAGCCTAGCATGTTTCATATGACTCCAAAATTTCATGGCTTGAACTTCGAGGAACCTTTCCAGCACATCAAGAACTTAAAACATCTGGCCCACACCTTTAAGGTAGATGTACAGAATCAGGATGGATTACTCTTAAAGCTCTTCTCATTCTCCTTGGCTGACAAAGCCGCTAATTGGTTTCAGACTCAACCACACATGATCAACACATGAGAACTTCAAACTGCCTTCCTGCAAAAATTCTACCCCATCGGTCATACCAACACAATGCAGCACCAAATCACACACTTCTCCCAAGGAGCGGGAGAATCTCTACATGAAGCATGGGATCACTTTCTGGATCTCATGCGTAAGTGCCCCCATCACGGAGTTCCAAAGTGGGAACAAGTCCAATCTTTTTACCATAGACTCCGTGAAGATATCAAGCTCTTTGTCAATGCAACCTGTGGTGGTAGCATCATGGGTCAACATGAAGACACGATCTGAGAAATTCTCGAAAACATGTGCAAGAACTCCTTGAACAATGAGTCATTGGATGCGTACGACCGGACGTCCACCCACGCATTAACAAATAATCGGGGGGTACATGAATCCCAAGGCCTTTCCACATCAGTTGATCTGGAGTTGGTAGCTAGTCAATTGGACAAAGTCTCCATTATCGAGAAAAAGGTGGACGACATCACTCATCATCTACATAAATCCACCTCTGCACCTTAAGGCACATACGTGCTCCCACCCACGGGAAGGGAGGCTGCACACAACATCTACCACTCCCTGGGGATGGATACATATCCACCTCCATCTGATTATGGCTTCGAAGGCAACTCCGGATCAGGCCACCTTAGTTGGGGGAACTTTGAACCCTCATACCTTGATTATCTTAGACTTGCGAGGATCTTCACATCATCTAGAATAATCCTTTCTCCAACACTTATAACTCTGGATGTCATAATCATCCTAACTTTTCGTGTTCGGGTAATAACTCGAATCTATGACCTCAATTCCAACCTTGACCACAGGCTCTGTTACCTTATCAGCCTACCCAACCAAGGCCCACTCAAAACCTTCAATCTGGAACCACCTAAAGAAGATCATACATCTCTAATTCTCCAGACCTTGGTTGACATGCCAAAACAACACAAAGAAGAGATCTCTGAGTTACGAAATCAACTGGCCCAGCTGGCAAGTGCTCGCCAACCTAGTACACTTCCTTCTTAGCCTCTTCCTAGTCCAAATAACATGCCAAACCAGAGGCACTCTATGAACCCAAATCAAGGCCAAGCTCACTTTGTTTATCAGGCCCCTTCTGCCCCATCACCTAACAGGATGGATGCTTCAATTTCATACTCAGAATTTCAGTAGCAAGCACCTCTTTTGCCCACACCAAACCAGAATCAGGCGGGATTAAATTATGTTACTACTCGTATTGGCAAAACAACACAAGACCCTCCTTATCAAGCCACTCCCAGCCTGGTAATACAAACCCTAACCCTAGATTGGTCATCCAGGACACACCCATCCTAGATGAAGAACTTGAGCCAATTCTAGAGGAACCATCTAAGGTTCCATCTCCCGACGCCTTGACCAAGGGAAAAAGGACAACCAAACCCGTGGTAGCTGAGGAGGGCCTAGTTAAGCTCTTTGAGTAGGTCCATATAAACATCCCCTTGATGGATGCGATACACCACGTACCGGCTTATGCACGATTTCTGAAAAATGCGTGTACACTTAAGCGTAAGCCGCGAACCAAAGGTGGGAATCCGATCATATTGTGGAGCAAGCTATTTCCATCATTTTAAGCAAACTCCCACCTAAGGCAAAAGGCCTAGGCACCCCTTTGATCTCATGTGCAATCGGTGATATACAATTTGACCAAGCTTTACTAGATCTAGGAGCCTCCATAAATTTGATACCTACATCCCTACTAGACTACTTCGAGGAATCCGAGATTAAACCAACATAAATGACTTTACAGCTAGCCGACCGATCAATTAAGTCACCAAAAGAAATTCTTGAGGATGTCATAGTTAGGGTACATGATTTCTATTTTCCAGTGGCTTTTATTGTCTTAGACATGGAAGCTCCTAAGAATGTGAAGAATACACCGATCATACTAGGGAGACCCTTTCTAGCCACTGCCAGGGCCAATATCAATTGTGAGGAGGGCCCAATTGAATTAAAATTTGAGAGCAAGACACTGAAGATCGACATCTTCAAGGCCCAACAAGGAATTAATTGCGGAGTTATAGAATAGATTTGTGATATTGAGGCTGTGGTTGATGACTTATGTATCAAGGAAAACCTGACTATTTCTGATCAACCACAAGAGGATCAAAACCATAATTAGAGGAGTCCAAACTCATCCTAGACACACCCATAGCTCCTTCCTTTGCTCCCGACACCCACCCTGAACCACGTGCTGCTATTGACAACCTAGTAATGGAATTAAAGCCTCTTCTTGATCATCTAAAATACGTCTTTTTGGGTTCCAATCAGATGATTCTTGTGATTATCAACTCCCGACTCACACCTGATCAGGAAACATGCCTAATTTCTATTCTCCAGCAGCATCGGAGAGCCATTGGATGGACTCTCAATGATCGACTGGTATCAGGCCTTCATACTACATACATCACATATACACTAAAGAGGGCTCACGACCATCCCGTGAAATGAAGAGACCCCTAAATCCAAAAAGGAGATCATCAAGTGGTTAGATCTAGGATCATCTACCCAATCTCTGACAGTCGGTGGGTGGGCCCAATCCAAGTTGTGCCTAAGAAGGCAGGGCTCACCATCATCACGACTAAAATCGGAGAAACCATACCTACTCGTATAGCAAACTCGTGGAGAGTCTGCATTGATTACAGAAGACTCAATTCCTCCACAAAGAAGGATCATTTCCCACTACCATTCATTGATCAGATTCTTGAGAAACTAGTAGGAAATTGATTCTTCTACTTTTTGGACAGGTACTCCAGTTATAATCAGGTCGCAATCCATCCCGAGGACCAAGAGAAGGCCACCTTCACCTGCCCCTTCGGAACATATTCATTCCGAAGGATGCTGTTCAATCTCTGTAATGCACCCACTACTTTTCAGCAGTGCATGCTTGCCATATTCTCAGATATGGTAGGTGCATACCTTGAAGTCTTCATGGATGACTTCTCAGTATTTGTGAATCTTTTGATGATTGCCTCCTGCACTTGGTCCAAATCTTCAGGAGATGCATCGACGTGAACTTGGTTCTTTCTTGGGAAAAGAGCTACTTCATGGTACTTGAGGGAATTGTCTTAGGACATCTCATCTCTGAAAAAGGCACCCAGGTTGATCGATGGTCGCGCGTGTTTCACTTATTAGAAATCAGGGTTACAAGTAACTCGTCGTCGTAGTTGCAAAACACGTCGATCAGATAAAATTTATACTGAAACTCCAAGGGAGTCCCAGGTCGAACGCAAGGAGGCAACGTTTACTTTATTAAAAACTACGCTTCGATTCATTTCTTTTTGGGTATTTTGGGGTTTTATTATTTTTTTGTATTTTTAAAATAAAAGAAAACAAGCAAACGTATCACAAGATAGAGATGTGGAACAAATCTAATATATATTACTTCCAATGTCAATTACAATAAACTATGAGAGCATAAATAGAGAGGGGGTGAGAGGAAATCTCTCGAATTGGCTGTTCGATGAGACGACGACGCCTAGCGGAAGCTCGAACGAAGGAGGTGAGGGGCGAGATGACGGAGATGAGATGCAGGAGGACGTCGGGTCGAGGAAAGTTTCGACGTGGCTCCGGAATGGAGGTGAGAAGACAAAGGTGATCTGCTACCAAAATGGAGGTGGGAGGACGGCTCCAAGGCAACCTATGAAGGGAGATGGGAAGAGGGAGGAGTATTTGGTGGGGCAGAGGTTCGCTACACTAATAGGCACCTTGGGAGCTTGAGAACAAGCTCTAATGGAGCATTGGTAGGCCTGCTAGAGCTTGGGAGTAGGTGGGAGTAGAGTAGGTAGAGATGGCTTAGAAGGGAGGGGGTGTAGGTCCTTTTATAGTGGAGGAGAAGAGGCAAAAATAGGTATGGGACCATTAGTGACATCTAGGTCGTCACTGGAAGTGTCGCTGTAAGCAGTTCATGCCCGCTCATGCCCAAAGTTAGCTTTGCTGGCGTGCAAAGAATTAGTGACGGCTGTAAGCGTCGCTGTAAATACAACTCATGCGTCGCTGTAGGTCCATCTTACGCATAGCTGGCGCTGCGCTCCTACCTTGCCGCGCGCTCGCGCACCCATGCACTGGCGCTGCGCTGTGCGCATGCATGCCTGAGCGTGCGCGTGCACCTGTGGTGCTGCGCGCGTGCTGTGCTGCGTGCGTGCAATGGCGGCCTAGGCAGCGCCACGTGGCGCAGTCTAGGTCATCCATCTTCTTGTTGTAGGGGCTGCTACAGAGGTCGGATTAAATCAATTTTCACACCGTTAGGCTGCGATAGTCATCCCATATCCATCCACGTTGTCGAATTTATCATTTGAAGCTCCATGTCTCCTAGTCCCTTGGCCGTTGATCTTCCTCAAACTGCATATGGTGCTACGGGACTCCGATCAAGGCGATTTCAGAGGCGTTGGACTCCGATCATCGTCTTGATCAGATCCGTATGGTCGGATCATCAATTTGAGGCTCCAAAATAAATATCCTTCTCTCCTAACCACAAAAAAAATGCAATTAAACTAAATTATATACAACTACTCTAAATGCAGAATGATGCATGCTATGCAATATTTATAACATGAAATGCAAATCTAAGCTTAGGAACATGCATGAATAGGCATTTTACCCTCAATAAATGTGTTTACATCAATCGAGCCAAGGTAAATCTGATTTCCAAACTCCCTATGCTTAACTCGGTAAAAGACATCCGATCCTTTCTGGGGCATGCCGGTTTTTACCGTTGATTCATTCCCAATTTTTCGAAAATCACGTGCCCCCTGACTAATCTTTTATCTAAGGATGTTCCCTTTGAAATCTCCAAGGAGTGCGCTTAGTCATTTGAGATCCTGCATGATCGAGTTACCCAAGCACCTATCCTGCAATCCCTTGATTGGTCTCAACCCTTTGGGATCATGTGCAATGCATCTGATTATGCTGTAGGGGTGATACTTGGGCAGAAAAAAGATGGGAAACCCATGGTCATCTACTACTCTAGCAAGACATTTGATGAGGCTCAACGTAACTATACAGTTACTGGGAAAAGGTTGCTAGCCGTAGTATTTTCCCTGGAAAAATTTAGATCATATCTTTTGGGTTCCCATGTTATCATATACTCAGATCACACTACAGTGAGGCATCTCCTTTCGAAGAAGGATGTGAAACCTCGACTAATCCACTAGATCTTGCTGTTGCAAGAATTCGATCTCGAGATTCGCGATAAAGCTGGAAAATAGAACGTGGTAACTGACCACTTGTCTCGTCTTCCTTCTTCCGTCATCGACTTGTATGGTCCAATCACTGAGCATTTTCCAGATGAGCACCTGCTAGCCATTCACAATCTCCCATGGTTTGCTGATATTGTAAACTACTTGGTTATGGGGAAAGTTCCACTAGATTGGCCGACTTCCAGGAAGGACAAATTGATTACCGAGGCCGAGTATTATATTTGGGAGGAACCATACCTTTTCCACATCAGCAATGATCAAGTGATCCGGAGATGCATTCTTGACGACGAGGTCAATGATGTAATGTCATTCTGTCACGACCAGGCCTACGGTGGCCATTTCTATAGGTGTAAAACCACACGAAAATTCTCCAATGTGGGTTCTTTTGGCCCACTTTGTTCAAAGATGCATTGACATATTGTAGGGCAAGTGCTCGTTGTCAGACCCTCGGCAACATGGGCCCACGGGATATGATACCCTTGAGCCCGATTATTGTGTGCGAAATCTTTGATATATGGGGAATTGATTTCATGGGACCCTTTCCCATATCTAACATCTTCGAATACATTCTACTTGTTGTTGATTATGTCTCTAAATGGATCGAAGCCATTCCCACGAGAACTAGTGATCATAAAGTTGTCCTCCGATTTATCCAAGAGAACATTTTTACCAGATTTAGGGTTCCTAAGGCCATCATTAGTGATGGCGGGTCTCATTTTACCAATGTGCACTTCCAATCCCCGATGAAAAAGTATGGGGTGTCACATTGTATGTTGACTCCTTACCACCCTCAGACTAATGAACTGGCAGAACTATTAAATCGAGAGATCAAAAAGATCCTTCAGGTCACTGTTCAGCCTGATAAAAAAGATTGATCTACTCACCTTATGGAAGCCTTGTGGGCCTATAGGACCGCCCACAAAACCCAATTAGGCATGTCTCCCATCAGATTAGTGTACGGTAAGGCATGTCACCTTCCTGTTGAGATGGAGCACAAGGCTTATTAGGTAGTACGGAAATGCAATTTGGATCTAGTGAAGGTTGGAATGCACCATTGGTTGCAATTAAGCGAGATCGAGGAACTACGGAATGATGCGTATGAGAACTCGCGTATCTACAAAGAGTGGGTTAAAGCCTTCCATGATAGGCACATTGTACGAAAATATTTCCACCCTGATCATAAAGTTCTACTCCTTGATGCCAAACTCAAACTTTTCCCAGGGAAACTCAGATCAAAATGGATTGGACCATTCTTGGTGAGACGAATCTTTGGAAATGGAGCCATTGAAATTAGCGAACTCAGCCTGAATTCTGCACCTTTTATCATGAACGGTCAGAGACTCAAACCGTTCGTCGAACCCACTGACTCAAACTTGGCTGAGGTATCTTTTGCCCTCCATTCTCCCTAAGCTCATTTGTGCCCAGCCGATGGCGTTAAACTCAACGCTTAACGGGTGGCAACCCATCATTTTTTCTAAAAAATCAAAACCCTCCTTGACACATCTTATGCTGAACTCATATTGCACTTTAGGGTTCATCCATTAGAACAGCTGACTCCACCTCTGATACCCATAGTCGAGCTTGAAATCGTCCGCAACAGTCATCCTGACCCAGCCACCCACCCAAAACCTATTCTAATGAATGATCTAAGCTAAACTTGAACCCACCTAATTTACAATGAGGGCATTGCAAATTGTAGGCATGGGGGGGTATTAAAGTGCAAAATGCTGTGAGAATAACTTCACAAGAAATGATTTCATAAAAAAAATCACATATTCCAAAAAGAAAAAATAAAAAATAAAAAATTGAAGAAAAAAGAACAAATATAGAAGGGAGGAAATTTTGAGTGAATTATTGCATATCATTTTTGAGGAGAAAAGGGGAGATAAAAATGTCAAGAAGGAGCATAATTTGAAAAAGAAAAGACAAAGAGATAGTCATTAGTAAAAAATTAAGGAATTGACTTAGTTCTAGGCCAAATCAAAAATAAAGAAAATGAAAGACAAAAAGTGCTAAGAGACAAAAGAGATTAGTATGAACCCTGATCTTAAGCCTCTTGTGCTGTGATTCTCGGCTTAAAATTCAAGTATCTACTAAGATCTAGATAGTACTCAAGAGGTTGGGGAAAATGCGAAGCTTAAGTATTAGGTTTAAGGCTTAGGGATTATTTGGCCTTGTTAACTGACCTCTGGTTTATGGGACTCGGTAACCTAAGCACCCCAATCCACACACAGTCTGGTTCAATGCGTTTAATTAGCATAATCGCGTGTTAAATCTGTTCTGAAAAACTTACCTAGATTAGGAGCGGTTGATAACACAAGTTGATTTGGACGAGTTCCTGGTGCGGAGAGGTGGGAAATCCCCCTCGAAGATGCGCAATAACATGTCATCTCCTCGGTGCTTGTCTCTTAGGATATCTAAATATCCCACCAGGGGCATGTAAGCACCTTGTGTTGGTTCAAATGACATGGGCAGCATTATCACGAAATGTCGATTCCCAGGGTCTGGATTTAGCTACAGAATGCCATGGGTGAGATTATCTCAAAATCTCGAAAGCCAGGGTTCTGGGGGTTGCCATGGGTGGTGCTATCTCGAAGCATCGATTGCTAGGGACCCTGCGAGGATTGATGGTGGGAACTAGGAATCTGATACAACTGTGTTCTAAAGCTAATCCAAGGATAAAAATAAAAAGAAAAGAGAGAGAAAACTCTCTTAAAATAAAGAAAAATTCTTCTCTCTCTCTTACAAAAATACACTGCAAACTGAACTTTGGCTAAAACATGTTATAAGCACGGGTGCTTTAACCGTAGAGTTCAACGAACCGTAGGTTAGTTCCTGTGGGCCTTAGAAACCTTCGTGATGAACTGAGGCTAGAGCTGGTCAGGTCCGGATCTTGGTTGATACTTGAGTACCTCTAAGCCTACTATCGGCATTCTGACCTAATCTACGAAAAGAAAGCATAAATCAAAATTCTGAGCATTCAAAGGCATATGGTCTAGAATTAATGTTAATTCCAAAAGAGTTTGCTTAGAGATTAGAAAAAGCTAGGCAGGGGGGTATGATGGGAACACCATCATGAGCCATAACTAGCTCATGTTGATCTATTTAAGTCAGTAAATGCTCCTACAAAATTGCTAGAGAGCCATATTTCATTGCAAAGTCATTCTGTGGGAAAGATAAGAAAAAAGGCTTGAAACTGCAGTTTTACCATCATATCATGAATGAAGTACAATCATGGATTTTCCTAGGGGGTAATCAAGGGTCAAATGATCCTAAAAGGCTAACAAGTGGGTTAGAACAGATAGAAAAGGGTTTGCACGTTTTGAGAATTAAATGACTTTTGAAACCCTAAAAAGAGACCCACTTAATTAACTGAGGTTCTGGTCAGGATAAAATTCACCTAAACTCTCTAAAATTCATAGAAAAATATTATCTAAAATTTGGAATCTTCAATTTGACCATCAGAACCTGTCTTGACCCAAAATAGTCTCAGATAGACATTTACCCTAATGTGGGTTTTTGCATAAATTACCCAGTCAAAATTATTTAAAACCTAAATCTAACTTCATCACTGGATTCCTTGGGTCCAAATTAAGTTTTTACCAAAATTTGGGCTCAATCTGAGATCATCTTGACCAAGTTTGCATTTTGGTCCAGTCGGACTCTTTTTATCTCATTTTGACCCTTAACTTTTGAATTCTCTTACAAATAGCCCCCCAACTTCTTTGACTTCTTCACAAGTAGGTCCCCACGCCATTTTTGGAAGGTTAAATCTTCACCGTCGAGTTTCGAGTGAGGATTTCTCACTTGATTCTCAATCAATCTCTCCTAAAATTGATACGGGGATTCCTTGGAAAGTTACCTTCCATTTGAGCCATTCCTTGCGCTATATGTCTTTCCCAAAAGGCCATGCGAACCTTTCAAAGGTTCGGATATCCTATTTTGCAAATACCTTCCAAGCTTGAAAGCCTCTTTCCAAGCTTGGAAGGGCTTCCTATGGCCTATAAAAGAAACACCATCGCATGACCGTGCTTTTCAGCAAGTCTTGGCACGTCAAATGGCCCTAAAAAGCTATCTCCGACTACCGTAGACCCCTACCTCGGTGACCCCCCTGGATCCCCCTCTTCAGGTCGTCCAACCATTAAATTGGATGGCCTAAACTCCTCTCTTCGTCGCGACCCTCCCCAGCCAAAGGGAGGCCATTCCTCTGTCTGCATCGTTGTCACCGCTCCTTTGCATCTCCCTCCTTCTCCGGCTCCGGTTGACCAACACCGGAGCCCTCCGCCTCTCAACCACCTCGCTAAGTCCCTCTCTTCCTCTTTCTCTCTTTCTATTTCATTTTTCCACCCTCGCAAACACACACAACCGCCAATTGCCGCCTCCCGCACTTCATCTTCTCCGCCTCTAGCGATGCCTACACATCGTCACACTACTCGAAACTTGCCGCTGTCACCTCCATCAGCTCCACCGTGCTCCATAGACCAAAACCCCTCAAGAAATTGAGGAATTTGGTCCCTCACTCGCTACGCCGAACACCACACCAACGCACTTCATTTTCCAAAGTCGACAGGCCACTTCACACATGCTCACCCCTCATGGACACCACCGTTGCATTCGCCTCATCAAGGCAAAACTCCTGAATGCACTGATTGGGGCATTTAGCCCATATTCATCTTCTGTAGGCCTCAAGCCACCGCGCCATTGGCGGAGCTTCTTCAAAGACCTCCAGGTGCTGTTCTTGTGTCTTTACTCCAGGCACTGTGCCCAGGTCGAGTGGAACACTCCCAGGAGGGATTTTAGGGTGACAATTGAAGTCACTAGCATCTACCACTGCCTTAATTCAAGCGTTCAACCTTGCTGCTACGACACGCAAAGGAAAGGTGGGACTTTAGTCGCACCTCGAAAGCTGAAGAGCGCTTGCGGCCGCAAAAGAGGAAAAAGTGTTTGGGGCTTATCGCCTCAGACACTTGGGAGGTGAGGTCCCCTGCACCCTCACCTGGCCTCGTCTGTGACTCTGACCCTGTAGATCTGGTCGAAACCTAATGACCCTCCTACACCTTACATTCCTAAGTTGTGAGCTATGCTCGTAGCCCTGGATCCGAGTGTGGTCTAAGTCCGAAACCTGATAACCCAGTGTTGTTTGAGGCTCTGGGAGAGCATGACCTAAGGAGAGAAAGAGAGGATCGTGCACATTGGCAGGGGTTGTTTTGCTCTGAGAAGGTTTGGCTGACACTTAGCCAAAATTGGGGATCCTTCCCCCTTGACGTAAAGAAGAAGAACAAAAGAACCGAAGAAGGAAGAAGAAGGGGAGCCACACAGGAAGAAAGGCAGAGAAGCAGAGAAGAAGTAGAAGAAGGAAAGCAAGAAGCAGAAGAAGAAATCTCATTAGATATTCAGACGGCTGAGATCATTTCATATATATATCTATTGAGTTCTATTTACCATTATTGTAGGGAGTAATTGGTGATTCAAATCACCATTTTACTTCATTCTTTTTGCTGTCTGATACTTGATCTTATTGCTACATTACTCTGAATCAATTTCTGATTACAATTTTGTATCTCTATTGTTTTAAATTGCAATTTTGACAACTGAATTCCTATTTGCTCTCAGCGAATGACCTCAGACTTTTTTGAGTATAAATTTTATCTTTTTTTCGCGAGATTTCAACTATACTACAACGAAACGATTTAAAACCTGATTTCGAGTGAGCAACAGTGCACTGTGTACATATATATATGTGTGTGTGTAAGTATATAGTATATATGTATATAAATAATGTAATTAAATAAGTATATGTATGTAAATAAATAGCGTATACTATAATATATATATGTATATAGCATATATGTGTAAAATAAGTAGGATATTATTGTTTGAGTTGTTATATGTAAATAACACCAAGAGCTTTAGTGACAAATAGATCTGTCACTATATATATAATTATATGTCAGTATAGATAAGTACTTTCTTCTTAGGTTATACATATAGTTTACTAGGGTTTTACTGACTTATATATCTATTACTATATGTATAATATATGTTATTAAAGGTATTAGTATATTAATTTAACTTAGTATAGTATAGACTAGTAGCTATTTTTGTACTTATACTTAGGTATTAGGTATATTAGTTGTAACTAGTTACATAGGGTAATATTAGCTAATTTTTTATGCCAGTTTGTGTACATATGACTATTTCAGGCATTTTAATTGTATCTTCTGTAAATAATTAGCCTATTCTTTCATTCATTTATTCATTTTGAAAATAAAATCAACATTTTTGGAATTAAAGAATATTTTTGAACTTAGAGAGTGATGTACATCAATAACTGCCTCTTAGTGAATGACTTGGAAACAAACCAGCAAATATTGTAAATAAATAAAATTGACGACATTAGTTTGCATTCATGACATATACTCCAATAACGACATTTAATTAAACATTTTTAATGCAACCCAGTCGTCGAAGATCATATTTTTGGAGCTGTTGCTGGGACAAAAAGCCGTCAACAGTTTTTTATTGTGATTGTTTGCAATTATCATAGAAAGTCGACTAGTACCAAACCTCTTAGAATATTTTTATATGAATTTTAGGAGATTTAAATTGATTTTATCCTGACCAAAACCTCTTCAATTTAAGCGAGGCTGATAATTAGGGTTTTGTGTACCGTTTTCACCCTCGAACTACGTGAAACCCTTTTTCTGTCAATGTGGACCCACTTTTTGGTTTTTTTATGCTTAATTGACCTTTAATTAACCCCCGAGTAACCCCGTGATTAATCTACATTCATGATGTGATGTTAAACACCAGAATTAACCATATTTTATTTTCTTCTCAAAACATATTAGAGTGGAATTATTGTCCTTAGGTGATCATTTAGGAGCATTTTATCTCTTGATTCCGACTAATTTAAGTTAGTTATGATGAATGGTGGTGTTAACATCATACCCCCATGCATAACTTTTGCTACTCCCTAGCAAAATCTCATGGAAAGAACTAGATCTCTAAACTATGTTTTGATGTTCAAATGCCTGATTGTGCTTCTTCTCTAGAAATCAGATTAGAATACCAACAATAGGCCTAGAGGTACTTAAGTACCAGCCAAGATCCATACCTGACTAGCTTCAGCCTTGAGTCTGCCACGAAGGTTCCTAAGGCCCACAAAGACTGCCCAGAGGTTCATTGACCCTAGCAGTTAAAGAACTCGTGTGCAGACATATCAAGTCCAAGTTCAGTTTGCTAATGCAATTTTTTTGATAAGAGAGATATAGAGGGATTTTCCATTTTGAGAGTTTTCTCTCTTTTCTTTTATATTCCCCTAAATCTAACATCGGATTGGCCCTAAACACGGTTTGTATCGAATTCCTTGTCCCCACCATCAATCCTCGAAGGGTCTCTAGCTTTTGATGCTTCGAGATAGCACCACCCATGGTGACCCCTAGAACCATGGTTTTCGACACTTCGGGATAGTGCTACCTATGGTGTTCTATAGCTAAATTTAGGCCCTGGCAATCAACATTTCAGGATAATCCCACCCATGGACCTGAACCAGCACAAGGTGCTTACGTGCCCCTAGTAGGATATTTAGATATCCTAGGAGATAAGCACCGAGGAGATGATATGTTATTACGTAGCTTAGAGGGGAGTGTTTTTCATTACACCTCTCTGTGCTGGGAGACAAGTTGTGTCTTTGAGCTGCTCCTAAGGCATATCTTTGGGATGACTTTTCATAATGGAACACTTTTGGCATTATTTCTTCGTTAAGTGCACTAAACCAAACCGGTGTGTGAATTTTGGGTGCTTGGGTAATGCGGGAAACTACGCGATGGGAATTAGATTTTGAAAGCCCATCATTGTAGTTCGATTTACGAAGCAATCTGTCAACAGATAAAATTTTATTGAAATTCGTAAAGAAATTTCAGGTCGAACACATGGAGGCGAACGTTTGGTTAAAAATATGCGTTTGTTTTGTTTGTTACGAAATAGATTAGCTGGTCGAAAACTAGCTATCTATTTAACAAATAATAAATAGAAGAGAGAGAGAGAATATTACAAATAAAGACAAAAGAGAGGTAGAATAAACATGGATTTCATCATCAAATATTGTTTATTACACTAATCATCACAAATAGAAAGCAGGAAATCTACGCTAGAAAGTAGTAAATCTACTCTAGAAAGCAATAAAGAGAATGAAGAGCGAAGTATCCTCCTCAACAATTGCTTGGAGGATGAGCCGGATAGGGCGATGCCTGGAAGACAGAGGACGAAGTAGGAAGAAGGAGGACGAAGTGGGAGGAACCGGGGGCAAGCAGGACATCGTCGTCGTCGCAGGATCTGCTTCCCGAATGGAGTGAGAGGACAACCGAGGGATGCTCCATGAAGGGGGGAGGTGGAAAAACTCTAATTTTTACTCTAGTGGAGCATCTCGGGTTTGCGACAAGCTCTTAGAGCTTTGGAGGGGATGAGAGAAGAGAAGAAGGGGTAAATGAAATGTAAGGGGAGTAGGGCTATATATAGGTGTAGACTGGAGGGGGAAAATAGGTTTTTTAGTTTTAAAACATTAAATGAGGGGATCTTTAGTGACGGATATAACTATCACTAAAGCCCCCACGTCGCTGTTCATGCACCCATGCCTCTACCTCTTCGCTTTCAACCATGCAAAGCATGCCTGCGCTCAGACCATCACAGTCGTTCGATTGCAATCCCATGCTCCTCAAGTGGCCATGTCAGGTGCCGCTTCCTTTCCATCGTTGAAGCACGTTCTCCCAGCATTGAGGCTTCGTTGATGCTTCTCAGCCATCAGATGAAGATATGATGGCTCAAGATCGAGCACATTTCCAATCATCCT
Organism: Thalassia testudinum; assembly: GCA_037157565.1. Lineage (NCBI taxonomy): Eukaryota > Viridiplantae > Streptophyta > Magnoliopsida > Alismatales > Hydrocharitaceae > Thalassia > Thalassia testudinum. Next base: position 105,768,984 of record JAZHRO010000073.1, on the reverse strand, counting down.
CACCCACTCGATCTTGATCAGACGGCCGTGAAACCCCACAGACGTCTTATGCTGTGGGTTGATCCGATCTGATAGAGGTGACATGGCTCAATCCGCACCCTCCATGCATAATCTGACGGTTGAATTTTCATTGGATTGTTGAGGATGGGGCACACGGGGAGTTTCAATCCTACGTCCTTGCAAGTGGGTAAGCCACTAATCCATTTCTCTGCGTGCATGGATTGTCGAGTAGGCCACCAACCATGCACGTGCTCACAACCATTAAATCAAAGATCAGTGGTTGTGATCTCCCGAAGGCTGCATCTTTGGAGTGGAGAGTCTTGGTGAGGAGTGATCTCAGCCGTTGGATTGTGATCTAATGGCTGAGATCCGATGGTGCAGATGAGGAGATAGAGACAACAGGCCAGCCTTGGGCTAGTATGGGCGGCTGAGATGGTGCCACATGGCACCATCTTGGCTGTCCATCTTCTATGAGTTGTAAATGGTGCCATGGATGTTGGATTGGACTGATTTTTGCGATGTTAGGCTGAGATTGTCGATCCAAACCCATTCGTGCGGTCATATTTGTCGTCTGAAGTGTGGATTGACACCATCCTGGCCCTTAATCTCTGATCTTCCTCGGACTATATTTGATGCTACGAATGTCTGATCGGGGCAATCTTAAGGTCGTTGAACTCCAATCCTCACCCTGATTAGATCCGTGCGATTGGATTTTTAGTCTGAGGCCCTGATTAAAACTCACCCTATCCTTGGCCATAAAAGAAGACAATTACTATACAATTTGTATAATTTGACCTAAATGCATGATTATGCATGTTATGCAATATTTACAATGCATGATGCCGATATGGTACTAAGAACTTGCATTAATAGACATTTTTGGCTATTTAGATGTATGCACATCATTAGGTTACCAAGTCCCGCAAACCAAAGGATAGGCAAAGGGGCCAAATAGTCCCTAAGCCTTAGATTTAATACATCAGCCTTGCACTTTTCTCAACCTCTTGAGAACTAATTCGAATCTTAACAAATATGTAAGTGTTTAAGCCCTAAAACAGGACCAAGAGGCCTAACATTAGTACTTTTACTAATCTTTTTATCTTTAGCACTTCAGGACTTAATCCTTGTTTTGATTTGGTCTAGAATTTAAGTAGATCACATAAACAATTGCTAAGACTATCTATTTTTTTCTTGATTTTGCTCCTTTGACATTCTTTGTATTTCCTCCTATTTTCCTCCTCAAGAAAGATTTTCCATTTAGTTCATAAAATTTTTCGTCCCTTTCTCCATTTTTTTTGAATATGTATATTTTTTTTTGTGAGAACACCTTAGAGAATTGAATCCCATTTGTTTTGCACTTTAATACACCCCCATGCCTAAGTTTTGCAATGTCCTCATTGTAAACCAAGTGGATACGAATTCAACTTGGTTCATGGATTAGAATAGGGTGAAAGGGTAGGTGAACAGGTTGGGATGACTATTGCAGACAATTTCAAGCTTTAATACAAATACTAAAGGTGGAGTCAGCTGTTCTAAAGTTGAACCCTAAAGTGCAGTAGGAGTGTAGCTCAAAAATGGATCAGAAGGGTCTCGGGTTTTTGGAATGATGGGTTGCCTCTCGATAAGCATTAAATTCAATGACTTCAGCCGAGTAGAAGGTGGTCAAGGAGAAGGGGTGGTCAAATTGGAGGAATTTTGTAGAATAAGCACCTTGATGAATAATCTGGTTGGTCCAATTAGGTGCTTGTTCAGATCAATAGGCAGATGATGTAGACCAAACCTAATCAGTCTAGTGGGTTAATGGATATGAATCAATAGATGTGGAGCCTACCAGATGATTTGTTGCTAGAAAAGGTGTGGAAATATGAATCTAGGGTTTGGTTGAATCAGCTCAGCCTGATTAGAGTAGGGGACCTCAAAGGATAATGGATTCGTGGAAAATGTAGGAACCCTACTAGTGGGATCAGAGGTGGACAAAATGTGGCTGATAGTTTGATCAATGTCTGATTCCTGGTTGACATACGGACTATCGGGTTGCATTAAAAATGTTAAATTATGTGTTGTTATTGTAGTATAGGTTTCAAAATTGCAAACCGATGTCGTATTATCCTTATTTAAGTATAATTTTTACTAGTTTGTTTTCAGGTCATTCACTGGGAAGCAGTTATTGATATACATCACTCTCTAAGTCCAAAAATGTTCTTTAATTACAAAATTGTTAATTTTATTTACAAAATGAATGAATCAAAAAATGAAAGAATTGGTTAATTATTTACAAAAGAATCAATTGATGTGCATTATAATGCTTAAAACAAATGTACAATAAACATGCATCAAAAACTAACTAATATTACACTATGTTAATTATATACAACTAATACAAGTAATACCTAAGTATAGGTACAAAAATAGCTATTAATATCTACTATATTAAATTAACTTAACATACTAATATCTATAGTAACATATATTACATATACAGTAACATATATATACATCGCTATAACTTTAGTAACATATATACATAACCTAAGGTAAAAAGAGCTACTTTTATTAGTGTATATACATATGTACAGTGATGGATATATTTGTCACTAAAGCTCTAGTTTATTCATATATATAAGATCTCAAACATGTATCTAATCTACTTAACATATACATATATATTATATACATATATATATTATACCATATTATACGTATATATATATACATACATGCAGTACATCACAAACATGCACAGCACTTAGGCATTTAGGGACTTCTCTCTTCCTTCTCATTTTCTTCTTTAACACTTGGATGTTTTAGGATGTCCTTTCTCTCACTCAGACATTTATTCTTACTTAGATCAAAAATTTGTTTTAATGTGCTGGTGGCCTACTTCCGGAGGATACACAGCACCCATATAGGTGGGACTAGACTCATACTAATAGGCCACCATAGTTCATTTTAAGTGTATTTTTATGCATTTTCTAGGCCCATACTAGGTCCACATGCCTGCACACCTACGTGCGCTCACGCGCACACGCATGCACCTAGGCATGCCTGTAGGCACACGTGGCATGCAAATTGAGAATAATGACCTGTATGCATGTTTGGTGCCTAGCACTTGACGACTGAAGAGCCATTCGCATGAAAACTTCTTATACCGCAACATTGCTCTTTCTCCACACAATGTGGCACACTGTGTATGTGCTACCTTAGCGCAATTCAATGCCACGTGCGTGAGAAATTAAGGATTTTGGCCCTCGATTTGAGGGCCATAATTTAATCTAAATTATAATTAAATTATATGGTTACAATCCTTATATTGGGCTACTTAATTATACAATTTATTTACAAAAATAAGTTATTTAAATATATAATAAAATTAGCTAAAGTTGGCTATTTATACACAATTGGCCTTATACAGTGTTAATGAATATAATAAATTATTTATTGTATATTTTTAATATATTTTAGAAACTTTATTTTAAATTATATACATTTAAATACATGTTTTAGCTAATTATGTACATAATTAAGTTATAAATACTGTAATATACTATAAATACAGTATAAATACGTTGAAAATATTTAATATAACATTATACAAGTATACATTATAACTTACTTCAGTTTTAACTTAAATTACTAATTCATTTTATTTTAAGTTAATAAATTACTTAATTAACATAATTGCTTAATTATTTACTGTAATTGCTTAATTAAATTAAATTACAGGTATTATACAATATATAATACATAGTTAAATGTGTATGTACAGTATTAAGTATAGTTATGTACATATAGATAGGTTTATATAATTACTTAGGTTATTATAAATTTAATTAATATGAATTAATAGATAATTTTACAATAAAGTTATTTATACAATAAATCATTTTAAATATTTAATTTAATATACATAGAATACATATATAAGTTATTTATACACATTATTTACATATTATATACTATATACATATAGCTTAGGTTTAAGTTATATTTACAAGTATATACATAATATACAAGGTATTTTTGGATATTTTAGGGGTTTTTTTGATTTTTATAGGTTTTATATAGATAGTAGAGGTAGGGGATGAGAGATAAAGGGTGAGGTGAGAGATAGAAGAATTCTATTTGTGATGTTTGAGTTTGGTTCTTTTATTAAGTTTCAAGATATACTAAACCGTTGATTGGTATGTTCTACCAAGCTGAGGGTTTAAATTACCTTAAAACTTGGTACACACCTAAAGGAATACATGATCTTACTCAAGACAGGTTTATTTTATTTTTTTGTGATTTTTTAAAGTATTTTAGTTATTTATAAAGCAAGCTCAATGTAGGCCTTAAAGGATGTTTGGAACATGAAACCAAAGGCCTAAAGATAGTTCTAAAAACTAAAACATCAACTTAAACATTTCAAAATGTTTAGCCTATCGCATGAAAGGTAATTGAGCCAATCAACATGACTTTTGCATTGAATTTCAATAAAATCCCATGTTGGATAGTTTGAGCATTAAACATGTAGCTGATAGTAAATTTTAAATCCAATTCACAAGCAATTCTCATCCAATTTAAATCTAATTCAAGTACACGAATAATTGTATAAGAAGTTCTAACAATATACAATACAATGTCAGCCCATTACAACTTAAATCCAATCACAATTCAGCCTGTTTAAACCTTCAAATCCACCCCATAACCCTACCATTCAGGCGCTGCTACTAATTTAGTAGCCAATAGTTGCTTATGCTATCCTATTCCAGATCAAAGTTGCCTCCACTACCAGACTACTTAATCTCCTGATGCAGCTACTGTTGCTATTGTAGCAGCTACTTAGAACATGAAACCAGCAGCTGGAAGCTGCTGTGTTACTCCAAAACCCATGCATGAAATAGATCTTCACATTGAAATCATCATAAAACAAATCAAGAGGTCCAAAACTCATCTCCAACCCAGATTTTGCATCAAAATCCAATGATAACCTAATTGATCTCTTCTATAAGGCCATAGACAACTTAATAGAAAGAGATCAATAGAACACTAAAAATCCACTCAAAGTATCTTCCAATCCTTCATTAAAGTCTATCAAATTTACTAACATAGCCTTAATTTCAGATTGAAAGTCTTTTGAAAGTAAGGAATCATGTTGCCCCTAATTTGGGCCTTTTAATGTGGATCACAAGTGATTTGATCACTTGATCTTCTTGAATGACATTGATTGATGTTGAAGAAGATCTAGTGACTTGAAAATAAAATTTTCCATAGATGCCACTTTTTGGTAGGCTAGTTACGAAAGAGGCAATGGAGGGAAGGTGCTTTGGCAACTACGCGGCTAGGGTTGGGCAGCAGTGGGAGGAGGATGGATGGAGGACTTGGAGACCCAAATCTTGGAGGAGAAGGGAGAGTAGAAAAATATTTCATCAGGGAAGGGTTGTAAGGGATGGGATGAGAGAGGGCTGGAGGAGGACTAATGGCTACATCCTTTGTTATCGATGTAGAAGAAAGGGCACATGGCTGTGATCTACCGGTCTCCACTTGTGTGTCTGGCATGTGGAGGGCATGGCCATAAACGTGACTCATATGCTAAAGTCGATATGCAACCAACAAAGGAGAATCAATCGTGCTATAAGCCAAAGGGTTTTGATGTGCCACCGCCCCCACCACCGCCTACGAACTTCAGCCATACAGTTGACGTGGAGGTTCAGATGTCAGAAGACATTCACTCGACGGAGATGGTGCTACTAGGTGTGTTGATATGTGAGGTGATGATGGGGAACCCATCAATTGACTGCTTTCATCAACTGGTGAGTTCTATCTCCCTCATTTCGCTAGGTTGGAAGATTGCTACCTTATCTCCATCACATTTTCTTGTATTTCATTTGGGGATGATTGATGGGGAAAGATTTAGATTTCGATCAAGTAGCTTTGAGAATGTCATGGTGCTGTGGAGATTGGTATCTCCTTTTGATGGTGCTTTGCCGAATTGTCCACCTCAGAGAGTAGGAAGCAGACGTGTTAATCTTGAGATTAAAGGACTACCTTTGCATCTTAGAACAAGAGGTGTGGTAGCCACAGTGATCGTTGGGTTCACCAAATTATCTGATGGTGTAGATGTGGGCGTCTGGGAAGGTGATGGCCGTGTTTTGAAGGTTGGTGTTGAAGTTTTCAAAAGTGGGTTTGTGCTAGAGATAATTATACCTAGATGTGGAGGAAGATCTTGGCTTATTCGGCTGTCTCTTGGTGACTATGAAATAATACATCAAGAGCAAGTGTAGGATAAGACGTTTCTGGAAGTGGTAGGTGATGTTATTCACTCTGAATCGGGTTTTAAAATCGTCATGTTGTAGTATAGTTCGGATTAGTGTGAAAAATAAATAATATTTATACTCGAATATCAGAAATGAAGTCCGAGGTCGAACACAGGGAGCAATTGGCAAAAATAATTCTCAAGATTGCAATATAAGCAATGTATAATAGAACTCCAAATAAGAATGATATATAAATGAAAGTGAATGTCAGATAATGCAAAAAGAATGGGGTAAAATGGTGAGTTGAATCACCAATTACCCCTCACAATTATATCAAATATGTCAATAGTAACAATCAATCTAAAGTCACGTAGGATAAGTGCACAATGCACTTCTATTGAATCTCGAACATCTGCTCAGCCGATCAGATGGGTTAAATCACCCAAAGGTATTGCACTTCTTCTTCTTCTTCTCTTGGTTCAACTCCTCTTCTCTTCTTTTTCTTCTTCTCTTCTTCTACCTCCTTAAGCACCAGAGAAGGCACAGCACAAGGCTCAGCATGCCAGCAGAGGCAAAGGCCTCCCTCAGATTTCACAAGTGTTGAGAGGAGGGCGGCAGAGCAACCCCCCCTCTTCTCTTTCTTTCTCTTCTTCCACTCTCAGAACCAGCAGACTAAAACAGACTCGGGTATCAGGGTAAACAGACCGAGCCCAGACCTGCGAAGCATGAGCGTAGGCGAGGGTGTGCATATGCTCGTGCATGCGGGGACCTCACCCCCTGTGCATGCTGAGGCGATAAGCTGTAAGCACTTTTTCAATTTATGCACTGTGTGGACTTCAGCGCTATCCGATGTGGGACTAATCAGTCTTCCTTCGTGTGTGCAGCTGCTGCGGTTTCTTCGTTCAATTCACTCAAGATGGCGGTCAAAGGCTCCAATTTCTAGTCCACACAAACTCCTGGAGCGATTCCACATGAACTGGGGATGACGCTTGGAGCTGAATCAACTGGAGCGAGTTGCAAAGCTTCACCATGTAGATCTGTCAATGGCATCCTAAGCGCGTGCACCTGAAAAGAGCAAGATAGCCACTCGGTCACATTAGAAGACTTCAAAAGCATCGCTGGAGTACGACGAGTGCAGTGGTGGTCTTGGCGTGGAGTGAGAGTGGGTGTGTGATTATGGCAGTGGCAAAAATGATTGGAGAGCGGTGTGGTGTTCGGTGTTGTGAAAGGATGAGCAATCGGCCCAATAGGTTTAGGGCTTTTGATGAGGGGAGTACGGCGAAGGTTTTGGACCGGTTGGTGAGGGGTTTGAGTGTGTGAAGCTAGTGGAAACCCTCACCGGTTATGTCGTCGGAGGTGGAGACAAAGGCGGGGTCAGGGGCGTATCGGTGGTCGGAGGTATGATGTGAGTGCGGGAAAAGGATGTAGAGAGATAGAGAAGGAGATAAGGATACTTAGCGATGAGGTAGAGAGGCGGAGGCAGCCGGTTGTGGTAGATCGGTGCCAGAGAAGGAGGAGAAGACGGAGAGATGGCGACGACGAAGTAGACGGAGATACTCCCTCCCTTTGGCTGGGGAGGGTCGCAACGAAGAGAGGAGTAGAGGGAGCTGACCAATTTGGTCGTTGGACTACCGAAGGAGGAGGATCGAAGAGGGTTGCTAGAGAAACAGTTTTGGTGGCTGGAGGAGGAGAAACAGAGGTGGCTGACTCACCAAAACTTGCTGAGGAAATGGGCAAGGCCACAGGGGTCCTTTTATAGGGCTCTAGATAGAGTTTCAAGCTTGGAAAACAAGCTTAGAAACTTTGAGTTCTTCACTAAAGAAGGATACCCAATCAATTAAAATGTTCGCACTAGGATTCTAGGGAGATTTAGGATCCCTGGATGGGCTCAATTGGAAGGCAATTACTTGACAAGTTTCCCTTTCAAATTTAAGAGGGATTCGTCAAGAAATCACAAAGATCTTGCCCTTTAAAGCTCACCAGAGTTTGTAGGATTAGGATTTAATGGTGGTAGGGACCTTTTTGTGAAAATGATGATAAAGTTAGGGACTGAAATTCAAAGAATTCAAAAGTTAGGGTTATATGTGTGAGATAAAAGAGTTAGACAGGACCAAATTGTAAACTAGGTTAAGATGATCTTAGATTGGGTCTAAATTTTGGTACAAATCTAATTTGGACTTAAGAAATCCAATGGTGAAGTTGGATTTTGGTTTTTACCTAATTTATGCAAAAACCCAAATTAGGGCAAAAGTGTGCTTATGGCTCTGTTTTAGGTAAAGATGGGTTCTTATGGTCAAATCAAGTATATCAAACCCTAGAAAATATTTTTCCATGAATTTTATAGGGTTTAGGTGAATTTTATCCTGACCAGAACCACAGTTAATTAAGCGAGTCTATTTTTAGTGTTTTGGAAGTCATTTAATTCTCAAAACACATGAAAACCCTTTTCTGTCTGTTCTAACCCACTTGTAAGACTTTTAAGACCATTTGACCTTTATCTAACCCCTGAGAAAACCCGTGGTTGTTCTACATTCAAGATATGATGGTCAAATTACAGTTTTAACCCTGTCTTATTGCATTTCTCTGAGAATGATTATGCAATGAATTAAGGCTCTCTGGTGGTTATATAGGAGCATTTAATGACTTAATCAGATCAAATTAAGCTAGCTATGGTTCATGATGGTGTTCCCATCATACCCCCATGCTTAGCATTTGCTAGTCCCTTAGTAAAATCTCATGGAATTAGCTCAAGTTCTAGACCATGTCTTTTTATGCTCAGATTTCTGCTATGTGCTTTCTTTTGTAGATTAGGTCAGAATGCTAATAGTAGGCCTAGAGGTACTCAAGTACCAACCAAGATCTAGACTTGACCAGCTCTAGCCTCGGTCCACCGCAAAGGTTTCTAAGGCCCATAGGAACTAACCTAAGGTTCGTTGAACTCCGCAATTAAAACACTTGTGCTTGAAACATATTTAGTCTCGGTTCAGTTTATAGTGCATTTTTGTAGAAGTTATTTTTTTTTGTTTTTGGTGAGTTTTCACTCTCTCTATTTTTTTTTCCTTATTTCTAGCTTCGAATTGGCTTTACAACACGGTCTGTATCGGATTCCTAGCTCCCACCATCAATCCTCGCAGGGTCCCTAGCAATCAATGCTTCGAGATAGTACCTCCCATGGCAACCCCCAAAACCCTGGCTTTCGAGATTTCAGGATAATCTTGCCCATGGCATTCTGTAGCTAAATCCAGACCCTAGCAATCAACATTTCATGATAATGCCACCTATGGCATCTAAACTAGCACAAGGTGCTTACATGCCCCCAGTAGGATATTTAGATATCCTAGGAGACAAGCACTGAGGAGACGGTATGTTATTGCGCATCTTCGAGGGGAATTTCCCCCCTCTCCGTGCCAGGAACTCCTCCAAATCAACTTGTGTTGATAAGCCGCTCCTAATCTAGGTAACTTTTCAGAATAGAATGAACGCATTTGCATGATTTTGATAATTAAGCGCACTGAACTAGACTGTGTGTGGATTGGGGTGCTTAGGTTACTGAGTCCCGCAAACCAAAAGTCAGTTAACATGGTTAAAAAATCCCTAAGCCTTAGACCTAATACTTAAGCTTCGCATTTTCCCCAACCTCTTGAGGACTATCTAGATTTTAACGAATACTTGAATTTTTAAGCTTAAAACACATCCCAAGAGGCCTAAGATCAGCGTTCATACTAATCTCTTTTTGTCTCTTAGCAGTTTTTGTCTTTTTTTTCTTTCTTTTGATTTGGTCTAGAACTAAGTAGATTCCTTAATCTTTTACTAATGACTCTCTTTTTGTTTCAGACCATGCTCTTTTTGACATTTATATCAACTCCCCTTTTTCTCCTCCAAAATGATATGCAATTTTCAAAATTTCCTCCCTTCTCCATTTTTTTTGTTCTTTTTCAAATTTTTTAATTTTTTTGGTTTTTTGGAATGTCTTTTTTTTTTATGAAACCCTTGTGAAATGATTCTCACAGCGTTTTGCACTTTAATACCCTCCTATGCCTACGATTTGCAATGTTCTCATTGTAAATTAGGTGGGTTCGAATTTAGCTTAGATCGTACATTAGAACAGGTTTACATGGGTGGACGGGTCAGGGTGACTGTTGCGGACGATTTCAAGCTCTGGTATGGGTACTAGAGGTGGAGTTGGCTGTTTTAATGGATGAACACTAAAGTGCAATATGAGTTCAGCATGGGATGTGTCAAGAAGAGTTTTAGTTTTTTCAAAAAGATGACAGGTTGCCTCCTGTTAAGCGCTGAGTTTAACACCATCAGCCGGGTGCAATGAGCTCAGGGAGAATGGAGGGTAAAAGATACCTTAGCCAGGTTTGAGTTAGTGAGTTCAATGAACGGTTCGAGTCTCTGACAGTTCACGACAAAAGGTTCAGAATCAATGCTGAGTTCACTAATTTCAATGGCTCCATTTCCAATGATTCGTCTTACCAAGAATGGTCCAATCCGTTTTGATTTGAGTTTCCTGGGAACAGTTTGAGTTTGTCATCACTTTTTGACCAGGGTGGAAAGATTTTCGTACAATGTGCCTGTCATGGAAGGCTTTGGCCCGCTCTTTATAGATACGTGAGTTCTCATACTCATCATTGTGTAGTTCCTCGATCTCGCTCAATTACAACCAGCGGTGTATTCCAACCTTCATTAGATCCAAATTTCACTCCGTACTGCCCAATAAGCCTTGTGCTCCATCTCGACGGGAAGGTGACATGCCTTTCCATACACTAATATGAAGGGAGACATGCCTAATTGGGTCTTGTGAGCGGTCCTATAGGCCAACAAAGCTTCCGAAAGGCGAGTAGACCAATTCTTTCTATCTGGCCAAACAGTGACCTGAAGGATCTTCTTGATCTCTCGATTTGACAGTTCTGCCAGTCCATTAGTCTGGGGGTGGTAAGGAGTCGAGATACGATGCAACACCCTGTACTTTTTCATCAGGGACTGGAAGTGTACATTGTTATAATGAGACCCACCATCTCTGATGATGGCCTTAGGAACCCTAAATATGGTAAAGATGTTCTCCTTAATAAATTGAAGGACAACTTTATGATTACTAGTTCTCGTGGGGACGGCTTTGATCCATTTAGAGACATAATCGACAGTAAGTAGAAAGTACTCGAAGCCGTTAGATCTGAGAAAGGGTCCCATGAAATCAATTCCGCATATGTTAAAGATTTCGTACACAATAATTGGGTTTAAGGGCATCATATCCCACGGGCCCATGCTACCAAGGGTTTGACAACAAGCGCATGCCCTACAATACATCTGCGCATCTTTGAATAAAGTAGGCCAGAAGAACCCACATTGGAGAATTTTTGTTGTGATTTTACGCCTAGAGAAATGGCCACCGCAGGCCTAGTCATGACAGAATGAGATCATGTCATTGACCTCATCGTTAGGAATGCATCTCTGAATCACCTGATCATTGCCAATGTGGAAGAGGTATGGTTCCTCCCAAATATAGTACTTGGCTTCAGCAATCAATTTGTCCTGCTTGGAAGTCACCTAATCTGGTGGAACTTTTCCTGTAACCAAGTAGTTTACAATATCAGCAAACCAATGGAGACTATGAATGGCTAGCAGGTGCTCGTCTGGAAAATGCTTGGTGATCGGTCCAGACAGGTTGATGGTCGAAGAAGGAAGATGGGACAAAATGGTCAGCTACCACATTTTGCTTTCCCGCCTTATCGCGAATCTGGAGATCAAATTCTTGCAACAGTAAGACCCATCAGATTAGTCGAGGTTTTGCGTCCTTCATGTGGAGGTGCCTTACTACAGTGTGATCCGAGTATATAATGATGTGGGAACCCAAAAGATAAGATCTAAATTTTTCTAGGCCAAATACGATGGCTAGCAGCTCTTTCTTAGTAACTGTGTAGTTACACTTAGCCTCATCAAGTGTCATGCTAGAGTAGTCGATGACCACGGGTTTCTCATCTATTTTTTGCCCAAGTATCGCACCCACAGCATAATCAGATGCATCGTACATGATCTCAAAGGTTTGAGATCAATCAAGGGACTACAGGATAGGTGCATGGGTAACTCGATCACGTAGGATCTTAAATGCCTCAGTGCACTCCTTGGTAATTTCGAAGGGGACAACCTTAGAGAGAAGATTAGTCAGGGGACGCACGATTTTCACAAAATCGGGAATGAATCGACGGTAAAAATCGACGTGCCCTAGAAATGAATGGTTGTCCTTGACTGAGCTAGGGATAGGGAGTTTGAAAATCAGATTCACCTTGGCTCGATCAACCTGGATGCCTTTTTCAGAGACAAGATGTCCCAGGACAATTCCCTCAGGTACCATGAAGTGGCTCTTTTCCCAGGAAAGAACCAGATTCATGTCAATGCACTGCTTGAGGATTTGGACCAAGTGCAGTAGGCAATCATCAAAAGATTCTCCAAATACCGAGAAGTCACCCATGAAGACCTCAAGGTATTCACCTACCATATATGAGAATATGGCAAGCTTACACCGCTGAAAAGTAGCGGGTGCAGTACAGAGACCGAATGACATCCTTCGGAATGTGTATGTTCCGAAGGGACAGGTGAAGGTAGTCTTTTCTTAGTCCTTAGGATAGATTGCGACCTGGTTATAACCGGAGTACTAGTCAAAAAAGCAGAAGAATCGATTTCCCACTAGTTTCTCGAGTATCTGATCAATGAATGGTAGTGGGAAATGATCCTTCTTCATGGAGGAATTTAGTCTTCTATAATCAATGCAGACTCTCCATGAGTTCGCTATATGGATTGGTATGGTTTTTCCGATTTCAGTCGTGATTGTGGTGAGTCCTACCTTCTTAAGCACAACTTGAATTGGACTCACCCACTGACTGTCGGAGATCGGGTAGATGATCCCTGCATCTAACCACTTGATGATCTCCTTTTTCACGACATCCTGCAGATTTGGGTTCAAGCGTCTTTGCATTTCATGGGATGGTCGTGAGCCCTCTTCACTATAGATGTGACGTATGCAGTATGAGGGGCTGATGCCAGTCAGATCATTGAGTGTCCATCCAATGGCTCTCTGTTGCTGCTGGAGAATAGAAATTAGGCATGTTTCCTAATTAGATGTGAGTCGGGAGTTGATAATAACTAGAAACATCTGATTGGAACCCAAAAAGACGTACTTCAGATGGTCGGGAAGAGGTTTTAATTCCAGAACTAGGTTGTCAGCAGTAGCAGGTGGTTTAGGGTGGGTGTCGGGAGCAAAGGAAGGAGCATGGGTGTGTCTAGGTTAGGTTCAGGCTCCTCAAATTGCGAGTTTTGATTTTCTGGTGGTTGATTAAGAATAATCGGGTTTTCATCGATACATGGGTTGTCAACCATGCCCTCGATATTGCAAATTTTTTCTATAACCCAGAAATTAATTCCTTGTTGGGCCTTAAATATGTCGATCTTCAGTGTCTTGCTCCCAAATTTCAACTCAATTTGGCCCTCCTCACAATTAATATTGGCCCTAACTATGGCCAGAAAAGGTCTTCCTAATATGATCGGTGTATTCTTCAAGTTTTTAAGAGCATCCATGTCTAAGACTATGAAATCTACTGGGAAGTAGAAATCATGTACCCTAACTATGACATCCTCGAGTACTCCTTTTGGTGACTTAATAGATCGATCAGCTAACTGCAAAGTCATCTCTATTGGTTTAAGTTTAGATTCCTTAGAGTGGTCTAGTAGGGATGTGAGTATCAAATTGATGGAAGCTCCTAGGTCCAAAAGGGCTTTGTCAAATTCTAAATCACTGATCTTGCATGAAATTAGAAGGGTACCAGGGTCCTTTGCCTTAGGCGGGAGCTTGCTCAAAATGATGGAGCTGGCTTGCTCCGATAGTACGATCGGGTTCCCACCTATGGTTTGCGGCTTACGCTTGGGTGTACACACATCTTCCAGGAATTGTGCGTAAGCCGGTACGTGGAGTATAGCATCCATCAAGGGGATGTTTATTTGGACCTACTCAAAGAGCTTGACCAGGTCCTCCTCAAGTGCCATGGGTTGGGGTTTCCTTTATCCTTTGGTCAAGGCCTCTGGAAATGGAACTTTTTTAGGTTCCTCTAGAATGGGTCCAAGTTCTTAATTTGGGATAGGGGTATCCTGGATGACTATCCTAGGGTTTGGGGTTGCATTACTAGGTTGAAAGTGGCTTGGATAAGGTAGGTCATGTGTTGCTTTGCCATTACGGGTAGTAACAAAATTTAGTCCTACCTGGTTTTGGGTTGGTGTGGGCAAAAGAGGTGATTGCTACTGATAACCCCTGTATGATGTCGAAGCCTCCATCGCATCAGGTGATGGAGTAGAAGGGGCCTGATAGACATAGTGAGCTTGGCCCTGAGTTGGGTTCATAACACGCTTCTGGTTCGGCACATTATTTGGGTTAGGCAGAGGTTGCGAAGGAAGTACACCAGGTTGGTGGGGATTTGCCATCTGGGTGAGTTGATTGCAAACCTCTGTGATCTCGTCTTTGTACTATTTTGCATAGCCGCATTCATTTTCTAAATGTCAACCAGAGTTTGAAGGATAAGAGTCATCTGATCTTTGTGAGTCGGCGCAGATTGACAAGTTGGATTGGGCGAGGCTGAGGTGGCTGATATGGATGAGAAGCTTGTGGTCAGGGTTGATATTGAGGTCTCTGATTTTGGTTGTTCCCTGAAAACATGAAATTAGGATGATTACACCATCCAAGGTTGTAGGTGTTTGAGAATGGATCATTCTGGATGGAATTGTGGTCCTCGCAAGTTTGAGGAGCCTAAAAAAAGTCAGAATATGAGGGTTTAGAGTTCCCTCAACTAGAATAGGCAGGTCCAGAGTTTCCTCCGAATCCTGAATCAGACGAGGGTGGATACAGGTCCATCCCCTGAGAAG
Organism: Thalassia testudinum; assembly: GCA_037157565.1. Taxonomy (NCBI): domain Eukaryota; kingdom Viridiplantae; phylum Streptophyta; class Magnoliopsida; order Alismatales; family Hydrocharitaceae; genus Thalassia; species Thalassia testudinum. The sequence goes on along the minus strand of JAZHRO010000073.1, from coordinate 105,753,838 downwards.
GTCCATGGTAGATGTTATGCATAGCCTCCCTGCTAGAGGGCGGTTGTGCGAACGGGTTTTACGCAGAGGTGGCTCGCTATAGGTGTCGAGTTAGCTCATCCACCTTCTTCTGAATAATAGAGACATTGTCCAAGAGATTGTCCATCAGTTCCAAGTCGATGGAAGAGGACAGGCTCTACGTCTTATGTTCTCCCCTTGGATTTGTCAATGCATGGCCATTCGTCCGGTCGAACATCCCCATGGATTCATTATTGATGGAGTTCTCGCACATGTTCTCGAGAATCTCCCACATGGTGTCTTCATGTTGACCCATGATGTTTCCTCCATAAGTCACATTGACGAATAATCGAATATCCTCACAGAGTCCTTGGTAAAAATACCAGACTTGTTCCCATTTAGGAACTCCATGGTGGGGGCACTTTTGCATGAGATACAGAAAATGATCAAATGCCTCGTGAGGTGGTTCTCCTGCTTGTTGCGTGAAATGTGTGATCTTGCTCCGTAGAGCATTTGTTCGACCAACAGGGAAGAACTTTTTCAGAAACTCGGATTGTAGTTCTGCCCAGGTGTTGATTGGACGCGTTAGGGTTTGGTACCAGTGAGCAGCCTTGTCCATGAGAGAGAAGGAGAACATTTTCATGAGTGAGACATCCCGAGTTTGAGCTTCTGACCCGAAGGTCTGTGCTAGATGCTTGGGTTGCTTGATAATGCTGGAAAGGATCCTCTGAATTACGCCCATGGAATTTGGGAATAGCATGAATCATGCTGGGCTTGAGTTCAGTATCAGGACCTCCAGCTGGGATTTGGACTAGAGGTTTGATTGCCACTGCAGTGGGATTGTAATGATCTCGCATCATAGGACACTGCGATGGGTTTACAAAGGATTAGAATAGATTGTTGAGGCACTGAAGTTGATTCTCAAGATTGTTTTCTTCTGCTGGTTGCTCCATGATGATGGATGAAGGAGAGCTAGATTTAGATGAATCAGAAGAGATATCGATCTGGTCGGGTTTTTGCACAAACAGGGAGGTCAAGGCTTGGCCTCGACAAGAATGAATAGCTAATGGAGGCCTCAAAGATGGTCTTAGAGACCTCCTCTCAAACATGCACCAATGGAGTAGATGAAGGATAGAATGTGATGGACCTAATCAAGACACCCAAGAAATTTTGGATGACTATAGAGGTTCGGGGTGGATGATACCCCTAAGACAGAAAGTCATCCACCTGAGAATTACTTGGGCAGACAGAGAGGGAGAGTCCCGCGAAGACCACTACATGGTAGAGTGCCCCCATTAGTTACAAGGTTTCCCCCACCAGACATCTCTTGCCACTGAGGATCCAGGTAGACCAGAATGGGGACTTGACCTCTTAAGTCTACCAGTTTTAAGTTTAAGAGCAAAGGTGCTTATGATTTCACTTGAACTTTAAGATGCTTTTGTGCAAGGTGACCTAATTTGAAGATTGGTTAACCCAATAATGTGGGTCAACTTCACCTATTTTGTTCTTTGAGAAATTTAGGTCCCTCTTTTAGTGTTCAAATGAGATTAAGAGCATGCTTTTAGGGCTTGCTTGAATAGATCAATTCAACCAAGGCTTAGGCACACATTTTTTGGAAAGGTTAATTCTTGATTAAGTGTGTCTCTAAAATCCTAAATTGGAAACCTTAATTGTCTCTGATTAGTCCAATTTAATTCGTCCAAATGTGGTACCTAGGGCTCAAGTAAGAAGGTGATAGCCCTAGATACCTTAAAACTCTAAGTAGGTGCACAAATCAAGGTTTGGATGTCTCTCTAGAATGTACCAAATCAGGAAACCTGTTTGTGATTGAATCTAAAAATAGAATGCAAGTTGGTCCTAATTGATTTCCCTTTTTAGCTTTTTAGAATCAGGGGATTAGGAGAGAATGGATTTGTGTTTTACCTGCCATTGGAGTGGCTGATGTGCAACTGATCTTCCTTCAATGAATCCCTAAAATAGATCAAAGTCAAAAGAGATAGAGAAAGTTAGTACCAAATCAGATATTGTAATCAAGAGATCTAAGTTGCGCGTTGCTCCTCATCAATGGCGCTAAAATGTTAATTGCTCTGAATCGGGTTTTAAAATTATTGCGTTGTAGTATAGTTCGAATCCGTGTGAAAAACAAATAATTTTTATACTCAAATATCAGAAATAAAGTCCGAGGTCGAACACAGGGAGCAATTGGCAAAAATAATTCTCAAGATTGCAATATAAGCAATGTATAATAGAACTCCAAACAAGAATGATATATAACTGAAAGTGAATGTCAGATAATGCAAAAAGAATAGGATACAATGGTGACTTGAATCACCAATTACCCCTCACAATTATATCAAATATTTCAATAGTAACAATCAATCTAAAGCCACGTAGGATAAGTGCACAGTGCACTTCTGTTGAATCTCAGACATCTGCTCAGCCGGTCAGACGGCTTAAATCACCCAAAGGTACTGCTCTTCTTCTTCTTCTCTTGCTTCATCTCCTCTTCTCTTCTTTTTCTTCTTCTCTTCTACCTCCTTAAGCTCCAAAGAAGGCACAACACAAGGCTCAGCACACCAGCAGAGGCAAAGGCCTCCCTCAGATTTCACAAGTGTTGAGAGGAGGGCGGTAGAGCAAAACCCCCCCTCTCCTCTCATTTTCTCTTCCTCTCTCAGAACCAGCAAACTAGAATAGACTCAGGTATCCGGGTAACGAACCGAACCTAGACCCGCGAGGCATGAGCGCAGGCGAGGGCGTGCATATGCGTGTGCATACGGGGACCTCACCCCCTGTGCGTGCTGAGGCGATAAGCCGTAAGCATTTTTTCAATTTATCTGTTGTGCGAACCTCAGCACTATCCGATGTGGGACTAATTAATCCTCCTCCTTCACGTGCGTAGCTACTATGGTTTCTTCATTCAATTCACACAAGATGGCAGTCAAAAGCTCCAATTGCTGGTCCACTCAGACTCTTGGAGTGATTCCGCACGAACTGGGGATGATGCCTAGAGCTGAATCTGCTAGAGCGAGTTGCAAAGCTTCACCGTGTAGCTCTATCAATGGCATCCTGAGGGCTGATAGGATCTAATAGATAGGATTGGCTATGCGCATAAACACTCAAGCACAATATTAGTAATAACAAGAAAGATTTGCACGATCCATTCAAATCACAAAGGACACAAAATGTATAGTGGTTCCCACTCACTTGGGTACTCCACTACCTAAGCCTCCCAACTTAGGATTTTTAACTCGAATCCCTCAACCCCAAGGGAATCAATTTACTAAACCGAGGTAATTAACGGGTTACCTCAACACAAGTACAATAACAGGTTTGTTACAACCTAACGAGCAACAAGCTCAAAATACAAATAAGAATTAGTGTAAGAAAGAGATCTCTTACAACAAGAATTCCTATGCCTCGCAACAATAAATAAAATGAATACCAATTTGAGAGCCTAGGATGGACGTGAATCGCTTCGTAGATGCGTGAGAAAAACACATCATTGAACTTACAAGAATTTAGAGAGAGTGAATGACAAGCTTCTTCTTTCTCTCTTGAAAATATGGTGGAAATTTGAAATATAGTTCTAGGAATTTTTCTTCTCTTTTCTTATGTGCAAACTAAGGGTCCAACGGTTTATTTATAGAGTTAGGACCTAGTTAGGATGTCTACTAGACGTTGGGGTTTAAATCCCAACATCCATATAGCCAAAATTATTTTTCTAACTGTTCAATTTTGAGCCAACAGCTACCTGGTACCAATACTAAAGTATGGGTACCGACACTCATTGCTTCCAAATTTGGGTTTCAAACTTTTAATACAACTCTGTAACCTCCTTGTACCAGTACTAATCATTAGTATTGGTACTCGTTACCTCCAGTACCGGTACTGATCATGAGTATCGGTACTCGCAGGGTACAGGTTTGTTTCTATGAAAAAGCCCAAACGTGTAACTCACATGTACCGGTACTAAACCTTAGTACCTGTACTTGTGGGTTAACAAGTACCTTTTTTAAGTGATTTAATCAATTACGTTCTTTGAAAATGATTGCAATATTAATCCTAAATTACCTCTAATAAATTTTACGATCTAAGTTATGATTCTTTGTTAAGAGGCATACATTCTATAAAATAAAAAATCTAAACTAAAAATCAAAGGGTTGAAGATGATCTTCTTCTCTTCAATTCTACCTTGTCATCTTGCCTCCTCCATATCATGATCTTCTTCTTCTCATCATCATGCCTCTATCATTTCTTGTTTGCCTTGCTTCTTCACCTAAATCTGAAAAACACTTAATGGCAAACATTAATCCATAATAATTTTGTTAACACCAAAATAAGATGTGGAACAAGGTTTCAACAATCTCCCCCTTTTTGGTGTTGACAAAACTATCTTGCAAATAGATAAAATAATTTTTAGCTATGTTAAATGAAGGAAAAATAAACTATTTAATCCTCCCCCTTAATGTATGCTCCCCCTAAAAATATTACTATTTTTCCTTTATTTTTCTCTCCCTTTTTGTCAACCATCAAAAAATGAAAGGGTAAAGAATATCATACCATAAAATTTACCAATAGTAAAATGATGAATGTGGGTACCGAGCTCCATTAGGCCATCGTTCTTGGTCTTCATTCAACTTATAAAAAGGTTGAAATGTTCTGTTGGGTGCCTTGAACACCCACTGATCTCTTTGATCTATTCCTGCAAAACAATGTAAAATATCTTTCCTAGGTACCCATTTTCTTGTGGGTCCTTTCAAGTTAGTACCTTTCAAACCATGAGATTTATAGATCTCTTTTGTGTTAGATCTATAACTCTTAGGATTTTTGGCCTTTTGGTACATCCATGCACGTCTATGTGCATGTGATTTAGTATGTGTTTCTTTTTATTCTGAAATTTTGATTTTATAGCTTCACAAAATTCAGTATTTAACCTAGTTGTTTTAAGGTTATTTAAAGTACCTTCAAAGTGCTCATAAATATCTTCTAATACTACTATCTTTGCATGCAAATGATTGTTAGCTTCTTTTGACATTTCTAATTCCATTTCTAAACATGATTTATCTATTTCTAATGTTTGATAATTATTCTTTAAAACCTTATTTTCCTTTTTAAATAACCTAGCTTTATGATATAGTTCTTCATAAGCTTCTAATAATTCTTCAAAAGAAAAATCAGGATTTACCTCATTGTCTGTATCTTCCGTAGTTGTTGCCAAACATAGATGAGTGATCTCGTTGTCATTTGATTCACTAGAGTCGGTGTCCATGCCGGAGTCGCTATCATCCCATGTTGCTTTTAAAGCTCTCCTCTTCTTCTTCTTGACTTCTTTTGTGTCTTTCCTTTTGTCTTCCGTCTTTTTGATCGTAGGGCAATCCTTCCTCAATTGTCCCTTTCTCTTGCACTCATAAAAAATAACATTAGTTGAAACTTTATTGATTTGCTTACCTTGCTTTTGAAGAAATCTCAAAAACTTCCTTGTAAGTATCTCCATTTCTTCATCTTCATATTCCGAGGTTGTTGTGTCCGAGTCCTCCTTAATTGCTTTAAAAGCAATATTCTTCCTTTTGCTAGACATCTTCTCCTCCTCGTTCTTCTTCATGTTTTCTAGTTGGACTTCGTAAGCCATAAGGCTACCAACTAGATCATCCAAGGGGAGAGTGGAGAGGTCCGTTGCCTCTTGGATGGCTGTGGTCTTTGGAAACCAATCACTTGTAAGAGATCGTAAGATCTTCCTTACAAGTTTCTCTTCCGTAAACTTCACTCCAAGGTCCTTTAGGGGCTTAACTATTTCCCCAAACCTTGTGTACATGCCTTTGATCATTTCTCCTTTGGTCATCCTGAAACACTCATAATTTTTAGTTAGAATTGAGATACGAGTTTCCTTTACCTTGTCTGTACCTTCGTAGGTGACCTCGAGAGTGTTCCAAATTTCGTATGCGGATTCGCATGCCAAAATTTGGTTGAACTCTTCCCTTGACAACGTACAATAAAGTGCATTCATTGCCTTTGCATTGCCCACGATCCTTTTCTTCTAATCCATTTTCCACGCTACTCCTTATGGCTCTAGATCTGAGTACTCCCGAATGAGGGTCCAAGCCTCCTCATCCATTGATTTTAGGAAGACTTGCATCCTCCTCTTCCAATAAGCAAAGTCCGTCCCATTGAAATAGGGAGGACGAGTGGATGATTGTCCTTTGGTGCGCCTTGATGTAAATGCCATTACGAGTTGATTTGTTACGTCTTCTTGCAACCTCGCTCTGATACCACTTGATAGGCTCTAATAGATAGGATTTGCTATGTGTACAAACAATCAAACACAATATTAGTAATAACAAGAAAGATTTGCACAATCAATTCAAACCACAAAGGACACAAAATATATAGTGGTTCCCCACTCACTTGGGTACTCCACTACCTAAGCCTCACAGCTTAGGGTTTTTAACCCGATTCCCTCAACCCCGAGGGAATCAATTTACTAAACTAAGGCAATTAATGGGTTACCTAAACCCAAGTACAATAATAGGTTTGTTATAACCCAACGAGCAACAAGCTCAAAATACAAATAAGAATTGGTGTAAGAAAGAGAACTCTTACAAGAATTTCTATGCCTCCCAACAATAAATAAAATGAATACCAATTTGAGAGCCTAGGATGGATGTGAATCGTTTCGTAGGTGCGTAAGAAAAACACGCCATTGAACTTGCAAGAATGTAGAGAGAGTGAATGGCAAGCTTCTTCTTTCTCTCTTGAAAATATGGTGGAAATTTGAAATATACCTCTAAGAATTTTTCTTCTCTTTTCTTATGTGAAAACTAAGGGTCCAAGGGTTTATTTATAGAGTTAGGACCTAGTTGGGACATCGACTAGATGTTGGGGTTTAAATCCCAAGGTTCATGTAGCCAAAATTAATTTTCTAGTCGTTCAGTTTTGAGCCAACAGCTACCTAGTACCGGTACTAAAGTATGGGTACTGGTACTCGTTGCTTCCAGATTTGGGTTTGAAACTCTTAACACAAATCTGTAACCTCCTTGTATCGGTACTGATCATTAGTACTGGTACTCGTTACCTCCAATACTGGTACTGATCATGAGTATCGGTACTCGCAGGGTACAGGTTTGTTTCTATGAAAAAATCCAAACCTGTACTCACATGTACCGGTACTAAACTTTAGTACCGGTACTTGTGGGTTAACAAGTACCTTTTATAAGTGATTTAATCAATTACGTTCTTTGAAAATGATTGCAATATTAATCCTAAATTATCTCTAAAAAATTTTACGATCTAAGTTTTGATTCTTTGTTAAGAGGCATACATTCTATAAAATAAAAAATCTAAACTAAAAATCAAAGGGTCGAAGATGATCTTCTCTTCGATTCTTCCTTGTCATCTTGCCTCCTCCATATCATGATCTTCTTCTTCTCATCATCATGCCTCCATCATTTCCTATTTGCCTTGCTTCTTCACCTAAATCTGAAAAAAGCTTAATGGCAAACATTAACCGATAATAATTTTGTTAACACCAAAACAAGATGTGGAACAGGGTTCCAACAAGCGTGTGAACCTGAAAAGAGCAAGACAACCTCTCGGTTAAGCTAGAAGACTTCAAAAGTATCGTCGGAGTACGGCAAGTGGAGTGGTCATCTTGGCGTGGAGCGAGAGTGGGTGTGTGATAAATGCCAGTTTATCATCATTCTTATGCATTAAAACAAACCTAGCTCTTAGGATTTTACTCCGCAAACGGGTTTCTGGGCTGCATTTAGGCATAAATTAGGTTAGGCATGCATTGCATCTTTTATTGTCTTTTTAATATGTTTTTGTGAGTGTTAGGGATGTACAGATATACAGATCCCTAAAACCCTAGCGCTCAAGAAGGCAAATGGTGAAGGAGAAGCCCAGACTAGCTGTAACTCAGCTTGATCCAGCTCACCACAGCTGGAACCTAGCTCACTTGAACTAGGGTTAGCTCATCCCAGCTCCATTCAGCTAATCTCAGCTGAATGGAAGCTCAAGAGAGTTCATCTTAGCTCACCCTAGCTCAAGTTAGCTCAGATCCAGCTCAACTTAGGTGAGTCTAGCTCATCTCAGCTCCCACTAGTCCACAGGGAGCTCTAGCTAGCTCAGCTGAGTTGACAGGAGTTCACCCCAACTTAGATCCAGCTACATCTAGCTCCACTCAACTCCAGCCAGCTGAAGAAGAACTCATCCCAGCTCAGGAAGCTCAAGTCCAGCTCCCGGGGACTTAGCTTAGCTCAACTCAGTTGAGCTAAGCTACCTTAGCTACCTCAACCAGCTTGATTCTCCCCGGGAGCACCAGACCTAGCTCACCTCAGCTCACTATGGTAGAAGCTAGCTCACTTTAGCTTGGCTTAGCAACTAGGAAAGAACTAGCAAGCTAAGCCAGCTAGAGTAGCCCCATGCCAGCCTCTTCAGCAGCAGTCAACTCCAGCTCCAGCTCTAGACTTCTCCTCCTCAGCTCCTCCCTCCAAACCCTAGCTCCAACACCTTCTCCTCTACTCCCCCTTTAGCTAAGCTAGCTTAGCTTAGCTTAGCTAGCAACCAGCTCCTTGGCCATCCACCACCTTCAAATTCAACCCTAGCTAGCTCCACCAACTTAAGCCTACCTAAGCTAGCTACCCTACTCAAGTTGGCGCCAACTTCTAGCCATCCCTTCACCCCATTATCACCACCAAAAGACACCAAAAGTTGGCACCAAAAACTACCCCTAACCACCTCTATATTGGCGCCAACTTTCAGCCCTTAATCCACCCTACACCTACCCACAAAATCCATCCTAGCCATCCACCTACCCCTCCTTCTAGAACCCTTCTTGGTGCCAACTTAGACCCCCTTCTAGAAGCCATTTTGGCGCCAATATCAAGGGATGTCAACACCCATAACCACCCCTTAGGTGTCCCTTAAGGTGGCGCCAATTCACCTTGGCCATTGGATCCTTAACCACCTCCATCTTTTCATCTTAGCCCTCCATTCCAAGAGTCATCTTAGCCCCCTTCCTATTCTATAAAAACCCACCACCTACCACCATTTTGGGGCATCCTCCATTAGTGTAATTTACTACTTATACCACCTATACCTATGGCCAAGAAGAAGGAGTAGAGAAGGAGATTAAAGGGGCACATCACCAGCCCTTTTGGTGCCTTCTTCTCCCCACTCTCTTCAACTTGGGCCATGCCAAGGAGGAGGACTCTTCCACTTCAAGGAGGACGGCCAGGAAAGGGAGAAGGACCTAGGGTGGACGTCCACCCTTGGAGAGAAGCTTAGGACACGCCCCCTTAGGGCTTGCCTTGGAGGACATCACCTTGGCGGAGCACAGCAATGAAGGAGTTGAAGGACTCTTTTCAAGCTTGGGAGCTACCAAGCTTGGAGCAAGAAGCCCTCTTCTTCACCATCTATCTAGAGGATTTGTGTTTGCTTTTCTTTATTTTAATTTTTCTAGTAGTAGAAGCATTCCTCTACTAGGTTTTTTTGTAAAACGCTTTTCATCAATATAGTTGCCTTCTTTGCAATTTTCTATTTTGCATTTCTACTTGCTTTGTTTTTACCATTCTCCACTCCCTCTCCATAATTATTTTAGGCCTCCACTTGCCTAGAGTGAGCTTAGGGAGAGGCTCTACTTGCCACTTAGAAGTAGTATTTTAAATTAAAGTGTAAATCACCTTCCAGCCACCATTTCGCATGTTGTCTTAATTTAAAACAAAAAAAATGATATATTGAAAAATACTAAAAAGAAGTTGAGATTTGTATTCCAAGCAAGAGAATCAATTTTGCAAATATTTGGCCTCCTTGGACAACCCTAGATACTCCCCTATCTAGGAATATAAATTTAAGAGTTGATCGATTTTATGAGTTACAACGACTTAATTAACAAACCGCGTAAAAATCGCTATCACTTTTTGACCGAGGGTGGACATCCACCCTTGGAGAGAAGCTTAGGGCACGCCCCCTTAGGGCTTGCTTTGGAGGACATCACCTTGGCGGAGCATAGCAAGGAAGGAGTTGGAGGACTCTTTTCAAGCTTGGGAGCTACCAAGCTTGGAGCAAGAAGCCCTCTTCTTCACCATCTATCTAGAGGATTTGTGTTTTCTTTTATTTATTGCAATTTTTCTAGTAGTAGAAGCATTCATCTACTAGGATTTTTTGTAGAACACTTTTTCATTAATCTAGTTGCCTTCTTTGCAATTTCTTTAGTTGCATTTTTTTTAATTGCTTTGTTTTTAGCATTCTTCACTCCCTCTCCCTAATTATTCTAGGCCTCCACTTGCCTAGAGTGAGCTTAGGGAGAGGCTTTACTTGCCACTTTAGAAGTAGTATATTGAATTGAGTGCAAGTCACTTTCTCGCCAACAATTTCGCATGTTGCCTTAATTTCAAAAACATAAAAATGATATATTGAAAAAGACCAAAAAGAAAGTTGAGATCTATTTTGTAAGCAAGAGAATTAATTTTGCAAACATATTACCTCCTTGGACGACCCTAGATACCCCACTATCTAGGTTTATAAATTTAAGAGTTGATCGGTTTTGCACGTTACAACGACGTATTTAACAAACCACGTAAAATCCACATCAGTGTGTGATCGTGGTGGTGTCGAAAATGATCGGAGAGCGGTGTGGTGTTCGGTAGGGTGAAAGGATGAGCAATCAACCCAATAAGTTTAGGGCTTCTGATGAGGGGAGTACGGCGAAGGTTTTGGACCAGTTAGCAAGGGGTTTGAGTGTGTGAAGCGAGTGGAAACCCTCACCGGTTATGTTGCCAGAGGTGGAGACGAAGGCAGGGTCAGGGGTATGTCGGTGGTCGGAGGTTGATTGCACAGCAATCATAGTTCTTAATTGACCTAAATTAGGCTAGGACTTAGCATAAATTAGGGTAATTCATGCATGCATAAGCATTATCTACATCTTTACTGCTTTCCTTTAGCTATGCATAAAATAATTCTATAATGTGCTGATTAGGTACATTATGTCAATTACAAGTAATAAGCTGGATCTGAAGCTGGATCAAGAGAATAGAAGAATAATGGGTGTTGCAGCAGAGCTGGAGAAGAAGACTTAGATTAGATGTAGTAGACAATAATGTAAGGGAGTTAAGGTATGCTACTCTATTAAGTAGGAATAAGGCAGCAAAATGTGAAGAACTTAGGTCCATCCTAGCCCTAGGATAGCCTATAGACTTCCCCAAGCCTTAGCCACCCTTAGGTTAGGTCACCGCACCCTAGGGAACCTTAAAACCCTAATTCCAACCTTTATCTGGACGTCCAGATGAATTATAGGACATCCAGAACCCTTAGCCAATTCCTGCACACCCTAAACCCACTTCTGCAGTGTTATTGGACATCTAGACACTTGGTCAGACATCCAATTTTTGCAGAATACCCAAGACAGAACCTTGAATTCTTCCTGACTTTGATTGGACGTCCAGACAACAAGTCTGGACTTCTGATTTTTGAGTATAAGACGTCTAATTCCATTTTTGGACATTTGGAACTGTTCTCCAGTTCCTGTTTTGAGATTCAAGCCTTGATTTTAGATCTCTAGCTCCTTAAACCCAATTCCAACCCCATAGGAACCTAAATTAAGGTACCCTAACCCTAGTACACCACCTCTAAGCCTCCCTAAGGACCTAATTAGGTCCTCACTAAGCCTAATTGACTTTGATCATAGTCAATTTCATCAGCCTATTCAATTGGACTCATTGAGTCCAATTGAGCTCAAATCTCAACCCACACAAGTCCAATTGGACTTAGTGAGAGTCCAATTGACCTAAGCCCAACCTAATTGAGTTATTTCACTCTCAATTAGGTTTGCACTCATTCAATTAAACTTGTGTTAAGTTTAATTGCAATTCCTCCTTAGCAATTAGGGTTTGCAACCCTAATTTAAGGCCTACACCTACCTAAGCCCCTTAGGACCTAACCTAGACCACTTAGCCACCTAGGGAACAGCCACACACACACACCCATTCATGCACACACACCCATCTAGAGTTCTCTAGAACTCTCTTCAAAGTGGCGCCACTCTTGGTAGCCAAATTTAGTAACCAAGAGTCATTCAATTCTTAGATAAGAACTACTCTCTCTCACCATGGCCGACCACTCATGGGACTCTCTCTAGAGAGTTCCACACTTCTCTAGAGGGACTCCCTTAGGTCTATAAAAAGACATAAGGGGTGGCCATTTGCACCCATCCATCTCTTGGCATTCATTCATCCATTTCGGTTAGCTACACCACCTCCACTCCACCTCCATGAGGAGCACCATGGAAGCCACCATCTCCACGCCAGGATGCTGATCATCTCTTCAACCTCTCTCCAAGGGCTAGCCTAAGCACCATTGGCTGCCCCTCCTTCTCTTAGCCACTCAAAGGCCATTGAAGCCCACCTCCGAATGCCCTTCTTTTCTGCTAGATTAGTAACTTAGCTCTTCGTAGTTTTACTGCTTTCACTTACTGCTTAGTAGTGTAGCTCTTATTCTCCCTCAATGATGCATGCAAAATCCCCCCATAGATTCCTGTATGCGATCGTTTTTTGTTAGCTAGATTTGTATTTTTTTAAGCTTTCCTTTACAAGCTTTCCTCTACATTCCATGTTGCAAACATCCTCTGAATGAATGAATAAAAGATATATTTTTTTTATATACATGTCTCTATGTTGGAAATTACCATGAGCTTATTGGTTGCAATCTAATTTGTGTGATTCAAGTTGCTTGTTTTTCATTTATATATATATTTTGCAACAAGCATGTCGGTTCCGGAAAATATAGAAGATCTAACTATAAATGCATTTTTCGTAAACAACCACCACGTAACTAGAATTGTGCACACCGAAACTCATACTTTCACCTTTGTTATCTATTTAACACACGCGCACGTAATTAGACTTCACAATAGAAGTGGAGAAACTCTAATCCGAAGATTGGAAACTGGTGTGTGATTCTAAATAAAGTAGAACGATAAAGGATCGATTTCAGATTGGAACAAACACCTCCCAGAGATGAACGACCGAGACTCAAAGTCTCATTATTTTTTTATAAATATTTTTAACGAACGTTTAGCATGACTATACTACGATTTCCAATGACATTAAAATGCACGAAAATGGCCTCTGTCAGAGGTGCGATGTGAGTACGGGACAAAGATGTAGAGAGAGAGAGAGAGAAGGAGATAGGGATACTTAACGACGAGGTAGAGAGGTGGAGGCGTCCAGTTGTGGTAGATCGACACCGGAGAAGAACGAGAAGATGGTGAGACAGCGATGACGAAGTAGACGGAGATACTCCCTCCCTTTGGCTGGGGAGGGTCACGATGGAGAGAGGAGTCGAGGGAGTCAACCAATTTCGTCGTTGGATGGCTGGAGGAGGAGGATCGAAGAGGGTCATCGGAGCAAGGGTTTTGGTTGCTGGGGGAGGAGAATCAGATGTGGTTGACTTGCCAAAACTTGTTGAGGAAATGCGCAAGGACACAGGGGTTCCTTTTATAGGGCTGTAGATAGAGTTTCAAGCTTGGAAAACAAGCTTAGAAACTCTGAGTTCTTTGTCGGAGAAGGATACCCAATCAATCAAAATGTTCACATTAGGATTCTAGGGAGATTTAGGATCCCTAGATGGGCTCAATTGGAAGGTAATTACTTGATGAGTTTCCCTTTCAATTTTGAGAGGGATTCGTCAAGAAATTACAAAGATGTTGCCCTTTAAAGGTCGTCAAAGTTTGTAGGATTAAGATTTCATGGCGGTAGGGACCTTTTTATGAAAATGATGATAAAGTTAGGAACTAAAATTCAAAGAATTCAAAAGTTAGGGGTATATGTGTGAGATAAAAGAGTCAAACAGGATCAAATTCCAAACTACATTAAGATGATCTCAGATTGGGCCCAAATTTTGGTACAAATCTAATTTGGACCTAAGGAATCCAATAATGAAGTTGGATTTTGATTTTTACTTGTTTTGACTAGGTAATTTATGAAAAAACCCAAATTAGGGCAAAAGTCTGCTTGTGTCTCTATTTTAGGTCAAGATGGGTTCTGATGGTCAAATAAAGCATACCAAACCATAGAGAATATTTTTATATGAATATTAAAGGGTTTAGGTGAATTTTATCCTGACCAAAATCTCAGTTAATTAAGCAAATATGTTTTTAGTATTTCGAAAGTCATTTAATTCTCAAAACACGCGAAAACCCTTTTTTGTATGTTTTAACTCACTTGTTAGACTTTTAAGATCATTTGACCTTTATCTAACCCCTGAGAAAACCCATGGTTGTTCTGCATTCAAGATATGATGGTAAAATTATAGTTTTAACCCTATCTTACTGTATTTATCTAAAAATGATTATGCAATGAATTAAGGCTCTTTGGTGATTATATAAGAGTATTTAATGACTTAATTAGTTCAAATTGAGCTAGTTATGGCTCATGATGGTGTTCCCATCAGGTGATGAGCAGAGTTTGGGGCAAGTTGGCCACATATCTTCTGATGAGTCACCAGAACCAAAGAAAGAAAAGATCATCGTCATGTTGAAATAAATGGGGGTATAATGAGAACATGGAGGGGGAAACTTCTAGAGTAGATGATCAACAGATGAGAGAGGTACTTGAGAAAGCTTATAAAAATGAGATTATGCTGATCGATAATAATAAGGAACGTTGTATCTTGGGAGATCACAAGCAGGTAGCTTTCTACGCTCCTGAAGACCTAAATTTTGGGAAAGGCATGTGTCTAAAGAAAGGGATTGGGAGGTCCCCTTATATTCTCAGAAGGAGGAGAAAGGAAAATTGGTTCCCTATTGATGAAAGTATTATTGCCAAGACTCTCATGGTTGAGCATGTCGAGAAGGTGACACAAGGGGGAATGCAACTAAAGGAATGAGAATCCTATATTGGAATGCGCGTGGGATGCGCAATAGTGTAAGAAGAGCTTCTCTTTCAAGATATTTGTTGGAATGGGAGATTGATTATGCCCTTATTCGAGACACACTTAGAGGAGGGTACTGTTGGTGAAAAATTGTAGCTCACATTTTTGATAAAAGCATCGTAGTATAGTTGCGAAATACAATCCAACAAAGATATTGTTTTGTAAAAAATAATGAGACTTTGAGTCCCGATTGTTCGTCTCTGGGAGGTGTTGCTTTTACTTTTGAAATCGATCTTACTCTACTTTATTTAGAATCGCATGCTGGTTCGTGATTATTACGTATTTAGGTATGACATGCTTAGTTGCAAGAATATTAGGAATTGGAAACAGGCAACTTGAATCACACAAAAAGAATGACAATTATTAAGCTCATGGTGATTTCAAACATATAGAGACAAATATATATATAAAAGCATTCTTCATTCATTCAGTGGGAGAGTTGTTTGCAACATGGAAATCTAGAGGAAAGCTTATACATGAATGCTTAAAAATTAAACCTAACTACCAGAAAACGATTGCATACAAGAATTGATGGAGGGATTTCGCATGCATCATTGGGGGAGAAGTAAGACTATACTACTTAGAAGTAAATAAAAGCAGTAAATATATGAAAAGATAAACTACTAATCTAGCAGAAGGAAGGGCATTCGGAGGTGGTCTCTGATGGCCTTTGAGTGGCTGAGAGAAGGAGGGGCAGCCAATGGAGCTTAGGCCGTCCCTTGGAGATTGGTTGGGGAGCTGATCCAGCTTCCTAGCATGGAGATGGTGGCCTCCATTGTGGTGCTCAACTCATGGAGGTGGAGTGGAGATGGAAGTGGCTAGCCTAAGTGGAATGAATGCCAAGGAAGTGAATGGGTGCAAATGGCCACCCCTTAGGTCTTTTTATAGACCTAAGGGAAGCTCTCTAGAGAATTATGGAATTCTCTGGAGAGGCCTATGGTGGGAGCTCATGGGAGAGTGAGAGAGAGTGGGTGGATGGTGGTTTTTAGATTAGGTCCTAAGGGGTTTGGGTAGGTGTAGGTCTTGAATTAGGGTTACAAACCCTAATTGCTAAGGGGAAAATGCAATTAAACTTATCCTAAGTTTAATTGAATGAGTGTGAACCTAATTGAGACTAGAATAACTCAATTAGGTTGGGTTTAGGTTAATTTGACTCTCACCAAGTCCAATTAAACTTGTGTGGGTTGAGATCTAAGCTCAATTGGACTCAATGAGTCTAATTGACTTAGGTGAAGGTAATTGACTTGATCTAAGTCAATTGGGTTTGGTGAGGACCTAATTAGGTCCTTAGGTAGGTCTAGAGATGATGTACTAGGGTTAGGACACCTTAATTTAGGTTCCTATGGGGTTGGGATTAGGTCTAGAGAGCTAGAGATCCAAGATCAAGACTTGAATCTCAAAACAGGGACTGGAGACCAGTATCAGACGTCCAAAAATAGGATCAGACGACTTATACTCAAAAATCAGAAGTCCAGACTTTAGTTTTGGACGTCCAATTTGAGTCAGGGGGAAATCAGGGTTCTGTTTTGGGTACTCTGCAGAAATTGGACGTTTGATAAAGTGTCTGGACGTCCAATAACACTATAGAAGTGGGTTCGAAGTGTGCAGGAGTTGGCTAAGGGTCTTGGACATCCTAAAACTTATCTGGACGTCCAGATAAGGGTTGGAACTAGGTTTTAGGGCTTCCTAAGGTGTTGTGACCTAATCTAAGGGTGGCTAAGGCTTGGGGAGGTCTCTAGGCTATCCTAGGGCTAGGATGGACCTAAGCTCTTCACATTTTACTGCTTTATTTCTACTTAATAGAATAGAAAATCTTTAACCCCCTTACATTATTATTCCTACATCTAAACTAGGCCTTCTGCTCCAGCTTTGCTGCAACTCCTGTTATTCCTGATCCAGCTTCAGATCCTGCTCCAGATCCAGCTCCAGATCTGCTTATTACCTATAATCAACATAATGCACTTAATCAGCACATTATAACATTATTTTATACATAGCTAAAGTAAAGCAGTAAAGATGCAGATAATGCTTATGCGTGCATGAATTTCCCTAACTTATGCTAAGTTCTAACCTAATCTAGGTCAATTAAGACCTATGATTGTTGCGCAATCATACCCACATGCCTAAATCTTGCTAGTCCCTAGAAAATGCAAGACTAAATTATTTACAGCAAAGTTCCTTAAGGGACTGATTATTTTATCAAGTGTATGAGTAGAGATTTTTCTCCTTTTTGTTTTCATCCTATGCTCTAGAAATCCAGACAATCGTGAAAGTGCAGCTATGTAGCTTTTGCAACGGATTTGAGTGAAAACTAATACACCTCTAAAGCCAGTACTTGACCCCTAATAAAAATTCTAGTGGGATAGGCAGACTTCTTCCCTCGGGGTATTAAAGATATTCTATGAATTTCACCCCGGCTTTGGGCTTAGGTAGAGGATCTCTGAGAGAAAGGATTATATATTTGGTGGCTCATTATCACTTGGTGCTACATAGAGACTAGTACTACAGAGTCCAGATTCCCAGATTACTAAGTAACTCAACTTAGAGAAAGATGAGAAAAACTATACTCTCTTTGATTCCTTTGTATTCATTCTCCCTTACTCTTTTTCTTTCTTTTTCTTAGAGCTCACAACCTCACCAGATTCACACATAGGATCTGTATTTGGTGGTCTCACTAGGCATTAACACTTTAATTGAGTTCTCATAACCCTAACACTAAGTCGGGATTCCTCAGCCAGTATTCGGGTGGTCAGAAACACAAGAAAAATAGGTTAAGGCCATATTTGGTGGAGCTCAATTTTATTTAGTGATATTGCCTCGATGAAATAAACACTAAATATTCATTCTTTTCTTCTTTTTCTAATTTTCTTTTCTTTTCTTTTCTTTTCTTTTTCATTTTCTTTTTCTCTTTTTTATTTTAATTTTTTTTTTCAGCATAACACAACTGGCATACATCCATGAACTTTATTGAGGAGTCATTATTAGGGATTGGTGGCTCTCAAGAGACATTGGGTGGCTTATTTGGTGGAAGTGCCTACTCACAGCACCGGGAGAGACGGATAGGACGATGTATTTCTGACCTTGATATCAATACCCTCCTTCAGCTGAGTATTCCGTAGAGAATGGTTGTAACCATCCACCTTAGCCCTAGTTTTATGAAAACTCGCTCTCCGCGTATTTGCCTTATTCGGTGGCTCTCAAAATTTCGCACAAAAATGTATATGCGAGAACCGAGAGCAAAAACTATGTCTCATCTCAGTGCATCATCACCTAATTATCTAGGATTCCAGATTCCTCGCACTAATCTTAGAGCACCAATACACTCTACTCTCATCTCACACTATTTGGTGGATTTTTAGAAGAAAATCAGCCTGATTCCCAAAACACTATCCAGGGGTTCAGGAAAAGAAGCACTGCTTCTTCTTGACAGACTGAAGACGTTTATTAGCCTTCACCGTGAATCTATTGCAAATTCTACGTGTGTGTGAAAAGTTGTACTGGATTCCAGATTACAGGAATCAACTAAAGGATAAAATCCCTAATGCATTCTCTTAATAAAATAATCTTATTCATGAATGAAATATCTATATATGCTATAGACATGTAACCTCATATAATTTGTACTTCATGAAATTCCCGTATCGGGTTACAATCAGCTTGACCCTAAATTTAGAACAAAAGATGAGTGAGTGAGTTGGAAGTGGCTGTTGCGAACGATTTCTAGCTCCAATGCGAGCATTGGAGGTGGGGTCGGTTATTCTTTTTATTTAAGGTCCTAAAGTACGTTTTGCATGCAGCTCTGAGGTTTTCCTAAGTGTTGGCATAATTTTTTTTTCCAGTTTTGATGTATCTATCCCCCCATGCCTAAGTTCTTGCATGTCCTCATGCATGAATATAAAAGAAAATAAATCTGACAGAGGATGAGTGGGTAGAAGTCACCTGGAATTGCTCCTGAAAATATACATTCTGCACTGGCCAACCTGGTAACATGCAATATACAAAAGGGAAATATGCTAAAACAAAAATATGCTATGTATAAAAATGGTTATGTATAAATGATGGTGAAATGTGGAGTGAATGATATTTATACGTGCTGAGTTTAACACCTCCAGCTAGGCGAGCACTCAATCACACGTCCTCACTAATATGAATAGTCTCGTCAGGTGGAGGAGGTTCCAGGGCCAAAAATGGCTTGAGGCGCTGGCTATTTACCGTGAATATATGCCCAAATTTTGGGTCCTTGATCTGGACTGCCCCATTAGGATATGGCTGCATCACAACATACGGGCCAGTCCACTTAGACTTAAGCTTTCCCGCAAACAATTTCAGCCATGAATCAAATAACCAGACTCACTGGTTGGGCATGAATACTTTCCTCCAGATGTGGCGGTCATGAAAGGCCTTGGTTCTGTCCTTGTTTGTTAATGCCTTCTCATAAGCCTCCCATCAAATTTCTTCTAATTCGCTGAGCTGGAGTTTCTGTTCTCGACCTCGTGCATCGAGGTCGAGGTTGCATTTTCACACCACCCAAAAGGCGCGGTGTTCCAGCTCTACAGGAAGGTGACAGGCCTTGCCATATACCATGCGATATGGTGACATTCCGAGTGGGACCTTGTATGCGGTCCGATATGCCCAAAGTGCATCGATTAATTTATCGGACCAATCCTTCCTGTCTAGTCTAACGATCTTCTGGAGAATCAGTTTGATTTGGTAGTTAGACACTTCCCAATGCCCATTGGTCTACGGGTGATACGGGTGGCTATGCGGTGATGTACCCCATATTTCTTTAATAATGACCTGCAATGGGCGTGGATAAAGTGGCTTCCCCCGTCGCTAATCAGAGCACAGGGTATTCCGAATCTCGCAAAAATATTTCGCCGTACGAAAGAAATGGAGATCTTATGGTCAACCCGTCTCGCCGGGATGGCCTCGACCCACTTCGAGACATAATCAACGACTAGCAATATGTACTCGAAGCCATGCGAGTTCGGAAAAGGGCCCATAAAATCAATGCCCCAGACGTCGAACACTTCTTCGACCATGATGGGTTGGAGTGGCATCATGTCTCTCTTAGTCATAGAACCGACCGACTGACATCGTTTGCAATGTTGGGCGTAATCGTGTGTATCTCTGAAGATGGTTGGCCAGAAAAATCCCGACTGCAAAATTTATGCAGCGGTTTTCCATCCTGAGAAATGGCCACCACACGCACTATTGTTGTAGAAAGATAACACACTGGGGATCTCAGAGTTTGTGATGCATCTGCAGATAATCTGATCTGCTCCAATGCGGAAGAGCAGTGGGTCATCATAGAGATAGTATTTGGCTTCTGCAATGAATTTGAGTTTCTGGTTTTTGGATAGGTTCGCGGGAATTTTTCCTGTGACAGAATGAATTGCCAAAAGTGATTCATCCGAAAATTGTTCATGGATAGGCAGGGAATAAGGAATGTGGTCTGGGTCCAATCTGGATAGGTGATCCGCCACAACATTCTATTTTCCGGCTTTGTCATGGATTTCGATATCAAATTCCTACAAAAGAAGGATCCATCTAATGAGTCGTGGTTTGGCATCCTTCTTTGCCCACAAATGCCGGAGGGCGGAGTGGTCAGTGAAGATGATGACCTTGGACCCTAATAAATATGATCTGAATTTCTCCAACCCGAATACTACTACTAGCAGTTCTTTTTCGGTGACAGTGTAATTACGCTGAGCCTCATTCAGTGTCTTGCTAGCATATTATATGACAAAAGGTTGTTTCTCCCGACGCTGGCCTAAAATCGCATCGAAGGCAAAATTAGAGGTGTCGCACATCATTTCGAAATCAAGCGACCAGTCAGGTGGTTGGAGAATCGGGGAGTCGGAAACAGTGCTTCGTAAAGTCTCGAAGGCGCTGAGACATGAGGTATCAAATTCAAATGGGACATTGGTAACTAGGAGATTCGTCAAAGGCTACTCAATTTTTGAAAAATCGCATATAAATCTCTAATAGAAGTCGACGTGGCCCAAGAATGATCTAATCTGCTTGACTGAGCTAGGTGGCGGTAAGTGGGAGATAATCTCTGATTTATCCCTGTGATGTAAACACATTTACACTACTTAAGATGTCTATTTATGCATGATCTTAAGCATAGGATTGCATTGCATGATATAAATATTGCATAACATGCATCATCTTGCATTTAGAGTAATTTGAATAAAATGGAGGTTAATTGTCTCCTTTTATGTGCTTGGACAGGGTAAACTTTTTGTCGAGGCCTCGGATAGAAGATCCAACCGTACAGATGTGATCAGGGCGACAATTGGAGTTCAACGACTCCAAGATCGCCCTAATCAGGCATCTGTAGCATCAAATAGTGACCGGGGAACCCTAGAAGATCAAGGGCCAGGATGGTGTAAATCTGCACTTCAAATGACAAATCCGACCACACGGATGGATTCGGATCGACGATCGCAGCCTAACAACACAAAAATCGAGTCAATCCGACACCTGTGGCACCATCTACATCATCTAGAAGATGGATGGCCAAGATGGTGCCACGTGGCGCCATCTCGGCTGTCCAATCACCCACATGCAACCGTTGAAGCCCCCGCATCTGCCCTTCCCTACCGTTGGATCAAGATCCAACGGCTGCGACGTGCCCGCACTGAAGTCAGGCGCTCGACACAAACGCGACCCCAGCTCGTTGGTCGAGCGCTCTAACGCAAAGCGAGAGCATGCGTTCGAGCCTCGCCACGCTGAATTTGGAGAGGTGGCGCACCTCCGATCGACCGCACGATCGCGATCCAACGACCATGCGCGCTCAATCAAGATGACGCGCCCACGCACGCCCGTGAGTAACACGAGATCGCACGGAGGCGGGTGCGCAGCGTAGGCGGGTGCGCAGCGTAGGCGGGCGAAGATGCGATTTAAGCCATCCGATCTCGCGATCAGATGGCTGAGATCGTCTGGACATGCACATGCGTTGCGAGTGCAGGCAAGTGAGCGGGCACGCAAGCGCCGCCCACTACGCCCACGTTCAGACCTTTAGTGACAGTTTTATCCGTCACTAAAGGTCCTGAATTAATGTTTTTAAAGATGTAATGACCAAATTGCCCCCACTCCTTGCAACTATAAAAGGAGACCCCCTCCACACGAAATTCTCATCCCTTCCTTCTCTGCTCTACCTCTCCAAAGCTCAAGAGAAGCTTGTCCCACACCCGGGATGCTTCTCGCGAGATAAAGTCCAAATTTTCCTCCCCCCTCGTAAGTGGATCCCATGACAACGACAACGTGCTGCCCCGTTCCTGTTCTTCCGCTTCATCCTGCTTCATCCTCCTTCGTCCAGGCGTCTTCCTGTCCGGCTTGTCCTCCAAGCGACCGTCGAGGAGGATATCCCTCTCCCTATTCTTTTTACTGCTTTCTAGAATAGATTTACTACTTTCAAGAGTAGCTTGAGTCATCCTCCAAGCGAATGTTGAGGAGGATATTTCTCTCTCTATTCTTTTAATGCTTTCTAGAGTAAATTTACTGCTTTCTATTGTAATTGTTTTATGCTTTCTAGTTGCAATAGTGAAACAAACACTCTCCTTAATGATGAATTCCCTGTTTATTCTACATCTCGTTTTGATTTCTGTTTGTAATATTCTCTCTCTCTTACTCTCTCTCTCTTCTATTTATTGTAAAGGAGTTCTAATCAATTAATTTATTTCATGACAAATAAAAATAAATGCGTAGTTTTTAAATCAAACATCCGCCTCCCTGTGTTCGACCCGGAATTTCAATTTTGGTATAAATTTTATTTGTTGAACACGAATTCTTCGCTTTCAAACTACAATGACAAGTTTTTCAAAACAGAACATGTTAGTGTAGCAATTCGTACGTCCAACATTTTGGCGCCGTTGTCGGGGAGGCGATCTTTGATTTTTCTTCGCGTTTTTACAACTTATGAATCATTTACCTCACTTCTCTCTTTTCTTATTGTGATTGCAGGTACTCTTTTGAGATGAGCAAAAGCGGTAGATTGGAGTAAATTGCTGTGGAAGGTTTTGTAAGTTATCTCCCATTCTCCCCCCTCCATAGATTTCATTCACCACATTAAATCCAAATTCCAATTAACCTAGGTGTTTGCATAAATCCTAGGAATAGTTTGGTTGTTTGGATTCTCACTCACATTCATTCCACCTTCATTTATATATAAAAAATAAATAAAAAGATAATCTTGTGGGCAATTTTCAACAAACACACAACGTACACCCACGTTCAAAGGCACTTAACCGAATTGATTTGTTTCTACTCAACAGGGTTTTGATCTGTGGAACCGGTACACATAAGGCAACACATAAAAGAGTAGAAATCATTTTAGGTTAACCATCTTTGTGTGCCTAACTTAGTGGTGCATTTGTGGCCAGTTGTTTGAGTTGTTTGGGCCGCACCACTTCAAATAAAATCAACTCATCAAGTAGCTGCCACTTAGGTTCAACTCTTAGGGATTTACCAGGCACTCCACATTCTTTTTAAGCTTCAAAGGAAAACATTTTCACCCGTGCTTTTCAAAACCTGGTGTGCCAACAAAACTTGTTTGAAAATACCTAAAGTTGAATCCTAAAAGCTACTAAGCAAGATTTGAACTCTAAAATTCACCACATCAAAAATAATCTTGCTTGAAAACCACTGGTTGTGCACACACACACAAATCAATCAATCATTAAGGGCATAACCAATTTAAAGGGCCCATCACATTCCAAAGCACATTCAAACCTAGCCCTAAATAAAATAGAGTAGACGTTGGCCTTAAGGATTCGACTCGCTCTTCAGAGCCCAGAACAAGATTATTTTTGATTAGTCTGTTTCTACTATTCAATCTGATGTCTAGCTAGGGGAGCAGAATCAAACAATCGCGGTTGGGGGGTACACTAGGAACCGGAGGCGCAAGCCAAAGGAAGAACCTTCTCCCCAGTCCCTCCTTCTAACTGGTTGGATTGAACAGACAGAAGTAGATCAAATCATTTCTCTATCTCAAAATGGGTTTTGGGAGTCTATAGGTCTGTAGGCTAACCCATTTAAGGACAAGTTTGATTGTTTGTATTGTAGGGTGCCTTTCTTCCTCCCATTTATCATGAATCCTTCCACATATTATATGCATTCCTGCTCTTTTCCTCCTATTTTGAATTATCCTCAACATGACGATTATCCCGACTTGTACTATAATCAACCATCAGTTAGTTGGGATAACTCAGATTGGGGATATAGTTCCGGACCTCCGTGTTTAGGGTCTAACCCTGAATACTTTGATTGTGATTTCTATCCTTCTCAGAGCCACGTCGATTATAGATCGTCACCTTATTATGCACAACCTAGTACGATCTACAATCAAGAAGGATACACTGATCCTTACCCATCCTCTGATTACACTGCCTTTAGGTCATCACCACTTTTTGAACAATCTGAAATGACCTATTATCAGGAAGGGTATAACGAACCTCAATTCGTTAATTCCCTGCATTGACCCCAAACCCGCCCAACCCTAAACCAACTCATTTGGTTCAGGTTAACCAGGTTCAAGATAAGGTTCTGGCTAACTTGAGGAATATCATTCAATCTTTAGAAGTTCAGCCAATACCTTGCATTGAGAGATTGGAGCCCCTGATTGAAATGATTGATGATTTAAGCAAGTCTTTGTTGGATTGGCTCCAGGATGTTAAGTATAAGAACCCTGGTGAATTTCTACTTGGGAAATTAGCGAAATTGAGGATGAGATTTGTGGTTGCTTTGATTCAATCGTGGGATGATTCCCAGGATGAACCCTTTTAAGGAGAGCCAATTTCAGAACCCGCTCAGGCACCTGTTGGGGGGGACACGTGTTACGAGGCTAACCAGATTGAATTAAAGCAACCAATTAAGGAAGATATGATTTATTCACCTAAGATCCCTAAGCAGTGGTACGAGGAAACCTATGCCTCCTTGGAACAGAAAGTGACAGATGATTTTGGGACATACATTGATACGAATCCTGATTTCTTTGATGGTGAAGATTCAAGTTGCGAAGTCTCATGTGAGTTTTCTGAACACGATTTCTATGAGATGATTGGGCCTGAGAAATCTGATAGATCATTTGATAGCCCAATAACTGAGGAAACTGATCTTATTAGGGCACACATTATGGATCCAGAATCTCATTTTCTGGAGGATTCAATTCAATTCCCTGATTGTCAGTTACACCCCATTGAGCTTATCGATAATTTTATTTTTGAGATAATTAGACCCAAGTCAATTCTGATTCTGCCACATCATTTAGACTTGGAGATTTCAAACGGGGTGATTAACATGCAAGAGGTCTCGGAATTTAACATTCTGATTGAGGAGGATAGGAGTTGGGAAGTTCTGATCTGGGAAGCTAATTCTGGTGGAAGTACAAGACTAAGTCGAAGGGTGCCTATTAAGTTGAAACCATCAAATCAGAACTCTTACGACATCTGTTCTGAGGATGTCCAACCCAAGCACGCATTCAATGATTATCCTTTTGAGCTTCAATTCTCTGTAACCCGACTTTTTGGTCTTGGGTTGCATCCTCATAAATCGCAGGCCCGACCCCACTTGCATACTGATTTTAGGTTTTGGGTAATTTTTGTCTAGAACCTAAGATATTCTCGATTATGGGGTATGGGTCTCCATCACAATCTGGTTCACATCTGTGGACCTCTATTGACAGGTCGGAGGTTTCTTCTGTTTATTCTGATTCTGACCTGCACCTGTGAATTCTTCATTTCTCTCTTCTTTGTATAGTGTGCCTAGCTGAAGGTACTAAATTTAGCACTTATACAGTTCTTTTTAGTTTTCATCTCGGAGCGGACCTGACATTCACACAATTCATGTGCTTTCTACGCTTTTCCACTCTGTTTTATGTCTTTTTAATACAATGAGGACATTGCATTAGATAGGCATGGGGGGGTGGATATTCATCTCTGAATTCATCTGTCAGCTCCGTAGATTTATTTTATTTTCTTTTATTAAAAAAAAAATTGAATTAGAAAAGAGAACTTGCATTTAAGAAAATTTTGAGTTTTTAGCATCTACACACTTTCTTTGCACTGACTCGTTGTTCAGCGATTTTAACGGAAATTGGGTAGCTAATAAATCTTCTATGGTGATATGGCTGGCAAGTTATCGTGGGTAACAGCTCATAGGTAGGTTGTCCAGAGCCCAGTCACTGGACCTTTCTCTTTTTGCTGCCTTTAGGTAAATCTTAAACCAAGGAAGCCACCTACTTAAAAAAAGAAAAAAAATCAAAAAGAAAAGGAGAAAAGAAAAAAAGAAATAAGCCACACTTCGCCGCATGAGTATGGCTGGCAAGTTGTCGGTGGTAACAGCTCATCGACCGGTTGTCCAAAACCCAGCTCAATAAATGCACTAAAAATTTCCAAAACACTTAGGAAGAAGAGAAGTAGAATAAATCGGGGAGATATACACTAGATTCACAGTTGTGTTGACCCGTAGAAAAATAAAAGTAGGGAGAAAGCTATCGGTTGTAAAGATACACCTTTAGGCAAAATTCTCTTTTTTAGGTCACCTAGAGGCGTAGAAATTCGAAGTCCATTTTAATTGCCGGTCAATGAGTCTATCACATTCACAATAAGATGCTTAAAACTTAGGGTTCTCATCAAATCTTGGGTGAGTTGAATGACCGTAGAAAGCCACTCTTAAACACTAAAATTTAAAAATCCAAAAAAATTAGAAAAGAGGAAAAAGAGAAAAAGAAATTTTTCTTTGAATAAGGCGAGGGCTTGAGGCGATCTGCATTTTGGCAAATACTCGGGCACTGTTGTGTCTCTGAAAGTTCAGATCCTAAGTAGATAATTTCTTAATGATTGAAAATAACTCATGCTCAAATAATCCAACGTAATTCTTTTATAAATAGCATATAGTTTTTGCTAGGGACTAGCAAAAGATAGGAATGGGGTATGATGTAAACACATTTACACTACTTAAGATGTCTATTTATGCATGTTCTTAAGCATAGGATTGCAGTGCATGATATAAATATTGCATAACATGCATCATCTTGCATTTAAAGTAGTTTGAATAAAATGGAGGTTAATTGTCTCCTTTTATGTGCTTGGACAGGGCAAACCTTTTATCGGGGTCTCGGATCGAAGATCCAACCATACAGATGTGATCAGGGTGACGATTGGAGTTCAACGACTCCAAGATCGCCCTAATCAAGCATCTATAGCATCAGATAGTGATCGGGGAACCCTAAAAGATCAAGGGCCAGGATGGTGTAAATTCACACTTCAAATGACAAATCCGACCGCACGGATGGATTCAGATCGATGATTGCAGCCTAACAACAAAAAAATCGAGTCAATCCGACACCCGTGGCACCGTCTACATCATCTAGAAGATGGATGGC
Organism: Thalassia testudinum; assembly: GCA_037157565.1. NCBI lineage: Eukaryota > Viridiplantae > Streptophyta > Magnoliopsida > Alismatales > Hydrocharitaceae > Thalassia > Thalassia testudinum. The sequence continues at coordinate 105,726,528 of JAZHRO010000073.1, read as the reverse complement.
CAAGATGGCACCATGTGGCACCATCTCGACCGCCCAATCGCCCGCACGCAACCTCTAAAGGCCCCACATCCGCCCTTCCCCTCCGATGGATCAAGATCCAACGGCTGCGACGTGCCTACGCTGAAGTCAGGTGCTCAACACAAATGCGACCCCAGCACGTTAGTCGAGCGCTCTAACGCGAAGTGAGAGCACGTGTTCGAGCCTCGCCACACTGAAATTGGAGCAATGGCGTGCCTCCGATCAACTGCACGATCGCGATCCAACGGCCTCGGGTGCTTAATCAAGATGACGCGCCCACGCACGCCCGCGCGTAACGCGGTATCGCACGCAGGCGAGTGCGCAGCGCAGGCGGGCGAAGATGCGATTTAAGTCGTCCGATCTCGCAATCGGATGGCTGAGATCGTCTGGACATGTGCTTACGTTGCGAGCGCAGGCAAGCAAGTGGGCGCGCGTGCGCCGCCCACTACGCCCACGTCTAGACCTTTAGCGACGGCTTTATCTGTCACTAAAGCTCCTGAATTAATGTTTTTAAAGATGTAATTACCAAATTGCCCCCACTCTGTGCAACTATAAAAGGAGACCCCCTCCACATGAAATTCTCATCCCTTCCTTCTCTTCTCTACCTCTCCAAAGCTCAAGAGAAGCTTGTCCCACACCCGGGATGCTTCTCGCGAGATAAAGTCCAAATTTTCGTCCCCTTTCGGAAGTGGATCCTGCGACGACGATGACGTGCTGCCCCGTTCCCGTTCTTCCGCTTCGTCTTCCTTCGTCCTACTTCGTCCTCCTTCGTCCAGGCGTCGTCCCGTCCGACTCATCCTCCAAGCGACTGTCGAGGAGGATATCTCTCTCCCCATTCCTTTTGCTACTTTCTAGAATAGATTTACTGCTTTCTAGAGTAGTTTGAGTCGTCCTCCAAGCTACCGTCGAGGAGGATATTTCTCTCTCTATTCTTTTAATGCTTTTTAGAGTAAATTTACTGCTTTCTAGTATAATTTTTTTTTGCTTTCTAGTTGTAATAGTGAAACAAACATTCTCCTTAATGATAAATTCCCTGTTTATTATACATCTCATTTTGATTTCTGTTTGTAATATTCTCTCTCTCTTACTCTATCTCTCTTCTATTTATTGTAAAGGAGTTCTAATCAATTAATTTATTTTGTGACAAATAAAAACAAACGCGTAGTTTTTAAATCAAACGTCCGCCTCCCTGTGTTCGACCTGGAATTTCAATTTCGGTATAAATTTTATTTGTTTAACACGAGTTCTTCACTTTCAAACTACAACGACAGGTTTTTCAAAACTGAACACGTTAGCGTAGCAATTCGTGCATTCAACACCCGGTCAACCTCGAGTCCATTTTTGGAGATCCTGTGCCCTAGTACTATGCCATCCCTCACCATGAAATGGCTTTTCTCCCAGGATAGTACCAGGTTTACCTCAATACACCGTTTCAGGATCTTGGTGAGGTTATCAAGACAAGACGCGAAACATCTCCGAAAATGGAGAAGTCGTTCATGAATATCTCCATGTAATCCCCAATCATGTCAGAGAAGATAGCCATCATACAATGCTGGAATGTCACTGGTGCATTGCAGATGCCAAAGGGCATCCACCTGAAGGCGAATGTTCCAAAGTGGCATGTGAATGTGGTCTTGTCCTGATCTTCTGGGCTAATTGCTACCTAATTATACCTGGAGTATCCATCCAGAAAGCAGAAGAAACTGCATCCGGCTAATCGTTCCAAGATCTGATCGATGAACAACAAAGGAAAGTGATCCTTCTGGGTAGCTGTGTTCAGTTTCCTGTAGTCAATGAATACCTGCCAACATGTCGTGGTTCGAGTCGGGATGAATTCGCCCTTATCATTTTTCATGACAGTGAGTCCTGCTTTCTTGGGCACTATCTGAATCAGACTCACCCACTGGCTATCTGAGATTGGATATACAATGCATGCATCGAGCCATTTGATGATCTCCTTCTTAACAACCTCTAGCATATTCAGGTTTAGCCGTCTTTGAGGTTGTCTCGAAGGTTTCACCCCCTCATCCGTGTAAATGTGATGAGTGCAATACGAGGGGCAAATACCGCGGAGATCAACAATACTCGGCCCGATAGCAGCCCTATGATCTTGAAGTGTAGAAATTAATTGATGCTCCTGTTCTTGGGTTAAGTGGGCATTGATAATGATTGGATATGTCTCACTTTCGCCCAAGAACACGTACTTGAGTGAGTCAGGTAAGGGCTTCAATTCAATTACGGGTGGGTCAGAATCAGATATGAGTGGGAGGAGCAGAATCGAAGGTGGGAATCTGCTGATCCATGTACGCGTGAATTCCCTCTGAGTCGCTCCCTGTAAAATCGATTGTACCTACGTTAACGGGAAACTTGTTAGCTGTAGTCACATCTTCCTGTAATAACCGGGGCGATTCAGTAATATATGGATCAGGATAGCTTGATTCACGGGTGCTGTGGTCAGAAGCACACCCTAAACAGTCAGATCCTCAGGGGGATACGTGTAATGTAGTGGTTTCAAACCTATGTGGATCGAGGTCTGAGAGCCCTAATAGTGTAGACAAATGAGACATTGCGTCGTCACAAAGGAGCCCAATGTTACCACAGTAAACCGAATCTTCGTCTTCACCATCCTCCTCTATTCGCTCACAGTCGAAGTTCTTTGCTGCCCTGAATATGTCTAGTCGAAGTCGTTCATTGCCTAGGGCAATCTCCATACACCCGGATGCACAATTGGTCGGGCTCGGATAGGTTGTGTTAATATGGTGATTTAATCGTTGAAATGAGAATAGTGGCTAACCTAAATTGAGCCTAACCATCTTTTTACAAAATTTTTAACCTGGCCTACTTGATTTTATCTTGGTCACTTTTAGGCCCAGGGTCGAACTCAGGGAAGCAGGATTAGAGGTGAATCAGTTTCTATGCCTTTCCTACAATGAATCTCTTCCATTCGTTTATTATGTTTTTGGTGTTTTTCTATTTAAGATTTTTTTCTGATAATTTTTATCCTTGAGGTACACCCTCAAAATCAGGTTCTTGGCTTTGAGCCAAATTAGGGTTCCAAAACTGGTCTTTCTATTCACAAGACTGAGTACCTGCAAGTCAAAGATTATCTTTTCTCTTTTGTATATTTTTTTATCTTTTCAATAGCAGGAAAGAGAAATAGAAATAAGATAAATATAGTGTATATATATATACATTATATATGTATATAGGGGTGGGGGTGGAGGTGGAAATGACGTGTAGCACAGTGTCAAGTTGATCGTCGTCTAGGAAGACGCAACCAACAGGATGAAGTGCCGCGTGGAGTGTAGGATTGATGGGTGGAAGGTGTGTGCAGAGACGCTTTCTGTATGCGTGTATCGGGGAATATCAGTAACTGGTGCAGATATTCCCGCGATACAACTTGCGGTAGGTGATATGAAAAAAAAAAATATATGTATATATATAAATATATATCTATATGTATATATATAGCTATGGTTATAATTATGTAGGTGTATATGTAGTTATATATGTATATGTATATATATATATATAGATATGTAAATATATATATAGATAGATGTATGTATATATGTATATATAGATATGTATATTTATAATTAGATATATATGTATGTATATATAACTATATATAGATATATATATATATATATATATATATAGATATAGTAATATATGTATATAGTTATATATATGTGCGTATGTATATATATATATTAGTATAAGTATCTATGTATATAGATATATATATATATGTATTTGTAGTTATAGATATATATGTATATATGTATGTATATTTGTATATATATATGTATAAATATATGTGTATATATATGTATATATATATGTAAATATATATATGTATATATATATGTATATAGTCGTGTACAAGTGAGTGGGTGTGTGTACGAGAGAGAGTGTGTGTGTATGTGTCTGTGGGAGGGAGTGAGAGAGAGAGAGAGCGTCTTCTAGAAGAAGAGGGTGCGGCGAGTTAAGTCGTCCGGAGGCTTCAGCCTTCGTCTGATGGCCCACGTGCAAGCGCAAGCGCGTAGGCGCGCGAAGATGCATGTGCATGCTAGAGGGAGCGGGCGCGAGGGAGGGACTACAGCGAAGCATGCTACAGACCACAGCGCACTGTCCTGCGGTTGGAGTGACGCGAACGAAGATGCAGATGCGGGAGCGGGCACGGGGAGAGACGCGGGCGCGGGCTGCAGGCAGTTGCGGGCGCGGAGATGACCGGATAAGTGAGAAACTTTCCGGTCACCACACTGTAGCTACAGTGTTTTGCTGAAACACGTGAGCAGCAGCTATAGTGCGCGCTTGGCACGGGCGACCAGTTGCGACCGGTTCAGCATCCATGGGCGCTGTGGAGAGAGTTAGCTCGCACATGGAAGGAGCTGCGTCGGCTGCTGGTGTGTGCGGTGGCTTGCGTGCGGGCGAGAGGTGGTCGGTGCCTTGCTGCAGCTGCGATTGAGTTTCAAAGCTTGACTCTGTGGAAATGGTAGAAATGGCTGAAACGACGGAGACAAAGAGGTGAACCACCACACCCACCGGCTCTTTGATGAGCTGAGCGGTGGTGGGACTCACAGAGGTAGTCATGTACCACTGTGAGCTGCTCCTGCCCGTAGCTTAGCTCCTCAGGAGGAAGAGAGGCTGCGTATGGAGGGGAGAGGGGAGGAGACGGCTTGGAGGGAGGAGATGTTGTCTGTATGCTGGACTAGGCTCTTGCGCAAGGAAGTGAGGAGGGCTTTTTAAAGAGGATGGAGGCAAGCACAGCCATGCCGTGGGCTGTGCATGGCTATGCATGCGACTGGCAGGGCATGGAGTGGCAGAGAGTGGCGCGAAGAAGAAGCAGCTGTGCGAAGAAGAAGAAATTCAAAGCCAATAAAAAAATGGTGATGGTGATTTTGCGAGGCCGCACTTGGAGAATACATTAATTACAAGGTCAATTTATTCACTTTCCTCCCCTCTCAATTAAATGCATGTATGCGTTTATTTTTACAAATGCGACTATGGCTACCTAATATACACTGACAATGCTAGGAAATAGCACAAGATGGCACAATTGTTGGTGCATTTTTGCTGTGCAAACATACCCCCATGCCTATCTTTTGCTAGTCCCTAGCAAAACATTTTTTGTATTGTATTTAGAAATGATCTTAAGCTGAAGATCTTCTTCAAAGGCGACATAGGTGTGTTTATTTGTTGGATATTGTGAGAACCAATTGCAGAGAAGACTACCAGTACTTTAAGTCTTATGTGAGATAGACCATCTCTCGACTAACCATGACTCTTGATATTTAAACCTTAAGTACGATTTCCAGGACCCAGGAGGTTTTTGCCGTACTCGAGAGCTCAAGAGATTATGGCTTGTGCATAGTGAAGGATCAAGACTGACCAGATGAATATTAAGACTCAAGTCCAGGGTTTCACGAATTTTTAAGTGCAAGTTGGTCCCAGTTTCAGCTTTTGTCTTCAGATTGACCCTTAAAAAGATGACGAAAAACTCAACTCCCATTTTTTAACATTTATGGCTCAAAGAAAATAGGGTATTTGTAACTTGCCCTAAAGAATTTTTCGTAGGGAGAAGATTTTACAGACATTTGCAAGATATACTGACTTATTTACAGCTTTTTTTTTTTGAAACACGTGTCAGTATATCTCTTATAACATTATTTAGAGGAGCACACTTTTTTGTTGGTGGGAGAGTTCCTTTTTGGTGGAAAGAGTCTCTCCTAAACATAAGACTAAAGCCTGGGATAAAAAGTCTACTTGTGCGCACAGGTAAGGACTCCACCTTCCCTAATGAATACTAGGGTTGGATCTTATGTTCACCTGGTCTTTCTTGATATGTGTAGTGTGAACTAAGATTACTTAGGCTCTCAAGTAGAAGCAAACCAACGAATCCTGTATTGGTGTCTCAGGTACAAGAATACATCCCAAGTTAGGAGAGATTCCGATCTATCTTGTCAATGCTCAAGTGAATTAAGCCGAGCTTGAGCGAATCAAGCTTCTGTGGCCTGGAAAGTCTTCAAAACAGTGGTTGAATATCCATAAACACATATTGTATTTTTGTTTCAGCCTTCAGATCATTACTAAACACCCTTTTTTTTTTACATATTTATAGATAGATGGAGACTGCATGATACCATAAAATGCCCAGATCCTATGGATGCCTATCCACCCCCCCATGCCAAATGATGTTATGTCCTCATATGCATGTAGGGTAGGGTAGAGGAAGGACCAAAGATTGGGTAACGAGAGCTGAGGTGCAAGGTAAACAGTAGGGTGGTAGGGTGGGTGGATGGTGGGTGGTGAAGTGAAAAGTGAAGTGAGCATGACAGTGGTGGAGTGTTGTTGGGGTGCCTCCCAACGAACGCTGAATTTAACATCCCCAGCTGGACTCAGAATGAGGCACGACATTAGTTACCCTCCAGCAGGGCAACACTTTCTCCAACATGGGTAGGTTCATGAGTAAGTTAGGGTTTCAAATGCTACCCATTGACCGTAAGTTTATGCCCAGATTTGGGATCTTCAATCTCAACGGCCTCGTTGGGAAATGGTCTTGAGACCAGGAAAGGACAGTCCATTTGGACTTCAATTTCCCAGGAAAGAATTTGAGCTGGGCATTGTAGAGCCAAACTCGCTGAGATGGCTCAAATTCCTTCCACCGAATACGGCTGTCATGAAAAGCCTTAGTGCATTGCTTGAAAGTTAAGGCAAAATCATAGGCTTCACGATGGAGCTCTTCCAGCTCTAGGAGTTGGAGTTTCCATTCTCGAACACACAGGTCTAGGTCGAGGTTACATTGGCAAACCGCCCAATAAGCGCGATGTTCCAACTCCATGGGCAAATGACAAGGCTTCCCATAAACTATTCTATAAGGAGACATACCAAGGGGATCCTTGAAGGTGGTTCGATATGCCCAAAGTGCGTCAATCAACTTGTCGGACCAATCCTTTTGGTCAGGCCTAACCATTTTCTGGAGAATTTGCTTGATTTTCCGGTTCAACACCACTGCCTGGCCGTTCGTCTGAGGATGATACGGGGATGCGATACGATGGTGAACTCCGTATTTCCTCATAAGTGCCCAAAAAGAAGCATGGGTAAAGTGGCTTCCTCCATCTGAGATAATGACTCGAGGGATCCCAAAGCGCGCAAAAATGTGGTGTTTGACAAATCGAGTGGATACAATATGGTCAGCACAGCATGTGAGAATAGCCTCGATCCATTTCGAAACATAATCAACAACCACGAGAATGAATTCGAAGCCGTTGGAAGGAGGAAAGGGACCCATGAAATCAATTCCCCAAATGTCAAAGATTTCCGCAATTAGGATGGGTTGCAAGGGCATCATGCCAAGACGTGACACTGATCCTAACGACTAGCACCTAGTGCAATGTTTGGCATAATTGTGTGCATCCTGGTGAAGGGAGGGCCAAAAGAAACCTCACTGCAACACCTTGGCTGCAGTTTTCCTCCTAGAGAAATGGCCTCCGCAGGCCTGATCGTGGTAGAAGGATAGCACATTAGGGAATTCGCTGTCAGGAATACAGTGACAGTTGATTTGATCAGCACCTATTCGAAAAAGAAGTGGATTATCCCAGAAATAATACTTTTCTTCTGCCATGAGATGCTCGTGCTGGTTTTTAGGCCAGCCACGTGGAAGGGATCCAAAAGCAAGGTAATTGGCAATGTCGGCATACCAAAGTCCACTTGCCACATTAATTGCTAATAGGTGCTTATCGGGAAAAATCTCATTAATCGGCAGAGTAAGTCCAATATGGTCAGGGTCCAGTCTAGAAAGATGATCAGCCACAACATTCTGGGCTCCAACCTTATCGCGGATCTCAATGTCAAATTCTTGGAGCAGAAGGATCCAACGAATCAGTCTAAGCTTGGCATCCTTCTTATGCATGAGATGGCGAATGGCCGCGTGATTAGTGAAAATAAGAACGTGTGAGCCTAGAAGGTAAGAGCGGAATTTCTCCAGCCCAAAGACGACCACCAGTAGTTCTTTTTCAGTGGTAGTATAATTACGCTGGGCCTTGTCCAACGTCTTACTAGCGTAGTACACCACGAAGGGGTGTCTATCGCATCTTTGTCCCAGGATGGCTCCGACTGCAAGGTCGGAAGCGTCACACATGAGTTCAAAGTCGAGGGACCAATCAGGTAGCTGGAGAACAGGGGCCTTGGTGACAGCATTACGCAGTTGCGTGAATTCTCGTATGCAGTCGGGGCCCATATCGAAGGGTACGTCGGTCGATAGGAGATGAATTAAAGGTCGAGAAATTTTGGAGAAATCTTTGATGAATCTCCTATAGAAACCAACGTGTCCCAGGAAGGAGCGGATTTGCTTGACAGAGCCAGGCACAGGTAAATCAGCAATTACATCAAGCTTAGCTCTGTCAACCTCGATACCCCTATCGGAGATGATATGCCTGAGAACAATTCCCTTGAGTACCATAAAATGACTTTTTTCCCAGGAAAGCACGAGGTTTACATCAATACATCTCTTAAGGATACGGGTCAGGTTGGCAAGACATTCATCGAAAGATGGTCCAAAGGCCGAAAAGTCATCCATGAAGACCTCGAGAAAGTCACCCACCATGTCATGGAATATTGCCAGCATACATCTCTGGAAAGTTGTTGGCACGTTACAAAGTCCGAACGATATCCTTCTAAATGCAAAGGTGCTGAAGGGGCAGGTAATAGTGGTTTTCTCTTGGTCCCGAGGGTCAATTGCCACCTAGTTATATCCTGAGAATCCATCCAGGAAACAGAAAAATTTATTTCCCGCTAACCGCTCCAAGATTTGGTCAATGAAAGGTAGTGGGAAGTGATCTTTCTTAGTTGCAGCATTAAGTTTCCTATAATTTACACACACTCTCCAAGATGTAGGAGTGCGTGTAGGGATGGATTCGCCCCTGTCATTGACACGGATGGTGAGTCCTGCCTTTTTGGGCACGACGTGAATCGGACTCACCTAGGGGCTATCGCAGATCGGGTATATTATACCCGCATCCAGCCACTTAATAATTTCCTTCTTAACGACCTCCCGCATGTTAGGGTTGAGATGTCACTGCATCTCATGGGAAGGTTGAGCCTCCTCCTCCGTATATATACGGTGAGTGCATTAGGAGGGGCTAATGCTAGTTAAGTCTGATAAAGACCATCCAATGGCTGCCTTGTGTTCCATAAGGACCTTCGTTAGTTTGCACTCTTGCTCCTTGGTCAATTTTGAACTGATGATTACAGGGAGCGTTTCATTTGGTCCCAGGAAAACATACTTAGGTGTACTAGGCAGCTCTTTCAGTTTGGGAGTGGATGGTGAAAGATCTTGCATTTCTTGGGATGAGAGTGTCCCATGCGGATCAAAAGAAAGTCAGGAGGAAGAAGTTGGCCCTCAGATTGGCCAAGAAGAGGGGCTTCTTGGATAAATGGATCCAAGAAGGAATAGCCCCAGTGAGTAGTATATGGGCTCAAGGTCCCAGTGTGGAGTTGCAAATTCGCCTGATTTGGCAGGAAAGAAAGGGCAATCCAGTCTTCAAGAGTGTGGATCGATGGTGAGTAGCCCAGATATGACTCAGACCACGAGGTATGGGAAGCGGAGAAAACCTCATTAGAAGTCTGGTCAGGAGAAGGTATGGGAACAGGGAGGGATGGGGGAAAGTCAGAATATGTGTTGGTCAGGCAATCATCAGTGTTTAAAGGCAGTCGGCAGCAATCAGAATAGGTCCCAATTAGTCCAATACATGCGTTGATTGCCATGTCCTCATCAGACATGTCATCCTCGATGCAATCGCAATCAAAGTTTTTGGCTGCCTTGAAGATGTTAAGCTTGAGCTTCTCAGATCCAACGTCAATCTCAATACAGCCCGACTCGCAGTCGATATGGGCGCGGGCTGTGGCCAAGAAAGGTTGACCAAGGATGATTGGACAATTAGAAAGTGAGCTAGGAACATCCATATCTAAAACAAGAGAGTCAATAGGAAAACAGAGACTGTTGACCCTAACCACCACATCTTCCACCACACCCTTCAGAATTTTGACAGAATGATCTGCCAACTGTAACGTGATAGGGGTGGGTTTCAGATTTCCCAAGGAGAATTTTTCGAGCATGATGATTGGTATAAGATTGATGGAAGATCCTAGATCAGGCAAGGTACGGTTAAAATTGCAGCCTTGGATGCTACAGGAATTAAGCGTTGTGCCTGGATCTTTCTGCTTCGGTGGTAGATTTGACAGTATAGCACAACTCGCATGAGGCAAGAGAACCACTGGATTCTTAGTTTTCTTTGACTGTCACCTGGGTGTTGTGTAGTCTTTGAAAAATCTGGTGACAGTAGGTATAGCCTCTAGCAGGGGTACCTTGATTTCAACATCCCTAAATAAATTACAAAGGTTATCAAAGGCCTGCGTATCCTTCTTGCCTTTTGGCTCCCTCAATAGAGCCTCACCGAATGGGACTGATTCTGGCACCAATTTAGGTGTATCGTCCTTTCGCAAATGCGATGCGCATCCCGAATGAGAGGGCAATGAAGAAGACGGGCCAGGATCAGGTCGAGGCGGATCGACGATTTGCTTACTGCTCCTCGTAGTGATCGCATTGGACGATGCGGGTCCAGTGGGATCATAAGGTGGAGGAGGGTTTGCAATAGGGACATAAGAGTGAGGTGCTGCAGCGGGATTAGCCTGAAATCCCGGTGGAATGCTCGAAGCTTGCAGAATCTGATGAACCTGCCCCTGAGAAGGTCGTACCTGTGGTTGAGGACCACGGGGTACAAAATTTCGTGGGTTGGGAACAGGTTGGGCTGGAAGAGTGCCCTAAGATCAAGTCACCATGCGTAGTTGACTGATCTCAGCATTCTGCTGTGCCAATTGGTGCTGAAGAGAGGTCATGTTCTCTTCATGGTGCTTTGACATTTCCGTCATCATTCGCATCAATTTATCAAGAGGACTTGATGCGTGTTCTGTTTGCGGCACGCAATGACCCGATGGTGGATTTGCCATAGGATTAGACTGGGCCCTTGGGATGACGGGTGCGGACGGTCGCATTGGTCCACCTGCGGGGTTTTGGCGCTGCGGGTTGCTGGACCATGCGAAGTTCAAATGATTACACCACCCTGGGTTATAAGTGGTAGAGAACGGGTTGTTCCCTAGGGCGCAAGCATCTTCTATGCCAGAAGACGCGTCCGCATGTAAATATGCTTCCGAGCACACGGAGGCTTGGTCCTCTGTGTCAAAATACTAGTTTGCAGAAGCCAGATCCACATGACTTACCGAATCGCTCGACGCGACACTCGGTAAGGAAGGTCTTACGGGGTTTCTCAGGATAAGCCTAATGTTGGAAGAATTGGAATTGTGACGAAGTGGTGAGGTGGGGGTGTTTGCCATAGAATGGGCGGGGTTGGCCAGAAGCTCGTCTAGCTTCTTGTGCACGACGGAGACTTCATCCAATTTTTGTGCGATAAGGCTGAGATCTGTGGATGAATGGAGGGTCCCGTGTCAACTTCGTGGACATTACGGGGCAGGCTGGTACGATTAAAGGTGACAATGGAGGCATTGTTCATTGAGTTTTCGCTCATATTTTCAAATAATTCGAATGCTCCATTCTCGTCTTTATTTATGAAATTCCCTCCGCAGGAAGAATCTGCAATCTGCTTCAAAGTCTCATTTAGTCCATAGTAGAAAATCTGGGCTATATGCCACTTCGGCAGACCGTGGTGCGGACACGTCCTAAGGAGGTCATTATATCTCTCCCATGCCTCATGAAACTATTCGCCGTTTTGTTGCGTAAAGGAAGTGATAGCACAGCGAAGCGCATTGGTTCGCCCGATTGGGAAGAACTTCTTAAGAAATGCTGTTTGCATCTCTTCCCAAGAGTGGATGGTTCTCCCAAGGGTGCGTAACCACTGCGATGCTTTATCCCGCAATGAAAACGGGAACATTTTCATGAGGACTATTGATAACCCGATATTTCTCGGTTTAACAGTTTCAGCCAATCGGGTTAGGTCTTCCAAGTGGAGAAAAGGATCTTCACTTGCAAGACCATGGAAGTGAAAATTTATCAGGCTAATTACATTAGGTTTCAATTCAAAGTCGTCCCCGCCCATGGGGACCCGAATTTGTCCTAGGGTCTTTGTAACAACGGGATTCTAATAGGAGCTAAGAGACCTAGGCTCCTCCCATTCGGGAGGGTTCTGCATTTCCTCCAATGTTTCCCTAATGGCTTCAATTTGTTCATTATACATTTCCATTTGGGCTTGGAGGCGGGTTATGGGATCCAAGGCTCCACCACCTGGTGGGTTTTGAGGGCGGTTTCCTCCCTCGGGATTTGGGGGTGGGCGTGCAGCCATGTTTGTAGAGGAGGAGGATGATTCGGCTTCTTTTCTAAAATTATCAGACAATTCACACAGTTCAGGGTTTTGTGACCTCCTCCCAAACATGCACTACCGCAGGAAGAATTGGGGGGATACGAAGGGAAAAGGAGATGAGAGAAATGACGCCACAAAGGTACACTTGATGACAAATCAATACAATCAAATTCGTAACCTCTACAGTGTGCCCTTAGACTTAAAGATCTATGTTACCTACTATCACGAGCTATGGAACCGAATGCGAGCACCGTGGAACCACCGGGCTAGATTGAAAGGCCGTTTGCCCCAGTCTTAGACACCCAATAGCACGCGGGAACCCTCACCAACACGTAGGCGCTACACGTAGGTAGTTAGACCTCCAATCCTTAATAAGGGTCAAGTTGCTACCAGTTTTAGTTAGAGGCTTAGGATCAAGTGCTTCTGGAATGTGAAGGGCGTTATTTACGGGTAATGCCCAAGTGGTTGATTTTATAACGTGTGTAACCCAAGCATGCAACAGGGAAATCTCCCTGAATTGAAGTTTTAATTGGTGAATGGTTTTTAGAGTTTCAGCCTTAAGTAGTATGGATTTTAGGATTTCTCTGAATTACCAATTCAACCAATCTTCGGGTTTTGAGAGAATACAAGTTTTCTTCTAAGCCCAACAAACCCTTCTTCAATGTCAGTTGGTTAATGCATGCTAAAATGCAATGGGCTTCCTGAGATGGAGATTTCTATGTGTGGATGCACGAATCAATTTTAGATTAGTGTGAAAGGGAGCCAAAGCACTTCAATTCAAGTGCTCCCAATCACCAGAATGATGTTCCACACACAAGGCTCAACCATAAGATAAAGAAAATCAAATTGTTGGGGTTGAAGTATTCAGGATCGAATCTTAGGCACGTGAAAGGTTGTGGTGGGGTTGGAATCAACTCAATTCTAAGTCTCCCCACCAAAAAGGTGATCCCGAATTGCAGATAAATGAGGCAAAGAGGGATGGCGATCAATCTATTTATTTTTGCCTCAGAATACTTCACACGGCGAAAGATTCAAGAATCAAGATTCTAGGATCTTCGCTATGTGAAGTTTGGCGGGAAATCCCGAGGCAATGGGAGTGATGGAAAATAATCAAACAAGTGATTTTTAATCCACTTGCAGCAAGAGATCCCAAGAAGTGTTTTTTTTTTTTTATTAAGGTGACAAGTTGACCTAAGTTGCTAAGAAAGAGAGACCTACCTATTCAACAACATGGGCGAAGCTCCAGTGCGGTGCCGGTGACTTCACGCTCTCGTTCCTGGCTTGGATCTGCCCACATCTCCGACTTCATCTGCCTGCCTTCTCCTTGTAGCTAGTTCACCTGCACACCAGCAAACAGAAACACCCGTGAAGAGAAGGGTGTGAGAAGAAAAAAATTAAAGGAATGGAGTAGAAACTTACCTGAATGCACACTTCCCCGGCAACGGCACCAAAAAAAGGTGTGGTCGGGCTCAAATAGGTTGTGTTAATATGGTGATTTAATCATTGAAATGAGTATAGTGGTTAACCTAAATTGAGCCTAACCATCTTTTTACAAAATTTTTAACCTGCCCTACTTGATTTTATCTTGGTCACTTTTAGGCCCAAGGTCGAACTCAGGGAAGCGGGATTAGAGGTGAATTAGTTTCTACACCTTTCCTACAACGAATCTCTTCCATTCCTTTATTATGTTTTTGGTGTTTTTCCATTTAAGATTTTTTTCTGATAATTTTTGTCCTTGAGGTACATCCTCAAAATCAGGTTCTTGGCTTTGAGCCAAATTAGGGTTCCAAAACTGGTCTTGCTATTCGCAAGACTGAGTACCTGCAAGTCAAGGATTATCCTTTCTCTTTTGTATATTCTTTTATCTTTTTAATAGCAGGAAAGAGAAATAGAAATAAGATAAATATAGTATGTATATATATATTATATATGTATATAGGGGTGGGGGTGGAAGTGGAAATGGCGTGTAGCATGGTGTCAAGTTGATCGTCGTCTAGGAAGATGCAACCAACAAGACGAAGTGCCGCATGAGGTGTAGGATGGATGGGTGGAAGGTGTGTGCGGAGACGCTTTCTGTACACGTGTATCAGGGAATATCAGTAACTGGTGCAGATATTCCCGCGATACAACGTGTGGTAAGTGATATGAAAATATATATATATGTATATATATAAATATATATCTATATGTATATATATAGCTATGGTTATAATTATATAGGTACATATGTAGTTATATATATATGTATATGTATGTATATATATATAGATATGTAAATATATATATAGATAGATGTATGTATATATGTATATATAGATATGTATATTTATAATTAGATATATATGTATGTATATATAACTATATATAGATATAGATATATATATATATATAGATATAGTAATATATGTATATAGTTATATATATGTGTATATGTATATATATATATTAGTATAAGTATCTATGTATATAGATATATATATATATATGTATTTGTAGTTATAGATATATATGTATATATGTATGTATATTTGTATATATATATGTATAAATATATGTGTATATATATGTATATATATTTATACTTAGTTGTATAGGTAATAATATATGTATAAATATATATATATACGTGTATAAATATATATATATGTAAATATATATATGTATATATATATGTATATAGTCGTGTACAAGTGAGTGGGTGTGTGTATGAGAGAGTGTGTGTGTGTATGTGTCTGTGGGAGGGAGTGAGAGAGAGAGAGAGAGCATCTATTGGAAGAAGAGGGCGTGGCGAGTTAAGTCGTCCGAAGGCTTCAGCCGTCGTCTGATGGCCCACGTGCAGGCGCAGGCGCATAGGTGCACAAAGATGCACGCGCACGCTGGAGGGAGCGGGCGCGAGGGTGGGACTGCAGCAAAGCACTCTACGGAACGCAGCGCACCATGCTGCGGGCTGGAGTGACGCGGACGAAGATGCGGATGCAGGAGCGGGCGCTGGCTACAGGCGGTTGCGACGTGGAGAGAGAGTGCGCGGTGACCGGATAAGTGAGAAACCTTCCGGTCACCGCACTGTAGCTACAGTGTTCCGCTGAAATCTGTGAACAGTAGCTATAGTGCGCGCTCGGCGCGAGTGGCCGGTTCCGATCGGTTCAGCGTGCGCAGGCGCTGTGGAGCAAGCTGACGCGCGCGCAGAAGGAGCTGCGCCGGCTGCTGGCATGCGCGGTGGCCTGCATGCGGGCGAGAGGTGGCCGGTGCCTTGCTGCAGCTGTGATTGAGCTTCAAAGCTCGACTCTGTGGCAATGGCGGAAATGGCTGAAATGACAAAGATAGAGAGGTGAACCACCACGCCCATCGGCTCTTTGATGAGCTGAGCGGTGGTAGGACACACAGTGGTAGTTGTGTACCACTGTGAGCTGCTCCTGCCCGCAGCTTAGCTCCTCAGGAGGAAGAGAGGCTGCGTATGGAGGGGAGAGGGGAGGAGATGGCCTGGAGGAAGGAGATGTTGTCTGTATGCTATACCAGGCTCCTGCGCAAGGAAGCGAGGAGGGCTTTTTAAAGAGGATGGAGGCAAGCACAGCCATGCCCTGGGCTGTGCGTGGCTGTGCATGTGGCTGGCAGGGCATGGAGTGGTAGAGAGTGGCGCGAAGAAGTAGCCGTGCGGAGAAGAAGAAATTCAAAGCCAATAAAAAAATGGTGATGGTGATTTTACGAGGCCACACTTGGAGAATACGTTAATTACAAGGTCAATTTATTCACTTTCCTCCCCTCTCAATTGAATGCATGTATGCATTTATTTTTACAAATGCGACTATGGCTACCTAATATACACTGACAATGCTAGGATATAGCACAAGATGGCAAAATTGTTGGTGCATTTTTGTTGTGCAAACAACAATTAATGTTCGCTCGGGCTATCGCCAGAAATGGGCGACCCAAAATAATTGGTGCATCACGGAGATTAGGAGGAACTTCCATATCGAGAACGAAAAAATCTGCGGGAAAGCAGAACCTGCGAACTTTCACGATCACATTCTCAACCACCCCCCTCAATGTTTTAATTGATCTGTCAGCCAGCTGAATCGTAACCGAGGTGGGTTTTAACTCCCCAAATCGAAATCGATCAAATACGGCAGTGGGAGTTAAGTTGATGGACGAACCCAAATCTAAAAGGGCCCGATCAAATGGAGAATCCTGCAAGAAGCAGGATATGAGCGAAGTGCCAAGGTCTTTCTTCTTCGGTGGTAGGTCAGCTAGAATCACAGCGCTAGCTTCTTTCGACAATACCGCCTGTCGTCCAATTCTCGGTTGTCGCTTCGGGGTACAATAGTCCTTGAAGAACCTAGCAACAGTGGGAATGTGATCGATAGCCTCGAGGAGGGGGACCTGAATATGTACTTCCTTAAACATCGATTTCAGGTCCTTGAAGTTCCGCATGTCCTTTTTCCATACTGCATTTCATGTCAGAGCCTCAGGAAAAGGGACGGGAATCTCAGGGTTGAGTAGTTTCTTACCCTTATTTATCGTAGGTGGCTCCTGAGATGATGAAGGGGTCGAATCTGCCTGTGGCGAAGGGTGGGAAAAATCAGAACCCACCTACCTATGTGGTGGGTCGAATGTCTTCTTTCCGCTCCACAAAGAAACAGTGTGTGTGTCGACTTGCTGTCCATGAGGTGGTGGGGGAGCGGAAGTGGCAGAATACATGGGATTCTGCAAAGGCTGCTGGCCTTGCGCATAACTGGGTGGTGCAGGAGGTGCCTGTAGTATGGCGTGTGCCTGTCCCTGCGGTGCCTGAAACCTAGGCGAGGCACCTTGGTTCTGCACATATCCAGGATTCAGGTCGGGTTGGAAGGGCAAGGCTCCCTGGGTCCTATGCTCCTGCAACAACTGGTTCTGCGTGTTCTGTATGGTCTGAATCTAATCAGCCATCACCTTCATTATCTGCAAGCTATCTTGTGTAGACTTCCTCATCGATTCTTGCAGCTCTTCTTTCAGCACCTCCAAAGGGTCAGCCCGCTTTGGAAGGTGGTTGGCAGCTTGGTGTAGCGGCTAGTATAACGAGTGGGGTTGCTGCTACTGAGGCGGGAATGGCTGCTGCCTAGGATACGTGTTTTGCGCATTCCCGTATTGCCTGGTCTGGCAGTGTGGATCTTGATGTGGTCTCTGTGAATTACCAGACCAGGAGAAGTTCAGATGCTGGGGCCAACCAGGGTTATACGTCTCTGAATACGGGTTATTACGCCCGTATCCTTGGATAGCACTGATGTCCTCGTAGGCCGAAGATGTTTGAGACGTATATCCGTCAAGGGGATACGCATTATAATCTGTGGGTGATGCGTAACCTTGGTCGTAAGGTGCCAGATCTGGATTATTCACGGGATCCTGATATACGGGATCTCGTAAATACGGAGAAGATGCATCTCGAGTGAGTAGATTAACTCGAGCAAGTGGGCCTCAGGGTGCATAGGAGGGTCGTAAGGTAGCAGAGCTTAAGTTACATTGACCCTGGCTAATCTGGTCAGTCTTCTTCTCGATTAAGTTCATTATGTCTAGCTGCTTGACGATGATATCCATGTCGGCTCGAATAGACTCGGTGTGAGCCTTGTGGACACCAACCTGCTGCTGACCAAGCCGCTGGAACTGGTTCATAGATGCGGCATTCATCGAGTTCTCCACTAATGATTCGAACAGCTCAAATGCGTTGTTCTCATCTTTTGCGAGAAAATTCCCGCCGCTAGATGCATCGGCCAAATACCGATGTGTGTCATCCAGCCCATGGTAAAAAATCTGAGCTAAGTGCCATCTGGGTATACCATGATGCTTGCATTTCCGGAGAAGGTCGTGAAATCTATCCCATGCTTCATGTAATTTCTCCCCAGCTCCCTGGGAGAAAGTCGTGATTGTGCGCCGCATTGCATTTGTTCGACTGATTGGGAAGAACTTTTGCAGGAATTCACATCGTAATTTCGGCCAGGTTCCAATTGGCTTCCCAATAGTCTTGAACTAGTATGAAGCTTTGTCCCTTAGAGAGAATGGGAAAAGCTTCATCAGAACAATCTCGAGATCAATATTCCTGGGTCTGATCATTTCAGCGAGTCAACTCAAGTCCTCAAGGTGCTGGAATGGATCTTCGCTTGAGTTCCCGTAGAAATGAGTGCTGATCATCCTAATTACATTGAGCTTGAGCTCAAACGCATCTCCGCCTACGGGAATTCTGACTAGCGGTGCGACAATAGGTGCGACTGGGTCGTAGAAATCCCGCAATTGTTCTCCTTGTGGCGGGTGCTGCATCCTTTCAAGTGCCGTCAGAATACGATCCATGCTCTGTTGATGCTGCTCCTCAGATTCGGCGACCCAAGCTTCGAGACAAGCCATCGGGTCCTGATAAACACCAGTTTATCATCATTTTTATGCTTTAAAACTAACCTAGCTCTTAGGATTTTTCTCCGCAAACGGGTTTTTGGGCTGCATTTAGGCATAAATTAGGATAGGCATGCATTGCATTTTTTATTGTTGTTTTAATGTGTTTTTGTGAGTGTTAGGGATGTACAGATTCACAGATCCCTAAAACCCTAGCACTCAAGAAGGCAATTGGTGAAGGAGAAGCCCAGACTAGTTCGAACCCAGCTTGATCCAGCTCACCATAGCTGGAACCTAGCTTACTTGAACTAGGGTTAGCTCATCCCAGCTCCATTCAGCTAATCTCAGCTGGATGGTAGCTCAAGAGAGTTCACCTTAGCTCACCCTAGCTCAAGTCAGCTCAGATCCAGCTCAACTTAGCTGAGTCTAGCTCATCTCAGCTCCCACTAGTTCACAGGGAGCTCTAGCTAGCTCAGCTGAGTTGACAGGAGTTCACCCCAGCTCAGATCCAGCTACATTCAGCTCCACTCAACTCCAGCCAGCTGAAGAAGAATTCATCTCAGCTCAGGAAGCTCAAGTCCAGCTCCCGGGGACTCAGCTTAGCTCAACTCAGTTGAGCTAAGCTACCTTAGCTACCTTAACCAGCTTGATTCTCCTCGGGAGCACCAGACCTAGATCACCTCAGCTCATTTTGGTAGAAGCTAGCTCACTTTAGCTTGGCTTAGTAGCTAGCAAAGAACTAGCAAGCTAAGCCAGCTGGAGTAGCCCCATGCCAGCCTCTTCAGTAGTAGCCAGCTCCAGCTCCAGCTCCAGACTCTCCTCCTCAGCTCTTTCCTCCAAACCCTAGCTCCAACACCTTCTCCTCCACTCCACCTTTAGCTAAGCTATCTTAGCTTATCTTAGCTTAGCTTAGCATAGCTAACAACCGGCTCCTTGGCCATTCATTACCTCCAAAATCAACCCTAGCTAGCTCCACCAACTCAAGCCTACCTAAGCTAGCTACTCTACTCAAGTTGGCGCCACCTCCTAGCCATCCCTTCACCCCATTATCTCCACCAAAAGACACTTCAAGTTGGCGCCAAAAACCACCCCTAACCACCCCCATTTTGGCGCCAACTTTCAGCCTCTTCATCCACCCTACACCTACCCATATAACACATCCTAGCCATCCACATACCCCCCTTCTAGAACCTTAAGGTGGCGCCACCTAATAGCCTTCTAGAAAGCCCATTTTGGCGCCAACACTAAGGGGTGTCAACACCCATAACTACCCCCTTGGTGTCCCTTAAGGTGGCGCCAACTCTCTTTGGCCATGGGATCTCCAACCACCTCCATCAACTCATCTTAGCCATCCATTTCAAAGGTCACCATAGCCCCCTTCCTATTCTATAAAAAGCCACCACCTACCACCATTTTGGGGCATCCTCCCTTAGTATATTTTTCTACCTAAACCACCTATACCTACGGCCAAGAAGAAGGAGTAGAGAAGGAGATTAAAGGGGCACATCACCAGCCCCTTTGGTGCCTTCTTCTCCCCACTCTCTTCAACTTGAGCCACGCCAAGGAGGAAGACTCTTCCACTTCAAGGAGGACGGCCAGGAAAAGGAGGACTTAGGGTGGACGTCCACCCTTGGAGAAAAACTTAGGGCACGCCCCCTTAGGGCTTGCCTTGGAGGTCATCACCTTGGTGGAGTTCTGCAAGGAAGGAGTTGAAGGATTCTTTTCAAGCTTGGGAGCCACCAACCTTGGAGCAAGAAGCCCTCTTCTTCACCATCTAATTAGAGGATTTGTGTTTTCTTTCTTTATTTCAATTTTCTAGTAGTAGAAGCATTCTTCTACTAGGTATTTTTGTTAAACACCTTATCAATTATCTAGTTGCCTTCTTCGCATATCTTGTTTGCATTTCTATTTGCTTATTTTCAGCATTCTTCACTTCCTCTCCCTAATTATTCTAGGTTTCCACTTGCCTAGAGTGAGCTTAGGGAGAGGCTCTACTTGCCACTTTAGAAGTAGTTTATTTAATTTGAAGTGTAAACCCTTTTCCCGCCATCAGTTCGCATGTTGCCTTAGTTTAAAATTAAAAAAAAAATGATGTATTGAAAAATACCAAAAAGAAAGTTGAGATTGTATTCTAAGCAAGAGAATCAATTTTGGAACCATATTGCCTCCTTGGACGACCCTAGATACTCCCCTATCTAGGAATATAAATTTAAGAGTTGATCGATTTTGCGCGTTACAACGACGTATTTAACAAATCGCGTGAAATCGCTATCAGGTCCAGATTCACAATGTCCTGACCTGGTCTAGGTCCAGGACTAGGATTTGCCATGGTGGCTCTTGGAGTAGAAGAAATGGGGGAAGAAGATGGTCCAGGCGAGGTGACTCGCCTCCTTGGGAGTGGCTCCCAAGGTCCAACCAAGTGAGGTCGAAGTGACCTCCTTCTATGCATACACCGCCCAACCCCTGGGATGGTGTAGCCAGGCAGGACAAGGCTAAGGCCCTGTCAATCAAATGGTCCTTATAGATCAGGTGACCAGATTTTTCATTATGGATTTAAATTCCTGAAGATAAGTTCGTCGTACAACTGACTGAAGGTGAATCCCGCCTCTCAAGCTAACCCAACAAGTCTGGTTACGAGGGGACTAAGGGGAAGGTTCTTCCTTTGGCTTACGCCTCCAATTCTGTTGACCCCTAAGCCGCGGTCGTTTGACACTACCCCGCAGACTTAGTCACCAGGTTTGGCAAGAGAGATTAAACTCACCCAGTAGTACGACAACGAACTCAAGTTGATTTCGTATTTTAACGTTAATTTTAACCCGTTTTCTTCAGTGGGGTTTGTGGTGAGTGGCCCACAAGGTGACCAAGCCCACCGGCTAACTAGACTTGATTAAATCTAAGTTAGCCCAATGTGTGGTCTCTAGTTATAACCCTAAGGGTTTAACCTAAGTTGCATGCACTTCTAGGGTTTTTCTTTTTCTGTTCCAGCAGACCACAAAAGTTAAGTTGGTTCTCTGATGATAATTGGAATCCAATTAATTTGAAATTTTGCAAGTAGATTCCTTTCTCAATTAGTTTTTCAGAGACTATTCTTTTGGAATTTTTACTATTTCAACCAAATTTTTAGGGAATTTTGAATATCAAGGGGTCAGGTTTGGAATTTTGACCCCTAGTCGATTTTTCATTTTGAAACAGTATCAATTGACCTTCAAAAATTCAGGAAAAATATGAAAAATAAAGCCAATGAGATCAGCTTTCAAACCCACCATTTTTAGTCAAAACAGATTTGCAGATTGCTCGGAATCGCTTTTTGAAATATGAAAAATTTTGAATCTGGGTTAGTTTGACCCTCGTGCCCTTCGTGAATTTTTAAAAATTTTGTACTTGGAATTTTTTTCAAAGTAACGGTGAAATTTGAAAGATGGTTTGAAAATGAAGGTTTAGCCCGAATTTCATAATTTTTCGCTAACGAATTTTTCAGCAATCGAATTTTTAAGTTAGATTTGAAATTTGGCCAAAAATCAAAAGATGGTGGAAAACTTTTTAAAAAGGTTTGAATTTGAAATTCAAGCCTTCCACCAAAAAAGATTTTTTTTTTCTTTTTCAAAACTTTTGCACTTTTTTTTCAAAGAGAATTTTCAAAAGATTCATAGAAAATATCTTTTTTTTCTTTTTTTTAAAATAACCTAGATTCGAAAGAAAACCTAATCTTGATTTTTTTCAAAATTTTTCTTTTTAATTTTTTTTCTTTTTCACGAAAATGAGAAAAATCTTTTTTTTCACAAAAAAGTTTGCAGAAAGTAAATCTAATCCTAGAGTTCAGAAAATAAACCTAATCTAAGAGAATGTGATGTGCACCTGATTTTTCTTCGTCGTGCTCGATGTGTGCGTAGATCCCGTTTTCCTTCCGTATTGTCCTGCACATCAAAAACAAAGTAGAGGCAGATTCGTTGGTGATAGATTAAAAGATCGAACTCAAGAAAAATGACATTGCCTCTTCGGCAACAGTGCCATTTTGTTGGTGAAAAATCGTAGCTTGCGTTTTTGATAAAAGCGTCGCAGTATAGTTGTGAAATACGATCCAACAAAGGTATTGTTTTGTAAAAAATAACGAGACTTTGAGTCACGGTCGTTCGTCTCTAGGAGGTGTTGCTTTTACTTTTGAAATCGATCTTACTCTACCTTGTTTAGAATCGCATGCCGGTTCGTGATTATTACGTATTTAGGTATGACATACTTAGTTGCAAGAATATTAGGAATTGGAAACAGGCAACTTAAATCACACAAAAAGAACGACAATTATTAAGCTCATGGTGATTTCAAATATATAGAGACAAATATATATATATAAGCATTCTTCATTCTTTCAGCGGGAGAGTTGTTTGCAACATGGAAATCTAGAGGAAAGCTTATACATGAATGCTTAAAAATTAAACCTAACTACCAGAAAACGATTGCATGCAGGAATCGATGGGGGGATTTCGCATGCATCATTGGGGGAGAAGTAAGACTATACTACTAAGTAGTAAATAAAAGCAGTAAATATACGAAAAGCTAAACTACTAATCTAGCAGAAGGAAGGGCATTTGAAGGTGGTCTCCGATGGCCTTTGAGTGGCTGAGAGAAGGAGGGGCGGCCAATGGAGCTTAGGTCAGCCCTTGGAGAGAGGTTGGGGAGCTGATCCAACTTCCTGGCATGGAGATGGTGGCCTCCATGGTGGTGCACAATTCGTGGAGGTGGAGTGGAGATGGAAGTGGCTAGTCTAAGTGGAATGAATGCCAAGGAAGTGAATGGGTGCAAATGGCCACCCCTTAGTCTTTTTATAGACCTAAGGGAAGCTCTCTAGAGAATTATGGAATTCTCTAGAGAGGCCTATGGTGGGAGCTCGTGGGAGAGTGAGAGAGAGCAGGTGGATGGTGGTTTTTAGATTAGGTCCTAAGGGGTTTGGGTAGGTGTAGGTCTTGAATTAGGGTTACAAACCCTAATTGCTAAGGGGAAAATGCAATTAAACTTATCCTAAGTTTAATTGAATGAGTGTGAACCTAATTGAGGGTAGAATAACTCAATTAGGTTGGGTTTAGGTCAATTGGACTCTCACCAAGTCCAATTAAACTTGTGTGGGTTGAGATCTAAGCTTAATTAGACTCAATGAGTCCAATTGACCTAGGTGAAGGTAATTGACTTGATCTAAGTCAATTGGGTTTGGTGAGGACCTAATTAGGTCCTTAGGGAGGTCTAGAGATGATGTACTAGGGTTAGGACATCTTAATTTAGGTTCCTATGGGGTTGGGATTAGGTCTAGGGAGCTAGAGATCCAAGATCAAGACTTGAATCTCAAAATAGGGACTGGAGACCAGTATCAGACATCCAAAAATAGGATCAGACGACTTATACTCAAAAATCAGAAGTCCAAACTTCAGTTCTGGACGTCCAATTTGAGTCAGGGGGAAATCAGGGTTCTGTTTTGGGTACTCTGCAGAAATTGGACGTCTGACAAATTGTCTGGACATCCAATAACACTGCAGAAGTGGGTTCGAAGTGTGCGGGAGTTGGCTAAGGGTCCTGGACATCCTAAAACTTATCTGGACATCCAAATAAGGGTTGGAACTAGGTTTTAGGGCTTCCTAAGGTGTTGTGACCTAATCTAAGGGTGGCTAGGCTTATGGAGGTCTCTAAGCTATCCTAGGGCTAGGATGGACCTAAGCTCTTCACATTTTACTGCTTTATTTCCACTTAATAGAATAGAAAACCTTTAACCCCCTTACATTATTATTCCTACATCTAAACTAGGCCTTCTGCTCTAGCTTTGCTGCAACTCCTGTTATTCCTTATCCAGCTTCAGATCCTGCTCCAGATCCAGCTCCAGATCCGCTTATTGCCTGTAATCAACATAATGCACTTAATCAGCACATTATAACATTATTTTATGCATAGCTAAAGTAAAGCAGTAAAGATGCAGATAATGCTTATGCGTGCATGAATTTCCCTAACTTATGCTAAGTTCTAGCCTAATCTAGGTCAATTAAGACCTATGATTGCTGCGCAATCAGGTACTGATGGTGTATGGAATGCGCTCCTACAATCTGGAAGAGCTGATCACATTGCTATGGTTGCAAATGGGAGATCTGGTGGGATGGCATTCTGGTGGAGAAAATCGTGTCTTAAAGTGTTTGATGTCTTTATGGCAAGGCATGTGCTCACAAGTAGGTGCTAGACCAACCAAGGGGATTTGGAGTGGTAGATTACTTGTGTTTATGGGCCCTATGAAGGAAATTCTCGAATGGAGTTTTGGGAAGATCTAACTGTAGCTGATGGGAACACCATCATGAGCCATAACTAGCTCATTTTGATCCAATTAAGTCAGTAAAGGCTCCTACATAACTGCTAGAGAGTCATAAGTCACTGCATAATCATTTTGAGGAAAAAATAAGAAACTAGGCCTAAAATTGTAATTTTACCATCATATCATGAATGCAATACAACCATGGGTTTTCCTATGGATTAATTAAGGGTCAAATGGTCCTAAGGCTAACAAGTGGGTTATAACAATCAAAAAAGGTTTTGCATGTGTTCTGAGAATTAAATGACTTTCGAAACCTTAAGGGCAGACCCACTTAATTAATTGAGGTTCTGGTCAAGATAAAATTCACCTAAACCTTCTAAAATTCATATAAAAATATTCTCAAGGGTTTGGAACCTTCAATTTGACCATCAGAACCCGTTTTGACCCAGAACAAAGTCTCAAACAGACATTTGCCCTAATTTGGATTTTTTCATAAATTACCCAATCAAACGTGGTCAAAAGAAAAATCCAACTTCACCATTGGATTCCTTAGGTCCAAATTAGGTTTTTACCAAAAGTTGGACCCAAGATGAGTTTGTCTTGACCTAGTTTGCAACTTGGTCCAGTCTAATTACATTTATCCCCTTAACTTTCAAAATCTTTTCAAGTAGACCCCCAACTTTGTCATTGTTCTCACAAAAAGGTCCCTACCACCATTAAACCTATTCCTACTTGCTCCAGCGACCGTGATTTGGAAAGAACCCCTCGATTTCTTGATGAATCCCTTTCAAATTTGAAAGGGAAGTTCGTCAAGAAATTTCCTACCTTTTGAGCCAAATCCCACGCCCCAAAACCTTCCCAATCTCTCATGAGAATGCATGAGAGTGATTGCACAGCAATCATGGGTCCTAATCAACCAAAATAATGTCTGAACCTATCTTAAATTGTGGATATTGCACGCGTATCTTGCATATCATGCATTGCATCAGTCTATTTAGAATAAGATGAGATATCCAACTAGTTAATGGTTTTTATTGCTATTTACAGATAATAAAGTGATCCAGGATGGAGATAGTGGAATAAAGCAAGAAGAAGACTGATCCAGATAAGAGGAGTGAAGAGGATAGCCTTATCCCTACCCTTAGAAACCCTAGGGCAGCCTTCCCAAACCCAAAACAACCTCCATTAGGGCACCTTAGCCTCAAAACCCAAACATGGATAGCATATCCATGTTCCTATCCCTCTCCCAAACACTTAGGAACCAAAACCAACCTTAGAAAACATAAAACCCACTCTCCAGCACCTTTTAGGACGTCCAGACATTTGGCTGGACGTCTAATTTCTACAAAATAACAATCCAGGAAGCCAAAATTCATACTGACACAGAATTGGACGTCTAATTTAGTGTCCAGACGTCCAATTTTGTAGTATAAGACATCTGACCACTATCCTAGATGTCTGATACTGCTGTCTGGTTCCTGATTTTGGTGTTGGAAGCCCTAGCTTGCCTATTTTGACCTAGGAACCTCACCGGACACCCTAGGAAACCTAAGTAGAGACCTCCTAAGCCTAGTCCACTATCCATAGCCCTACTTGTCCTATCCCCAACCCAATTGAACCATCCCATACCTAATTGGGTGCATCTACAGTTGATTGGGTGCACCCGAGCCCAATTAGATCCACCCAGGATCTAATTAACTCATACCTATTAGGGTTACCCTAGCCTAATCACATGCACACATCTAATTAGACTTCACCTAGACCTAATTAGGTTCACTCCTACCCAATTAGACTTTCCTAAGCCTAATTAGGTCCACACCCACTTAATCTAGATTGACCCAACCTATTTAGCACCTAATCCTACCAAAACCCACAACCTAGCCCTACGAAAAACACACACCCACACACACACGCACACCTTCCCATTTTACTCCCACCAAACCCATGCACACTCTCTTTGAAACCCTAACAACTTGTGTCAAACCTAGATCCAAAAATTATGGCATTGGCTATTTTTGGAGCCACCAAAAGTGGCAACCAAATGGAGCCTTCCATAAAGGGCAAAGAGAGAGCTACGAAATTGGACCCTCTCTATACACTCTCCCATCCATACTTTCCACTCTAAACTTGCTTCCACCCTCCAAAACCTTAAGGCCGTCCTCCTCATCCTCCTCCAAGGCTCCATGGACGGCTAGCTAGAGAAGCTTCTCTCCAAAGCTTCAAGGACGGCCATTGGTAGAGAAAGGGAGCAACACCCTCCTCTCTCCACTTGGGTGCACTAGGCCCCATCTTCTTCTTCTTGGATGGCCATGAAGGCTCACCCATAGCCTCTTGTGGTCGGCCATCTCTTTTGGTAGACGTGTAGACGGGTTTGCACACCCAAGGTCTAGCCTACACCATCACACAAGGCCGATGGCCCTAGTGGCAACTTTATGGCGTGAGGGATTTTCTTCTATTTATATGCTTTCTAGTGTAGATGATGTGTGATAATTTTTTTATGCATAAATAATTTCATGATGTTTCTGTGATTGATTGTCCTCATGTTTGATTGCCTATATGACACTTTGGTTCGTTCACACCATGCACGGCCACCATGGCCTCATTTAGATGCACATAGTCACTTAGGTTTTTGCTAGTTTATCTAGATCTAGTTTTCAATTCGCTTTTCGAAATAAAAAATCAAAAACACAAAAAGACAGAAATACTAGCTTAGGTTAGATTTAGGTTATAAAAGCCGATTCAAATCTCGATTCATTTTCACGCCTCCCAGAGACGAATGACCGGGACTCAAGTTCTAAAAAGAATAAAGATCTATGAGAGTTTCGTTATCACAAATATCTTTGACGAGTGGTTTTTGCGACTATACTACGATTTCCAACGATTTCAAAATACGCGATTTCCACGCTCATCAAATGGCGCTATTGCCGGGGAGGTAACACGTGAGTTTAGATTTGAATTTGCTTAACTTCTGTTTGTTTTGATTGTAGGGTGTCAAGATGAGGATCTACGTACACATCGACCCGTGCTGAAGACCGCAAGTATCTTCTTCGTCCTCTAGTTTATTGCTTCCTTAGGTTAGAAAAAAAGAAAAAAAAAGAAATATATATATATATATATAAATTCAAATTCAAAATTTCAGATCTGAACTAAGACAAAAAAAAATCATTTTCTTTGGTGTGTGTTTTAACTTGGAAACTATTTAAACACACCAAAATCAGATTTGAAAATTCGGCCAGCAAATATTGATGATTTTCAAAAATTTATTGCTGTGAAATTAGGAGTGAAAAAATCTTGGGATTCGGTCTGGTATTAGGTTTTCAAACTAGCTTTCCAGCGCAACCTTTTATTTTGAAAAATTATCACTATAAAAATTTTAAAAATTCACACAGTGGAAGGGGTCAGAATAGTCTTCACTTTGATTTTTTATAAATTTAAACGTTAATTCTGTCTTTTACATAAATCAGATATCTTTGAAATTTGAAGGATTGGAAAGCCACTGAAACCTAGTTTTTTCTATGAATTTTCAAGAATTTTTGGATTTTGTTTGTTACTGTTTCAAACTGCACTTCTCACAGGGGGTCCATCTGGTCTGTTTGACCCCCTGGAACATTAAAATTCGTGAAAAATTGCACGAAATAGTAAAAATATTAAAAAAATATTCCCTGAAAAATTTATTGAAAAATTAAGATCTCTACCAAATTTCATATTATTTTTCTTCAGATATTGATCTGGGGAGTGATTTCAAGTCAAACTAAGGTCTGACTGCAGATTTTAGAAGAAGCACAAACCCTAGGTAATTCACATTAGGGTTTAAATTTAGAGACTCAAAACAAACCTTTTTGAGCCTGATTTGGGTGTGATTGCATGAGAAGGGATTTGATGTGAAGACTATCTCTTATCTTTATTTGCATCTTCTCTCAAATATCCATGAACCCATATCATTCTTTTGACCCTCAAGGTCCTCCATCTCCCAACCCAACCATGATTTCGACTCCTCCTGGTTGGGAGACTCATCCTAACCAGCTGAGATATGATTATCCTTATCCCCCAGCTTATTTAGAACTTGAATCTCATGGATCTGACCCTTATCTAGATCAGAACCAATTGAAAGCCATAGTTGCTGAATTCCAGGAATATAACAAGGACTATACGGATCAATGTGCCAAGCTTCTGGAGCAAATTAGACGATCTCAGGCACAATCTCAATCTTATCACTCCTCCCAGGGACAATAGACTTGGAACAACCAGCCTAGTTGGTCTAGTGACCCATATTTTGGAACCACTAGCTATTCTACTGATTCTTGCTACCATGGGGAGGCATCCTGGACTCAGCCAACCCAAAAGGCACCTTTGAACCTTATCCATGATTTGGGTAGATCAATTAAGGAATGCACTATTTCTGATACACCTGTACCTGATGAGATATCTATAATGAATTGGAATAATGGATCACAAGTACAGGACCACATAACAGGTTCTCAATCAACTCCCTCTGTAGTCAGCCCCACTCAGGGCGATACACCTATTGCTTCATATCCAAATTCGTATAACCCTGAGTGGAGAAACAATCCTGATCTTTCATGGCCACCACAGAGACTGACTCAGACTGAACATCAATCTAGGCCAGCCCAATACTCCACTCAATCCACTTTAGGGCAACAATCTAGTCCAGCCCAACCCGCAACCACCCTTGAAGATATCATGAACATTTTGTTGGACTTTGATAAGAAAAATGAAGAAAGGCTGACTAAGTTGGAAAATCATGTGAAATCTCAAGGGGATCAAATCAAGAGACTTCAAGAATCACTTTATCCCCAAATGCAAATGCCTTTTCACTCCTATTCTCCACCTATTCTTCCGACCCCTCCTCCAATCTATCAAACATGCCCTTATGCGGGGGTCAAATTTGTGGCCTCTAAAAGGAAGAGAAAAGCTAAGAGCCCACCCAAACGACCTGATTTGGGCTCAACCAAAAATCATAAGACCAAACCCACATCCAGCTCTGACTCAGACTCAAGGGACAAAAAGAAGAAAAAGGCTTTTGAAGTTGATTTGACCTATTTACCCTTTCCTGAGGCCTTAAAGAAAGAGTCACAAAAGAAAAAAATGACTTGCACACCTAAAGAGGTGGTTTTATCAGCTAACATAAGTGCATTTGTTTCTGGCACTATACCACCAAAAATGACTGACCCTGGAAAACCCTTCATATCTTGTTCCATAAAGTGATTCACCTTCAACAAAGCCCTTGTGGATCTAGGGTCTTCCATTAGCTTGATTCCTACCGCCCTTTTTGACTGCACCAAACTTGGAGATCTGCACCACACACCTGTCACCATTAGAATGGCAGATGGCTCCATCAAACTACCGAAGGGGGTAGTTCAGGATGTGATTATTAAAGTGCAAGGTCTTAGCTTTCCAGTCGATTTTATTGTCTTGAACATGAATATATCGGAGAAGCTAAGTAATTCATCCATTATTCTGGGTCGACCTTTCTTGGCTACGGCCAATTCACGGATTAACTGTTACTTAGGATGTATGGAGGTGAGTAGCGGCAATGAGAAGATTCACTTTGATATGTATGCAGCCACTAAGAAAACAAAGTCAGGTTACTTTCTAGATGACATGGAAAGTGAGTCGGAGGGTAATTCGGAAGAAACTATGGCAATTGACACCTGGGTAGAACCACACGACCCGAATCAACAATCCACTAGATCACATAAGTCACCCTCCCTACCAGATCAAATCATTGATAATATGGTTGACTATCTTGATCGACCTTGCCCAATTCAAACCCCTGCCCCTTGCAATGAATCCCAGATTACTCAATTGATCAAAATGATTCATGAAATAAAAGAAGCTAGTGCAAGAGAATATGATGATATAAGGAAAGAGCTTCATAGAAT
Organism: Thalassia testudinum; assembly: GCA_037157565.1. Classification (NCBI taxonomy): domain Eukaryota; kingdom Viridiplantae; phylum Streptophyta; class Magnoliopsida; order Alismatales; family Hydrocharitaceae; genus Thalassia; species Thalassia testudinum. Next base: position 105,695,599 of record JAZHRO010000073.1, on the reverse strand, counting down.
CCAGGATGAGCAACAAAAACCAGAAATGTTTGAATCTGGGTCAGGTGTGTCACAACCGATTTGCGATTCGGTGGTGGTCATGCAGGATTTTGTTGATCAAACACCCAAGGTGGATGATATTGATAACCCTATGGAAGCTGAGAATGGAGATTTATTTGAGAATCTTGATCTCGATATAGGGCCTGAGTACCAACCATTTCATTTTGAGGAACCAAGCATTAAGGGACCTGAATATAATTTTGTTGTATTTGAGAATACCCATGGAGACATTGATGAATTAATTCAAATGATCTCAAACACGAAGCAACAAAATCAAAAAGACTGTAACAACTCCTCAATCAATGATTCAGCCCATTCCACTTTCATGGAGGGACTCACTACTAAATCTAATGCCCAACTTCATCTAAGTGAGAAGAAGGAAATATCCCCTTATGAAATAGATATTCAAGAAATTGAAAGATGATTGGGGATAACATATGATGAGTTATCAGAGGAAGCTAGGAATTTTGGGGAATCATGTGATAATTGGGAATTGGCATTGGACAATTTGGAAGAGATAAAAGAAGAAGATGAGACCCAAACATCTTTGGTAGAGACAGAGATTGATCACTGGACCTTGATTTCCAGATCTGACCACACTACTTGGGTCATGCCTTCCATTCAGTATTAGGACCCATATAATTTCACCCCACACGACTCCACCCATACCCCTACCACCCACATTCTCCATCACCTCTTCGGGATGCCTTCACCTTCATTCCTTCCAGGCACTCGTATTTATCTGTCTTTCTTCTGTAGCATCTGGCTGCAGATAATCCCAAGCCCCATCTACATATTTTCCCGATTATTTGGACTTGGAATTCATGGATAGCTAGTTCGCATTTGCGGTCCGCTGTTGGCGAATGAGACTAAAATTCCTATTATTTTACTCGCCATTTTCAATACTGTATTGGTATATCCTTTTTGAGTATACGCCCTGCTAGAGGCGTTAATCTCAGCACTTATATATAGCATATTTTATTTGGCATATTTTCCTGCATATTCAATTTCAGGTGTTGGAATAAGTAGAATGTCAAAATTCAGGAGCCATTCCAGGTGAATTCTACCCTTTGACTCCCTATCTTAATTTATTTTTCGTTATATTCATGCATGAGGACATGCAAGAAAGTAGGCATGGGGGGGTAGTAATTGTAAACTGAAATTTTTTCTGTCAACACCTAGGAAAAACCTTTCGTACATCATGCTAATTACACTTTAGGGTCCTTAAATTAAGAACAACCGACTCCACCTCCAATGCTCGCATTGGAGCTAGAAATCGTTCGCAACAGCCACTTCCGACTCACCCGCCCACCTTTTGTTCTAAATTTAGGGTCAAGCTAATTGTAACCCGATACGGGAAATTCACGAAGTACAAATTATATGAGGTTACATGTTTATAGCATATATAGATATTGCATTCATGAATAAAATTATTTTATTAAGAGAATGCATTAGGGATTTTATCCTTTAGTTGATTCCTGTAATCTGGAATCTAGTACAACTTTTCACACACACGTAGAATTTGTAATGGATTCACGGTGAAGGCTGATAAACATCTTCATTTTGTCGAGAAGAAGCAGTGCTTCTTTTCCTGAACCAAAAATCAGGCAGATTTTCCTCCAAAACTCCACCAAATAGTGTGAGATGAGAGTAGAGTGTATTGGTGCTCTACGATTAGTGCGAGGAATCTGGAATCCTAGATAATTAGGTGATGATGCTCTAAGATGAGACATAGTTTTCGCTCTCGGTTCCTGCGTATGCATTTTGTGTGAAATTGTGAGAGCCACCGAATAAGGCAAATACGCGGAGAGCGAGTTTTCATAAAACTAGGGCTAAGGTGGATGGTTACGACCATTCTTTACTGAATCCTCGACTGAAGGAGGGTATTGATGTCAAGGTCAGAAATACACCATCCTATCCATCTCTCCTGGTGCCGTGAGTAGGCACTTCCACCAAATAAGCCACCCAATGTCTCTTGAGTACCACCAATCCCCAATAATGCCTCCCTAATAAAGTTCATGGATGTATGCCAGTTGTGTTATGCTAAAAAAAAAAAATTTAAACAAAATGAGAAAAAGAAAAAGAAAGAAAAATTGAAAAAAAAAATTAGAAAAAGAAGAAAAAAGAAGAAAAGAATGAATATTTAGTGTTTATCAAGGCAATACCACCAAATAAAATTGAGCTCCACCAAATATGGCCTTAACCTAATTTTCTTGTGTTTCTGACCGCCCGAATACTGGCTGAGGAATCCCGACTTAGTGTTAGGGATATGAGAAATCAATTAAAGTGTTAATGCCTAGTGAGACCACCAAATACAGATCCTATGTGTGAATCTGGTGAGGTTGTGAGCTCTAAGAAAAAGAAAGAAAAAGAGTAAGAGAGAATGAATACAAAGGAATCAAAAGGGAGCATAGTTTTTCTTGTCTTTCTCCGAGTTGAGTTACTTAGTAATCCGGGAATCTAGATTCTGTAGTACTAGCCTCTATGTAGCACCAAGTGAGAATGAGCCACCAAATATATAATCCTTTCCCTCAAAGATTCTCTACCTAAACCCAAAGCCAGGGTGAAATTCATAGAATATCTTGAATACCCTGAGGGAAGAAATCCGCCTATCCCGCTAGAATTTTTATTAGGGGTCAAGTACAGGCTTTAGAGGTGTATTAGTTTTCACTCGAATTCATTGCAAAAGCTACATAGCTGCACCTTCACGATTGTCTGGATTTCTAGAGCATAGGGTGAAAACAAAAAGGAGAAAAATCTCTATGCAAACACTTGATAAAATAACCAGTCCCTTAGGGACCCTTGCTGTAAATAATTTAGTCTTGCATTTGCTAGGGACTAGCAAAGTTTAGGCATGGGGGCATGATTGCACAGCAATCATAGGTCCTAATCAACCTAAATAATGTCTGAACCTATCTTAACTTGTGGATATTGCACTCATATCTTGCATATCATGCATTGCATCCGTCTATTTAGAATAAGATGAGATATCCTGCTAGTTAATGATTTTTATAGCTATTTATAGATAATAAAGTGATCCAGGATGGAGATAGTGGAATAAAGCAAGAAGAAGACTGATCCAGATAAGAGGAGTGAAGAGGATAGCCTTATCCCTACCCTTAGAAACCCTAGGACAGCCTTCCCAAACCCAAAACAACCTCCATTAGGGCACCTTAGCCTCAAAACCCAAACATGGATAGCACTATCCATGTTCCTATCCCTCTCCTAAACACTTAGGAACCAAACCAACCTTAGAAAACATAAAACCCACTCTCCAGCACCTTTTAGGACGTCCAGACATTTGGCTGGACGTCTAATTTCTACAGAATAACAATCCAGGAAGCCAAAACTCATACTGACACAGAATTGGACATCTAATTTAGTGTCCAGACGTCCAATTTTGTAGTATAAGACGTCTGACCACTATCCTAGACGTCTGATACTACTGTCTGGTTCCTGATTTTGGTGTTGGAAGCCCTAGCTTGCCTATTTTGACCTAGGAACCTCACCGGACACCCTAGGAAACCTAAGTAGAGACCTCCTAAGCCTAGTCCACTATCCATAGCCCTACTTGTCCGATCCCCAACCCAATTGAACCATCCCATACCTAATTGGGTGCATCTACAGTTGATTGGGTGCACTCGAGCCCAATTAGATCCACCCAGGATCTAATTAACTCATACCTATTAGGGTTACCCTAGCCTAATCACATGCACACATCTAATTAGACTTCACCTAGACCTAATTAGGTTCACTCCTACCCAATTAGACTTTCCTAAGCCTAATTAGGTCCACACCCACTTAATCTAGATTGACCCAACCTATTTAGCACCTAATCCTACCAAAACCCACAACCTAGCCCTACGAAAAACACACACCCACACACACACGCACACCTTCCCATTTTACTCCCACCAAACCCATGCACACTCTCTTTGAAACCCTAACAACTTGTGTCAAACCTAGATCCAAAAATTGTGGCATTGGCTATTTTTGGAGCAACCAAAAGTGGCAACCAAATGGAGCCTTCCATAAAGGGCAAAGAGAGAGCTACGAAATTGGACCCTCTCTATACACTCTCCCATCCATACTTTCCACTCTAAACTTGCTTCCACCCTCCAAAACCTTAAGGCCGTCCTCCTCATCCTCCTCCAAGGCTCCATGGACGGCTAGCTAGAGAAGCTTCTCTCCAAAGCTTTAAGGACGGCCATTGGTAGAGAAAGGGAGCAACACCCTCCTCTCTCCACTTGGGTGCACTAGGCCCCATCTTCTTCTTGGACGGCCATGAAGGCTCACCAATAGCCTCTTGTGGCCGGCCATCTCTTTTGGTAGGCGTGTAGACGGGTTTGCACACCCAAGGTCTAGCCTACACCCTCACACAAGGCCGATGGTCCTAGTGGCAACTTTACGGCGTGAGGGATTTTCTTCTATTTATATGCTTTCTAGTGTAGATGATGTGTGATAATTTTTTTATGCATAAATAATTTCATGATGTTTCTGTGATTGATTGTCCTCATGTTTGCTTGCCTATATGACACTTTGGTTCGTTCACACCATGCATGGCCACCATGGCCTCATTTAGATGCACATAGTCACTTAGGTTTATACTAGTTTATCTTGATCTAGGTTTCAATTCACTTTTCGAAATAAAAAATCAAAAACACAAAAAGACAAAAATAGTAGCTTAGGTTAGATTTAGGTTATAAAAGCCGATTCAAATCTCAATTCGTTTTCACACCTCCCAGAGACGAACGACCAGGACTCAAGTTCTAAAAAGAATAAAGATCTATGAGAGTTTCGTTATCACAAATATCTTTGACGTCTGGTTTTTGCGACTATACTACGATTTCCAATGATTTCAAAATACGTGATTTCCACGCTTGTCAGAGAGATTTGGGTATCAAGGAATTTCCCAACTCCAGCAAGCTTTCAAACTTGGGAAGCTTGATTCCCAAGCTCAAAACTTCCTGGGATCTATAAAAGAACCTCTTGATCAGATCGTTCTACCTACGCACGAAATCGGCCAAGATCCCCCCCAATTCCTCTCTCTCTCTCTTGGCTGAAAGCTCCTTGACGTTCGGTGAGCTCCTCCGTCCTTCTTCGTCCTCCATTCGCAATACCAGCAGCGTAGTTATCTTTCTCGTTTCTTCCAGCGTCGAGCCGTACTAGCCAGTGCCCTAATCTCCCTCCTTGCCGTTTCCCTCTCTTCGAAGCTGTTCACTTCTCCAGAGCCGGCAACACCACAACTGGCGCCTTCTCCTTCCCACTTCATTCGTTACTACATTCAACTGCTCCCTAAACTCTTCCTCATCACACCAACACTTTCGACATGCCATTTCAACCTCGACCATGCCTCCGCAACCACATCGTCTTCCACCGTTCCGGCCACACCTTTGACGAGGTACATCTCGCTCCACACACCACCAAACCCCTCGCTGACTACCTCAAAACCTCCGCCACACCTCTCCTCTCATTTTCCCTCTCTCATTTCTATCCATCATCCACCTAAACACCGCCCCGAATAGACCCATCATCTTCGACCTAACCCGTGATCATCCGGCCACCATCCATACCCATCCGCCACGTTGACCTCCTCAACGAACTCGCCGTGCTACGATGATACTCTCTGAACCTTTTGACGAGGCCGAAAGGCCTTGTTGATGTTTTCAGGTGTCAAGCTCCCACACCATTAATGCAAAGCTTCAAAGGAAGCTTGAGCTCATTCTATCTGTGCATGCTGTAGGTTGCAGCACCAGGTTGATGCAGAATACTTCTAGGATTACTCCCAGGTCTCCAATTAGGTGAGGCACCATCGATAGCTGCTGCAATTAGATGAAGAACCACCTATAGACACTCGCGTTAAACTCTCAGTGGGATAGTCCCACATTGGAAAACGCCAGTCCTCTTATGTCACATATATTGTTTTTGTCATATAGGCTTTCCGCCTCAGAACATGAGGTGAGGTCCCTCTTACCCGCGCACTCGTGCCTCGTCCATGACCTATGCCCGTGGACCTGGCCTGACCCGTTAACCCACCTAAGCTTCACTCCTCACTCACCACCCACTGCCGGTGAGCCTAGATCTGGGTATGCTAGGTTCGATAACTCTATTACCCCTATGGCTCTGGGAGAGCGGATCCTAAAGAGAGAAAGAGAGAAGGAGAGCCTGCACGGGTAGGGGGAGGGTTTTGCTCTTGGTGAGAACCGGTTAACACTTAGCTAAATTCAGAAGCTTTTCCCCTGCTTTGTGAAGAAAGCCAGAGAAAGAAGAAGGGCTGAAGGAAGAAGAGTTGCAGAGATAGAGAAGGAAAGTAAGAGAAGAACACAAAGAAGAGGAAGGGCCATAGTTGAAAGAAGAAGAAAGGCAGAGAAGAGAAAGAGAAAAGAAGAAGAAGAACAGAGAAAGGCTTGAGCAGTTTAAGCTGTCTGATTAGTAAATCAAACGATTGGTTTGATTACATTTCATACATATATACATTGAGTTCATTAGCTATCATTGTAAGGAGTACTTGGTGATCTAAATCACCATTTTAGTCCATTATTTTTGTAGTCTGACACTTGATCCTAGTGCTACTTTATTCTGAAAAAGTTTTTGTTTACATTTACATAGCTTTCTTGTATTAAATTGCAATTTTGAGAACTGAATTCCATATTGCTCCTTATGTTCGACCTTGGAACTTTTTCGAGTAATAAATTTATTTGTTTGAGCACTATTTTGGCTATACTGCAAAGTAACATTTTTAAAACACTGATTTAGTGTGCAAATATTTTGACACCGTTACTGGGGAGCAACGAGCAATTTAGAACTCTTGATTGCAATTCCTGATTTGGATTCTAACTTGCTATATCTCTTTTGCTATGGTTTGTTTTAGGGGGGATACATTCCGGGAAGATCAACCGCACATTAAACATGCTAGGGGCAGGTAAGTTTTAAATACTCTCTCTCTTAAGCCCCTGATTATGAAAAGGTTAAAAGGAAAAAAAAATCAATTAGGGCTACTTACATTCTATCCTTAGATAATTCATCAAGTTGCCTAATTTGATACATTCTATTTAGACAACAAATCCTGATCTGTGCACCCACTTGAAGCTTAAGGTATCTAGAGCTATCACATTCTTGTTTGAACCCTAGGTACCACATTTTTGACAAATTAAATTGGATCAAATTAGAGCCAATTAAGGATTTCAGTTTAGGATTTTTAGAGACACACTTGCTTAATCAAGAATTTATCTTTCCAAACAATGTGTGCCTAAGCCTTGATTGAACTGATCTATTCAAGAAAAACCCTAAAATCATGCTCTTAAATTTATTTGAACACTAAAAGAGGAACCTAAATTTTTAAGGACAAACAAGTGAAGTTGACCCACTTTGTTGGGTCAACCAATCTTCAAATTTGGTGACTTTTGCACTCAACACATCATAAAAGTTTAAAGTGAAATTCTAAGCACCCTTGTTCTTAATTAAAACTGGTAGACTTAAGAGGTCAAGTCCCCATTCTGGTCTACCTAGAACATCAGTGACAAGAGAGGTCGGGTGGGGGAAACCCTGTAACCTGTAGGGGTGCTCTACCATGTAGGGGTCTTTGTGGGGCTCTCCCTCTTTGGCTGCCCAGGTAATTCTCAGGTGGACGACTTTCTAAATAAGGGGTATCATCCACCTTGAACCTCTATAACCATCCAAAATTTTTTGGGTGTCTTGATTGGGTCCATCACATTCTACCTCTCATCTACTCCATCGATGCATGTTCGGGAGGAGGTCTCTAAGACCATCCTTGAGGCCTCCTTTAGCTACTCATTCACATCGAGGCCAAGCCTTGACCTGCTTATTTGTGCAACAACACAATCCTATTGATATCTCTTCCGATTCATCTGAACCTGATTCTCCTTCATCCATCATCATGGCACAACCCGTAGAAGAAAATAATCTTGAAAATCAACTTCAGCACCTCAATGATCTATTCCAAGCCTTTGTGAACCCACCGCAGCGTCCAATGATGCGAGATCACTACAATCCCGTTGTGGTGGCAATCTAACCTCGACTACAAATCCCCATTGGAGGTCTTGACACTGAACTCAAGCCCAACATGATTCATGCCATTCCAAAATTCCATGGGCATAATTCCGAAGATCCTTTCCAGCATATCAAACAACTCAAGCATCTGGCGCAGACCTTCGGGTTAGAAGCTCAAAATCAGGATGTTCTACTCATGAAAATGTTCTCCTTCTCTCTCATGGATAAAGCTGCTCACTGGTACCAAACCCAAACGCATCCAATCAACACCTAGGCGGAACCTCAATTCGAGTTTTCGAGAAAGTTCTTCCCTGTTGGGCGGACAAATGCTTTACGGCACCATATCACACATTTCACACAGCAAGCAGGAGAACCACTTCACGAAGCATGGGATTGTTTTCTGGATCTCATGCGAAAGTGCCCCCACCACGGAGTTCCTAAATGGGAACAAGTCCAGTCTTTTTACCAGGGACTTCATGAGGATATTCGATTATTCATCAATGCGACCTGCGAAGGAAACATCATGGGTCAACATGAAGACACCATGTGGGAGATTCTCGAGAATATGTACGAGAAATCCATTAATAATGAATCCATGGGCATGTTCGACCAAACGAATGCTCATGCATTGACTAATCCAAAGGAAGCACATTAGATGTAGGGCCTGTCCTCTTCCGTCGACTTGGAACTGATGGCCAGTCATCTGTACAAAGTCTCTATTATTGAAAAGAAGGTGGATAGCTAACTCGACATTTGTAGTGAGCCACCTCTGCGCAAAACCCATTCACGGAACCACCCTCTGGCAAGGAGGCTGTGCACAACATCTATCATCGACCTTCTCAGAGGATGGATCCATGTCCACCCCCGTCTGATTCTAGTTTCGGAGGAAACTCTAGACCCACCTACTCTAGTTGGGGTAACTCTGAACCCTCGTATTGTGATCTTCCCGAGGTTCCTCAGACTTGAGAAGGCCTAATTGCCATTTAGAATGATCCATTCTCAAACACTTACAATCCTAGATGGCGTAATCATCCCAATTTCACATGGTTGGCAATAATCAAAATCAGAGACCTCAATATCAGCCCCGACCACAAGCTCCTTTGTCCATATCAGCCGCCTCAACCTTAGCCTAACCCAACTTATCAATCTGGGTCGACTCATACAGATCAAATGACTCTTATCCTTCAGACTCTAACTGACATTCAGAAGACGAATGCGGCTATGCAAAAATAGCATAGAGACGAGATCACAGAGGTTCGCAATCAACTTGCCCAGATGGCAAATCCTCACCAACCTGGCACACTTCCTTCATAACTGCTGCTTAATCCGAATAATGTGCCAAACTAGAGGTGCATTATGAACCCAAAATCTGGGCCAAGCTCACTTTGTTTATCAGGCCCCTTCTACTCCATCACCTGACGGGATAGAGGCTTCGACATCATATACAAGTTACCAGCAGCAAGCACCTCTTTTAGCCACACCAAACCAGAACGAGGCAGGATTGAATTCTGTTACTACTTGCACTGGCAAAACAACACAGGACCCACCTTATCCAAGCCACTCCCAACCTGGTAATACAAACCCTAACCCTAGGATAGTCATCTAGGACACCTCTATCCCATATTAAGAACCTGGATCCATTCTAGAGGAACCATCTAAGGTTCCATTTCCCGAGGCCTTGACCAAAGGAAAAAGGATAACCAAAACCGTAGCACCTAAGGAGGACCTGGTTAAGCTCTTTGAGTAGGTCCATATAAACATCCCCTTGATGGATGCGATATGCCACGTACCGGCTTACGCATGATTTCTAAAAGATGTATGTACACCTAAGCGTAAGCCACGAACCAAAGATGGGAATCTGATCGTATTATCAGAGCAAGCCAGCTCTGTCATTTTGAGCAAACTCACGCCTAAGGAAAAAGACCTAGGCACCCCTCTGATCTCCTGTGAAATCGGTGATATACGATTTGACTAAGCTTTAGTAGACTTAGGAGCCTCGATAAATTTGATACCTACATCCCTTCTAGACTACTTCGAGGAATCTGAGCTTAAACCGACTGAAATGACTTTACAACTAGCCAATCGATCAATTAAGTCACCAAAAGGAATTCTCGAAGATTCATAGTTAGGGTACATGATTTCTATTTTTCAGTAGATTTTATTGTCTTAGACATGGATGCTTCTGAGAATGTGAAAAATACACTGATCATACTAGGGAGACCCTTTTTGGCCACTGCTAGGGCCAATATCAATTGTGAGGAGGGCCAAATTGAATTAAAATTTGGGAGCAAGACACTAAAGACCGACATCTTTAAGGCCCAACAAGGAATTAATTGCGGAGTCATAGAACAGATTTGCGATATTAAAGCTGTGGTTGACGACTTTATCAAGGAAAAACCAACTATTTCTGATCAACCACAAGAGGATCAAAACCCATAATTAGACGAGCCTAAACTCAACCTAGACACATACATAGCTCCTTTCTTTGCTCCCGACACCCACCCTAAACCACCCGCTGCTGTTGACAACCCGATTTTGGAATTAAAGCCTCTTCCCAATTATCTCAAGTACGTCTTTTTAGGTTCCAATCATACATTTCCTGTGATTATCAACTCCCAACTCACACCTAATCAGGAAACACTCCTGATTTTTGTTCTCCAGCAACATCAAAGAGCCATTGGATGGACTCTCGATGATCTAACTGGTATCAGCCCTTCATACTGCACACATCAATCTACACTGAAGAGGGATCACGACCATCCTGTGAAATGCAAAGACGCCAGAATCCAAATTTGCAGGATGTCGTGAAAAAGGAGATTATCAAGTGGTTAGATGAAGGGATCATCTACCTAATCTTTGACAGTCAGTGGGTGAGCCCAATCCAAGTTGTGCCTAAAAAGGTAGGGCTCACCATCATCACGACTGAAAATGGAGAAACCATATCGACCGGTTAGCAAACTCGTGGAGAGTCTGCATTGATTACAGAAGACACAATTCCTCCACAAAGAAGGATCATTTCCCACTGCCGTTCATTGATCAGATTCTTGAGAAACTAGTGGGAAATTGATTTTTCTACTTTTTGGATGGGTACTCGGTTACAATCAGGTCGCAATCCATCCCGAGGACCAAGAGAAGACCACCTTCACCTACCCCTTCGGAACATACGCATTCCGAAGGGTGCTGATAAGTCCACTTTAGTGGATCATTATTTGGCTTAAGTATTCTTTAATTAATTTTCCTTAATTATTAATTGAGTAGGAGTTAAATGGCAATTTACCTTAGTCAGCATATAATTTTATGCTCTAATTTTACGTTTAATAACATATGTTATGATAATATAATTTATTTGATGAATGCAGGCTGGCTACAAGAGTTAGACACCCATTTTTGTTTCTATAAGACGTCTTGAGCTTTGATTGGATGTCTAGAACTGCTATCACAAACCCACGGGCATTACATTTTTTAAGACGTCTAATGCTTTGATCAGACATCTGATTAAGAACTGTCAGAGCCTATCCTACCGTTCCAACCACTTTCGAGGATCCGGTAGAAGAAACAAACCGAGGAGATCTTAGCAGAAGAAAGGGCCAGAGCACTTTGAAAAGAATCACCCTTCTCCCTGCGGGGGCTATCCATCTTCTCCTCCTCCCAGGATCACGTCCCTTTCGACCACCGTGGAACAAGCGCACACCATGAACTCCAGCGTGTACTGTGGCTAGAATGTACTCTTCCACCCTTCGCCTGCCGTGGTGTGCGTGGTAACAGAGTGCACACCAACACCGCCACCTACCTGCAGCCATCACCACCATCTCCATTCAACAACGCCATCAATACCTTTAGTCGTTCACCACCAACATATAACGCTCATCACCACCTGCAACCTCCCACGTCGAACCCATCAAAGCCGACTCCATCACCCATCATCCACGCACCATCGCCGTTGCCACACCATGCCTACGCCAACTCCACGCTCGCTGCGCGCACACCTCTAGCAGTAGCCCATGCGCATCCCCCCTCATGACCATAACCACGCGCCTGTGCTCAGCCCACACACGAGCATGGCCACAGCGGACCCTTACGCGTGCACAACTAGCCAGCGCAACCAGCACCACCAACAACGCAACCTGCACCACTTACGCTCTAGCTTGCGCGTAACCCACCGGCTACCTCTTCTTCAACCCACCTACAACCTCCCAAAAGAACCCAAAGCCTTTACCATCCCCCCTCCATGCAGCCACTCTGCTGAGCCTCTGGCAACAGTGAAAGCTCAATGCCAAGCACCAACGAGCACTGCCAAGCACCAAAGCCACGTGCAGCACGTGCATGCAAGTTGTTTACGCAGCTAGATCGTGTTTTAACAGATATTTCATTGTAATATAGATGAACTCTCAGTGAAAACAAATAAAAATTTATAACTTGAAAATCAAAGTATCCGAGGTCAAACATAGGGAGCAATTTGGGTATTCCAAAACTTGAGAATGCAACTTTTAATAAGAAGCAATAACTAGTTCAACAAAAATGACAGGATAATGTTATGGAGAAAATACTCAAAAAGAATTGGACATCTGATATTGTATCAGACGTCTTAAAATTGGCCTTCAGTATCTTCTCTTCTTTTGTTCGCTTTTCTCTACTGCAGATATGGCCTCTTGATTCTCCTTTCTTCTTATTTTCCTTAGCCGCTCCTGCTCCTTTTCTTTTTCCTTTTCTTTCTCTCTTCTCGATTCTCTTCCTACAGCTAAGCCCTAGCCTTGTCTCCTCTTTAGTTTCTTTCTTCTTTTTCTTCCTCTTCTTCCTTTGCTTTCTTGCTTCTCCTCTTTGTCTGCCCCTTGATCTCTCTCTTCTTCTTCTTTCTCTTGGTCTGCCACACCTCTGCTACAGTGAGTCTTTCTTCTTCTTCTCCTTCGCTTGCGGCGGCTAAGTCCTGCTTTCTTCTCTTGCTGCGCTTCTTCCACCGTAAGCATCCTTGGCGAGTCGATTGTTCACTTTAAAGTCATTTGTAGTTTTATGTGGTGGAAAAATCGACTAATCAATATTTAAAAAGAAATAACCACTCATAGAAGAGCAGGTCGTGTCCACAGGGAGGAATGATGCAATAATATCTCAATTATTTCATATTCGTTCAATCTCGTGAGAAATCCATAGTCACATCTGACATGAAATGCGACGGAAAGAAGATGCACAATATCTGGAAAACATAAGGGTAGATGTGTAATTTTTCCTCACTGAAATATTCAATAAACATGCGATGATTTTATGCAATTTTCCATTAACATGTATTAAATAAAATTTGTGCACATTTAAATTCCAAAACCAATGTCAAACAATGTTAATTACAAAAGCCACGCAATTGTAAGAGAGCTTAAGTATGAAGTTGTAAATTTTACCACAATAAAATATTCATAAACCAAAATTCTTTTTCCTGGCAATGGCATGAAATGTAATAACTAATTAAGTCCATAACGGAGCACTTTACCTCTCTCCTCCTCACTATCAGGAGAGAGGTTCAATCGAGGAGAGGTTCGCACAGGCGGTTGGCTGAAGTGAGGCCGTCACGGTGGTGGCAGCCGCACGTCGAGCGATGGCCAGTGCCGGCCGGATGGAGCTCCGACGAAAGTGGCTGCCAACGGTGGCTATAGCTACTGAAGGGGCAGCTGTGCGCGCGCGTTGAGCGCTACTACAGGGGGTGTGCATGCACTGCTGGTGTTGCAGGCGCGTTGGAGTTGAGCACGTGGAGGGTTGCTAGCGGGCACGCTCTGGTGGATGCGGATGCTGCTGCAAGCGGTAGGTGCAGGCAGATGGTACGGGTGCACTGTAGGCTAGAATGCGCGGGCACGCTGCAGATGGCAGGGAGCGTTGCAGGCGAAAGAGGCACTGCAGGGTGCTGGCAAGCACGCGCTGGAAGCTAGAGGTGATGCGCATGTGTGGGCTGGCGGTTAGCGCTAGAGGTGGTGGTGAGGCACAGCAGGGGCATGCGCAGGCAGAAGGCGTGGGTGTGGGAAGGGTGCAGCTGCTGCTGGATGCTACTAGTCGTGCCCGCCTTGCTTGCGGCTGAAGGGCATGCGGAGGAATGCTGCAAGAAGTGCGGCCCTGCTGCAGGCGTGCGGGCGAGCGCTGCAGCCGCAGGGGCGCGCTTCTGCAGGAGATGCGTACGTGTGCGGTTGGTGTGGGCGTGAAGTGGAGGTTGCTGCTATAGATGTGCGGCAGGAAGGTGCGTGTGGGCTGGGGATGGCGTTGGAGGATGGAAGGGTCGTGTGGTGTAGCTGTGACTAGTGATTGGAAAAAGAACTAAGGACAGGGAAGGAAGATGAAGGTGTGTTGTAGGAGCTTCAGATGTCCGGGAAACTTCCTGGATGTCTTAACTGACTAAGGAGTGAAATTGCAGTGGCTGTGGCGGTGGTTGTTGGTGACGATGGCGAGGGAGGTGCACGCTGAGGTGCTCACGGTAATGCGGATGAGCTCCTGATGGCGGTGTGGCCTATCACACCACACACCCACGGTGGTGGAAACTCGTCGCCACGGTTGAGGTCGGCGGTGTGGAATGGACGAGAGACGAACTCTCTGCACAGTGGTGGTCAGGGATGGAGGCCTATTGAGCTCAGCTGCCTCCTCCTCTCTTTTGAAATCAGCTGCCCAACCAGATCCAACACATCTGCTCCTCCTTGATTGGGTTCTTCACTGCGGTAGCTGGAGGAAGCAATGCAGCCGTTGCACGTAGAGGAAGAATAAAAGATAATGATAAAATATTATGGTTATTTATATACAAACCCTCAACTTTTATGTTAACATAAATTAATGCATGCAATGTACCTAATTAGTTAACTAAAGCAATTCTAAGTTAATTCTAAATGCATTTAAATATGAATAAGATGCATGAATTATGTAATTGAATTAGAAATATGAATTAATCTATTTACATCCTAATTTATGCTAAATAAATGTTATAATTAACCTAATGTCTAGGCACTTAAATACTTAAATAACTCACAAATATGGGCTAATCAAATACCCCCATGCCTAGTTTTTGCTAGTCCCTAGCAAAATTAAGCGAAACCTAGCACTCCAAGTAGACTAGTCAACCAAATTGGTCTTCCATCAGAAGCATATTAAGTTCAGACTCTAGACCCAAGGTTCCTAAGTAGTTGCTAAGTTACAGACTAGGTCAACTAAAGATGAGTTGCAGGCACAAGTTTCCCTGATTTCTGACTCTACCCTAAGGTTTATTGATCCCTAAGATTAAAGCATCCGTGCCTATGCATTTTTCTGAGTTATTTGAGTTAAAGGAAATTTTTTTTTTTAGAATAATATATATATTTTTTTGCTTGATTCTTCTAAGTCTAACCTCAGATTAGCTATCAACACGGTCTGAGTCGGATTCATTGTTCCCATTACCATGCCTCGAAGGGTGCCTGGCTTTCGATGCTTCGAGATAGCACCGCCCATAATGACCCCAAGAACTCCTGGAAATCGACACTTCGAGATAGTATCGCCCATGGATTTCCTAAGCAAATTCGGGCCTATGGCAATCGACACTTCGAGATAGGGCCGCCCATGGTACCTGAACCGCACAATGAGCTTACATGCCCCCAGTAGGATGGATATACTAAGAGACAAGTACCGAGGAGGTAATATGTTATCATCGCATCCTTATGGTGAGTATATACTCCACCTCTCCTGTGGCGGGAACTCTTCCAATCAAAATGTGTTTTCAAGCCTCTCCTAAGTCAAAACTAAGAGAACCAAATCTCTTTTCAGAAAGAAAGAAATTAAGTTAATTACCAGACCAAGTGTGTGAAATTTGGATGCTTTGGGTTACAAGGACTCGTAAACCAAAAGGTAGAATAAGACTCCAGGTACTACCCCACCTTTTAACTCAAACCCTAGCTTTCCTTCCTCAACCTCTTGAGGAATGGTCTGCAACTTAACTCCTACTTAAGTTTCTAAATCCACAAAGGACCCTAAAGGTCTAAAGCTAGTAGCTCATTTAGCTTCTAAAGTTTGACCCTAGAATTAACTTAGTCTACCCTAGAGTTCTGATTTGCTTAAGACTGCAAGATCTAGCCAGTTAAGCTCAAAACTCTTTTTTTTTTATTGCAAATGTATGCAATGAATGCACTATGCTATGTATATCCCCAAGTACACCCCCCCATGCCTAAAATCTGCAATGTCCTGATTGCATAGAAGAATATTACCTGGGTCAGAGCTAGGCTAAATAGCCAAAGAACCTGCAAATCAGGTTGAAGAATTGCAGAAATAGGCCCTAAAAATGAGCAAAGCAATGTAGGCCTAGAAAATAGGTAACCTAGGATGTTGGCGAGCTGATGATGAATCCTGATAGCAAATGCTCACCCAACTAAGATGGGAATGAAATCTTCCCAGGTTACCAGAGGAGGTTCTAAAGGATAAACAGGTATAACAACCTCCAAAGGGGTAGGGGGAGGATGACAAGGATCCTCCAAAAGGTATGGGGAAGGAATGGTGTAAAGATAAACCCCCAGGGTAATGGACTTACTAAAGAAATCATCAATCCATACCCGATACTCCATTACAGGAAATATTGGTTTGTTAAGCCCCCCGGTCATAACAAAAGTGAGCAATTCTCTAAGGCAAGGATCGTCTAGGGTGTCCAAGTTACGAGGTTGTGGGATGGCCATAAGATCTAGGTTGGGTTTAATCAGCTCGGTGTCCAACCCTAACACTCTTTCTAAATCCTCAATTGCATCCCTAGCATTCCTTACACCATCACATGTATCTTCCTGCTCTTCTTTAGGAGTCACAATTTCGCTTTCAGATATAAGCGAATCAGAGGGTGACTTCGAAATGAATGAAGGCAGGTTGGAAGCAACAGATCTAGGGATTATCCTATCAATGTCATCCCCAGGGTTTTGTCCTTTACTCAAATCTTCTCTGGAGTCTATATGTGAATCCACATCAATCTTAGAAGTTGCTTCGAATTTTTCTATCATTTCATCATGAGGAGAAATATCATCAATGGTTGTGCTAAGGAAACCTAATTTGGTCAAATTCGTGACATCCTCAGGGGCTAACTATTCAAATAAGACGTAATCACCCTTAGTGTCACTCCAAATCTTGAATGTAGGTTCCTCATATAATTCGTCTTTCTCTTCATCACCCAATTCATCATATACCCGAGGCCTAGAATCATCTAATATCTCATCAGATCCCCTAGGGCGCTTTATCTGAGGTAAATGGTTTACATTGGTAACATCAAACTCCCCAGATAGGTCAATTTCTTTAGGGTTAGGTTCCCTAAGGGTGGGCTTGAGTTCCATCTCGTGATCAGAAGGGAGGGTAGGATTAACAACTTGACTTCGACCCACTTCATTAAATGTCATGAAAATACTATCATCTGGGTTGGGGTCATCCAATGGTACCATCATTCCCTTCTTTTGACTCCAATATAATTCAGGTGGATACTCAACCTTATCATCATCTTCCTCGGGTTGCCACCTTTCTTCATCCAATGCATAGCTACTTTCATGTGTATCTTCCTCCCACCTAAGGCGTGGATCTCTCAAGGAAGTGTCATCTAATGGGGAGGTTTCAGAATCAATCCTCGAAAAGTAGCTATTATCCCCAGAATTTCCCTCCAACTTAAAGTGTAGCTCTCCCACGGGAGATGCATCTATTGTAAAGGGATGTACGTCATCCTTAATGGGGTAGATAGGGTGGCTAATTTCATCTCTTTCTTGTTGGCCTACTCTCGAAGATTCTCCTAACAATTCAATCATTTCGTTTTGCATTTTCTGTATTTCCATCTTCAAAGAGGAGAGGTCATTTCTATCATGAGAGAAGTCAGGCTCAGGCTTATAGTACCCAGGAGTGTCTGTCCAACCATTATAATTTTTCAGGGAGGGTGGGTTGGGTATTTCTATGGTGTGTGGGATACTGGGCAAAGAAAATCCCACTCCTAGGTTTTGCTCACTGATTTGGGGCTTAACCAAGCCAATACTCCTATAATAGGAGTAAAACAGATCCCAATGATTGTCATTATGTCCATCAAGGGATGGACCATCTCAACATTTGGGATCGAAGGATGCAGAGTGGGGGTGAGGGTGTGGGCAAGATGTGAAAGGATGAAAATCAATGTGGTCCATTCTAACTCACACCTCAATTAGAATTTCCCAAGCAAAACACAATTCAAAAAGGACCTTTTAGGTCTTTCCCAATTTAGGCTTTTGATTTTAAGTCAAATTGCAGGTGACAATATAATTTTTTCAATCAATTTACACGCCTATTGTCGACCTATGGCTCGCCTAAGAAGACCTAGTTGGAGCTTAGGTGTTCTTCCCTAAATCTCAAATGGTAGAGCAACTCCAAAGACGGAAGATCAAGGGATGCAAGTAGGCCTAAGCCTTCCTTTGAAGCTGTGCTTTCACGATGCTTCTCAAGTACCCCCAAAAATCCGTGATAGGGTATCCCCCTCTTTGGATTTACAAAACCTTTGATCTCAAGTTCCGAACACTTCAGAATCCAACGATAGGAGGGCTCTTGTCCTGGTATTTCCAAACCTAAGAGTGTCTAAAAGCGTGCCGTGGTGCAAGCGAAATAAGTGTGCATACACCGCAAAAGATTTTGAATTTTGAATCGCATGCCAAGTTTGAAAATCAAATTCGAGGTTTTTAAAATGTCCCTCCTTTAATTAGTCCTTTTTCTAGAAAATATGTGACCACTTGTTAGATTTATTCAGTACAGATTAGGTGGTCTTCACATTAAGTCCTAATGCAATGCGTGATCAAGAATAGGATGCAAAGTAAGAGAATGCGTACCTTGCTTCTAGCAATCAATGATGCAAGAATGCACGCAATGCAGAGAAGTAAATCTAGAGGCTGCTCATACAGACCTAAATGGTTCATCCTAAGGGCAAGCAGCTTTTAGCAGGTAGCTCATTTTTTTATTTTATTTTTTTTTAAACTACTTATGCACAAGCAAATAAAAGTAATCAATAAACTAAAAACCTAAATCTAAAGAAAAGGGAATAGGCTCCCAAAAATTACCCAACACAGGCCTAAAACAAAATCGGGGAACAAACCCCTCAAAATATGCCTCATAACAAGGGTTTCAAACCAAATGCAATGAAAAATTAAATCTAAAGTCTTAATTCTACTCTAATCAGATTAGTGACTAAATGTACAATGATGACCATCGCGTCCTCATCCTTCTCCTCCTTTTCAAAGTAGCTCGACCAATTCTCCTCTGGCGACGTCAAGGGTCACCTCTCACAATGGTTGATTCTTGCAAAAATTTCTCGCACAGAAAAATAATAAATGGTCAAATCACTGTGTAATTGAGAAATAATCAAAATAAAATCAAGTGAAATTATTGCGTTTGTTGCCTCCCCGGCAACGGTGCCATTTTGACGAGTCGATTGTTCGCTTTAAAGTCGTTTGTAGTTTTTTGTGGTGGAAAAATAGACTAATCAATATTTAAAAAGAAATAACCACTCGCAGAAGAGTGGGTTATGTCCATAGGGAGGCAATGATGCAATAATATCTCAATTATTTCGTATTCGTTCAATCTCGTGAGAAATCCGTAGTCAAATCTGACGTGAAATGCAACGGAAAGAAGATGCACAATATCTTGAAAACATAAGGGTAGATGTGAAATTTTTCCTCACTGAAATATTCAATAAACATGTGATGATTTTATGCAATTTTCCATTGACATGTATTGAAGAAAATTTATGCATATTTAAATTCCAAAACCAATGTCAAACAATGTTAATTACAAAAGCCACGCAATTGTAAGAGAGCTTGAGTATGAAGCTGTAAATTATACCACAATAAAATATTCATAAACCAAAATTCTTTTTCTTGGCAATGGCATGAAATGTAATAACCAATTAAGTCCATAACAGAGCATTTTACCTCTCTCCTCCTCGCTATCGAGAGAGAGGTTCAACTGAGGAGAGGTTCATACAAGCGGTTGGCTGAAGTGAGGCCGTCACGGTGGTGGCAACCGCACGTCGAGCGGTGCCCGAAGCAGGCCAGACGGAGCTCCGGTGAAAGTGGCTACCAATAGTGGCTGTAGCTGTTGAAGGGGCAGCTGTGCGCGTGCGTTGAGCACTGCTGTAGGGGGTGTGCGCGCACTGCTGGTGTTGCGGGCGCGCTGGAGTTGAGCGCGCGGAGGGTTGCTGGCGGGCGCGCTCTGGTGGACGTGGATGTTGCTGCAAGCGGTAGGAGCAAGCGGACAGTGCGGGTGCACTGCAGGCTGGAAGGCACTGGCGCGCTGCAGATATTAAGGAGCGCTACAGGTGTAAGAGGCGCTGCAGGTTGCTGGCGAGTGCGCGCTGGAAGCTGGAGGTGATGCGCGTGCGTGGGCTAGCAGCTAGCGCTAGAGGTGGTGGTGAGGCGCAGTAGGGGCATGCGCAGGCAGAAGGCATGGGCGTGGGAAGGCTGCAGCTGCTGCTGGATGCTACTAGCCGTGCCCGCCTTGCACGTGGTTGGAGGGCGTACGAGGTAATGCTGCAAGAAGTGCAGCCCTGCTGCAGGCGTGCAGGTAGGCGCTACAGCCGTAGGGGCACGCTTCTACAGGAGATGCGTACGCACGTGGTTGGTGTGGGCGTGAAGTGAAGGTTGCTGCTGCAGACGTGTGGCAGGAAGGTGGGTGTGGGCTGGGGATGGGATTGGAGGATGGAAGGGTCGTGCGGTGTACCTGTGACTGGTGACTAGAAAAAGAAGGACAGGGAAGGAAGATGAAGGTGTGCTGTAGGAGCTTCAGATGTCCGGGAAACTTCCCAGACGTCTTAACTGACTGAGGAGTGAAATTGCAGTGGCTGTGGCGGTGGTTGTTGGTGACGATGCCGAGGGAGGTGCACGCTGAGGTGCTCACTGTAATGCGGACGAGCTCCGGATGGCGGTGTGGCCTGTCACACCACACGCCCACGGTGGTGGAAACTCATCGCCACGGTTGAGGTCGACAGTGTGGAATGGACGAGAGATGAACTCTCTGCACAGTGGTGGTCGGGGATGGAGGCCTACTGAGCTCGGCTGCCTCCTCCTCTCTTTTGAAATTAGCTGCCCGACCAGATCCAACACATCCACTCCTCCTTGATTGGGTTCTTCACTACGGTAGCTGGAGGAAGAAATGCAGCCGTTGCACGTAGAAGAAGAATAAAAAATAATGATAAAATATTATGGTTATTTATATACAAACCCTCAACTTTTATGTTAACCTAAATTAATGCATGCAATGTACCTAATTAGTTAACTAATGCAATTCTAAGTTAATTCTAAATGCATTTAAATATGAAAATGATGCATGAATTATGTAATTGAATTAGAAATATGAATTAATCTATTTACATCCTAATTTATGCTAAATAAATGTTAGAATTAACCTAATGTCTAGGCACTTAAATACTTAAATAGCTCACAAATATGGGCTAATCAGTCCTCTTCCTACACAAGCACTGCAACAAAACCTATTCCCCTACCCTTCCCGCGCATCTCTCTCTCTCTGTGTATCTCTCTTCGGTACGCTCTCCCAGAGTCAGGTAATCGGGTCGGTTGCGCGCCCAGGTCCAGGAACACCAACGTGGGTGTGGTGCGCGAGGAGTGCACGGAGGGGTTAATCAGATCTGGGTGCCAGGTCCGTGGGTTATATGTCACGGATGAGGCGTGGTAGGTGAGGAGAGGGACCTCACCCCAGTGATTTCGAGGCAAAAAGCAGACAACACAAAATCCACTTAAACCGCTTAAAAAGATTACAACTTACCGAGGTGGGACTAAAAGTTCCACCCGCTTCTGCTGACACCAGCAGGAGAGTGACTTCACAATTGACGCAGCTACAGGTCTCACGACACTTGCTATCAGGCTGGTCTCACTCTCACCCTCAATCCGCGTAGTCTGGAAGCCTGGAACCTGACACTTGTGGCCTGGAGCTGGAGAGCAAGCGAGCTCATGTGCTTGTTAATGGCGGACGGGAGCTCGACCCTGCATGACACAAAAGGAGCCTTGCAGCTCTATCAGACCATAGGAAGACCTTCGCCGTGTCCCAGCGAAGGTGAGGCGATAGGTGGCAGGCCACGGGGTGTTCTAGGGGTGGCCAGATTTATGGGTTAGGTCGGGGGAAGCATGGAGTGCGTGTGGTGACTTGTGGATGAGTGGAAGATGTTTAGTGGACTGTGGCAGTGGTTGTGAGGTTGGTGGCAAGACGTGTGGAGGTGTGGAGTGACGGATGCATCTCGTCGGAGGTTGACCGGAGATGGGGAAGATGCGGGCGGAAAGTGGCAGTCGAGGGGTGTTTTGTGAAATAGAATGAGGGAAAGGAAAGAGTGGAAGACGAGGAGCTTACCTGGAGTACTTGGAGAGAAGGCAAGGCAGAGGAGACGGATGGTGCAGTTGTGCCGTCGTCGAAGAAGATGGCCCTGAGGGGGAGATAACGGTAACGAGGAGGAGGATAGGAAGGCATGCACTGGTGCAGCGCGATGCGGAACAATGAGGCAAAGTGAACCCTGCTACTGGTATGGCAGTAGAGAGATGAGAGGGAGGAGGAAAAATCATCGGAGCTTGCGAGCTACTTGGCCGGAGAGAGGGGAGATGAAGTCTGAGGGAGTCTGCATCCAAATCAGGCTTAAGAGATTCGCAGAGGACCGAGGACCCTTTTATAGTTGCTAGCCAAGCTTCTGGTGCGTGGAGGGCAAGCCTTCTACCATCGAGTTCTTGTCGGAGAAGGAAGGTAGTTGGAGATCCAAATCTTTCGTGCGTTCGCTCGAGAGATTGGATGCAAATCAAAGATTGCAATTGAGCTCAGATGGAAGGAATTTCTCAGAAAATCTCCCTTCCAAATCTGGGAGGAGATCTCTGAGGAATCAGGGAGTATTCCCCCTCCATTCCTCGCCGGAGAAGGATTTCTCCTTATTAATGGCGGAGGGACCTGTTTGTAAGAGTGGCGAGGAAGCTAGGGCGTTTGTGTAATGGTTTTCAAAAGATAGGGGCCAAAATGTAATTGGGTGTACTATTTTGCAAAGTAGATCAAGATGACCTCCCCTTAGGTTCAAATTTTGGTTAAAACCTAATTTTGACCTAAGGAATCCAATGGTGAAGTTAGATTTTAGGTTTGATCTCGTTTGACTTGACATTTTGCGCACAAACCCAAATTAGGTCAATTAATGAGCTAGGACCCTAATCTAGGTCAAAATAGGTTCCAAAGGTCAAATTGAAGGTTCTAAACCCTAGGGGATATTTTTTCATGAATTTTAGAGGGTTTAGTTGATTTTTATATTTACTAAAACCCTGTTGAATTAAGCGGGTCTGTTTTAGGGTTGCAAGATATCATTTAATTACTGGATTGCACATGAATCCATTTCTGATTGAACCAACCCACTTTTTATCTTATTTAGATCATTTGACCTATTTTTTGCTTTTGAGAAATCCCATTTATGTACTGCAATGGTAAAATTACAATTTTACCCTTTATTTCAAGTTTTCTTCTCAGAACACTTATTCCTTTAATTAAGCTCTTCTCTAATTTATGTAGGAGTTTTTATTCTCTTTCTTAGGTAAAAATGAGCTAGTTAGGACTCATGATGAGGCTCTCATTATAACCCCATGCCTAGCTTTTGCTAGCCCCTTAGCAAAATTTCAAGGTTTTAACTTCTGCTCTTGACCCTAAGTGTCAATCACCAATTATGATATGTGCTTTTCTTTTTCTTTTGTTGATTAGGTTAGAATGCCGATAATAGGCCTAGAGGTACTCAAGTACCAACCAAAATCCTGACCTAACCCGCTTTAGCCTCAGTCCTCCTCAAAGGTTTTTAAGGTCGCAGAAACTATCCTAGGGTTTGTTGGTTTTCGTGGTTAAAGTACCCATGCTTGAGACATTTTTAGCCTAGGTTCAGTTTGCAGTGCATTTTTGTAAGAGAGAGACAGAGGATTTATTTGTTTGGAGAGTTTTCTCTCTCTTTTCTTTTTATTTCTAGCTTTGGATTGGGTTCTCAACATGGTCTGCATCAGATTCCTCATCCCCATCATCAATCCTCAAGGGTCCCTGGCAATAGATGCTTCAAGATAGCACCGCCCATGGCAACCCCCAGAACCCTGGCTTTCGAGATTTTGAGATAATCCCACCCATGGCATTCCGTGGCCGAGTCCAGACCCTGGCGATCGACATTTCGAGATAATGCCTCCCATGGTATCTAAACCAGCAAAGTGCTTACATGCCCCCAGTAAGATATTTAAATATCCTAAGAGACAAGCACCGAGGAGATGATATGTTGTTACGCATCTTTGAGGGGAATTTCCTGCCTCTCCGCACCAGGAACTTGTCCAAATCAACTTGTGTTGATCGGCTGCTCCTAATCTAGGCAACATTTTTCAAAACATTAAAATGCTTTTTGCGTGATTTTGATATTTATGCGCACTAAACCAGACTGTGTGTGAATTGGGGTGCTTAGGTTACCGAATCCCGTAAATCGAAGGTCAGTTAACGAGGCCGAATACTTCCTAAGCCTTAGACCTAATACTTAAGCTTCGCATTTTCCCCAACCTCTTGAGGATTATCCAAATCTTAGCGGATACGTGAATTTTTAAGCCTAAAAATATAGGCCAAGAGGCCTAAGATCAGCATTCCTGCTAATCTCTTTTTATGTCTCCTTAGCACTTTTCTTTTATTTTTCTCTTTTCTTGATCTGGTCTAGAACTTTAGTTAATTCCTTAATCTTTTACTAATGACCACTTTTTTTTTTCATTTTGTGCTCCTTTTTTGGCATTTTGCTTTTTTTCTCCTCTCATTTTGTATTGTCTCTCCCCCCTCCTCAGTTCTTTTTCTTTTCCAAGATTTTTTTTTTTGGGTTGAAACCTTTTCTTGATATGAATTTTCCTGACATTTTGCACTTTCATACCCCCCATGCCTACGATTTGCAATGTCCCCATTGTAAATTAGGTGGGTTCGATTTCAGCTTAGTTCATGCATTAGGACAGGTATTTGGTGGATGAACGGGCCGAAGTGACTGTTGCGAATGATTTCTAATCTCGAGTAGGGGTACCTGAGGTGGAGTCGGCTATTCTAATGGATGAACCCAAAGTGCAATATGAATTCCGTGTAGAAATGTCAAAAAAGGTTTCGGTTTTTTCAAAGAATAACGGGTTGCCTCCCGTTAAGCACTAAGTTTTATGCCATCGGCTGTGCGTAATGAGCTCATGTAGAATGGAGGGTAAAGGATGACTCAGCCAAATTTGTATTGGTCATGTCAATCAACTGTTTGAGTCTCTGACCGTTCACAACAAAATGTTCGAAATCGTGGCTGAGTGGGCTGATTTCAATGACTCAATTTCCAAAGATTTGTCGGACTAGGTAGGGTTCGACCAACTTAGATCGTAGTTTTCCTAGGAATAATTTGAGTCGGGTATCAAAGAGTAAAACCTTTTGACCAAGATGAAAGATCTTTCTAGAAATATGTTTGTCATGAAAAGCTTTAACTCGTTCTTTGTAAATTCGTGAGTTCTCATACACGTCGTGGCGTAATTCATTGATCTCTCTCATTTAAAGCCTTCTATGGGTTTTAGCCTTAGAAAGATCTAAGTCGCAATTCTGTACTGCCCAATAGGCTTTATGCTCCAATTCGGCGGGGAGGTGACATGCCCTCCCGTACACCAGTCTGAAGGGAGACATTCCTAATTGGGTCTTGTGGGCGGTCCTATAGGCCCACAATGCTTCTGGAAGCCGAGAAGACCAATCCTTCCTGTCAAGTCGAACAGTAACCTGAAGGATTTTCTTGATCTCTCGGTTTGATAGCTCAGCTAGACCATTAGTTTGGAGGTGGTAAGGAGTAGAAATTTGATGCAACACCCCATATTTGGTCATCAGTGACCTGAACTGAGCGTTTGTAAAATGGGTCCCTCTGTCGGAAATTATTGCTCGTGGAATCCCGAACCTTGAGAAGATGTTTTAATGAATGAATCTGATGACAACCTTATGATTATTTGTTTGGGTCGGAATGGCTTCTATCCATTTGGACACATAGTCAACGGCGAGTAAGATGTATTCAAAGCCATCTAAGATAGGGAAGGGTCCTATAAAATCGATCCCCCAAATGTCAAAAATTTTGCATACCAAGATCGGCTGTAGAGGCATCATGTCTCGATAGCTCATGTTGCCCAAGGTCTGGCAACGGGTACATGCCTTACAGTGATCGTATGAGTCCTTGAAAATTGTGGGCCAGTAATAGCCACACTGGAGGACTTTTGATGTGGTTTTGTGTCCTAAGAAATGTCCACCGCATGGCTAGTCATGGAAAAAGGAGAGTATGTCTTTGATTTCTACTTCCGCGACAAACCATCAAATTATTTGATCAGCACCAATGCGGAATAGATACAGGTCTTCCCATAGGTAATACTTGGCATCGGAACGCAATTTGTCCTTCTTGGCATTCGGCCAATCGAACGGGATCTAATGTGATGCCAGGTAATTCACTATATCTGCGAACCATGGGAGCCCTTTATAGATAGTCAGGAGGTGCTCATCAGGAAAGTGTTCTATGATGGGTCCGGAAGGGTCAATTATTTCAGAAGGAAGATGGGACAAGTGATCAGCTACCACATTTTACTTTCCCACTTTGTCGTGAATCTTGAGGTCAAATTCTCGCAACAGCAAGATCCATCGGATTAATCGAGGTTTTGCATCCTTCTTTGCAAGGAGATGCCTCACAGCTGTGTGATCCGAGTATATGATAACACGGGAACCCAGAAGGTATGATCTAAATTTTTTTAGGGCAAATACTACAGCTAGTAGCTCTTTCTCAGTAACCGTGTAGTTACGCTGAGCCTCGTCCAGTGTTTTGCTAGCGTAGTAAATGACCACGGGTTTCCCGTCAATTTTTTGCCCTAAAACCGCACCTACAGCAAAGTTCGATGCATCGCACATGATCTCAAAAGGTTGAGACCAATCAGGGGACTGTAGGATCAGGGCTTGGGTGACTCGATCACGAAGGATCTCAAATGCTTGAGTGCATTCCTTGGAGATTTTGAAAGGCACATCCTTGGAGAGAAGAGTAGTCAGGGGGCGCGTGATTTTTGAAAAATCAAGGATAAATTGACTGTAAAAATCGACGTGCCCCAAAAAAGATCGGATGTCCTTAATCGAGCTAGGCATAGGGAGCTTGGAAATTACGTTAACCTTAGCTCGATCGACTTGGATGCCTTTCACCGAGATTAGATGTCCAAGGACAATTCCCTCAGGAACCATGAAATGGATTTTTTCCCAGGAAAGAACCAAATTCACATCGATGCATCACCTGAGTATTTGGACCAAGTGTTGGAAGCAATCGTCAAATGATGCTCCAAAAGATGAAAAGTCATCCATGAAGACTTCCAGATAATCACCTATCATATCTGAGAATATGGCAAGCATGCACCGTTGAAAGGTTTCGGGTGCATTGCAGAGACCGAAAGGCATCCTTCGAAATGCGTACGTCCCGAAGGGACAGGTGAACGTGGTCTTTTCTTGGTCTTCTGGATGGATTACCACCTAGTTGTAATCGAAGTACCCATCAAGAAAGCAAAGAAACCTATTCCCGCTAGTTTCTCGAGGATCTGATCAATAAACAGTAGCAGGAAATGGTCCTTCTTCATGGAGGAATTGAGTCTTCTGTAATCAATGCAGACTCTCCATGAGTTAGCTATTCGGGTAGGAATGACCTCTCCAATTTTAGTCGTGATGATGGTGAGTCCGGCCTTCTTCGGCACAACCAGTATTGGACTCACCCAATGACTGTCGGAGATCGGGTAGATGATCCCTGCATCTAACCACTTGATGATCTCCCTTTTCACGACCTCCTGTAGGTTAGGGTTTAAATGTCTCTGCATTTCTCGTGAAGGTCGTGCGCCCTCTTCTGTGTAGAATCAATGTGTGCAGTACGAGGGGCTTATGCCAATCAAGTCATCGAGAGTCCATCCAATTGCTCTACGATGTTGCTGGAGAACAGTAATCAGACGGGATCTTGGTCAGGTGTGAGTCGGGAATTGATAATCACAGGAAACGTCTAATTGGAACCCAAAAAGACATACTTCAAATGCTCGGGAAGGTGAGTTCCATGACAAGATTATCAGCAGCAGTGGGTTGACGAGTCTATTGTTCGCTTTAAAGTCATTTGCAGTTTTATGTGGTGGAAAAATCAACTAATCAATATTTAAAAAGAAATAACCACTCGCAGAAGAGCGGGTCGTATCCACAGGGAGGCAATGACGTATTTAAATTCGCACCAGTTAAAAATGTTTGTTCGTAGTTAGTTTGGACAAGAATCAAGCCAGAATTGCCTTCAGATTAAGGTTGAAACAAGAAACAATGCTGAAATAGCAATTATGAGTAACTAGAGGATATTTGTCGCAATGCAGAATCAATAAAATATTACTAAAAATTGACAATGGCAGAAAATGTAATTATTAATAGCCATTTTACTATAGCAAAACAAGGGATTTTTTCCCCTTTGCCGTGCGCGACGAGGAGTGGACGGCCGGACGCGGGAAGCTTGGAGGAAGTTCCTTGGACTGAGGGCTTCGAAACGATGGCGGCGGTGTGTCGCACGGCGGCCGGAGTCGGCCGGAATAGCTCCGGTAGAGGTGGCTGCAGCCGATGCTGCAGCTACCGTTGGCGGGCGTGGCGCATGCTGGCTGGAGGCGTGGGCGAACTGCTGCGCACTGGTTGGAGGGCGCGGGAGCGCACGCGGCCTGTTTGCTGTGAGGGCTGCTGCGCTGGCGGTGAGCGGTGAGGTGCTGGAGACTGAAAGTGTCGCGGGTGCGCTGCAGGCGGATGCGTGCGGCCTGTTAGTGGAGGGCGCAGGTGCGGCAGCAGGCTGCAGATGTCGCGAGTGCGCTGCAGGCGGGTGAGTGCGAAGGTTGGAGGGCGCGGGTGAAGTACTATAGGTGTGCGGTGAGCGGTCGAGTGTGGTTGAGCGGGTGCGGCTGCAGGCGCGGGAGAAGGGTGGCTTTGCCGGCTCTGCTGCTGCGTGCTGGCTGGAGTGAGCGGGTGAGGTTCTGCAGGCGTAAGAGGAGGGCGTGTGTGACCTGGAGGGCGTGGAGATGGCACCGGGTGTGCAGGTGGTTGTGCGCAGGTGAGCGGTGAGGTGCAAGCTGAAGGTGAAGTGGCGAATGGTGGTTGCTGCTGAGTGGGGGTGGTGGCTTCAGACATCCGGGAAATTTCCCAGATGTCTTAACTGACTGAGAGGGTGATTTCACAGTGGCTGCGGCGGTGGTTGTTGGTGACGACGGCGTGGGAGATGCACGCTAAGGTGGCCACGGTAATGCGGACATGCTCCAGATGGCGGTGTGGCCTGTCACACCACACGCCCACGGTGGTGAAGACTCACCGCCACGGTTGAGGCCGACAGTATGGAATGGAAGAGAAGAGATCTCTCTGCACAGTGGTGGGTTGGTGGTGGAGGCCTCCCTCGCTCAGCATCCTCTCTCCTTTTGTAGTGGCCTGCATAAATTTGAAATCAGCTGCCCGACCAGATCCAACACATCCACTCCTCCTTGAATGGGTTCTTCACTGCGGCAGCTGGTGCCGTTGGAGCGGCAGCCAGCCATTCCTGCAAGAAGAAGAATAAAGAAAATAATGTTAAAATATTATGGTCATTTATATACAGACCCTCAACTTTTATGTTAATGAAAACAATGTACCTAATTGGTTAACTAATTAGATGAATGTCATTCTAAGCTAATTCTAAATGCACTTAAAATATGAATGCAATGCATTGATTATGTAATTAAATAAAAAATATGAATTAATCTATTTACTTCCTAATTTATGCTAAATAATTGTTAGAATTAACCTAATGTCTAGGCACTTAAATACTTAAATAGCCTACAACTATGGGCTAATCACGGGTGGTTCGGGGTTTGTATCAGGAATAAGGGTCGAAGTCATGGGTGTGTCTAGATCATGTTCGCACTCCTTTATTTGTGGGTTTTGATCTTCTAGTGGTTGATCAGGGATAATCAGGTTGTCCTTTGTATGCGATTCGTCAACCACGGCTCTGATATCACATATTTGCTCTATAACCCTGCAATTAATCCCTTGTTGGGCTTTAAAGATGTCAATCTTCAAAGTTTGATTCCCAAATTTTAATTCTATTTGGCCCTCTTCAAAGTTTATGTTGGCCCTAGTAGTGGCCAAAAAAGGTATCCCTAATATGATTGGTGTGTCCCTTGGGTTCTCTGGTGCTTCCATATCCAAAACTATGAAATCCACTGGGAAGTGGAAATCCCGTACCCTAACAATGACATCCTCGAGTATTCCTTTAGGTGACTTGATGGATCGATCGGCTAACTGCAATGTCACCTCAGTCGGTTTAAGTTTGGACTCTTCAAGGTGGTCAAGGAGGGATGTAGGTATTAGATTTATGGAGGCACCTAGATCTAGTAAGGCTCTATCAAATTGGGTTTCACCAATTTTACAAGAAATCAGGGGAGTTCCTAGGTCTATAGCCTTGGGTGGGAGCTTACTCAAGATGACAGAGCTAGCTTGCTCTGACAGTATGATCGAATTCCCACCTTGGTTCACGGCTTACATTTCGTTGTACATACATCTTTCAAGAATCTTGTGTAAGCCAGTACGTGGTGAATTGCATCCATCAAGGGGATGTTTATCTGGACATTTTCAAAGAGCTTGACCAGATCCTCCTCGGGAGCCACGAGTTTGGTTATCCTTTTTCCTTTGGTCAAGGCCTCAGGAAATGGAATCCTAGTTGGTTCCTCTAGAATAGGTCCAGGTTCTTGATCTGGGCCAGGGGTATCCTGGATAACTATCCTAGGGTTTTGGCTACTACCAGGCTTGGAGTGGTTAGGATAATGTGGGTCTTGGGTTGCTTTACCACTATGTGTTGTTACAGAGCTTAATCCAGCCTATTTTGGTTTGGGTTTGGTAAGTGGGGTGGCTGCTGCTGAAATCCTACATAAGATGTCGAAGCTTCCATCCCGTCAGGTGATGGAGCAGTAGGGGCCTGATAAATCAAATGGGCATGGCCTAAATTTGGGTTCATAACGCGCCTCTGGGTTGGCACGTTATTTGGGTTTGGCAGAGGTTGCGAAGGAAGGGTGCTTGGTTGGCAGGAATTTGCCATCTGGGCTAGTTGATTGCGAACCTCTGTGATCTCGTTCTTGTGCTGTTTTTGCATTGTCGCATTCATCTTTTGAATGTCAGCCAGTGCTTAAAGGATAAGAGTCATTTGATCCTGGTTTGGCCCGGATTGATAGGTGGGATTGGGCCGAGGCTGAGGCGGTTGATATGGACGAGGGGCTTGTGGATGGGGTTGATAAGGTGGTCTTTGAGTCTGAGAATTTCCCGTCCACTGAAAGTTGGGATGATTTCGCCACCCAGGGTTGTAGGTATTGGAGAATGGGTCATTCTGGATGGCACTGAAGTCCTCGCAGGTCTGAGGAACCTCAGGAAA
This sequence comes from Thalassia testudinum, assembly GCA_037157565.1. Classification (NCBI taxonomy): domain Eukaryota; kingdom Viridiplantae; phylum Streptophyta; class Magnoliopsida; order Alismatales; family Hydrocharitaceae; genus Thalassia; species Thalassia testudinum. The sequence goes on along the minus strand of JAZHRO010000073.1, from coordinate 105,664,140 downwards.
GTTAGAATACGAGGGTTTAGAGTTCCCCTAACTTGAATAGAATGGATTGGAGGTCACTCCGATCCGAGAGTTAGATGGAGGTGGATACGGGTCCATCCCCTGAGAAGATCGGTGATAGATGTTTTGCATAGTTTCCCTCTCCAGAGGTGGCCGTGCAAAAGAGTTCTGCGTAGAGGTGGCTTGCTGTAGATGCTAAGTTAGCTCATCCACCTTCTTTTCTATGATAGAAACCTTGTCCAACCGACTGGTCATCAGTTCCAAGTCGACGGATGTGGACAAGTCCTGCGTCTCATGTGCCCCTCTCAGATTCGTCGATGCGCAGGCATTCGTCCTATCAAATAAGCCCATGGAGTCATTATTGATGGAGTTTTCGCACATGTTTTCGAGAATCTCCCACACCGCGTCCTCATGTTGACCCATGGTGTTTCCTCCGCACGTTTCATTGATGAATAATCAAATGTCTTCATGGAGTCCTTGGTTAAAAGACTGGACTTGTTCCCATTTAGGAACTCCGTGATGGGGGCACTTTCACATGAGATCTAAGAATTGGTCCCATGCTTTGTGAAGAGGTTCTCCCGTTTCTTGAGTGAAATGGGTGATCTGGTGGCGCAAGGCATTCGTCCGGCCAACGGGAAAGAACTTTTTCAAAAATTCAGACTGAAGTTCATCCCATGTGTTGATCGGACGAGTCCAAGTTTGATACCAATGGGCAACCTTGTCTAGGAGGGAGAAAGAAAACATTTTCATGAGCAGAATATCCTAGTTTTGTGGATCTGACCTGAAAGTCTGGGCCAAATGCTTGAGTTGTTTAATGTGATGGAATGGATCCTCGGAGTTAAGCCCATGAAACTTTGGTATGGCATGAATCATATTGGGCTTGAGTTCAGAATCAGGACCTCCAACCGGGATTCAGACTCGAGGCTCGATTGCCACCGCAGCAGGATTATAGTGATCTCACATCATTGGTCGCTACGGTGGGTTTACAAAGTTTTGGAAGAGATCAGTCAGGTGCTGAAGCTGGTGCTCAAGGTTGTTCTCTTCTTCAATGGGTTGTGCCATGATGGAAGAAGAAGGAGAACTTGGTTCTGAATCAGATGAAAGGTTTATGTGGTGAGGTTGCTGCACAAACAAAGGCGTCGAGGCTTGGCCTCGGCGAGAATGAATTTCTAAAGAAGGTTTAAGGATGGTTTTAAGGACCTCCTACCGAACATGCACCGAAGGATGTGATGAGATTAGAAGGTGCTGGACCCAATCGAGACACCCAAAAATTGTTGGGTGACTATAGAGGTTCGGGGCGGATGATACCCCTTAGTCAGAAAGGTCGTCCACTTGAGAAGTACCTGGGCAGCCAGAGAGGGAGAGTCCCGCAATGACCCCTTCATGGTAGAGCATCCCCACGAGTTACAGGGTTTCCCCCACCCGACCTCTCTTGTCACTGAGATTCCAGGTAGACCAGAATGGGGACCTTGACCTCTTAAGTCTACCTTTCTTACTTTAAGATCAAGGTGCTTAGGGTTCCACTTGAACTTTTAGGTCTTTTGACTGAAAAAATTGACCTAATATTAAGGTTGGTTGACCCAAAGGATCAACTTCACCTCTTGTTCCTTTGAGAGCTTTTTAGGTCCTTTCTTTTAGGGTTCAAATGGATTAAGAGCCTGATTTACTTAGGTTTAAGAGAAGGATCAACTTTCTCTTGTATAGATCTTTTCAAACAAGGCTTAGGCACACCTCCTTTTTGAAATTTTTTGCTTCTTTGTTTAAGAGAAGATGTATCTCTAAAAACCCTAGCTTTGCAATCCTTAGGTTGGCTCTAGTTGGTCCAATTTAGTTGCCTCAAAAATTGGTATCTTAGGCTCAATCAAGAAAGTTTTAGCCCTAGTTACCTTAGTTGGATGTGCAGTTCACGATGTGTTGAAATGAAAATTAGGCAACTTCGATGAATTACTAAGTATGAAACAGGTAGACCTAGGTTGATTTTTCTTTGCTTTTTTTTTTCCTTTTCAAACTTTGAGGGGATTAAGAGAAAGGTCTAATGAAAGTTACCTATTCCTTGGTGTGGTTGTTGTGCAGCTACTCTTCTTTTCTCTGCTTTCCCTGAGACAAGCACAACAAAGGAGAGGAATTAAGTCAGTATTGGATCAGAAGTTGCAATCAAAAGCTTCAGAAGTGCCCGTTGCTCCCCGGCAACGGTGCCAAAATGTTTACACGGCTAAATCATGTTTTAACAAATATCTCGTTGTAATATAGATGAACTCTCCGTGAAAACAAATAAAAATTTATAACTTGAAAATCAAAGTATCTAAGGTCGAACACAGGGAGCAATTTGGGTATTCCAAAACTTGAGAACACAACTTTTAATAAGAAGCAATAACTAGTTCAACAAAAATGACAGGATAATGTTATGGAGAAAATGCTCAAAAAGAATTGGACATCTGATATTGTATAAGACGTCTTAAAATTGGCCTTCAGTATCTTCTTTTCTTTTGTTTACTTTGCTCTGCTGCAGATATGGTTTCTTGTTTCTCGTTTCTTCTTATTTTCCTTAGCCGCACCTGCTCCTCTTCTTTTTCCTTTGCTTTCTCTCTTCTCAATTCTCTTCCTGCAGCTAAGTCCTGGCCTTGTCTCCTCTTTAGTTTCCTTCTTTTTTTTCTTCCTCTTCTTCCTTTGCTTTCTTGCTTCTCCTCTTTGTCTGCCCCTTGATCTCTCTCTTCTTCTTTCTCGTGGTCTGCCGCAGCTCTGCTACAGTATGTCTTTCTTCTTCTTCTCCTTCGCTTGCGATGGCTAAGTCCTACTTCCTTCTCTTGCTGCGCTTCTTCCTCCCTTAGCATCCTCTTCCTACACAAGCACCACGCAAGAAAACCTATTCCCCTACCCTCCCCACGCGTCTCTCTCTCTTTGTGTATCTCTCTTAGGTACGCTATCCCAGAGCTGGGTTATCGGGTCGGTCGCGCGCCCAGGTCTAGGCACACCGACGTGGGTGTGGTTCGCGAGGAGTGCACGGAGGGGTTAATTGGATCCGGGTGACAGGTCCACGGGTTATATGTCACGGACGAGGCATGACAGGTGAGGCGAGGGACCTCACCCCAGTGATTTCGAGGCAAACAGTAGAGAACACAAAATCCACTTAAACCACTCAAAAAGATTACGACTTACCGAGGTGGGACTAAAAGTCCCACCCACTTCAGCTGACACCTGCAAGAGAGTGACTTCACAATCGACGCAGCTACAGGTCTCGCGGCACTTGCTATCAGGCTGGTCTCACTCTCGCCCTCAATCTGCACAGTTGGAAGCCTAGAACCTGACGCTTGTGGCCTGGAGCTGGAGAGCAGGCGAGCTCGTGTGCTTGTTAATGGCGGATGGGAGCTCGACCCTGCAAGACACAAAAGGAGCCTTGTGACTCTATCAGACCACAAGAGGACCTTTGCTGTGTCACGGCGAAGGTGAGGTGATAGGTGGCAGGCCGCGGGGCGGCCTAGGCGTGCGTGCCTAGGTCGCTCTGTGGCCGGATTTATGGATTAGGTCGGGGGAAGCGTGGAGTGCGTGTGGCGACTTGTGGATGAGTGGAAGATGTTCAGTGGACTGTGGTGGTGGTTGTGAGGTTGGTGGCGAGACGTGTGGAGGTGTGGAGTGATGGATGCGTCTCGTCGGAGGTTGGCTGGAGATGGGGAAGATATGGGCGGACAATGGCAGTCGAGGGGTGTTTTGTGAAAAAGAATGAGGGAAAGGAAAGAGTGGAAGACGAGGAGCTTATCTGAAGTACTTGGAGCGAAGGGGAGGCAGAGGAGATAGACAGCGTGTTTGTGCCGTCGTTGGAGAAGATGGCCCTGAGGGGGAGATAACGGCGATGAGGAGGGTAGGAAGGCGTGCGCTAGTGCGACACGACGCGGAAGAACGAGGCAAAGTGAACCCTGCTGCTAGTATGGCAGCAGGGCAATGAGAGGGAGGAGGAAAAATCACCGGAGCATGCAAGGCTACTTGGCCGGAGAGAGGGTAGATGAAGTCTGAGGGAGTCTGCGGTCAAATCAAGCTTAAGAGATTCGCAGAGGACCGGGAACCCTTTTATAGTTGCTTGCCGAGCTTCTGGTGCATCGAGGGCAAGCCTCCTACCACCGACTTCTCACCGGAGAAGGAAGGTAGTTGGAGATCCAAATCTTTCGTGTGTTTGCACGAGAGATTGGATGCAAATCAAAGATTGCAATTGAGCTCAGATGGAAGGGAATTCCTAAGAGAATCTCCCTTCTAAATCTGGGAGATCTCTGAGGAATCAGGGAGTATTCCCCCTACATTCCTCCCCGGAGAAGGATTTCTCCCCATTAATGGTGGAGGGACCTGTTTGTAAGAGTGGTGAGAAAGTTAGGGGGTTTATGTAACAGTTTTCAAAAGATAGGGGCCAAAATGTAATTAGGTGTACTATTTTGCAAAGTAGGTCAAGATGACCTCCCCTTAGGTCCAAATTTTGGTAAAAACCTAATTTTGATCTAAGTAATCCAATGGTGAAGTTGGATTTTAGATTTGACCTTGTTTGATTGGACATTTTGCACACAAACCCAAATTAGGTCAATTAATGAGCTAGGACCCTAATCTAGGTCAAAATAGGTTCCAAAGGTCAAATTGAAGGTTATAAACCCTAGGGGATATTTTTTTATGAATTTTAGAGGGTTTAGTTGATTTTTATATTTACTAGAACCCTGTTGAATTAAGCAGGTCTGCTTTAGGGTTGCAAGATGTCATTTAATTACTGGATTACACATGAACCCATTTCTGATTGAACCAACCCACTTTTTATCTTATTTAGATCATTTGACCTATTTTTTGCTTTTGAGAAATCCCGTTTATGTACTGCAATGGTAAAATTACAGTTTTACCCTTTATTTCATATTTTCTTCTCAGAACACTTATTCCTTTAATTAAACCCTTCTCTAATTTATGTAGGAGCTTTTATTCTCTTTCTTAGGTTAAAATGAGCTAGTTAGAGCTCATGATGAGGCTCTCATCACAGCCACAGTAGCTCGCGTGGGCTTCACCATCGCTAGCATTCTCCTCTGTTGTTCGACCATGTCCGGCCACCTTCGGCTGTGACTCCACCGTCATCATGTAGCTCTCGTCGAGACGTGCCTTCCCGTAGAGCAGCTCCTCCAGTGAAGCCTCCTCGCGCACGCACCAAGGAGAGAGAAGAAATCCCTTATTTTTCTTCGCATTAATAATTACAGAAAATGCCATTGCGAAAAACACTATTCATTTATTTTATGATTTAATATATCGTAGTAAATTTGCATGGGCATCTATCTCTTTAATCTGAATTACATATAGTTGCATTCATCACATAAATGATAGTGTATGGGATATTAGTTATAGGGAACGGGTTTGATTTTGATTTATATTGACGATATTTGTCAGTACTAAGATTACGATTCACGTATCCCATAATGGTGATTTTGCATGTAACCTCCCTATATTCTTGAGTAATTACATAACTGCTAATTTATGTTGAAATTGAATTGCAGTAACTAGTATGCACGCTCATTGAGATTCCCAAGTAAATAATACACTACTTACTAGTCCAATAGGTTATTTCCTCCCTGTAGACACGACCTAACTCTTCGTGGTTAGTTTTGAATTATTAAATATTTCTGAAAAGTGATTTTCTACCATGCAACAACTATAACGACACGTCATTTTATGTTAAAATTGTTATCGAAAATGAAGATCGCTCTTTCAGATGTCATTCGGTCTCTGCTTTTTAGCGGTGCATGCTTGGCGTATTCTAAGATATGGTAGGTGAATACCTTGAAGTCTTCATGGATGACTTCTCAGTATTTGGTGAATCATTTGACGATTGCCTCCTGCACTTGGTCCAGATCCTTAGGAGATGCATCGATGTGAACTTGGTTCTTTCCTGGGAAAAGAGCCACTTCATGGTACCTGAGGGAATTGTCCTGGGAGATCTTATCTCTAAAAAGGGCATCCAGGTTGATCGAGCCAAGATGAATCTGATTTCCAAACTCCCTATGCCTAGCTCTGTCAAAGACATCCAATCCTTCCTGGGGCACGTCAATTTTTATTGTTGATTCATTCTCGATTTCTCAAAAATCGCACGCCCCCTGACTAATCTATTATCTAATGATGTCCCCTTTGAAATCTCCGAGGAGTGCACTTAGGCATTTGAAATCCTACGTGATCGAGTTACCCAAGCACCAATCCTACAGTCCCTTGATTGGTCTCAACCCTTTGAGATCATGTGTGATGCATTTGATTACGTTGTAGGTGCGGTACTTGGGTAGAAAATAGATGGGAAACCCATGGTCATTTACTACGCTAGCAAGACACTTGACGAGGCTCAACATAACTACACAGTTTCTGAGAAAGAGCTACTAGCCGTAGTATTTGCCTTGGAAAAGTTCAAATCGTATCTTTTGGTTCCCATGTTATCATTTACTCAGATCACATTGCTGTGAGGCACCTCCTTGCGAAGAAGGATGTGAAACCTCGGTTAATCTGCTGAATCTTGCTGTTGTAAGAGTTTGACCTCGAGATTCATGACAAGGCGGGAAAATAGAATGTGGTAGCTGATCACTTATCCCGCCTTCCTTCCGACATTATCGACCCTTTCGAACCCATTACTGAACTTTTTCTCGATGAGCACCTCCTGACTATTAGTTCGGGACTTTCATGGTTTGCTGATCTAGTAAACTACTTGCCATCACATTAGATCTCATTCGATTGGCCAAAAGCCAAGAAGGGCAAATTACTTTCTGATGCCAGGTACTACTTTTGGGAAGACCCATATCTCTTCTGCATTAGTGCTGATCAGATCATCAGATGATGTGTTCCGAAGCGGAAATTCAGGACATTTTGTCCTTCTACCATGACCAGGCCTACAGCAGACACTTTTTCTGGACATAAAACTACAGCAAAAGTCCTCCAGTGGGGCTTCTATTGGCCCACAATTTTCAAAGATGCATACAATCATTGTAAGGCTTGCACTCGTTGCCAGTCCTTAGGCAACATGAGCCGCCACGATATGATGCCTTTACAACTGATTCTCGTATGCAAAATCTTCGATATCTGGGGGATTGATTTTATGGGACCTTCCTTGTTTCAGACGGCTTCGAATACATTCTTCTTGCTGTTGACTACGTGTCCAAATGGATCGAAGCCATTCTGACTCGAACCAACAATCATAAGGTAGTTATCAAATTCATTCATCAGAACATCTTTTCTCGGTTCAGGATTCCACGTACCATAATCTCCGATGGAGGGGCCCATCTCATGAATGCTCAGTTCAGATCACTAATGACCAAGTATGGGGTGTCACATAGAATCTCGACTCCTTATCACCCCTAAACTAACGAACTAGCTAAATTATCAAACCGGGAGATCAAGAAAATCCTCCAGGTCACTATTCGACTTGACAGGAAAGATTGGTCATCCCGACTTCTGGAAGCTTTGTGGGCTTATAGGATCACCCATAAAATCCAATTAGGCAGTCTCCCTTCAGATTGGTGTACGGGAAGGCTTGTCACCTCCCCGTCAAATTGGAGAACAAAGCCTATTAGGCTGTATGGAATTACAATCTTGATCTTTTTAAGGTAGGAACCCACAGAAAGCTTCAAATGAGCGAGATCGATGAACTATGCCATGATGTGTATGAGAACTCGCAAATTTACAAAGTGCAAGTTAAGGCCTTTCACGACAAGCACATATCCTGAAAGATCTTTTTCCCTGGTCAGAAAGTCCTACTCTTTGATGTCAAACTCAAATTGTTCCTAGGAAAACTCAAATCAAAATGGATCGGACCATACCTTGTCCGACAAATCTTTGGAAATGGAGCTGTCAAAATTAGTCAACTTAGCCACGATTCAAAACATTTTGTCGTGAACTGTCATAGACTCAAACTGTTCATTGAACTTACCGATACAAACTTGGCTGAGGTATTTTTTACCCTCCATTCTCCCTGAGCTCATTGCGCCTGGCTGATGGCGTTAAACTCAACGCTTAACGGGAGGTAACTCGTCATCATTTTGAAAAACCCAAAACCCTTCTTGACACATCTTAGGCTGAACTCATATTGCACTTTAGGGCTCATCTATCAGAACAGCCGACTCCACCTCTCGTACCCATACCCAAGCTTGAAATTGTCTGCAATAGTTACCCAAACCCATCCACCCATCCAACACCTGTTCTAATGAATGATCTAAGCTGAACTTGAACCCACCTAATTTACAATGAGGGCATTGCAAATCGTAGGCATGGGGGTGTATTAAAGTACAAAATGCTGTGAAAATCACTTCACAAGAAAGGGTTTCATCAAAAAATCACATATTCCAAAAAAACCAAAAAAATAAAAAAATTAGAAAAGAACAAAAATAGAAGAAGGGAGGAAATTTTGAATTGATATCATTTGTTGAGAAGAAAAGGGGAGGAGATTAAAATGTCAAAAAGGAGCACAATTTGAAAAGAAAAGAAAAAGAGATAGTCACTAGTAAAAGATTAAGGAATTGACTTAGTTCTAGACCAAATCAAAAGAAAGAAAATGAAAGACAAAAAGTGCTAAAGAAACAAAAAGAGATTAGTAAGAATGCTGATCTTAGGCCTCTTAGGCTGCAATCCTAGGCTTAAAAATTCAAGTATCTGCTAAGATCTAGATAGTCCTCAAGAGGTTGGGGAAAATGCAAAGCTTAAGTATTAGGTCTAAGGCTTAGGGATTATTTGACCTCGTTAACTAACTTCTGATTTGTGGGACTTGGTAACCTAAGCACCCCAATCCACACACAGTCTGGTTTAGTGCGCCTAAGTATCAAAATCACACAAATGCGTTAAATCTGTTTGAAAAAGTTACCTAGATTAGGAGCGACCGATAAACACAAGTTGATTTGGACAAGTTCCTAGTGCGGAGAGGCAGGAAATTCCCTTTGAAGATGCGCAATAACATATCATCTCCTCAGTGCTTGTCTCCTAGGATATCTAAATATCCTACCCGGGGCATGTATGCACCTTGTGCTGGTTCAGATGCCATGGGCGGCATTATCATGAAATGTCGATTGCCAAGGTCTAGATTTAGCTACAGAATGCCAAGGGTAGGATTATCTCGAAATCTCAAAAGCTAGGGTTCTGAGGGTTGCCATGGGCGGTGCTATCTCAAAGCATCGATTGCCAGGGACCCTGCGAGGATTGATGGTGGGAACTAGGAATCCGATACAGACCATGTTGTAAGGCTAATTCGAAGCTAGAAATAAAAAGAAAAGAGAGAGAAAACTCTACAAAAATAAAGAAAAGTTCTTCTGTCTCTCTCTTACGAAAATGCACTGTAAACTGAACTTGGGCTAAAACTTGTCACAAGCACAAGTGCTTTAATCGCGGAGTTCAACAAACCTTAGGTTATTTCTTGTAGGCCTTAGAAACCTTCGCAGCAGACTGATGTTAAAGCAGATCAGGATCGGATCATGGTTGGTACTTGAGTACCACTAAGCCTACTATCGGCATTCTAACTTAATCTACAAAAAAACACACATCAGAAGGCATATGGTCTAGAATCAAAGTTAATACCTTGAAATTTTGCCAAGGAACTGCAAAAGCTAGGCATGGGGGTATGATGGGAACACCAGCCAAAGTTAGCTCATTTTGATCCAATTAAGTCAGTAAATGCTCCTACATAACTGCTAAAGAGCCATAAGTCACTACATAATCATTATGAGGGAAAAATAAGAAACTAGGGTTAAAACTTCAATTTAACCATCACATCATGAATGCAATACAGCCACGAGTTTTCCTAGGGGTTAATTAAGGGTCAAATGGTCTTAAAAGGCTAACAAGTGGGTTAGAATAATAAAAAAAGGGTTTGCACGTGTTCTGAGAATTAAATGACTTTTGAAACCCTAAAAACAGACCTGCTTAATTAACTAAGGTTCTGGTCAAGATAAGATTCACCTAAACCTTCTAAAATTCATAGCAAAATATTCTCTAGGGTTTGGAACCATCAATTTGACCATCAGAACCTGTTTTGACTCAGAACAGAGTCTTAGACAAACATCTGCCCTAATTTAGGTTTTGCATAAATTATCTAGTCAAACATGGTCAAAATCATAATCCAACTTCACCATTAGATTCCTTAGGTCCAAATTAGGCTTGTACCAAAATTTGGACCCAAGATGAGTTTGTCTTGACCTAGTTTGCAACTTGGTCCTGTCTGATTACATTTATGCCTTTAACTTTCAAAATTATTTCAAATAGACCCCTAACTTTATCATCATTCTCACAAAAAGGTCCCTACCACCATTAAACCTATTCCTACTTGCTCCGATGACCTTGATTTGTAAAGAACCCCTTGATTTCTTGGCGAATCCCTTTCAAATTTGAAAGGGAAGTTCATCAAGAAATTCCCTTCCTTTTGAGCCAAATCCCATCCCCCAAAACCTTCCTAATCTCTCATGCGAACGCATGACAGATTTGGGTATCAAGGAATTTTCCAACTCCAGCAAGCTTTCCAAGCTTGGGAAGCTTGCTTCCCAAGCTCAAAACTTCTTCTTGAGATCTATAAAAGAACCTCATGATCAGACTGTTCTGCCTATGCTAGAAATCGACCAAGATCCCCCCTAATTCCTCTCTCTCTCTCTTAGCCAAAACCTCCTCGACGTCCGGTGAGCTCCTCCATCCTTCTTCGTCCTTAGTTCGCAATACCAGTAGCGGAGTTATCTTCCTCGTTTCTTCCCGCGTCAAGCCGTATCAGTCGGCGCCCTAATGTCCTTCTTCCTCATCGTTTCCCTCTCTCCGGAGCTGTTCTCTTCTCCAGCATCGGAAACACCACAACCGATGCCTTCTCCATCCCACTTCATCCATTACTACATTCAATTGCTCTCTAAACTCTTCCTCATCACACAAACACTTTCGACACACCATTTCGACCTCGACCACGCCTCCGCAACTCCATCATCTTCCACCGTTCCAGCCACACCTCTAGCGAGGTACATCTCGCTCCACACACCACCAAACCCCTCGTTGACTACCTCAAAACCTCTGCCACACCTCTCCACTCATTTTCCCTCTCTCATTTCGATCCATCATCCACCTGAACACTGCCCAAGCTTTGGCCTCATCTGTGACCTGCACCTCGTTCGTGACCTGAACATGAGGTTCCTCTTACCTGCACACTTGTGCCTCATTCGTGACCTATGCCCGTAGATTTGGCTGGAGCTATTAAACTTCCTAAGCTTCACTCCTTACTCACCACCCACTATCGGTAAGCCTGGACCCAGTACGCTAGGTCTGATAACCCGATTACCCCTGTGGCTCTAGGAGAGCGGATCCAAAAGAGAGAAAGAGAGAAGGAGAGCCTACGCGGGTAGGGGGAGGGTTTTGCTCTTGGTGAGAACCAGTTAACACTTAGCTGAATTCAGAAGCTTTTCCCTTACTGTGTGAAGAAAGCCAGAGAAAGAAGGAGGGCTGAAGGAAGAAGAGTTGCAGAGACAGAGAAGGAAAGTAAGAGAACACAAAGAAGAGGAAGGGTCATAGCTGAAAGAAGAAGAAAGGTAGAGAAGAGAAAGAGAAAAGAAGAAGAAGAGGAACAGAGAAAGGCTTGAGCAGTTTAAGCCATCTAATTAGTAAATCAAACAATTGGTTTGATTACATTTCATACATATATACATTGAGTTCATTAGCTATCATTGTAAGGGGTACTTGGAGATCTATATCACCATTTTAGTCCATTATTTTTGCAGTCTGACACTTGATCCTAGTGCTACTTAATTCTGAAATAGCTTTTGTTTACAATTACATAGCTTTCTTGTCTTAAATTACAATTTTGAGAACTGAATTTCATATTTCTCCTTGTGTTCAATCTTGGAACTTTTTCGAGTAATAAATTTATTTATTTGATCGCTATTTTAGCTATACTATAACATGACAATTTTAAAACACCGATTTAGAGCGCAAACAGCAGCCCATCAAATGGTGCAAGAGAGGCCTTGGCTCATAGGTGGAGATTTTAATTGCACTTTGGCAAGTGGGGACAGACCTAATGGTAGTACTGATAGGGCTACTACTAGTTTTCAGATGATTATATAGAATTTGGGCTTAACTGAGTTCTCATCCAATGGGTTGTAGTTTACATGGCGTAGTGGAAGTGGGCTACTATCCAAGCATGACAGATTCTTTGGTAACACTGCTCTATTGGAGATATTTCAATTATCATCCGTCATGGGATTGGAAAGACCATTTTCAGACCACACACCAATTGTAAGGGATAGCGGGGAAAATGTTGATGTGGGATCCTATTTTAAATTTAGGAGATATTGGTTCAGGGAAGTTGGATTTAAAGACATGCTAGCAAAATGGTGGACAGCCAAGGTAGCAATTGGATCAGTGACTCAAAGGATGGCTTCCAAGCTTTCAGACATGTGTGTGATGCGGAAAGAGTATGTACTGATAGTGCAGACTATTCATGAACAAAGAAGAGTTGAGGCTTTGGCAGCTGTGCAGCATCTTGATCACAAAGAAGCTATGGTGGCCCTAAATGGTCAAGAACAGGAAATGAGGAAAGTGTGGCAAGGAGTTGTTGCAGAGGAGGACTTGAAAAAAGAAATGGATTGGCACGAGTGATCCAGGCATCTTTGGCTTAAGGAAGGGGATGCCAACACGAAATTCTTTCATCTTGCTACTAGTGCTAGGAGGTGGAGCAAGTTAATCTCTTCAATTAAAATTGGAGCTAGGAGAATTTCATCTATTTAGGAGATAAGGGTAGAAGCCTCACAGTATTTCAACGAGGTTTCAAAAGTTGCTCCAAGGCAAACATGGAGGATAGCTGTTGTAGATTTTCCATGTGTGACTGAGGAGCACTCAAAAGTTTTGGTGGCTCCCATTGATGAACAGGAGGTTGTGGAGGCAATTAAAGAGTTGAATAATGAAGGATCTCCAGGCCCAAATGGGATTCAAGTTTATTTCTATAAAGAAATATGGAGCTTTTTAAGGAAGGAGGTTATGGGAGTGATACATGAGTTTGAAAAGGGGAACTTTGATTTTGAATGGATAAATAAATCATATCTATTTATGCTGCCAAAGAAGTCTGGTGCTGAATGCTTCTCGGATTTTAGGCCAATCGCCCTATCGAACTCTATATCCTTGATTATAAGTAAAATCCTTGCCAATAGGTTGCATGGTGTATAACAAAATCTGATTATGCCAGTCTAATCTACTTTCCTACCAGGATGATCTTTGCAAGAGTCTTTTATTGTGGCCCAAGAGATGGTGATGGGATGGCATAGAAAAAAATGCAACGCTTTTCTTTGGAAGGTTGACTTTAGTAGAGCATATGATTATGTTTCATTGTCTTATTTATGGGAAATCTTTAAAAGGAGAAGGTTCCCCCTAGTTTGGGTTCAATGGATGAAGAGATGCATAACATCCTACTCCCCCCTGATTAATGGGAAGCCATGTAGAACCTGGGTACAACCGTAGTGTGGAGTAAGGCAAGGATGCCCATTTGCTCCTTTGATTTTTAACCTTGTAGTGGACATGCTAGCCAGATACACCTGTAAACTTGCAGAGGATGGTTTGATTCAGGAGTTATTCGATATCCAATAGAAGGGCTATGGCACCTATTCTCCAGTATGCAAATGATACCGTATTTTTGTTGAAGGAAGATTAAGGGAAGCCCAAGCTATCTATCATATGGTTAACATTTTTGGAGAAATCTCTGGCCTAAAGCTGAATAGAGGAAAATCCTCCCTGGTGTGCTTTGGTAAGAATGGGAATGAACAAAATGCTATTTCATCTCTTTTAGGTACCTCGTTGGTCTCTCTTCCAATGAAATGACTAGGGCTACCTTTGAAATGCACTAAACTGAAGAAAAGTGATTGGAACATACTTTTTGAGAAAGTATCTATCAAATTAGAAGGTTGGAGCATTTGTTAGTTATTGAAAGGGGTAAGACTTATCTTATTAAATTCGGTGATTACATCAATCTCGGTCTTCTATTTCTCTATTTTCAAGGCACCAAAGTCAATTTAGAAGAGACTTGATTAATGCGCAAGAGGATTTTTTGGAAGGGAGCCTCCCATCAAGGCCTTTTTTTTCAACTTGTCAAATGGGACCTAATGTGTTCTCCCAAGGATTGTGGAGGCATGGGGATTCGATCTCTCAAAGAGTTCAATGAAGCTCTACTCCTGAAATTATCGATTAGGCTTTTATGGGGGTGTAGAAGCTGTGGGAAGAGATTATTAGAGTGAGTTATGGGACTTCAAATGATGAGATGAGTAGGCTGCACCCATCTAGACCCTCCCCTTTTTGGGCTTCGGTGGTACGTGCATTGTCTGAGAATTGGAATATGTTTAGTTCAGTGTTGGGAGATGGGAGTAGTTTCTAGTTCTGGCATGAGAATTGGACCCCATTTGGGGTGATAAAGGACAAGCATCCGCTGGTGATGTGCATTTTAACCTAAATAGATGTGTTTGATGTAAACATATCTATTTAGGTTAAAATGGCTATTCATGCATGTTCCTAGGCTTAGATTTGCATTTCATGTTATAAATATTACATAGAATACATCATTCTGCATTTAGAGTAGTTGTATATATTTTGGGTTAATTAGGTTCTTTTTATGGTCAGGAGAGAAGAAGACTTATTTTAGGGCCTCGGATGGACGATCGGACCATACGAATCTGATTAGGATGACGATCGGAGTCTAATGCCTCCAAAATCGTATTGATCAGAGTCCCGTAGCATCATATGAAGTTTGAGAAAGATCAACGGCCAGGGGGCAATGTGACATCCATATGGGCTTGGGATGAAAAATTCGACCGTACGAATGGATCTGGAGCAATGATTGCAGTCTGGCAATGTGAGAATCATCTCGATCTAAGCACCGTGGCACCCCCTACGATAGAAAGAAGAATAGACGGCCCAGATGGTGCCACGTGGTGCCATCCAGGCCACCCAACATCGGCCATCATCATCCACGACCTTCATTCCCAGTCGTTGGATCTTGATCCAACTGCTAAGAAGCCTCTGCACCACACGCCTCTTCGCGACTCAAGGGAGAGCCTAGCGCAGTGGCTAATCGCCTTCTACTGATCAAGGGGCGCAGGTTCAAGACCCGCGGACACCCAAAATTAGCAATTGGAGGCACGCACGTGCTTGGCCAGTCTCATCACAGTGCAAGCACGCACGCGTGCACAGCCAGTGCAGTGCCAACGAGTGAGCACTCACGCGCGAGCAGGGGCGCATGATGCTCGGGCCAGTTGCGAGCGGGTGCATGCTCGGTTGGCGACAACCTTCAGCGACAGCCTGGCAGACATACAACGACACTTACAACCATCACTAGTTGTGCACATGCCGGCAAGGCCAACTGTGAGTGTGAGCGAGTGTGAGATACCTATAGCGACGACTTGGAGGTCACTAATGGTCCCATGCCTATTCTAGTCTCTTCTCCACTATAAAAAGACTTACACCCCCTCCCTTCCAAGCCATCTCTACCTACTCTACTCCCACCTACTACCAAGCTCTGGCAAGCCTACCAACGCTCTATTAGAGCTTGCTCTCAAGCTCCCAAGGCGCCTATTAGTGTAACGAAACTCTGCCCCACCAAATACTCCTCCATCTTCCCATCCCCATTCATAGGTCACCTTGGAGCCATCCTTCCACATTCATTCCAGTAGCAGATCATATTTGCCTTCTCACCTCCATTCTAGAGCTGCGTTGAAGCTTTCCTCTACCAGACATCCTCCCGCATCTCACCTCTGTCGTCTTGCTTCCCAACTCCTTCGTCTGAGCTTCTGCCAGGCACCGTCATCTCGCCGAACAGTCGCTTCGGGAGATTTCTTCTCACCTCCCCCTCTTTTTATGTTTTCTAGATTATTGTAATTGACATTCATGCAATATATCATATTTGATTCCATCTCTCTTGTGATTGCTTGTCTTTTTTTATTTCAAAAACAAAAAAAATAACAAAACTTCAAAAGACAAAAAAGAAATAAATCGAAGCGTGGTATTCATACAAAGTAAATGTCCCCTCCCTGTGTTCGACCCGGGACTCCCTTGGAATATCAGTATAAATTATACTTGATTATGAGTTTTGTAACTATGATGACGGGTTACTCATAACCCCAATTTCAAACATGCAAAACCCATGCGATCATCTGGCTTTCTCAACTTCACTTGACAAATAGGTGGTGGTGAAGGACTATTGGGATGAGGAATCCAGCTAATGGAAATTCAATACCTTCGAAGTCTGCCATTCTGGAACAAGAACTTGGGAAGATAATGAACGCTTATTGCAGGAGCTGAGGGCTTTTAGGCCCACACTAGAGGAACAAGATACATATAAGTGGAAGGGGATTTTTACACTGGTAGCAACATATGAAAAGCTTACAATATTATCTCGGTCGGCTAAATTTGATGCGATAGGAAGGAAACTATAGAATTTAAAGGTTCCCCTGAAGGCCCAAATTTTTCTATGGCTATGTAGAAGAGATGGCTTAATAATAGGTGACCTATGCCATAGGAGGATGGGAACTCCTACCCAGTTCTGTCATCTATGTGGATTAGATAATGGTAGTAGCTGACACATTTTTTCTTCATGTATGGTGAGAGATTATGTTTGGAGAGCTGTTTGCAGGGAATCGATCCCCACCTAGGTAGACTTATGGGATTTTTTTAATATGGAATAAGCCATATGTGTCTATGGTGGTTGTGCTATGGTGTGTGTGGAGAGCAAGAAATGAGTGTTTATTTCAGGAGAAGATTGTAAGTAATTGTTGGTCTCTCATACATACATGGGGATTGAACCTATAATTGCTGCTTTGAATATATAAAATAAAAGTTCCATTGGATAGCTATCAGTGATTCAATAGCTCTCCTTTCATTTTCAAAAACAAAAAAAAAGATCTAGTGACCCTATAAAAACCAATGGGTCATTGTTTTGCCTCCAATCAGAAATTCTAATTTTCCTTAGACAAACTACCTAAATGCAAAACTCAAATTAGGAAAATAGTCATCTGAGCATCTAAATCAACTTAAAACACCTCAGAATCCTTGTATTATACCCAATTTAACTCGATAAAAATTCCAATCGCTCGATTAAATTCATTACAAACCAAATTGACTTCAATTCACAAAATTGGGCGTGAACTCCAAATCTGAAAGAATTGAGCGAATCAGTTTGATTAAATTAGATTGAGGGGTCTTTCTGAATAGATGGAGTGGACGGGAGTGCCCTCAGGTGGATTTTAGGTGCAAATTTAGATCTAAAAGCCAAAACTTCCAGATCTAAATTTGGCCTTGATGAAGGGGTGAATAATGATTAAAATGTGTGAGGAAAAAATCAGAAAGTGGATGGGAGGCATAGGAGGGAGATCAATGAATCGAGATGATTGCGTGAAAAGCTCCTCTCTGATCTGAATTGATTAGAGAGGGCGGATTAGATCTAACTATTCTACTCCTAAGCCAAACCACGAAATCTATGAATTACAATATCTAATCTACTCCTAAACTAATCTAAACTACACTAACCTAGAAAGCGATTAAAATCCTAATCTAATAGAAGAATGGGACCTTTGGATCCTTAGCTGGTGGCTGAGGAGGAAGAAGTGAGGGAGGAGATGCTCCAGTGGAGTGAAAGTCCACTAATGGGACTCAATGTCACCCTCAGGTGATATGAAGTTTGTAGCGGCGAGGATTGACCGGGGAAGATGGAATTCCTTCGCCATAAGCAGCAAAACAAAGGCTATGTGGAGAGGAAGCTGGAGAGGATGAGGGGATCGACTCGGGAATGTAGGAGAGGAGCTGATATCGCGTTCAAGGAGCTCTAGAGCAGCTTAAGTAGGCGATGTAGTGATTAATATCACCGCAAGGTTAGAAATAGGCGCTTAGGACATCAATGGTGGATTTGGCTTGAGAGGAGAGCGTGTGTGTCCAAATCAAAGATCAACCATTGGATTGAATCTGGAAGGGATGGTGAGTCCATGCGCAAGTTCGTGCGAAGGTTTGAGTGGAGATTGGCACTAGGATTGAGGCCTCACACAATCAATGGTTGTGATTGGCCATGTTCATGCATTTCTACAGTGGACTCGCGCCTCAGGTATGATGGAGAATTTACAAGGAAACCCTTATGGGAGAATGGTGGAAGAGTTTAAAAAAGACCCATAAAAGGTAGGAAGTAAAGTAGCATGGTCCATGAGATTTGCAAAGAGGTCCCTGACGACTTTCAAATAGGTCCTTGAAAGGTTTTATGTGAAGACATGAGGATGACCTATGGACCTAAATGTAATCTAATAAATGCAGTGTCCTAATGATGTCCAAATGCAACTAAGTTTTTATTGAAGATCAATTGAACATTTAGGAAGTTGATTTTACTTTTAATTTGAACTTTTGAACCCAAATAAGTGTTCAATCTACAATTGGATCATCAATTGTCATTTTCAAATAGAATATCTCATTTTGTTGACCTAATTATGCATTTCTAAGACTGATTTGTTGTTTTAGGTCATTTCTGTTAATTTTCACACTTAGTCCATTTCTTGTGTTAATTATGTAATGTTTAACCTAGTTCCTAGCTTAACTTGGGCATTTTAACTATGATGAGCCACACCTCATCACCGGTCGAATTGTGGTGGTGAATCATATGCAACAAGATCAAAAAGAGGTGAATTAGAGTAGAAATTGATTCTGGTAGTGGGTCGAGGTTGGGATTGGGTTCACTACTAGAAAAATGGGATATACTATCGGTTATGTGTCGTTGATTTTAGAAAGCGACGGCAAAAATATTTTTACCGTCACTTATTTAAATAAGCTACGGTAAAAATATGTTTGTTTAATGAGCTACGGTGAATGCGTGTACTCCCCCTAACATCAATAGGAAAAAAGCGATGGGCGTGTGGTGGTCATTAATATTTACCGTCAGTTAATTAAGCGACAGGAAATATATTTTTGTCATCGCTTAGTGTAAGAAGCGACGATGAAAAGTCAGTTAAAATTACCAGCTAAAGCTTGGGCGGGTTGAGGGGTTTAATTTAGACTTTTGTCATCGGTTAATCTAATAAATGAAGGTAAAAAGTAAGTTAAAATTGGCAACCAAAATTTAGTCGCAAGGAGGGATTTAATTTATCCTTTTACCATTGGTTTCTGATAGAATAGACGGCAAATGTCTATTCAACATCCTAACGCACAGAGTCCTCTCCTCCCCGCACACCGCATAGAAACCCTCGCCACTCCTCTTCTCCTGATCCTCCTCGATGATTGCCCTCTGTCATCTTCCTGCCACTCCTCTACCTCTATTAATCGTTGGCAATCCTCCTCCTCCTCAGGTATCTCCTCGCTGCACTCCTCCTCCTCGTCCCTGCCCTCCTCTGCCTCTCCTCCTACTGACACCTTCCTCCTCCTCCCCCTCCTACCGCCCTCCTCCTCCACTCCGACCCTTCCTGTCGCCCCCTCCTCCTCTTCCTCCTGCCAACAACGTCCTCTCCTCCCCCACTTGCTGACAACCTCCTCCTCCTCCTCGCCCTCCTATCGCCCTCGTCCTCCTCGACCCCTCCTCCTCTCCTCCTCCTGTCGTCTCCCTCCTCCTCCTGTCGACAGCCTCCTCCTCCTCCTCCTATTGACACCCTCATTCTCCTCTTTCCCCTCCTACTGCTGTCCTCCTCCTCCTCGACCCCACTACCACCCCCTCCTCCTCTCTTCCTCCTCCTCCTCCTACTCCTCCTATTGAGACCCTCATCATCATCATCATCTTTCAAGGATAAGATGGTGGTATGCATTTAGGGGTTTTGGGAGGGTATTGAAGGGCATATGGATATCATTTCAAAGGTTAAAATTTCAGAAAAGCCTAAGAACAAGCCTAAGGAAATGTGCAAATGTTGAAGGCATGGAATGGATTTTATGATGGGGATCATATGTTTGCAAAAAAAGCAAAGTGTGTTTCAAATTTCAATGCTCATGATGGTTTGGATGACCTTCTATTAATCTAAATGGTGCTTAGATGAACCAACAATTTAAGAATGTGGTTTCTAAACCATAGTGTTGGAGAATCTTTGAATTACAATTACAAGTTCCAAGGAGGCAAGGGACCCATAGAACCTAGTTAGAATCTACGATTTAAAACCTAGGTAGTATAGCTACTTATATCTATATGTATGAATGAGAAGAAGCTAGTACAGCTAATAAAGTGGAATTGTTGTCCCATAAGTGCTAGATTAATGTGGCACAGGAGATGTTGCACTGGACGAGGCTCGCCATGTCCATGATGTATAGGTTGATAGCGGACGCACTGAGTAACGTTCACCAATGCTCCCACCCGAGGGACTACCTGAACTTCTTCTACCTCACAAACCACGAGGCAGACAAAGGTGGCGAGTTGATCGCCACCAGCTTGCTTGAGCGACAAAGCGACTACAGATGGGCCCAGAGAAATAGAAGGTTCATAATATATGTGCATTCAAAATTGATGATCGTGGATGATGAGTACATGGTGGTGGGGTTGGCCAACTTGAACCAAAGGTTTATGGATGGGAGGAGGGACATGGAGATCGGGGTTAGGTGTTGGGAGAGTGGTGGCAGGGTTGTGAAGGGGTTTAGGTTGGGGTAGTTGGGGGAGCGCATGGGGGGAGCGGAGAAGGTGTTTTGGAGGCTGGAGGGGTTGGAGTGTGTAAGGAGGGTGAGGGAGATTGGGGACAGGATGTGGAGGGTGTACTGTGGGAAGAATGTGGTGGATATGGGAAGGGTGCATTTGGTTAGCTACTCTGTGGGGGTTGGGGAGGGTGGGAGTGTTGGGGAATTGGAGGACTACAGGAAGTTCCCAAATACAAGTGTGATGGTACTGTTTGCCATGGAGGATACCAAACACCCTTCATTGGCCTTGAATGTTTCATAACCCCCTACTTGCCACGTGTCACAGCTGCAATGCCCCTCCACGACTTCTCCTCCTCCTATTAAAACCCCCCCTGTCCCCCTGCTCACTCCACTTCCCCTCATTCCTCTATTTATCTCCATTCCATCCTCCCCTCCATTCTATACCTCAAAGCCTCCTTATCTCTTTGCCCCCTCCTCACCTCCAACACCACTCCCACCCTTTTCCTCCAAAACCCTAACCATGGTGTCGGCCTTCGCCCGCCTCCCCTCCTTATCTCTTATAACATTTAAGATTATAATATGTTATTTAATTACTTTTGTTTTTGAAATTGCATGTTATTAGTGTTGGGTGCACTTAGAGGTTTGAGTAGTTGGAGGTATATATGCATTCAATCTTTTTAATTTAATTGAATGATATTTTAGTTTTTTGTTGAATTTCTTTAATGTTCAAATTACTTATTGTTTAGATACATACACTTGCTAAAGAAAATATATGCATGAGAGGCCAAACATTAGGTATTCTAATCCCTAGGGTAAAATTCCTCCAAGTCAAATTGTGTCCAAATTACATGCCCGTCGAGACTTATGATCATGTTATATGGACAATGCAGGAAGTGTATGTATATCTCACTTACATGCATGATGTATTATCTTTGTAGCATGCCATAAGACTCGATCAACTTTATTTTGGTGAAGTACTGAACTAAAGAAGGTCCTTAAAGATTTGATCACAACTTAGTTTTACTCATTACATGTAACCTTGTATGGAAAAATTTCGGTTGCTTCTTCCTGCTCTTCTCTGGTATACCAACTAATCTTATTTAGTTTCCTGCGGTACCCTTACTTAGGCATTAAAGGAAATCTAGCTAGGGTTAGTATTGGGGGGCATACTGGAGAAGTGCAGGGAGATGCTGCTGAAATTTCACCGCACTAAGGTTACATGTAACAAGCAAACCTAAGTTGCGATCAAATCTTTGAGGATGGGCTATGATGTAGACACAATTATTTAGGGTAAAATGCCTATTCATACATGTTCCTAGGCTTAGATTTTCATTTCATGTTATAAATATTGCATAGCATGCATCATTCTGCATTTAGAATAGTTGTATATAATTTAGGCTAATTGCATCCTTTTTGTGGTCAGGAGAGAAGGATATTTATTTTGGAGCTTCGGATTGATGATCTAACCATATAGATTTGATCGAGACCACGATCGGAGTCCAACGCCTCTGAAATTGTCTCGATCAGAGTCCTGTAGCACCATATGCAATCTAAGGAAGATCAACGGTCGAGGGACTAGGTGACACAATTTGAAGCATCAAACGACAAATCCGACCGCACAGATGGATTTGGGTCGACGATTACAGCCCAACAGCATGAAAATTGACTCAATCTGACCTCTGTAGCATCCCTTACAAAGGAAAGATGGACGGCTCAGATTGTGCCACGTGGTGCAACCCAGGCCGTCCATGCGCATGCATGCACCACCACACGCACACAGCAGTGAGGGTGTACACGTGCACGCGGAGGTGCAGCAGCAGCAGCGCGTATTGCGCGTGCGTGCGAGACAAGGGCGCGTACAGCGCGCGCCAGAGTGCTGCAGCAGGGGCACGTGAGTGGGATCTTCAGCGACATTTGTGGCGGATCTTCAACAACATTTATGATAGTCACTAAATGTCTTGTATACGAATTTGATTCTTTCTTCCACTATAAAAGGACCCCTACCCATCCAATTTTTCCTCATCTCTTCCTTTCTTCCTCTCACCACCTCCAAGGCTCTAAAGAGAGCATGTCCCAAGCCCGGGATGCTCCTCTAGAATAGAAAACCAAATAGTTTTCCCTACCCTCATCCCCATTCATGGAGCATCCCGTGGCCATCCTCTCATTGCCCTTCGGGAAGAAGATCCTCGCTACGATGCCATCCTGCCCCATCCTCCATTCTCCAGCTCTGTCCCCATTCATCTTGCTCCTTACCACCTTCTTCCAAGCAATGTTAGAGCGAGTCATCCTCCAAGCGACTATCGAGGAGGATTCTCTCACCTCTTTCTATCTTTTTCACTTTCATAGTGTAGTTTTTCCGCTTTCATAGTTGTAACAAACATTTATTCATAAATAGATGATTGTTCTTATCTCTCTCTCTCTTTCCTTTATATTTTGCAAGTAGATTAGCTAGAATTCATCAACCTGATATCTTACCCTATTAAAATACCAAAAAAAATTAGAAAAGAAAAAAATGACAAAAAGAAGTAAAAGTGAAACACGGATTTTTCAAAACCAAACATTCTCCTCCCTATGATCGATCTAGGACTCACATTTCGAGTTTCGATTATAAATTTTATCTGATGACGTGTTTTGCGAGCTACGACGACAGGTCCTCAAAACCCGGATTTCTACCACGCGAAATGCGCCTCCATCATTTTGGCACCATTGCCGAGGAGGCAATGCTTTTTGGTTTTTTCTCCATGTTTTTTCGCCTTACCTAACTTTTATCTCACTTTTTCTCTAATCTTATGTGATTGCAGGTACTCATTCGATGCGGGCCAGAGAGGTTAGATCGGAGAAAAGTGCGGATGAAGGTTTTGTAAGTGTACCCCCAACCACCCCCACCCTAGTTTTCAATCCATAACCTAATAACTCAAACCCAAATCAACTTAGGTGCTTGCATAAACCCTAAGGTAAATTTTGTTTATTTGATTGTCACTCCATTCACTTCACCCACCCGCATATAAAAAAAATAGAAAAATATTCTTCTCTTGTGGGATTTAACTGAAAGCTACACACTTAACACCCACAACTTCTTATCATAAGACGCATAATCACTTTCATTCTACCACTTAATCGGGATCTGACTTGTGAACTCGGTACACTTCAACTCAATATGCATAAGTGAGTAGAAATCTGAATAGGTTAAACATTCTTGTGTGCCTTAACTAAGTAGGGTAATAGTCTAATTGATTGAGCTGTTTGGGTTGCACCACTCAATTTAAAACTGATCCATCAAGTAGCTTGCCTCTTAGGGTTGATTTTTAGGGCTGAACTAGGCACTCCACATTTTTTCTGATTTCTAAAGGAATATATCATCAGCAGTGCTTTCAAAACTTGGAGTGTTCTACTGAACCTTGATTGAATACACCTAAAGATTAAACCCTAAAAGCTACTAAACAAGGTTGAATCCTAAAAGACACATCATCAAATAACCTTGTTTGTAAACCCTGGTTGTGCACGCACACACATATGAATTAATCATTAAGGACACAACCCATCTAAAGGGCCCATCACATTCCAAGAGCACAATCATCCCAAGCCTAATTAAAATTGAGTAGACATTGGCCTTGAGGATTGATTCGCTCTTCGAGGCTAAGATTGAGATTTTTTTCGATTAATCTAATTTTGCTAGTCCATCTAATGTCTAGCTAGGGGAGCAGTGTCAAACGACTGCAGCTGGGGGGTACACTAAGAACTGGAGGCGCAAGCCAAAGGAAGAACCTTTTCCCCAACCCCTCCTTCTAACTGGTTGATTGATCAAATAAAGGTAGACCAAATCGTTTATAATCTCAAGATGGGTCCTAGGAGTCTGTAGGTCTTTAGGTTAACCCACCTAAAGACAGGGTTGATTACTTGTATTGCAGGGCTTCTTTCTTCTTCTGATTTCCCTCCTATTCTACTATGTATCCTTCCACATCTTACATGCATTTCCTATCCTACCCTCCTACCAACACATACCCCCAAGATGATTACTACCCCAACTTGACTTGTAATTACCCATCCACTAGCCGGGATAACTTTGATTGGGGATATGAATCCGAACCTCAGTGTCCATGGCCTAACCCTGGGCAACAAGACTATGATTACTATCCTTCCCAGAACTACAATGATTATAGATCTCCACCCTTTGACGATCAACGTAACCAAATCTACAACCATGAAGGATATGCTGATTATAACACTTACCCTCCCCAGAATTATGCTGAATATAGGTCACCACCATTGTTTGAACAACCCGAGATGACCTACTATCAGGGAGGAACCCGAGAACCTCGATATCTTGACTCCCATAGATTAACTCAAACCCACCCAACCCTGAACTGAACTAGTCGATTCAGGTGAACCAGATCTAGGATAGGGTGTCGGCTAATTTGAGGAACACTATACAATCTTTAAAAGCTCAGCCAACACCATGCACTGAAGCATTGGACCCTATGATCAAAATGATTGATGAACTTAATAGTTCTCTATTGGATTTGCTCCAAAATGTTAGGGATAGAGACCTGGGTGAGTTTTTTCTTGGGAAATTATCGAGGTTGAGGATGAAATTTGTGGTTGCTCTGGTCAAATCTTGGGATGATTCTCAAGATGAACCCCCTTCAGGAGAGCCAATGTCAAAACCTGCTCAGCTGCCTGTCGAGGGGGATACATATTCTGAGATTGGAGATGACCAGGTTGGTCTAGAGCAACCCACTAAGGATGAACCGAGTTTCTCACCCAAGATCATAGCGCTAGGGAATGATGAAAAATATATCTCCATGGATCATGAAATGACATATGATTTTGAGACGTATATAAATGAGGATCATGAATTCCTTGATTTTGAGGGTGAAGAATCTCTTAGTAAAGTTTCACTTGAGCTTAAGGAGAATGATTGTAGTGAGACAAACGGGCTTGAGGAATCTGATAAACCATTTGATAGCCTGACTATTTAAGATTCTAATTCGGTTGGGGCTAACTTGGACGATCTGAATCCTGATGATTCAATCAGTAGCCCCATTCCTCAACTGCACCCCGAAGAGCTGACTTTTGAGATCATTGTGCCCAAGCCAATCTTGATTCAACCACAATTTCTAGACTTGGGTAAATCATATGCGGTGAATGATATGCTTGAGGTCCCAGAGCCCAAACACTTTATGTTGGAGGATAGGAAGTGGGAAAACAATCTGGGAAGCTACTTCTGAGGGAACTATGAGTTTGGATTTAAGGGTTCCTGTTGACCTAAAACCACCTACTTTCTACCAGGACCCTTATGATATCTTTCACGTGCAACCCAAGCTCGAAATAACTTATTATCTTTCTAAGCTAAACTTTAAGAGGACATCCGAACCTATTGAGCCATCTTTACCCATTGTGCGACACTTTGGTTTTGGGTTGCACACCACAAAATCACAGGCCTGGCCCCGCAAACACAATAATCTTAGGTTCTGGATGAAAAGTTCTGGGTGATTTTCATCCAGAACCTTAGAACCACTCGACTCTAGGCATGGGTCTGCACCATAATCTGGTCCACATCTATGGACATCTTCTACTAGTGGGTCCGAGGATTAATCTTTTGATTTTAATTCTGACCTGCACTTGTGAATTCTCAATTTCTTCCTTGTATGTATATTATGCCTAGCTGAAGGCATTAGACTTAGCACGTGTGCATTCCATGTTCTCTGTGAAGTTGACTGGATTTTCATGAAATTCAAGTGATATTCTGTTTACTCTGCCGTTTTCATGTCTTTATTTTTACAATGAGGACATTGCATCATTTAGGCATGGGGGGTGGATACTTTATCCTGAAATCATTTTATTAACTCTGTAGAATTTCTTTTAGTTTCTTTAAAAAAACATGAAAATTCAAAAAGATAAAAAAAAAGAATTAGGAGAAGAGAACTTAGGCATTTAAAAGTTATTAACTTTAGGAAATGATATGATAAGACTTGGATACCTAGACTCTTTAGGTCTTCTGGCTTAATTAGCCTGGGTGTCCACTCGAATGTGGACTTAATCTCGAGTCATCGCCAATTCAAATTCATCTTTAATTTAGTATATAAATTAGGATGATAAGTACACGACTTATCAACTCGCCCTCTGATTTGAGGGGATTTTAAGTCTAAGCATCTACACACTATTTGCATTGACTCACTTTTCGATGGTTTTTATGGAATTGGGTAGCTAATGAACTATCTAGGGTGGTATGGTTGGCAAGTTGTTGTGGGTAACAGCCCATTGGTTGATTGTCTAGAGCCTAGCCACAAAATCATTTTCTTCGTATTGCCTTTAGGAAAATCTTAGATCAGGGAAGCCACTTACTTAGGAAAAAGAAAATAAAAAAAAAGGAGAAAAAAAAATAAACAAAACCACACTTCACCGCACGAGTATGGCTGGCAAGTTGCTGTGGGTAACAACCCATTAGCCGGTTGTCTAGAGCCTAGCTCACAAAAATGCACAATAATTCCCAAAACACTTAGGGAAGAAGCGGGGAAGTAGAGTAAACTGGGGAGATATATACTGGGTTCACCCTTGAGTTGACCCCATAAATAAAAGTAGGGAAAAAACTACCATTCGGAAAGATAAACCTTTAGGCAAGGTCACCTAGGGTCTTAGAAACCCGAAGTCCGTTTTAACGGCCGCTTAGTGAGTCTTTCACTCATTTCACAAGATGCTTAGCACTTAGAGTCCTTTTCAAGTCTTGGACGGGTCGAGTAACCATAAAAAGCTATCCCAAAACTCTCAAACTCCAAAAGTCAAAAAAAATTAGAAAAGAAAAACAAAAAAATGTACCTTTCCTTTTCAAATAAGGCAAGGACTTGGGCGATCTGCATTCTGGTAGACACCCGGGTACTGTTGAGTTTTTATAGTTTAGGGCCTTAGTTGAAATTTTCTATTGTTAATAAATGACTTAGGCCTAAGCAATCGAATCCTAATTCTGTTTTTATACATAGCATGTAGTTTAATTTTTCTAGGGACTAGCTAAAGATAGGCATGGGGGTATGATGTAGACACTATTATTGAGGGTAAAATGCCTATTCGTGTATGTTCCTAGGCTTAGATTTTCATTTCATGTTATAAATATTGCATAGCATGCATCATTCTGCATTTAGAGTAGCTGCATATAATTTAGGTTAATTGCATCCTTTTTGTGGTCAGGAGAGAAGGATATTTATTTCAGAGCCTCGAATTGATGATCCGACCATATAGATTTGATCAAGACAATGATCGGAGTCCAACGCCTCTGAAATTGTCTCAATCGGAGTCCCGTAGCACCATATGCAATCCAAGGAAGATCAATGGCCGAGGGACTAGGTGACACAATCTAAAGCGTCAAACGACAAATCTGACCTCATGGATGGATTCGGGTCGACGATCGTAGCCCAACAATGCAAAAATCAACTCAATCTGACCTTTGTAGCATCCCCTACAAAGGAAAGAAGATGGACGACCCAGATTGCACCACGTGGTACAACCTAGACCACCCATACTCATGCTCATGGCACCGTTCGCACATAGTAGTGCGGGGGTGTGCACGCACGTGGAGGCACACACGCGTAAGGGCAGCGAGGCACGTAGAAAGCGCAGCGCGCATGCGGAGGCAGCGGCGGCGGTGCGTATCGCGCGTGCTCGCGACAAGGGCACGTATAGTGTGCGCCAGCGATGCAGCAGCAAGGGCGTGTGAGTGGGATCTTCAACAACATTTGCAGTGGATCTTCATCGATGTTTATAACCGTCACTAAATGTCCTGTATACAAATTTGATTGTTTCATCCACTATAAAAGGATCCCTACCCCTCCCATTTTTCTTTATCTCTTCCTTTCTTCCTCCCACCACTCCAAGGCTCTAGAGAGAGCTTGTCCCAAGCCTAGGATGCTCCTCTAGAGTAGAAAACCAAATAGCTTTCCCTCCCCTCATCCTCATTCATGGAGCATCCTGTGGTCGTCCTCTCACGACCCTTCAAGAAGAAGATCCTCGCCACGACACCGTCCTGCCCCATCCTCCTTCCTCTGACTCTGTCCCTATTCGTCCCACTCCTCACCACCTTCTTGCAAGCAACATTAGAGTGAGTCATCCTCTAAGCGACCGTCGAGGGGGATTCTCTGACCTCTTTCTATCTTTTTCGCTTTCGTAGTGTAGTTTTTTCGCTTTCGTAGTTGTAACAAACATTTATTCATAAATAGATGATTGTTCTTCTCTCTCTCTCTTTCCTTTATATTTTGCAAGTAGATTAGCTAGAATTCATCAACTTAATCTCTTGCCCTATTAAAATACCAAAAGAAATTAGAAAAAAAAAATGACAAAAAGAAATAAAAGCGAAATGCGGATTTTTCAAAACCAAATGTTTGCCTCCCCATGTTTGACTCAAGACTCATATTTCTTGTTTCTATTATAAATTTTATCTAATGATGCATTTTGCCAGCTATGACGACGGGTCCTCCAAATCCTGATTTCTACCACGCTAAATGCACCTCCATCAGGCTATAAGGTGAAAATCTAAATCAAGATATACATCATTCAGTCCTTTCCCTTCCTAATAAGTGATTTGTTTACATTAAATTTTAGGTTATAATGGATAAATCTTGGATTGGATTGCAAGGTTCAGATTACACCAGATATAAGGATGGAGTAATTTCATTCCTAGATTGGACCTTTGATGACAATAAGAAGATATTTAGGTGAGGAGATCAACTTGACAATATCTTCTGCCCATGCAGAAGATGTTTGAATGGTTCCTTGCATGATCATAATACTGTGCTCAAGCACTTGATTTGTAATGGATGGTGGTAGCATTACACTACTTGGGTAGATCATGGAGAGGAGTTAACTGAGAAAGTCATAGATAATGAGAATGTTGTAGATGAAGAGATCGACAAGGAAATTACTGATAGTGGAGGTGAAGAAATAGAAGAAATGTTGAATGAGATGAGAGCATGATGATAACTTCATCATCAGTCATATCTAACTTTAATTAGTCATAATCAATAGATAAATGCTCCTACATAACTGCCAGAAGACCATAACTCATTACCCATCCCTTCTGAGAGATAAACATGAAAACAGGGGTAAATATGTAATTTTAATAGAATATCCTAAATGCAGAATAATCACAGGGTATTTCAGGGGTTAATTAAAGGTCATATGGCCATAAATGTCTAATAAGTGGGTTCATGCAGGAAGAAACGTGTTTTCACATGTTTTGAGAATTAAATGACATCTGAAACCCTAAAAACAGGCCTACTTAAATAACTGAGGTTCCGATCAGGATAAAAATTCACCTAAACCTTCTAAAAATCATATAAAAATATTCTCTAAGGTTTGGTATCCTTGATTTGACCATTGGAACTCATTTTGACCTAAAATAGAGTCTTTGACAGACAATTGCCCTAATTTGAGTTTCTATGCAAATTACCTAGTCAAACTTGGTCAAAACCTAAATCTGACTTCATCATCAGATTCGTTGGGTCCAAATTAGGTTTGTACCAAAATTTGGGCTCAATCAGAGATCATCTTGACCTAGTTTGCATTTCAGTCCAAATAGACTCTTTTTATCACACAATGGCCCCTAACTTTTGAAATCCTTACAAATACCCCCTAAATTTTTTGGCTTCTTCACACGTTGGTCCTTGCCACCATGGTCGTGTGAACCCACCAAGAGTTGATCTTCAATTAGGAAGATCTCCCTGATTTCACAGAGAAACCCTTCCAAAATTGAAAGGGAGACTCCTGAGGAGATCCCCTTCCATCTGAGCTCTTCTACGACCTTCCTAATTCATCCAAGAGTTCATCTGAACTCTTGGAAATTCCTAAACCTAAGCCTCTGATTTTTGTGCTTTCAAGCTGGTTTCCAAGCTTGAAGCTCGAGCCTATGGCCTATAAAAGGACCCACATTGCAAACCTTACCTCCTTGCTTGGTTTGGATTGGTTCTACACCTTCTCCTCCTCTCTCCGGACAATCCCTTCACAAGCTCCAACAATCTTCATCAACTCCTTTCTTTGCCAGCCATCACAGACCATAGCCGGCTAGTCTACCTTCCTCAAGTTCCTCTGCCACTCGCAATACTAGCGAGGGCTGTCTTCCCCTCTCTTCTTCACCGTCCTCCCTCATTGGAGGTATTCACCTTCCACGGCGTCGGCCAGCCAAAGCTAGTGCCATCCTCCCCTTTCGTTTGCTTAGAGTAGGTAGATTAAGTTTCCTTACTTATTTAGGTTCTATTTATCCCCTAAAATCCCAAAAATAACCCCTCGACACTGTCGCAAGCCACCTTCGTTCTCCACTGCCAGCCACCTTCGTTCTCCGCTCTGGCCACCACTCTGGTGAGTCTGCTCCACCTCCACAACCCACCAAAGAACTCGCCAACACTTTCTACATCTCCGCCACATCACCACGACCAAAAGCCCTCTCCTATTTTGCCATTCCATCCACCCAAACCATCCCCCAAACACACCCATCACCGTACTCCATCTCTGACTTCATCACACCTCTACACTCCACCAAACTCCACAAGACCACAACCAATGCACTCCACACCCTTCGGCGAAGCTTTTGAGGTATTTTAATTGGGTCGTATGGTTGTATTGATGTATTTTAGGTATACGTCGACCTCCGTTGCCGCCGCCATCAATGCTGCCGTGTTCTTCGAGTTTAAGGTCATGCTTGTCTCAGGTGCTCACTTCAGGAGTTGCGGAATCAATCTAGGACCCTTCCCAGGTCCTTAATTGGGGATGCCAACATCAGCTGCACACTCAACTGGAGGCATCTTCATCTGCGGGCACGTGCAAGCAAAAGGGGTGGGGATAGTCCCACCTCGGAAACACAGAAGGCACTAAAAGCAAATAAATTGATTTTGTGATTGGGGCTTATCGCCTCAACACCCAGGGTGAGGTCCTGGCTCACCCTTCACTGGCCCGACCTGACCTAAGCAGTCACTCCTCTCTCACCATCCACTGCTGGTGAGCCTGGACCTGGGTGCGCATACCCGAATACCCGATTACCCTGCTTTGAGAGAAAGAGAGGAGGAAAGGAAAGAGAGAGAAGGGGAGGGTGGGTTTTGCTTCAGAGAGAACTTCTGAAATTTAGTCGAGAAAAGAAGAAGCCAAGGAAGAAAGGCTAAAGAAGAAGAAGGGGAGAGTGAAGAAGACCTGAAGAAATAAGAAGAAAAGGCTAAGGAAGAAAAGAGAAGACAACAGAAGAAGAAAATTAGAGTATTGTAGCAAATGACATTTTAAGTCATCTGATTACCAAATCAGACGACTGGGTACTGTTTATTTATTTAACATCAATTGAGTAATTGCTATGCATGTGCTTAGGCTAATAATTGGTGATTTAAATCACCATTATTTTATCTTAGTTATCTTGTTGGTCTTGAAACACATTGAACTTCATTGAATATTTAATATGATAGGTTATTATTCACTGAAAATCTATGTTGTGCTCAAATTCTTGTGCTCATTTATGTTTTAATTGAAGATTAGCGTGTGAATTCCTACTTGCTCCCTGTGCTCGACCTCGGACTTCATTTCTAGATATCTGAGCTATAAATATTATTTATTTTCGAGCAATTTCAACCTATACTGCACCGCATCTTTTAAAACATCGATTTCGCCCGATAAAACATTTTAGCACCATTGCTGAGGAGCAATGTGCACTTCACCGCTATTCGTTGTTTTTATTTGATTATATCTGAGCACTAACTTGCCATATTTGATTTCTTATGATTTCTACGAGGTACATCACGAGGTGATCTTCTGCGCAAAACAACCACTCCAGGGTAGGTAATTTTTCTGTTCTTCCCTAATCAACCTCCTAATATTGGGACGATAAAAAGGAAACAATCAATTAGGGCTCATTTGCCTTATTTTCATAGTAATTATTATTTGAAAGGCAAGTTTTCCTGATTTGCGAAAAAAATTTTCATATCTGATTGAATCTTGAAGCGATTCTGTTTAAAATTCCCCACCCAAATTGACTGTACTTATTAGGGACTACGCTTAATTTTTAAAATCACCTTGGGCTAACATACTTCTTGCTTGAAGCCCAAGGTGAACAATTGAAGATCAAATTGGACCTGAAATAGAGTAGATTAGGGTTCCAACGTTAGGGTTTGAAGTGTTAGTTCACATTTGCCTACATTAAAGAGAATAAATCTTCCCGCATTTGTGTACTACCCATACCCTTGTTTGAAAAGATCTAATCAAGAAAAATCCTAAAAATCAGGCTCTAAATTCACTTGAACCTTAAAATCTTGGACCTAATAACCTGAGAGTCAATTCAGGGTGATTTTTGGGTCTTGACCTAGATTTCATTTTGCCATCTTTAGGGCAGGTTAGGTGAAGTTGACCTACATTATAGGCCAATCAACCTCCAAATTAGGTCACAACTCAAAATCAACTTCTAATCAAGTGAAATCTAAGACAAATTAGGTTAAAATTGGTAGACTTAAGGTCTTAAGTCCGTACATTCTGGTTTACTTGGAACCGCAGTGACAAGGAAGGTCGGGTGGGGGAAACCCTGTAACCTGTGGGGATGCTCTACTGTGTAGGGGTCTTTATGGGGCTCTCCCTTCTTGGCTACCCAGGTACTTCTCAGGTGTATGGATTTCTAATTCAGAGGTATCATCTGCCTCGAAACTACCTTAGTCGTCCAAAAATCTTTAGGTGCCTTGATTGGGTCCAAATAACATCCAGTCCCTCATCTTTTCTATAGAGCACATACATAGGAAGGTCATTAGGTTTTTTTTAACCTAAGAGACCTCACTAGATCTTCTTGGGAATCTCTTTTCAGATCTGATCAACTTCAATCTAACGTGAGTTTGACTCTACATCTTGATTCCACCACCCGATTCAAAAATGCAACCTGACATGTTAGGAAAAGTGATTAGGAAACCTATGTCCCAAATGACCATCAAAGACAAAATGATTGAGGATGCTTACAAACATCATGAAGAGTATTCTAGATCCTCAAGTCCATTTAGGGAGATTCAGGTTAATGTCACATCAAAATTCATTTTTAACCATGCTCAGATGATTTTTTCCCAAATAATACAAGGTTCAACACAAGATGATCTCTTACGAGAATATTTTAAATTGAGGACATTACATGACAATGAGTATTTACAACGTTGGTCAAACCCCATACTTTTAGAGAAACACCAAGATCTCATGAAGGCACGCGGTATAGCACTGTGAATGCATTAATAAAAAATACCTGTCAAAGGATAATGAGACACCTTGGAGCAACACTAAAGAACAACATTTCCCAAATCTCGGGTTTGAGAATCAAGGTTATAGTGGACCCCCAACCCAAATGAATTCTGATTCAAATTTCATAGCAATTGACATTCCTAATCTTAACTAGGGTAAGGAGGATCCAATTGCAGGTGTTCCCGATTTCGAGCCAACCCTAGAAAATCAAGAAGTTGGTTCACCAAGCTTATATTTACTCGACACCTGTGATGATGAGCTTAACACAGACATTCTCGGGAATGTAAATCTTGAGCCTTATCCTATTAAGGTGATTCTCGAGAATGATTCTGACATCCCTGTAGAGCCTAGCCTAGATTCTAGTGATCCAATCCTTACCCTTAACCTGGAATCTGGATTCGAGCCTACTTAGGATAATCATGAGGGCCAAAATGATGAAAGTTAGATTTGAATTTGAATTACGATTCTAGGCTTGTATTTGATGAATACACCTCTCCAACTTCCTCTGAGACATAGATCGATTTTCTGGAAGTCACGCAAATTTACTATACAGAAACCAAGGAGTTGGAAGAGTTGGGACTCGAGTGGGTCTATCCTAGGAGCCAAGAACCTGAGCCCATGTCTAATAAGGACACCTTTTTAAGCACAGAATCTAAAACTAGGTTAGATCCAAGTCAGGTTGTTGATTCTACTTATATTGATTCTTTTTGTGGTGAACCTTTGATTTGGAATCGAATTCAGAATATGATCTTTGAAAGTTTTCTGATGATTTCAAATGTTACTCTGATTTCGGAGAATTGTTGTTTCCTAATGACTCCAAATCTATTTACGACCTTAGCGACTACAACCTGCCCTTTGATTTTGATACTGAGGTCAATGATTTAAAAGAAACCACCTCTTCTACACCACATACAAAACCTTCTCATATTTGATCCCAACCTCAACTCGCAACCGGAATCAACTTCTACTCTGATTCTCATCTCGATTATTCGGTAGCATATGATTCTTTCTATTTTAATCGGGTTTTGGACTTTGATCAGACTACTAATCACATCCCATCCTTCTCTGATCACTCTTGTAGGGTTCCTACATCCTCCACAGACTCTTTTGCATTCGAGGATCCCTACTCTGACTAGGCTGAATCGAATCAGCCAAACCCTGGATTTTCATTTCCACATCCTTCTGAGTCACAGAGTATCTGGTGGGCACCATATCTCTTGATCCACATCTATCAACCCACCAGACTGATTGGGTTTGGGCTGCATCATCAGCCTGTTGATCTGAACAAGCACCTGGTTGGACCAACCAGGCTTTTGATCAAGGTGTTTGTTCTACAAAATTCAACTGATTTGACCACTTCTCCATAACCATTTTCTGCTTGGCTAAAGGCATTGAATTTAGCGCTTAACGGCAGGCAACCCATCATTTCAAAAACCCAAAATATTTCTGATTATCCTTTTGAGCTTCACGTCTATTGCACTCTAAATTTAGTTTTAGAATAGCCGACTCTACTTTTAATATTCCTATCAAAGCTTGAAATCATCTGCAATAGTCATCTCGACCCTTTCGCCTACCCATTGACCCTATTCTAATTCTTGAATCCAAGCTGATTCTATACCCTTTGGTTTACAATGAGGACATTGCAAAACATAGGCATGGGGGGGTGTTAAAGTGCAAACACATAAAAATTTAAGTTTCTGAAGGGTTCTCACAAGAAAAAACTCATTCAATAAACCAAAAAAAAAATGGAAAAGGAACCAAAATGGAAAAGGGGAGGAAATTTTGCAAGATTAATTACATATCATTCTTGAGGAGGAAAAGAGGAGGCAATTCAAAATGTCGAAAAGGAGCTACATTTTGAAACAAAAAGGGGATAGTCAGTAGTAAATGATTATGAAATCTACTTAAATTCTGGACCAAATCAAAAGAAAAGAAAAATTAAGTCCTAGAATAACAAAGAGACATGGAGATTAGAATGAGTGCTAATCTTAGGCCTCTTGGGCTTATTTTAGGGCTTAAATATTCAAATATCAATTACGATCTAGATAATCCTCAAGAGGTTGAGGAAAATGCGAAGCTTACGCAGTAAGTCTAAGGCTTAGGGATTATTCAACCTCGTTAACTGACCTCTGGTTTGTGGGACTCGGTAACCTAAGCACCCTAATCCACACACAGTCTGGTTTAGTGCACTTAATAATCAAAATCACGCAAAAGTATATATTCTATTATGAAAAAGCTACCTAAATTAGGAGCAGCTTATCAACACAAGTTGATTTGGACGAGTTCTTAGCGCGGAAAGGCAGGAAATACCCCTCGAAGATGCGAAATAACATATCGTCTCCTCGGTGCATGTCCTCTTAGGATATCCAAATATCCTACCAAGGGCATGTAAACACCTTATGCCGATTCAAGTGCCATAGGCGGGATTATCTCGAAATGACGATTGCCTGGGCATGAATTTAGCTACAAAATGCCACGGGCGGCACTATCTCGAAGTGTCAAAAGCCAGGGTTTTGGGGGTTGCCATGGGCGGTGCTATCTCGAAGCATCAAAAGCCATGGACCCTGTGAGGATTGATAGTGGGAACTAGGAATCCGATACAGACTGTGTTTTTAAGACAATCCGAAGCTAGAAATAATCGAGAAAAAGAGAGAGAAAACTCTCCAAAAATGCAAAAATTCTTCTATCTCTCTCTCTTACAAAAATGCACTGTAAACTAAATCGGGACTAACCATGTTATAAGCACAGGTGCTTTAACCGCTGGGTTCAACAAACCTTTGGATAGTTCCTATGGGCCTTAGAAACCTTTACGACAGAGTGAGGCTAAAGTTGGTCACGTCCAAATCTTGGTTGGTACTTGAGTTCCCCTAGGCCCACTATTAGCATTCTAACCTAATTTCTAAAAAGAAGAAAGAATCAGGATAATGAACTTCAAGGCATGGTCTAGAATTCGAGTTCATTTCATAAAATTTTGCTAAGGGACTAGCAAAAGTTAAGCATGGGGGTATGATGATAATGTCATCATCAACCATATCTAGCTTTAATTAATCATAATCAATAGATAAATTCTCCTACATAACTGTCAGAAGACCGTAATTCACTACACATCTATTCTGAGAGATAAACATGAAAATATGGGTAAATATGTAGTTTTAACAAAATATCCTAAATGTAGAAAAATCACAAGGTATTTTAGGGGTTAATTAAAGGTCATATGGTCATAAATGTCTAATAAGTGGGTTCATGTAGGAAGAAATCGGTTTTCACACGTTTTGAGAATTAAATATCATCTGAAATCATAAAAACAGACTCACTTAAATAATTGAGGTTTTGATTAGGATAAAATTCATCTAAACCTTCTGAAAATCAAAAAAGATATTCTCTAAGGTTTGGTATCCTTGATTTGATCATTGGAACCCATTTTGACCTAAAATAGAGTCTCAGACAGATAATTGGCCTAATTTGGGTTTCTACGCAAATTACATAGTCAAACTTTGTCAAAACCTAAATCTGACTTCATCATCAGATTCTTTGGGTCCAAATTAGGTTTTTACCAAAATGTGGGCTCAATTAGTGATCATCTTGACTTAGTTTGCATTTCAATCCAAACAGACTCTTTTTATCACATAATGGCCCCTTGATTGCACAGCAAAAATACACCAATAATTATGCCATCTTGTGTTATTTCCTAGCACTACCGTTGCATCTTATGTAGCAATAGTGGCATTTGTACATAGACACATGCATGCTTTTCTTTTAAAAGAGGGGAGGAGAGTGAATAATTGGCCATGTAATTAACATCTTCAAGTGCTACCTCGCAATATCACCTTCTTCATTTCTTTATTTCCTTTGAATTTCTTCTCCCTCGCACAGCTGCAGGGCATGGGGCTTGCGCCTCTTCGCGCTATTCCTTTGCCCAGCGGCATGGCTGGTCATGCACACCTGCAGCATGGCTATGGCAGGCTCCTGCTTCTTTAAAAAGCCTGGCCATCTTCCTTGTGAGGGGGGGGAGCTGGAATAGAGAGCATCCGTAGACACCATCCTCCAGGCCATCTTCTTCCCCTCTTCCCCTCCATACGTAGTAACTCTTCCACTGAAGAGACACATTGTGGGCAGGAGCAAGCTCACAGTGGTCCCACGACCACCACTGTGAGTTCCACCACCGCCCAACTCCTTCGTGAGCAGGTGGGCATGGTGGTTTCACCCTCTGCTTTCTTCGCTGGAAGCTCTCGTCGCCATTGCCAGTGCTCCAAGGTCTTAAGCTCCAGCAGCAGTGCAAGCACCGCACGCACGCCAGCAGACGCCCCTGCAAGCCCTCTGCAAGCTCTTTCCGCGCGCGCAGGCACCTTCCAGCTCACCCGCGCACGCAGAACCGACCGCAACCAGTTGTCCACTCCGCGTGGCACTGTAACTACTGTTCACGCCACTCAGCGCGGAATTGTAGCTACAGTGTGGTGACCGGTTTCTTTCTCACTTATCCAGTCACCGTGCGCTCTCTCTCTTCGCCGCGACCGCCTCCAGCCAGTCACGCGCGTGCGTTCCAGCGTCTGCGCTCGCGTCCTCATACGCCCGCACATGTCTGTGCCCGCACCCGTTCCCGCCTGCAGTGTAGTGCGCTATGTTGCCCTCTCTCATGCTCCCACACCAGCCTGCGTGCGACGATAGTTCCGCACGCTCCCTCCGCGCCCGCTTGCGCCCCTTGAGTGCCTACGTCCATGCGCCCGCGCATCCAGACGACGCTCTCACCCTCCGGATGACTTAACTCAACCGCTCTCTCTCACACTCCTCCAGCATGCACTCCCACACTCACACACTCGTACACACACACACTCACTTGTACACACCAATACATACTTATACATATATGCATATATATATTTATATATATATATACATACATATATACATATATATCTATATATATAAGTACATATATATATATACACATATACACATACATATATTACTATATATATATATATATACATATATATAGTCATAAATATATATATACACGTACATATATATATCTATATATATATATATACACACAACTACATATATACCTATATTGTTATAACCCTATATATATACATATATATATATATTTATACACATCACCTACTTGTATCCATACGCCCTTTCACTAATCACTCCACCACACATTATATCGCGGGAATATCTGCACTAGTTGCTGATATTCCCCGATACCCACGTAAGCAAGCGCCTCCGCACACGCTCCCACACATCCATCCTACACTCTACGCAGCACCTCGTCTTATTAGTTGCGTCTTAT
Organism: Thalassia testudinum; assembly: GCA_037157565.1. Taxonomy (NCBI): domain Eukaryota; kingdom Viridiplantae; phylum Streptophyta; class Magnoliopsida; order Alismatales; family Hydrocharitaceae; genus Thalassia; species Thalassia testudinum. The sequence continues at coordinate 105,625,064 of JAZHRO010000073.1, read as the reverse complement.
TAGACGTGGACCAACTCGACACTATGCTACATGCCATCTACACTTCCACCCCCACCCCTATATATATAATATATACATATATAGAGACTGTATTTATTTCTCTACAAGCAACCTACCTTATTTTTATTTCTCTTTTATTTCCTACTATTAAAAAGATAAAAAAAAGAGTGAAAGAGAAAAAATAATCCTTGTCTTGCAGGTACTCAGTCTTGCAAATAGCAAGTCCAGTTATTTGTGAAACCCTAAGTTGGTTCAAAGCCAAGAACAATTTGACTCAAAGCCAAGGACCTGATTTTGAGGGTGTGCCTCAAGGACAATATTATCAACAAAAAAATCTTAAATAAAAAAAAACCAAAAACATAATAAATGCACGGAAGTGATATGTTTTAGGAAAGGCGTAGAAACTTCTTCACCTTTCATCCCTACCTCCCTGAAATCGACCCTAGGCCTAAAAGTGACCAAGATAAAATTAAGTAGGCTAGGTAAAAAAAAAAATTTGTAAAAGATGGTTAGACTTGATTTAGGTTAACCACTATACTCACTTCAACAATAATTTCACCATATTAACACAACCTATTCGAGTCCCAACACGTCTATTTCTAGCACCGTTGCCGAGGAGGTGCACATTGAGGTAAGTTTCTACTCTATTCCTTTGATTTTCTCTTTTCACACCCTTCTCTTCACGGGTGTTTTTGTTTACTGGTGTGTAGGTAAACCAGTTGAAAGGAGGAGGCAAGCAGAGGAAGTCGGAGACGTGGGCAGATCCAAGGTGGGAATGAGAACGTGAAGTCGCTGGCGCTGCACTGGAGCTTCACCCACGTTGCTGAAAAGGTAGGTCTCTCTCTCTTAGCAACTTAGGTTAACTTGTCACCTAAATAAATAAATAAATAAAACCTAAAAACACTTCTTGGGATTTCTTGGGGCAAGTGGATTAAAAATCACTTGTTTGATTGTCTGCTATCACCCCCACTACCCCGAGATTTCCCGCCAAACTTCGCATAGCGAAGATCCAAGAATCTTGATTCTTGAATCTTTCATCGTGTGAAGTATTCTTTGAGGTAAGATTAAATAGATTGATTACCATCCCTCCTTGCCTCATTTATTTGCAATTCGGGATCACATTTTTGGTGGGGAGACTTGGAATTGAGTTGATTCCAACCCCACCACGACCTTTCACATGCCTTAGATTTGATCTCGAATACTTCAACCCCAACATTTTGATTTTCTCTACATTATCTTGTGGTTGAGCCTTGTGTGTGGAACATCATTTTGGTGATTGGGAGCACTTGAATTGAAGTGCTTTAGCTCCCTTTCACACTAACCTAAAATTGACTCGTGCATCCACACATAGAAATTTCCACCTAGGGAAGCCCATTGCATTTTTAGCATGCATTAACTAACTCACATTGAAGAAGGGTTTGTTGGGCATAGAAGAACTTGTATTTTCTCAAAACCTGGAGATTGGTTGAATTGGTAACTCAGCGAAATCTTAAAATCCATACTACTTAAGGCCGAAATTCTAAAAACCATTCACCAACTAAAACTTCAATTCGAGGAGATTTCCCCGTTGAATGCTTCGTTTACACACTTTCTAAAATTAACACACTTAGGCATTACCCATAAACAATGCCCTTCACATTCCAGAAGCACTTGATCCTAAGCCTCTAATTAAAACTGGTAGCAACTTGACCCTTATTAAGGATTGGAGGTCTAACTACCTGCATGTAGCGCCTACGTGCTGGTGCGGGTTCCCGCGTGCTATCGGGTGTCTAAGACTGGGGCAAATGGCCTTTCAATCTGGCCCGGTGGTTCTGTGGTGCTCACATTTGGTTCCGTAGGTTGAGATAGTAGGTAACTTAGATCTTTAGGTCTAAGGGCACATTGTAGAGGTTAGGACTTTGATTGCCTTGATTTGTCATCAAGTGTACCTTTGCAGCATCATTTCTCTCATCCCCTTTTCCCTTCTTACCTCCCCAATTCTTCCTACGGGAGTGCATGTTTGGGAGGAGGTCACAAAACCCTGAATTGTTTGAATTGTCTGATAATTTTAGGAAAGAAGCCGAATCGTCATCCTCCTCCACAAACATGGCTGCACGCCCACACCCAAATCCCGAGGGAGGAAACCACCCTCAAATCCCACCAAGTGGTGGAACCATGGATCCCATAACCCACCTCCAAGCCCAAATGGAAATGTATAATGAACATATTGAAGCCATTAGGGAAACCTTGGAGGAAATGCAGAACCCTCCCGAACGGGAGGAGCCTAGGTCTCTTAGCTTTTATCAAAATCCCATTGCTACAGATAGGACAAATTCGGGTCCCCATGGGCGGGGATGATTTTGAATTGAAACCTAATGTAATTGGCATGATTAACTTTCACTTCCATGGTCTTGCAAGTGAAGATCCTTTTCTCCATTTGGAAGACCTAACCCGATTGGTTGAAAAGATTAAACCAAGAAACATCTGGTTACCAATTGTCCTCATGAAAATGTTCCCATTTTTGTTGTGGGATAAAGCGTCGCAATAGTTACGCACCCTTGGGAGAACCATCCATTCTTGGGAAGAGATGTGAATAGCATTTCTCAAAAAATTCTTCCCAATCGAGCGAACTAATGCGCTTCGCCGTGCTATTACTTCCTTTATGCAACAAAATGGCGAACAGTTTCATGAGGCTTGGGAGAGGTATAATGACCTCCTCTGGATGTATCCGCACCACGATCTGCCTAAATGGCATATAGCCCAGATTTTCTATTATGGGCTAAATGAGACTTTGAAGCAGATTGCATACGCTTCTTGCGGAGGGAATTTCATGAATAAAGACGAGAATGGAGCATTTGAATTATTTGAAAACATGAGCGAAAACTCAATGAACAATGCCTCCATTGTCGTCTTTAATCGTACCAGCCTGCCCCGTAATGTTCACGAAGTTGACATGAGGCCCTCCCATTCATCCACTGATCTTAGCCTTATCGCACAGAAATTGGATGAAGTCTCCATCATGCACAAGAAGCTGGACGAGCTTCTGGCCAATCTCACCCGTTCTATGGCAAACACCCCCACCTCACCACTTCATCACAATCCTAATCCTTCCAACGCTAGGCTTATCTCCAAAAACCTCGTGAGATCTTCCTTACCGAGCGTCGCACCGAGCGATTCGGTAAGTCATGTGGATCTGCCTTCTGCAAGCCAATATTTTGACACAGAGGACCAAGCCTCCGTGTGCTCCGATGCATATTTACATGCGGACTCATCTTCCAGCTTAGAAGACGCTTGCGCCCTGGGGAACAACCCGTTCTCTGCCACTTATAACCCAGGGTGGCGAAATCATCTGAACTTCGCATGGTCCAGCAACTCACAGCACCAAAACCCTGCGGATGGGCCAATGCGACCGTCTGCACCCATCATCCCAAGGGCCCAATCTAATCCTCGAGCGAATCTGCCATCAGGTCCTTGCATACCGCAAACAAAACATGCATCAAGTCCTCTTGATAAATTGATGCAAATGATGACGAAAATGTCTAAGCGCCATGAAGAGAACATGACCTCTCCTCAGCACCAATTGGCGCAGCAGAATGCTGAGATCAGTCAACTACGTATGGTGACTCGATCTCAGGGCACTCTTCCTGCCCAACCTGTTCCCAACCCGCGAAATTTCATACCCCATGGTCCTCAACCATAGGTACGACCTTCTCAGGGGCAGGTTCATCAGATTTTGCAAGCACCGAGCATTCCTCTGGGATTCCAGGCTAATCACGTAGCAACTACACCTCACCCTTATGTCCCTATTGTGAACCCTCATCCACCTTATGATCCCACTGAACCCGTGACATCCAATGCGATTACTACGAGGAGCGGTAAGCAAACCGTCAATTTGCCTTGACCTGATCCTGGCCCATCTTTTTCATCGCCCTCTCATTCGGGATGTGCAGTGCATTCGCAAGAGGACGATACACCCAAACTAGTGCCAGAATCGGTCCCATTCCCTGAGGCTCTGCTGAGGGAGCCAAAAGGCAAGAAAAAGGATATGTGGGCCTTTGATAACCTGCATAATTTATTCAGGCATGTTGAAATCAAGGTTCCCCTGTTAGAGGCTATCGACCACATACCTACTGTCGCCTGATTTTTCAAAGACTACACTACACCCAGGCGAAAGTCAAAGAAAACAAAGAATCTGGTGGTTCCCTTGCCTCATGCGAGTTGTGCTATACTGTCAAATCTACCACCGAAGCAGAAAGATCCGAGCACATCGCTTATTTCTTGTAGCATCCAAGGCTGCAATTTTAACTGTGCTCTGCTTGATCTAGGATCTTCCATCAATCTTATACCAACCATCATGCTCGAGAAATTTGCCTTAGGAAATCTGAAACCCACCCCTGTCATGTTACAGTTGGCAGATCGTTCTGTCAAAATACCAAAGGGTGTGGTGGAAGACGTGGTGTTAGGGTCAACAGTCTCTGTTTTCCTGTTGACTTTCTTGTTTTGGATATGGAAGTTACTAGCTGACTTTCTGATTGTCCGATCATCCTTCGTCGACCTTTCTTGGCCACAACCCATGCCCACATCGACTGCAAGTCAGGCTGTATTGAGATTGCCGTTGGATCTGAGAAGCTCAAGCTTAACATGTTCAAGGCAGCCAAGAACTTTGATTGTGATTGCATCGAGGATGACACGTCTGACGAGGACATGGCCGTCAGCACGTGTATCAAACTAATAGGGACTTATTCTGACTGCTGTGGATTGCCTTTCAACACAGACGATTGCCTGACCAACACATATTGTTACGTTCCCCCATCCCTCCCTTTTCTCGTACCTTCTCCTGACCAGACTTCTGACGAGATTTTCTCCACTTCCCACACCTCGTGGTCTGAGTCATATTCGGGCTACTCACCGCCGGTCCACACTCTTGAAGACCGGATTGCCCTTTCTTTCCCGCCAAATCAGGCGGATTTGCAACTCCACACTGGGACCTTGAGCCCACATACTACTCACTAGGGCTATCCCTTTTTGGATCCATCTATCCAAGATGCCCCTCTTCTTGGCCAATCTGAGGGCCAACTTCTTCCTCCTACCTTGTTTTCTTCCAATCCACTTGGGACACTCTCGTCCCAAGAAATGCCAGATCTTTCACCATCCTCTCCCGGCACCTTTTCACTTCACCACCCACCCTACCACCCTGCTATATACCTTGCACCTCAGCTTTCGTTTCCCGATCTTTGGACCTTCCTCTACCCTACCCTACATGCATATGAGGACATAGCATCGTTTGGCATGGGGGGTGGATAGGCATCCATAGGATCTGGGTATTATATGGTATCATACAGCTTCCATCCATCTATAAATATGTACATAGCATAAAAAAAAAGGGGTGTTTAGTAATGATCTGAAGGCTGAAACAAAATTACAATAAGTGTTTATGGATATTCAACCACTGTTTTGAAGACTTTCCAGGCCATAGAAGCTTGATTCGCTCAGGCTCGACTTAATTCACTTGAGCATTGACAAGATAGATCAGAATCTCTCCTAACTAAGGATGTATTCTTGTACCTGAGATATCAGTACAGGATCCATTGGTTTGCTTCTACTCGAGAGCCTAAGTAATCTTGGTTCACACTACACATATCAAAAAAGACCAGGTGAACATAAGATCCAACCTTAGTGTTCATTGGGGAAGGTGGAGTCCTTACCTGTGCACGCAGGTAGACTTTTTACCCCAGGCTTTAGTCTTGTGTCTAGGAGAAACTCTTTCCACCAAAAAGAAACTCTCCCACTAAAAAAAAAGTGTGCTCCTCCAAATAAAGTTGTAAGAGATATACTGACACTTGTTTCAAAAAAAAAAAATTATGTGCAAATAAGTCAGTATATCTCGCAAATATCTGTAAAGTCATCTCCCTAAAAAGTTTTTTAGGGCATGTTACAAATACCCTGTTTCTACCATAATATTTTTTGAGCCAGAAATGTGATAAAATGGGAGTTGAGTTTTTCGTCATCTTTTTAAGGGTCAATCCGAAGACACGAGCTGAAATTGGGACCAACCTGCACTTAAAGATTCGTGAAACCCTGGGCTTGAGTCTTATTGTTCATCTGGTCAGTCTTGATCCTTCACTATGCACAAGCCATAATCTCTTGAGCTCTCGAGTATGGCAAAAACCTTCTGAGTCCTGGAAATCATACTTAAGGTTTAAATATCAAGAGTCCAGGTTAGTCGAGAGATGGTCTATGTCACATAAGACTTAAAGTACTGGTAGTCTTCTTTGCAATTGGTTCTCACAATATCCAAATAAACACACCCATGTCGCCTCAGAAGAAAATCTTCAGCTTAAGACCATTTCTAAATACAATATAAAATGTTTTGCTAGGGACTAGCAAAAGATAGGCATGGAGGTATGATTGCACAGCAAAAATACACTAGTAATTATGCCATCTTGTGTTATTTCCTAGCACTACCATTGCATCTTATGTAGCAATAGTGGCATTTGTACATAGACACATTCATGCTTTTCTTTTAAAAGAGGGGAGGAGAGTGAATAATTGGCCATGTCATTAACATCTTCTTCAAGTGTTGCCTCGCAATTTCACCTTCTTCATTTCTTTATTTCCTTTGAATTTCTTCTCCCTCGCGCGGCTGCAGGGCATGGGGTTTGCGCCTCTTCGCGCCATTCCTCTGCCCAGCAACATGGTTGGTCATGCACACCTGTAGCATGGCTGTGGTAGGCTCCCACTTCTTTAAAAAGCCTGGCCATCTTCCCTACGAGGGGGGAGAGCTGGAACAGAGAGCACCCACAGACACCGTCCTCCAGGCCATCTTCCTCCCCTCTTCCCCTCCATACGCAGTAGCTCTTCAACTGAAGAGACACACTGCGGGCAAGAGCAAGCTCACAGTGGTCCCACGACCACCACTGTGAGTTCCACCACCGCCTAGCTCCTTCATGAGCAGGTGGGCATGGTGGTTTCACCCTTTGTTTTCTTCGCTGGAAGCTCTCACCGCCATTGCCAGAGCTCCATGGTCTGAAACTCCAGCAGCAACGACGGCCGCCTGCAGCAGCGCAAGCACCGCGCGCACGCCAACAGATGCCCCTGCAAGCCCTCCGCAGGCTCTTTGCACGTGTGCAGGCACCTTCCAGCACGCACGTGCATGCAGAATCGGCTGCAACTGGTTGTCCACTCCGTACGGCACTATAGCTACTGTTCACGCCTCTCAGCGCGGAACTATAGCTACAATGCGGTGACCAGTTTGTTTCTCACTTGTCCGATCACCGCACTCTCTGTCTTTGCCGCGACCGCCTCCAGCTAGTCACGTGTGCGCGTTCCAGCATCTGCACTCGCGTTCGCATATGCTCGCGCCTGTCTGCGCTCGCACCCATTCCCGCTCGCAATGCAGTGCGTTGCGTTGCCCTCTCTCACGCTCCCACACCAACCTGCGTGCGATGACAGTACCGCGTGCTCCCTCTGCACCTGCCCGCACCCCTTGCGCGCCTGCGTCCATACGCCTGCACATCCAGACGACGCTCTCACCCTCTGGGAGACTTAACTCAACCGCTCTCTCTCACACTCCTCCAGCGTGCACTCCCACACTCACACACACTCACACACTCGTACACACACACACACTCACTTGTACACACCTATACATACTTATACATATATGCATATATATATTTATATATATATATACATACATATATACATATATATCTATATATATAAATACATATATATATATACACATATACACATACATATATTATGATATATATATATCTATATAGTTATAAATATATATATACATATATATAGTCATAGATATATATATACACGTACATATATATATTTTTTTATATATATATACAACTACATATATACCTATATAGTTATAACCCTATATATATATACACATATATATATATTTATACACATCACCTACCTGTATCCATACGCCCATGCACTAATCACTCTACCACGCATTAATCGCATGAATATCGTCATGTTGGTTGCATCTTATTAGACGTGAACCAACTCGACACTATGCTACATGCCATCTCCACTTCCACCCCCACCCCTATATATATAATATATACATATATAGAGACTGTATTTATTTCTCTACAAGCAACCTACCTTATTTTTATTTCTCTTTTATTTCTTGCTATTAAAAAGATAAAAAAAAGAGTAAAAGAGAAAAGATAATCCTTGTCTTGCAGGTACTCAGTCTTGCGAATAGCAAGACCAGTTGTTTGGGAAACCCTAAGTTGGCTCAAAGCCAAGAACAATTTGGCTCAAAGCCAAGGACCTGATTTTGAGGGTGTGCCTCAAGGACAATATTATTAACAAAAAAATCTTAAATAGAAAAAAACCAGAAACATAATAAACGCACAGAAGAGATATGTTTTAGGAAAGGTGTAGAAACTTCTTCACCTTTAATCCCTGCCTCCCTAAGATCGACCCTGGGCCTAAAAGTGACCAAGATAAAATTAAGCCAGGTAAAAAAAAAATTTTGTAAAAGATGGTTAGACTCGATTTAGGTTCACTATACTCACTTCAGTGATAATTTCACCATATTAACACAACATATTCGAGTCCCAACACCCCTAACTTTTGAAATTCTAACAGATACCCCCTAACTTTGTTGCCTTCTTCACACGCAGGTCCCTTCCACCATGGCCATGTGAACCCACATAGATTTGATCTTCAATTAGGAATATCTCCTTGATTTCACAGAGAAACCCTTCTAAAATTTAAAGGGAGACTCCTGAGGAGATCCCCTTCCATCTAAGCTCTTCTACAACCTTCTTAATTCATCCAAGAGTTTATGCAAACTCCTGAAAATTCCTAAACCTAAGCTCTGATTTCCAAGCTTTCAAGATTGTTTCCAAGCTTGAAGCTCGACCTTATGGCCTATAAAAGGACCCACATTGCAAACCTTACCTCCTTAGCTTGGTTTGGACTGATTCTATACCTTCTTCTCCTCTCTTCGACCAATCCCTTCACAAGCTCCGACGAGCTTTATCAACACCTTTCTTCGTCGGCCATCACAGACCATAGTTGGCTGGTCTACCTTCCTCAAGTTCCTCCGCCACTCGCAATACTAGCGAGGGCCGTCTTCCCCTCTCTTCCTTGCCGTTCTCCCTCATCGGAGGTCTTCTCCTTGCACAACGCTAGCCAACCAAAGCTGGTGCCATCCTCCCCTTCCATCCACTTAGAGTAGGTAGATTAAGTTCTCTTACTACTTTAGGTTCAATTTTTGCCCTAAAATCCAAAAAATAACCCCTCGACATCGTTGCCAGCCACCTTCGTTCTCCGCTCCAGCCACCACTCCAGTGAGTATGCTCCACCTCCACAAATCACCAAAGAACTCGCCAACACTTTCTACATCTCCGCCACATCACCACGACCAAAAGCCCTCTCCTAATTTGCCATTCCATCCACCTAAACAATCCCTGAACACACCCATCACCGTACTCCATCTCTGACTTTGTCACACCTCTACACTCCAACAAACTCCACAAGACCACTGCCAATGCACTCCACACCCTCCAGCAAAGATTTTGAGGTATTTTAATTGGACCATAAGGCCGTATTGATGTACTTCAAGTATACGTCGACCTCCGCCGCTGCTGCCATCAATGCCACCGTGTTCTTCGAGTTCAAGGTCATGCTTGTCTTAGGTGCTCACTCCAGGAGTTGTGGAATCAATCCAAGACCCTTCCCAGGTGCTTGATTAGGGATGCTAACCTTAGTTGCATGCTCAATTGGAGGCATCTTCATCTGCAGGCACGTGCGAGTAGAAGGGGTAGGGATAGTCCCACCTCAAAAACATAGGAGGCACTGAAAGCAAATAAATTGATTTTATGATTGGGGCTTATCGCCTCAACACCTGGGGGTCAGGTCCCCGCTCACCCTTCACTGACCTAACCCAACCTAAACCGTCACTCCTCGCTTATCACCCACTGTCGGTGAGCCTGCACCTGGATGCTCATACTCGAATACCTGATTACCCTAGTTTGAGAGAGAGAGAAAGGGGGATAGGAAAGAGAGAGTGGGAGAGGGTGGGTTTTGCTTCAAAGAGAGATTTTGACATTTAGTCAAGAAAAGAAGAAGTAGCCAAGGAAGAAAAGCTAAGGAAGAAGAAAAGGAGGCTAAAGAAGAAGAACTGAAGAAAGAAGAAATGGCTAAGGAAGAAAAGAGAAGAAGGCAATAGAAGAAGAAAATCAAAGTACTGTAGCAAATGACATTTTAAGTCATCTGATTGTCAAATCAGACATCTGGGTACTATTTATTTATTTAACATCAATTGAGTAATTGTTATACATGTGCTTAGGCTAATAATTGGTGATTTAAATCACCAATATTTTGTCTTAGTTATCTTTATGTTCTTGAAGCACATTGAGCTTCATTGAATATTTAATGTGGCAGGTTATTATTCACTGAAAATCTATATTGTGCTCATTTATGTTTTAATTGAAGATTAGCCTGTGAATTCTTACTTGCTCCCTGTGTTTGACCTGAGACTTCATTTCTAGATATCTAAGTAATAAATATTATTTATTTTCGAGCGATTTTGAGCTATATTGCAACGCATCTTTTAAAACATCGATTTCGCTCGATAAAACAGATCATGAGAGGATATAAATATAGATAAGGAAGATCCATTCAGTTGTGATCCATTCTGTGATGCTGTTAAGGCGACTGAGGATCCTATTACTCCCGGTGTTATGAAAATGTCAAAGTTATCATTTTTATTAAAGATGTTTCAAGTGATGTTTATAAACAGAGCTAGTGCTAAATTTATGTCAGAAATACTTTAGTTTATTGCTGAGCTATTGAATAACCTTAATGGTTTTCTGGCTTCATGGTACGAGGCAAGGAAACTGATTTGCAAGCTTGGTTTGGACTATCAAAAGATCAATGCATGTTCGAATGACTGCGTTCTTTTTAGAAATGAATTCACAAACTTGAGTAATTGTCTCAAATGTGGACATGAGAGATAAGGAAGGTAAAAATAAAACTAAGAGGAAACAACCTCAAAAGGTTCTTCGTTACTTCCCATTGACACCTAGGCTTCAATGCCTTTTTATATCAACTAAAATTGCATGGAGGATGACATGGCACTAGGATTGTAAATCTCAAGATGAAAGAATATGTCATCCTATTGATTCAGAGGAGTGAAAGAGATTTGGCGAAAAAAATAATTCGTTCGCTTTAAAAGCAAGGAATGTGTGGTTGGGTCTTACAAGAGATGGATTCAATCCATTTAAAAGTATCTACCCGTCATACTCTATATGGCCAATGGTAATGGTCACTTATAATTTACCTCCCTTGTTGTGTATGAGATTGTCATTCATGATGCTGTCCCTATTAATCTTTGGTTCAAAACAATCAGGAAATGCAATAGATGTTTATCTCCAGCCATTAATCGATGAACTAAAATAGTTGTGGTACACCGGCATGAAGACGTATGTTGCAGAAAAGAAAGAATTTTACAATATTCATACAACATTGTTGTAGACCATAAATGACTTCTCGACGTAACCAAATTTGTCAGGTTAGAGAACTAAAGGAAAGCTTGCTTACCCAATCTGTATGGAAGACACTCATCACCTACAACTGTTGGAAAGTAAAAAATGATGTTACTTAGGACATCGCAGATTTCTACCTATTGAACATAGATGGTGAACATCACAGTTTTGGAGTAAATTTGATGGTAGGATGTGTTGGCATTCAAAGAAAAATCTAAAGAATAAACTTAGTATAGATTCTATCATGTTGCCAGGTCAGGTTATAATGGAGAGATTATAAGAAATGGGTGAGATACGGTTGGGTTGACAATTTAAATAAGACCAGATGGCCTCGAGGAATTCTAGATTTTGAAAGAAAAGTATTTTCTTTATGAAGCTATCATACTAGAAAGATCTTACAATACATCATAATTTAGATGTTATGCACATCGAAAAGAATGTGATAGATAACATCTTAGACGTATTAAATCTGACTGATGATCCAAAGGCAACAGTGAAAACAAGAAAAGACATGAAGAGTTTGGGGATACGTCTAGAGTTGCATATTCATGAGGATGATGGCTACTTCCTACCTACTACTTACAACTTAAATCAAGAACAAAAGTGTAGACTATTCTCCATCTTAAAGGAAATTCAGGTGCCAGATGGGTTTTCATCGCAACTTTCTCATTGTGTGAATGAAGTGCAAAAAAAGATATCTGACTTAAAAAGTCATGACTCCCACATTAATATGCAAGTACTATTTCCACCGGCGATACGGGGGATATTGCCTGAGCCGGTTGTTGATTCATTCAGAAAGATGAGTAGATTTTCAAAGCTGTTTGTTCAAAGATGCTATAAAATGATACACTGGAACACTAGGATAAACAAATAGTTATTACTCTCTATAAGATGGAACAGATTCTTCCCCCAGCCTTCTTCAATGTAATGGTTCATCTCACATTGTATCTTGCAAATGAAGAGAGAATCGATGTACTTATACAATTCAAATGGATGTATCCTATGGAGTGGTTTTTGAAAAAGCTTAAAGATTATATTTTGAACAAGGCAAAGTAGGAAGGTTCAATTATAGAAGGTTACTCATGGAAGAGTGTATAAATTTTACATCCATATACATGAATGAAATAGACAATCACTTTAATAAACTTCAAAGGAACTATGAGGGGGACTACAATGACAATGATGAAAAATGCTTATCAATTTTTGATATTAGAGGAAGGTTGATTCTTCATAGAGAGTATAAGGCAATTTTAGAAAATGGCAGACATTTAACACATCTATATATTTTAAAACAAATTCTTGAAATTGATCCATTCTACGTAGAATTTGAACGATTACCTCATTCAAGGCATTCGAATTTGGCTTCTTAAATTGGTTTAAAGATCGAGTTAATCATTTAAAAGAGGGTAAGGATTCACGATGGATTATTTAGAAATAGTTTTTGAACTAGAAATCACTATGCTAAAGAGTAGATGGAGAAATAGAGAGATAAAGAGATAAAGAGATAGAGATAGCAAATGACGATGACGCTGCTTGTAAGATCCTTGTGTGAAGTGCAGAGTACTTCAGATCTAGAGCACAGGGACGAATGCCAGAGAAGAGTTGCAGAGAGGGAGAGAGTTGGAATTGTATCTGGTGGGAGTTGCCTTCCATTGTGGGGCCCTGGGGCTCTTTTTATAGCTTTAATGAGGGGCAAAGTGGGCATTTTAGCCATCGAACTTGTGCAACAATCTTTGATTAGATCCGTTGATTGGGAGATCAACGGCTTTAATCTGGCCTCAAAATAACCCTATATGCATCTTATATGCTCAGATTCATTCTGGTGGCACCACGTGGCACACCCACAACCCTTAGATCGCCATCATGTGGTCCTTGCTCCCATCGCGCCACTTCGCGTTCAAACTGCGCTTGCCTCGCATGCACCTTGCGATTCAAATCATGCACTAACTCTCTCAGTCGTCCAATTGTAATCAGATGGCTTAAAATGCACGCTGCATCGCCTTCGTTTGGGTGAGTGGATCGGAGCGTTAGTGCGTGCATCGGATCGCATATGTACATCAGGTGGTCCTCGTTACGCCACACGTTCGGCTCCGCACTCTCCAATCGTCATCCAACGGTCTAATTGAGTCCAAGCGCACCGCCTTCCTGATTTGGTGCATGGTGAGCCTCGATTCCATGCCCCTCGCTTTAGTTGGAGCATGCTAACTGCTGTGCTATAAGCATGGATGGTCGTGGTTATGAATTAGGCAGGTTCGCTTCTCAGCTATTGGATGGAGGTCCAATGACTAATCTTGATCTTCCTTGATGAGGGGTGGTTGAGGAGCGATTGACGTGGCATGCTTGTGGCCGTTGGTTGACAATCCAACAACCCACAAGGCACTGGAAGAGTGCTTCAGTGATTGGGGTGCGGTGAGGGGCAGCTATGATGGTGCCACGTGGTGCCATCGTGGCCGTCCATCTTCCTTACTTTGTAGATGGTGCTGTAGGCATCCAATTGAGATAATTTATGCACCATTGGCTTGCGATCACCGATCTGGATCCATCCATGTGGTCAGATTTAGCATCTAAGGTCCATATTTCTATCATCTTGTTCCTTGGCTTATGATCTTCTACACGTGATGCTACAGATGTCTGATCAAGACGATTCCAGAAGTGTTGGACTCCCGTCATCATCTTGATCAAATCCGTATGATCTGATCTATCATTTACGGCCTCGGATCATCTGCAATCAATATCATCTCTCATTTAGAGCATAAAATGGTAATGTTATTTCTAAGGCTACTAAACTAACTATTATGCAATTTATGGTGCTTATGTATACATTGTTCCTAAGTTATGCTAGAATCTAACTTAATTCAGGTAAATTAGGTCGTATGATTGATGTGCAATCATCTACAACCTAAAAAAAAGATCATTTTAAAAGTTCTTCAAATTTCATAGATGAATGAAAGAAAAAATATAATATAATATAATATAATATATAGACAAGACCAATCACAACAAAATCATAAGTTAAATAGATTGAAACTAAAAATACAAGTGCAAAACAAAGAATAATATCCAAATTGAAAGTAATGACATGACCAAACAAATAAAGAATTTTGATTAAAAGATTCTTATAATAATAACTACTGGATGCACTGGGTGTGCTCAGGTTGATGCAGCTATCCAAGCAAAGGCCTAACTCTATGACAATGGCCAAGGGGTTGAGTGTTAGAATGAAGTTGCAGGCCATGTGGCTTGGGAAGGAGATCCATGGGCAAGTCCTGAGGAGGTGGCTTGTGGTTGTTTGATGGCTTCACATCCAAGGGGTTCATCGGGACGGTGATAGTGGATGCATATAGGTACAATGGGCTCTATAGTGATGCCCTAGTGCTATTTGATCAGATGGTGGCTGGTGGGCTTGTGCTAAACTAGTTCATATTTGATGTAGTGCTATCCATTTGCAGGAGGGCTAGACTGTTTGATAAGGCAGTGTAGGTGTATGTATTGATGGTGCGTGGATTCAACCTAAAGGCAACTGAGGAGCATTATGACTTGATTGTTGAGTTGCTGACCACTGCAAGTCGGCACAATGAGTCGCAGAGGTTCTCAAAGTTGAGGCAGTTGACGTCTAGTTAAGCCACATTTTTTGTTTGCCAAAGTTGGGCTTCTTTCATTGTATATTTGGGTCAGGGTCGGGACCAACAAGGTTTCCATTGGATGGTTGTTGGTTGAGATTACCGTGAGTTGGAATTAATCAGATAAGTGTAAAGTTGTATAATTCAATAATGCTATAGCCTGATTATGGCAATCAACAGTCAAATAACAATGGGGCCTAAGCCTTGAAGTTGGCGCCCAAGCTCAACTTGATGATGCAAAAGGGATTATAATGGGTGAGGTTCATTCTCTGGACATGACTGCATTTGAATGCTTTTTGTAGCTTGAAGAAGAGGAAGGGAATGGTGACCCAGAATCTGGCATTTGGGAACATGTTTTGCATAAGAATTCTTGGGGACATTTGATATCAAAGCCATTGCCTTTTCTACTTGAATAAAGGAAATGAGAATCACAGGCAAACACACAAGAATGTAAGGAACTTTTACCAGAATAATGTTCTTAATGAGACATTGTGAGTCTGAATGTACTACAGAGAAATGAGTACAAGCACAGGCTAAGGTTAATTTCTCATCATACTTACAACAGCAATTGCTCCTGCTATTTATGGACATTTTCTCGGGAAGAAAAATAGAAACATGGAATCATACTTCTCCACCTTTACTGTCTGTATCAAATTTCTTGAGTTCAGATTTTTTTTTTAATTAAAATCTTCACTTCAACCCAGAAGAAACCAAAATGCAAACTACATGTCATTGTTTTGGGAAGATGGAGAATAGTTGCACCAAGCATCCCAAGCAATGAAGTTTGTTGCTAAAACATAAAGAATATATCATACTGACCAATCCACACTCGAGGAATATAGTATCTAATACATAACAACTTCAAGGCCCCTATATTAGGAGTGGAAAATCAAAGTTCAAAGATTGGAAGGAGCACTAAGACTAGAAGCACACACAGCTTACTTGGGGTCAATATCCTTCAAAGAGCAGATCTGCTCCTCCCCCACGACAGACATGACACTAACGACTAAATCCTTGAAATCATTAAACCCATCCTTGATCTGAGTAAGAAGATGTTCATCAGTTGGAAGCCTCAGGTCATCTTTTATGCCTCCACTGTCAGTCAAGAGGCTCACAAATCCATCTTCAGATATATCAATCAGCTGGTAATCAGTACGATTGACATGAGGGATGTTAAAGCTACGAGTTACTACGCTATCATATTTGGTTTTGAAAAACCTGTCGTTGTAGTTTGAAAGCGAAGAACTCGTGTTCAACAAATAAAATTTATACCGGAATAGAAATCCCGAATCGAACTCAGGGAGGCAGACATTTGATTAAAAATACGCGTTTGTTTTATTTGTCACCAAGAAGAATAATTGATTAGAAACTATCTATTTACAATAAATAGAAGAGAGAGAGAATATTACAAACACAAATCAAAAAGAGATGTAGAATGAACATGGAATTCATTATTAAAGAGATTGTTCGTTATACTACTCATTACGACTAGAAAACAGAAAATGATTACACTAGAAAGCAGTAAATCTACTCTAGAAAGCATTAAAAAGAATGGAGAGAGAAATATCCTCCTCGACGATCGCTTGGAGAATGAGCCGGACAGGACGACACCTGGAAGATGGGGAATGAAGCAAGATGAAGGAGGACAAAGCAGGAAGAACGGGAACGGGACAACATGTCGTCATCGTCGCGAGATCCACTTCCAACCCATAGGACAAAGTGTGGCTTATTTCTTTTGTTTTCTTTTTTTTCTTTTCTCCTTTTCTTTTTCTTTTCTTTTTGACTTTCTTTTTCTCTTTTTTTTTTAAGTAGGTGGCTTCCCTGGTCTAAGATTTACCTAAAGGTAGCAAAAAGAGAATGGTCCAATGACTGGGCTCTGGACAACCTACCTATGGGTTGTTACCCATGATAACATGCCAGCCATATCACCCTAGAAGGTTTATTAGCTACCCAATTTTCGTTAGAACCACCGATTAACGAGTTGGTGACAAGATAGTGTGTAGATGCTTTAAGCTTAAAGTTCCCTCAAATCTGAGGGCGGGTTGATAAGTCATGTACTTATCACCCAAACTTATTTACTCAAATTAAAATAGAATTCAGGTTGGTGAGGACTCGAAAAACAAATTCACATTTTAGTGGATACACAAGCTGATTAAGTCCGAAGACCTGAACGGTCTTCATGTTCAGATCATAATGTAGTATTTCCTAAGATTGAAAATTTTTCTTAAACCCAAGTTCTCTTTCCTAATTCCACCATTTTTTTATATATAAATAAAAGAAAATAAAACAAATCTACAGAGCTGATGAATAAATTCAGAGATGAATATCCACCCCCCCATGCCTATCTAATGCAAAGTCCTTATTGTATTAAAAAGACATAAAATAGAGTGGAATAGAGTAAAAAGCACCTGAATTGCGTGAATGTCGAGTCCGCTCCAAGATAAAACTAAAAAAAAAACTGTATACGTGTTGAATTTAGTGCCTTCAGCTAGGCACACTATACAAAGAAGAGAAATAAAGAATTCATAGGTGCATATCACAATCAGAATAAAAAGAAGAAACCTCTGACCTGCCAGCAGATGTCCACAAATGTGGACCAGATTGTGGTGCAGACCCATACCCCACAATTGAGAATATCTAAGGTTCTAGATAAAAATTACCCAAAACCTAAAATCAGTATGCAAGCGGGGTCGAGCCTGCGATTTATGAGGATGCAACCCAAGACCAAAGAGTCAGGTTACAGAGAATTCGATATCAAAAGGATAATCAATGAATGTGTGCTTGGGTTGAACATCCTCAGAACAAATGTCGTAAGGGTCCTGGTTTGATGTTTTCAGATGAATTGGAACCCTTAGACTTAGTCTTCTATTTCCTCTGAAGTTTGCTTCCCAAATCAGAACTTCCCAGCTTCTATTCTCCTCATTCAGAATGTCATGTTTCGAGACCTTCTGCATATTAATCACCCTGTCTGAAATTTCCAAATCTAAAAGATGTGGCTGAATCAAAATTGACTTGGGTCTAATAATCTCAAAAACAAAATCGTCAATAAGCTCAATGGGGTGTAACTGACAATCAGGACATTGGATTGAATCCTCCAGAAAATGCGATTCTGGATCTATCATGTGAGCCCCAATAAGATCAATTCCCTCAGTTATTGGGCTATCAAATGATCTATCAGATTCCTCAGGCCCAATCGTCTCACAAAATTCGTGTTCTATAAAGTCACGTGAGACTTCGCAAACTGAATCTTCACCATCAGAATCAAAGAAATCAAAATCCGTATTAATGTATGTCCCAAAATCATCTGTCACTTTCTGATCCATGGAGACATACGTTTCCTCGTACCCTGGCTCAAGGATCTCAGGTGAAGAAATTAGATCATCCTTAATTGCTTACTCTAATTCAATCTGGTCAGCCTCGTAACACGTGTACCCCCTGACAGGTGCCTGAGCGAGTTTTGACCTTGGCTCTCCTGAAGGGGGTTCATCCTGGCAATCATCCCACGATTGAACTAAAGCAACCACAAATCTCATTCTCAATTTCGCTACCTTCCCAAGTAGAAACTCACCTGGGTTCTTATCCTTAACATCCTGAAGCCAATCCAACAAATACTTGTTCAAATCATCAATCATCCCAATCAGGGGCTCCAATTTTTCAATGCAAGGTATTGGCTAAACTTCTAAAGACTGTATGGTATTCCTCAAGTTAGCCAAAACCTTATTTTGAACCTGGTTAACCTGAACCAAATGACTTGGTTCAGGGTTGGGTGGGCTTGGGATCAGTGCAGAGGAGTTAACGAATTGAGATTCGTTATACCCTTCCTGATAATAGGTCATTGCAGATTGTTCAAAAGGTGGTGATGACCTAAAGGCAATGTAATCAGAGGATGGGTAAGGATCAGTGTATCCTCCTTGATTGTAGATCATATTAGGTTGTCCATGAAAGGGTGGTGATCTATAATCAATGTGGCTCTGAGAAGGATAGAAATTACAATCATAGTGTTCAGGGTTAGACCCTAAACATAGAGGTCCAAAACTATATCCCCAATCCGAATTATCCCAACTAACTGATGGTTGATTACAGTACAAGTCAAGATAATCGTCATGTTGAGGATAACTCAAAATAGGAGGGAAAGAGCAGGAATGAGTATAAAATGTGGAAGGATTCATGAGAGACAGGAGGAAGAAAGGTGCCCTGTAATACAAGCAATCAAACCTGTCCTTAAGTGGGCTAGCCTAAAGACCTACAGACTCCCAGAACCTATCTTAAGATAAACGATTTGATCTACTTCTATCTGTTAAATCCAACCAGTTAGAAGGAGGGACTGGGGAGAAGGTTCTTCCTTCGTCTTGCGCCTCCGGTTCCTAGTGTACCCCCCAACCACGATCGTTTGATTCAGCTCCCCTAGCTAGACATCAGATTGAACAGTAGAAACAGACTAATCGAAAATAATCTCGTTCTAGGCTCTGAAGAGCGAGTCGAATCCTTAAGGCCAATGTCTACTCTATTTTATTTAGGGCTAGGTTTGAATGTGCTTTGGAATGTGATGGGCCCTTTATCTGGGTTGTGCCCTTAATGATTGATTGATGTGTGTGTGCATGCACAACCAGTGATTTTCAAGTAAGATTATTTTTGATGCGGTGAATTTTAAGGTTCAAATCTTCCTTAGTAGCTTTTAGGATTCAACTTTAGGTATTTTCAAACAAGTTTTGTTGGCACACCAAGTTTTGAAAGCACAGGTGAAGTGTTTTCCTTTGAAACTTAAAAGAATGTGGAGTGCCTGGTGAATCCCTAAGAGTTGAACCTAAGCGGTAGCTACTTGATGAGTTGATTTTAATTGAAGTGGTGTGGCCCAATCAACTCAAACAATTGGCCTGTTGCACCACTTAATTAGGCACACAAGTGATTACCTATTCTGATTTCTACTCAATTATGTGTTTGGATGTGTGTACCGATTCCAAAGATCGATTTACCAGTTGAGTTTGAAAATCAGATGAGGTTGTGTACCTCTGTGAGATTTTTTTATTTTTTTCTTTTTAAATGTAGAGGTTGAGGCGAGTGTGGGTGTCAAACAAACAAACAAAACTAACCTTAGAGTTTTTAAGAACACCTAGGTTGATTGATGTTTGTGTTACAACGTGGTGAAATGGAAACTAATGGGTGGGAGGTGAGGGATAACTTACAGAACCTTCAACAGCACTTTGCTCAATTCTACTCCTTTTGCTCGTCTCAAAAGAATACCTACAATCACAATAAGAAAGGAGAGAAGTAAGGTAAATGATTCGTAAGTTGGAAAACGTGAAAAAAAATCAAAGAGTGTCGCCTCGCCGGCAATGGCGGCAAAATGTTGAAGCTACGAGTTACTATGCTATCGTATTTGATTTTGAAAAGCATGTCGTTGTAGTTTGAAAGCGAAGAACTCATGTTCAACAAATAAAATTTATACCAGAATAGAAATCCTGGGTCGAACTCAGGGAGGCAGACGTTTGATTAAAAATATGCGCTTATTTTATTTGTCACCAAGAAGAATAATTGATTAGAAACTTTCTATCTATTTACAATAAATAGAAGAGAAAGAGAGAGAATATTACAAACAAAAATCAAAAAGAGATGTAGAATGAACATGGAATTCATTATCAAAGAGATTGTTCATTACACTACTCATTACGACTAGAAAGCAGAAAATGATTATACTAAAAAGTAGTAAATCTACTCTACAAAGCATTAAAAAGAATGAAGAGAAATATCCTCCCCGACGGTCGCTTGGAGGTCGAGCCGAACGAGACGATGCCTAGAAGACAGGGAACGAAACAGGACAAAGGAGGATGAAGCAGGAAGAACAGGAACGGGGCAGCACGTCGTCATCGTCTTAGGATCCACTTCCGAAATAGGGGCGAAAATTTGACTTTATCTCTTGAGAAGCATCCCAGGTGTGGGACAAGCTTCTATTGAGCTTTGGAGAGGGAGAGAAGAGAAAGAAGGGATGAGAATTTCGTATGGAGGGGGTCTCCTTTTATAGTTGCAAGGAGTAAGGGCAATTTGGTCTTTTTAATTTAAAAAACATTAATTCAGGACCTTTAGTGACAAATAAATCCATCGCTAAAGGTCCGAACGTAGCCTTCGTAGGAAGCACTCATGCACCCGCTCGCCTCCCGCAAGTGAAATGCTCATTCACGTTCTTGAAATCTCAGTAGTTCGATCGCGAGATCGAACGGCTGAGATGCATCCTCGCCGTGCCTCAACTGTGCGCTCACCCGCGTCTGATCCCGCTTTACACGCGGGTGTCTGATGGAGCGTGAGCACTATCGAGTGCACACGACCACTCGATCCCGATCGAAGGCTCAATTGCACCCCCTCGCCTCGCCTCAGCTACTGCTCCTCAAGGCTCGAACGTGTGCCTCGCCTTCTTGCGAGTGTGTTCGACCAATGCGCTACAAGCGCGTTTGTGTCACGCTTATGAGTTGTGCGCGCGCCCCACAACCGTTGGATGATCATCCAACGGTGGAGAAGCGGCGATCATATTGAAGAAGAGAAGGAGCGGCGGGTGTAGCGGCCAGTTGGGCAGTTGAGATGGCACCACGTGGCGCCATCTTGGCCATCCATCTTCTGGATGATGTAGATGGTGCCACGGTTGTCAGATTGAGTCGATTTTCACGTCGTTAGGCTGCGATCGTCGAGCCAAATCCATTCGTGTGGTCAGATTTGTCATTTGAAATGCAGATTCACACCATCCTAGCCCTTGATCTTCTAGGGTTCCTCGGTCTCTATCTGATGCTACAGATGTCTGATTAGGGCAATCTTGGAGTCTTGAACTCCAATCGTCGCCCTGATCAAATTTGTACAGTTGGATCTTCGATCCGAGGTCCCGATAAAAGTTTTCCCTGTCCCTAAACATAAAAGGAGATAATTAACCTCCATTTTATTCAAACTAATCTAAATGTAAGATGATGCAAGCCATGCAATATTTATAGTATGTAATGCAATTCTATTCTTAAGAACATGCATAAATAGACATCTTATGCAATGTAAACATGTTTACATCACACCCCCATGCCTATCTTTCGCTAGTCCCTAGCAAAAACTACATGTTATTTATAAAAGAATTAGGTTGGATTATTTGGCCATGAGTTATTTTCAATCATTAAGAAAATGTTTACTTAGGATCTGAACTTTCAAAGACACAACAGTGCCTGGGTATCTGCCAAAATGCAGACTGCCTCAAGCCCTCACCTTATTCAAAGAAAATTTTCTTTTTCTCTTTTTCTTCTTTTCTAATTTTTTTGGATTTTCAAGTTTAGGGTTTAAGAGTGGCTTTCTACGGCCATTCAACTCACCCAAGATTTAATGAGAACCCTAAGTTCTAAGCATCTTATTGTGAATGTGATAGACTTGTTGATCGGCAGTTAAAACGAACTTCGGATTTCTACGCCTCTAGGTGACCTTAAAAAGAGAATTCTGCCTAAAGGTGTATCTTTACAACTGGTAGCTTTCTCCCTACTTTTATATTTATGGGGTCAACACAAGGGTGAATCCAGTGTATATCTCCTCGGTATATTCTACTTCTCCGCTTCTTCCTAAGTGTTTTGGGAATTTACAATGCATTTGTTGAGCTGGGTTTTTGGACAACCGGTCGATGAGCTGTTGCCACTGACAACTTGCCGGCTATACTCGTGCAACAAAGTGTGGCTTATTTCTTTTGTTTTCTTTTTTTCTTTTCTTTTTGAGACTTCATCAAATAGGAGTGCACGAGCTTCGTGAGAGGGGGGTTGCCCCCTATGTTCGTGGGTGATAAGCCCTGAGCACAAATCACTTATATGCAACTTCAAGTAGTTTGCAGTGAACGATGTGGGACTAATCCCACTACTGCTCATTGCATACGCCAATAGTTGGTGGATTTGAGGAATTGGGCCAGTAGCTTTGGCCACCTTGCATGATTGAAGGCCTAGAGCGCGTCAGCACCTGGAGCCGCTTCTATCTCACACTGTAGCTGGGCCAATGCCAGTCAGAGATGATCGATCAGAGAAGGAGAAGATGGTGGCGGCGGCAGAAGATTGGTCATTGACTCGTCAACAACCATAAGAAAGCACTATTGTCAGGTTTTTATCAACAGCAACAATACCAAAAATATGGTCATCGACTACCGGTTCATACTAAAAAGGGTTTTAAAAGGTCTTTGAAGAGCCCATATTTGTGGGCTAATTAGTTACTTAAATGGCTAGGAATTAGATTAATATTGGCATATAAATAGCATACAATAAGATGTAAATAGATTAGTATATTTATTCATTTATTTGCATATTTCATGCATTGCATTCATACCTAGAATTCATTTAGAATAGAATGCATTAGAATAGTTAATATTTTAGGTTGCATTACATGCACTATTTTATTTCACATTTCTTTTAAGGGCTTATAAATAAATAACCCTCATTTAATTACTTATTACATCTTCGTACAGTAGGAGTCGCACCTCTCCGACGAGACATTATTTGAAAATCAAGGTGACAGCAAAGAAGAGCGGAGGAAGTGGATCTAAGCATTCCTCTTTCCTCTGTTTCTCTTCTCCTAAAGCTTTAAAAGAGGAGAGGAAGCCACAAAGCTGGACAGGTCGTCACCCCCGATCCGCTACTGTGCAAAGAGTCGAGCTCTCTTCCATTCCACCACTGCTGGCCTCAACCACAAGCACGAGTCCACACCACCGCAAGCAAGCAAGGTGACAAATTGCTGTGCCACCATTGGCTTGTGCAAATAACCATGAGCACCTTAGCGTGCACTACCACCATCACCAACACCAGCAACCACCAACATAACCACGCGACAACAACCATCCCCGCTCGTTTAAGATGTCTGGAAATGTTCCCAGATGTCTAATCTCCCAATAGCCACCCAATCTTCTTTTTTCTTCTTCCTCAGTTTCTTTCCACAAAATCCAACATAACCCATCACCTCTAATGCCAACAAACCCACCAGCCGTCACTCCCATCCTCACTGTGTGTGCTCTCACACCTATGTGCAGCACCAGCAACGTGCAGCACGCCTCCGCCCGCACCTACATGCGCTGAGAGTACACCTCTGCCACCCCCACGCAGCCCTCAAGTGGCAGTTCGTGTGCCCGGCTGCACAGCCTGCGCACCCCTCACTGCGCCTCTACCTGCCCAAGCAGCTTCCTGCGCACATCTCCAGCGCACACCAGCCCTCATCTTCAACCCACGCGCGTAGAGCACACGCTGTTCCAGCAACTCCACCTGGGCGTAGAGCACGCGTCCTCCAGCACCTCCGCCAACCTGCAGCAGCTCCACCTGCGGCTGAGCTCAGCAGCACCCGCGTGCACCCACACGACCTGCGTACGTCCTTGCTGACCCCCGCCCTCGCCTCCTCGCGTGCGTGCCTTCACAAGCGCCAGCCTACAGCAGCAATAGAGTTGTAGCCACCGTCTTCCACCGTCGCTCCTTTCCTCGTCATCGCCGCCTCCAACCACCATTGGCCACGAGACCACCACCACCGAATAGCCCTCGGCCCACTTGACCTTTGGCTACAGCCTCGCCGTCGGCCTTCGTCTCCTCCTCGCGCACGGATAAGGGGAAGCCATTCCCCTATTTTGCTACAGTAGCATAGGTATTAGTTATTAAATCATTTGCCATTGCCAATCCAAAATTTTTCATTAAATGGAATAGATATATTATGTGATTTTATGCAAACACCCCTCCACTTTCACACAAATGCAATTTCAACATAACTTATCATTGTTATCTTGATTTAAAGGCAAATTTGGCTTGATTTCTTGATAAAATCAAGAGTGAACTTTCATTTTTGATATTAACAAGTTTAATTAGGCAATTGCCACCCTGTATACATGACCCGCTCCTAAGTAAGTGGTTATTTTAATTACTTTGATTAGTCGATTTGCCACCACTTTAAAATACAACGACAAATCATCTTAATCATCTTATTTGAAAGCGAAAAGCGACTTATCAGTTATCATAGTATATGTCACAAATACAAACCATTGTCATGTCAATTTTATTTATATACTTAATTTTTACTGGTTTATTCCAGGTCGTTTACTGGGAGGCAGTTATTGATATACATCACTGTCTAAGTCTAACAATATTCCTTAATTCCAAAAAGATTGATTTTATATACAAGAATGAATGAATGAATCAAAGAATCAAACAATGAATCAATTATATAGAAAAGAATGAATTAGAAATAATTCTAATGCTTGAAAACAATTATATACAAACAAGCATCAAAAATCATATATAATTACTCTATATTATTTATTTACAACTAATAATAATACCTAGCTATAGGTACAAAAATAAGTAATAATATGTACCATACTAACTTAACTTAACTTACTAATATCTACAGTAACATATAATCTACAGCGACGTATAAAAGTGTCACTAAAATCCTAAAAAACTATATACATAAGCTAAAGTAAAAACTATTATCTATACTAACATATAATACTATGTACAATGACGAACAGATCCATCACTAAAGCTATCTTTTATTAATAAACATAATAGCTCAAACACTACTACTATATTCTAAATATACTTATATTTATATACTATATATATATACAATATATATCTTATATATATACAGATGCACATGCACACACACTATGCTCACAATACACAACACACACGCACTAAACACACAGACACTCAACTCACGCAAACATTAAGGCACAGAGTCACAATCACTTAACACACAGCATACATGCACACACATAGGTCGAGAAACTCAACACTTAGTCACATTCAAGCCCTCTTTCATCTTAAGCCTTCATTACTATTTATCGTAATTGGCAGGCAGCCTTTTCGAGGGATACACAACACCCATAAGGGTGGGACCAAACCTCTACTAAGGCCGCCCTAATCCTAAATTAGGTGCGTTAACCACATTTTTGGCTCATTACTGAGCCTAATAATATCCATGCACAATGCACAGCTCCCAGCCGTACATCGTACTCACATAATTCCATACCAAATGCTCATTCATGTTCAAAGGGATAGAGAAGAGTATAGTGATATGTTGCACCCAGCGCACATGACGACTGCTGAAGAGGAAAACACAAAAAACATATATGTCACTTCAAAACCACCAATGTGGCGCTATTTGAAGTGCCTTCAGGCGCTGCAGCTCCAGCGCACCAGCATGTGAATTGCTTGATTTGGCCCTCAATTTGAGGGTCCAAATTAGTTCCTATTTTAAATTAAAATATATGGTTGTAAAGCCCTTATATAAGGCTATATAATTATATAATTTATTTACAAAAATAATTAATTTTACTATATAAATAAATTAGCTAAAGTTTACAAATATACACATTGGTTTATATGTTTATTTCTTAATTAACATATAAATTACTTAAATAATGGTCCAATTGACTTAATTCAGTATCAATATACATGTTAAATTATTTTTATTGAATTTTACAAGTTTTATTTTAATTTATATATAGTTAAATTTACATATCATGATGTTTTACAAATAAATTAGATACAAATAATATAATACAGTATAAATATAGTTAAATTAGTTCTAAATACTTAAAATAATATAATACAACTATACAATATAAGATACTTCAATAATAACTTAATTTATTAATTTATTTTAATTTAAGTTAGTAAACTACTTCATAACTTATTAAATTACTTATTACTGTATAAATATAATTAAATTAGTTTGCAAGTATTCTAGTATACATAATAAGTATATAAATATGTATGTATAGTATCATTGATAAATAAGTTTATTTATTAGGGTTTATATAATTTTATAGCTTATAGTACATATAAGATAATATAATTAATAGATACTTATTTAATAAAGTTATATATAATTAAATTTACTCTAAATACTTAATTTATACTATAGAATACATACATAAGTTATTTACATAGTTTATACACATATTATACACTACATACATAGTTAACTTAGTAAATAACTTCTATATACATGTATATACATAGAATATAGAGTATTTTTTGGTATTTCTCGAGTTTTTCTAATTTTTTTTATTTTTATATATATAATAGAGGTAGGGGAAGAGTGAGAAAGAGAGAGATAAGAAGAATAGCATGTTTTTGAAGTTAATGTCTTTTATTAAGTTCCAAGGTAGACTAAACCGTCAGCTACTATGTTTTACCAAGTTTGGGGTTCGGAATATCTTGAAACTTGCCACACATTTAGAAATATACTTATTCTTACTTGCTACACCTTTTTTTTTTGGAATTTTTTAATAGTTTTTATTTATTTACAAAACTAACACATTCAAGACCTAGAAGGGGTTTAGACATAAGAAGCTAAGGCCTAAATGAGGGTTGTGAGGTATGGAATGTTAGTGTAGGCATTCAGAATGGTTCGACTAATTATATGAAAGATGTGCAAGCAATTAAACATGATTTTCATTTCATTTTTCATTAATTTTCAATGTTTGGATAGTTGAACACATATATAGCTGACAGAAGAGATTTAGAACTGAAATCAAGTCATTCAAATGCAATCTAAAGATCATTTCATGTACACGAATGCTTGTACAAAGTGTATACAACAAGTAAAACATGTCAGCCACTTCGAATTCCAATTCCCAGCTATTTCCCAATGAAATCAGATTACTCATCAGTACTGCTGCAGATGCAGCAGTAGAAGAAGCCACAGTAGCAACAGTAGCCATAGCTGCTGCTTGATCAATCAGCTGCTGCCATCAACAGCTCTTATGCCTTCATCCATGCATCTTAAAATTCATTTCAAAGGCTAATGTGCAACCATTTCTTAATTCCAGCATCCTAACTTGGATTTCAGATGTACAACAATCTTAAATCAGACTTAAGATAGTCTAATCAAGGATCAAGAGTATCCAAATCAGGAGTACATTGTGTCTGAAAATCATTTTGCAATCAGAGAAGAAAGTCTGAAATCATCTTTATAAAATGGAATTTCAATCCTCTTTGCAAACCTTGCTAATCCTCTTTCAAAAACTCTATAGAATCTCAATCACAACCTCCATTATAAAAATCATAAAAGTGGATATAGGGAGGGTGAAATGTCACCCCAATTGGGCTTTTGCTTTGGGTCTTATGATTGATCAAGACCTGTTGGGTCCATGCTCCATCTCAAATCAGGGAGACTAATTCTCCTTGATAGAACTCTCCAACATAGGGTTGAAATTAGGTATATGCTCATCCACAATTAGAACAAAGCTCAAAAACATTAGAATCCTTGCATACATCAAAATAAAACCCATTAAATCTCAAAAAGCTTGATTAAATCCGATAAAGCCTCAAATGAATTTCAAATCACCGATTTGAGCATTAAGCACCATTTTCAACAAGATCGAGTAATTTGAGTTGTGAATTATGATCGGGAGTTCTTTGTGGAATTGCAAAATGGATGGGAGACCCCCTAAAGTGATTTTTGGTGCTAATTTCAAATTTGAGAACCAAGGTTCTCAGGTATGAAATTAGACCTTAATGTATGGGTGATCAGTGAAAATAAAATCGAGGAAAGAAGAAGGCGATCAAACGAATGTACAGAGAGATTATGGTGATGATGATGTGCATGAGAGTCTCTGATCTGAATTGATCAAAGAGATGAGGATTGTAGCTAAATTATCCTACTTCTAATCTAATCTAACAATCAATTATCTACAAAGCAATAAAACTATACTAATTCTACTCCTAGAAAGCATGTAAATCTATCTAATGGGAAGCAGGAGGTGTCCAAGGTCACCCGCCGACGGCTAATGACGATGAAAGGGGAGGAAACCCATCAGCTGATGAAGGTGATGTCCAAGAGCCAATGGTCAGCAGCTGGAGGCGATTGAAAGGGGGAGGAAAGACTGTGCTGTCACTGCAGACCGACAAAATTAAGGTGAGTGGAGCTGAGGGCATGGAAGATTGGGACCACTCAGGGGGAGGGGGTGATCCAGGTGTGTGCACGAGCTAAGAGAGTGCTTAAGTAGAGTGATCAGTTGATTAGGTCACCTCGCGGTGGGATTTACAATTAGGTTAGGGACGATAAGGATGAGAGGAGAGTATGCATGAAATTTTCAAGTCAAATCATGGCTGCTAGATGGGATCTAGGGGTAGAGGTGAAGCCACATGACAAATCACGTGAAGCTTCAATTGGAGAAGAGCCGCAGATCAAGAGGATGGAATATTGAATGGCTGGGATTTCACCTGTTCTTCATGTGAAAAGTGCACCAAAAGGTGCACCGTTCCCAGTATCTATTGGGCAAATTACAGCAATGGTCCTCAAATGAAATGGTAGGATTTTTGTAAAGAGACCCATAAGTGGTATAAAAGCATTATAGAGCTGTCCCTGGAATATTACAATCAAGTTCCTATGGCTATCAAATGAGTCCCTGGCAAGTTTTCTAATGAATGAAAGGTTATATATGAATTTAGGTCTTTTCTATTAATTCTCACACTTAACCCTTTCTTTGTGTTAATTTGGTAGTGTTTAACCTAGTTTCTAGTTTAACTTGAGCATTTTAGCTATGATGAGCCACACCTCATCCAAGATGTACGGTGAAACCTGAAATCCACGAACACAGGCTCTAGTCCCCAATCAGAGAGCTCAAAGGCATCGCCAGTGTGTGAGGAGTGTAGTGGTGGTGTTTGTTTGGTGAGTGCGTGCGTGTGGAGGGCTGATGGAGTCAAAGAGGGTGAACGGAAGAGGATGATTTTAGTGGAAGTGTTGAGTGTGTGAAAGGAGAAATAAAGAGAGGGCTTTTGTGCGGAGGCCTGAAGTAGAGCTTTTGGGAGTGTTATGGGGTAATTTGGTGGTCGGATGTGGTTCGACAACCACACCGGAGGTATGCCGGACTTGGAGGAGATAGAGGGGGAGAGAAGTGGTTGTCAGTCAAAATAATAAGATGAGGAACTAATCCTAGTCTAGAGAAGGAGAGAGAGTTTGAGATCCTAGCTAACGGACGAAAGGGAGGGAAAGGCACCAGCTGTGATTGGCTGGCGCAGGAGATGGTGAAAACTCCGATGGGAGAAAATGGTGAGGAAGAAGGGTCTAAGGGCTCTTGATTTGCCAGTCAAGGAGAGGAAGGAGAGGAAGACAATCCCTCTACCTATCATATGTGTCAAAGGGAGAAAACGGAGGTTGGAGAAGCTCACTGGAGCTACAATCGAAGGCAGTCGAAGGGAGAAGGTGAAGAATTAAGGCCTTAACTGAGCTAGAAAGGATAGTTGAAGCTAAGGGAGTTCTTAAAGAGGTGTCTTAGCCTCTGATCTACACGAAATCAATGTGATTCCCTTGCAAAATTCGCAAGGAATTTTCACTAAAAATTATGGGTTCACTAGGGTTTTAGGAGGTGAATTAGTGTTTGGGATTAGGTTCATCAGATTAGGAAACTCCTTAAGAGCAATCCCTCCAAATTTGGAGGGAATTGGCTTCGATTTGTGGGAGGAAATCTCCCTAGATACCTGCTGCAGATGCATTCCCACTACCAATGGTGGCAGAAACCTAAGCACGAAAGTGATGACAAGTTAGGGACCTATGTGTAAGAGATTTCGAAAGCTGGGGGTCTGACTAAGAGAAATAGAGATTTAAGGGACTGAGATGCAAACTAAGTCAAGATAAACTTTGATTGGGCCCAAAATTTGGCCTTAACCTAATTTAGATCCAAGAAATCTAATGGTGAAGTTGGATTTGAGTTTTAACCATGTTTGACTATAAAATTTGCACAGAAGCCCAAATTAGAGCAAAATCCCATCTAAGACTCTATTTAAGGTCAAAGTGGGTTTAGATGGTCAAACCAAGGGTATCAAACCTCTCAGGATATTTTTGTATAAATTTTAAGAGGTTCAGATGAATTTAATCCTGACCAGAACCTCTTTAATTCAAACAAGCCTGAAATTAGGATTTTGTGTTCTGATTTGATTTTTGAAACGTGTGAAACCCCGTTTCTATCTATATGGAGCCACATTTTGGACTTTAATGCTCATTTGACCTTTAATTAACCACTAAGAAATCTCGTGGTTACTCTGCATTCATGATATGATGTTAAAACTGCAGAATTATCCCTATTTTAGTGTTTTCTCCTCAGAATGGATTTTCATGGAATTATGGTCTTCAGGCAATTATGTAGGAGCATTTGTCTCTTGATTCTAACTAATTAAAACTAGTTTGGCTCATGATGGTATTACCATCACCTCGTCCGACATTGTCAATCAATTGATCTGGAGAGGGATGTTCACGACATGGCAATGACATAGGGACGAGGGTGGAAGGGGAAAAGGTTCTTAAGTGTAGATTTACTTAAAAAGAATGCCCATGTTTATAGCTAAAAAAAAAACTAGATCTAATTGAAAAATAGGAGAATGGACAAAGGGAGGGAAGGGTTGCGTTGATTTGAGGAGAGGGAGAGGAAAGGGATGGTGGGAGTAGGAGATGAAGGCTGACCTTGGAGGAGGGCCGACGTGGTGGTTACCGAAGAAGAGTGCATGCAACTCGAGGAGAGAGATTCAAGTCGATGTTGAGGATGTCAAAGGTGAACGAAGCAAGGTCATAGGTTAGTCCACGGAGAGGATAGTGCAAGCGAGCGAGGACGGTGCAAGCGAGCGAGGAGGTGGTTGCAAGTGACGAAGCAGAGAGGACATGATCGATGATGAGGATGGGGAGGAGATAGCCGATGACGAGAGAGAGGGAGAAAGAGGAGAAATACACAGGGGTTTTCAGGGGTAGGGTTTTCGAGGGGGCAAGGGGAAGGGTTTGCTTTTTTGTGGTGGTGGGTTTTGGGGGGGGAAAAGAACATGTGCGAGAATGTTTTCACCAAAATAAGTTCTCAAAATAGGGAACGTTTTAGAGTAGGGAAGTAAACCCTCTTTGATTTTATTGTAATTTCGATTTTGCGATGGTATATTAGTGTCTCAATTTTTATTTTTTTAATTTTTTGATAAACTACCACAAAAAGATATCAACTTTGCAACAGTAGCATTTACTGTCATTAGTGTTTGTCCCAAAAGACATGTTTTCTTGTAGTGGCACTAATCACCCTCCACCCCCCCTGTTAGTGCATATTTTCATTTGGTTTCATAGTAGGTGCTCATGACTTTGGTGTAACTACCTACCAAGGCCCAATAGAGGGGAAAATCATTGCCACCAGAAGAAGCGAGGGACAATCCACCACCAGGTCAGCACTCTTTGAAGGTATGAATTTTTTTATTGGAAATTAAGAAAAAAAATGCAATTGTAGGAAAACTTTGCCATATGGGAAAAATGCAAATTCCCATATGATATTTTGGAAAGACCCACACAAGGATGCACGAAAGATCAAATTAAAGAACTGAACCTCAACACAAAGGCTATGAGTGCGCTATATTGTGCACTTACCCTGGATGGGTACAGCCATGTGTTGTAGTGTACAATGGCCCACAAAATATGAAGGACCTTGGATATCACCCATAATGGCACAAGTAAGGTAAAAACCTCCAAAATAAACTTTTGTCTTAGGAATTCGAGGCCTTCTCAATGAAGGAGAATGAGAAACTAAAAGAGATGTATACAAGGTTCACCTTGATAGTAAACAACCTAAACTCCTTAGGAAAGACCTTCATTAAAGGAGAACTTCAAGAAAAATTGTTGCATTCCCTTCGATTAGAACAGGAACAAAAGGTGGCAGCCATCGAGGAAGCACATCAAATTGAGAACTTAATATGGATGACCTATTGGGAAACCTCATGACATACGAGAACAAGATGGAGCGAAAGAAACTCAAGAAAAGTACATTAGAGACCAAAAAGATGACACTGGCTTTCAAGGCAGACACTGAAACTAAGGTAAGCTTGGATGACAAAGATTTTGTTTTACTTGCTAAATGTTTCATAAGTTTTTCAAGAATAGAAAGGACGATAAAGGGGAAAGGAAGGATTCAGAACCACTGGTGTGCTACAATTGCAAAAAGAGAGGGCACATGAGAAAAGATTGGCCACTCTTGGAGAAAGATGAAGACAGGAAGAAAAAGAACATCAAAAGCTCAAACAAGCCAAAGCAATTTAATAAGAAGCATTCCAAGCCACTTGGTATAATTCAAGTTCGGAAGAAGAATAAGAAAATGAAGACTCAACCGAAGAAACCACTTGCCTTGGTTTCATGGCAATTGAAGATAGAACTAGAAGGAAGATGACAATGATGAGGTACCATCTTTTACTATTAAGGATTACAAGATGTATTTAATGAGCTTTATGAACTTAGTAGATTGATAAAACTTGAGAATAAGAAACTAAAGAATTCATGTAATTCTCTTAAGATTGAAAACTATGAACTTGTAAAAGAAAGCACAAATCTTGTCATAGATAAATACATTCTTGAAGAGAATGGTTCTTTGAAAATGGAAATTTCCTTACTTAAAGATAAAATGCGTTTTATTGAAAATGATACCTCTAGTCTCAAAGAAAATCCAATAAACTAGTTGGTGACCTTGCTAAGATTGTTAATGGTAATACAAAAGTGCATGAAAACAAATCTAGCTTGGCACACACTAAGAAAAATTTTTGTGCACTAAAGCCAAGATGATGAAATTCAAGTAGACATGAACTCGGATGAGAAACACTAACACAAAAGGACCAAAAAAGTGAACGCACTGACGTGCATTCACGAGCTCACTGATGCGCATTCATGCGCTCACTAGCACATGCTACGCTATGCGTCCCCTGCAAGCACCTGCTCACGCTCACACACGTCGCCTCTCCTTTGTAGCACCAGTGCCATTGTGTGCATTGGACATGTGCTTGTCCATGCACGCACCTTCACTTCATGCTCTCACTTACACCTTGCCTCCCATGCTTACGCATTGACTGGTGCTTCACATGCATCGACACACGCTTCCACCCATCGACCGATGCCTCACCCCAACATCGACTGGCAGTCGAACACCCCTCCTGCGCATTAGGCGTAGGCCTTCACTCCATGTGCACGCACTTCCCACACCTCCACCACACTCCAAACATGCCTTGATTGCAAGAAGAAATGGAGCAAGGGGAGAATCTCCTCTCTCTCTCTCTCTCTCGATCTTTGTGCCATTAGGAAGTGTTAATGAGGTGGATTAAGGATGCTAACACCTCTTTATAGGCTAAGGTAACCTTAACTAGGTTTAGAGGGTGATAAATACATAATTTATATGTATAAGTTATGTTAGTTAAATAGCCTTTATATATAGTTGAATTGTAAATAAAGGCATTTTAGGCATTATTGCATCTTAGGACTAATTGAGCATTCTAGGGTTAAGTCATGCATCTTAGGTTAAGTTATAGTCTAATTCTAATAATTTTTTTCCTATTTGAAGGAGTTGAGGAGTCACTTCATTGCTTGAAGAAAGTAAGAGCCACTATGCCAAGGACCAGGAGGACACCCCATCCAAAGACAACGTACACCTTTATCCTAAAACCTAACCAAGCCTAAACCCTAACCTCACACCACAAAATCCATGCCCACTAGCTCTTCCAAGCCTTTGGTTGACTCTTTTTGAATCCCCTATTCTCCCTTGATTTATCCTCCCGTAAAATCACATAAAATCCTAGGAAAAATCTCTACCCAACAAACCCTAAAACCAGCCCCAAATCGCATCCCCTATCCTTTCTCTTAAACCCTTTAGCCAACCACCTTAACCCCTCCATCTCCACCATCCATCTACCATCATATGGTCCACATTGATGATCCTAACCCTACCTTCCCAACCTATCCTAGTCGTCCATCCATACCTACCATCCAATGGCCTAAATTAGTGATCCTAAGCAACTTATCTCCACCCACAATTCCCCTGCACTTCTATAAAAGTCTCTCCTCTTCCCCATGTAAAGGGAGGACCCCCTTTGGGGCATCTAGAGTCATTTCCCTTTAGGCCCTTCTCTTTAACTTAGGTTTCCTCCACTCCCTCTCCACCCTCATCTTCTTCTTGAAGTCTCTGAATCTTCTACAAGCCTCCTCATCATATGTGGCTATTGATAGGCTTCTCCACCTCTGTCATGAACTCGCTCGCTTCATCGACTCATTTCTTATAACATCTCTCTTTGTACTTCTTATTTCTATTTGTAATCCTAGTTGTAGCACATTAAACATTTTCATTTGATATCAATAAAAGACTATTTTCCTTCCTAGCATTTTCTCTCTTAGGGTAGCTTTTAATTGTTTTACTTCATTACTTTTACTACTAAAAATCCCAAAAAAAAATCAAAGATATACAAAACCCAAAGAAAAAAGTAGTTCTAGTTCTAATTCACATCAACTCTTTTCTCGCTCAAACTTGCACCAACATTTTCCAAAATTCATTCTAACCAACCCAAATCTCCAAAAATGACCATATTTTTTACTATTGGTAGGATTTCAAGTCTACTTTCACACTAAATTTGGGGGCCTAACTCTATCGATATTATTACAATTCGCATAGTAGTATGGGTCAATCTTCCAAATAGAATGATAAATTTGACTTCCTTGGATTTTCATGAATTGTCTACTCATTCAAATCATGCAAAATTTGTTACATCTTTTAGCCTTTTCAATCAAAATTCTAAATTAAAATTGGTTGATTTTTCTGAGGTCTGTAGCTTTAGGTTTTAGATATTGCATCCAAGAAGGGTCAGATCTACCCTTTCTACCCTAATCTCATTACAAAAATCCAAAAGAAAATAAAACAACTTTAAAAATCTCATTAAAATCCATGCTCTCCCGGTATTAGTCAGGAAGCAATCTAGACCATTTGCCTCCCAGAGATGGACTTGGACTCTCGTTTATTACATATTATTTGCTCAAAGTTTAGTACAAATTTAAAAGTGATCATGTTTTTCCTGCGCTACAATGACATAATTAACACTTAGCGGATTGCGATGATTAGGGGTTCAAAGAGCAAAATACCCCTCCCATATTGGTCAACTAACTAATAATCCTGCGACGTGTATTATTCGGGTACCTTTTTCTATGAGTCTTTTATTTTTGCGAAATTTGTTTTGTTGGAAAGCTTTCGAGGAGGGG
This sequence comes from Thalassia testudinum, assembly GCA_037157565.1. Taxonomy (NCBI): domain Eukaryota; kingdom Viridiplantae; phylum Streptophyta; class Magnoliopsida; order Alismatales; family Hydrocharitaceae; genus Thalassia; species Thalassia testudinum. The sequence goes on along the minus strand of JAZHRO010000073.1, from coordinate 105,588,928 downwards.
AATCTAATGATACCAAATATGATACTATCCATGTAAATTTTCCTTGAGATTTGACTAGAGTGGAACAAAACTCTCATTTCTTCATTTTTGGGCTACGCTAACTTGATTCGCACCTAACGCGCGTGCAAAGTGTTTGTTTATTTTTTTTTTGAGAAAAAAAGTGTTTGTTTAATTATGCCATTGTAGTATACGTTTGCGACGTCGGTTTTAATTTAAGAAGTGGAGTTGGTGAGTCCAAGTGTCGAACCAAGGAAACGTAAAATCGAATTATTTTGTTGCTTTAGCTGTCACAAGAATGAGTGGTTTGCTTGCTTGCGAGAAAACGTGAGAGAGAGAGAAAGTAGGGTTAGAGATCGTGTTTAAAATATGCTAAGCATCAAGAGGATATAAGCTACAATATATGCAACTTTCATCAACATATAGCAACCAATTAAAGTGTGTTTACAACTACAACAATAGATGAAAGCTTAAGCAAGTACAATGTAAACTAAAGTAAAGAGAGAGTGTGAGGAGTCAAGGTGGCCACGGCAGTGGAGGGAGGCTCCGTCAATGGCTTAACAACTCCAAGGCTGGTATGGAGTATTTAGTGGAGCTAGAAGAAGGCTAGAGTAGCATGGAAGGTGTGTGTGCATTTAATGCCCTTAAATGGGGTGGTTGGGAGGGTTTATATAGAGAAGAGGGGTTTCTAAACTAAGAGCTTTAGCAACTTCTGGGACATTGCTAAACCCATTCCAGAAACATCGATGAAGCTCCTCGCCTGCCGGTCCAAGCGCACATACGTGCTTCCTTCGCCCGCGCAATCTGTGTGCATGCCACATGAACTGCTCGATGGATGATAGGACAGTCAAGAGTTCACGTGGGCGCGTGTTGTGGATCCGCCTTGAGCTTGCGTGGGCTATGGTGCGCATCCAGAGCACCACGTAGCTGCCATCCGCACCGCTCGACGTCGATCGGACAGTCTGAATTCCCCACAGTGCGCACTAGGCAAGATTTGAGGCGCAGCGAGAGTCGAACACTCGCCGCTGATTGCGAGTGTGAGCATTTAACCGCTACGCTGCCTCCTCGAGTTGGTGCAGTGGCGAAGTTAGGCGTGCGCAATGTCAACCGTTGGATGGAGATCAATAATCAGATCTTGAAGCTCCTTGGATGCGCTAGGGGTGTGGTGTTGAGCTCGTGGATCCTTAGCCGTCCGATGAGGAACGTGCAGCTGAGATCGCATGAGGAAGAGAGAGGTCGGTAGATGTGGGCAGGCGCCACCACGTGGTGCGTCATGGGCCATTGATCATCAGATCAACAACCAGAACTTCTTGGGCTGGTCGAGGGAGCTCCGGATGTCGGATTTAAGTCCGTTGGACTCCATTCGTCGATCTGAATCCATCCGTACGATCCAATTGCTCATCTAAGGCCTGTTTCAACATGCACTTATAAATATGACCATTACACATTGATTTATAAGCAATCTTAATTTGCAATGCATGCAGTACTCCCATGCCCATCATGGTATGTTATTAGTGCGCATATATCCCCAAAATTAACCCCAATTCATGGAATTATCATCATTGAATGCAGAGTTATCAGCACCTAACAAGTGCCAATGAGTTTGACTTTGCATGCTTAGTCTAAATTAGGGCTCAAGTTTGGATTTTAGGTCATAACAACTTCTTTGTTGACAAATCTATCCCCTCAAATTAGTCAAGACTCAAACTACAAACCTACCATTATCACTTAAGTAGTATAAACATACTCACTAACTGAACTACCCAACGGGCTCTATCACTAGATACTTACGTCAAATTATTTGAAGAATTTTACAAATATTTGATTTAAACGTAACTTCAAAACGTAAAAGAATCCTACATTTTTTATCTTCCTTTTGTTTCCTCCTTTTTCCTTTCTTGATCTCAATTTCTTTTTCACTCTGACTTCTCCATGAATTCTTGTAATGTTCCTCTCTTCCTCCAATCAAACTACTCTCTTTATATTAGTTCCAACTCCCATTCTCATCCTCCTTCTATCTCAACCCTGTCTCTCTCTCTCTCTCACCCCCTCATCTCTATCTTATCCACCTTATTTTTATACCAATCTCTCCCAGCACCTCATCCGTATACTTATCTCTCGATTGCCATCTTAACCCCAATCCACTTCATCCTTATCCATATCTATCTTCTTGGTTCCATGTGTTAGATTTGAGAGCCTAATTGCATCAATTGGGATGCAATTGTTATATGGTAACGTGGGAATTCATGTTGAATTTAGTGAGATGTGGGAGAGGTTTTTAGTTCCATACTAGAAGTGGACAAACCTCTTGGTGGGTGTAAAAGGCTTCTGCCTCCTATGGCTTATGTAGCAAAGAGTGAAAGGTGGGGCTAGTGACCATGCACACATGCGTGCGTGCCCTGCCCCCACCCCAACTCCGGCTTGAGCTCAGGTGAGAATCAATTTGTAACTTGGAACTTCGACTCTCTTGCTACAAATTTTAATCTTATTATTTTGACCAGGATTGGTTGATCAAAATGTAAAATTGATCAACCAATTATTTTGGTCGATTAATGAATTTAGTTTGGTTGATCAATTGGTTTGGTTGACCAAATAGTGAAGTTTGATCAACCAATTGTTTTGGTCGGTCAATGTATTTAATTGGTCGATCAATTGCCATATTTCCATAAAATGGGAATTTCCCTAAACGTCTGATCGTGGGCTCTATATAAGGGCCATGAGAGGACTCTCATTTGACACACAACAAGAGCAGAAAAACTCTCTCCACTCTCTGCTCTTTTCTCTCGTTCTTATCTCTCTTTCTTAGTGCGTTTATTCAATGTGAGATTGGTAGAAAAATCTCCAATCACTTTTATCGATCTTGTACAAGGAGATTGAAAGATCCATGAGAAGTTTTGGTTGATTAAACCATTCAATTGGTAGATCAATCGGAAATTTGGTTGGAAACCAAATTGCCTTAGCTTCATTCTCCTAAGGCGATTTTCGAGGACTTCCAAGATCGGAGTGCGTCGAATGTTGGAGGTGAATCGTCGTATCCTCGGAGGAATTCGTCAAATCCCGACTCACCGGTATTGTGGGGAGCGATACCTTCTCTAAGGGAAGTCCTTAATGGGCATTTCGATCGTAGTAAGATCCAATCCCTTCTTGTTTTATTTATTTGTATTATTGCATGTTATTTGTTCTTTATTTTATTCTCGATCTTGCCAAATCATGTTTAACTTACTATTTTTAATCTATGCGAAAATGTTGGAAATGCATATGTTTTTATTTATTTATTTCCTATATGTGTTTATTTCAAAAATCATAGAGAAGGTATCACCTAGATCTAAAATATTTGGGATGTCAAAAATGACTTTTAAATCAAGTGTAGACTTATCTAATATGCCCGAGAAATTTGGTGGGCAAAATTTCAAGCATTGACAACAACTCATGAGAATTTGGTTGACCACCATTGGTTTGATCTCGACCTTGGAAATCGATTGCCTGATTTTGGATAAGAAAAAACCCACTGCTAAAGGCCAAAAGGTGGTGGATGTGTAGAATGAGTGCAACCGTATTTGTCATGGTTGCATCTTATTGGCATTGTCCAATGTGTTATTTGATTTATACAGCACATCCACATCCACTACAAAGGAGCTATGGGAGGAGTTAGACAAGAAGTATAATACTGAGGACCTTGGTATTGAAAAATACTCTATCATAAAATTCCTTAAATTCCAAATGGATGAGGGTAAATCGGTATCGGAGCAGGCACAAGAATTTCTGTTATTGCTCTATGGTTTAGTAGAGGTTAAAATGAAGCTTTCTGAGAAGTTTCAAGTCATGTCTATCATTGAGAAATTTCCTAAATCTTGGGAGGACTTCGGGATGACTCTTAAGCATAGGAAGGGAAAGATTCTTCTTGATGACTTGATGATAGCCATTGCTATTGAGGAAGAGCATAGGAAACAGCAACCTGTAATGCCTGTAATGTCTAAGGTAAATGTCATGACGTCTAAGGGAAAGGAGAATAAAAATAACAACAATAAAAACAAAACGAAGGTCAAATCCAAGATCCAGAAGAAATCCAAGAATAGACCATGCTGACACTATGGGTAGGTTGGGGCATTGGAAGAAGAATTGTTCTTCTAATAAAGCTCAGCAGAAGACCATAGATGGGAATCCTCAGGTGAATGTGATCACCGAGGAGGCCAGGCCTAGCGATGGGTATGTCTTAATAAAACCTGAGCTCTATGTTATTCACGATCCTACTAATTGGCTCGTGGATACTAGAGTAAATGTACATATTTGTACTGATAGATCGTTCTTTTCTTCATATCAAACCTGCAGTAGTGGGACTGTGAAGATGGGGAATGACTCTGCAACTAAGGTGCTAGGATTCGAACACGTGGACTTGAGGTTTTCCTCAGGGAAAGTCTGGACACTACGTAGGGAGTTGCACATTCTTGCTATGAAAAAGAATGTTATTTCTGATTCCTTATTAGTTAGAGAGGGTTTTGAGTTAAACTTTAAATGGAATAAAGTTGTTATGTTGAGACATGGAATATTTTATGGAAAGGGTATTTGGCAGATTCTGATTTATTATTCAGAGTGAGATGTGATGTGGATATATCATCTAGAAATGCTCTAAATAATGTTAGTTTTCATTCAATTCAATCTGTTTGAAGTAATATTGAATCTTGTGATATATGTCATAGTAGATTAGGTCATGTAAATTTTAATTCTTTAACAAGAATGATGAAATTAAATATGATTCCTGAACACACCATAGATAAAGCTAAGCAATGCCAGATATGTGTGCAGGCTAAACAAATTAGGAAGCATTTTCACTCTATTACTAGAGATACTGAGGTTTTAGATTTGGTGTACATGGATATCTGCGAGTTTAATGGTGTGTTGACTAGGGATAATAAAAAGTATTTTATCACCTTTATAGATGACAGTAGTAGATACTGCTACGTGTATTTGCTTAAGTCTAAGGATGAGGCATTAAATAAATTCCTCATCTTTAAGAAAGAAGTAGAAACACAAACTGAGAAAACTCTTAAGAAATTGAGGTTAGATAGAGGAGGGGAATATACGTCCAACTTATACGATGAACAGTGCCAAGCTTTTGATATAGTTAATGAAGTGACGACCCCATATTCCCCTCAATCTAATGGGATAGTAGAGTGAAAGAATAGAACCCTAACTGACATGGTCAACGCTCTCTTGCAAAGCTCAGGATTACCTATTTGTAAGGGGAAGCTTTGAATACGACATGCCATATTCTGAATTGAGTTTCCCTCAAGCACAAGGAAATTAGTCCATTTGAGATTTGGAGAAGTAGGAAACCAAGTTTGAAATACCTCAAAGTGTGGGGCTGCCTTGCAAAAGTGCTTGTCCTAGAACACAAGAGGAAGACGCTTGGACCTAAGACAGTTGATGCGATCTTTCTAGGTTATATTGATAATAGTTATGCCTATAGATTTTTTGTTATAAAATCTGATATTTCATGCATAAATGTCAATACTATTGTTGAGCTTCGAGAAGCTACATTTTTTGAGGATGTTTTCCCTATGAAGACTATATTACCTCAAAATGTGACTTCAGATGATCTATCCACCACATCTGGTTCTATTCCTGATCAAGTGGAAATGATGTCTAATGTGAGGGCTAGCTCTTCCTGTTCTGAACCCAATCAAGTAGAGGAGTCTGAACCTAAGAGAAGTAAAAGACCAAGACTTGTCAAGGATTTGAAAAGTGATTTTATTACTTACCAAATCGAGGGAGATCCCCCCACTTATCGTGATGATATGGCTTCTTTTGAAGCTAAACACTGGAAAGATGCCATTAAAAATGAAATTGACTTAATCATCTCTAATGGCACTTGGGAGTTGGTTGATTTACTTGCAGCATGTTCTACTATTGGGTGCAAGTGGGTGTTTATGAGAAAACTCAAGCCTGATGGATTTATTGAAAAATACAAAGCTAGACTTGTTGCTAGGGGTTCAAGCAAATGGAAGGAATCGATTATTTTGATACCTATTCTCCCGTAACTAGGATAACTACTATTTGGATGCTTATTACATTGGCTTCTGTTTATAATTTCACTATCCACCAAATGGATGTGAAGACCACCTTTCTTCATAACGATCTTGAGGAGGAGATCTATATGGACCAGTCTTAGGGATTTGTAGCTCCTGGGAATGAGAAAAAGGTTTCAAGCTTATTAAATCTCTTTATGATTTGAAACAAGCACCCAAGCAATGGCATGAAAAGTTTAATAAGATTGTACAATCTTTTGGCTTTGTAGGTCACAAATCTGATAGATGTGTCTAATCCATGATTAAGGCTGATATGTGTATTGTCCTATGCCTATATGTAGATGATATATTATTGTTTGGATTAGACATTAGAATTGTGAATGAAACTAAGTCATTCTTGAGTATTAAGTTTGAGATGAAAGATATGGGTGTTGCAATTGTGATCCTAGGCCTCAAAGAGATTCAGTTAGTAGAGAGGATAACTATTTCTCAATCTCATTATGTTGAGAAGGTTCTTGAGAAATTTGGTTATGAAGATTGCAAGGTTGTAAGCACTCCTTTTGATTCATCAAAAACTCTCTATAAGAATAAAAGTGGAGCACCTATTTTACAACTAAGATATTCATAGATTATAGGAAGCTTGATGTATTTGGCTAACTATACTAAACCTGATATTTCTTTTTCAGTGTCTAAGTTGAGTAGATACCCAAACTGTCCTAACCATACTCATTGGGATGCCTTAGATCGAGTACATAGATACTTAAAGGGAATTGTTTCCCTTAATTTGCATTATGGTAAATATCCTTCAGTTCTGGAAGGATATAGTGATGCAAGTTGGATCAGTCAACTGGAGGATTCCAAAAGTAATGGTGTTACAGGGTATGTCTTTACCCTTGGAGGCAGGACAGTCTCCTCGCGGTCTGCAAAACAAACCATTTTAGCCCTGTCTACCGTTGACGCTAAGCTATGTGCTTTAGACACCACTAGAATTGAGGCTAAATGGCTAAAGGAACTTCTTATAGAAATCCCTATGGTGGGTAATCCAATTCCCACGATAGCTTTGCATTATGATAACATGACTGCTATAGCAAAGATTAAGAGTTCAAAGTTTAATTAGAAAACAAGGAGACATATCCAAATCAGACTCAAGTCTGTAAGGGATTTAGTTTCTCAAGGAGTGATTGGTGTGGAATTTATAGAATCCAAGGATAATATAGCATATCCGTTTACTAAAGGACTTGATAGATCTTTAGTCCTTAAGTTTAGGCTTGCGATGGGACTGAGACCCATTGTGTGTTCACCCACAGCAACAAACCAACCTAACTAACTGGAGATCCCACAACATAGGTTCAATGTGGTAACAACAAGCTGTATGGGGAATTGGTTGGCACTCATTAATAAATGTTTTTGCGTCTGAGTTCAATCCCTAGAAGCTTGAGTGCCTTACGCTGCAAATTTAGGAAGAGCAAAGGCTCTGAATGAGTTCAAGCCTTTATGGCAAGATGTGAGAAGTACATCTTTGGAGAATGTCACTCATGTGAGTGTTATTATGGGCCGTAGGTAAGGGAATAGGGTCTTTCCCGATTACACTCATGAAACAGGACAGGTGCATGGCTTTTAAGAGCACCAACCTTGAAGATTATCACCAAGAACTTCATTTTTTTGTCACCACTATACACCCTACATCAAAGGTCTAGAATTCAAGACTAGTTTCACTTTATTCCTGTGGTAGTGAAGGTGAATGACTCAAGTAAGGGTTCAACCTGGAAGGTACCTTTACTGAAAGCAGAGTGTGGTAGCCAAGGAATTTATCGTTGAATTTTAACGATGAATTTGTGGGGGATTGTTGGATTTGAGAGCCTAATTGCATCAATTGGGATGCAATTGTTATATGATGACATGGGAATTCATATTGAAATCAGTGAGATTTAGGAGAAGCTTTTAGTCCCATACTAGAAGTGGACAAACCTCTTGGTGGGTGTAAAAGGCTTCTGCCTCTAATGGCTTATGTAGCAAAAGGTGAAAGGTGGGGTTGGGGACCACGCACACACGTGCTCACCTCGCCTCGCCCCAGCTCCAGCTCTGACTCAGGCTCAGGCTCGGGTGAGAATCAATTTGGAACTTGGAACTTGGACTCTTTTGCTACAGATTTTAATCTTATGATTTTGACCTAGATTAGTCAATCAAAATGTAAAATTGGTCGACCAATTGTTTTGATTGATTAATGAATTTAGTTTGGTCGATCAATTGGTTTGGTCAACCAAATAGTGAAGTTTGATCGACCAATTATTTTGATTGATTAATGAACTTAATTAGTCGACCAATTACCATATTTCCATAAAATGGGAATTTCAGTAAACGTCTGGTCATAGGCTCTATATAAGGGACACGAGGGGGCTCTCACTTGACACACAACAAGAGCAGAAAAACTCTCTCCACTCTCTCCCCTTCTCTCTCGTTCTTGTCTCTCTTGATGTGTTTATTCGACGTAAGATTGGTATAAAAATCTGCAATCACTTTTGTCGATCTTGCACAAGGAAATCGACAGATTCATGAGAAGTTTTTGGTTGATCAAACCATTCAATTGGTAGATTAATCGAGAATTTGGTTGGAAACCAAATTGTCTCGGCTTCATTCTCCTGAGGTGGTTTTCGAGGACGTCCAAGATCAAAGTGTGCTGAATCTTGGAGGTGGATCATTGTATCCTGGAAGGAGTTCATCAGACCCCACGCACTGGTATTATGGGGGACGATATCTTCTCTAAGGAAATTCCTTAAATGGGCATTTCGATCGGTGTAAAATCTAATTTCTTCTCATTTTGTTTATTTGTGTTATTGCATGTTATTTGTTCTTTATTTTATTCTTGATCTTGCCAAATCTTGTTTGACTTACTATTTTTTATTTATTCAAAAATGTTGAAAATACATATGTTTTTATTTATTTATTTCCTATATGTGTTTATTTCAATGCCACATAAATGAGGAAAGTGGTCCAACAAGCTTGAAGAAGTCTTTCTTCCAAAGTCATCCTATTCTAGTCCCTTTATTCATGTGATATTAATCCTATGTATCCTATAGAAGTTACTAATTTATGCTTGTTTAGCAACCTTATCTCAAGCCTATCATTTCCCAAGATGTTAATTATTAACTAAAGCCTTAAGGGTGAATGTGAACCTAAAATTGGATTCTCAACAACCTAGTTTCTCTACCAAACACAAAATAGGTATCAACTTTACAACTTATATTTACATAACATGTTTTAGCAAAACTATCAACAAGCACATCATTGCCATACTTGTCATTGACAAAAAAAAATCTGGTAGATAGACTGAAACACTATTTCTTGACAAGATTCCCACTACTCGAATAATTCTTAAATGACTAACTTCTTGGTCCTTTTATCTAGGAAGCATATCTTATATCAACTATATAAGTCGTATTGGGTTCCAAATATGTTGAGATAGCATTTTCTTCTAAAAAATATTTAGTAGGAAAATATGAGTCACACCTAACCCAATGGGAGTCTATCCTTTTTTCAAATATTTACATTCTATAAATTTGTTTAAATTTAGATATACATACATAAGGCAAGAAAAAGATATCATATTAGTTAAGGAAGCAGCCTTTTGCGTGAACTAAAGTCCTCAAATAATTTCCAATTCCTATCCTTTGAGATCTCGAGAAGAGTTCTAATTATTTTATAAAATTCATCTCCTAGTTATACTGAGATAGATATTTGTCTAATGCACATAGAGAATTCCTAAGGAGAGGCTCTACACGTGGCCAATAGGTAACCTAACTCCTCTAAGCATTGCCTCAATCAGTCAATCGGAACATGTAGTGATGGTTGTCCTTATTTAGGGCATATATATGTCTGGAGTTCATGAAATCCCCTGCTAAAGTGGCACATGCATCAATGCTTGGAGAAAAATAACTTCTAATATAGTTAGCCTCATGTGTGTATATTACAATCTCCACTACGCAATTTGGCACAATTCCCATCATCAACTATTCTTGGTGATCGAGCAACCCTCATATATTCTGTTGTTTGGTTCCTTAAAACAAATTATACCATGTTGCCTATGGTCAATTTAAATGTTGAGGTTTCTGATAAACACCAGTTTATCATCATTCTTATGACCTAAAATAGATCTAGCTCTTAGGTTTTTAACTCCGCAAATAGGTTTTTGGGCTGCATTTAGGCATCAATTAGGTTAGGCATGCATTGCACTTTTTATTGTATTTTTAATACATTTGTTTGAGTGTTTGGGACAAATAGATTGACAGATCCCTAAAACCCTAGCACTCATGAAGACAACTGGTGAAGAGGAAGCTCATTCCTGCTGGAACTCAGCCAAATCCAGCTCATCATAGCTGGATACTAGCTCATTTGAGTTAGGGTTAGCTACATTAACCTCCATTTAGCTCATCTTAGTTGAATGGTAGCTCAGGGCAGCTCATATTAGCTCACCCTAGCTCAAGTTAGCTCAGACCCTAATCAACTTAGTTGAGTCTAGCTTACTTTAGCTCCATTCAATTCACTGGGAGCTCTAGCTAGCTCAACTAAGTTGACTGGAATCCACCTCAGCTCAGGTCCAGCTACTTCCAGCTCCACTCAACTCAAGCCAGCTGAAGATGACTTCACACAGCTCAGGCCAACTCAAGTCCAGCTCCCAAGGACTCCACTTAGCTCAACCTAGTTGAGTTAAGCTACCTTACCTACTCCAACTAGCTAGGTCCTCCACGGGAAGATTAGACCCAGCTTACCTCAACATATTTTAGTAGAAGCCAACTCACTTTAACTTGGCTTAGCAGCTAGCAAAGAACTAGCAAGCTAAGCCAACTAAAGTAGCTCCCTGCAACTCCCTTCAGCAGCTACCAGCTCCAGCTCTGCTCCAGACATCCCTTCCTCAATCCCTTCTCCCTAAACCCTATCTCCATTCCACCTCCTCCTCTACTCAACTACTAGCTAAACTAGCTTAGCTAGCTTAGCCTAGCTTCATCTGAACTCCAACTTGGTGCCACCACCATCACAACCCTTCACCCCATCACCACCTCCAAAAGCCACCAAAAAGGTGGCACCAAAACCCCCATAACCACCCTTATTTCGGTGCCACCTTTTCCCTCCAAAAACCCATCCATCACCACCATTCACCTACCCCTACAAGCCATCCTAACCATCCACCTACACCCCTTCTAGAAACCCCTTTAGTTGGGGCCAAATCATGGCACCCTTCCATGGTTGGCGCCAACTTTAAACACCCCTTAGCCACCATAACTACCCCCATAGCATCCCCTTATGTGGCACCAAATAACCCCCTCCATTGGATCCCTTTAACCACCCATAACAACCATTATAACCCATCCTAGTCCTACATGTGCCCATGCCAACTTCTCCCTTCATAAGTACTATATATACCCCCCTTAATTACCACCATGTTTTCATCCTTTGGCTACATTAATTCCCACTTAGATACACCTATATTCGGCCATAGGAAGGAGAGGAGAGAAGAAGATTAAGGAGACTATTCCTTGCCTCCTTACTGCCTTCTTCTTCTTCCCTTCTTCCTTGGTCCAAGCCAAGGAGCAACATTACCAGGAGGACGGCTAGGTAGAGGAGAAGACCTAGGATACACGCCTACCCTAGGAGGAGGTCTTGTGGATGGGAATCATCCACCATTGGAGGAGCAGGGGCACGCCCCCTTTAGGGCTTGCCAAGGAAGACAAAATTCTGGAGGAGCTATTCAAGGAAGGAGAAGAAGGAGAACTTCTTTTCAAGTCTAGGAGCAACTGAGCTTGAAGCAAGAAGCCTCTCTCTCTTCTTCACCAACATCATCACAGGAGGATTTTTGTTTTCTTTTATTTTCATTTGTTAGAGTAGAAGCATTCCTCTACCTTTCCTTTTGTAAAACAATTTTCTCCTTAATTAAAGTTGCCTTCTTTTCATTTGTGTTGCATATTTTTGTTGTTCTAGCAGTTATCACCTTCTCTCTAATACACTAAGCCTCCATGTGCCTAGGGTGAGTTTAGAGAGAAGTCTATCTTGTCACTATAGTGTTTGCATTAACAATGTAGGTGTAATCATCTTCTCGCTCTATATCACGTATTTGCCTGCTCTAAATACAAAAAAAAAACTTATATTTAAAAACCTAAAAAGAAAATTGATTTCTATTTTGTCAAGCAAGAATCTTAAAAAGTGTATTTCCGCCTCTTTGGACGACACTAGATACTCTACTATCTAGGTTTATAAATTTAAAAGTGATTACAAAATTGCATGTTACAATAACTTAAATCCTAATTTTAACAAATCATACTTTTCTTCGCATCAGTTTCCACTCCTTTGGTATACACCTCAATTAGTTTATCTTTGATATTACTTTATTAATTTTGAGAGTAAACTAAAATTCCATGTAACTATCATAACTCTTTCCATATAAATTATGAAATTAACAATTATGGAGAATAATTAAATATAATTATCTATACAATTAAATAAATGTAATAACTCATCACTAGATGATGATGCTCATCCAAGGCAAGAGGTATAAATAGTCTGCAAATCTATTCCTTCAAATTAATCAGGAATCAAATTAGAGACCTACCATTATCACTTAAGTAGTATATGAGTAACTGAACTACCCAACAGACTCCATCACTAGATACTTATGTCAAATTATTTAAAGAATTTTATAAATATTTGATTTAAATGTAACTCCAAAACGTAAAAGAATCCTACATTTTTTTTATTTTCCTTTTGTTTCCTCCTTTTTCCTTTCTTGATCTTAATTTCTTTTTCACTCTGGCTTCTCCATGAATTCTTGTAATGTCCCTCTATTCCTCCAATCTCACTACTCTATATTAATTCCAACTCCTATTCTCATCCTCCTTCCGTCTCAACCCTCTCTCTCTCTCTCTCTCTCTCTCTCTCTCTCTCTCTCGCCAAGTCATCTCTATCTTATCCACCTCATTTTTATCCCTATCTCTCTCAGCACCTCATCCTTGTACTTATCTCTCGATTGCCATCTTATCCCCAACCCACTTCATCCTTATCCATATCTCTTTTCTTGGTTCCATGTCCATCTACCCACTAGCAATAGATGACATGCTCCCCCATGCAACAAAGAACAAAATCTCCTGCCTTGGTCCTGAGATAACCGTTAATTAGGAGACTTGACTCCACAACTTCCTACGTAGGAGTTTTAAAAATTTAACACAAAAGCAATGGATTTTCTTGATTAATTTTCAACATTAATTATCTCATCAGAATTCCATAAGTAATACGACCATCATCACCATTATTTTTAATTTTATTTTCCTAGTTTTAAGTGAGATTGTTACATAGTGAATGCTTATTTAAATAGCCATGTAGATCCTTGGATTAGGATGTATATACACCGAATCTCTCTGTATTGTTAGAATCCATTTCTACTCTTTAGTGAAGAGAAAATCTAATATTCCGAGAAGGAACTAAGGCTATTATAGTTTCATAATGTTTTCTTTTCACTGTGGAGGGTTTTCCTTCTGAATCTTTTTTACGTTTGTGAGGTTTTTGCTTGTTTATTTTTGTGTTGTTTCTTACAATTTTATAAGGATCTACATCAAAATCTAAGGTTGCGTTATCCTTTCAAAAAAATCTAAGGTTGCGTTATATAGTGGGGTAAGAGTTATTTTGAAATAAATTATTAAAGGGATAAAATAATTGATGATATTGATATAATATTAGTAGGTGTTTATTTGATATTAAGATATAGATATAGGTGAATTGACGTAATTTTGTAAATATATTTTAAGGGATGCGTTGTATTGAATTAGATATATTTTAATATTATTGATATTAATGTGAAATAATAAGATGATGACTGAAATATTAATTAAAGTGACCTATATTTCCATTGACAAATGGAACTTTCACAATTTAGAGGTAGCAGAAAGAATATTAGGTTTAGATTTTCGACGGGGGGTTAAAGATATCTCGATGCTTTAATGCATCTCGGAATAGATTATTATTTTGTATTCAAGCGAGTGAATGGTGTAAACAAAGAGTTTATTGTTCAAATAGGTCTAAGTGAGTCTTGGATCTTAAGGTCTCATTTGGTTTGATTTTTAAAGGTGAGGTTATCCTACATGCATGGTCGTTATAAGTGCTACAAGATATAAAGAGCGTCAAAGTTCTACTTTTCACCATTATTCACATCTATCCCTCACCAATTATATCTATCTTTACTAACTCACTCTCACTCATCACATTTAACTCCACTAATATACTTTTACCGATCACCTCTACCCTACTAACTCATTTCCATTACAAATATAAATAAAAATTAATAATAACATATTAACTCAACTATCATATCTACACCTACTAAACCTTCTCTTACCTATCTATTTATCCCTCCTTAGGGCCCGTTTTGGATGCAGGATAAAATATTATAGGGATAAGATAAGTGAAGAGGGGTATTTGTTTGAGTGATTGAATAAGTGAGATGTTAAGTGGTGGGATAAAATGATTGATGTATTGATGTGATATTAGTAGGTATTTATTTAATATTAAAAGTAGGGGTTGAGAATATTAATAGATATGTGCTTAATATTAAAAGTTGAAGTGAAAATTATTAATAGTTATTTATTTAATATTAAAATTGAAAGCGAATATTATTTTGATTTGATGAGATAAACCTCTCCAAAAATTCTAACAAAAATCCAAACAAGGAAAATTCCCCCATTAACATCATCTCCAAACGAATCCTAAGACTTCTTAAATGATCCTTTTGCTTATTCCATTCATGATTCCTCCAAACACTTCCTTACTCAAGATGGCTGTTATCTAGAAGTTTTTTTTCCACTTCGAAACAGCTTTTTCACATCACATCAAGGAGCTTTATTCATTCAACTTATTCATACATGTAGGTGAAAAAAGTTATATATCCTCTCTTCACTTTTAAGCGGGAACAGCGAGGGTTAGGTGCCTCGAATGGAATTTTTACACCAATATGATTTATAGTTATTGATCTTCTCCCATGAAAATCAAAAAAATAAGGATCATACAATATAAAATCATCAAAGTCCCTTGCTCCAATCCCTTCCTCATAAAAGTTCCATCTCGTTACATTCTATCATCATCGATATTGAGGGCTGGTGGGAGCTCCAATTATACTAATTGGCTACTTGAGGGACTATTTCAATTCAAGGTTGCTTTCAGTGGACTTTTGAATTGGAGAATTGGTGTAAAAGTTTTGAATTGGACAAACAAATTGAACTTATCAAGGTAAACGCTTTTTATTTTTAAATTATAACCTACCATTATTATTGGTAGTGCATTGGTTAATTGATTGAAACCCGAAGCATGTACAAGGATTTTAAGTAGTTAGGGGAGATTGTAACACTCTAAAATAATACTCCTACATAGTAAACTTATGAATATGAGTAGGAGAACATAAACATTGAGAATTACTACTTAATAATTTTTACTTAAGCATTTTGGATTATTGTCTTAAATCTATTAGAATCATATCAAACAAATTGTCAAAACTAGTTTTAATTAATTACACTCAAGTTTTTATATAAATAGTTTATGAAAAATTCCTTTGAAGACATATGATAAAATATTAACATAGTGAAAGCAATCTATTAGGTCTTGCATGTGAATAGATATTTTTTATAATTAAACTTAACAAGAAATATTAAAATTATTTTTCTTAGGTTATATTATTTTTTAAAATTAGATGGATTAAGCATAACTGACAATTGGGTCCATTAAAAGTCATGACTAACAAGTTGTCAATATTAGGTTTTCTTAATTAGACTCTACATAAATAGTTTATGGATAGTTTCTTTGGAGGCATCCGGTAAAAATGAAACATTAATACAATCTGGATCTTGCATGTGAATAGATTTTTTTATATAATGAAACATATGGTAACACTATCACTCGTCATACCTAACTTGAATTAGCCAAATTCCAGTAATAAATGCTCCTTAATAAGTATCTGAGGATCGTAATTCCATTCTGAACTGAATGCAAGAAAACATGAAATCCTGTTAATTCTGTTGTTTTAACGAATAATCATGAGTGCAGAATAAATGAGGGGTCAAACAATGGTTAATCTGAGGTTAAATGAACTCAAATTTTCAAGAAATGGACTTAAACTAATTGAATCAGAGTTTTCTACATTTCAAGGATTATTTTATTAATAAAAACCTTAATTACACCCTTACTTCAATTAAATTGATTTTGGTAAAAATAAATGTAACATAAACTTCTTAAAAATCATTGAAAAATATTCTATGAGGTCTGGAACCTTCGCTTTGATCAAAGGAACTCATTTTGACCAAAAATAGAGACTTAGGTGGGAATTTGCTTTATTTTGGGCTATAGTGTAAATTACCTAGTCCAACTACATAAAAACCCAAATCTAAGGTCACCACTAGATTCCTTGGGTGTAAATTAGGTTAACCCTAAATTTTGAGCTCAATTAGAGATCATCTTGACCTAGTTTACATTGTAGCCCAATTGCACCTTATTACTACATATACCCCCTTAAGTCTTGATTTTTATTGCAAGAAGATCCTTCTCCTTCTTCCTCAGCGTGCCCAAACATGGAAACTCAGTAGCTTTTGGGAACCCAAACCAACGAGCTTTGATTGAGGATTTCTCCCTCAATTCTCAACTGATGAGAGCCTCATCATGAGCCATAACTAGCTCATTTTGACCCAATAAATAAGATAAAAGCTCCTACATAACCTAGAAGAAGGCCTAAATGAAGGAATAAGTGCTCTGAGAAGAAAACATGATTAAACGGTAAAACTGCAATTTTACCATTGCAGTACATAAACGGGATTTCGCAGAGGCAAAACATAGGTCAAATGGTCTAAATGAGATAAAAAGTGGGTTGAGTCAATCAGAAATGAGTTTATGTGCAATCTAGGAATTAAATGATATTTGGTAACCCTAAAATAGACCCGCTTAAATTAACAAGGTTCCGGTCAGAATAAAAATCAAGTAAACCCTCTAAAAATCATGGAAAACATCCTCTAGGGTTTAGAACACTTAATTTGGCCTTTGGAACCTAGTTTGACCTAGATTAGGGTCCTAGCACATTAATTGACCTAATTTGGGTTTTTATGCAAAATATCCAGTCAAACGAGGTCAAACCTAAAATCCAACTTCACCATTAGATTCCTTAGGTCCAAATTAGGTTTGTACCAAAATTTGGATCTAAGGGGAGGTCATCTTGACCTACTTTGCAATTTAGTACACCCAGATCACAACTTGGTCCCTATCTTTTGAAAATCATTGCAGAGAGCCCCTAAGTTCCTCGCCACCTTTGCAATCAGGTCCTGCCGCCATTGTTAGGGCAGAACCGATCTCCGGCGAGGTTTAGAGAGGGATTCCTCTCTAATCCCTCAGAGATTCCCTCCCAGAAATGGAAGGGAGATTCTCTGAGGAATTCCCTTCCATCTACGGCCAATCACAATCTCTGGTGTGAACCCAATCTCTCGTGCGAACGCACGAGGGATTTGGGTATCTTAACCTATTTCCTACTCCAACGAGCCATCAGAGGCAATAGGCGTGCCCTCCACGCTCTAAAAGCACGGCCCAGTGCCTATAAAAGAACCCACACCTCCGGCCGCTCAATCTTAGCTTGACTTGGCCGAAGGTCTACCTCCAATTCGTCTCTTTCTTCTCCGGCCAAGCGTCCAGAAAGCTCCGGCGAGCTCCCTCTTCCATCCTCTTCGCTCTGCCACGAAACCAGTGGCAGAGTTATCTTCCTGACTCCCCTCCCCGTCGCGCAGCACCCGCGCACGCCGCCTCAGCCCCGTCGTCGCCGCCGTCCTCCCCCACTGGGCAGCATCTTCTCCGGCGACAGTAGGTACAGCTGTCCGCCCTCCGTCTCCCTTCATCCCTACAATTAGGTTAGAACTACTCCCCGTGTTCCCCTCTCTCTCTTCCCCACGTTATTTCATTGAGTTGCCCCTCGACCGACACTGACCACCTCCATCTTCCTCGCCTCCGACCAACCTCCGGCGAGCTGCTCCCACCATTCCACCCCTCCACACGGCTCGCCAACCGACTCATAAGCTCCGCCTCACCACAAGGAACAGCTTCCACCCCTCCACTGCCACTCCACACCTCCGCAGTAACCCCCCGAACAACCCCACACCTCCAGCCATAGGTTGACCTAGGCACACACGCCTAGGCCATCCTGTGGCCTTTAGCACCGTCCACCGCCTTCGCCGTGCCACGGCGAAGGTGCCCAGCTGGTCTGATTAGGCCAATAGGCCGTATTGGTGATTGACAGGGTTTCGGCTCCTACCGCCATTGGCGACATTTGAAGCAGCTTCACAGTAGCTCCAGGCGGCAGATCTTCCAGGCTTCAGGTGCAGCAGGATCGCGCGAGCAGTGCGAAGCCCTCGAGTCCAGTTTGGGGCGCTGAGAAGTCTGCAGTTGGGGAATTGCATGAAGGTCTACGGGTGCACGCAAGAGCGGGCCAGAGACTTTAGTCCCACATCGTGGAAACACGAGGCGCCGCTGGGGTATAAGTTGAATTTGTGATATTGTCTGGTTGCCTCCGAACGCACAGGGGTGAGGTCCCTCACCTGCCCTAGCGCCCGCCTCGTCTGCGGTTTCACCTCGCGGATCTGGAGGGATCCGACCCGACCCTAACCTACGCACTCCTCGCGCATCACCCACCTGCAGGTGCGCCTGGTCCAGTGTAACGACCCGGTTCCCGAGTCCCTACAAGACACAAGAACCGGACCGACTCGACTAATCCCAAGACCTAGTCGTCCAACGAGAAAGTAACCAAAAGAGCAGTAAAATAAACCACATTCAGCATGAATATAACTAACAGTAAGGAAGTACAGCAGTAAGGAAGGAAACTACTACAGTAGATACCACCACAACAGTAGAACAACATTTATCATATAACAAGAACTGCAGGTAAAGAAAGTACAGCGGAAACAAGAACTACTCACTATAACAGAAACAAAAGAGGTACAAAAGACTGTGGTAAACTCTACTGGACCCTACTCGGCCCAGCGTCCTCTGCAGCCGCTGACCCTGGCTGCTCAACACTTGGTCCTGAAAAAGGTAACGAGTGTAACACGTCAGCAAAACGCTAAGTAGAGTGACAAACTAACTAAAGACAACAGTAGAGTGTACAGTAGCTGTTATGTTCTATTACTTCCTTTATTCACATCTTTCAATTTTCTCACTATTTCATTTATTTCTCAGATCCTTTACTTGATCTCGAATGTCCTCGTGGGAACGATCTTGATTGCAGTCTTTTCCAAAAGTAGAAGTAGCACGTGGTGCTCTCCTGGCCGGGAGAGTCTCCTGTGGTGATCCTACCCTCAGTCAACCACCCCAAGGTCACTGACAGACGTAACGGTGACTACGGCATGCGCGATAAACGCACAGGTAGCTAGCCCGCACTGGAGGGGTCAGTCGTTTCCGTTAACAGGTGTGCCCAAAGCACAGCACGGAACCAGGGCAGAGCCCTCTCAGTAACAGGGGTCCAACCCCTCCACAGTAACCAAACCGGGGCCTTGCCCCTCCACAGTCCGTGCACCCTCGCCTGACTACCCTGGTTTGCCCTAGTGGGCCTAACAAGTCGGTGAAGGAGGCTAGCAGAACCCCGAGGCCCGTGGGGTAGCTAGTACTCTCCTAACACTACTAGCTCTCCTCGGTACTACGTACACGAGGGCCAACAAGTCGGTACAGAGTGGCCAGTCCTAACCCCGGGTCCCTGGGGCGGCTAGCTCCGCTCTGCACTAAACAGGGGGACAGTCGCTCTCCTTGGTACTCCGTACTCAAGGGCCAGCTCACTTCCCCAAAACTATTCCATTCACCTTCCAGGAGTTCTACTCCTACTTCCCCGTAGGGTTCCATCCTTTTTACTCAAACATCCAGGTTTCACTTTCCAGTTTCACATTCTTACAATCCATGTTCTCAACCACGTTATCTATCCACAACAGGCAGCTGTTAATTCAATTTACAGGTAGCTTTATGTTCCTTTCCATTTTTCCAAGACTGCAGTATTATACATTCCACTAGTTTTTCCATCCTAGGATTCATGCCACATCCTAGGATCTAGCATACAACTAGTTTTCCAGCCCTAGGATTCATGCATCACCTAGGAGCTATCATTCCATGCATTTCTCATTCCTAGGATTCATGCAATGTCCTAGATTCTAGTTATGGTTCCATACTTTAACAGATTTTAATAATAAACTTAAGCCACTCTACCAGGTACAACGGGAGTAATGGGGGCGTGATCGGGAATCCCGCGTGCCTCTGCGACTCCCAATACTGCAACTGAACGAGGTCCTATCACAAGGATCAAACACAAGGAGTGTCTCAAAACAGTGTATAGCTACTGTAGACGGGTAGAGGAATTAATTCTAAAAATAACGCAACTCGAATCGCGGAAAGCGGAGCCCGAACGAGCCCTAAATGGGTCGAAAAAGATGATACTATGCAAAATCAGACGTCTGGAACTTCTTCCAGATGTCTTAAAAAGTGGATCAGAGAATTACCTATTCAGCGTGGTTTCCCAGACGTCCAGAAGTCTGCGGGAACGTCTGGCCTAGCTCCTAAACGTCCGATGGTCACCCCGGACGTCTGGAGGTCACTCAAGCCGTCTGGTACAACTTCCAGACGTCTGATTCGCAAAGGATGGCGAATCAACGAGCCTGCGCACAGCCAACTCCCTCCCTCAGTACGGTCAATCGACAGGAAGGAAGAAGAAAGCAGAATACTAACCTTTCAGACGTCTGTATGATCTACCAGACGTCGTCCTCGCCGCCTGCCTATCAACCCAGACGTCCGATTCTGGAAATTTTTCCAGAACAGGGCTCCACCCGGCTTCCGCTCGCGACGCCGCCCGCGTCGCACCTCGCGCTCCTGCTGCTCAGATTACAGCAGGTCCCTCTCCGCGTCGTTCCGCGTCCCCTGCGCCCTCCGTCGGCCAGCCAAGCCGCTCCGGCGAGCTCGCCCTCCCGGCAGAGCTCCGCCCTCGCACGCCGCACCTCCTCCGCGCTCACTGCAGCCGCCGCTGCAGCCCTCGCACTCACTCGCTCTCACGCACAGGAAGGAGAAGAGGAAGGGGACGGTGGAGACGACAGGAGGGAGGCGTGCCCTTTTTAAGGCCGCGCGGAGAGGAGAGAGAAGGATTCGCGGCAGGGGTATTGATGGTCGGCCCGGATAGGTTGTTAATATGATATTTTTACCGTTGAAATGTGTATAGTGGTTAACCTAATTCAGACCTAACCATCTCTTTACAAAATTTTTAACCTGGCCTAATTGATTTTATCTTGTCACTTTTAAGCCCAGGGTCGAACTCAGGGAAGTGGGGTTCAAGTCGAGTTTCTACGTTTTCCTTAAAACGCGTCTCTTCCGTTTGTTTATTCTGTTTTTGGTATTTTTCTTATTTAGGTTTTTTTTTCTGGTAATCCTTGTTCTTGAGGCACACCCTCAAAATTGTGTCCTTGGCTTTTAGCCAAAATAGAGTTTCAAAACACGTCTTGCTACTTGCAAGACGGGGGTACCTGCAAATCAAAGATTATCTTTTCACTTTTATACCTTTTTTTTATCTTTTTACTAAGAAGGAAGCTAACAGATAGAAAGTAAATATAGTAGCTATAGATTTATATGTAGTATATATATAAAGGGGTGGGGGTGGAGGTGACGATGGAGTATAGCACTATGTCGAGTCAGCCGACGTCTAGAGAGACGCAACCAACACGACTAGGTGCCGCGTGGAGTGTGGATGAAGGATGGATGATGTATGGGACCACGCTTTTTTTGTACGCGTGTATCAGGGAATATCAGCAACTGGTGCAGATATCCCCATGATACAGCGTATAGTAAATAACGTGAAAATATATGTACATATGTATGTATATGAGTAAATATATCTATATGTATATAAATGTATAAGTATATATGTATAGATATATATAGATATATATATATATATAGGTGTATATATATATATATATATATATGTATGTATATATGTATATAGCTATGTATATATGTATATAAGTATATATGTATTTAGATATATGTATATATATATGTGTATATGTATAAGTATATAGATATGTATATATATATATATGTATATGAGTATGTGTATATATATATATATATATATATATATATATTATATATGTATATGTATATATATATTATATTATATGTATGTATACATAACTATATAGATATACTATGTATATATAAGTATATATATATATATATATATATATGTATGTATATAAGTTACTATTAGTGTGTGTGTGTGTCGGTGAATGGGTGTGTGTGTGTTGCTGTAAGTGAAAAAAAAAGAGAGAGAGAGAGAGAGAGAGATAGAGATCGCGAAGAGAGAGAGAGCGGGAGACAGAGGGAGCGGGCGGGAGAGATCGGCGGAGAGAGAGAGCGGGCGAAGGAGTGTTCGCGGACGCGCGAGTTAAGACGTCTGCCGGAGGCGGCAGACGTCTGACTCTACGTCGTCTGAAGGCGGAGGCGGACGTCTGATCGTCGCGGTGCACCGCGCCTTCGTGCAGTGGACGTGAGACGTCTCCTGCAGACCGGGTGCGAGGACGGAGAGCGGGCAATGGCATGCTCGGAGAGGGCGGCGGGGAGTCTACAGTCGGTCGCGGAGGGTTGCAGAGGTTCGCGGGGGTCGGCGCGAGGCCGTAGCCGGCCGCTGCAGTACGCGCAGCAGCCTGTCGCGGGTGGAATTGCAGAGGCGACAGAGCAGAGGCGGAGACGGGGAACGGGCCTGCAGGCGCGCGCGGAGGGTTGCGCGCCTGCGGGGAAGGTCGCGGAGGAGGCGGGGGTGCTGCTGCTGCTGCTGTCGCCGCTGGGCTGCTGCTGCTGCTTCAAGCTTCGGACCTTGAAGCGGCAGCAATGGCGTGGAGATGAAAACGAAGAGAAAAGAAAACACCACGCCCACCGGCTCGTTGAAGAGCTGGGCGGTGGTGTTCCCACTGTGGTGGTGAGCACCACAGTGGGTTCTCCTGCTCGTCGGGTGCCTCCTCGACGGAGGGCCGACGTATGGGAGGGGAGAACGGGCGAGGAAGGTGGCTGCGGGTTTTTTTCAGTAGCTGCAACCTCCCCCTCGCGAGGATGAAGCTGCAGCTACTTATAGAGGAGGGGAGAGGGGCGTGTTGGCTGCAGCAGGGAGAGGGCGTGCTAGTTGCAGCTGTAGGGAGCGGCGTTGGCAGGGAGACGTGACGGGAAGAGGTGCTGCGTGGCTGCTGCATGCAGCTGCGGGAAGAGTGCAGCCGCGGGAAGGACGCAGCCGCGGGAAGAAGAGAAAAGCCGTGGGAAGAAGAAAGAAAGATGAAAATAAAATATGGAGAGGGGACTTTTTGCAAAGAGACACTTGAAGAAAAAATGTAAAAATGCAAGCCATTTATTCCATTCTCTTCTCCTCTCAATTAAATGCATGCATGCAAGCGTTTTTACAAATGCAACTACAGGATTATAATATACATAGTTAATGCTAGAAAATAGCATAAGAAGGCGTTCTTATAGGCGTGTTTTGAGGTGCAAACATATACCCCCATGCCTATCTTTTGCTAGTCCCTAGCAAAACCGTATTTAGAAATGATCTTAAGCTGAAAATTTTCTTCTGAGGTGATATAGGTGTGTTTATTATCGAATATTGTGAGAACCAATTGTAAAGAAGACTACCAGTACTTTAAGTCTCACATGACATAGAACATCTCTCAACTAACCAGGACTCTTGATATTTAAACCTTAAGTACGATTTCCAGGACCCAGGAGGTTTTTGCCGTACTCGAGAGCTCAAGAAATTATGGTTTGTGCATAGTGAAGGATCAAGACTGACCAGATGAACATTAAGACTCAATCCCAGGGTTTCACGAATTTTTAAGTACAAGTTGGTCCCAGTTTCAGCTCATGTCTTCGAATTGACCCTTACGATGATGACGGAAAACTCAACTCCCATTTTCTGATTTTTTTTTTTTTTTTTTTTTTTTTTGACTCACCGAAAAACAATGTATATAGACATTTATGAGATATACTGACTCTTTTAAAACATCTCTTTTCTGATTGATTTTTTTCTCTTTCTTCTTTTTTTTTTTTTTTTTTTTTTTTGAAACACGTGTCAGTATATCTCTTACAACACATTTTGAAACACACATCTTTTTTTTTTTTTTTTGGTGGGAGAGTTTCTTTTTGGTGGAAAGAGTCGCTCCTAAACACAAGACTAAAGCCTGGGATAAAAGTCTACCTGCGCACACAGGTAAGGACTCCACCTTCCCTAATGAACACTAGGGTTGGATCTTATGTTCACCTGGTCTTTCCTGATATGTGTAGTGTGAACCAAGTTTACTTAAGCTCTCAAGAAAAAGCAAACCAACGGATCCTGTACTGGTGTCTCAGGTACAAGAATACATCCTTAGTCAGGAGAGATCTTGATCTATTTTGTCAATGCTTTAAGTGAATTAAGCCGAGCCTGAGCGAATCAAGCTTTTGTGGCCTGGAAAGTCTTCAAAACAGAGGTTGAATATCCATAAACACTTATTGCCTTTTTGTTTCAGCTTCAAGATCATTATTAAACACCATTTATTATATATATATATATATATATTTTTTTTTTTTTTTTTTTTTTTGCATATTTATAAATAGGTGGGAACTGTATAATACCATAACATACCCGGATCCTATGGATGCCTATCCACCCCCCCATGCCAAACAATGCTATGTCCTCATATGCATGCAGGGAAAGGCAGAGGAAGGATGGAAGATCGGGTAACAAGAGCTGAGGTTCAGGGTATAGATCAGGGTGGAAGGGTGGGTGGATGGTGGGTGGTGAAGAGAAAAGTGAAGTGATTGCGATAGAGGTGTGAAAAGTGATGGTGGATGGTGAGTGCTGTTAGGGTGCCTCCCAACAAGCGCTGAATTTAATGTCCCCAGCTGGACTCAGAATGAGGCAAAGAATTAGTTACCCTCCAGCAGGGCAACGGTTTCTCCAACGGGGGCAGGTTCATGAGTCAGATAGGGTTTCAAACGCTGCCCGTTGACCGTAAATTTACGCCCAGATTTGGGATCTTCGATTTCGACGGCCCCATTGGGGAATGGTCTTGAGACCAGAAAAGGACCAGTCCATTTGGACTTTAATTTCCCAGGAAAGAATTTGAGTCGGGCATTATAGAGCCAAACTTGCTGAGATGGCTCAAATTCCTTCCGCCGAACATGGCTGTCGTGAAAAGCCTTAGTGCGTTGTTTAAAGGTTAGAGCAGAATCATAGGCTTCACGACGGAGCTCTTCCAGCTCCTGGAGTTGGAGTTTCCTTTCTCGTTCACACAAGTCTGGGTCGAGGTTACATTGGCGAACCGCCCAATAAGCGCGGTGCTCCAACTCTACAGGTAAATGACAAGGCTTCCCGTAAACGATTCTATATGGAGACATACCAAGGGGGGCCTTGAAGGCGGTCCGATACGCCCAAAGTGCGTCAGTCAGCTTGTCGGACCAATCCTTACGGTCAGGCCGAACCGTTTTCTGGAGAATCTGCTTGATTTGCCGGTTCGACACTTCCGCCTGGCCGTTCGTCTGAGGATGATACGGGGATGCGATACGATGGTGGACTCCGTACCTCCTCAGAAGTGCCCGAAAAGAAGCATGGGTAAAGTGGCTTCCTCCATCCGAGATAATGGCCCGAGGGATCCCAAAACGCGCAAAGATATGGTCTTTGACGAATCGGGTGGAGATAACATGGTCAGCACGGCGCGCGGGAATAGCCTCGATCCATTTTGAAACATAGTCGATGGCCACGAGGATGAATTCGAAGTCGTTGGATGGAGGAAAGGGACCCATGAAGTCAATTCCCCAGATGTCGAAGATTTCCGCAGCTAGGATGTGTTGCAAGGGCATCATGTCACGACGTGCCATCGACCCTAATGACTGGCACCTAGTGCAATGTTTGGCATAAGTGTGCGCGTCCTGGTGAAGGGAGGGCCAAAAGAAACCGCACTGCAACACCTTGGCTGCAGTTTTCCTCCCAGAGAAATGGCCTCCACAGGCCTGATCGTGGCAGAAGGATAGCACACTGGGGAACTCACTGTCAGGAATACAGCGACGGATGATTTGATCAGCACCTATCCGAAAAAGAAGTGGATTATCCCAGAAATAATACTTTGCTTCTGCCATGAGACGCTCGCGCTGGTTTTTAGGCCAGCCACGTGGAAGAGATCCAGAAGCAAGGTAATTGGCAATGTCGGCATACCACGGTCCACTTGCCACATTTATTGCCAATAGGTGCTCATCAGGAAAAACTTCATTAATTGGCAGAGTAAGTCCAATATGGTCAGGGTCCAGTCTGGAAAGGTGATCAGCCACAACATTCTGGGCTCCGACCTTATCACGAATCTCAATGTCAAATTCCTGGAGCAGAAGGATCCAACGAATCAGTCTAGGCTTGGCATCCTTCTTGTGCATGAGATGGCGAATGGCCGCGTGATCAGTGAAAACAATAACGTGAGAGCCCAGAAGGTAAGAACGGAATTTTTCCAGCCCAAAGACGACTGCCAGTAGTTCCTTTTCAGTGGTAGTATAATTACGCTGGGCCTCGTCCAACGTCTTACTGGCGTAGTATACCACGAAGGGGTGTCTATCGCGTCTTTGTCCCAGGATGGCTCCGACTGCAAGGTCTGAAGCGTCACACATAAGTTCAAAGTTGAGGGACCAATCAGGCGGCTGGAGAACAGGGGCCTTGGTGACAGCATTACGCAGCTGCGTGAATGCTTGTATACAGTCAGGGCCCATGTCGAAGGGCACGTCGGTTGATAGGAGATGAGTTAAGGGTCGAGAAATTTTGGAGAAGTCTTTGATGAATCTCCTATAGAAACCGACGTGTCCCAAGAAGGAGCGGATTTGTTTGACAGAACCAGGCACAGGTAAATCAGCAATGATATCGAGCTTAGCTCTGTCAACCTCGATACCCCTATCGGAGATGATATGTCCAAGAACAATTCCCTCGTGCACCATAAAATGACTTTTTTCCCAGGAAAGCACGAGGTTTACATCAATACATCTCCTAAGGATGCGAGTCAGGTTGGCAAGACATTCGTCGAAAGATGGTCCAAAGACTGAAAAGTCATCCATGAAGACCTCGAGAAAGTCACCCACCATGTCATGAAATATCGCCAGCATGCATCTCTGGAAAGTTGCTGGCGCGTTACAAAGTCCGAACGGCATCCTTCTAAAGGTGAAGGTGCCGAAAGGGCAGGTAAAAGTGGTTTTCTCTTGGTCTCGGGGGTCTATTGCCACCTGGTTATATCCTGAGAATCCATCCAGGAAGCAGAAAATTTTATTTCCCGCTAACCGCTCTAGGATTTGGTCAATAAATGGTAGCGGGAAGTGATCTTTCTTGGTTGCAGCATTGAGTTTCCTGTAATCTACACACACTCTCCAAGATGTAGGAGTGCGTGTAGGGATGGATTCGCCCCTGTCATTGACACGGATGGTGAGTCCTGCCTTTTTGGGCACAACGTGAATCGGACTCACCCAGGGGCTATCGCTGATCGGGTAGATTATACCCGCATCCAGCCACTTAATGATTTCATTCTTAACGACCTCCCGCATGTTAGGGTTGAGACGTCGCTGCATCTCGCGAGAAGGTCGAGCCTCCTCCTCCGTATATATACGATGAGTGCAGTAGGAGGGACTAATACCAGATAAGTCTGATAAGGACCACCCAATAGCTGCCTTGTGTTCTAGGAGGACCTTAGTTAGTTTGCACTCCTGCTCCATGGTTAATTTTGAACTGATGATTACAGGGAGCGTTTCATTTGGTCCCAGGAAAACATACTTGAGTGTATTAGGCAGCACTTTTAGCTCGGGAGTAGATGGGGAAGGATCTGGCATTTCTTGGGACGAGAGTGTCCCAGACGGGTAGGAGAACAAGTTAGGAGGAAGAAACTGGCCTTCAGATTGGCCAAGAAGAGGGGCTTCTTGGATAGATGGATCCAAAAATGAATAGCCCCAGTGAGAAGTATATGGGCTCAAGGTCCCAGTGTGGATTTGTAAATCCGCCTGATTTGGCGGGGAAGAAAGGGCAATTCGGTCTTCATGAGTATGGACCGACAGTGAGTAACCCGGATATGACTCAGACCACGAGGTATGGGAAGCGGAGAAAACCTCGTCAGAAGTCTGGCCAGGAGAAGGTACTGGACAAGGGAGGGATTGGGGAACGTCACAGTATGCGTTGGTCAGGCAGTTATCAGTGTTTATAGGTAATCCGCAGCAGTCCGAATAGGTCCCAATTAGTCCGATACACGCGCTGACGGCCATATCCTCGTCAGACGTGTCATCCTCAATGCAATCGCAATCAAAGTTCTTGGCTGCCTTGAATATGTTAAGCTTGAGCTTCTCAGATCCAACGGCAATCTCAATACAGCCCGACTCGCAGTCGATGTGGGCGCGGGCTGTGGCCAAGAAAGGTCGACCGAGGATGATCGGACAATCAGAAAGTGAACTAGGAACTTCCATATCTAAAACAAGAAAGTCAACAGGAAAACAGAGACTGTTGACCCTAACCACCACGTCTTCCACCACACCCTTCGGGATTTTGACAGAACGATCTGCCAACTGTAACGTGACAGGGGTGGGTTTCAGATTTCCCAAGGAGAATTTTTTGAGCATGATGGTCGGTATGAGATTGATGGAAGATCCTAGATCAAGCAAGGCACGGTTAAAACTGCAGCCTTGGATGCTACAGGAAATCAGTGGTGTGCCCGGATCTTTCTGCTTCGGTGGTAAGTTTGACAGTATAGCACAACTCGCATGAGGCGAGAGAACCACCGGATTCTTAGTCCTCTTCGACTGTCGTCTGGGTGTTGTGTAGTCTTTGAAAAATCGAGCGACAGTAGGTATGTGGTCGATTGCCTCGAGCAGGGGTACCTTGATTTCTACATCCCTGAACAAATTACGTAGGTTGTCAAAGGCCTGCGTATTTTTCTTTTTGCCTTTTGGCTCCCTTAGTAGAGCCTCAGGGAATGGGATTGATTCTGGCACAAGTTTTGGTGCATCATCCTCTCGCGAATGCGGTATGCATCCCGAATGAGAGGGTGATGAAGAAGATGGGCCAGGATCAGGTCGAGGCGGATCGACGGTTTGCTTACCGCTCCTCGTAGTGATAGCATTGGACGATGCGGGTCCAGTGGGATCATACGGTGGAGGAGGGTTTGCAATGGGGATATAAGAGTGTGGTGCTGCAGCAGGAATAGCCTGAAATCCCGGTGGAATGCTCGGAGCTTGCAGAACTTGATTAACCTGTCCCTGAGAAGGTCGTACCTGTGGTTGAGAACCACGGGGCACGAAATTTCGCGGGTTTGGAACAGGTTGGGCGGGAAGAGTGCCCTGAGATCGAGTCGCCATGCGTAGTTGACTGATCTCGGCATTCTGCTGCGCCAATTGGTGCTGAAGAGAGGTCATGTTCTCTTCATGGCGCTTTGACATTTCCGTCATCATTCGCATCAATTTGTCAAGAGGGCTTGATGCGTGTTCAGTTTGTGGTACGCAAGGGCCTGATGGCGGATTTGCCATAGGATTAAATTGGACCCTTGGGATGACGGGTGCGGACGGTCGCATTGGTCCACCCGCGGGGTTTTGGCGCTGCGAGTTGTTGGACCATGCAAAGTTCGGATGATTACGCCACCCCGGGTTATAAGTGGTAGAGAACGGGTTGTTCCCCAGGGCGCAAGCATCTTCTATGCCAGTAGACGCGTCCGCATGTAGATATGCGTCCGAGCCCACGGAGGCTTGGTCCTCCGTGTCGAAATACTGGCTCGCAGAAGCCAGTTCCACATGACTTACCGAGTCGCTTGGCGCGACACTCGGTAAGGAAGGTCTAACGGGGTTTCTTGGGATAAGCCTGGTATTAGAAGAACTTGGATTGTGACGAAGTGGTGAAGAGGTGGTGTTTGCCATAGATCGAGTGGGGTTGGCCAGAAGCTCGTCCAGCTTCTTATGCACGACGGAGACTTCATCCAGTTTTTGTGCAATAAGGCTTAGATCAGTGGATGAATGGGAGGGTCCCATGTCAACTTCGTGGACATTTCGGGGCTGGCTGGTACGATTAAAGGTGACAATGGAAGCATTGTTCATCGAGTTTTCACTCATATTTTCAAACAGCTCGAATGCTCCATTCTCGTCTTTATTCATAAAGTTCCCTCCGCAGGAAGCGTCTGCAATCTGCTTCAAAGTCTCATTTAGCCCATAGTAGAAAATCTGGGCTATATGCCACTTAGGCAGACCGTGGTGCGGACACTTCCTGAGGAGGTCGTTATACCTCTCCCATGCCTCATGAAATTGTTCGCCGTTTTGTTGCGTAAATGAAGTGATAGCACGGCGAAGCGCATTGGTCCGCCCGATTGGGAAGAACTTCTTGAGAAACGCTGTTCGCATCTCTTCCCACGAGTGGATGGTTCTCCCAAGGGTGCGTAACCATTGCGACGCTTTATCCCGTAATGAAAACGGGAACATCTTCATGAGGACTATAGATAACCCGACATTTCTTGGTTTAACGGTTTCAGCAAGTCGGGTTAGGTCTTCCAAGTGGAGAAATGGGTCTTCACTTGCAAGACCATGAAAGTGAAAATTGATTAGGCCAATTATATTTGGTTTTAATTCAAAGTCGTCCCCGCCCATGGGGACCCGAATTTGTCCTATGGTCTCTGTAGCAGCGGGATTCTGATAAGAGCTAAGAGACCTAGGCTCCTCCCGTTCGGGAGGGTTCTGCATTTCCTCCAATGTTTCCCGAATGGCTTCGATTTGCTCATTATACATTTCCATTTGGGCTTGGAGGCGGGTTATGGGATCTAAGGCTCCACCACCTGGTGGGTTCTGAGGGCGGTTTCCTCCCTCGGGATTTGGGGGTGGGCGTGCAGCCATGTTTGTGGAGGAGGAGGACGATTCGACTTGTTTTCTAGATTTATCAGTCAATTCAAATAGTTCAGGGTTTTGTGACCTCCTCCCAAACATGCACTACCGCAGGAAGAATTGGGGAGATGAGAAGGGAATAGGGATGAGAGAAATGACGCCGCAAAGGTACACTTGATTACAAATCAATACAGTCAAGTTCCTAACCTCTACAGTGTGCCCTTAGACCTAAAGATCTAAGTTACCTACTATCACGAATTACGGAACCGAATGCGAGCACCGCGGAACCACCGGGCCAGATTGAAAGGCCGTTTGCCCCAGTCTTAGACACCCGATAGCACGCGGGAACTCTCACCAGTACGTAGTCGCTACACACAGGTAGTTAGACCTCCAATCCTCAGTAAGGGTCAAGTTACTACCAGTTTTAATTAGAGGCTTAGGGTCAAGTGCTTTTGGAATGTGAAGGGCGTTGTTTACGGGTAATGCCCAAGTGATTGATTTTAAGAGTGTGTAAGAACAAGCATGCAACGGGGAAATCTCCCCGAATTGAAGTTTTTATTGGCGAATGGTTTTTAGAGTTCAGCCTTAAGTAGTATGAATTTTAGGGTTTTGCTGAATTACCAATTCAACCAATCTCCGGGTTTTTTGCAAAAATACAGGTTTTCCTTCTAAAACCCAAGAAACCCTTCTTCAATTATCAGTTAGTTAATGCATGCTAAAATGCAATGGGCTACCCTAAATGGAGATTTGTAAGTGTGGATGCACGAATCAGTTTTATATCAATGTGACAGGGAGCCAAAGCACTTCAATTCAAGCGCTCCCAATCACCAGAAATGATTTCCACACACAAGGCTTCAACCAAAAGATAAAGAAAATAAAATTTTTGGGGTTGAAGTATTCAGGATCGAATCACAGGCAAATTTGAAAAGTCGTGGTGGGGTTGGAATCAACTCAATTCCAAGTCTCCCCACCAAAAATGTGATCCTGAATTAAAGATAAGTGAGGCAAAAGAGGGATACAAGCAATCTTTTTCTTTGCCTCAAAGAATACTTCCCACGGCGAAAAATCTAAGAATGAAGATTCTCGGATTTTCGCTATGCGAAGTAAGGTGGGAAATCCGGGGCAGTGGGAGTGAAGACAACCAATCAATCAAGTGAATTTTAATCCACTTGCCCTCAAGAAATCCCAAAAAGTTTTTCTAGTTTTTAGCTTTAAAAAAATTTTTTTTTTTTATTTTTGTGGTGGCAAGTTAACACTAATTTGATGAGAAAAGAAAACCTACTTGTTCGGCAACGTGTGCGAAGCTCCAATGCAATGTCGGCGTCTTCACGCTCTCGTTCCCGCCTTGGATCTGCTCACGTCCTCGACTTCGTCAGCCTTCTTCTCCTTCCACCAGGTTCTCCTGCACACCAAAAACAACAATACCCGTGAAGAGAGAAGAGACAAATTTAAAGGAATTGGATAGAAACTTACTCGAAAGCGCACCTCCCCGGCAACGGCGCCAGAAAAGTCATGATGGTCGGCCCGGATAGGTTGTTAATATGATATTTTTACCGTTGAAATGTGTATAGTGGTTAACCTAATTCAGACCTAACCATCTCTTTACAAAATTTTTAACCTGGCCTAATTGATTTTATCTTGTCACTTTTAAGCCCAGGGTCGAACTCAGGGAAGTGGGGTTCAAGTCGAGTTTCTACGTTTTCCTTAAAACGCGTCTCTTCCGTTTGTTTATTCTGTTTTTGGTATTTTTCTTATTTAGGTTTTTTTTTCTGGTAATCCTTGTTCTTGAGGCACACCCTCAAAATTGTGTCCTTGGCTTTTAGCCAAAATAGAGTTTCAAAACACGTCTTGCTACTTGCAAGACGGGGGTACCTGCAAATCAAAGATTATCTTTTCACTTTTATACCTTTTTTTTATCTTTTTACTAAGAAGGAAGCTAACAGATAGAAAGTAAATATAGTAGCTATAGATTTATATGTAGTATATATATAAAGGGGTGGGGGTGGAGGTGACGATGGAGTATAGCACTATGTCGAGTCAGCCGACGTCTAGAGAGACGCAACCAACACGACTAGGTGCCGCGTGGAGTGTGGATGAAGGATGGATGATGTATGGGACCACGCTTTTTTTGTACGCGTGTATCAGGGAATATCAGCAACTGGTGCAGATATCCCCATGATACAGCGTATAGTAAATAACGTGAAAATATATGTACATATGTATGTATATGAGTAAATATATCTATATGTATATAAATGTATAAGTATATATGTATAGATATATATAGATATATATATATATATAGGTGTATATATATATATATATATATATGTATGTATATATGTATATAGCTATGTATATATGTATATAAGTATATATGTATTTAGATATATGTATATATATATGTGTATATGTATAAGTATATAGATATGTATATATATATATATATGTATATGAGTATGTGTATATATATATATATATATATATATATGTATGTATATAAGTTACTATTAGTGTGTGTGTGTGTGTGTCGGTGAATGGGTGTGTGTGTGTTGCTGTAAGTGAAAAAAAAAGAGAGAGAGAGAGAGAGAGAGATAGAGATCGCGAAGAGAGAGAGAGCGGGAGACAGAGGGAGCGGGCGGGAGAGATCGGCGGAGAGAGAGAGAGCGCCAGAGAGAGAAAGAGCGGGCGGGAGAGATCGGCGGAGAGAGAGAGCGGGCGAAGGAGTGTTCGCGGACGCGCGAGTTAAGACATCTGCCGGAGGCGGCAGACGTCTGACTCTACGTCGTCTGAAGGCGGAGGCGGACGTCTGATCGTCGCGGTGCACCGCGCCTTCGTGCAGTGGACGTGAGACGTCTCCTGCAGACCGGGTGCGAGGACGGAGAGCGGGCAATGGCGTGCTCGGAGAGGGCGGCAGGGAGTCTACAGTCGGTCGCGGAGGGTTGCAGAGGTTCGCGGGGGTCGGCGCGAGGCCGTAGCCGGCCGCTGTAGTGCGCGCAGCAGCCTGTCGCGGGTGGAATTGCAGAGGCGACAGAGCAGAGGCGGAGACGGGGAACGGGTCTGCAGGCACGCGCGGAGGGTTGCGCGCCTGCGGGGAAGGTCGCGGAGGAGGCGGGGGTGCTGCTGCTGCTGCTGTCGCCGCTGGGCTGCTGCTGCTGCTGCTGCTTCAAGCTTCGGACCTTGAAGCGGCAGCAATGGCGTGGAGATGAAAACGAAGAGAAAAGAAAACACCACGCCCACCGGCTCGTTGAAGAGCTGGGCGGTGGTGTTCCCACTGTGGTGGTGAGCACCACAGTGGGTTCTCCTGCTCGTCGGGTGCCTCCTCGACGGAGGGCCGACGTATGGGAGGGGAGAACGGGCGAGGAAGGTGGCTGCGGGTTTTTTTCAGTAGCTGCAACCTCCCCCTCGCGAGGATGAAGCTGCAGCTACTTATAGAGGAGGGGAGAGGGGCATGTTGGCTGCAGCAGGGAGAGGGCGTGCTAGTTGCAGCTGTAGGGAGCGGCGTTGGCAGGGAGACGTGACGGGAAGAGGTGCTGCGTGGCTGCTGCATGCAGCTGCGGGAAGAGTGCAGCCGCGGGAAGGACGCAGCCGCGGGAAGAAGAGAAAAGCCGTGGGAAGAAGAAAGAAAGATGAAAATAAAATATGGAGAGGGGACTTTTTGCAAAGAGACACTTGAAGAAAAAATGTAAAAATGCAAGCCATTTATTCCATTCTCTTCTCCTCTCAATTAAATGCATGCATGCAAGCGTTTTTACAAATGCAACTACAGGATTATAATATACATAGTTAATGCTAGAAAATAGCATAAGAAGGCGTTCTTATAGGCGTGTTTTGAGGTGCAAACTGCAGCCGCAGGAGGGAGGAAAGGTGAATATGCGGTCTGCGCGCGCAGGCGCGCAGACGACTCACGTGTGTCGAAAATAACGGATTTCCAGACGTCTAGAAACTATCCCAGACGTCTGGTCCAATGTCTGGAACACATCCCAGACGTCTTAAAAGACATCTGGGGCACGCATCCGTAACATCCAGGGTGCGAAATCCGACCCGATTACCTGTGTGGCTCTGGGAGAGCGTCCGTGAGTGAATTACTGAGAGAGAGAGACGCGCGGGTAGAGGGAAAGGGATAGGTTTTGCTCTGTGCAGGTAGGCTGAACGTTGAGGAAGAAAGACTTAGCCGCGAGGAAGAAGAAGAGAAGGAAGAAAGAAGGCAAGGCAGAGAAGAGAAGGAAGAATAGAGACCAAGGAAGAAAGAAAAGCCTTCGCAGAAAGAAGAAGAAGAAGGCAGAAGACAGGACTGCAGAGCCAAAGAAGGAGAAGAAAGAGGAGACCAAGGCAGAATCTGAAGAAGATAGAAGGAAGAAGAAAGACTAAGGAAGAAGAAGAGACTGAGAAGCAAGGCAAGGAGAAGAGCCTACGCAGAAGAAAAGAGAGGCCAAGACAGAAGAGAAGCAAGGAAAGGCTGCAGAGAAAGAAATATCTGCAATAAAGGGAAAACACTTTTAAGACGTCTGATCACACGATCAGACGTCCAATTTCATTCTTTTTTGGCATAATTACTCCTTACCCGCATACATTCATGTTTGAATTTAAGTTTTGAGTAAATTAGAGTGTTCAATTACCTTTTGATTAGTAGTAAATTCCAATTGCTCCCTGTGTTCGATCTTGGATACTCCGATTTTTGAGTAATAAAAACTCTTTATTTGTTTGAACGCTTTGTCGGCTATATTACAACGTGACATTCTTTAAAACCCCACAAAAGCGTACGAACATCAACCAAATTCCTCCAAATTTGGAGGGATTGATCATCACATCCCCCTCTATCAATTAAATCAGATCTTGTGCCCCAATTTGGAGCACAAGACTGCTGGAAAGATCGAAATCCATGGCCCTTGAACTTGCTAAATTCATGAGCATTCTCACAAAATTGAGGCAATTCAAGGTCTCAACCTCACCTATATAAGCTTAAGCATATTCCCAAGTGCATTTTAGCTGAAATCTGGTAGAAAATCCCCCTCTTCTTCCTCTGACCAGCCACACGTCAAATGACTTCGGTAACCTCCTTCGACCCATTCTTCTGTGCATGCATTCAGTCAATGAGCACTACCATCATCTTCCTCACCTTCTTCTGATGCTAGCCAACCATAGCTAGGTCTCTTTCTCCCTTCCTTGTCACCGTTCTCCCTCATCGGACGTCTCTTCTTCCTCATGTCCAACCAGCCAATGCCAGACGTGAATTCCCCTCCTTTTGTCCAAATAAGTATTTCCCTATCTTCCTCTCTTCTCTTAGGTTAGTTTAGGCTATTTAAACTTAGGTTTTAGACTCTCCTCTTCACCGTTCCTCTTCTTCTTCCTTACGGTCGGCGAGAGCTCTGGCAAGCTCAACCCACTCCTACATGCCACAATACACCAAACTATCCACCCCACAAGCGCCACGACAACTTGGGGAGCAAAAGCCCTCAAGAAATTGGGGCTTTTGACTTCCCAAACTCCATGTCGAACTCTACCTCTGCTTATCGACATTCATGAACTTGTCCGGCCACCACACACCCTCTAGCACCAAATCAACAGCACAACCACCTTCATCACCTCACGATGAAGCTTTTGAGGTACCTAATTGGGGCCAAAAGCCCACGCTTTTGTTTCAAGTATAACACCATTGTCTTCATCTTCTCTGGTGTCAACAACCTTCATCCGATGAGCAAACACCAAGGGAAGTACCTTAATAAGTGTGGTCTCTCTTGAGGACTACACATGGGTCCTTGATTTGGCAAAATAAGGCCTAGTAGCCATTCAGTCAAGCAGCAACATCTCCACCTTCTCCATAGCTTGAAGTTGAGAAACGAAGAAGAAAGGAGGCACCTTTTGCGCCACATCGTTTAAAGCCAAATCCAAATTGGTTATATAAGGAATTTGTTTCCTCTTTGGTTTGCCCATGAACACAGGGGGTTGGGTCCCCTCCCACACACCCCTACGCACACATATGCTCACACACATGCGAGCATGCTCCTGGGTGCAAGCCTAGGTTGGGTTTTGCCTCAATTTGCATGCAGGGCTTTGATCGGGTTTTGAGCTTGAATTGTGATGGGCTTTGGTGGAGTTTCATGCTTGCTTTAAGACATTTGATTGGCCTGAAATATGGCTAAAAAATTCGAAGTGTTGAGGCTACTTATGCTTAGTTAAAAAACCAAACTTTTAGCTTTACAAGATTGTTTATTTTTTACTATTGAGAGTTCAATATTTTTATCTATTGAAAGTGATCTTCATTGCAGATTCTATTTCCTTTTATATCATATTATTGTGCTCATTTTATATTTAATCAATTAGTGGTTGATTGCAATAATTTTCTCCCTAAGACGTCCTCGGACTCACATTCAAGATTACAAATTTAAATGTTATTCGTCGCTTTCTTTGCTATACTATAACACATATTTTAACTCAATGAAAGCATGTTATCATTTTGTCACCATTGCCGATGAGTAACATGCAATTTCACTACTATTCATATCATATTCATATTTGATTTGATTTCTAACTTACTTTTGTTTGGTTATTGCGAGGCTAACCACTCACTTAGGAACGTCGACTCAAATCAACCACACCAAAGGTAGGTAGTCGTCTTACCTTCTTCCCTAATCCCCTCTCTCTATCTTGGGAAGATAAAAAGGAAACAACCGAAATTAGGATCCAACTTTGCCTTATTCTTCTAGTAATATCAATCAAGGCAAAAGTTTTCTGATTTACGCGATTTGATTGAAATCAAATTTGATGGATTCGATTTGATTAGAGACACCCAACCCATGCTTCCTGTTGCCTATTAGGGACTCACACTAAATCTCTCAAACACCTCGAACTATGCACCTTCTTGTTTTTAGTCCGAGATGTTATATTTGGAATCAATTTGGACCTAGAATAGAGCCAATTAGGGTTTACATATTAAGGACTTTGAAGTGTTAGTACACATTTTCCAGTTATAAAGGAAGCTGATCTTCCCAAATTTGTGTGCCACCTAAGTCGTTGATTGAACTAATATAATCAATAAAATCCTAAAATTAAGTCTCTAACTTCACCTGGATCATAAAACTTGAGGCCTAATAACTTGTTAAGAACCAAAACAGGGTGGTTCTGGTGGGACCAGACCACTACTAGATCCTGCCTTAGTTTCATTAATGTGCTTTTTTTTTCATTTTGTCAGGCCCATTCAGACCCACTAGGCCCAATAATGTACATGGGCTCCGAGCCCACATATGCTCATTTTATGCTGTCATATATGCTCAGAGTAATCAAAAGAGGGGGTCATGGGTATTTACGCCAAGCGCTGTGACAACTAGCATCTCTTCAGACCAAATTCAACTTATATGGTAGCATGCGACCGTAGCTCCACGATGTGGCGCTAATGCTGCGCTAAATTGAGCGTTATACAACGCTATGCAACATCCTGATTGCAAGACTTTGGACCTCAACTTGAGTGCCCAAATGAAGTCTGATTTCAAAATAAATTACATATATGGAAAGCCCTTATATAGGGCTACATAATTGTATAATTAATTTACAAAAATAAGTTATTTAAATATATATATATATTAGTTAAAGTTAGGGATTTATACACTTTAATTTAGGGTTTAAATCCTTAATTAATGTCCAATTTGATAAATTAATGATGCAATTGACTTTATAATTAGTTAATTAACATAATAAGGTATTTATTATACATTTTCATTCTATTTTAGAACATTTATTTTAATTTATGTACATTTTTAAGAGGTATATATATGATTAAGTTATAAATATTATTGTACAATATAAACATATTATAAATAGGTTGAAAATATTTAAAATCAATATATATACATGTGCAGTATAAATTACTTCAGTAATAACTTAATTTACTAATTTATTTTATTTTAACTCAATAATTTACCTAATTAACTTAATAACTTAATTACCTACAATAAATACATAAATAAATTAATGTACACGTATCATACAGTATATAATAATTACTTAAATATGTATGCATAGTAATAAATATGGTTATAGGTATGTACATAATTATTTATAATTACTTACTATTATACACATTTACTTTAATATAAATTAATATACAATTATATAATAAAGTTATATGTACAATAAAATATCCTAAATACTTATTTAAATATATATAGTACAATTATAAGTTATTTATGTACATTATTTGCTTATATTACAATATTTTTATATAACTTAATATTAAGTTATATTTACAAGTTTAAATATAATATACATGGTATTTTATGCATTTTTATGTATTTTTGAGTTTTATCTGATTTTTATGGACTTCTTATGTATAATAGAGGTAGAAGAGGAGAGAGAGAAGGTGAGATGTTAGGAGAAGCATTTCTTCTTATGTTTTTCAACTTTGTTCTTTTATTAAATTTTAAAGTGGACTAAACCATCGGCTGGTATGTTCTACCAACGGGGGGTTCAAAGTACTTTACAACTTTGCATAAATCTAAAGAAATACCTGATATTACTAAAGATAGCCTTAGTTTAATTTTTTGTGTTTTTTATGATTTCTATTTATTTACAAAGTTAACCCAAATGAAACCTAAATGAGTGTTTAGTCAAAGAACCTAAGACCTCAAGATGAGTTCTATGGGTTAAACAAGTGATTTAAGTACTCATACACATTCAGCACATCACAAGGAAGATTTTCAGACATTTAAACATAATTTTCAATTCAATTTTCATTCAAATTTCCCCTAGGATAGATAATGCATTAAAAATTGCTGACAATGAGTTTCAAATGAAATTTACAAGTAATTCTAATTAAATTAAAATCCAATTCAAGTACATAAATGCTTATACATAAATGTTCTAGCATTATACAATGTCAACAACATAAATTCCACAAAATCCATTTCAGATCCACTTTGGAATTCAAATTCTAATCCATCTACTATCACATTACAACAGCTACTGCTACTCAGCCAAATCAACAGCTGTTGTTGCTGCCTAATTAATTAGTTACTTGTTCCCTTGCTGCCAATAGATTCAGTAGCTGGTGTTGCTACTGCACTATGTAAACCTAGCAGCTGCTTGCTGCTCCATGATTTCTAGGAGCTATTGTTACTGTAGTAAATGAATTCAACTCAGATCAGACCTGATAAGGTCTGATCTAAGGTACAAAGATGCCCAAAACCAAATCAAGCTCATTCAAATTACATTAGAAATCAATTTGAAGCTCTGAAAACCATAGGATCAATTCTCATTCTTTAAAATTCTCTAAAGATCCAAATATGATCTCTTTACATTATAGACAATGTAGAGAAGAAGATCACATTAGGTGTTGAAATCATCTCAAAACAACTTCAAATATGCATTAAAACCTAGAAAACATCATTGGATTCCTTGAAAACCAGAGTGAAATTAGAGTGGAAAAGGAATCCATGTAGCCCTATTTGGGCTTTTAATTTTAGGATTTACTTAAGTGATCTGATCACTAGAATCTCAAAAACTAGAGATCAGTGTTTAGGGATTCAAGCAATTCCATAGAAGCCAAATGAGTCACGGTTAAGCCTCATCTTAGTGAATCTGAGATTCCTTGGCAAAACTACTCAAAACAAGGCTCAATTTGAGTATTTTCACATTTAAGAATAAAACTTCAATAAGATCATCTCAAACTCATCGCAATACATCCAATTTAGCAAATCTGAACTCAAATCACTCGATTAAATTCATTTTAAACCAAATTGACTCCAAATTGAGATTGGGCATGAAAACCAAATCTGAAAGAATCGAACAAATCAGTTCAATTAAAACTAGATCTGAGGATCTTTATGAATTATGGAGTGAATGGGAGACCCCCAGGTGAATTTTAGGCGCGAATTTAGATCTCAAAGTTGAAACTTCATATTTGAATTTAGCCTTGATGAAGGGGTGAATGATGAATAAAAATTCGAGGGAAAATCAGAAAGCAAATGGTGAGGTGTAGAAGGAGAACAATGGATTTATTCGACAGTGACAAACCACTTCTTTGATCTGAATTGATTAGAGAGGGCAAAATGGATCTAAATTTTTCTAACCCTAATCTAAGCTAATAAACCATTGAATTTGATATCTAATCTACTCCTGACTAATCTACACTACACTAACTAACACTATAACTATCCTAGAAGGTAGGAGATCCTACACTAAATGGAAGAATGGGGCCTAGAAGAATATCTATAGTTGGTGGCTGCAACGACGAATGGGGGAGGAGCTCTAGCGGAAGGAAAACTCTCTAATGGAGTTTAGAGTTTCCTACAAGTGTTACATGATCCTTAGTGACAAGGAGAGGTTGGAGAAATGGAAGTCCACCGCCCAGGAGATGGAGCAAAGGTCTTATGAGGAGAGAAAAGTGGAGGGAGGAAGGGATCAACTCAAGAGATGTAGGAGAGGAGCTGATAGGCACACGCGAGCTCAAGGATGCTTCCTATATAGCTGCACGAGTAATCTAAGCACCATGAGATGAGTTTAGGCTCGATTAGGTTTAACAGTGGATGAAAGGAAGACGGGAAAGAAGGAAGCTCCAAACCAAAAGTGCACCGTAGGATGGGATCTAAGTGAGGCTATGATTCTCCACGCAAAAGCACGCGAATAGAGATGAAGGATCGACCGTTGGATCGAGGATGCACAGGATAGATGGCTGCTGCTGCAGCTGTTCTTCTTGGATGAATAGTGAACCCACAACATCAGGTCTATTGGGTGTTTTGTCCGAAAGGTCCAATAGTCTGAAGGGGTAAAAATTTTACAGAAGAACCCTTAAGTGGAAAGAGTCATGACAGAGCAGTCCAAAAGTCTTACAAATGGGTCCCTAGAGTTTTTCAAATATGCCCTTGTGTGTTTTATGCTTAATAAAATGTGATGAGTGAGGGATCTATATGTAATATCATGAATGCAAGGTCCTATTGATGTCCAGATGCAATGAGATTTTTATTGGGACTTAATTGAACATATTAGAACATGATTTCACTCTTGATTTAAACTTTTGAGCTCAAAAATGTATTCAATTGGCAATTGGATCATCATTTTGCATTTATGAATAAAATATCTCATTAATTGACTAAATTATGCATTTTTAACACCAATTTCTTTTTCCTTAATTTTCACACTTAACCCTTTTATCATGTTAATAATGTAGTGTTTAACCAAGTTTCTAGCTTAACTTGGGCATTTTAACTATGATGAGCCACATCTCATCAGGTGTCTTGATTGGGTTCAATTTATATCCAATCCCTTATCCTTTCTATAGTACACACACACACAAGAAGAGGTCCCTAGGTCTGACCTAAAGGCCTCTATTAGAGCTTGATCCAAATTAGGGTCAAGCCTTGATCTTCTTGGGTGAAATCTGATATGATATGATCAATTCAATCTGGACCTAAATTTGATTCTTCATCTTGAACCACCACCTAATTTCGAGATTCAACCTGATAGATTAGGAAAGATGTCCACTAGCCCTAAACCTCGTAAGAGCATAAAAGATAGAATGATTGAGGATGCTATCAAATACAACAAGGAATTTTACAGAACCTCAACCCCCTTTAATAGAGTTTAGGTTAGTGAACCAAAGATGACAAACTTCATTACGGACCACATCTAGATGATTGCAACACAGATAGCATGTGGTTCGACCTGGGAAATCCTCTTAGAATAGATCATTGCAATGAGAAGATTGTATAGAAATGAGGGTTTACAATACTTGTCAAATCCACCACTTTGGGAAAAGTATTAGAATATTATTATACGACGTGGGCTTTAACCGAGTTTTGAGCTTGAATTGTGATGGGCTTTGGCGGAGTTTTGTGTTTGCTTTAAGATGTCTGATTGGCTTGAAATATGGCTCAAAAATTCTAAGTGTTGAGGCTACTTGTACTTAGTTAAAAAATTAAATTTTTAGTCTTGTAAGATTGTTTATTTTTTACTACTGAGAGTTCACTTTTAGCTATTGAAAGTGATATTCATTACACATTATATATTGTGCTCATTTTATATTCAATCAATTAATGGTTGATTACGATAATTTACTCCTTAAGACGATCTCGGACTCTCATTCAAGATTACAAATTTAAATATTATTTGTCCCTTTCTTCGCTGTACTACGACGTATATTTTAAACTTGACGAAAACGTATTAATAGAAAGTTAACAAAATAATTAAAATTATTTTTTGGCCTATGTTTTTTTTTTTTTATGAGAAGAATTAAACATAACTAACAAAGTATAAATATTTTATTTGTAGTATTCAATAGCCAGCGTTTAAAAAGAATTCCATATATAAACATATATATTATAACATTGCATCCACACTCACTAGAAATATATACTGGATCTGTCCGTGTCTCTACGTCATATTCAAGTCAATAAAATTTTCCAGACTAATCCTTCTCTAGACTGAATCGATCATAATAGAGTAATTCCTTTGATATTTTAATGGCACCAAAGAAAGGACTCGAAAGCACGCTGAGGGATGAGAATTCCACCAAGAAAAGCCTTGTAAATTAGAGAAGTCCGGAAACCAAATAATTCACGGGAATCTGTTTTTATCGATTTTTCAAACGGGGCTAAGTTACACCAAAAGGGTTTACGTAAGGGTCCATTTGGATGCAGATCCGTAGAGTTTTTTTTTATCATTATTTTTTTTTTCACTAATTCAACACAAATTTTCATATAATTACCTCCAATTATTTCAATCAAATCACAATAAATTTTACTTTCACTTATACTATTATATAAATATCCATAACGTCTTTCATTCTCACTTTTCAAATTAAATAAATATCCACTACATTCCCTACTTTTAATTTTAACATTAAATAAATATACACTAATATCATATCAAAATACCCATTATATCCCTTAACGATCTATTTATTCTACTATTTAAACAAATATCCACCATCACTTATTTCATATTAATTTATTCCTACAATTTTCTATCCCATGTCCAACGAGAAGAATCAAAATCAAACTAAAGTCTCCAAGGCAGTGTTTGGAAAAGGGGTTAGCGGAGGTTTTTAGAAAAATAAGTGTTAGTAGCGATTTTTGCGGAGGTTTTGTCAGAGACTTCATGTGAGGTTTTAGGAAAGTGTGTCTCGTCTGTGACAGCTGGTGCGGGAGTTAATGCGGAGCATTTGCAGAAGGAAAAGGATTGGCTTTGGTTTATCTGCAATGGGATCATTTTCATCTCTTCAGTTTGAAATTGTCGTCGTCAACAGAAGGTAAGTTGTCATGGATTTTTAGGTGATAGACACCTTCGATCTCGATGCTGAGAAGCAGGTCGTCACGATCTTGGCCGTCGTTCGACGATTCCAACTAGGGAGGCATCTGCTCTCCGATCTTACACTCCATCAACGCATGAAGATGTGAAGCGTCGAGCCCTCGAGAAGCATGCACAGAAGAGGCCAACAGCAAAGAAGCAAGGCGTGAAGGTTGCTCTAGCTCCCCTTTACATGGCCACCATGTTCTTTTCAGCTGCGACAGTGTTGTTGACTTTGTCATGGGAGCATCGGTTTTTGCCCATCAGATCCATAGCTGCTTCATCTACCATTTAACCCTCATCCATCTCTTTTTAATCGTGGTAGGTGATGGAGAAGGATTCTTGTTTGTTTCACAACTTTCCCTCTGATCGTGAGAGTGAGGCTCCTCCCATAACTTGTTGTAGGCAATGTTGTCGACGTCAACCACGAAAGGGGGCAAACTTCCTCAACTCCATCCTCCTCTTCTGGGCCTCTACCGTTGAGCTCCTATACGGGCTTCCTTCTTCATTTTGTTGTCGCAGTCGTCGTGAACCCAAGGCGGGAAGTAGGTATAGCACAATCCCAACCTATCTTTGATCGATAGTTGGTGTGGTTTGGTTGATGTTCTGGGTTGTTTTCTTGTAGGAATGCATGACTAGACATTGACGATGTTACTTTGCAGTGGATGAACCGGGTTGAATGCTTTGTTAATCGGTTCATATTTGTGATATTTTTGTTCATATATTTTATCATTATGTGGGTATGG
Source organism: Thalassia testudinum (assembly GCA_037157565.1). NCBI lineage: Eukaryota > Viridiplantae > Streptophyta > Magnoliopsida > Alismatales > Hydrocharitaceae > Thalassia > Thalassia testudinum. The sequence goes on along the minus strand of JAZHRO010000073.1, from coordinate 105,543,966 downwards.
ATTTCAAAAATGTGTGGGTATTTTGTCTATCTTTACATGGATACTGCTTTGTTATGATGTTCATGATATATTTGTTATGGCTTTCATCTGAGAACAATTTGTAATGAAGACATGGCATAAAGTTGGATGTTCATATATTGTAAACGTGATAGTTTATCAAATTAGTTATCTAATAGAATATATTAGTATACTATTGATACATATGTACGAGCATAGGAACAAGTATACTCATTGTTAAAATAAATTTGCACTAAAATATATAATAATGAAATTCGTATTCACATCTATGCGTATGTACCTTGTCTTTGTAAACATGAACTTGCTAACGTGTGTATAAATGCATAAATGAGTATTTATTTAAACTTCATATTTATGGAATTTAAAAAATGAATGGATTCATATTTACATGTTCTTGTCTTGGATGGGGATTATGGTAATTGTCATGACTTCCATTTGATATGTGATCATATATTATGTAATTGAGTTTGAATATTAATTTATTGAATAAAGAGTAAAATATAGGAAATCAATTACTCTTTTTGGTAAGCATTGGATCCATGCACCATTGAATCTAAAGATATATGGGCTTAACCCATGTTTACGTAGAGTGTAAACTCCCACACTTTTGTATTTACCAATACTGTTAACTAAAATCGCTACAAACATGGTGTTATATTGTAATATAATGACAACTGTAGGAAGATAATGACATCAGAAATGTTGAAAGAAAATTATGAGACATGAGTACGTATGGACACTATACATCTAAGAAGTTAGAATGATGAGAATAATTTATATTTGAATATTCTAGAAATAATGTAGTAGCCACTGATTTTAGAAGTGATGAGAGCAAAAGAAGAGAAAAGGATGATGAGATTCAGTGACCTGATAGTTGTGTCATTGAAGAGGAGTAGGGCATCCTGTCTATATCCTTATACTCGTCCCCCTGATAACATGAGACAATGATTAAGAAAATGATAGCGGAAAAAACAAGATGTTCACTCGCTCGTAGCAATAGTAATACACGTACCATTTGGTTTTAGTGTCCCATGCATGCAAAAATTGTTTGTAATTATTAGTGTTGTACAATGCTGTAAAATCACCAAGTATATAGAAGATATGAAATTTTCTTTTGTGAATGGAGTGAAGATGAAGTATACGATTATATCTATCTACGAGAGATAAAACGTGGGATGGAGGACATCGTAGATTATGACCACACTAATGACATATTGATGCGAAGTTTGGTGTGATTTGTAAAAGCAGGTTTTTGAGTCGTTGTAATAGGCCAAATCACATACACTTTTAAATTTATATTCCTAAATAGGGGAGTATCTAGAGTTGTCCAAGGAGGCCAAATGCTTGCAAAATTAAATCCTTTGCTTAGAAATCAAGCTCAACTTTCATTTTGCTATTTTAAATATATATATATTTTTTAGTTTTGAAATAATAAGGGCAAAGTGATAATTGTGACGGAAAAGTACTAGCACCTATAATGCTAAGCTAAAATTTAAGAGATGAAAATGTCCACTACCTAAGCTCACTCTAAGCAAGTGGAGACCTAGGGTAATTAGGGAGTGGAAGTAGAACAAGTGTTAGAACAAAAGTAACAATTGCAACAAGAAATTAAAAAGAAGACAATTTAATTAAGCAGAATTTGTGTTCTCTTACAAAGACAAGTAGAGGAATGCTTCTACTAGAAATGTAAAGTATAAAAGCAATAGAAGAAACACAAATCCTCTTGTAGAATCTAGTGAAGAAGGGAATCTTCTTACTCCAAACCTAGCTACTCCTTGGCTTGAAAAGAGGGTCTCCTTCTTCTCCTTCCTTGAAAGCTCCTCCAAGGTGGATGCTCTCCTCCTCAAGTCCTTCCTCCAAGGGTGGGCGTGCACCACCCTCTAGTTCTCCTTTGAGGTGGCATGGACCACCTTCAAGACCTCCTCCAAAGGTCTTCCTTTCCTGGCTCCTCCTTTGGCTGGCGTGGACTCAAGAGAGAAGGGAAGAGGGGAAGGCACCAAAGGGACAGAATATCCCCTTAATCTTCTTCTTCTTCTTCTTCTTCTTCTTCTCTCTTAGGTGTGGGCTCTAGAGTGTATGAGAGGAAATTTGCTAGCCAAGGATGGATTTAATGGTGGTGGGTAGTGGTCTTTTTATAGGGTAGGATGAGGGGTTAAGGTGACTCTTGAAATGGAGGGCTAAGATGGGAAGATGGAGGTGGTTGGGGATCCTATGGCTAAGGGTAATTGGTGCCAACACAAGGGGCACCTAGGTGGTGGTTATGGGTGGTGGCACCCCTTGAAGTTGGCATGAAAATGGCTTCTAGAAGAGGGGCTTAGGTGGCACCAAGTAGGGTTCTAGAAGGAGGGGTAGGTGGATGGCTAGGATGGGTTGTAGGGCCATGATGTGGGGGTGTTTTGGAGGGAAAAAGTGGCTCAAATAAGGAGGTAGTTAGGGTGGTTTTGGCGCCACTTTATGGTGTCTTTTGGAGGTAGTGGGTAGGCTAGGTTGGCGCCAAGGTGAGGTGGAAGTAGGGGTAGCTTATGTGGAGCTTAGGTGGAGCTAGTTAGTGGAGTTGTTAGGTAGGGTTTTTAGGTGGTAAAAGCAAAGGGAGCTGGAGCATAGCTAAGCTAAGCTAAGCTAAGCTAGCTTAGCTAATAGTGGAGTAGAGGAGGAGGTGTTGGAGTTAGGGTTTGGAGGGAGGAGCTGGATTTGAAGAATCTGGAGCTGAAGTGGAGCTGACAGCTACTGAAAAGGTCAACATGGGGCTACTCTAGCTAGCTTAGCGTACTAGTTCTTTGCTAGCTACTAAGCCAAGCTAAAGTGAGCTGGCTTCTGTTGAATGGAGCTGAGCTGAGTTGTGTCTGGTGCTCCCGGGGAGGATTGAGATGGTTGATACAACTAAGGTAGCTTAGCTCAACTAAGTTGAGCTAAGCTGAGTCTCTGGGAGCTGGACTTGAGCTTCCTGAGCTGGGATGAGTTCTTCTTCAGCTGATTGGAGTTGAGTGGAGCTGGATGTAGCTGGATCTGAGCTGGGGTGAACTCCAGTCAACTCAGCTGAGCTAGCTAGAGCTCCCTGTGGACTAGTGGGAGCTGAGATGAGCTAGACTCAACTATGTTGAGCTGGATCTGAGCTGACCTGAGCTAGGGTGAGCTAAGATGAGCTCTCTTGAGCTACCATTCAAGTAAGATTAGTTGAATGGAGCTAGGATGAGCTAACCCTAGTCCAAGTGAGCTAGGTTCCAACTGTGGTGAGCTGGATCAATCTAAGTTCCAATTAGTCTGAGCTCCTCCTTCACCATTTGCCTTCTTAAGTGCTAGGGTTTTAGGGATCTATATATCTGTTCATCCCTAACACTCACAAAAACACATTAAAATGACAAGAAAAAATGCAATGTATGCCTATCCTAGTTAATGCCTAAATGCAACTCAAAAACCCATTTGCGGAGAAAAATCCTAAGAGCTAGATTTGTTTTAATGCATAAGAATGATGATAAACTGGCATTTATCACATATGAAATTACCTCCATGAAGTTATTGGTTTTGGAGAAGGTAGTCAGTCTGATGTAGCCATTGGTCTCAACATTTTATGTTTATCGTTTACTATAATAGATCTAATTGTCCACCTAATTTCACAATGGGATGGATCGGAATAATGACATATTTCATTTTGGAGCTCATGGAGAGGAGTACGCAACCTCTCAATTTAATGCATATGATTCTCAACAAAATTATACACCTAGATACAATGACTACATGCATATACCATTTCTCGGAAGTCAAGGATCTTACCAACGAAGTAGAGAGTTACATGATCACATTGGCGATCAACGACATCATTTCACTTGGGGAGATGAATATGTGTTCAGCTTGTTGGAAATCATCAAGGATTTGAAAGGTAGAAAGCAAGGGTACTATCTCGGGGGTGCCGTTAGCACAAAGGGATGGGCTCGAGTTGTTGATCTGTTCAATGGAAGGTTTGGGACAAACTTGAATAAAGAGAAATTCCAGAACAAGTGGAAGACATTGAAGTCACAATATTCTACGTTCACTCAACTACTTAAGAAGAGTGGTTGGGCTTGGGATCTGGAAATGAAACAACCTATCCCCCCTTATGTTGGTGCTTGGGACGTGGTAAGTAGTTTCGTACTTCTTCATTCTAATACTTTGAAATTTGCATGATGTCGGGTACATGTTATGATTGCAGTTGGAGGAGAAGTACATGAAATTTCATAATAACCCTTTCATTTTCTATGACGAGATGAATGATATTAGGGGAGATGACATGGCTGTTGGCGAGAATGCTGTGGGCAGCAGGCAGACCGTTAATACGGAATGACCGACGAGGCACTCACCAAATTACCCATGTCGTTTAAGTAGAGGAAGTGGTGTTGGCCCTTCATCTAGGCTAGAGAAGAGAAAAGATGTACCTGACATTGATGATGATAGCAACGACGACATTCCATGCACACTGTCATCTACCAAGTATCATTCACATTCCTCACGTTCCAGGAGTTCAGTAAAGAGGTCGAGAAGGATAGGGAGTAGCGCAAAGACGTTAGAAATTGGTCTCATAGTTCTAAATGCCACCAATGAGCTTGTAGAGCAGAATTTCTCTCGGCCGTATAGAGGAGGCAATTGCCTCTCTACGTTCTGCCCGGCCGAATCTCCCTCCTCAAAAGTTTGCGAGGGTTACTCACTTGTTCAAAGATCCTTCTTTGAGATTCCTGTTCTTGGAAGTAAAGAACCCTGACGAATCGTTGGATGAGTGGATTGATGAGTTCCTTAGGGAGTGACGTTCTATTTTATTGGGGAGTTGTTCCCTGTATTTTGTGTTTCGATTATGATGTCCTTCTTTATGCTTTGTTTCTCGCATGGTTGTTTTCTTTTGTAGATGTTACGTTTGTAATGTGGTAGTTATCTATTTCATGTTGTATGATGCTATTTGATCTTTTGAGTCATTGATATTATGTTGCCGTTATAGTTGTCACTCTTTCATTGAAATTTAGTAGCAAGTAATCAGATGAGTACTTCATCCCTTCACAGTTCCTTTCACATCTTTACTTAGCCATGGATTATTGTCGGGAACAAAGTAATTGGGAGCTACAACAATCTATTGCAGCATTGAATCTTAACTTCGTTTTGTGACTACTTTATGAGGATGGTCAATCCGATGACGAAGGTCCTCCAATCCGTAGGCTAATCCACACTACACTAATGGGGGGACATATATGGATAGCAGAGATGATGTAGGGAAATGAGATCCGCTCCTACAGATGTTTCTGTATGCATCCGGATCCTTTGAAAGCATTAGTTGAAATGCTTGAGCAACATGGTGGCCTTGAAGAGACGGCCCACATGAGAATAATTGAATAGGTGTGCATATTCTTGTACGTTGTGAGCCACTCTGCATCAAACCATGATTGTCAGGAGTGGTCCAGCATTCTGGGGAGATGGTAAGTAGACATTTTCGTAGGGTCCTTGATGCAGTCTTATCAATTGAGCACATCTTGCTTTAGCCTCCAGATGCTCAATCTCCAGATGAGATTGTTCACTATCGTTAATTCTATCCTTACTTCAAGGTACGTGATGATAATGCATTCGTGCTTGCTTTGCATCTTCCTATTAAGGTTGTTAAAGGTCATGTGCATACAATTGATGATAATGTAGGGTGTGATTGATGGTTGTAATGTTAAGGCTTGTGTACCTACCAAAACAGACACTTTCAACTATCACAAAATGTTATGGCCGTTGTTAACTTTGACATGAGATTCACAGCTATCATTGCTAGCTATGAGGGATCCAATAGTGACATAGCTATACTACAGTGGGCGTTGGATAGGAATATCTTGGAGGTGCCTAAGGGTTGCAGATATCTCATGGATTGTGGTTATGCAAACACTGATAAATTCCTTGCACCATATCGAAGGATAACATACCACTTATCGTAATGGAGAGAGCGTGGAGGGTTGGCCAAAAGTTATAAGGAATTGTTTAATCATAGGCATGTTTACAACGCTTGATTGGGTTTTAAATAAGTCGCGTTGTAGTATAGTGGAAAAAGCATTGAAAACAAATAAGAATTTTTATTACTCGAATTGTTAAGTCCGAGGTCGAACACAGGGAGTAAATGGAATTTATTCACTAATCTCAATAAATATAATTTGAACACTTAAATCAACTCAAAATATAATTCAAAATGTGAAGCCGGAGTTTATGAATACTAAAATGTAGCAATAAAAGAGAAATTGAGAAGATTGGATAAAAAGTATTTGATTGCTTCTTCTCTTTGACTTGTTCTTCAGCTTCTTCTTTCTTCTTTCTATTCTTCTTTGTTCTTCTTCTTTATTTCTTTCCTTCTTCTTCTTTGGTTCTTCTCTGCCTTAGCTTTCTGATGCTTCCTTCTTCTTTCTCTTCTTTCCTTAGCTTTCCTCTTTCTTCTTTTTCTTCCTTTCCTCTGCGTGCTTGCCTTAGCTTCTCTTTCTTTTCCTCTCTGACTTTGGCTTCTTGTGCTTCCTTTTTCTTCCTTGATTTCTCCTTCCTTGTTATTCCTTCTTCTCCACCTTTGCTTCTGCCATTGCCTTTTCTTCAGCGCCACCTTCTCTGCTACAGTGCCTTCTCCTTCCTTCTTTGCTTCTGCCTTCTTTGCCTTTCTTCCTCAGCTTCCTCAGCTTCTGCCTTCAGCCCTTTGCTTCTTCCTTCTTCTCTGCAGCTGCAGCTTCAGCCTCCTCCCTTCCTTTCCCTGCACACACAAGTGCAAAACCTACCCCTACCCTCCCCGCGTACACACTCTCTCTCTATTCTCTCTTCGGTTCGCTATCCTAGAGCCAATCGGGTATACGGGTCGAGTCACGCGCACCTGGGTCCAAGCGCACTAGCATGGGTGGTGCGCGAGGAGTGCTGGGTAAATGGGTCAGGCAAGCCAGGTTTGCGGACTGTGGATTGTAGACGAGGCGGGTGAGCGGGCGAGGGGACCTCACCCCTTGATCTAAGGCGACAACCTAGAAACACAAAATCAATATAAACCACTCACCTGCGCCCAACATTTCCGAGGAGGGACTAAAGTCCCACCTGTTTCTTCGCGTGCGCGTAGGAGGAACGCCTGCCCAATTGCTGCAGCTGCGGTCGATGTAGCCTTCGATTACTAGGTGCGAAAGGGTCATGGAAAGTTTCCACGCACCTAGGACTCTTCTTCCTGGAGCAACACGACCTGGAGCGAGCTTGCGAGCAAGCTTTTCTCGTTCCCCAATGGCGGAAAGGGGGTAAACCTGCAAATCAACAATACGGCCTCGCGCCCCTATCAAAGTACTTGGGTAGCTTCACCGTGTCACGGCGAAGGTGATGCGGTGGGTGGCGTGGTGCAGAACGGCCTAGGCATGCTTGCCTAGGTCGGACTGTGACCGTGAAAGTGCATGTGTTCGGTGGGAGTGTAGGGTGCGTGTGGTGGTTAGTGAAGGGGCGAATGATGATCAGTAGGTGTTGGCGGAGGTTCTGAGGTAGGTGGCAAGGCGTGTGGATGAGTGGAGCGATGGTTGCGCCTTCGCCAGTGGTCTGCCGGAGGTGGAGAAGATGGTGGTGGTCTGCGGTGTCGAGGGGTCTAAAGTAAAAATAAAGAAGGGGGAAATGAAGAGAGGAGAGAGGGGAAGAGTTCTAAACTACTTAAGGGACGAAGGGGGATAGGAGAGTGGCTTGCGCGTACCTGCCGCCGCCGGAGAAGAAGATTCCAGTGGAGGGAGAATGGCGACGATGAAGGGGCTTTTGGCGCATGCGCAGGTACGGCACGACGCGGAGGAAGGAGGTAAAGATGCTCTACCACTAGTATTGTGGCAGAGCGATGTGAAGGAGGAGGAGGATTCACCGAAGCTCACTAGATGCTTTGGCCGAAGGAGAAGGGAGGAAATTAGAGGGTTTTCTCTGGCCAAGCCAAGTTGGATTTGAGCGGCCGGATCAGGGGGTCCTTTTATAAGTACTGGCAGAGGTCCTTGTGCTTGGAAGACAAGCTTCCAAGTGCAAGAATCCTCGTCAGAGTAGGAATGTGCGAGGGATACCCATGTCTCTCAAGCATTTGCATGAGAGATTGGGTACAAATCAGATCTTGGGATTACATTCAGATGATAGGGAATTCCTCAGATGATCTCCTTTTCAAATCTGAGAGGGGATCTCTGAGGAATCAGGGAGAAATCCTCCTCAAATCCTCGCTAGAGTAGTACTCCTCCACTGTAATGGTGGAGGGACCTAATTGCAAAGAGTGGCAAGGAAAATAGGGGGGTCTGTGCAATGATTTTCAAAAGCTAGGGGTCAAAATGTAATTGGGTGGACTATTTTGCAAAGTAGGTCAAGGTGACCTTCCCTTAGGTCCAAATTTTGGTACAAACCTAATTTGGACCTAAGGAATCCAATGGTGAAGTTGGATTTTAGGTTTGATTACGTTTGAATGGACATTTTACACAAAAATCCAATCTAGGGCAAATAATTAGCTAGGAACCCTACTTAGGTCAAAATAGGTTCCAAAGGCCAATTTGAAGGTTCTAAACCCTAGGAGGTATTTTTGCACGAATTTTAGAGGATTTACTTAATTTTTATCCTAACCAGAACCTTATTGAATTAAGAGAGTCTGTTTTAGGGTTACAAGATGTATTTAATTATTAGATTGCACATGAACCCATTTCTAACTGAACCAACTCACTTTTTATCTTTTTAAGATCATTTGACCTATGTTTAGCCCCTAAGAAATCCCGTTGATGTACTACAATGGTAAAATTACAGTTTTACCCATTGTTTCATGTTTTCCTCTCAGAATAGTTATTCCTTGAATTCTCTTGGTTATGTAGGAGCTTTTATTCTCTTTCCTAGGTTGAAATGAGCTTGTTAGGGCTCATGATGATGTTCCCATCATACCCCCATGCCTAGATTTTGCTAGTCCCTTAGGAAAATTTCAAGGTTTTAACGTCTGTTTTATACAATGAGTTTCTTTCACCAGTTATGATAAGTGCTTTTCCTTTTTCTTTGTGATTAGGTTAGAATGCCGACAGTAGGCCTAGAGGTACTCAAGTACCAACCAAGATCCGGACCTGACCAAATCTAGCCTCGGTCCTCTGCGAAGGTTTTTAAGGCCCGCAGAAACTATCCTAAGGTTTGTTAGACTCCGCGGTTAAAGCACCCGTGCTTGAGACATATTTTAGCCTTGGTTCAATTTGCAGTGCATTTCTATAAGAGAGAGATAGAGGATTTATTTGTTTGGAGAGTTTTCTCTCTTTTCTTTTTATTTCTAGTTTCGGATTGGCTTCTCAACACGGTTTGCATCGATTCCTCATCCCCATCATCAATCCTCAAAGGTCCCTGGCGATCGATGCTTCGTGATAGCACTGCCCATGGCAACACCCAGAACCCTGGCTTTCGAGATTTCGACATAATCCCACCCATTGGTGTTCTATAGCCAAAACCAAACCCTGGCAATCGACATTTCGTGATAATGCCACCCATGGACCAGCAGGGTGCTTACATGCCCCCGGTAGGATATATAAATATCCTAGGAGACAAGCACCGAGGAGACAATATGTTGTTATGCATCTTCGAGGGGAATTTTCCGCCTCTCTGCACCGGGAAATAGTCCAAATCAACTTGTTTTGATCGGCCACTCCTAATCTAGGCAACTTTTTTTTCAGAACATTTATATGATTTTTGCATGATTTTGATAGGTATGCGCATTGAACCAGACTGTGTGTAGATTGGGGTGCTTAAGTTACCAAGTCCAGCAAAATCGAAGGTCAGTTAACGAGGCCGAATACTCCCTAAGCCTTAGACCTAATACTTAAGCTTCGCATTTTCCCCAACCTCTTGAGGATTATCCATATCTTAGTGGATACTTGAATTTTTAAGTCTAAGAGTCTAGTCCAAAAGGCCTAAGATCAGCGTTCCTACTAATCTCGTTGTGTCTCATTTAGCACTTTTTCCTTTATTCTTTTCCTTAATAAGGTCTATAACTTCGGTTATTCCCTTAATCTCTTACTAATGACTATCTCTTTTTCTTTTTGTATTTTGTGCTCCCTTTTGGCATTTTGCTCTTTTCCTCCTCATGCGTATGTGACTTTAAAATTTTCTTCCCTCCTCTAATCAATTTTTTTGTTCTTTTTCACAATTTTCTATTTTTTGGAATTTTTGACATATGTAATTTTTTGTGAGAATCCTTCTAACTTTTCTTGGTTTTTGTATGTTTGCACTTTACCACCCCTTCATGCCTAAGTTTTGCAATGTCCTCATTGTAAATGGAGGGTGTGAAACAGCGTTGAGTTCAAGGACTTAGAACAGGATATATCGGGTGGGCGAATGGGTCGGGAATGACTGCTGCGGATGATTTCAAGCTCTGGTACTTGTACCAGAGGTGGGATCGAATGGTCTAAGGTTGAACTCAGGGTGCAGTAGACGTGGAGTACAGACAGATAATCAGAATGATCTCGGGTTTTTGGAATGACTAGTTGCCTTCCGTTATGCGCTAAATTCAACGCCTTCAGCCAAGCAGGAAATGGGATGGAAAGGGAGTGGTCAGATTAGTAGAGTTTTGTAGAACAAGCACCTTAATTAAGAGCCTGGTTGGTCCAACCAGGTGCTTGTTAAGATCAACAGGCTGATGATGCAGCCCAAACCCAATTAACCTGGCGGGTTGATAAATATAGATCAAAAGATGTGAATCCCACCATATGCTATGGAGCTCTGATGGATGTGGAAGTGTAAATTCAGGTTTTGGCTGAGTCGATTCAGCCTGGTCAGAGTAGGGATCCGTGAAGTAATCAGTGAATGACGCGGAAACCCTACAGGGGTGATCAAAGAATAATGGAGCATGGTTTTCATTCTGATCAATGTTTGATACCCGATGTATGTGTGGAGTTAAATCATCTGTAATCGGCTTAGTGAGAGGGGAATCAAAATAGAAATTGAGTTCGGTTGCGGGTCGAGGTTGAAAATGGGTTTTTGATCAATTCTGTATATTTGGAAGAGGTGGCTTCAATGAGAATTGTGTATAAGGGCTCTTCTAAAAAAGAGTGATAGGTGGTTTCATGTAGAGAGTCCTCATAGTAGCTTTCAAAGTCAAAGGTGAATGCTTGAAGAGTGTCAATAGGATGATGGACATCTGAGTCAAGAAAAGATTCGAATTCTGGTTTGCAGTCACTCTCGGCATTTTCTGGTTTTGATTCCTGAGGATCGAAAAGAAATGATTCCATGTCATTGGAGCCTAAACTTAAATCAGTGATCTCGAGGGTCGGGACCTCAGAGTCGGAGAATGAATCATGTGAGCTGAGGTCGTAAATTGGTTTGTCGAATTCAGGAAGCAAAGTTTCTCTGAAATCATGGTAAGATTCGAAATCGTCGAAGATATTGCGAAAATCAAGTTCTGAATGAGATTTGAGATCATGAGTTCCACCATAGAATAAATCACATGATGCAGATTCAGCATCCTGACTGGGGTCTAGCCTATATGTAAATTCTGAGTTCAAAAAGGTGTCCTTATTTAGTCTAGGCTCAAGTTCTAGGCTTATAGGAAAGACCCAATTAAAACCCCACTCGTCCAGCTCCTCGATTTCTGTATTGTAAATTGGCGTGACTTTCGAAAAATCAATCTGATTCTCTGAGGATGTTGGAGAGAGATATTCATCAAATAGAGGCCCAAAATCATTCTCTTCTTTGAAACTTTGATCTTCATATGGGGCCACGAAATCTTCCCAATAAATTTCAGATCTAGATTCTAGGCTTAGGATGTGGGTTAAATCACTGGAATCTAGGTCCGAATAACCTTCAAGGGTTACCTTATCAGAATAAGGGGTTGGATTTACACCCTCAAGAGGTTCAGTTTTAATCTCATTATTGCAGGAGTCTTGTAATTCTATGCTTAGTGATCTAGGGTCTAGGGTGGCTCAACATTGTGTTCTCCTGCAATTTTCCAACCTAATTCAATATCAGGCATGTTGTATTCTATCTGGGTTGGGAATCCACAACCACTCTATGCCTCAAACCCAAGATCTGGGAAATCGGATTAATCCTCAATACTATTCCAAGATGGTTCATCATCTGTTTGTGGCATATACGGGTATTTCTGGTTGATAATTTGTTTCAATAATCTCATCATCTCTTCCCGTTTTTCAAGATCATCTTGGTGTTGTTCCCAAAGTATAGGATTTGTCATGCAGTGAAGGTATTCAAAGTTGTGTAATTTTTCTATCTCCATGTACCCTGTTATGAGAATGTCTCGAGTTGATCCTTTTGTGGCTTCTGTCAATAACACTTGGGCACAGTTTATGATGAAGGTTGTGGTTGTTGGTATATTAACCTAAATGTCTTCTATTGATGTTGAGGGTTTATATTCAATTTCATAGAAATTAAGGGCATCCTCAACCATCCTATCTCTCATGGATCTCTATGATTCAGGTTTTTTGAAAGGTTGTCGTAAGTAATTTGGCTGCATATTTGGATTAGATGGTGGAATCAAGATGTAGAATCAGAATTTGGATCAAGTTGTAGAATCAAATTGTGAAGTGAATAGATTTGAATAGCGAGTCCCACCAAAATTCTATGTGTGTGCTCTAAAGAGAGGGGATGAGGGACTGGATGTGTTTTTTATCCAATCAAGGCACCCAAAGATGTTTTGGATGACTATGGAGGTTCGGGGCAAATGATACCCCTAGATCAGAAAGTCATCCACCTGAGAATTACTTGGGCAGCCAGAGAGGGAGAGTCCCGCAATGACCCCTACACTGTAGAGCGTCCCCCCGGGTAACAGGGTTTCCCCCATTTGACCCCTCTTGTCACTAAGATTCCAGGTAGAGAAGGATAGGGACCTTGACCTCTTAAGTCTACCACTTTTAAGATCAAAGGTGCTTTAGGGTTTTCACTTGAACTTTAGATGTTTTGGTGTTGTGACCTAATTTGGAGGTTGGTTACCCAAGGGGTGAACTTCACCTGACCTGCCCTAAAGCTTACAAAATGATTCTAGGTCAAGACCTAGAAATCACCCTGATTTGACTCCCAGGTTATTATGTCCAATGTTTTTAAGATTCAAGTGATTTTAGAGCTCAATTTTAGGGTTTGTCTTGCTTAGATCTTTTCAATCAAGGGCTTGGGTAGCACACTAATGCAGGTGGGTTTATTCCTTTTATGTAAGCATGTGTGAACTAGCACTCCAAAACCCTACTGTGGAAACCCTAATTTGGTTCTATTTCCAATCCTCTTTTCTTTTCACAAAAGTTCTCTTTGGACTTCAAAACAAGAAGTGTGTAGTTCGCGGAGATTTAGAAATTAAGCGTGATTTCTACTAGGCACAAGAATTTGTGGGATAGGATCTCTAAAAATTGCTAAACTTCAGTAAGTTTTGAAAAAATTTTCGCAAAATCAGGAAACTTTTGCCTTAAAGATGGTAATTACTCTAGAAAGAAGGCAATTGATTCCTAATTGATTGCTTCCTTTTTGTCTTCCCAGGATTAGGAGATGGATTTAGGGAAGAAGAGAGAATTTATCTGCCCTGAAGTGGTTGACTTGCGCGGGAGATTTCTTCGTGAAGTACCTTGCAAAATCACAGCAGAACAAATAGGGCAAGTTAGTATTCAAATATAATCAAAAAATAATGCAAAGACTAGTGATAAACTGCGTGTTGCTCCCCAGCAATGGTGCCAAAATGTTTACAACGCTTGATCGGGTTTTAAATAAGTCGTGTTGTAGTATAGTCGAAAAAGCATTGAAAACAAATAAGAATTTTTATTACTCGAATTGTTAAGTCCAAGGTCAAACACAGGGAGCAAATGGAATTTATTCACTAATCTCAATAAATGCAATTTGAACACTTAAATCTAATCAAAATATAATTCAAAATATGAAGCTGGAGTTTATGAATACTAAAATGTAGCAATAAAAGAGAAATTAAAAAGATTGGATAAAAAGTATTTGATTGCTTCTTCTCTTTGACTTGTTCTTCAGCTTCTTTCTTCTTTCTATTCTTCTTTGTTCTTCTTCTTTCTTTCTTTCCTTCTTCTTCTTTGGTTCTTCTCTGCCTTAGCTTTCTGATGCTTCCTTCTTCTTCTTTCTCTTCTTTCCTTAGCTTTCCTCTTTCTTCTTTTTCTTCCTTTCCTCTGGGTGCTTGCCTTAGCTTCTCTTTCTTTTCCTCTCTGACTTTGGCTTCTTGTGCTTCCTTTTTCTTCCTTGATTTCTCCTTCCTTCTTCTCTACCTTTGCTTCTACCTTTGCCTTTTCTTCAGCTGCACCTTCTCTGCTACAGTGCCTTCTCCTTCCTTCTTTGCTTCTGCCTTCTTTGCCTTTCTTCCTCAGCTTCCGAAACTTCTGCCTTCTGCCCTTTGCTTCTTCCTTCTTCTCTGCGGCTGCAGTTTCAGCCTCCTCCCTTCCTTTCCCTACACACACAAGTGCAAAACCTACCCCTACCCTCCCCGCATACACTCTCTCTCTATTCTCTCTTCGATTTGCTCTCCCAGAGCCAATCGGGTATATGGGTCGAGTCATGCGCACCTGGCTCCAGGCGCATCGGCATGGGTGGTGCATGAGGAGTGCTGGGTAAATGGGTCAGACAAGCCAGGTAAGCAGAGCGTGGGTCGCAGATGAGGCGGGTGAGCGGGCGAGGGGACCTCACCCCATGATCTGAGGCGATAAGGTAGAAACACAAAATCAATATAAACCACTCACTTGTGCCCAACATTTTCGAGGTGGGACTAAAGTCCCATCCACTTCTTCACGCGCGCGTAGGAGGAACGCCTGCCCAATTGCTGCAACTGCGGTCGATGTAGCCTTCGATTGCTAGGTGAGAAAGGGTCATGGAAAGTTTCCGTGCACCTGGGACTCTTTTGCCTGGAGCAACACGACTTGGAGCAAGCCTTGCTCGTGCTCCAATGGCGGAAAGGGCGTGAACCTGCAAATCAAAAATACGGCCTCACGGCCCTATCAAAGCACTTGGGTAGCTTCACTGTGTCATGACAAAGGTGATGTGGTGGGTGGCGTAGTGCAGAACAACCTAGAAGTGCGTGCCTAGGTCAGACTGTGACCGTGAAAGTGCATGTGTTCGGTGGGAGTGTAGGGTGCATGTGGTGGTCAGTGAAGGGGCGGATGATGATCAGTGGGTGTTGGCGAAGGTTCTGAGGTAGGTGGTGAGGCATGTGGATGAGTGGAGCGACGGTTGCACCTTCGTCGGTGGTCTGCCGGAGGTGGAGAAGATGGTGGTGGTCTGCAGTGTTGGAGGTCGAAAGAAAAAATAAAGAAAGGGGAAATGAAGAGAGGAGAGAAGGGAAGAGCTCTAACCTACTTAAGGGATGAAGAGGGATAGGAGAGCAGCTGGCACGTACCTGCCACCACCGGAGAAGATTCCAGTGGAGGGAGAACGGCGACGACGAAGGGGCTTTTGGCACATGCGTAGGTACGGCGCGACGCGGTGGAAGGAGGTGAAGATGGCTCTGCCACTGGTATTGTGGCAGAGTGATGAGAAGGAGGAGGAGGAGTCACCAGAGCTTGCTGGATGCTTTGGTTGGAGGAGAAGGGAAGAAATTAGAGGGTTTTCTTCGGCCAAGCCAAGCTGGATTTGATCAGCCGGATCAGGGGGTCCTTTTATAGGTACTGGCAGAGGTCTTTGTGCTTGTAAGACAAGCTTCCAAGTGCAAGAATCATCGTCGGAGTAGGAATGTGCGAGGGATACCCATGTCTCTCGATTGTTCGCATGAGAGATTAGGTGCAAATCAGATCTTGGGATTGCGTTCAGATTATAGGGAATTCCTCAGAGAATCTCCCTTTCAAATTTGAGAGGGGATCTCTGAGGAATCAGGGAGAAATCCTCCTCAAATCCTCATCGGAGTAGGACTCCTTCGCTGCAATGGCGGAGGGACCTAATTGCAAAGAGTGGCGGGGAAGATAGGGTGGTCTGCATAATGATTTTCAAAAGCTAGGGGTTAAAATGTAATTGGGTGGATTATTTTGCAAAGTAGGTCAAGGTGACCTCCCCTTAGGTCCAAATTTTGGTACAAACCTAATTTGGACCTAAGGAATCCAATGGTAAAGTTGGATTTTAGGTTTGATCACATTTGACTGGACATTTTACATAAAAATCCAATCTAGGGTAAATAATTAGCTAGGACCCCTACTTAGGTCAAAATAGGTTCCAAAGGCCAATTTGAAGATTCTAAACCCTAGGGGGTATTTTTTCATGAATTTTAGAGGGTTTAGTTGATTTTTATCCTGACCAGAACCTTGTTGGATTAAGTGAGTATGTTTTAGAGTTACAAGATGTCATTTAATTCTTAAATTGCACATGAACCCATTTCTGACTGAACCAACTCACTTTTTATCTTATTAAGACCATTTGACCTATGTTTAGCCCCTAAGAAATCCCGTTGATGTACTGCAATGGTAAAATTATAGTTTTAAAATTTGTTTCATGTTTTCCTCTCAGAATAGTTATTCCTTAAATTAGGCCCTTCTCTTGGTTATGTAGGAGCTTTTATTCTTTTTCCTAGGTCAAAATGAGCTAGTTAGGGCTCATGATGGTGTTCCCATCAACGCACAACTACGAGAGGTTGTAGAGAGAACGTTTGGCATATGGAAGAACCGATTCAAATGCTTGAGGAGAATGCAAGAGTGGTCAATTTCAATTGATGTGCAAAGGGATGTGGTGAGTGCAACATGCATCATCCACAATTTCATTAACAAGTGTGGCATAGACAACTTGTTCCCCAAAGCACAAGCAGTGGCACTAGAGTTGAATGATCCGGATCTTGGATATCAGCAACCACAAGCAACTTTCAATCGTACAGACATCAACCATGGTGATACTGTAAGGGATACGATTGCATTGCATATGTGGGAGGATTACACAAGGAGGTGTAGCCGTCAGAGAGACTGAATGTTCAATCGATTGATTACATCTCCCTACGTTTCTAACGACAATGAAGCTAGCATAATGAGTATTTATGCTTTATGGAATTCGTTACATTACGTGTTGATGGTACTTATAAACATGATTGTCAGGTTGGTCTTTAATGTTACATAGCCTTGTATCAACCACGAATGTTACCACATACCATGTCAAATACAAATGAATCGAGTACTTTCGCATGATCTCGCAAGGAATTTGGCAGGTATATTTCATTTCATTGATGTTTTCTCATATTGCTTAAAGACGAAATGCATATTTAATATAGCTTATGTACATTAAATTATTTTTGAAAGATGGAAAACGCATGGAATATGAGACTACGTGATGGCGAACCAAGTAAGTTCAACTTTGAAATTAAGCATAAATCACACAAAGGAAGTTCAACACATAAACATACATGAACACAGTAAATTTGTCCATATGTGTGATTGTTGATGGGAACTAGGGATAGTCTTCTTTACGTGGTCGTATTGCTTTCTACTACATTGCGTTCTGGTTATGTCAATGACATTCCACATGACATGGTTTAATGTATTTATTATGGTACCATTTAAGGTGAAGATATGTCAAGGGATCAGACTTGGTGCCAATGCCAACATTTAGCTGATTTGTGGTACATGTCAAGGAAACCTGGTCTTCCCCATGAGCGACTTATATACTACTGCGACAACCCTTTCTCAATTAGACTTTGAAGCAATATTTCAACATCTTATGGAATCATATCATCATCGTTACCAACCATTTTTCCGTTAATTGTTAATCATCACAGCACTACGAAATGCATGAAAAGGCTGTCAACCTACTGTAGACTGAAGAGAGACATGAGAAGATGCTACTTACCTTAAGCGTGGAGATGAATTCAGTGGAACAAAGTATACATAACGCATAGGAAGAAATAAGGATGAAGGATAACATGTTGGGTGAAATGAGTTCCAAGATCTCCCATTTGCGGGCCATTGTTGGCAAGTCATCCTCATCTACATATGAAACTACTGAAATTGTGAAACATCCACTTCCTTAGCATGTGTGTGTGCTTCTGCATGGGTTCGTTGAGAAGGGTAATTGGATTATGAAATGAATACGAGTTTTGTGTATGCGATACACAAATGTCATTGGAAGAGATGAGTGGTACTATGTTAGAATCGAGTGGAGTTTCTCTTAAACGAGTTTAGGTTGTTCGTGCTAGTAGAAATAGAAATTTTTTCCTTTTGTATCTTTCAACGAAATGTTGTACTAATTACGCTATAATGCTAGTCTTTGACATTTTACTAACTATAGTTGCTTGTAGTTTTCATAATCTACTAAATTACCATGAAGCTTTTCCTTGAATAAATGTTCCCTCTTTCTACACTTCTACATAGATCCTAATTGATATTTATTGGTGCATGGGACAATGGTGCATGTACGCTCATCCCACTGCGAGAAGAACATCAATGGAGGGAGGTTCGATGTTTGATATAGTTAAAATTAATTGCATGCACGATTATATTTTAGCATATCTGTTTAACGAAATAATTTGCACAGGTGACGAGAGACATGAGTGCTTGGAAGGGCATTATTTCCTACAATACAATGTCGTGGTGATGATTGTCAACTAGATGGATTTGTAGCCCGGGAGAAGTTGAGGTGCTTGAAGAGAAACTTCTCTCGCTATTCGTACCTATGCGATACATCTCATTCTTGTCTTTTCTATGATCTTCTTACCATTGGTGTGGACCTGCTACTTTATAGTAGGTAGTTATGTATTTCATGGTTGGGTTTGTGTCAAGAACGTAGTAGCTGATATCATGGTACTTGTATTATGGTATAAATCCTGAAAATTGCAACTGAAGATATTCCCATTGAAGGACTTTATTTTTATTTTAGAAATTAAATTCTGTTTGCAATCCCTACACCTTCATGATTTACTTTGCAAATATGACTAGTATATTTTGCGTTGGAAATTATGTAGCATGAATTATGTATTGTCTTGTCATGAGGACTGCATTGTCCTACTTGCACTAGGGACAGTATCGACACAGCCACTTCAATCGAATTGTATGAGCAAACTTATACAAACTTCTCTTCACAAACTAAAAACTACCCTCAGGTAGAATGGCATTTGGAATCATTTTCGCAATACATACTGCTATAATCGAATGATAAGCGACATTCATCAATCCATCACAATAAACATACGTACAATAAATCAATGTTCTTTTATCCAAAAATATTTAATTTATTTACAAATCAATCAATGAATTAAACAATACTAAATTAGTCATTTATTTACAAGAAGAATAAATTAATATGTATTACATTATCTTAATCATATGTACAACAAATACGTATAAAAAAGACTACTACTAGAGTATGTTAATTAATTATATACAACTAATACAAGTAGTACGTAAGTATACATTCAAAAAAATACCTCTTAATATCTACTATGCTCAATTTAATTAACCATACTAATAGCTTAGTAACATATATTATATATATACTAAGAAATATATATACGTCAATGTAGACTTAGTAGCATATTTTGGTTGTAAGTTGCTACTTATAGTAACGTATATACATATCTACAGTGACAAATATGCTATTTATATACATATAAGAGCTCAAACCTAGTCTATACTACTGTACTTATAAATATATATAGACAAAATTATATATGTATAAAATATTTACTTTATTTACATGCATATACTTATACATTATATTTATACTATATCTATACATATACACAAGCGCTCACCCTTCCTTTCTTTTTTCCCTTCTCATGTCATAAAAAAAAAATTTCCACACAAACTCGGTTCATATACCCAAAATATGTGTTTTAATGGGCAAGTTTGTCCACTTTTGAAGGATATACAACACCCATGTGGGTGAGACTAGACTCCTACTAATGGACCCACTCTAATTTTAGCTACATTTATTTTAATGCTTTCTACACCCAGCGAGTGCTCACACGCCCACACACACTTGTGCACGTAGGTGCACAGGCACTCGCACCACGTAACCCAAGGATAATAACCTACACATGCTCTATTTGGTGCCCAGCACCTGACGACCGAAGAGGCTATACCACGAATTCCTAATATACTACTCCATCGGGTTTGTCGTCGACGATGTGGTGCCTTTCTCAGGGCCACTTACACGTTTCTATGCATCTTGAATCATTCCGATTGAGTACATTTGGTCCTCTATTTGAGGGCCAAAAATTATTTCAAATTATAAATAATTTATATACTTATAAAGCCCTTCTACAAGATAACATAGTGGTATAATTAATTTACAGAAATAAATTAATTACATATATAAAAAATTAGTCAAAGTTTATTGTTTATCACATTAAATTAAAGGTTAATGTTGTAATAAAATTAGAAATTAGATAACTATTCATACAATTGACCTTATATAGAGTTAATTTATATAATAAATGGCTTATGTCACATTTTCATTGTAATTTACAAACTTTATTTAACTGTCCACATTGGAAATTTATAGGAGAAATTAGATGAAAATCACGTTCAATGTCTAGAACATATTTCTTAAATGTTATAGAATATGTACGAGTCAATTACTATCTTTCCCAGCCACTCAACTGAGAATTAGGGTCTTTGGTTCTTCTTTGAAAACTCTCTAAGGACCCTATAAAGTGCTTTAATTTGCATATAAATAAATACCCTAATTCAGTATTTGTTATGACCCGGTTCCCAAATCCCTATAGGACACAAGACCAACCCGACTCAACTGATTCCAAGACCCAGTCGTCCAACAAGAAATAACCAAACAGCAGGAAAGTAAATCACATTCACTATGCTAAGCAACTAACAGTAAAAGAGTACAGTAGTAAAGAAAGTAAAAGCTACTACAGTACATATCACCACCATAATAGTCACAGTAGCAAGGTACAAGAACGTAAAGGTACAGGAAAGTAAAGGTACAAGAGTCTGTACTCACTACAACAGAAGATTGTTGCTACTGGGCTCTACTGGGCCCAGCACCCTCTGCAGCCGAAGACTCGGGCTGCTCAACACCTAGACCTGAAAAGGGTTATGAGTACATAAAGTCAGCGAACACTGAGTAGAGTGGCAACCAACTAACTAAAGCAGTAAAAGTGAATAGGTAGCTATTTATTCCAATTACTTTATTTCACAAATTATTCCTTTTCACCCATTGGTTTATTTATTAGATCTCTTTCTTGATCTCGAATGTTCCTCGTGGGAACGATCTTGATTACAGTCTTTTCGGAAGAGTAGAAGTCACACGTGATGCTCTCCTGGCTGGGAGAGTCCCCCATGGTGGTCCTACACCCAGTCAACTACCCCAAGGTCACAGACAGACGTAACGGTGACTACGGCACGCGCGATAAGCGCATGAGTAGCTACCCCGCACTGGCACGCGGTCAGTCGTTTCCATTAACGGGAGTGCCCAAGTACAGCGCGGAACAATATAGGGCTTAGCCCTCTTAGTAACAGGGGTATAGCCCCTAAGAACCAAACAGGGGTCTAGCCCCTCCATAGTCCGTGCACCCTTGCCTGACTACCCTGGTTTGCCCAGTGAGCCTAACAAGTCGGTGTAGGGTGGCTAGCTGAACCTCGGGTCCCGTGGGGTGGCTAACTCTCTCACTACACTAGTAGCTCTCCCCGGTACAGTGTACGCGAGGGCCACGAAGTCGGTGCAAAGTAGCCAAACCCACCCTGGGTCTCAACCCGAAGGGCGGCAAGCTCCCCTCTACACTAAGAGGGAACATGCGCTCCCCTTGGTACCACGTACTCAAGGGCTAGCACACTTCCCGTCACATTTCCAGATCCATTTATTTATTTCCAGGAGCTCTACTCCTAATTTCCCCGTAGGGTTCATGCTCATATTCCTCATGCCATTCCGTACCAAGTTTCATCATTCACATTTCTATTCTCAAGTTATACACATGCAGCTCGTATTTCTATCATTCACATTTCCATTCTCCGGTTATACACATGCAGCTCGTATTCTAGCATTTAACGTATGCAACAGGTAAGGCTACATGCAACTGTTTCACTAGCATAGTTAATTCATATTTCACAGGCAGCACTTGTTCATTAACAAGCAGTTGTTTTCTATCTACTCATTCAAGACTGCATTTCAATCACACATACAGACATTTCAAGAGTTTCTCATCCGAGGATTCATGCCACATCCTAGGTTCTAATCATTCATACCACACATGCATTCAGGGTTATAATTAAATTAGGGGAAGCCACTCTACCAGACAACCCAGGAGTAGTGGGGGCTCGAATGGTAGGCTCACGTGCCTCAGCAAGCCCCGAACCTGCAACAAAATGAAGTCCTATAACAAGGAACAATCATAAAGGAAACTTCAGAATAGTATAGAAAGCCTTCTAACAAGTAGGGGAAGTCACAAGGAAAACATCGATATCTTATTTGCATAAAACGAACCTCAAACGGACCCTAAATGGGTCAAAACAGGGCTACTGACTCAAATCAGACGTCTGGAACAACTTCCAAACATCTTAAAAGTGTCCAGAAATGCACCTCAGGCTCTGCATCGACCCTAGACGTCCAGGACCTCTTCTGGACCATCTGAACCCAGCTCTAGACATCCGACCTCCTCTCCGGACGTCTGGAAGTGCTTCCAGCCATCTGGTAAGCTGCCTAGACGTCTGAAATGGGTGGGATGGTGTGCCCTGTGCCTTCCCAAAGAAAATCCTACACGTGATAACAAAATCTTCTCAATATTGCCATGCGAACTATAGCTGCGGAGCAGCCTGCATGGCCGTATCTGCAAATGGAGCGTACCTTCGCTGAGATCTGCCTTCAGACGTCTGGAATCGCCTCCAAACGTCCGCTCTATCGTCTAAACATTATTCTAGACGTCTGATTCTGGGAAAACCCAGAACCAGAACCTTCTCCCGCTCACCCTCGCAGCACGCAGCCGCGCTCGCCTGTAGCTCCGGCTACAGCAACATCAGGGATGACTCCCTGACGCACTCCTCCTCTTCCCGCATGCGTTGCTACGACCGTGCACCCTCCTCCTCGTCGCCGCTCTCGCGCTCTCTCACTCACGCTAGCTCCTCTCACAGGGGTGGAAAGGAAGAGGAGAAGTGGCTGGTGGCTGTGGAGTGGGGAGAACGAGAGAGGAGGAAGGGGGGCTATAAAGAGGGTGTGTTAGGGTTCGCAGGAGGAGGGGAGAGAAGAAGGGAAGAAAAAGAGAGTGTTGTTTGCGCATAGCCCACGCACAGACGCGAAGTTCGTACCCAGGAATTTTGATTTCCAAATATCTGGGAAAGTGTCCAGATGTCTGACCGACAGTCCAGACGTCTTAAAAGGCTCAGGGCAGAACGAGTCTTAACATCA
Source organism: Thalassia testudinum (assembly GCA_037157565.1). Taxonomy (NCBI): domain Eukaryota; kingdom Viridiplantae; phylum Streptophyta; class Magnoliopsida; order Alismatales; family Hydrocharitaceae; genus Thalassia; species Thalassia testudinum. The sequence goes on along the minus strand of JAZHRO010000073.1, from coordinate 105,520,713 downwards.
TAACAAATTTAAAGGAAGTTTCATCCCCGAAACTTGAGCTAGCTAGGGTGCGGAAAGGAAATGTATACGCATAACAAACTTAAAGTGGACCGAAGCCGGTCCGAAAAGACGTACCCTCAAAAAGCTTCGGGTATCGCTCTCACATCACCGCCTCAGGCTTTCAGGTTGCCTCCTCGTACCTCTGGCTCCTCCACAAAACCTTCACCAGGGGTACCTATTTCCGTCTCAAACTCCGAACGGCTCTGCCTAGTATCTGTACTGGTCACTCGGGGTAGGTCAGGTCGTCACCCACCTCGACACTCTCGTGGCTTAGAATGTGACTAGGATCGGCGACGTACTTCCTGAGGTTGGACGTGTGGAACACGTCGTGCACACCGGAAAGCTGGGGAGGAAGGGCAAGCCTGTAAGCAATAGGTCCTATCCACTCCAAGACCTCAAAGGGCCCCACAAACCTTGGCGTGAGCTTCCCTTTCACCCCAAAATGCTGCAGGCCCTTCATGGGCAAAACATGAAGAAAGACGTGATCCCCAACATCGAACTGCACCTCTCTACACTTCCAATCAGCATAACTCTTCTGTCTGCTCCTGACAATGCGAAGTCGTCTATGAATCTACTCAATCACCTCTTGACTCTGCCGGATCAACCTGGGGCCAACCTCTCACTTGGTCCCCACCTCAACCCAACTCAAGGGTACAGTACACCTCCATCCGTACAGAGCCTCGTAGGGTGCCATGCCGATGCTCGAGTGATAACTGTTATTATATGCAAACTCTGCCATGGGCAAGTGCTCCTCCCAAGAGCCCCTCCAGTCTAGTACACAGGCACGTAAAAGGTCCTCAACTGTCTGTATCGTGCGCTCTGACTGTCCATCCATCTGGGGATGGTACGCCGTACTAAACCTCAACTGTGTCCCCAAAGCCTGCTGAAACTCAACCCAAAATAGGGACGTAAAATGGGTATCTCGGTTGGACACAATCTCACACGAAACTCCGTGCAGACGTACCACGTCACAAATATACCTCTCTGCCAACTACACTGGTCCCAAAGTGATTCGGATCGGAAAGAAACGTGTTGTCTTTGTCAATCTATCCACAATCACCTAGATTGCGTCGTGACCTCGCCAGGTAACGGGCAAGCCCACCACCAAGTCCATGGTGATGCTCTCCCACTTCTACTCTTGCACAGGAAGTGGCTGCAATGGTCCTACAAGCCTCTGATGCTCGACCTTCACCTGCTGGCACACCAAACACTGCTGCATGAACTCACCTACATCCCGCTTCATCCCTCTCCACCAAAAGTCACGTTTTAGATCATGATACATCTTCATGTTCCCAGGATGTATGGTGAACCTGGACCCATGTGCCTTAGTCAAGAGCTCTCTCAACAACTCCTCATCTTTGGGAATGCACAAACGTCCCCTCATGCGCAGTGCCTCATCTGTAAAGGAGAAGTCTCCAGGGTCCCCTGATAATACTCTATCTCGTAATGATTGTAGGTACGTGTCTGTCATCTGTCATGTGATGATGCGATCTATCAGCTCTGGTCTCGTCAGTCAGGTCACTATCACTACCCCACAATGCCCCTGTAACTCTAGGGTTAGCCAACTGCCCAACTCCTCCATAAGCCTCCAACTCTGTGCCTGTAAACTGGCCAAGTGGGCGAGCGCCTTCCGGCTTAAGGCGTCAACCACCACGTTGGCCTTCCTCGGATGGTAGGAGATGCAGTAGTCATAGTTCTTCAGGAGCTCTAACCAACATCTCTGTCTCATGTTAAGCCCCTTCTGATCAAACAAGTACCTGAGGCTCTTATGATCCGTAATATCTCAAAAGTCTCATCATACTGGTAGCACCTCCATGTCTTCAGCGCGAAGACAACAGTTGACAGCTCTAAGTCGTGGGTAGGGTAGCTATGCTCATGTGGCTTCAGTTGCCGCGAAGTGTAAGTGACAACGTGACCCTACTGCATGAGCACACCTCCTAACCCCTGCAACGAAGTGTCTGTATAGACAACGAAACCGCTGCTGTTGTTCGGGATGGTAAGCACAGGAGTCGAAGTCAGCCTCGCCTTCAACTCTTGAAAACCCGCCTCATAAGCATCTGTCTAAGTAAAGGGCACGTCCATTCCGGTCAACTGAGTCATAGGATGTGCAATCTACGAGAAACCCCTGATAAACCACCGGTAGTAACCTACCAATCCCAAGAAACTACGGATCTCTATCACTGTACGTGACCTCTCCCACCTGAGTACTGCCTCTACCTTGGCTGGATCCACAGCTAAGCCATCCCCTAAAATCACATGACCCAAGAAGGTCACCTGTCTCAACCAAAACTTGCACTTGCTGTATTTGGCATACAGCCTACGTTATCTCAACGTGTCAAAATCATCTGCAAGTGTTGTTCGTGCTGTGCCTGATCCCGCAAGTAAATGAGCACATCATCAATAAATACCACCATAAACTGGTCCAAATACGGTCTGAACACCCGGTTCATCAAATCCATGAAGGCAGCGGGGACGTTGGTCAGCCCAAACGGCATGACCAGAAACTCGTAGTATCCTTACCAGGTGCGGAAAGCTATTTTGGTGACGTCGGTCTCCCTAATCCTCAACTGGTGGTAGGCAGATCTCAAATCTATCTTGGAGAACACCATACCACCTCGCAACTGGTCAAACAAATCATCGATCCTCGGCAGCGAATACCTGTTCTTGATGGTGACCCTATTCAGCTGTCTGTAGTCCACACAAAGTCATAGGGTACCATCCTTCTTCTTCACAAATAACACCGGGGCTCCCCACGGAGACGCACTGGGCCTCACAAAGCCCTTCTCCAATAGGTTCTACAACTGGGACTTGAGCTCTCGCAGCTCAAGTGATGCCATCCTGTAAGGTGCTGTAGAAATGGGGTTAGTCCCCGGTACCAGTGAGATCTCAAACTCGATCTCACGCTCAAGCGGTAGTCCTAGCAGCTCCTCTGGAAACATGTCGGGGTACTCTCTGACCACTGGGATGCTCTGAAAGTCTGCCACGGGGCTAGACTCTGCCACTACACAAGCCAGAAAGCCCTCACACCCCTGGCCCAAAAGTCTCACCGCTCGAAGTGCGGAAATGCACCTGAAGCCTCCGTCCACCGGCTATCCGTGAAACTCAAAAGAAGGCATCTCTGGTATGGAGAAGACAGTCTTCCTCTCAAAACAGTCCACCAAAGCATTGTAAGAGGACAGCCAATCCATCCCCAAAATCACACCAAAGTCCTCCATCGGTATCACAATCAGGTCAGCAGGGAGGCTGTGTCCCCCAACACTGACCTTACAGTCTGTGTAGACCTCCTCAACTACAAACAGTTGACCACCCGGACCTCTGATCACAAATGGATCCTCTAACAGCACACAGTCCTGTCCCAAACTGACAACAAAACTCGCAGCAACAAATGAGTGCGTGGCGTCGGAATCAAAAAGTGCATAAACTAATCTGCTGGAAACTATAACCATACCTGCCACCACTGAACCTGATGCTCTGGCATCTCTGTGTGTCATGGTGTTAATACGCCCCTCAGCTCTCGGTGTGGTCGGACGGGTAACCCTGGCCGGTACCCTCCTCGCCACTGCTGTCCTCCCCCACACGCCTGGGAACCACGGCCACCTGCTTGGCCTCTAGTGCTCAGTGCGGGGAGCATCTGCTGTGCTCTGGCCCTAGATGGGCAGTCTCTCCTGTGGTGGCCTGGCTAACCACACCGGTAGTAGAGGGGAACTCAACTCCCGCCCTTGGTAGGTCCCTTCTGACGGCTGGGCGGGGGTCTAGTGCTGGCAGCTGGCCCCTGTCGGGGGCCCCCCAAGGCCACTGACGACCCCGAAAAATGTGATGGCTCTCCCGCAGGTGCCACGTGCCTCCTCTCTCACCAGTCCTGTGAGTACTCTGGCTGGTAGGGCCTCTTCCATCCACTATCAGTGTCTCGTACGACAGGGTTGTCTCCTCATATGTCATAGCTGCCTCTACTACTCTCGAGAACATGGGCAGCTTCAGGAGTTTGACATACCCCCGAATGGCAGGCTAGAGCCCCTCAGTGAACCTCCACAGGCACTCCTCCTCAGTAGCCACAGCTGTCACAGCGAAAGGAGACAGCTCCAAGAAAAGCATACGATATGCGCTAACAGTCATCGTCCCCTAGTGGAGAGTGTGAAACTCCCACCTCCTCTGATCCTGCTATGTCTGCGGGAAGTACTGCTCGCAGAAGAGGGTCACAAACTGGTCCCACATCAGCTCTGCCCTTTCCTGACCTCTGACTTGCCTCCACCACCTGTGTGCCGCACTCTCCAACTGGTATGTGGCAAAGGCCACATGATACTCCGCAGGGGGGCGAAGGGTGTCAAACACCTTCTCGATCTACAACAACCAATCCTCCGCCTCGGTTGGGTCCTCATCCCCCTTGAAGGAGGGGGCTTCAGCTTATGGAACTATCCGAAAAGCTCGTAGTGTCGCTGTAGTGGGGAAACGGGCACGCCTCCAGGCAGGGAGGGCTCGTGCTCAGAAGTGTCAGAGTGCGATGGGGGTAGTGGAGGACCACCCCCTTCCCCACGTCCAACGCTGCCTCGGTCTCGTTGTCCCACAGAGGACTCCCCCTCCACGTCCCCAGGGAGAGGTGCTCGTGGAGGCGGGTAGAGCTCCTCTCGTACTATCTCCCGTATCAACTAGGTGAGGTCCTAAGCCTGAATGACCGGAAGAAGTGGCTGGTCCACTGATGAGAGCCTCATCATGTGCCATAACTAGCTCATTTTGACCCAATAAAGAAGATAAAAGCTCCTACATAACCTAGTAGAAGGCCTAAATGAAGGAATAAGTGCTCTGAGAAGAAAACATGAAATAAAGGTTAAAACTGTAATTTTACCATTACAGTAGATAAACGGGATTTCTCAGAGGCAAAACATATGTTAAAAGGTCTAAATGAAATAAAAAGTGGGTTGAATCAATCAGACATGGGTTTATGTGCAATCCAGGAATTAAATGACATTTGATAACCCTAAAACAGACCCGCTTAAATTAACAAGGTTCCGATCAGGATAAAAATCAATTAAACCCTCTAAAAATCATGGAAAAATATCCTATAGGGTTTAAAACATTCAATTTGGCCTTTGGAACCCAGTTTGACCTAGATTAGGGTCCTAGTTCATCAATTAACCTAATTTGGGTTTTTATGCAAAATATTTAGTCAACGTAGTCAAACCTAAAATCCAACTTCACCATTGGATTCCTTAGGTCCAAATTAGGTTTGTACCAAAATTTGGACCTAAGGGGAGGTCATCTTGACCTACTTTGCAATTTAGTACACCCAAATCACAATTTGGTCCCTATCTTTTGAAATCATCGCAGAGAGCCCCCTAACTTCCTCGCCACCTTTGCAATCAGGTCCTTCCACCATTATTGGGGCAGAATCCTGCTCCGGACAGGATTAGAGAGGGAATACTCTGTTTCCTCAGAGATCCCCTCCCAGAAATGGAAGGAAGATTCTCTGAGGAATTCCCTTCCATCTAAGGCCAATCTCGATCTCTGGTGTGAACCCAATCTCTCGTGCGAACGGATGAGGGATTTGGGTATCCACCCTCTTTCCTTCTCCGGTGAGCCGGCAGAGGTAATGCCGTGCCCTCCACGCTCTGAAAGCACGGCCCAGTGCCTATAAAAGAACCCCCAAACCCGATCGCTCATTTTTAGCTCGACTTGGCCGGACTTCCACCTCCAATTCGTCTCTTCCTTCCCGGCCAAAGTACCCAGCGAGCTCCGGTGAGCCCCCCTCCCCTCCCTCTTCGCTCTGCCACAAAACCAGTGGCAGAGTCATCTTCCTGATTCTCCTCCGCGTCGTGCAATACCCGCACATGCCCCCTCAGCCCCGTCATCTCCGCCGTCTTCCTCCACTAGGCAGCTTCTTCTCCGGCGACAACAGGTACAGCTGTCCGCCTCTCCGTCCCCCTTCATCCCTGTAGTTAGGCTTAATACATTCTCCATCTTCCCCTCTCTCTTTTCCCCCTTTTATTTCATTTAATTGCCCCTCGACCGTCGATGACCACCTCTATCTTCCTCGCCACCGACCGACCTCCGGCGAGCCGCCCCCACCATTCTGCCCCTCCACATGACTCGCCAACCGTCTCATAAGCTCCACCTCACCACAAGGAACAACCTTCGCCCATCCACCATCCCTCTACACCTCCACCACAGTCCCCCGAACACACCCACACCCCCGGCCACAGGTTGACCTAGGCACGCACGCCTAGGCCATCCCACGGCCTGCCGCATGGCTCACCACCTTCGTCGTGCCATGGCGAAGGTGCCCAGCTAGTCTGATTAAGCCGAGAGGCTGGTTTTGTGTTTGACAGGATTTCAACCCCTGCCACCATTGACAGTTGGAGCAGCTCCAAGCTTCAGCAGCTCCAGGCGTCAGGTTCTCCAATCTTCAAGTGCAGCATATTCGGGACAGTAGTGCGAAGCACCTAAGTCCAGCAAGGAGCGCAGCAACGTCCGCAGCTGTGGCAATTGCACGAAGGCTCTACGGGTGTGAGCGGGAGCGGGGCAGAACTAATAGTCCCACATCGGCGAAACGCGAAGCGCAGGTATACTTTAAATTATTTTTGTGATATTGCCTCGTTGCCTCCGAATGCACAGGGGTGAGGTCCCTCACCTTATCCCACGCTCGCCTCGTCCGCGGTTTCACCTCGCGGATCTGGTGGGATCCGACCCGACCCATTCTGAGCACACCTCGCGCATCACCCTCACGCCGGTGCACCTGGTCCCAGGTGCGAAATCCGACCCGATTACCCGTGGCTCTGGGAGAGCGTCCTTGAGTGAACTTCAGAAAGAGAGAGACGTGTGGGTAGAGGGAAAGGGGTAGGTTTTGCTCTCTATGCAGGCAGGCTGAGCGAAGAAGAGAAGAAACTTAGCCAAGGAAGAAAAGGATTGCAGACAAAAAGAAGACAGAAGAAAAGGAAGAAAGAAAGAAGGACTGCAAGAAAAGAAGCAAAGGCAGGAAGAAGAGAAGAGACCAAGGAAGAAGAAGCCTTCACAGAAAGAGAAGAGAAAGAAGAAGACAGAAGAGAGAAGAAGCAAAGGCAAGGAAGAAGAAGAAGTCTTTGCAGAAGAGAGAAAGAAGAAGAAAGGAAGAGAGATTGCAGAGAAAGAAGAAGAAAGGCAAAGTGAAGACTGCAGAAGAAAGAAAGCAAAAGAAAAAGGGAAAACACTTTTAAGACGTCTGATCACATGATCAGACATCCAATTTTACTCTTTTGTCATAATTACTTTTTAACCGTATACATTCATATTTGAATTAAAGTTTTGAGTAAATTAGAGTGTTCAATTGCATTTGAGATTAGTAGTAAATTCCGATTGCTCCCTGTGTTCGACCTCGGATACTCCGATTTTTGAGTAATAAAATTCTCTATTTGTTTGAATGCTTTGTCGGCTATATTACAACGTGTTATCTTTAAAACCCGATCGAGAGCATTTAAACATCCACTGAAACCTCAGGCCTAACACGCCCGCCCCTCCAACATCGTCCTCGGCCACGTCCGTGGCCCCGCTTCAAGGACTCCACGTCGAGGCATCTCCTGTAAGGAGACGCACAAAACATAACCAAAAAGACGTCAACTCTAACGGACATTCGGCAAAAGAACCTCAGAACATATGTCAAAAGATACATTGTGGTGGTTACTCTAGTTACATGCACGTGAATTGGTTATTCTCAAACTAGTTGGTTTATTTCTCGGGACGACCTTGCTCTGATACCATCTTGTTATGACCCAGTTCCCGAATCCCTACAGGACACAAGATCGACCCAACTCGACTGATCCCATGACCCAATCGTCCAACAAGAAATAACCAAAAAGCAAGAAAGTAAACCACATTCACTATGCTAAGCAACTAACAGTAAAAGAGTATAGCAATAAAGAAAGTAAAAGCTACTACAGTACATATCACCACCACAACAGTAAACAGTAGCAAGGTACAAGAACGTAAAGGTACAGGAAGTAAAGGTACGAGAGTCTGTACTCACTGCAACAAAAAGGTACTACAACAGAAGACTACTGGTACTGGGCTCTACTAGGCCCAGCACCCTTTGCAGCTAGAGACTCAGGTTGCTCAACACCTAGACCTGAAAAGGGTTATGAGTGCACAAAGTCAGCGAACGCTTAGTAGAGTGGCAACCAACTAACTAAAGCAGTAAAAACGAACAAGTAGCTGTTTATTCCAATTACTTTATTTCACAAATTATTCCTTTTCACCCATTGGTATATTTATCAGATCTCTTTCTTGATCTCGAATGTTTCTCGTGGGAATGATCTTGATTGCAGTCTTTTCCGAAGAGTAGAAGTCGCACGTGGTGCTCTCCTAGCCAGGAGAGTCCCCCGTGGTGGTCCAACACTCAGTCAACCACCCCAAGGTCACGGATAGACGTAACGGTGACTATGGCACACGCAATAAGCGCACGGGTAGCTACCCCACACTGGCATGCGGTCAGTCATTTTCGTTAACGGGTGTGCCCAAGTACAGCATGGAACAGTATAGGGCCTAGCCTCTCAGTAATAGGGGTATAGCTCCTAAGAACCAAACAGAGGTCTTGCCCCTCCACAGTCCGTGCACCCTCACCTGACTACCCTAGTTTGCCCAGTGGGCCTAACAAGTCGGTGTAGGGTGGCTAGATGAATCCTGGGCCCCGTGGGGTGGCTAGCTCTCTCCCTACACTAGTAGCACTCCCTGGTACAGTGTACGCAAGGGCCACGAAGTTAGTGCAAAGTGGCCAAACCCACCCCAGGTCTCAACTCGAAAGGCGGCAAGCTCCCCTCTACACTAAGAGGGAACATGCGCTCCCCTTGGTACCACGTACTCAAGGGCTAGCACACTTCCCATCACATTTCCAGATCCATTCGTTTATTTCCCGGAGCTCTACTCCTAATTTCCCCGTAGGGTTCATTCTCATATTCCTCATGCCATTACCGTACCAGGTTTCATCATTCACATTTCTATTCTCAGGTTATACACATGCAGCTCGTATTTCTATCATTCACATTTCCATTCTCAAGTTATACACATGCATCTCGTATTCTAGCATTTAACGTATACAGCAGGTAAGGTTACATGCAACTGTTTCACTAGCACAGTTAATTCATATTTCACAGGCAGCTCTTGTTCATTAACAGGCAATTATTTTCTATCTACTCATTCAAGACTGCAATTGAATCACGCATATAGACATTTCAAGAGTTTATCGTCCTAGGATTCATGTCACATCCTAGGTTCTAATCATTCATTCCATACATGCATTCAGGGTTATAATTAAATAAGGGAAAGCCACTCTACCAGACAACCTAGGAGTAGTGGGGGCTCGAACGGTAGTCTCACGTGCATTAGCAAGTCCCGAACCCGCAACGGAATGAAGTCCTATAACAAGGAACGATCACAAAGGAACCTTCAGAACAATATATAAAGCCTTCTAACAAGTAGGGGAACTCACGAGGAAAACACCGATATCTTATTTGCGTAAAACGGACCTCAAACAGACCCTAAACAGGTCAAAACAGGGCTACTGACTCAAATCAGACATCTGGAACAACTTCCAGACATCTTAAAAGTGTCCAGAAATGCACCTCAGGCTCTACGTCGACCCCAGACGTCCAGGACCTCTTCTGGACCGTTTGAACCCAGCTCCAGACATCCGACCTCCTCTCCGGATGTCTAGAAGTGCTTCCAGCCGTCTGGTAAGCTACCCAGACGTCTGAAATGCATGGGAGGGCATGCCCCACGCCCTCCCGAAGCAAATCCTGCACGCGACAACAAAATCTTCTCAATATTGCCATGCGAAGCGTAGCTGCGAAGCGGCCTGCCTGGTCGTATCCGCAAAGGGAACATACCTTCGTTGAGATCTGCCTTCAGACGTCCAGAGTTGTCTCCAGACGTCCGCTCCGTCGTCTGGACATCATTCCAGATGTCTGATTCTGGGAAAACCCAGAACCAGAACCTTCTCCCGCTCACCCTCGCCACGCGCAGCTATGCTCGCCTGCAGCTCTGGCTGCAGCAACGTCAGGGACGACTCCCTGACGCACTCCTCCTCCTGCATGTGTCGCTCCAGTCATGCGCCCTCTAGTGAGCTCCCACACGAGCTCGCGAACTCGAGTTCCTCCTCCTCTCTTCATGTCGCTCCTCCTCATTGCCACTCTCGCCCTCTCTCACTCGCGCTAGCTCCTCTCGCAGGGGTGGAGAGGAAGAGGAGAAAGGGCTGGTGGCTGTGGAGTGGGGAGAACGAGAGAGGAGGAAGGAGGGTTATAAAGAGGGTGTGTTAGGGTTCACAGGAGGAGGGGAGAGAGAAGAAGGGAAGAAAAAGAGAGTACTGTCTATGCACAGCTCACGCGCAGACGCAAAGTTCGTACCCAGGAATTTTGATTTCCAGATGTCTGGGAAGGTGTCTAGACATTTGATCGACAATCCAAACGTCTGACCAGACGTCTGACCTACAGTTCACACGTCTGACCTACAGTCCAGACGTCTTAAAAGGTTTAGGGCAGAATAGGTCTTAACAGTATTACTATAAAAATAAACTGTGTAAAACACTATAAAAATATGTATTAAATAATTTAATATGTATAGTAACTCTGTACAGGGTCAATTAGGCCATTAATTAACTAATTTAACTTGTAATTAAGGAATAAACACACATAACAGTATGTATAAATCATAATCTTTAGCTAATTTAATTATATAGTAAATGACGTATATTTTTGTAAATAAACTTAATAATTTTATATCCCTATAAAACGCCTTTACAAATATATAATTTATTTTAAATTTGGAATTCATTTGGGCCCTCAAATCGAGGGCCAAAATCTTCAAATCAACACAATTTGCACAGAGTTGCAGCGTCTGTGAAGAGCTGGAATAGCGCCACATCATCGCCTATGGAGCTCCCGTAGCGCCTAATATTGTTTTTGTTCCTATGCTTCTTTAGTCGTCAGGTGCTAGGCGCCAAATACAAACGTATCTCCTCCCCTTATGAGCATATTGAGCATGTGGCATTGATTTGTGAGCACATTGGGTGCGGTGCAGGCTGGGAGCCTGGCACTGTACGTGGACCTAATTGGGTCCATTAATGAGCATTAAATTAGATTAAATGGGATTAATTAAGAACTAAGGTGGCCCTAATAGAGGTCTGGTCCCACTCCTTCAAGGGTGCTATGTATACCTCGAAAAAGCTGCTGACCAATTAAAAATCCTAACTTTTGATAATCAAAGGATTAAGAGGGAAGGGTGCTCAGCGGAGTGTTGTAAGCCTAATTTTTGAGAGAGGTTAGTGATGGAAACAAAAGAAGAGAGGAAGAAAGGAACCCAAAAATGACTAAAGTGTTGAAGAGGAAGGCCATGTGCTTGCCCCTGTGTGCGTGTGTAGTGTTCGCCTTGTGTGTGCATATGTATATATGTAACATATATATAGTATATGTATATGTATATGTATATGGTATACTGTAAATAATATGTAAATATAGTATATAAAGCATACGTAGAGTGTTTGAGCTCATATATGTATAAAAATAACATGTGAGCTTTACTGACAGACTTATACATAACTGTAGATATAATAAATGTCACTATAGACCCTATTTTTACGTTAGCTTATTTATATAGTTTTTCCTAAAGTTTAACGATGCTTATATATGTCGTTGTGCATATTATATATGTTACTATAGGTGTTAATATATTAAGTTAGTATGATACATATTATAACATATTATTGTATAGATATGTAAGTATTAGTAATATAAGTTATAAATAGATAGTATATAGTATTTAATTTTTTATGCTTGTTGGTACATAGTTATTTTCAAGTATTATATTGACTTGTAATTCATTCTTTTGTACATAATTTTTTCATTCTTTAATTCATTCATTCATATTTGTACATAAAAATTCAATCTTTTTGGAATTAAAGAATAATATTGGACTTAGAGAGTGATGTATATCAATAACTGCCAACGACCTGGAATAAACAGGTAAAAATTATGTATATAAATAAATTTAATGCGACAACGATTTGTATTCGTGACATATATTATAACAATGACCTTTTTTCGTACGACCCATAGTCGACGATCAGTTACCAACTATTATTACTCGGTTAAATTAAATTATATGTATTATATAGTATATATTACATTGTTAAATATGTATATATAGTACTACGTACAATTAAGTTCATATAGATAGGTTAATGATGAGTCCATTTTAATGGACTATTGTTACGCCTAAGTTAACTCTATTCTTACATTTTATGTTTGTTAATAACCACATTATGTCATAAAATGATTGCATGTATTATTACTTAAGTTTACATTTATTCTATTGCATTCTATAACTTATTATGTAATTATTTTATATTTCATGTAAGTCTCGCACACAGCACACCCTATGCATCTCCTCCACTTAATCCACTCCATCAGGCTAATTTAAGAGTTAACAAATAATCAGGAAAGTGAGATAGGAGGATCAATTTTGCAAAAGACCAAGGGGGTGAAATGAATTTCCCCCAACAGACGACCGGCCTCAACAAAGCCTCCCTCAACCTCTGGCTGGCCTCAACAGACCCAAAACTACCGCCAGCCAATTTTAGTAAGGGATTTGAAAATCCCTTGACTTGCGTTGGGGAGGAGATAAAAGAGAAGATCTAAGGGGCTTGGTAGGAAACGATTGGAAAAGATCCTACGTGCACTGTGAAGAAGGCATGCACTATGGGCCCTTTCATCTTCTCCCACCGCGCACCTTGCAAGCGCACCTCCAGCCTACCTCACCGCGCCTAACCAAGTGCGAAGAGCAGTCACCGCGTGCCTCCACCACCCTCTCCATGCAGCTGTGGCCCTTCCATCCTCTCCCACCACACGCACGCAGTATGCCCCACCACACGCCCACAGCCCTACAAACGCACTGCCACAACCTCCACCGCGTGCCCACAGCCAAGCCCTTGCAAGTGCGCCACCGCCACAGCCTCTGTGCCCTGTAAGCGCGCGCAGTGCCCTCGCGCGCGTGCAGCGCCTTCACCGTGCAGGTGCCCTCACGCACTGCAAATCGCATGCATCTCCTCCTCTTCATCATAATCTTCCTCTCCAGCGGCAGGAAGAACCCAAAGCATCCACCGCAGCCACAGCAGTGCAGTGCCCCAACCGCACACAGCATTGCAGCCACAGTGCGCGCGTAACGCCCTCACCGCGCAGCCATGCACTGCCCGTGCACGCAACCACAGCAGTCACGAATGCCACCCGCCATCGTCAAGCCAGCGTTCTCCTCCACCATCCGGCCATGTCTGACCGCCTCTGGCTGCTGCGTCACCACCATCACATAGCCCTCATCGACACGTGCCTTCTCGCAGAGCAGCTCCTCACGCACGCAAAGATCAGAGAGGAAGTTTCCTCTATTTTTGCTCACATTAAAAATTACATTGCATGCCATTGTCATTTTAATATTATTATTTTATTCAAGCCACATTACATGGGTGCACTTATAATTTCATGAATTTATTTAACTTGTGTTATGTACATCATTCAACATTGAAATTCAATTCAGATTTGCATGCAATTCAAACTTACATGATATGCCACTACACATGCATCATATACATACTTTTGGGAGCTTGATTCCTGATGTGAAAATTACATAAATAGCCTTGAACTTTTAATGAAATTGCAAGCTCCATTTAGAGTAGCATATTCGTAGAATTGAAGTCACGAAGATGTCTGCAAACATTATAATCCTCTACTCGTGAATTTATTGGTTCTATTCCTCCCTGTGGATACGACATCCTTTACGTGGTTTAAATTGATATTTATTTTAATCTTTGATTGAGAGATTTCCACCACATAAATTAAAACGACACATCATTCTATTGCTATTTTAATTAAGCGAAACTCTCTTTATCAAATGGCGCCGTTGCCAGAGAGGCAACAGATGCAATAGTTTCACTTTATTATTTCTGAGTATTCTGAGTTGCGCAATTATCTGATTATTCTTTATCTTATTGTGCAAGGAATTTGACGGGGCAACAGGCGCAACAGAGCGGCGACATCAACCTCAAGCTAAGCCACACGAGGAAAAGACGTAGGAGACATGGATCCCACTTTCACAGGGGATTCTCCGTCGTCACAAAATTTATTTCTGTCTTCTCACCCTTATAGTAATCGGGGCTGAATTTTTGGGGGCCTGTCCCCACATTCTTTAGCTACTAGGGTTTACATTTTTCTGCGTGTGTGATTCCATTTTCTACTTGCTTGCCTTTAAAACCAACAAAAGAAAATATCGAGCTGCCTGTTTAGGAGTTGCATGCCATTAGGTGCGTGCATTTAAGGGTGATTGAGCAGCACATTAGATCTCATTATTGCATTGCAAGCATATTGGCACGAAGATTGCTGGAGACAGGTACACCTTTCTAACTTTTGCATCCAGCTCATGTTCACGCATTTGCATTCAAATTAAAATTCAAAACCACCAAGTTGTTTGAATTTACTAATTCAGTGGTCACCAAACTAAAAGTGGGACTGATAATCAGATTTGACCTTAAAATCAATTCACTTTTGATCTGATTCTAAGGGACTTGTCTACATTTTCAAAAAAATAAAAAGATTTGCGGTGTGATGCACACTTTTGACACTGAGCACACACATTAGGCACCACACTAAGGCTCGATCCCTGAAGGCTATAGGCACCGATCTCTTTATCAATGCAAACCCTCCTATTGTGCTTTGTGGTGGTGGTGGTACTATCTTTTGACCAAGTGTTTTGATACTTCACGGAGGGGGACACCCCTTAAAGAAACAAAAGGGTAGTTAAGGGGCACTACATACCCATCGCCTCAAAGGAAGGGTTCGCCCTACTTGCATCGCTTTGTTCGTCCTTGGAGTAACTTCTCACTTGATCACCTGGGAGTATCATTTAAGCAAAGTATCGATCCTAGGGCACTCGAAGATTGAATTAAGTCACGTAATTGTAGTGAATAACTTGTTTGGCCATCTATATCAACCAATTCTACCTCTGCAACAAAGAAGGTTAAGATTTCAAGTCATCACCCCTCTTATACCACTTATGTGGGAACGAAGGGATAAACCTTGACCTTTTGACTTTTCTTTGGAGTGGAGGTTTCACTTAATCAATAAAAACTTGAATTGTGATTGATATTGTATGCTTGGCAGACGCTCTCTTGAGGGTAGTCTAGTGTTTGATCCTGAGTCTGAGAGAATTCTTAGAAGAGCTCACCTAGGAGAGAAAAGAGAAGGCATGGCTGATCAAGGAGAAAATCAACAAGGGACCCTGAGGGACTATTTTATTCCAACTAACCAACCCACACAAGCACCAAGACGACCGGCAGGGGATAATCCATATGAGATCAAGAGCAATACCATGTCTTTGTTGCCCTCCTTTTATGGTACTACTAGGGAGGACCCCTACCGGCATTTGGAGGAATTCACCGAGGTCTATTCCACGGTGAAGCTCCAGGGCTTTACTGATGAAGCCCTGATGAGGACTCTATTTCCATTCTCCCTAAAGGATAAGGCCAAGCACTAGCATCATACCCTCGATGCAAGAGTAAATGATTGGGCCACCCTTAAGGGAGAATTTTTGAAAAAGTATTTTCCTATGAGTAAGACCAACCATTACAGAAGAGAGATTATGGGTTTTACTCAATAGGAAGGGGAGCAATTTCATGAGACTTAGGAGTGCTTTAATGACCTTCTTAGGTTATGCCCCCACCATCAGGTGCCAAGATGGCAGTTGGTCGAAAGGTTCTATAACGGATTATCTGAAAGGCATAGGCAAACCATCGATGCAGCCTGTGCAGGAACCTTCATGACCAGAACTGAGGATGAAGCCTGGGCATTATTTGAAACATTAAGCGACAACTCCATACATTTGTCCTCTGCCTATCAAGAGAGAAAACCATCAATCTTGCAGAGGAAGATAGAGGCCCATGAGACCGAGGCTTCTCAGGATTTGGCTTGTCAAATTCAATTATTGAATAAAAACTTTGATAGGATTTTAGCAAACCCTAGCATGAACCCGCAAGTAGCCTCTATCTTTCAGGCTTCAAGAGAATGCTCCATTTGCCAAAACACAACGCACGTCACTGCGAAGTGCCATCAGGCAAATCAATTCCCTAAGTTGATTCAGGCCGACTTGAACGTGGCCCAAGGTTTCCGCCCTCATCCTTGCAATAACCCTTATTCCAATACCTATAATCTGGGGTAGTGGAACCATCCAAACTTCTCTTAGAAGCAAGGTGATGCTTCTAATTCAGGGAATACAAGACCCTTACCTCCCCAACCCATATACCAACCATCTTATGAAAACCCTCCTCAGAATAAGCCCTCTGAGATGGATGAACTTAAAGCCATGATGAAAGCGATGCAAGAACATCAGAATATGGTCATTAAATCTCAGAATAAGATGATTACTGATATGCAATCCCAAATTGGTCATCTTACTGAGGCAGTTAGGCAACGTGATCTGGGGAAGTGCCTAGCTCTTCTGAGGAGAACCCTAAGGGCAAGGGGGTCGTATTCAGGGAGCACACCCAAGCGGTGACTGTGCTGAGGAGTGGAAAGAAGATTGATATGCCTGATAACACTCCTACGGTTACATCTCAGGATTCCCCTTCTACACCTGACCCAACTTCCATCTCAACCGAGGAAGAGCCACATTGCTCTCCCTCACATAAAACCACCCACAATGAGGATGTCGTCCTCCCTCCACCCCTTTCCCGCCATGATGACCCCTCTACCCAGAAGTGGAGGGTGCTCTATCTAGAGCACCTATCTGCTCTTGGGGAAATTTTTGTTGGCTCGCCTAGAGCCAAGGATAGGATGGAGGAGATTAAGGACACTTTTAGGCAAGTCCAAATTAACTTGCCTCTGTTGGAAGCTATCAAACAAATCCCGTCCTATGCCAAGTTTCTGAAGGACCTGTGCATCCAAAAGCACCGATCTAGGAAACAAGTCCAAACCAAGGTCATCCTGCCTGACCATGTTAGCTTGGTTCTCCAACATGGAACACCTCCCAAAATGAAAGACCTAGGGGCCCCATATATTTTAGTGGTTATAGGTAACCAACACATTGATGAGGCTCTGCTCTATCTAGGTGTGGGGGTGAACATTTTACCGAGCTCTGTCTATGACCTTTTGGGAGGAGGCAAGCTAAAGCCTAGTCCAGTCATCCTTTAAGTCGCAGACAGATCACTTAAGACACCACGGGGATTGCTGGAAGATGTCCTTGTGAGAGTGGAGGACTTCTTCTTCCCTGTTGACTTTCTGGTGCTTGATACTAACCCATCTAATAAGCCCACAAAGCCGTCCATTATTCTGGGATGCCCTTTCTTGGTCACAGCCAATGCCTCTATCAATTGTAGATCTGGGGCATTTAAAATGGGCTTCGGGAACAAGAAGATCCGGTTGAATGTTTTTGATACTTACAAGCAATCCGGATTTGAAGATTATTCTCAAATTAAGGTTGTTGATGAAATAATTGAAGAGACTACTCCAGCACTCCTATGTAGAGATCCCCTTCAAAAGGTCATATCTAAGGACCATCCTCCGATTATTAAAGAAACTAAAAGGGAAATGCCAAATTAGAAGAGTTGCTAGGGATACACACTGAGCCTCTGTCCCCTCCCTGAACCGTGAAGGTAGATCGGCTACCTGAGGCGGGGACATCTCAACTTAAACCCTCAATCCAAAAGGCTCCTAAGTTGGAGTTGAAACCCCTCCTGAGCACATTGAAATATGCTTTCCTTGGCCCTAATGACATGCTCCCCGTTATTATCTCGTCTGCATTATCTAAATTGTAGGAGGGAGCTCTGCTTGAGTGTTTACAAGGGAAAAAGGAAGCAATTGCCTGGTCAATTGCTGATATTAAGGGTGTTGATCTCTCTCTTTGCCTGCATCATATATACACAAACGAGTCCGTGAAACCTTTCCGAGACATGCAGAGAAGGCTCAACCTAAATATGCGGGAGATTGTTAAAAAGGAGATTCTGAAATGGCTGGATGCATGGATTATCTATCCCATTTCAGATATTAAATGGGTCAGTCCTATTCATGTAGTACCCAAAAAGGCAGGAATCACTGTGGAGGAGAATGACCAAGGAGAGCTGGTGCCTACTAGACCCTCAACTAGTTGGAGGGTCAGCATTGATTACCGTTGTTTGAACATGGCTACCTAGAAAGACCATTTCCCCTTACCATTTATCGACAAAATTTTGGAATGATTGGCGGGGAACAAGTACTTTTGTTTTCTTGATGGGTACTCTGGGTATAATCAGATAGCCATTTTTCCTGATGATCAGGAGAGTACCACCTTCACAAGTCCGTATGGCACATTTGTGTTCCGCCGAATGCCATTCGGATTATGTAATGCTCCTGCCACTTTCCAACATTGTATGATGGCTATCTTTTCTGATATGATCGATGAGTTCATTGAAATTTTCATGGATGATTTCTCCATTTATGGCTCATTGTTTGACCTATGCCTTTCGCACCTTGATAAAGTCTTAACCCGTTGCAAGGAGGCAAAGCTGGTGCTTAGCTGGGAGAAAAGCCACTTTATGGTCCAACAGGGCATTGTGTTAAGGCATGTAGTTTCTGAGAGAGGATTAGAGGTGGATACCGTAAAAATTGATTCCATCTCTAAGCTTCCATTGCCCGCCAATGTTTGTCAAGTTAGATCTTTCCTTGGCCATGCTGGATTTTATAGGCGCTTCATTAGAGATTTCAGTAAAATCTTTAAGCCACTCTACAACCTGTTAGTGAAGGATGTCTCCTTCGATTTTGATGATAGATGTGGCAAGGCTTTCCAAGTCTTGAAGAAAGCCCTTATTATCGCACCAATTCTCCAAGCACCAGATTGGACCCTCCCGTTTGAGCTAATGTGTGATGCTTCTGATTTTGCAGTGGGAGCGGTCTTAGGTCAAAGGGTTGATGGCGAACCTCATGTGCTGCATTATGCCAGTAAGACCCTTACGGATCCTCAGCAAAACTACACGGTCACTGAAAAGGAACTTCTTGCTGTAGTGTTTGCTTTGGAAAAGTTTTGGTCTTATCTTTTGGGATCCAAGGTTGTGGTGTTCCCTGATCATTCTGCCTTAAAGCATCTTCTTGCTAAAAAGGACACCAAACCTCTCCTGATTCATTGAATTCTACTACTCCAGGAATTTGACCTGGAAATTAAAGATAAGAAAGGAGTTGAGAATGTGGTAGCAGATCATCTGTCTAGGATCCCTATTGAGGCATCAAACCCTGCTGGCGGTATTCAAGAGACTTTCCCTGATGAGTCTGTGATGCCTGTGGAGGCTAAAACTCCTTGGTTCGCTGACATAGTGAACTATCTGGTCACGGGCATTACCCCCAGTACTTGGGACAAGTAGAAGCGAGACAGGTTTCTTGCTAACGCTAAATTTGATCACTGGGAGGAACCCGATCTTTTTAGAGTAGGCCCTGACCAGCTTTTTCACCATTGCGTCCCTGATGAAGAACAAAGAAGTGTTCTGAGTTTCTTCCATGACCTCTCTTGTGGGGGACATTTTAGTGGGAAGAAGACTACCCATAAGGTTCTTCAGTCTGGCTTTTGGTGGCCCACATTATTCCGAGATGCACATACATATGTGGGCGCATGTCTACGTTGCCAACAGACGAGAACCATTGGAAAAAGGGATGAGATGCCCTAGCAACCTATCCTCCCTGTTGAAATCTTTGATATTTGGGGCATCGACTTCATGGGTCCCTTTCCTATGTCCTTTGGATATGAGTACATCCTTATGGCTGTAGACTATGTATCGAAATGGATAGAAGACATACCCACGTGAACTAATGACCATTCCGTGGTCTTGGGCTTTGTTAAGGCTAATATCATTTGTCGGTATGAGTGCCTACGGACGATCATAAGTGATGGAGGACCTCACTTCAAGAACGTACACTTCACAAGACTACTCCAAAATTTGGGAGTCAACCACATGATAGCCACACCTTACCATCCCCAAACGAGTGGACAAGTTGAAGTGTTTAATAGGGAGATTAAGCGAATTTTAGAAAAAACTGTCAAGCCTGATCGGAAGGATTGGTCTAAAAAACTAAATGATGCTCTTTGGGCCTACAGAATCGCATATTAGACTCCCTTGGGCATGCCTCCTTTCTGTCTTGTCTATGGAAAAGCATGCCACCTTCCCGTTGAAATATAACATAAAACCTATTGGGCTACTAAAAACATTAACTTGAATCTGGATAAAGTGGGAAAGGCATGTATGTTAGTGTTAAGTGAGCTTGAGGAGCTTCGTAATGAAGCCTATGAAACTTCTCAAGCTTACAAGCAACGTATAAAGGTCTTCAATGATAAGCACATCATTAGAAAGACTTTTGAGCCCAACCAGTGGATCTGGCTTTTCAATTCCAAACTTAAATTATTTCCTGGAAAGCTTAAGTCTCGCTGGGATGGGCCATACATTGTTATCGATACTTTCCCTCATGGAGCTGTAGAAATTCGGAACCCTACTTCAGGTGTGAGCTTTAAGGTAAATGGCCAGCGACTTAAACCTTATATTACTCTTTCAGATGGTCAGGTTTTGGATGCACTTCGGCTTGAGGAGCCTTAGCTTCTCCCACTCTCCTCCTCAGGTGATATTCTTCTATGTCTGCATTTTTCCAATGAAGACATTATCAGTCTTAGGCATGGGGGAGTATAACCTGAGAATGTTTATAGCATTTGTAAATATTTGCATACATTTAGGACATTAAAAAAGAAAAACTCTTATTTTCTTGAGTTGAATTAGTTAGTCCCTAGCAAACATCTTTGTCATGGAGGTGTCATTAAAGAATTTTCTTCTTAAATTGTTTCTTAAGTTTAGAATCCAGTACATTTACTTCACGTGCACATAGACTGGGTAATGGATCTTTGAAGAAAACCAATAACCATTTTTAGTCTACTAAACCCTTGGACAGTTAATAGGGAGTCAGGCATACTATCTTCTAGTAGATCCACCCCATATTTGTGAGAAGAAAGTATAGAGATTACTGGTGCGTTAAGTCTAGTGCAAGAACTCTTAAGTTTTGGACAATTAGATGATGATACTTCAAAGTTAGGCATAGTTTTTGCTCTCTGTTTCTGTGTGCGTATATTGTGTAAATTCCTGAGAGTCACCAAATAAGGCAGATACACAGAGATTAAGTCTTAATAAAGTTATGACTATGGTGGATGGTTACGACCGTCCTTCATAGAGTCCTCGGCTGAAGGAGGGTAATAGTGTCAAAGGTCAGAAATACGCTTGTCCTATTCATTCATTCCTGGTGCTGAGAATAGGCACTTCCACTAAATAAGCCACACAATATCCTCTTGACCATCATCATCCCTAATAATGCCTCATAAATAAAAGTCTGTGTCGTGTTATGTTGATTTATAAAGAAAGAAAAAGAAAAAAAAAGAAGAAGAAACAATTATATTAAAAAAAAAAAGAGAGAAGAAGAAAAGAGAGAGAAAAGAAAAAGAAAAGAGTCCAAGTTTGTAACATTGTTTCTAAGGCAACAAAAACACCTATCGCGATCCACCAAATATGACCCATACCTACCTTCCAGTATTTCTAATCGCTCAAATACTGGCTGAGGACTCTAACTTAGTTGTAGAGTTATTAGGACTTTAATTGAAGTGTGAATGCCATGTGAGGCCACCAAACAGTGAGTACACTTACTAAATCTGGTGAGATTTGTGATCTCAGAAAGAAAAGAAAGAAAAGAGTGAGCACCAAGGAACATCAAGAGAGCACAGTTGTTTAACCTCTCTCTGAGTTGACTTCTTTAATAGTCTAGAGATCTAGAGTCTGTAGTACTAGATTACATGTAGCACCAGATGAGTGTGTGCCACCAAATACGTATCCATTCAACTCGATATCTCCTACCTAAGCCTAAAGCCGGGGTTAATTTACAGATTATTTTCTGCTTTATCCCCGAGGGAAGTAATTTCCTATCCTGATATAAATATTTACTAAGGGATAAGTACGAACTGCAAATGTAAGTTGGTTATTTTCACTTGAATCCGTTACCTAGGCTATTATCACTTCACATTTGTCTAGATCTCTAAAGTTTTGAAATAAGAAAATAAGAAATCTTCTGATTACTTCTATTATTTTTCATTTTTGGTAGGGACTAGCAAATCTTAGGTATGGGGCATTTGATGAGTCCATTTTAATGGACTATTGTTATGCCTAAGTTAACTCTATTCTTCCATTTTATGTTTGTTAATAACCACATTAGGTCATAAAATGATTGCATCCATCATTACTTAAGTTTACATTTATTCTATTGCATTCTATAACTTATTATATAATTATTTTATATTTCATGCAGGTCTCGCACACAGTGCACCCTATACATCTCCTCCACTTAATCCACTCCATCAGGCTAATTTAAGAGTTAACAAATAATCAGGAAAGTGAGAGAGGAGGATCAATTTTGCAAAAGACCAAGGGGTGAAATGAATTTCCCCCAACAGATGACCGGCCTCAACAAAGCCTCCCTCAACCTCCGGCCAGCCTCAACAGACCCAAAACAGCCACCAGACAATTTTAGTAAGGGATTTGAAAATCCCTTGACTTGCACTGGGGAGGAGATAAAAGAGAAGATCTGAGAGGCTTGGCAGGAAATGACTGGAAAAGATCCTGCGTGCACTATAGACCCTTTCATCTTCTCCCACCGCACACCCTGCAAGCACGCCTCCAGCTTACCTCACCTCGCCCTTGCAAGCGCGAAGAGCAGTCACCACACGCCTTCATCACCCTCTCCACGCTGCCGCGGCCCTTCCATCCTCTCCCACCACACACTTGCAGCTTGCCCCACCGCACGCCTGCAGCCTTACAAGTGCACTGCCACAACCTCCACCGCGCGCCCACAGCCAAGCCCTTGCAAGTGCGCCACCGCCACAGCCTCTGTGCCTTGCAAGCCCGTGCAGCGCCCTCGTGCGCGTGCAGCGCCTTTATCGTGCGTGCGCCCTCACGCACTGCTGACCACGTGCATCTCCTCCTCTTCGTCATATTCTTCCTCTCCAGTGGCAGGAAGAACCCAAAGCAGCCATCGCAACCACAACAGTGTAGCGCCCCCACCTCACGCAGCACCGCAACCACAGCACACGCGTAGCACCCTCACCGCGCAGCCACGCGCGGCCCGTGCGTGCAGCCACAGCAGCTGCGAATGCCACCCGCCATCGTCAGGCCGGCGTTCTCCTCCGCTGTCTGGCCACGTCCGACCATGTAACGAACACGTGCCCCAGACGTCTTTTAAGACGTCTGGGAGGTGGCCCAGACGTCGGTACAGACGTCTGGGATCACATCCAGACGTCTGGAAAATAGTTTTTTTTCGCACGGGAGAGTCGTCTGCGTGCCTGTGCACGCAGACCCGCGATTCCTCTCTCTCTCTCCCTCTTTTTCCCTCTCTCTCTCTGCGGCTGCAGGCGGCCTGCCACCCCCTCTCTCCTCCTCGCGCGGCCTCAAAAGGGCCATGCCTCCCCTCCCGTCTCCACAGCCTCCTCCTTCTTCTCCTTCCTGTGCGCGAGAGCGAGCGGACGTGAGGGCAGCAGCGACGGCCGCAGTGACCACGGAGGTGCGGCGTGCGAGGGTGGAGCTCTGCCGTGAGGGCGAGCTCGCCGGAGCGGCTTGGCCGGCCGGCGGAGGGCGTAGGGGGCGCGGAGCGACGCGGAGAGGGACCTGCTGCGGTCTGAGCAACAGACGCGCGAGGTGCGACGCGGGCGGCGTCGCGAGCGGAGGCCGAGCAACGCCCTGATTCTAGAAAAATTTCCAGAATCAGACGTCTGGGTTGATAGCCAGACGGCGAGATAGACGTCTTTAAGCCCTTACAGACGTCTGAAAGGTGAGTTTACCGCCTTCTCCTTCCTTCCTGTCGACTGACCGTACTAAGGGAGGGAGTTGGCTGTGCGCAGGCTCGCTGATTCGCCATCCTTTGCGAATCAGACGTCTGGAAGTTGTACCAGACGGCGGGAGTGACCTCCAGACGTCCGGGGTGACCATCGGACGTCTGGGAGCTAGGCCAGACGTCCCCGCAGACTTCTGGACGTCTGGGAAACCACGCTGAATAGGTAATTCTCTGATCCACTTTTTAAGACGTCTGGAAGAAGTTCCAGACGTCTGATCTTGCACAGTATCGTCTTTTACGACCCGTTTAGGGCCCGTTCGGGCTCCGTTTTCCGCGATTCGAGTTGCGTTCTTTTCAGAATTAATTCCTCTACCCGTCTACAGTAGCTATACACTGTTTTGAGACACTCCTTGTGTTGATCCTTGTGATAGGACCTCGTTCGGTTGCAGTCTTGAGAGTCACGGAGGCACGCGGGATTCCCGATCGCGCCCCCATTACTACCGTTGTACTGGTAAAGTGGCTTTAAGTATTAATAAAATCCGTTAAAGTATGGAACCATAACTAGAACTTAGGGCATTGCATGAATCCTAGGAATGAGAAATATATGGAATGATAGCTCCTAGGTGTTGCATGAATCCTAGGGCCGGAAAACTAGATTGTATGATAGATCCTAGGATATGGCATGAATCCTAGGATGGAAAAACTAGTGGAATGTATATTACTGCAGTCTTGGAAAAATGGAAAGGAATATATAAAGCTGCCTGTAAATTGAATTAACAGCTGCCTGTTATGAATAAGGAACATGACTGAAATCATGGTTTGTAAGAACGTGAAACTAGAAAGTGAAACATAAGATGTTCTGAGATTAAAGGATGGAACCCTACGGGGAATTAGGAGTGGAACTCCTGGAAAGAGAAAGGAATGGAACTGAGATGTTGTTCGTACTGTCTCTTGGGTACGTAGTACCAAGGGAAGTATCTGTACCTGTTTAGTGCAGAGTGGGGCCAGCCACCCCAGGGACCCGGGGTTAGGATTGGCCGCTCTGTACCGACTTGCTGGCCCTCGTGTACGTAGTACCGAGGAGAGCTACTAGTGTTAGGAGAGTACTAGCTACCCCACGGGCCCCGGGGTTCTGCTAGCCTCCTTCACCGACTTGTTAGGCCCACTAGGGCAAACCAGGGTAGTCAGGCGAGGGTGCGCGGACTGTGGAGGGGCAAGGCCCCGGTTTGGTTACTGTGGAGGGGTTGGACCCCTGTTACTGAGAGGGCTCTGCCCTGGTTCCGTGCTGTGCTTTGGGCGCACCCGTTAACGGAAACGACTGACCGCGTGCCAGTGCGGGCTAGCTACCTGTGCGTTTATCGCGCGTGCCGTAGTCACCGTTACGTCTGTCAGTGACCTTGGGGTGGTTGACTGAGGGTAGGATCACCACGGGGGACTCTCCCGGCCAGGAGAGCACCACATGCTACTTCTACTTTTGGAAAAGACTGCAATCAAGATCGTTCCCACGAGGACATTCGAGATCAAGTAAAGGATCTGAGAAATAAATGAAATAGTGAGAAAAATTGAAAGATGTGAATAAAGGAAGTAATAGAACTTAACAGCTACTGTACACTCTACTGTTGCCTTTAGTTAGTTTGCCACTCTACTCAGCGTTTTGCTGACGTGTTACACTCGTTACCTTTTTCAGGACCAGGTGTTGAGCAGCCAGGGTCGGCGGCTGCAGAGGACGCTGGGCCGAGTAGGGTCCAGTAGAGTTACCACAGCCTTTTGTACCTCTTTTGTTTCTGTTCTAGTGAGTAGTTTTTGGTTTCCGCTGTACCTTCTTTACCTGCAGTTTTTGTTATATGATAAATGTTGTTTTACTGTTGTGGTGGTACCTACTGTAGTAGTTTCTTTCCTTACTGCTGTACTTTCTTACTGTTAGTTATATTCATGCTGAATGTGGTTTATTTTACTGTCTTTTGGTTACTTCCTCGTTGGACGACTAGGTCTTGGGATTAGTCGAGTCGGTCCGGTTCTCGTGTCTCGTAGGGACTCGGGAATCGGGTCGTTACAAGATGGTATCAGAGTAAGGTCGTCCCAAGAAGTGAATCAACTGACTGGAAAATAACCAATTCACATGTTTATAGCTAGAGTAGCCACCACAACATATCTCTTGACATGAGCTCTTAGAAGTTTTGTTAGGTACCGTCTGTTTTGACGTTTCCGTTTTGTTTCGCGTCTCCTTGCAGGGGATGCCTCGTCGCGGGACTGGCGAGACTAGCCGCGGGCGCGGCCGAGGACGAGGTCGGCGAGGTGGACGTGCTGTCGTTGACGTCTCGGTGGACCAGCCCCACTCCCTGGCATCCAGGCCCAGGACCTCGCCAGACTGATTCGAGATATTGTACGAGAGGAGCTCCACCCACCGCCCCGAGCACCTCCTCCTGGGGTTGCAGAGGGGGAGTCCTCTGTGGGACCACGCGACGGACACGGCGCTGGACACGAGGGAGGGGAGGGGCCCCTGCCACCCCCACCTTCCTCCGACACTTCTGTACACGAGGCACCTTCGCCTGGAGGTGCACCAGCACCTCCCCTACAGCGCCACTTCGAGCTTTTCGGACAGTTCCGGAAGCTGAAGCCCCCCTCCTTCAAGGGGGATGAGGACCCGACCGAGGCAGAGGAGTGGCTTGAGCAGCTGGAGAAGATCTTCGACACCCTTCGCCCCCCGGTGGAGTGCCGCGTGGCCTTTGCCACATACCAGCTGGAGAGTGCGGCACACCGGTGGTGGAGGGCGGTTCGGGGACAGGACAGGGACGAGCTGACGTGGGACCAGTTCGTCACCCTCTTTTGCGAGCAGTACTTTCCCCAGACGTGGCAGGACCAGAGGAGGCGGGAGTCCCACACTCTCCGCCAGGGGACGATGACTGTGAGCGCGTACCGCACGCGTTTCTTGGAGTTGTCCCGCTTTGCAGCGACAGCGGTAGCCACTGAGGAGGAGCGCCTTTGGAGGTTCACCGAGGGGCTCCGGCCGGCGATCCGGGGGTATGTCAAACCCCTGAAGCTGCCGACGTTTTCGAGGGTGGTAGAGGTAGATATGACTTACGAGGAGACCAACCCGTCCGCGCGAGAGACCGACGGCGGGCGGAAGAGGCCCTTTCAGCCAGACTTCTCACAGGGCCGGCGAGAACGGAGACACGTGGCGTCCGCAGGAGAGCCGTCACGTTGTGCAGGGCCATCAGTGGCCTTTGGGGGCCCTCGACAGGGGCCAGTCGCCAGCACCGGACCCCCGCCTAGCCGACAGCAGGGACTCACTGAGGGCGGGAGTCGGGTTCCCCTCTGCTACTAGTGTGGCCAGCCGGGCCACGTCAGGAGGGACTGCCCATCTAGGGCAGGAGGTCAGCAGATACTTCCCGTGCAGAGCACTGGAGGGCACGCAGGAGGCCGCGGTTCCCAGGCACGATGAGGAGGACAGCAGTCGCGAGGAGGGTACCGGCCAGCACCTACCCGTCCGACGCAGAGTGTGGCTGCTTCGTCCGCACCTAGAGTGAGGGGCGTATCAACGCCCTAACACATAGGGACGCCAGAGCATCGGGATCCGTGGTAGCAGGTATGGTTTCAATTTCTGGCAGACTCGTTTACACGCTTTTCGATTCCGGTGCTACGCACTCGTTTGTCGCAGCCAGTTTCGCAGTTAGTTTGGACCAGGATTATACACTGTTAGAGAATCCGTTGGTAATCAGAGGTCCGAGTGGTCAGCTATTTGTAGCTGAGGAGGTATACACGGATTGCGAGGTCAGCGTTAGAGGACATAGCCTGCCAGCTGACCTGATTATGATATAGATGGAGGACTTTGGAGTGATTCTGGGGATGGATTGGCTGTCCGCTTACCACGCCTTGGTAGACTGTTTTGAGAGGAAGATTGTCTTCTCCACTCCGGAGTTGCCTTCTTTCGAGTTTCACGGGCAGCTAGTGGACGGAGGTTTCAGGTGCATTTCGGCACTTCGGGCGGCGAGACTTTTGAGCCAGGGGTGTGAGGGCTTCCTAGCCTGTGTGGTGGCAGAGCCCAGCCCTGTGGCAGACTTCCAGAGCATCCCGGTGGTCAGAGAGTTCCCCGACGTGTTTCCAGACGAGTTACCAGGACTACCGCCCGAGCGTGAGATCGAGTTTGAGATCTCACTAGTACCAGGGACCAGCCCCATCTCCACCGCGCCATACAGGATGGCACCGCTTGAGCTGCGAGAGCTCAAGTCCCAGTTGCAGGACCTTTTGGAGAAAGGTTTCGTGAGGCCCAGTGCGTCTCCCTGGGGAGCCCCGGTACTGTTTGTGAAGAAGAAGGATGGGACCCTACGCCTTTGTGTGGACTACCGACAGCTGAATAGGGTCACCATCAAGAACAGATATTCGCTGCCGAGGATCGACGATTTGTTTGACCAGTTGCGGGGTGCCACGGTGTTTTCCAAGATAGACTTGAGGTCTGGATACCACCAGTTGAGGATCAGGGAGACCGATGTCTCCAAGACAGCTTTCCGCACCCGGTACGGACACTACGAGTTTTTGGTCATGCCGTTTGGGCTGACCAATGCCCCCGCTGCTTTCATGGACCTGATGAACAGGGTGTTTAGACCATACTTGGATCAGTTCGTGGTGGTTTTCATAGATGATGTGCTCATCTATTCTAGAGATCGGACGCAGCACGGACAGCACTTGCGGATGGTTCTGGACACTCTGAGACGACGCAGGTTGTACGCCAAATACAGCAAGTGTGAGTTCTGGTTGAGGGAGGTGACCTTCTTGGGTCATGTGATCTCTGGTGACGGCTTGGCGGTGGACCCCGCCAAGGTCGAGGCAGTGCTCAGGTGGGAGAGACCGCGTTCAGTCACTGAGATTCGCAGTTTCCTGAGACTGGCAGGTTACTACAGACGGTTCATCAGGGGATTTTCACAGATTGCGTGTCCTATGACACAGTTGACCCAGAAGGACGTGCCTTTCGCTTGGACAGACGCCTGTGAGGCGCGTTTTCTGGAGCTAAAGGAGAGGTTGACCTCGGCTCCCGTGCTCACCATCCCTGACAGTAGTGGCGGGTTCGTTGTGTACACGGACGCTTCCTTGCAGGGGTTAGGAGGTGTGCTCATGCAGAGGGGTCACGTGGTCGCTTACGCTTCGCGGCAACTGAAGCCCCATGAGCATACCAACCCTACCCACGACCTAGAGTTGGCAACTGTTGTCTTCGCGCTGAAGACATGGAGGCACTACTTGTACGGTGAGACCTTCGAGATTTTTACAGATCACAAGAGCCTCAGATATCTTTTTGACCAGAAGGAGCTCAACATGAGACAGAGACGTTGGTTGGAGCTCCTGAAGGACTACGATTGCAGCATCTCCTACCACCCGGGAAAGGCCAATGTGGTGGCTGACGCCTTGAGCCGTAAGGCGCCCGCACGCTTGGCCAGTCTACAGTTACAGAGTTGGAGCCTTTTGGAGGAGGTGGGCAGTTGGCGGCCTCTAGAGTTACGAGGATACTGTGGGGCAGTGACGGTGACACGGCAGACCAGGCCAGAGCTGATAGACCATATCATCACAGGACAGATGGCTGATCCGTACTTGCAGTCTTTGCGCGACAGAGTACTATCAGGGGACCCAGGGGACTTCTCTTTCACAGACCAGGTGTTACGCTTGAGGGGACGGTTGTGCGTTCCCAGAGACGAGGAGCTGTTGAGAGAGCTCCTGACTGAGGCACACGGTTCCAGATTCACCATACATCCCGGAAACACAAAAATGTACCATGACTTGAGACGCGAGTTTTGGTGGAGAGGGATGAAGCGGGATGTGGGTGAGTTCGTGTAGCAGTGCTTAGTGTGCCAGCAGGTGAAAGCCGAGCATCAGAGGCCTGCAGGGCCGCTTCAGCCACTTCCAGTGCCAGAGTGGAAGTGGGAGAGCATCACCATGGACTTGGTGGTGGGCTTACCTGTTACCCAGCGGGGACATGACGCAGTCTGGGTAATAGTGGATAGATTGACGAAGACGGCGCGTTTCTTGCCGATCCGAGTCACTTTGGGACCAGCACAGTTGGCAGAGAGGTATATCCGTGATGTGGTGCGACTACACGGAGTTCCGCGGGAGATCGTATTCGACCGGGATACCTGCTTTACGTCCCAGTTTTGGGCTGAGTTTTAGCAAGCCTTGGGGACGAGGTTGAGGTTTAGCACGGCTTACCACCCCCAGACGAACGGACAGTCTGAGCGCACGATACAGACACTTGAGGACCTTTTGCGTGCCTGTGTACTGGACTGGAGGGGCTCTTGGGAGGAGCACCTGCCCCTGGTGGAGTTTGCATACAACAACAGTTATCACTCGAGCATCGGCATGGCTCCCTACGAGGCTCTGTACGGACGGAAATGAACGGCACCCTTGAGTTGGGTTGAGGTGGGGACCAAGTGGGAGGTTGGCCCCAGGTTGATCCGGCAGAGTCAGGAGGTAGTTGAGCAGATCCACAGACGACTCCGCACTGTCAAGAGCAGACAGAAGAGCTACGCGGATCGCAGACGCAGAGAGGTGCAGTTCGAGGTTGGGGACCACGTCTTCCTTCGTGTTTCGCCCATGAAGGGCTTACAGCGGTTTGGGGTGAGAGGGAAGCTCGCGCCGAGGTTCGTGGGGCCCTTTGAGGTCCTGGAACGGGTTGGACCCATTGCTTACAGACTTGCCCTTCCCCCGCAGCTTTCTGGTGTGCACGACGTGTTCCACGTGTCCAACCTCAGGAAGTACGTGGCCGATTCCAGTCACGTACTGAGTCACGAGAGCGTCGAGGTGAGCGACGACCTGACCTACCCCGAGCGGCCAGTGCAGATCCTAGACCGAGCCATCCGCAGGTTGAGACGAAAGCAAGTACCCCTGGTAAAGGTTTTGTGGAGGAGCCAGCAGTATAAGGAGGCTACCTGGGAGCCTGAGGCGGCAATGCGGGAGCGGTACCCGGAGCTTTTCGCGGGTACGTCTTTTCGGACCGGCTTCGGTCCTCTTTGAGTTTGTTATGGTTATCTGGACATCTTTTTTTTCCGCACCCTAGTTGGCGCAAGTTTCGGGGACGAAACTTCCTTTGAGTTTGTTATATTGTAACGAACGCGTGCCCCAGACGTCTTTTAAGACGTCTGGGAGGTGGCCCAGACGTCGGTACAGACGTCTGGGATCACATCCAGACGTCTGGGATCACATCCAGACGTCTGGAAAATAGTTTTTTTTCGCACGGGAGAGTCGTCTGCGCGCCTGTGCGCGCAGACCCGCGATTCCTCTCTCTCTCTCCCTCTTTTTCCCTCTCTCTCTCTGCGGCTGCAGGCGGCCTGCCACCCCCTCTCTCCTCCTCGCGCGGCCTTAAAAGGGCCACGCCTCCCCTCCCGTCTCCACAGCCTCCTCCTTCTCCTTCCTGTGCGCGAGAGCGAGCGGACGCGAGGGCGGCAGTGACGGCCGCAGTGAGCGTGGAGGTGCGGCGTGCGAGGGCGGAGCTCTGCCGTGAGGGAGAGCTCGCCGGAGCGGATTGGCCGGCCGGCGGAGGGCGCAGGGGGCGCGGAGCGATGCAGAGAGGGACCTACTGCGGTCTGAGCAGCAGACGCGCGAGGTGCGACGCGGGCGGCGTCGCGAGCAGAGGCCGAGCAGCGCCCTGATTCTGGAAAAATTTCCAGAATCAGACGTCTGGGTTGACAGCCAGACGGCAAGATAGACGTCTTTAAGCCCTTACAGACGTCTGAAAGGTGAGTTTACCGCCTTCTCCTTCCTTCCTGTCGACTGACCGTAATAAGGGAGGGAGTTGGCTGTGCACAGGCTCGCTGATTCGCCATCCTTTGCGAATCAGACGTCTGGAAGTTGTACCAGACGGTGGGAGTGACCTCCAGACGTCTGGGGTGACCATCGGACGTCTGGGAGCTAGGCCAGACGTCCCCGCAGACTTCTGGACATCTGAGAAACCACGCTGAACAGGTAATTCTCTGATCCACTTTTTAAGACGTCTGGAAGAAGTTCCAGACGTCTGATTTTGCACAGTATCGTCTTTTACGACCCGTTTAGGGCCCGTTCGGGCTCCGTTTTCCGCGATTCGAGTTGCGTTCTTTTCAGAATTAATTCCTCTACCCGTCTATAGTAGCTATACACTTTTTTGAGACACTCCTTGTATTGATCCTTGTGATAGGACCTCGTTCGGTTGCAGTCTTGAGAGTCACGGAGGCACGCGGGATTCCCGATCGCGCCCTCATTACTCCCGTTGTACCTGGTAGAGTGGCTTTAAGTATTAATAAAATCTGTTAAAGTATGGAACCATAACTAGAACCTAGGGCATTGCATGAATCCTAGGAATGAGAAATATATGGAATGATAGCTCCTAGGTGTTGCATGAATCCTAGGGCCGGAAAACTAGATTGTATGATAGATCCTAGGATATGGCATGAATCCTAGGATGGAAAAACTAGTGGAATGTATATTACTACAGTCTTGGAAAAATGGAAAGGAATATATAAAGCTGCCTGTAAATTGAATTAACAGCTACCTGTTATGAATAAGGAACATGACTGAAATCATGGTTTGTAAGAACGTGAAACTGGAAAGTGAAACATAAGATGTTCTGAGATTAAAGGATGGAACCCTACGGGGAATTAGGAGTGGAACTCCTGGAAAGAGAAAGGAATGGAACTGAGATGTTGTTCGTACTGTCTCTTGGGTACGCAGTACCAAGGGAAGTACCTGTACCTGTTTAGTGCAGAGTGGGGCCAGCCACCCCAGGGACCCGGGGTTAGGATTGGCCGCTCTGTACCGACTTGCTGGCCCTCGTGTACGTAGTACCGAGGAGAGCTACTAGTGTTAGGAGAGTACTAGCTACCCCACGGGCCCCGGGGTTCTGCTAGCCTCCTTCACCGACTTGTTAGGCCCACTAGGGCAAACCAAGGTAGTCAGGCGAGGGTGCGCGGACTGTGGAGGGGCAAGGCCCCAGTTTGGTTACTGTGGAGGGGTTGGACCCCTGTTACTGAGAGGGCTCTGCCCTGGTTCCGTGCTGTGCTTTGGGCGCACCCGTTAACGGAAAAGACTGACCGCGTGCCAGTGCGAGCTAGCTACCTGTGCGTTTATCGCGCGTGCCGTAGTCACCGTTACGTCTGTCAGTGACCTTGGGGTGGTTGACTGAGGGTAGGATCACCACGGGGGACTCTCCCGGCCAGGAGAGCACCACGTGCTACTTCTACTTTTGGAAAAGACTGCAATCAAGATCGTTCCCACGAGGACATTCGAGATCAAGTAAAGGATCTGAGAAATAAATGAAATAGTGAGAAAAATTGAAAGATGTGAATAAAGGAAGTAATAGAACTTAACAGCTACTGTACACTCTATTGTTGCCTTTAGTTAGTTTGCCACTCTACTCAGCGTTTTGCTGACGTGTTACACTCGTTACCTTTTTCAGGACCAGGTGTTGAGTAGCCAGGGTCGGCGGCTGCAGAGGACGCTGGGCCGAGTAGGGTCCAGTAGAGTTACCACAGCCTTTTGTACCTCTTTTGTTTCTGTTCTAGTGAGTAGTTTTTGATTTCCGCTGTACCTTCTTTACCTGCAGTTTTTGTTATATGATAAATGTTGTTTTACTGTTGTGGTGGTACCTACTGTAGTAGTTTCTTTCCTTATTACTGTACTTTCTTACTGTTAGTTATATTCATGCTGAATGTGGTTTATTTTACTGTCTTTTGGTTACTTCCTCGTTGGACGACTAGGTCTTGGGATTAGTCGAGTCGGTCCGGTTCTCGTGTCTCGTAGGGACTCGGGAACCGGGTCGTTACAGACCACCTCCGGCCGCCACGTCACCACCATCACGTAGCCCTTATCGAGACGTGCCTTCTCGCAGAGCAGCTCCTCCCATGAAGCCTCCTCGTGCGCGTAAAGAAGAGAGAGGAAGTTTCCTCTATTTTTGCTCACATTAAAAATTACATTGCATGCCATTGTCACTTTAATATTATTATTTTATTCAGGCCACATTACATGGGTGCACTTATAATTTTGTGAATTTACTTAACTTGTGTTATGTGCATCATTCAACATTGAAATTAAATTCAGATTTGCATGCAATTCAAACTTACATGATATGCCACTACACATGCATCATCTACATACTTTTGGGAGCTTGATTCTTGATGTGAAAATTACATAAATAGCCTTGAACTTTTAATGAAATTGCAAGCTCCATTTAGAGTAGCATATTCATCGAATTGAAGTAACGAAGATGTCTGCAAACATTATAATCCTCTACTCGTGAATTTATTGGTTCTATTCCTCTTTGTGGATACGACATCCTTTACGTGGTTTAAATTGATATTTATTTTAATCTTTGATTGAGAGATTTCCACCACATAAATTACAACGGCACATCATTCTATTGCTATTTTAATTAAGCGAAACTC
Organism: Thalassia testudinum; assembly: GCA_037157565.1. Taxonomy (NCBI): domain Eukaryota; kingdom Viridiplantae; phylum Streptophyta; class Magnoliopsida; order Alismatales; family Hydrocharitaceae; genus Thalassia; species Thalassia testudinum. The sequence goes on along the minus strand of JAZHRO010000073.1, from coordinate 105,486,416 downwards.
TCTTTATTAGTTAATTCAATGTTACCTTAATTTCCTAATTTAATTTATTTTAACCTAATAACTAAGCCATTGAACTTAATAACACCAATACATACAATAACCACTTATACTAAAGCGTACATTGCGATATTACATTACATTATAATTACATTAAGCTATATGTATTGTACACTATGGTTATGTGTGTACATAATTTATTAGAATTTACATAGATATATATAGACATGAATTAATTAGATAAATAGGTAATTATGTTAATACACTATGTGCAGTTTAAGACATGATAAGTATGATTTAAATAAATATGAAAAGTATATAAGTTATTTATTAACATGTAATACAAGTTATCTACCATACAAAATTATGTTAACATACTAATAACATATATTATATATAAAGTAACAAATATATGTCAATCTATCCAAAAATTTGTTTTGAATGAGCAGGCCGGCACACTTATGCATTCCACGGGCACAAGCGCTCACACGCTTACACACCAGTGCACTCACCTGCACTCACAGGACACACCTAGAGAATAGTGACCTATTTATGCTTTGTTTGGTGCCCAACACCTGAAGGCCGACAAGGCCATTACACGATTTCCTATTATATAGCTTTAGCCTTTCTGCACTCCACAATGTGGTGCTTTCTCTCAGCCATCAATAAAACACTGCTAACCATTCAGAATGAGGATATTTCACCCTCGATTTAAGGGGAAAAAATTATTTAAAATTATAAATAAATTATATAATTATAAAGCCTTTATATAAGGCTACATAGTGGTATAATTAATTTAGAACAATCAATTAATTACAAATATAATAAAATTACTAAAACTTGGCAGTTTATGCACTTTAATTTAATGACTAATCTCTTAATTAAAGTTTAAATTAGATAACTAATTATTTAATTGAATAGATAAAGAGTTAATTTACATTAAAAATTCATTATTACACATCTTTACTTTATTTTATAAGCTTTATTTAAATTAATTTCCATTTGATTACATATTTTCGATACTTTTACATGTAAATAACATACATTAACATACTAATTGCATATATTCTATATACAATAACAAATATATATACGTCAGTCTAGTTTTATGAAGATATTTACATAAAATAAGGCATAAGTTACTACTTATGCCTAACGTATGTGTAAGAATAGAAATTACACTTCGGTTGTCGAGCAATATCGATGGTTTCGAGGAACTCTCATAATTTCAAAATCATCGAAGTTGTGCTTAAACTAGATATCACGTTCCACATCGTTTCAAATTTTGAAATATCCTTGGCAATAGCATTCCTTGAATATGGTACAATCATATCTCCTCTAGCTTACTAAAGTCTGAGACTTAAGCAAATTGCAAGTAACATTGTTTCCATTGCATAGGCGATGTTATGTGCTAACCTTCAACGCATCGTCAATCACAACATTCTCACCATATTCGTACTACAATCAAATATTTTTGTATGGATATAAAATTAAATTTGAACAATGAAAATTCTCCCACTCTTTCGTAGGTAAACGGGTCTATTGTACAATTTACTCAAGCGATGCTCAATTCGAAAACTTGTTATCGGCTGACCTTGCATATTTCTACTGCTAAGCTTTTTGTAGAAGTACACTCTTGCATAACTCGCACGAGTCTTCGTATTGGCGGAAAATGTTCTCCAACATTTTCTTAAAGCATGGTTTGACCATGTCTTACAATTGAAAGTTATGAGAGAGCGCCAAACCATATATCAGAGAAAAAATAATTTTATGAAGGGAAAAATGTTTACCCCATAAGTTTAATGATATTTGTGAAAGTTTAACGTAAATTATAAGATCTTCAAACTTTTGATAATGGTAGAAAAGTTTAATTTAACTCCTATTACTTTGAAAAGGGAGGTATCAAACAAGAAGAAAACTACCTGAGACATATTCACCATAGAAAAACAATAATTTCATTGCAAATGAGATTCCCCCTAAGATGACCACTACAACAAATTATATAGATAATTGAAGTAGTTAGTGTTAATTAGCAAATATAATTACTTACTGTTAATTGATACGTTCAGATATATCTTTGTGGCCCATGTTGTTCATTCAAGAATTTGCGGATATCGTTCAAGTATCAAGTCTTTTGGTAAATTGCACAACGAGTCCAAACGATTCAAACGGTATAAAATTCGTACATAACCACATAACTGTTCAACATACAAAATTTTCGAAAAAGTGACGAGGGAAAAGATTTTCTAACAAATGGTAAAGGAACAGAAATTTCCCACCAAAGCTGAAAAAGGAAGAAGCACGACTTCCTTAGCATGTGTGTAGCTTTGTATCAATCCGAAGAGTAGTACAGTTGGTTCCTCTCCACCCCATAAGTGCCTCCCTCTTGGGTGGCATTGGCTCACCGCCTGCATTTTTTCTTCATTACATGCATTTTTTTTCTTTTCTTCGCTATCAAAACCATTACAATCAACAACCACATTACATATAATTATATCCTATACTATTTTAATAAAATCAACTAAAAAAATTACATCCACTTTCTTCTTAAATATATTAACATATCATCTAATCAATACAACATTCCATATATTAACAATCAATCATTACCACCGTATCCAATAATCTCTACTATACAAAAAAATTAATTAAATAAATATTTACTAACATCACATTAATATACTAATCATTTTAACTTTATATTTAATATTATCCTTATTCCACTACTGAAATAAATATTATTTTTACTTATTTTATTTTAATTTATCTCAATAATATTTTATCCGACGTCCAAATTGAACCCAACCGAGAGCACCGTCAACGATGTTGACGTACCTTTTCATTTTGTTGGGGGTGTTGACCGTTGAAGATGGTAAGCAATGGTGGGCACGATTGGACAATGTCGCGTGGATGCCACTTCTTTGGAAACGGTCATTGCACGTTCTCTATCGACCATGTAAACTAGTGGTGTGTGCGGTCTCAATCTACGGTTTGTAGGTTGAAAACTTGTCAACTCATTCTAATTTGCTACGTTGCATCATCCTAACTCGATTTATAAATTCTAGTCAAATTGAATCATGGTGAGTGGGTTATTAACTAGTTAAGATTTTTTTTATATTTAATAATAAAAAAATTTCAATTTTTAAACAATGTATATCTTATAAAAAAATAAATAAAATAGGTAAAATTAAAAAAAACATCAAATAAAAAAAAAATATGTTTAAAAAGTAACAAGAAAAGATAAAGATATACCTAATAATAAATTTGAAAGATATATATAAAAACTTAAGTTTATACCAATAATCAACAATAAATATATATAGAGCGGTGCCTCCGATGGTGGTAGTGAGATCCCTGTGAAGAAGAAGAGAGAAGAGGTAGATCATTCGACAGTGGTGGTGAGGTCCTTGCAGTGAAGAAGATAGGAGAGGTGGGTCATCCTGTGGTAATGGTGGGGTCCTTGAGAGGTGGAAGAGAGAAAAGGTACATAGGTCGTTGGGGACTCAGGCAAAGATAGGGGGCTAAGGGAGGAGAGAAGGTTGAGGGTTAACTAAATAGCACGGGATGTCGTTGCCACTAAGAAGAGGAGAGCGTACTGCCTAGAGCTTGAAACTGAGGAGAGACATTACTTGGAGTGGAGTTTGGAGGTGAGGTGAGGGTAGAGTGAGTCGCCTAGAGCCGATGGAAATGACTATGGGAGAGATGAGAGGTCGATGAGGATTGAGAATTAAGAATTTGAAATGTAAGAGTGAGAAGATGTCGAGACTTGAGATAATACTTCAAAATTTGATCTGTAGCTTCGCATCCCTTAGATATTGTATACATATAATTATATATATATTTGTATAATATATATATATATATATACATACAAAATATATTATATATTATAAATATATATTATGTATGTATATATAAATCGAGTAATATTGAATTGCAGGTTATGTTAGATTGGTTAAACCTAAAATCCAACCTAATCCATTTTTAATCTAATTGAAAAAATCTCCACTCATATCTTACCTATTATAACTCTCAACATAACCCAATGCAACCTAATCAAATTAAGTCGGATTAAGTTCTAGTTAAACCTAATCCATGTACACCCCAAATATAAACCACCGAATGAAACACGACATTGACCAATCGGCATGACATGCACCACATTTACCTTGTCGGAAATGTTGTTGTTACAACTTAATTTTTGAATCAGATCTCCTCGAGCATCAGATGTAATGCACTACAGGTTAGAGGACTCTTCCAAATGCCTATTTTTTAAATATCTAGATAACTATAATATACTTAGACATTTAACCAAAATTAACGTAAAGTAAAATGTATCGTAGCATATCTTTTAGAGACGTTTAATCCAAATATTTGAAAGGATGTATCACAATAGAGTCAAATCAAATATTTCGAAAGAATGTGCTGCAGTATATCTTACTTAAAGTTTATTTTAATTAAATATTTAAATAATGTTATAGATATTTAAGAAAATAAACATCAAGAAAGATCTTCTTTCTTATGGTATAGTTGCAACAACATCATATATCTAGGTTTAACAAATGAAATTACTTTGGATCAAAAGTTCACAATATAGTACTTAAGGATATGCACACATTATAGCCTCCTTGTCTGCACGCTTTAAGTAGCGGTCAGAAAAATAAATTAATTTTGACACAAATGATATTAGAGCTCTTTGATATCATATAATTACCGTCACAATGTCCATATTTATACAAATTTCATTATAATGTTATTATGCATATAGCAACGCCACTTGAATTAAGTTTGAAATAATTTGCAATTTTAATCTAAATAAAGTAAATAGTTGTTTTTGTCTCTAGGTTGTTTCGTAAACTTGAAAACAGAAGGAATTCAATTCTCTTTCCAGAAGATATTCAGAGGGTGGATTCTTAAGGAGGTTGATCGGATGACGGTTGAAGTTGCTAACTTGCTTTATCAGAGAACCCTACTCTCTTTTCGCTCTTCGTGCTCTACTCCTCACCTCTCCTCTCGATATCATCAATCTCGTAGAAGTGTACGAGTTGGCATGAGGCGAGGCAACTCTGACGGTCATTTCTTTTGAGATAATGGAGAGTAATGAGCGAGAGTCCAGAGTTAATTGTGTCACTATGGTTGCTTGGCATCTATATATATATATATATATATATATATAGTGGCATGCATGTACATAACAAACTTAAGCAGGTATGGATGAATGATGTATGTGTGTGTGCGACGGTGTGGATTGAAAACTGCTGTTGTTTTGTATATGGTTCGATTTTATATGATTTTGTGATGCCTTGTTGTGATGTGATGTGACGAGGCGTTGCATTGTCGTGAATGTCTTGATTTCCAGTTTCCTTCTATTGTCATACTTCCGCATTTTTGTTTGATCTGCGGATGTTTGGTGCGCTTGTACAGTGTATGTACTCATTCCCCGGTACGACACAGATACAGATATAAATCACATGTTATTTACGGTGGCACGTGTTCACGTGCAATTACTCTTTCTAATAAATTCTGTATATAATTCGAGAAAGAAAAAGAAAAGGAATGACAATTTCGCCGATTACTCGTGGCAAAGGAAAAAGGATCACTTGTGTGGGAGAGCCCGCCACGAAAGACCTTTGATCACGACCTTACGTGTGTATATATATATAAGCTCATCCGGGAAAACCGTAACCACGACGTCATGTTAATTTGTACATCTGCCCACCAATTCCATGGGCACCGGATGAGTCACATGGACCAAACGTCGGACCAGGAGTCGCCCAGTTGCGGAGACTTTTCTTCTTCCTGTCGTTTACAATTAACTTCATTTGTTTTGACTTTTCCAGAGCTATCGATATATTGCAATTGTTTGCAGCTTAATTTGCTGTGAAGAAAAAGAGCAAGGGTATCTCTTTCATTGCTTGGAAAGGCTTGGTATGGTTGGATTTGTGGAATAAAAGTTAGGGCTTTAATTATCAGCTCGAAAGAATAATTGAAAGGGATGAGTTCCTAAACTATATATTAATTAAGTTGCCCCCTATTCCCTTCTTGACCGATCGAAGTGTGATCAGGTGAAACAATTAGGCCTCGTCAAGGCTTATCTCCCAAATCACTGGGATAATTCTGGAGGAATTAACAGCCCACTGCTTTTAGGGATATCCTTTAGGTTATATATATATCTGGGAATATAATTCTAGTATGGGTTACTCCCCTTGAAATCAGACAGAAAACCAATACAACCCTGCGCGTTCGAACAAAAAAGATACAACATATAAACTGCCCGTCCAATCCAAGGGTTTAGGAGGGGCAATTCTGAGAATAAGCCTCCTTTCCCTCAAATAAGGTGGAATAATTAAGCTTGATCGATGTACATCTAATTACAAGTTCAATGGTATCAGTCCACCCAAATGATGCCTTAGGATGTGTACTTACACAACGTTGGTTATCATTTTTTTGATTTCTTTAGAAATTATGTGCCGCAACCTTTAGGTTTTGCAAATCGTCTCATGGTTTGCCCCCTCTCCCCTCAATTGATAGGCTCATGTTGATAACTATATAATCCCTTGTGACTTCTCTTATCCGACCAAAATTCGTGGCTATTCCCCTTATTTGCCAATTGTAAGAGAACTGTGAAGGTTGTATGATCTGCTCGTGCAAGAGCGAGTCTACATCACCTTTCTTGTTGAATCGATTTATCACATGACGCCTTGATGCTTCGCTGATGAATCAAGATTAGAGCAAGAACAAGCATAGAGAAAGAGAGATAGAGGGTTTCCGTCAAGTTCACGAGTGAAGTAATAGGCTATATATGCTTTGGGAGAATTGCCTCTCCAGTCATTATTTGAGTATTGTTTACAAGTTAGGAGTCTTGCATTATTTGAAATGCATGCATATGTAGCTAAGACAAGCATGCATGCCCTCATGGATCCTTATATGTGGGATCTCATATATTACATTGGAAAAAAAGAAATGGTAGTGATCTTGGTTGGGCTCACATTGGTGAACTAGGATTGGTTGATAGTCTTTCTTCTTAAACTGTTCTTCCTTATCATTTCCTCTTCAACAACTATACTTGCCTTTTTTTGTCGGTGAAAGGTGATTGTGGTAGGTGTCCTATCCTATCTAAGTGTTGACATGGGGGTGGTAAGCCAATAGATGTCCACGGTAACCCGATGTGAGACACCAACGCTACGTGCTTGGCTTCCCAGAGAAGGAAGGTCGTTCAATTCCTACTACTCATATACCTTATAACTCGTTCTACTACCCTCCTATAGGTAGGTCAACCCTACCTTTCTTAAGCTACTTCATTCCCTTCCCAGCATGAACTTCCCATCCGAACTTGATCAACCTTCCCTTTCAACCAGCAGCTTACTCACTTTGTAACCTACAAAGTAGTCTCACTTTGTGTCCTTTCTTTCACAGTGAAAACATAAAGGTATATGGCTCGGTTTCTCTTCACAAGCTAGCTTGAACTTCAATTGTGATGAGGGATAAAATTACCACAAGTATGACTATTCACTTAATGAATTGAAGCTTGTGTAGGATACCTAAATAATTTTGTTGGGAAAAGTATGACATTTTACAAAAAAAGTAGCTTTTGGAAAGTTTTATTTCTCTAACATTCTCTTGAAAGATATGGAATCTCAAGAAAGAATGTCTTGAAGAGGATGGCAGACCTAACATCAAAATCCTTGATATATCAATTCTCAGGGAGTTGACCATGGTCTCACCTAAGAATGAGGAAATAAACATCCTAGGAAGTTGACTTTGGTCTCACCTGAGGGAGAGAAAAGAGAAACTTGGAGAGTTGACAATTGTCACACCCACAAACATTACTCAAGAAATCACTCAAAAGTTAAACTCTTGGAACAATTGAGATATGAAGACTCTACATTGAGCTCATATCAAAAGAAGAAAAAAGACATCTCAGTTACCTTAGGGCCTAGGGGTTTATTCTTACTCGATAAAAAATAGCAAGGAACTCTTACCATTTAGGTGCATGTCCCCAAGGATAGTCCCTTCACACCTAGGATGCTCAAGTATCCTCTTTTATACAATACAGAAAAGTTAATTATGACTTTCCCTCATCCTCAAGCTAAAACTCCATGGGTCAATGTCAACTACACCCCTGGAGAAGACCCAATGCCTCACATTTTCTCTTCTCTTAAATACCTTGGCTAAGTTGCTATTAATTTTACTCATGGAATTCTCCATCCTAAAAAATATCTTCATGTCATTCATGTCTCTATATATGTCACCCTCCAAGAGATCCTTCATAGTTATCTAGGCCTTGTGTAAGGAGCAGAACCCAGCCTCTTGCTTCTTCTGCTTATAGGGAGCATTGTAAGAAGTCATTTCTAGATCCTCATAAGCCACTAGAAGGAGATGAGCCTGAGTTCCAAAGTGGTGATGACATTAATCAAGGTGGTAATGTATAGATGCAATATCAAGATGAAAGTGCTAATGGTGATGATGCTCAAGATGATGGAGATGGCAATGATGATGATGACTATGAAGAAACTCCTCTTCATTATACTCACAAGTTGAAGAGGACTCGTAGCAATTGATTTGCCTTTTCTAGATAGACCTATTGGTTTTAGTATGTACTAGATGAACTTATTATCATGTTATGCTCCATGTAGTAGTTGGACTTGTTATCATGTTATGCTCTATGTAGTAGCTGTCAAGTTAAGACTTGTGTAGTTTACTTTTAAACTTGCTTTATGTGATGTCATGCAAAATTTCATTTTTAGACTTGTGATGTTATATCTCCATACTTGTGACATAGTTTCTTCATATACTATGGAATATTCTCTTTACGGTCCTTATATTAGATTTTTGTTGTTTGACAAAAAGGGGGAGAAGAATTTAAAATAGACATATTTTGAGGGGGAGACAGGCAGCAATCTCCTCCCTTCCTATCTCACTACTAAATCTAAGAATCATTTTAAGACCCCTAAAATAGGTCTATTTAATATGTGATTTTGTCAACAACAAAAAGGGGGAGATTGTTGGAACTAGGATCCACATGATCCTAGTTTCGGTATTAACAAAACACTCCCTAGCTCTAATAGTGTATGAAGATTGACTTGTAAGATTTTTTTTTTTGTCTTGCAAGATTACTTTGATGAAGATTAAGTCACAATATCACTTAATAAATGATGGAGATGGAGGTGTGGAGGACAAGCTACAAGTTTTTCTTCATGTCTATTGTCCTCTATTATTGTCTAGTTTAGATATATTGTAGCCTCTTCAAAACCCTAAACCCTAAACCCAGAGTAACGTCACGTGACGGTTAGGCTCCGAGCAGGGGGGTGTATGAGGGGGGCTGCTTGAACGTGATGAATTTTGAAAGCCTACTTCATTGCGTGCGGACGGACAGAATAGAATCCAAATACATACCCGACCCACCCCGGTTGAGTAATATATGCACATATCAGATCTCACCCCGAATTAGGTGAGTTAGTATACAGAGTGAATAGCATTTTTGAGTTATTATAATAAATCGACGGTCTTGTCTCTACCCAACTCACTTGAGGGTTCGATTTGTAACTTCATAAAATTGATCTAGAGATAAACTTAGGATGAATTCAGTTCAAAGAATGCTTGTCAAACTTGATTGTTTCAGAAAAAAGAGATGGAAGGCTAGGCCTTCTCAACCATTAATGAAGGATGAACAACTACTTTAGTAAGGTCTCAATCCCTTTGGAGGACTTGGTTGCCAAGGAGAAGAGATGCAGTTTGTGTCTTAAAACAAGGGGAAGGCCACAAAGAATGGCAAATACTATAAGTTTCGCAAAGAATAGGGGTGTACAACCAACCAATAATGCAACTTGGTTATTGGATGGACAAGATCATCATATTAGGCAAGATCAATCTATCCGACTTTATGCAACAAAAAGCCTCAAAGTTTCTCACTATAATCATGGACAATTGCATCCTAATCAAGATGACTTTTCACCTTTCATGACCTCCTTAAGGGGATGTAGGGCATTCAAGTCATCCATAAAGAGTGCAACTATGATCCAAATGAGTACGATGCCTTCTTTGATGGTAGAGGGGAAGACTTGGGTTGTGTGACTTTGGCTTCAATGATTATGTGGTGAACTTTCCATCACCTTTTCCGAGGAGTTTCTAAACAAGGGGAATTAGACAATAATGGGGTGGCTGGGATGTTGACTCTATTGAAAGCCAATACCAATGACATAGCCTAGTCCACTATCGACTTAATTGGCTATATCTAAAAGTTCATCTAGCATCAACTCAATGCTAATATGAGTTTCCTCAGTCCACCAACTACTTAGGAAGTAGACTCTTGAGCTATCAAAGGCTGCAACCAAGGAAGTGTAAAGGGTTTTAGATGTGGTTTTTATTAAGGACCTAACCTTCAATTGTTGAAGGTCTAACATCATTCTTGTCAAAAAGAAGGGCCATTGAAAAATGTGAATTGGCTTCATCCATTCGAACAATACATTCTCAATGGATGCATTCCCTTATTAAGAATTAAATAGCTCGTTAATTAATGGACTGGTCAATCCTTTATGTCTTTTTTGGATGATGGCTTTGTTTATACCTAGATCTCTTTATACCCCCTGACAGACCCCTTTCTTCTTTTGTAATTAATTAGGAGACACATCACTATAGGGTCATGCCTTTGGCTTGAAGAATGCCAAGGCTACTCACTAGTTGAATTGTCAACTATATATTCACCAAAATAACAAGGAGAAGCTTTGAAGTGTATGTCAATCAAGAGAACCAACTTTAGAGAGAAACTTAGTAATCTAGATGAAGCCTTTTACATCCTTTCTCAGTACAAACTAAAGCTTAAACCTGAGATGTGTGTTTAATTTGATGATAACTCTAGTAAGCTCCTCAAGGACTTGAACTCCCATCATGGGATCAAGATGAACACAGACACTCTTAAGGTGATCACCAACTTGACAGTGCCAAAGACCAAGGAAGTGCAATTCTCTCTTGGCAAGATTGTTGCCTTGAATCAACTTATTTTAAGAGTCTCCAACAAATTAATATCAGCCTTTCTTAAGAAATTGAAGAAGATAGGAAGAGATTGTTCAACAAATTAAGGATTGTGGGAAGTCCCTTACTGAATTTAAGGAGTACTTGTAGAAGCCTCCCATCCTCATAAGTCCATTATCAAGAGAGACTTTCTACCTTTAGTTAGCACCTTAGCTATTATAGCAAGCATTATCTTGGTTCGAGAAGTTCAAGATATCTAATCACATGTGTTATATTTCAGAGATCTACCAAGAGGCATGGATTACGTATTTAGCTTTATAGAAGTTGGCTTTGGTCATTGCAGCTAGACAGCTTTGACTTTACTTCCAAGCCCATTTTGCCATCATTTTGATATACTAGCCCTTAAGGTGGGTCTTCTTTTAGCCTAAACGGTCTAGGAGGCTCTTGAAATGGTTAATTGAATGAGCAAGTTTTATATCAATTTTAGACAAGACTATTATTGAAAAGTAAGTAATAGCCAACTTTGTCACCAAGCTTACTCCATTAACTGACCTTGTTACCACTTGAAGGCATGCTTACTCTACCGAAACAAGCTTAACACTAGGAGTTGTCCTCGAAGGACTTGATGATTATGTCAAAAAATGTCCTAAGATTCTGCTTCAAGTCCACAAATTAGTACATGATGCTTTTGGTAGGAATTTAGCTTCCACTTTCCTTCATGCCTTTAGCAATTCAAAAGAGGTAGCAAGGTTCTTCGTACTCTAGAGAGTATAAGGTGCATGAAAGGCTCCTTGACTTACACTTGAGGCCCTTAAATTTTCATTTTGTCTAGTTACCAAGTGTTGACTCGCGAAATTGATGTTTTAAAAGATGTGTCGTAGTATAGGTTAAAATTACACGAAAACAAATACAATTTATACTTGAAAGATCATGAAGAAAGTCTGAGGTCATTCACTGAGAGTAAGTATTGCAATTAATCTCAAGATCACAATATAACCACAAAGATAAGCAATTTATAATGAAAAATCCATGCAAGAATGATATATATATATGAGAATCAGTAGTAATGTGCAAAAAGAATGGGGTAAAATGGTGATTTAAATCACCAATTACCCTTTACAATTGTACCAAATAGGTGCACAGTATCAACCAAGTAATTCCACGTAAGGTAAGTAAGCAGTATAGCCTCAGAAGCACAAATTAGTGGAATTAGATGTTAGATGCTCAGGGCAGACGACTTAAACAGCACCCTGCTACAGTGCATGTGCACTGTTCTTCTTCTCTTCTCTGCTCTTTCTCAAGTCACGTAGAGGCAAAGGCCTCTTCTCTTCAAGTGTTAGAGAGTTAGAGAGAGAGGCAAACCCCCCCCTCGGCTCTCTCTATTTCTTTCCTCCTCTTCTTTCTCCCAAAGACCCAGGGTTAACTGGGTAATCAGGTATAAATAGTAACCAGATCCGAGTGCAGGCCTACAGACGTGATCGCAGGCGAGCAGTGGGGCTAGGTGGGTATGCGGATGAGGGTGCATGTGAGGGACCTGACCCCTCGTGTTACAACCCGATTCCTGGATCCCTACAGGACCTGAGACTGGCTCACCTCGACTAATCCCAAGACCCAGTCGTCCAACAAGAAATAACCAAAAGCAAGAAAGTAAACCACATTCACATATGCAATATAACTAAGCAGAAGAAATGTACAAAGTAGTAAAGGAAAATAAATCTGCTGTTTCAGTACATACCACCACAACAACAATAACAACGGAAAGCGGAAGTAAACAGTAACTAAAAGTCCATTACTTACTACAACAGTAGAGAACAGAAAAGGAAGTGCTGAAGAAAACTACGGCTGGGCTCGACTGAGCCCAGCACCCTCCGCAGCTGGAAGCTTGGGTTGCTCAACTCTTGGTTCTGAACAGTATTACGAAAAGACAAAGTCAGCGAACGCTGAGTAGAGTGGTATCTATTATTATCTAAGTAGAAACAGTAAAAGCAATAGGTTTAATTCTCATTTCTATTTATCTGTTTTATACATTTCCGTTTCACCCATTTCTCAAAGTATCCAGATATTTTTGATCTTGCATGTTCCTCGTGGGAACGATCTTGATTGCAGTCTTTTCCGTAGAGTAGAAGGTACACGTGGTGCTCTCCTGGTCGGGAGAGCCCCCCGTAGTAGTCCTACACCCAGTCAACCACCCCAAGGTCACTGTCAAGACGTAGCGGTGACTACGGCATACGTGATAAGCGCACGGTAGCTACCTCGCACTGACACGCGGGCAGTCGTTTCCGCTAGCGGGTATGCCCAAAGTGCACCACGGAACACTATAGGGCCTTACCCTCTAAGAATAGGGGTCTCGCCCCTCAGAACCAAACAGGGGTCTCGCCCCTCCACAGTCCGTGCACCCTTATCTGACTACCCTGGTTTGCCTAGAGGGCCTAACAAGTCGATGTAGGGTGGCTAGCTGAACCTCGGGTCCCATGGGGTGGCTAGCTCCCTCCCTACACTAGTAGCTCACCTCGGTACCACGTACAGAAGGGCCAACAGGAGTCGGTGTAGAGTGGCCAATCCTAACCCCAGGTATCAACCCAAGGGAGGCTAGCTCCGCTCTACACAAAAAGGGGATAGTTGCTCTCCTTGGTACCACGTACTCAAGGGCTAGCACACTTCCCATCTACATTCCAGGTTTCTATCTATCCACAAGAGTTTTACTCTTAATTCCCCGTAGGGTTCATGCCCATGTTCACCTCATTTATTCCGATCCAGATTTCACCTTTCACAATTCATTTCTCATCCATATACAGGCAGCTCGTGTTTCCATAATTCGATACATGCAACTGGTGATTTCATAGGTAATTGTTCATTAATTACAAGCAGCTCATATTCTAGCAGGCAACTCACAATTATAATACAAGCAATTGCTAGCAGTTTATCTCAATCATGCATGCAAGTACATCATACAACACAAACGATTCATTCATTTATCTACCCTAGGGTTCATGCCACATCGTAGGGTTCCGTTCGGCTATTTTCACAAGCACATTCTTATTTAAATATTATTAATGGAATTAAACCACTCTACCAGGCAACACAGGAGTAATGGGGGCTCGAATCACAGACCCAGGTGTCTCTGCAAGCCCCAAACACGCAGCAAGATGAAACCCTATACCACGGAATACATCACAAAAGGAGAGTTCAGAACAGTATACAAAAGACTTTAGTACGTAGTGGAACTCGCGAGGAAAGTACATGTATTTCATTTGCGTAAAACGAACCCCGATCGGACTCTAACAAGTTAAAAACATGCCTACTATTCAAAATCAGATGTATGGGAATAATCCCAGACATCTTAAAAGGTGTCAGATCTTACCTTAAGTCCCTGCGGTATCCTCAGACGTCTAGACCTTCTCTGCGATTGTCTGAAGGTAGTTTCAGACATCGGACAATGCCTCTGGTCGTCTGGATGCACCTCCGGACATTTGGTGATGTCTTAAGACATCCAAAAGTGCATGGGAAAGCATTCCATGCTCCTTCTCAGAGCTGCACCTGCGTACAAAATCGCAGGCACGGTCAGCCAACAATAACCCCTATGTCCAGACGATAAATGTGCTTTCAAACGTCTGACCTTATGTCCAGACGTCCAGGTGCCCCGCCAGTCATTTGGACTCCACTCCAGACGTCTAATATTGGAAAACTTCCAGTACCAGGAACTCCTCGCAGCTCTCTCCACTCACTCTGCCTCGTGCTGCAGCAACTCCAGCCGCTGCAGAGGGCCGGGAGGCTACCTCCCCGAGCCCTCTCCTCCTCTCTCACGCTCCTGCCGATGGTTGTGCAAGCTCCGTCGAGCTTCCATTGAAGCTCCTCTGACCTTGGCCTCCTCCTCCTCCCGCACTCTCCTCCTTCCTCCCTCTCGCTCTCCCTCGCTTGCCCCCTCTCGCCGCTCTTGCACGAGCATTGAAGGTTGTTGTGGCTGGTGTGTGGAGTAGAGAGGAGATAGGAGGGGGGTTTATATAGGAGGTGTGGGGTTTAGGGTTTGGGGAAGAATAAGGAAGGGAGAGAGAAGTGGACGGTTCTACGAGTCGCCTATGTGCAGAGTGCAGTGTGCAGTACAAAAATTTCATTTTCAGACGTCTGGGAATGGGTCCAGACATCTGGACAGACGTCTGACTCAGACTCCAGACGTCTTAAAAGGCTAAAAGTGTGACGGGTTATTACATCATAACAAACTTAAAGGAAGTTTCATCCCTGAAACTTGAGCTGGCTAGGGTACGGAAAAAGGAACATAAAATGCATAACAAACTTAAAGAGGACCGAAGTAGGTTCGAAAAGACGTACCCTCAAAAAGCTCCAGGTACTGCTCTCGCAATGCCGCCTCAGGCTCCTAGGTCACCTCCTCGTATCGCTGGCTTCTCCATTGGACCTTCACTAGTGGTACCTGCTTTCGTCTCAGACTCCAGACAGCTCTGTCTAGTATCTGCACTGGTTTCTCGAGGTAGGTCAGGTCGTCACCCACATCGACACTCTTGTGGCTCAGAACGTGACTAGGATCAGCGACGTACTTTCTGAGGTTGGACACGTGGAACACGTCGTGCACTCCAAAAAGCTGGGGAGGAAGGGCAAGCTGGTAAGCAACGGGTCCCACTCCCTTCAGGACCTCAAAGGGCCCTACAAACCTCGGCGTAAGCTTCCCTTTCACCCCAAAATGCTACAGACCCTTCATGGGTGAAACACGGAGAAAGACGTGATACCCAACCTCAAATTGCACATCTCTGCATTTCTGGTCAGCGTAACTCTTCTGCCTGCTCCTGACAGTGCGGAGTAGTATGTGAATCTACTCTATCACCTCCTGACTCTACCGGATCAGCCCGGGGCCAACCTCCCACTTGGTCCCCACCTCGACCCAACTCAAGGGTGCAGTACACCTCAGTTCGTACAGAGCATCGTAAGGTGCCATGCCGATGCTCGAGTGGTAACTGTTATTATATGCAAACTCTACCAGGGGTAAATCCTCCACCCAAGAGCCTCTCCAGTCTAATACACAGGCACGTAAAAGGTCCTCAAGTGTTTATATGGTGCGCTCTGACTGTCCGTCCATCTGGGGGTGGTAAGCGGTACTGAACCTCAAATGTGTCCCCAAAACCTGTTGAAACTCAGCCTAGAACTGGGAAGTAAAACGGGTCTCCCTGTTGGATACAATCTCACATGGAACTCCGTGCAGGCATACCACATCGTGAATGTACCTCTCTGGCAACTGTGCTGGTCCCAAGGTGACTCGGATCGGTAGGAAACACGCCATCTTTGTCAACCTATCTACTATCATCTAGAATACTTCGTGTCCTTACTGGGTAACCGGTAGACCCACCACCAAGTCCATGGTGATGCTCTCTCACTTCCACTCTGGCACAGGAAGTGGCTGCAATGCTCCTGCAGGCCTCTGATGCTCGGTATTCACCTGCTGGCACACCAAACACTACTACACAAACTCACCAACATCCCGCTTCATCTCTCTCCACCAAAAGTTGCATCTCAGATCATGATACATCTTTGTGTTCCCGAGATATATGGTGAACCTGGACCCATGCACCTCAGGTAGGAGCTCTCTCAATAACTCCTCATCCCTAGGAATGCATAAGCATCCCCTCATACGTAGTATCTCATTTGTAAAGGAAAAGTCTCCTGGGTCTCTTGTCAACACCCTATCTTGCAGTGTCTGTAAGTACAGATCTGTCATCTATCCTGCGATGATGCGATCTATCAGCTCTGGTCGCGTCTACCGTGTCACTGTCCCACAATACCCCTATGGCTCCCGGGGTCGCCAACTACCCAACTCCTCCATAAGTCTCCAACTCTGTGCCTGTAGACTACCCAAGTGGGCGGGCACCTTCCGGCTCAAGGCATCAGCCACCACATTGGCCTTCCCTGGATGGTAGGAGATGCTGCAGTCGTAGTCCTTCAGGAGCTCTAACCAACGTCTCTTTCTCATGTTGAGCTCCTTCTGGTCAAACAAGTACCTGAGGTTCTTATGATCCGTGAAAATCTCAAAAGTCTCACCGTAAAGGTAGTGCCTCCATGTCTTCAGCGCGAAGACAACAGCTGCCAGCTCTAAGTCATGGGTAGGGTAACTATGCTCATGGGGCTTCAGTTACCACGAAGCGTAAGCAACAACGTGACCCCGCTGCATGAGCACACCCCCTAACCCCTACAATGAAGCATATGTGTAAACCACAAAACCACCACTACTATCCAGGATGGTAAGCACAAGAGCTGAAGTTACTCTCTCCTTCAACTCCTGAAAACATGCCTCGCACTCATCTGTCTAGGAAAAGGGCATGTCCTTCCGAGTCAGATGGGTCATAGGATGTGCAATTTGAGAGAATCCTCTGATAAACCGTCGATAGTACCCTGCTAGTCTAAAAAAGTTGCATATCTCTATCACTGTACGTGGCCTCTCCCACCTGAGTATGGCCTCAACCTTGGCTGGATCCACAGCCAAATCATCTCCTGAGAACACGTGGCCCAAGAAAGTCACCTGCCTCAACAAAAACTCGCACTTACTGTACTTGGCGTATAGCCTGTGTCGCCTCAAAGTGTCCAGGATCATCCGTAAATGCTGTCCATGCTACGCCTAATCCCACGAGTAAACGAGTACGTCGTCGGTGAACACCATGACAAATTGGTCCAAGTACGGTCTGAAGACCCGGTTCATCAAATCCATAAAAGCAACGGGGGCATTGGTCAACCCAAACGGCATGACCAAGAACTCGTAGTGCCCGTACCAGGTATGGAGCTCTCTTGGAGACGTCGGTCTCCCTGATCCTCAACTGGTGGTAGCCTGACCTTAGATCTATCTTGGAGAACACTGTGGCGTCTTGCAACTGGTCGAAGAGGTCGTCCATCCTCGGCAGCGGATACTTATTCTTGATGGTGACCCTATTCAGCTGTCGGTAGTCGAGACAAAGTCGTAGGGTACCATCCTTCTTTTTGACAAACAGCACAGGGGCTCCCCACGGGGATGCACTGGAACTCACAAAGCCTTTCTCCAATAGGTCCTGCAGCTGTGACTTGAGCTCTCGCAGCTCAAGCGGTGCCATCCGATACGGTGCAGTAGAAATGGGGCTTGTCCTTGGTACTAGTGAGATCTCAAACTCAATCTCACTCTCGGGCGGTAGTCCTAGCAGCTCCTCTGGAAAAATGTTAGGGTAATCGCAAACCACTAGAATACTCTGAAAATCAGCCACAGGGCTAGGCTCTGCCACTAAACATGTGATGGGAATACCATCATGAGCCCAAACTAGCTCATTTTGACCTAGAAAAGAGAACAAATGCTCCTACATAACCTAGAGATGGGCCTAATTCAAGGAATAACTGTTCTGAGAAGAAAACAAGAAACAAAGGGTAAAACTGTAATTTACCACTGCATTACATCAACGAGATTTCTCAGGGGCTAAACATAGGTCAATTGATCTTAACAAGATAAAAAGTGGATTGGTTCAGTCAGAAAAGGGTTAATGTGCAATCTAAGAATTAAATGACATCTCGTAACCCTAAAACAGACCCACTTAATTAAACAAGGTTTTGGTTAGGATAAAAATCAAATAAACCCTCTAAAATTCATGAAAAAATATTCTCTAGGGTTTAGAACCTTCAATTTGGCCTTTGAAACCTATTTTGACATAAAAGGGGTCCCAGTCAGATATTTGGCCTAAATTGGATTTTTGTGTAAAATGTCTAGCCAAACATGGTCAAACCTAAAATCCAACTTCACCATTGGATTCCTTATGTCCAAATTAGGTTTTTACCAAAATTTAGACCTAAGGGGAGGTCACCTTGACCTACTTTGCAAAATAGTCAACCTAATTACATTTAGACCCCTAGCTTTTGAAAATCGTTGTGAAGATCCCCTTATCTTCCTCGCCACTCTTTGCAATTAGGTCCCTCCACCATTACAGCAGAGGAGTCCTACTCTGGCGAGGATTTGAGGAGGATTTCTCTCAAATCCCTCAGAGACTCCCTCTCAGATTTGAAAGGGAGATTCTCTGAGGAATTCCTGATCTGATGAGCGTAATTCTAAGCCCTAATTGTCATCCAATCTCTCATGCGAACGCATGAGATATTTGGGTCTCTCACACATTCCTACTCCGACGAGGACTCATGCACTTGGAAGCTTGCCTTCCAAGCACAAGATCCTCTACTTGTGCCTATAAAAGAAACCCCTGATCCAGCCGCTCAATTCTAGCTTGGTTTGGTCGGAGAACAACCTCCAATTTCTTCTCTTCTCCTCCGACCAAGCGTCCAGTGAGCTCCGGCGACTCCTCCTCCCTCTTCTCATCGCTCTGCCACAATACCAGTGGTAGAGTCTTCTCCACCTCCGTTGTTCGCGTCGTGCCATACCTGTGCACGCACCTGCAGCCTCTTCATCTCGTCGTTCCCTCTCCACTGGAACCTTCGTCTTCAATAGCGGCAGGTACACGCCAACTGCTCTCCTTATCCTTTCATCCATTAAATTAGGTTAAACCTCTTCCCCTCTCTCCTCTCTTCATTTCCCCCTTCTTTATTTCTATTTTCAACCCCTCGACCACCGTAGACCACCACCATCTTCTCCACCTCCGGCAGACCACCGGCGAGGTGTCTTCATCACCTCCACATAGCCATCCACCTCCCTAGACCCCTCGAAGCACCGCCACCATCCACTGATCACTTTTTCCATCTCCATTGACTGCCATACCCTCCACAAGCTCCCCCCGACCACACCCATCACCACGGCCACAGACCGACCTAGGCATGCATGCCTAGGCCACCCCGCGGCCAGCCACCTACCATAGCACCTTCGCCGTGTCAAAGCGAAGCTTCCTGTGTGGTTTAATGAGGTCGCTGATGTGCATTCGTGTGTGTGTGTTTGGAAGTGTCGTTATAGTTTGCACTTGCACGTTGATTTTAAAGTAAAGAAACAGATGTGAATCCGAGTGTCGGTCTTAGGGAGGCGTGAAAATTGGATTTTTCTTGTCACTTATTGTCATGAAAATCTTGGAGTTTTGCTTGCGAAAAGGTGCAGGTGAAAAGCGAGAGAGAGAGAGATTAGGGTTGGAATCGTTTCATTCTTAACATGCAACTTGAATATGAAATAGAGTAAGCAACTGAATGGAAAATGGCTTCATTAATCATGCAGCTTTAGTTCATAAATTACAACATAGATACATGCTTAAACATAAGTAAAGTAAAGCTTAAAAGAAGGGAAGAAAGAGAGAGAGAGGGAGGGCGGTGAGGCAGCCACGGTGGTGGAGAAGGCTCCGTCGATGGTTCGTCGTCTCCGATGATTACAAGAGAGCTTAAAGGTAGCTAGGAGAGGGGTAGAGTAGTTGCAAGTGGAGTGAATGCCTTGAATGGGTGGTTGGAAGGGGTTTAAATAGGGAAAAGGGCTTTCCAAATGAAGAAGGGGTTTTAGCGACATCCGGGACGTCGCTAAAACCCTTCCCAAAACGTCGGTGAAGCCCCCAGCCCACCGATCGCTCGCCCGCAGCCGTTCTTCTTCGCGCTCGATCCGTGGGAGTGGCATGAGAGCCATCCGATCGAAGATCGAACGGCTGAGGTCTTCGCACGGGCGTGCTCGGATTGCGCCTTGAGTGCGCGTGCGCTCGGGCGTTATCGACCAGCGTGTGCACGTGTGTGGCTGATCGTCACCTAAGGACGCACCGTGTGGCGCTATTTCGGCCGTCCACTGCTGATCGGGCGGCTGAATTTTTCCCCTGCGTGAACTAGTCTTCGAATTTCAACTTCGCCCGGCTCGAACCTGTGTCGCGTGGGTGCGGGCGTGCACTTCAACCGCTACACTATGCCCGCTGCTTTGTCGCGGTGACCGCAGGCGTGCGCGCGGTTCTCAGCCGTTCGATGGGAGATCGACGGCTGAGATTTGCTCTCCAAAGGAGGGAGGAAGCGGGCATGTTGTGAGCGGGTGCCACGTGGCGCATCGTGGGCCGTTGATCATCAGATTAACGTCAGAACTTCGTTGGCCCATTGTGGGAGCTCCGGATGTCGGATTTGGCCGATTTTGAGTCCATTGGACTCCATTCGTCGTTTTGAATCCATCCGTGCGGTCCGATTTCTCATTTGAGGCCTACTTTGACAAGTGCTCATACAAATGGCCATTAATACTATTTTATAAGCAATCTTGACATATGATGCATGCAATGCTCCCATTCTACTTATGTTGTGTTATTTGTGACTTTTATTCTTAAGATGGGCCCTATTTAATAGAATTATCATCCACAGATGCAGTGTTTCGTACCCCCATGCTTACTCCTTGCTAGTCCCTAGCAAGGTTTATTCTAGCCTTTATTTTCTGTCAGAATTTAAGTAATTGCTTAGACACTTCGTCACTTGTCAATAGGAGGAAATATACTAAGATCTTAATCTACAAAGACTAAGCAGCGCCCAGGTGTCTGCCAAAATACGAATCGCCTGAATCCTTGCTTTAATGTATATATATATATTTTAGAATCTTTTTTGGAATTCAGAGTGGGTTGGTAACTTTTTACGGCTACCCAACCCACCCAAAACTCAGTCAAAACCCTAAGTACTAAGCATCTTGGTGTGAAGATCGTGATAGACTCACTCAACGGTAATTCAGACAAACTTCGGGTTTCTACACCCCTAAGTGACCGGAAGGGGAAGTATTTTGCCTGAAGGTGTATTTGTTCGATCGGTAGCTTTCTCCCTACGTTTGTTTTAATTGGGGTCAACACAAGGAATTTTCCAGTGTATATCTCCCCGTATTGTACTACTTCCCCGCTTCTTCCTTAAGTGTTTTGGTTCTTTTTTGTGCAATTACTGAGCTGGGCTCTGGACAACCGACCAATGGGCTGTTACCCACGATCACTTGCCAGCCATACTCGTGTGGTGAAGTGTGATTTATTTTATTTTCTTCTCCTTTTTTTTTTGTAGGTGGCTTCCCTGATCTCAAATGTACCTAGAGGCAATGAAGAGGAAATGGTCCCGTGGCTGAGCTTTGGACAACTTGCCAATGGGCTGTTAGCCACGACAACTTGCCATCTATACCACCCTAGAGAGTTCATTAGCTACCTAATTTCTATCAAAATCTCTGAGGAGTGAGTCTGTGCAAAAATGTGTGCAGATGCTTAGACTCAAAGTTCTTCTGAGTTAGATGGTGAGTTGATAAGTCGTATACTTATTACCTTATTTAATAGGTGGATTAGAGTAGCTTAAGGTTGCAAGGATTTGAGGCTAAATCCATATTTTAACGGACACCAGGGCTGATTAGGCCTGAAGGCCTGAAAAGTCTAAGTGTTCAAGTTCTTTTTGTATTATTTCCCACTATTAACAAGTTTCTGATGCCTAAGTTTCTTCATAAATTCAAATTTTTTTTTTATTCAGACTGATTAAATGAGCTCAAGATCGTGCAATTTTACCACCCCCCATGCTTAAGTTGGACAATGTCCTCATTGGCAAATACATGGATGCAACAGGGGTTTAAAAAGATATTACCTGAGTGACGTAAAATACCGGATCAGTCTGAATCCTCTGGGTTGCCTCCCAGGAAGTGTTGAGTTTAACGCCTCTAGCTAGGCATAGTGCACCAACAGGAATGGTTTGGGTCAAGGAGGTATGTACAAAATCAGCTAGACCCAAAATCAGAAGTCCACAGATGCGAACAAGATTGTGGTGAAGTCCCGTTCCTAAGGGGCAGGAATTCTGCAGCAGATGTACCATGCATGCCCGTGTCAGCTCCTCTTAGTTTGCGGGCATGCAAACAAGTTGATGTGGACGAACGTACCCCAAATATGGCATGCCATATACTAAAGATGTAGGATTTACACTCAGCTTGTGTCCCCATAAAATTGTAATCCATCAGAGGTGTATCAATCTCAGTACATTCGTGTTGCGAGATCTTTATTTTGGTAGGGCAGGTAACAAAATCAAGAGTTTCATAATGAGCCCTAGAATCAAGCATGAGGTCTCTCTCCAAAGGTGAATCCATCTCTTCCGCAACTATGGTTTCCAAGCCCTTGACCTCAAGAATATTTTCTTCAACCTCCTTTGTGTCAGATTCACTGTTTGAGGTTGCATTAGAGGTAGGGCCAATTTCATCCTCTAGTTCATATTCTTTTTCTCGGCCCTCCTCCAAATTTGTGATGGGGATTCCAACCGATTCATAATCGATTTCTTTGAAATTGTAACTCCATTCCCCATCTTCTATGTTGGCTGTTGTTCCCACCGGATCACTTCTCTTAGGCCAATTAGATTCGGATTCCAAGGCATCTCCCCGCACATTCTCAGTTTCCTCCTGATGTTTGTCCTCAATGCTCCCCAAATTGTGTTCCGAGGGGTCCTCATTGACCTTATCCATTGAGCTGTCCAACTCCTGGGGGGTATTAATGGTGGACTGAACCAAATCAGGGTGATTGGGTGTAGTCCAATTGATATGGTAGGTCCTTGCTTTATGAATTCCATGAATGGCGTTGTGTGCAATAGCTTTCTCTGGCCTTCTTCCCCTAATTGTTGGAACAAATTCAGTATGGCCTGTTACTCTTTAACTAATTCTTGATTCTGTCTGTGTAATTCTAACGGGAGGTTATCAAGAATTGACAGGGTGTCATTTGGTGTCCTTTGGATTTCCTCAAAATCCAGGTTAAGAGAGTGTGGTTGAGGTTGTGGATCAAAATCCATACTGGGGTTTAGGTTCTTGGGTGGGTCCTCTATTCTATCATGTTCAGGGTCCAGTTCTTCAAGAGGAACCAGTCTCTGTTTGGTCCTACTCCAGAATAGTTGAGGTTCTAAGTCCTCCTCCTAGTCAGATTCTTCATTAGGGGACCAAATCAAAGGTTGATGATCCTGGGCTTGCCTAGATTTCTGATCATTCCTGATTTCCATTTGTCTAAAACTCCTTCCAATCCAAAGGTCAAGTAGGAAAGGTTGTTAAATTCAGATAACCTTTCTTGGTTATTGTCCTGAGAAGGGTAGGGTTCTTGGTGTTCTCCTAGAGTGTAGGTCCTATCAAAGTGGTTAAAGAGCGGGTGGGACCTAAATGATGAGGTGTCGTGAGAATCAAGATATGGAGCCCTACTATTTGAATCATACCCTTGAGTGGATATGTTGGGTGTATCCCAATAAGTGGTTGGTGCGGTTTGGTCGTAGCCGGGACAGTTGGGCCAAGAGGGGTATTCTAGGTCGTTCCCCCAACTTGGTGGTTGGTTAGCCCAAGTAGGCTGTGGGTATGGTCTACTTGGGTTAGCATACAAATCATGTTGAGGGTAGTTTGGGTAAGATGGATAGGCATTGAAATCCATGGTTTGGAAGAAATGGAGGGATGCGGGAAGAACATATGAGAGAGAGTTGCGTGTTCAACCAAGCAAACAAGCCTAATCCTTATGGTGTGTTCCTTAGGGGACCTAGAAATCTCTAAAAGGGTGATTAAGTCCGTAAGCACTAGACTCCCCTTCCCAAAGCTAATATGGCTAGGTTGATTACGAGGGGATTGCAGGGAAGGTTCTTCCTTTGGCTTGCACCGTCAATTTCGTAGACCCCACAACTGCGGTCATTTGACACTACCCCGCAGCCTAGTCACCAGATTCTACCAAGGGAATGAAAGCCAAGTGCCTAGCGAACAAAACCTCACCTCTCGAGACTTAACTCAGTCTTACCTAGGGCACATCTACTCAGTTTTAAAAGGGCTAGGATAGTGCTTGTGCTAGGGTTATGTGATGAGGCGTTGATTAGGGTGGTACCTCTTAATTTTCCACTTTCATTGTGTGTGCTTCTACCAAAACATGGTTTTCAAGCAAGGATTTTTTCAAGATGTGGTGTCTTTTAGTGTTTCATCCTTTCTTTAGTGTCTTTTAGGGTTGACGTGTCTTAATGTTTTCAGACAAGTTTTAGTGTGCACGTCAAGTTTTGCACACAACTTGGTGAAAGTAGATTTCCTTTTATTGTGTAGAGGCTCTAAAACCCTAATGTACTCATCCTAATGATCATGCAGCTTCCATTAGATGAGTTTTTTTTAGGGTTGAGTGGTGCAGCCCAAGTCAATCCACGGTGGCTTCGCAAACACCACTCAAAGAGAAAAGAACACTCCAAGAATTTATTTAGAATGTTAGAGTGTACATTTTTTTTGTTGGGTGATGTGTTAAGGATGTGGGTTAGGTAGTCATACACCACGCCAATTTTTTTTCACTTTTACATTTTTTTTTTTAGTTTTTCAAGCAAGCAAACAGTCATGAGTGAAGAACTACTCACTACCGATCCTTGTTGCGCCTACTCCCTTGCTATCGTCATGGGTTACGTTGCTTCGCCATCCAAGCACCGAATTCCTGCAACCATCAAGTGAAAGGAGACAGAGCGTTAGATGATGTGAGAATGGGTGTGAAATGGAAGTGACAAAACAAATCCGTTGCCTCCCCAGCAACGGCGCCAAAAATTGACGTGTGTTCGTGCGTGTGTGTTTGGAAGTGTCATTATAGTTTGCACTTACACGCCGATTTTAAAGTAAAGAAATGGATGTGAGTCTGAGTGTCGGTCTCAGGGAGGTGTGAAAACCAGATTTTTCTTGTCACTTATTGTCATGAAAATCGCGGAGTTTTACTTACGAAAAGGTGCGGGTGAAAAGCGAGAGAGAGAGACAGAGATTAGGGTTGGAATAGTTTCATTCTTAACATGCAACTTGAATATGAAATAGAGTAAGCAACTGAATGGAAAACAACTTCATTAATCATGCAGCTTTAGTTCATAAATTACAACATTAGATACATGCTTAAACATAAGTAAAGTAAAGCTTAAAAGAAGGGAAGAAAGAGAGAGAGAGGGAGGGCGGCGAGGCAGCCACGGTGGTGGAGAAGGCTCCGTCAGCGACTCGTCGTCTCCGACGATTACAGGAGAGCTTAAAGGTAGCTAGAAGAGGGGTAGAGTAGTTGCAAGTGGAGTGAATGCCTTGAATGGGTGGTTGGAAGGGGTTTAAATAGGGAGAAGGGCTTTCCAAATGAAGGGGTTTTAGCGACGTATGGGACATCGCTAAAACCCTTCCCCAAACGTCGGTGAAGCCCCCAGCTGACTGGTCGCTCGCCCGCAGCCGTTCTTCCTCGCGCTCGATCCGTGGGCGTGGCATGAGAGTCGTCCTATCAAAGATCAGACGGCTGAGGTCTTTGCAAGGGCGTGCTCGGATTGCGCCTTGAGTGCACGTGCACGCGGGCGTTGTCGACTAGTGTGTGCACGTGCGTGGCTGATCGCCGCCTGAGGACGCACTGCGTGGCGCTATCTCGATCGTCCGCTGCTGATCAGGAGGCCAAATTTCGCACGCGCGCGAAGTCGTCTTCAAATTTCAGCACCATGCAGCTCGAACCCGCGTCGTGTGGGCATGGGCGTGCGCTTCAACCGCTGTGCTACGCCAGTTGCTTTGTCGCGACGACTGCGAGCTTGCGTGTGGTTCTTAGCCGTTCAATCGGAGATCGACGGCTGAGATCTGCTCCGATCGAACGGCTGAGATCTGCTCTCCAGAGGAGGGAGGAAGCAGGTGTGCGGTGAGCGGGTGCCACATGGCGCATCGTGGGCTGTTGATTATCAGATTAATGGTCAAAACTTCTTGGGCCCATTGTGGGAGCTCCGGATGTGGGATTTGGCCTATTTTGAGTCCGTTGGACTCCGTTCGTCGTTCTGAATCCATCCGTGTGGTTCGATTGCTCATCTGAGGCCTACTTTGACAAGTTCTCATACAAATGGCCATTAATACTATTTTATAAGCAATCTTGACATATGATACATGCAATGCTTCCATTCTACTTATGTTGTGCTATCTGTGCCTTTTATTCCTAAGATGGGCCCTATTTAATAGAATTATCACCCCCAGATGCAGTGTTATCAGTCGCAAGGCCGTATTGCTTGAATGCAGGATTGGGCCTCCGTCGCCATTAGCGCCGGCTTGAAGGAGCTTACATCCTTCGCTCTAGGCTGCCTCACTCCAGGCATACAAGTCTAGGAGGCGCGGAGTTGTCTCATGCACACATCTAGCCAGTGAGTGGCTTTGCGAGGTGTCACAGCCGCAACAATTAGGCAGAGCATCTCCTGCAGGCACAAGCGAAGTGGGTGGGACTTTTACTCCCACCTAGGAAAGTTTAGAGCACGGAGTGTGGTTTAAATTATTTTTGTGTCAGAGGCTATTCACCTCCGAACACGGGGTGAGGTCCCCTCGTCCACATGCCTGCCTTGTCCACACTCACTCCTCCACGGACTTGTCTTGCCTGACCCATTTACCCAGCACTCCTCGCACACCACCCACGCCGGTGCACCTGGACCTGGGTGCGCTTGACCCGACCGGAATACTTGATTGGCTCTGGGAGAGCGGACCTAAGAAAGAAAGAGAGAGAGGTATGCAGGGGGGGTAGGGGTAGGTTTTGCACTTGTGTGCAGGGAAAGGAAGAAGGAAGAGGAAGCTGTAGTTGTAGAGAAGAAGGAAAAGCAAAGGGCTGAAGGAAGAAGCTGAGGAAGCTAAGGAAGGCATGCTTGAAGGAAGAAGCTGAGGAAGCTAAGGGAAAGAAGAAGGAAGGAGAAGGCAGGAATGATCAGACGCTAAGGAAGGAAGGAGAAGGCACTGTAGCAGAAAGAGAAAGAAGAAGATCAGAAGCCAAGAAAGCTAAGGGCCGAGAAAGCAAAGGCAGAGAAGAAGGAAGGAGAAATCAAGGAAGAAGAAGGAAGCTTAAGAAGCTAAGGGTAGAGAAAAATAAGAAGGAAGGAAAAGGAAGGAAGAAAAGCAAAGCCAGAAGCCAAGAAGGAGAAGAGAAAGAAAGAACAGAAGAAGGAAGCCATCGACCAAAGCCAAGGAAAAGAAGAAGAAAGAAAGAAAGGCAGAGGAGAAGAGAAGCTAAAGAGAAAGCTGAAGAAAGAGACAAGAGAAGAACCAAACATTTTCACCCAATTCTTCCCAATTTTTCTATTTTGCTACATTTTATTATTCATAACTTCATGCTTTGCATTTTGCATTAGGTTTTAAGTAATTTTAAGTGTTCAGATTGCATCTATTATTGATATTAGTGAATAAATTCCATTTGCTCCCTGTGTTCGACCTCGAACTTAACATTCGAGTAATAAAATTCTTATTTGTTTACAAGGCGATTTCAACTATACTACGACGTAGTATTTATTCTTTATAAATCGATCTCGCCCTCTTTTAAACAACAGGCCAAAAAGCCCTCACACCCCTAGCTCAAAAGCCTCGCTGCCCAAAGTGTGGAGATGCATCTGAAACCTCCGTCCACCGGCTGTTCGTGAAACTCAAAGGGAGGCAACTCCAGTATGGAGAAGATGATCTTCCTGTCGAAATAGTCCACCAAGTGTGATAGGTAGACAGCCAGTCCATCCCTAGGATCATGCCAAAATCCTCCATTTGTATCACAATCAAGTCAGCGGGGAGGCTATGTCCTCCTATGCTGACCTCGCAGTCTGTGTAGACCTCCTCAGCAACAAACAACTGGCCACCTGGCCCTCTGATCACAAACGGATCCTCTAACAATATACTACCATGCCCTAAATTGACGGCAAAACTTGTAGCAACAAAATAGTGCGTGGCGTCGGAATCAAAAAGTACGTACACTAATCTACTAGAAACGGTAACCATACTTGCAACCACTGAATTGGAAGCCCTGGCATCTCTGTGTGTCAAGGCATTGATACACCCTTCAGACCTCGGTGCAGACGAAGCAGCTACACTCTAGGTCGGGCGAGCAGCCGCTGGCCGATACCCTCCTCATAACTACTGCCCTCCCCCACGTGCATGGGGACCACGACCACTAGCTCAGCCTCCAGTGCTCGGTGCGGGGAGCATCTGCTATGCTCCAGCCCTAGATGGGTAGTCCCTCCTGATGTGCCCGGCTGGCCACACTGGTAGCAGAGGGGGACACGACCTCCTCCCTTAGTATGTCCCTACTGGCGGCTAGGTGAGGGTCCAGTGCTGGCAACCGGCCCCTGTCTAGGGCCCCCAAAGGCCACTAATGGCTCTGCAAAACGAGATGGCTCTCCTGCGGGTGCCATGTGCCTCCTCTCTTGATAGCCTTGAGAGTACTCTGGCTGATAGGGCCTCTTCTGTCCACTATCAGTGTCTCGCGCGGCCAGGTTGGTCTCCTCGTAGGTCATGGCTGCTTCAACCACACGTGAGAAGGTGGGCAGCTTCAGGGGTTTGACATACCCCCGAATAGCAGGTCGAAGCTTCTCAGTAAACCTCCAATGGCGCTCCTCCTCCGTAGACATAGTTGTCGAGGCAAAATGTGATAGCTCCAGAAAATGCATGCAGTACACACTAACAGTCATCGTCCCCTGGTGGAGAGTGTGGAACTCCCGCCTCCTTTGGTCCTGCTAGGTTTGTGAAAAGTACTGCTCGTAGAAGAGAGTCACGAACTGATCCCACGTCGGCTCTCTCCTCTCCTGGCCTCTGACTGCCATCCACCACCTGTGTGCTGTGTTCTCTAGCTAGTACGTGGCACTCCGCTGGAGGGTGAAGGGTGTCGAACACCTTCTCTATCTACTCCAGCTAGTCCTCTGCCTCAGACGGGTCCTCATCCCCCTTGAAGGAGGGGGGCTTCAGCTTCCGGAACTATCCGAAAAGGTCGTGGTGCAGCTGTAGTGGGGGAACGGGCACACCTCCAAGCAAGGAGGGCTCGTGCTCGGAAGTGTCAGAGTGCGGTGGGGGCGGTGGAGGACCACCCCCTCCCCCTCCTACTCGTCCGGCACTGTGGCAGTCTTTCTGTCCCATCAAGGACTCCCCCTCCATGTCCTCAGGGAGAGGTACCCGTGGCGGTTGGTGGAGCTCCCCTTGCACAATATCTTTGATCAGCTGGGCGAGATCTTGGGCCTGAACACCTGGGAAAAGAGGTGGGTCAACTGGTACCTCAGGCCTAGCACATCCGCCCCTTCGACCTCGTCCACAGCCGTGACCACAGCCCGCCTCGGGAACTCCCCAACGAGGCATCTCCTGCAAGGAGACGCGAAAGACAGAACAAGAGGGTCAATGATACTGAATTTCTTCAAGAAAAGACTCGGAATGAATATCAAGGCGATACGTTGTGGTAGCTATCCTAGTTATATGCACATGAATGGTTATTCTCAAGCCAATTGGTTCATTTGTTGGGACGACCTTGCTCTGATACCATCTTGTTACGACCCGATTCCCGGATCCCTACAGGACCCGAGACCGGCTCGCCTTGACTAATCCCAAGACGTAGTTGTCTAGCAAGAAATAACCGAAAGCAAGAAAGTAAACCACATTCACATATGCAATATAACTAAGCAGAAGAAACGTACAAAGTAGTAAAGGAAAATAAATCTGTTGTTTCAGTACATACCACCACAACAATAATAACAACAGAAAGCGGAAGTAAACAGTAATGAAAAGTCCATTACTTACTACAACAGTAGAGAACAGAAAAGGAAGTGCTAAAGAAAACTACGACTGGGCTCGACTGGGCCCAGCACCCTCCGTAGCCGGAAGCTCGGGTTGCTCAACTCCGGGTTCTGAACAGTATTACGAAAAGATAGAGTCAGCGAACGCTGAGTAGAGTGGTATCTATTATTATCTAAGTACAAATAGTAGAAGCAACAGGTTTAATTCTTATTTCTATTTATTTGTTTTATACATTTCCGATTCACCCATTTCTCAAAGTATCCAGATATTTTTGATCTTGCATGTTCTTCATGGGAACAATCTTGATTGCAGTCTTTTTTATACAGTAGAAGGTACATGTGGTGCTCTCCTGGCCGGGAGAGCCCCCTGTAGTAGCCCTACACCTAGTCAACCACCCCGAGGTCACTGTCAAGACGTAGCGGTGACTACGACATGCGTGATAAGCGAATGGGTAGCTACCCCGCATTGACACGCGGTCAGTCATTTCCGCTAGTGGGTACGCCCAAAGTACAGCATAGATTAGTATAGGGCCTTACCCTCTCAGAACAGGGGTCTCGCCGCTCAAAACCAAGTAGGGGTCTTGCCCCTCCATAGTCTGCGCACCTTCGTCTAACTACCTCAGTTTTCTCAGAGGGCCTAACAAGTCAATGTAGGGTGGCTAGCTAAACCCCAGGTCCCATGGGGTGACTACCTCCCTCCCTACACTAGTAGCTCACCTCGGTATCATGTACACAAGGGCCAACATGAGTCAGTGTAGAGTGGCCAATCCTAACCCCAAGTCTCAACCCAAGGGAGGCTAGCTCTGCTCTACACAAAAAGGGGATAGTTGCTCTCCTTGGTACCACGTACTCAAGGGCCAGCACACTTTTCGTCTACATTCTAGGTTTCTATCTATCCACAGGAGTTTTACTCCTAATTCCCCGTAGGGTTCATGCTCATGTTCACCTCATTTATTTTGATCCAGATTTCACCTTTCACAATTCATTTCTGATCCATATACAGGCAGCTTGTGTTTCCATAATTCGATACATGAAATTGGTGATTTCACAGGTGATTGTTCATTAATTACAGACAGCTCATATTCTAATAGGCAACTCACAATTATAATATAGGCAATTGCTAGCAGTTTATCTCAATCATGCATGCAAGTACATCATGCAACACAAACATTTCATTCATTTCTCTACCCTAGGGTTCATGCCACATCCTAGGGTTCCTTTCGGCTATTTCCACAAGCACATTCTTATTTAAATATTATTAATGGAATTAAACCACTCTACCAGGCAGCACGAGAGTAATGAGGGCTCGAACCGTAGACCCAGGCGTCTCTGCGAGACCCAAACAAGCAGCAGGATGAAACCCTATACCAGGGAATACATCACAAAAGGAGAGTTCAAAATAGTGTACAAAAAGACTCTAGTACGTAGAGGAACTCGCGAGGAAAGTACATGTATTTCATTTGTGTAAAACGGACCCCGATCGAACTCTAACAAGTCAAAAACGTGCCTACTGTTCAAAATCAAACATTTAGGAATAATCCCAGACGTCTTAAAAAGCGTCAGAAATTACCTTAAGTCCCTACGATATCCTCAGACATCTAGACCTTCTTTGCGATCGTCTGAAGGTAGTTCGAAACGTCGGACAATGCCTCCAGTCATCTGGATGCACCTCGGGACATCTGGTGATGTGTTCAGACATTCAAAAGTACGTGGGAAAGCGTTCCACGCTCCTTCTCAAAGCTTCACCTGCGTACGAAATCGCAGGCACGGTCAGCCGACAATAACCCCTACGCTGCGATATGCATGGCATAGGGAGATACGTACCTTACAATAAATGTGCTTTCAGACGTCTGACCTTATCTCCAGAAGTCCAGGTGCCCCGCCAGTCATCTGGACTCCACTCCAGACGTCTGATATTGGAAAACTTCCAATACCAGGAACTCCTCGCAGCTCTCTCTGCTCGCTTTGCCTCGCACTGCAGCAGCTCCATTCGTTGCAGAGGGTTGGGAGGCTACCTCCCCGAGCCCTCTCCTCCTCCTGCACGCTCCTGCTGGTGGCCGTGCGAGCTTCGCCGAGCTTCCACCGAAGCTCCTTCGACCTTGGCCACCTCCTCCTCCTGCGCTCTCCTCCTTCCTCCCTCTCGCTCTCCCTCCCTCACCCCCTCTCGCTGCTCCCGCACAAGCACTGAAGGTGGTGGTGGCTGGTGTGTGGTGTAGAGAGGAGATAGGAGGGGGGTTTATATAGGAGGTGTGGGGTTTAGGGTTTGGGGAAGAATAAGGAAGGGAGAGAGAAGAGGACGGTTCTGCACGTCGCCTGCGCGTAGAGCGTAGTGTGTAGTATAAAAATTTCTTTTTTAGACATCTGGGAACTAGTCCAGATGTCTGGACAGATGTCTGACTGAGACTCCAAACGTCTTAAAAGGCTAAAAGTGTGATGGGTTATTACATCATAACAAACTTAAAGGAAGTTTCATCCCCAAAAACTTGAGCTAGCTAGGGTACGGAAAAGGGAACATAAAACGCATAACAAACTTAAATAGGACCGAAGTAGGTCCGAAAAGACATACCCTCAAAAGGCTCCAGGTACCACTCTCGCATTGCCGTCTCAGGCTCCCAGGTCGCCTCCTCGTACTGCTGGCTTCTCCATAGGACCTTCACCAGTGGTACTTGCTTCCATCTCAGACTTCAGATGGCTCTGTCTAGTATCTGCACTGGTCTCTCGAGGTAGGTCAGGTCGTCACCCACATCATGCTCTCGTGGCTCAGAATGTGATTAGGATTAGCGACGTACTTCCTGAGGTTAGACACGTGGAACACGTCGTGCACTCCAGAAAGCTGGGGAGGAAGGGCAAGCCAATAAGCAATGGGTCCCACTCCCTTCAGGACCTCAAAGGGCCCTACAAACCTCGGTGCAAGCTTCCCTTTCACCCCAAAATGCTACAGGCCCTTCATGGAAGAAACACGGAGAAAGACATGATCCCCAACCTTGAATTGGACCTCTCTGCATTTTTGGTCAGCGTAACTCTTTTGCCTACTCCTGACAGTGTGGAGTCGTCTGTGAATCTGCTTTATCACCTCCTGACTCTACCGGATCAGCCTGGGGCCAACCTCCTACTTGGTCTCCACCTCGACCCAACTCAAGGGTGCAGTACACCTCAGTCCATACAAAGCCTCGTAAGGTGCCATGCCGATGCTCGAGTGGTAACTGTTATTATATGCAAACTCTGCCAGGGGTAAATGCTCCTCCCAGGAGCCTCTCCATTCTAGTACACAGGCACGTAAAAGGTCCTCAAGTGTCTGTATGGTACGCTCTGACTGTCCATCCATCTGGGGTTGGTAAGCGGTACTGAACCTCAAATGTGTCCCCAAAGCCTGCTGAAACTCAGCCCAGAACTAGGAAGTAAAATGGGTCTCCCTATTGGATACAATCTCACACAGAACTCCGTGTAGGCATACCACATCGTGAATGTTCTCTCTGCCAACTGTGCTGGTCCCAAGGTGACTCGGATCGGTAGGAAACGCGCCGTCTTCGTCAACCTATCTACTATCACCCAGACTGCATCGTGCCCTCCCTGGGTAATCGGTAGACCCACCACCAAGTCCATGGTGATGCTCTCCCACTTCCACTCTAGCACAGGAAGTGGCTAAAATGGCCCTACAGGCCTCTGATGCTCGGTATTCACCTACTGGCACACCAAACACTACTGTACAAACTCACCAACATCCTGCTTCATCCCTCTCCACCAAAAGTTGCGTCTCAGAAAGGATTTGATGTCCTTGATCGCGAGCTAGGCATAGGTAGTTTGGAAATCAAATTAACCTTAGCCTGATCAACTTGGATGCCATTCTCGAAGATAAGATGTCCAGGACAATTCCCTCATGAACCATGAAATGGCTCTTTTCCTAGGAAAGAACCAAATTCACGTTAATGCATCGCCTGAGGATTTGGACCAAGTGCAGGAGGCAATCATCAAAAGATTCCCCAAATACCGAGAAGTCATCCATGAAGACTTCAAGGTAATCACCTACCATATCAGAGAATATGGCGAGCATGCACCGCTGAAAGGTGGCAGGCGCATTGCAAATCTCAAAAGGCATCCTGCGGATCGCGTACATCCCGTAGGGGCAAGTGAAGGTAGTCTTCTCTTGGTCCTCAGGATGGATTGCCACCTGATTATAACCGGAGTACCCGTCCAAGAAGTAGAAGAATCGATTTCCTGCCAATTTATTAAGTATCTGATCAATAAATGGCAGTAGGAAATGATCCTTTTTCTTGGAGGCATTCAGTCTTCTATAATCAATGCAGACTCTCCACAAGTTTGCGATATGGGTCGGAATGGTTTCTCTGGTTTTAGTCGTAATCACGGTGAGCCCTGCCTTTTTAGGCACAACCTGGATCG
This sequence comes from Thalassia testudinum, assembly GCA_037157565.1. Lineage (NCBI taxonomy): Eukaryota > Viridiplantae > Streptophyta > Magnoliopsida > Alismatales > Hydrocharitaceae > Thalassia > Thalassia testudinum. The sequence continues at coordinate 105,451,667 of JAZHRO010000073.1, read as the reverse complement.
GACTCACCCAATGACTATCGGAGATCGGGTAGATGATCCCAGCATCTAACCATTTAATGATCTCCTTTGTCACGACATCCTGCAGGTTCGGATTCAGATGTCTCTGCATTTCACAGGATGGTCGTGAGCCCTCTTCAGTGTTGATGCTGTGCGTGCAATACGAAGGGCTGATACCAGTCAAGTCATCGAGAGTCCATTTGATGGCTCTCTGATGCTACTGGAGGATAGAAATCAATCATGTTTCCTGATCAGAGGTTAGTCAGGAATTGATGATCATAGGAAATGTGCGATTAGAACCCAAAAAGACGTATTTTAGATGATCAGGGAGGGGCTTCAATTCCATGACGGGATTGTCAGCAGTAGCAAGCAGTTCAAGGTAGGGTTTGGGAGCAAAGGTAGGGGCAGTAGGTGTGTCTAGGTTTGTTCTAGGCTCCTCTAACTGTGGTGCCTGATCCTCTTGTGGTTGACTATCAAGGATAATCGGGTTTTCCTCAATAAACGAATCTTCAACCATGGACTCGATATCACAGATCTACTCGATAACCCCACAGTTTATTCCTTTTCGAGCCTTAAAGATATCAATTTCAAAGTTTTGTCCCCAAATTTCAACTCAATCTGACCCTCTTCATAATTGATGTTGGCCCTAGCTGTGGCCAAAAATGATCTCCCTAATATGATTGGTGTGTTCTTCAAGTTCTCAGGAGCATCTATTTCTAGGACGATGAAATCCACGGGAAAATAAAAATCACAGATTCGAACTATAACATCCTCGATAATTCCTTTAGGTGACTTGATGGATCGATCTGCTAATTGCGAAGTCATCTTTATCAGCTTGAGTTCAGGTTCTTCAAGGTGGTCTAGTAGGGATGTGGGATCAAGTTTATGGAAGCTCCTAGGTTCAATAAAGCTCTATCAAATTGTATATCACCGATTGCACAAGATATCAGAGGGGTGATAACGAAAATACACGGTTTGTTAATTAGGCAATTTAGTGTCATTGCAACGTGTAAATCCGCTTTTTCTTTTAAATTTGTAAGACCTAGATAGTGGGGTATCTAGGGTCGTCCAAGGAGGCAATATGTTTGCAAAATTCAGGTCTCTTGGTTGGAAATAGAAATCACCTTTCTTTTTGATTTTTTCAACTATATCATTTTTTTTTGGGTTTTGAAATAACAAGAGAAAACACGAGTTGTTGGCGAAAAAGTAAATAACTACGATTACTAAGCTAACACCTAAGTGACAAGTAATTCCTTTTCCTAAGCTCACTCTAGGCACGTGGAGGACCAGAGTAATTAGGGAGAGGGAGTGGAGAGTGCTAGAATCACAACAATCAAAATGCAACTAAAAGAAATTGCAAAGAAGGCAACTAGATTAATGAGAAAGTGTTTTATAGAAAATCCTAGTATATGAATGCTTCTACCACTAGAGAATTATAATAAATAAAATAAAACACAAATCCTCTAGATAGATGAAGAAGAGGGCTTCTTGCTCCAAGCTTGGTAGCTCCCGAGCTTGAAAAGAGTCCTCCAACTCCTTCCTTGCTATGCTTCGCCAAGGTGATGTCCTCCAAAGCAAGCCCTAAGGGGGCGTGCCCTAAGCTTTTCTCCAAGGGTGGGCGTCCACCCTAGGTCCTTCTCCTTTGCCTGGCCATCCTCCTTGAAGTAGAAAAGTCCTCCTCCTTGGCGTGGCCCATGTTGAAGAGAGTGGGGAGAAGAAGGCACCAAAGGGGCTGGTGATGTGCCCCTTTAATCTTCTTCTCTACTCCTTCTTGGCCGTAGGTGTAGGTGGGTATAGGTAGAAAAATACACTAATGGAGGATGAAGAAAATGTGGGAAGTTAGGTGGGGGTAGTTGGGGATCCTAGGGCTAAGGGTAAGTGGCACCACCTAAGGGGTGCTAAGGGGGGTAGTTAAGGCTTTGGTGCCCTTTAGAATTGGTGCCAAAATGGGCCTTCTAGAAGGCCATTAGGTGGCGCTACCTTAGGGTTCTAGAAGGGGGGTATGTGGATGTCTAGGATGGGTTATGTGGGTAGGTGTAGGGTGGATAAAGGGGCTGAAAGTTGGTGCCAAAAGGGAGGTGGTTAGGGTTAGTTTTTTTGCCAACTTTTGGTGGTTAGTTGAGGGGTGAAATGTGGTGAAGAGGTGGCACAAAAATGAGTAGGATAGCTAGCTTAGGTAGGGCTTAAGTTGGTGGAGCTAGCTAGGGTTGAGTTGAAGGTGGTGGATGGCCAAGGAGCTGGTTGCTAGCTAAGCTAAGCTAACTTAGCTAGCTATGGAGTAGAAGAGGAGGTATTGGAGCTAGGGTTTGAAGAGAGGAGTTGAGGACGAGAATTCTAGAGTTGGAACTGGAGCTGGCAGCTGCTGAAGAGGCTGGCATGGAGCTACTCTAGCTGGCTTAGCTTGCTAGTTCTTTGCTAGCTGCTAAGCCAAGCTAAAATGAGCTGGCTTCTACCATAATGAGCTGAGGTGAGTTGGGTCTGGTGCTCCCGGGGAGGATCCAGCTAGTTAAGGCAACTAAGGTAGCTTAGCTCACTGAGTTGAGCTAAGTTGAGTCCCCGGGAGCTGGACGTGAGCTTCCTGAGCTGGAATGAAGTTATCTTCAGCTGGTTGGAGTTGAGTGGAGCTGGATGTAGCTGGATCTGAGGTAGGGTGAGCTCCAGTCAACTCAGCTGAGCTAGCTAAAGCTCCCTGTGGACTAGTGGGAGCTAAAATGAGCTAGACTCAACTAAGTTGAGCTAGATCTGAGTAACCTGAGATAGGGAGAGCTAAGATGAGCTCTTTTGAGCTACCATTCAGTTGAGATGAGTTGAATGGAGCTAGGTTGAGCTAACCCTAGCTGAGTTCCAGCTGGTGAGAGCTTCTCCTTCACCAATTGCCTTCTTGAGTGCTAGGGTTTTAGGGATCTGTATATATGTTCATTACTAACACTCACAAAAACACATTAAAATAACAAAAGAAAATGCAATGCATGACTAACCTAGTTAATGCCTAAATGCAGCCCAAAAACCCATTTGCGGAGCAAAACTCTAAGAGCTAGGTTTGTTTTAATGCATGAGAACGATGATAAACTGTCGCTTATCAAGGGGTATCGGGGTCTTTTGCCTTAGGTGAGAGTTTGCTCAAAATGATGGAGCTGGCTTGCTCTGACAGTATGATTGGTTTCTCGCTCTTGTTTCGCGGCTTACGCTTAGGTGTACATACCTCTTTTAGGAATCTCGCATAAGCCGGTACGTGGCGTATCGCATCCATCAAGGGGATGTTTATTTGGACCTGCTCAAAGAGCTTGACCAGGTCCTCCTCAAGTGCCATAGTTTTGGGTTTCCTCTTTCCCTTGGTTAAGGCTTTGGGAAATGGAACCTTAGTCGATTCCTTTAGAATTGGCTCAGCTCTTTATCAGGGATAGGGGTGCTTGGATGACCAATCTAGGATTAGGATTTGCAGTATCAGGTTTGTCGTGGCTAGGAAATGGTGGGTCTTGTGTCACTTTGCCATTGTGGGTGGTGATGGAGTTTAATCCAGCTTGACTTTGGTTTGGGCTAGGCAAAATAGGTGTCTATTGATGAAACCTAGAATATGACATGCGAAAATCACTGTTAGAAAAATGTGATATGCCGTCGGTTCCTTTCCGTCGGTTAATAAAATCGACAGCAATATTATTTTTACCGTCACTTATTAAAATAAGCGACGGTGAAGGCCTATACTCGACCAACCATCGGTTGAAGAAAAGCGATTAGGTGCATGGTTGTCATTAATATTTGCCGTCATTGTAGGAAGTGACAACAAATATATTTTTACCATCGCTTTGTCGAATAAGCAACGGCAAATATATTTTTACCATCAGTTAGTGTCATAAGTGACGGTAAAGGAATGTATTTGTCTATGATAAATCCATTTCCATAGTGATTTGTCTTTCCAGACGTCCAACATATTGTCAAATGTCCAATCTATCGTTTGGGCAGCTTATGTAGAACTTTGTTTCGAGCTTGTGAAAACAGGAAGGAAAGCATCTAAGTATTAGACGTCTGACATTTATCCCAGACGTCTTATAATTGAAGCTTTGCTGTCATTTATATGAATAAGCGACAGCAAAAGGTCGGATAAAATTTCCAACCAAAATTTAGGCACGATGGAAGAGGGATTTAATTTATCATTTACTGTTGGTTTGTTGAATAAGCGACGGCAAATATATTTTTATCGTTGGTTAGTGTCATAAGCGCTGGCAAAGGAATGTATTTGTATGTGATAAATCCATTTCCACAATGATTTGCCTTTCCAGACGTCTGACATATTGTCAGACGTCCAACCTGTCGTCTGGACAACTTATCTAGAACCCTGTTTCGATCTTGTGAAAAAAGGAAGGAAAGCATCTTAGTAGTAGACGTCTGACATTTATTTCAGACATCTTATAATTGAAGCTTTGCCATCGTTTACATAAATAAGAGATGTCGAAAGGTCGGTTAAAATTTCCAGCCAAAATTTGGGCACGATGGAGGGATTTAATTTATCATTTACCGTCGATTTCTGATATAATCGACGGTAAAGATCAGCGAAAGGGCGGTTAAAATTTCCAGCCAAAATTTGGGCACGATGGAGGGGGGATTCAATTTATCCTTTATTGTCGGTTTCTAATATAACTGACGGTAAATATATGTTCATCATACTCATGTGCAGAGCCCTCTCCTCCCCCATCACATAATCGTTTTCTCGAAACCTAAGGCACACTACCGGAGCTCCTCGTCGCCGCCCCTCCTCCTCCTCCTCAGGTAACTACTCCTTATCCTCCTCCTCCTCTTCAGGTAACTACTCCTTATCCTCCTCCTCCTCGTCCCCGTGCTCCTCCTCCTCCCCGATCCCCTCCTCCTCCTGGTCCTCCACCTCCTGTCCCCCTCCTCGTCCTTTGCCCCCCTCCACCTCCTCCTCCTGCCCCCTCCTCCTCTTGCCCTCTCCGCCCCCATCTGCCTCCTCCTCCTGATCCTCCTCCCCCCACCCACCTCTGCCTCCGCCTCCTACCCCCTCCTCTTTGTCCTATACCCCCCCTCCAACTCCTCCTGCCCCAACTTCTTTGGCCTGGTTGCTGCCAACTTCTTTGATTTCTTGGATGATGGGGAATTGCTCATTTTTTGGCTTAATGTGGAGTTCAGCAGCCAATGTGAATGGTTCCTAGGTTGTTCTTGGTTTTTAATTGGATGAATGTTGTTTTTTCTTAATTGGATGAATGATGTGTTCTTGGTTCCTAGGTTGTTTAGCAGTCAATGTGGAGGGTTTTCTTTGTTAGAGAGGCCTTTGAAGAGTGGTCATAACTTGTGGATGCCATTGGTGGGTGACAGACTATGAAATACCTGGTTAATGGAGTTTCAACTCCTCTTGCTTAAGATAGAAACTTGTCTACATTGGCAATCGAGAAGGGAGTTGGTGGTGTGGTCAATTAGATAGATTGATAATTTATTAAGGAATTGTAGACTAATCCATGTTCATAAATTATCCATACAAAGTAAATTTTTGCTTCATTAATAGAAAGGATGAGGTTTATGACAGTCTTTTGGAAGCTCATGGATGCTAACTAGGCAGATCAGATGTGGATGCTGTGGAGGGTGTATGCTGCCTATTTTTTAGATGTGATTTCTTGAGATCAGATGGGTGGTACTTCTACTATCACATATGCAAATGACTTTGAGGAGTCCCTAAATGTGGAGGTGATGTAGGTGCTGAAAGTTTTGTGGTTTGTGTGGATTTGAAGGATTAGGATAATCATTCGAATTCGTGGCTTTCAAAAGAGAGACCCATAAAGGGCAATTCCAACCTATTATCATAGTTTCCTTTCTGTTGAGTAGAATGGTCAAGCATCAATATGTACGATGCTATATTGGTTATCCATTGGTTGTTGGTCTCATTTCCTACTAAATTCCCCATCTTCCAAGATCTTATGTTAATATATTTGTTATTAACATTTAAGATTATAATATGTCATTTAATTAATTTTACTTTTGAAAATGCAGGTTATCAGTGTCAGGTACATTCGAAGGCTGTAGTAGTTGAAGGTATATATACATTTAATTTTATAAATTTAATTGAACAATATTTTAGTTTTTTGTTGAATTTCTTCGATATTCAACTTACTTATTGTTTAGATGCACACACTTGCTAAAGAAGATATATGAACACAAGGCCAAATATTAGGTATTCTAACCCCTAGGGTAAAAGTCCTCCAGGTCAAATTACATCCAAATTACTCGCCCGTTGAGACTTATGATCATGTTATACGGATAATGCAGGAAGTGTATGTATACCTCACATGCATGATGCGTTGTCTTTGTAGCATTCCATAAGAGTCAATCGACTTTAGTTCGGTGAACTACCGAACTAAAAAGGTCCTTAAAGATTTGATCACAACTTAGTTTTGCTCGTTATATGTAACCTTGTGTGGTGAAATTTCTGTTGCTTCTTCCTGCTCTTCTCTGGTATACCAACTAATCTTATCTGGTTTCCTACGGTGCCCTTAATTGGGTGTTAAAGAAATCTGGCTAAGGTTAGTATTGGGGGGTATACTGGAGAAGTGCAGGGAGATGTTGCCGAAAGTTCATTGCACTAAGGTTATATGTAACGAGCAAACCTAAGTTGTGATCAAATATTTGAGGATGGGTTATAAAGTAAAAATCTTAATCAAGATACACATCATTCGGTCCTTTCCCTTTCTAAAAAGTGATTTGTTTACATTAAATTTTAGGTTATAATGGATAAATCTTGGATTGGATTGCGAGGTTCAGATTACACTAGATATAAGGATGGAGTAATTTCATTCTTGGATTGGGCCTTTGATGACGATAGGAAGATATCTAGGTGAGGAGGTCAATTTAAGAATATCTTTTCCCCATGCAAGGATGGTTGAATGGTTCCTTGCATGATTGTAATACTATGCTCGAGCACTTAATTTGTAATGGGTGGTGGCAGCATTACACTAGTTGGGTAGCTCATGGAGAGGAGTTGACTGAGAAAGTCATAAACAATGAGAACACTGTTGATGAAGAGATCGACAAGGAAATTGGTGATAGTGGAGATGAAGAAATACAGGACATGTTGAATGAGATGAGAATAGGAGAGGATATAAATACAGATGAGGAAGATTCATTCAGTTGTGATCTTTTCTATGTTGCTGTTAAGGTGGCTGAGGATCTTACTACTCCCAATGTTACAAAAATGTCAAAGTTGTCATTTTTGTTAAAGATGTTTCAACTGAAGGTTATGAATAGAGCTAGTGCTAAATTCATGTCAGAAATACTTCAGTTTATAACTGAGTTGTTGAATAATCTTAATGATTTTCTGGCTTCATGGTATGAGGCAAGGAAACATATTTGTAAGCTTGGTTTGGACTATCAGAAGATCGATGCATATCTGAGTGACTGCATTCTTTTCATAAATGAATTTGCAAACTTGAGTAACTATCCTGAATGTAGACTTGAGAGATATAAGGAAGGTCAAAATGAAAGTAAGAGGAAACAACCTCAGAAGGTTCTTTGTTACTTCCCACTGACACCTAGGCTTCAACGCCTTTTTATATCAAGTAAAACTGCACGGTTGATGACATGGCACCAGGATTGTAAATCTCAAGATGGAAGAATACATCATCCTACTGATTCAGAGGAGTGGAAGAGATTTGATGAAAGAAATAATTCATTCACTTTAGAAGAAAGGAATGTACGGTTGGGTCTTGCAAGCGATGGATTCAATCCATTTAAGAGTATGTACCCATCGTACTCTATATGGCCAGTGGTAATGATCACTTATAAGTTAACTCCCTGGTTGTGTATCAGATCATCATTCATGATGCTGACCTTATTAATCCCCAATCCAAAACAACCAGCAAATGCAATAGATGTTTATTTCTAGCCATTAATCGATGGACTAAAATAGTTGTGGTTCATCGGCGTGAAGACGTATGATGTAGAAAAGAAAGAATTTTACAATATACATGCAGCATTGTTGTGGACCATAAAAGACTTCCCAGCGTACACAAATTAGTTAGGTTAGAGCACTAAAGGAAAGCTTGCTTGCCTAATCTGTATGGAAGACATTCATCACCTACGACTGTCGGAAAGTAAGAAATTTTGTTGCTTAGGACATCGCAGATTTCTACCTATTGAACATAGATGGCAAACGTTACAGTTCAGGAGTAAAATTGATCGTAGGACATGTTTGTATTCAAAGAAAAATCCAAAAAATAAACTTAGTACATATTCTATTAGGTTGGTGTTCAGGTTATAATGGAGAGATTATAAGAAATGGGTGAGAAACGGTTGGGTTGGCCATTCAAACAAGACTAGACGGCCTCGAGGATTTCTGGATTTCAAAAGAAAAGCATTTTCTTTATGGAGTTGCCATATTGGAAAGATCTTACAATACGTCATAATTTAGATATTATGCACATCGAAAAGAATGTGATGGATAACATCTTAGACGTATTAAATCTGATCGATGATCGAAACGACTCGGTGAAAACAAGAAAAGACATGAAGAGTTTGGAGATAGGTCCGGAGTTGCATATTCATGAGGATGATGGCAACTCCCCACTTGCTATTTACAGCTTGTATCAAGACCAAAAGAGTAGACTGCTCTCCTTCTTAAAGGAAATTCAGGTGCCAGATGGATTTTCCTTACACCTTTCCCGTTGTGTGAATGAAGTGTATAAAAAGATATCTGGCTTGAAAAGTCATGACTCACACGTTTACATGCAAGTATTGTTTCCACTGGCGATACAGGGGATACTGCCAGAGCTAGTTGTTGATTCAATCATTGAGATGAGTAGATTTTTTAAAGCTATTTATTCAAAGAAGCTATAAAATGATATGTTGGCTTACTGGGATAAACAAATAGCCATTACTTTCTGTAAGATGGAACATATTCTTCCCCCAGCCTTCTTTGATGTAATGGTTCATATCACGCTGCATCTTGCAAATGAAGTGAGAATCGGTGGACCTAGACAATTCAAATGGATGTATCTTGTGGAGTAATTTTTGAAAAAGCTTAAAGATTATGTTTTGAACAAGGCAAAGACGGAAGGATCAATTGTAGAAGGCTATCTCATGGAGGAGTGTATTAATTTTACGTTCATGTACATGAATGAAATAGACAACTGCTTTAATAAACTTCAAAGGAATTATGAGGGGGAATACAATGACAGTGATGAAGAATGTTTATCAATTTTTGATATCAGACGAAGGTCGATCCTTCATATAGAGTACAAGGCTATTTCAGAAAATGACAGACATTGCACGCATTTATATATTTTAAAACAAATTCCAGAAATTGATCCATTTTACGAGGATTTCGAACGATTACCTCTTTCTAGGACAAACGAATTTGGCTTCTTAGATTAGTTTAAAGACCGAATTCATCAATTGAAAGAGAATAAGGACCCACGATGGGTACCAAATATTGATGTAATTGCCGATTCACCATTACATTATGCACGTTACCACTCTGGATATATAATAAATGGGTTCGGATTTAGAATAAAAGAAATTGATGATAGGAAGGTTACACAATAGGTCGGAGTTTTTATCGATTCAGATCTTTCCACCAGTCCAGATGGATACTGATGGGAACACCATCATGAGCCCTAACTACCTCATTTTGATCCATAGAAGAGAACAAAAGCTCCTACATAACCAATTGGAGGTCCTAATTCCATGTATAACCACTCTGAGATAAAAGCAAGAAACAAGCGATAAAACTATAATTTTACCATTGCAGTACAACAACAGGTTTTCTAATGGGCTAAACATAGGTCAAATAATCTTAACAAGATAGAAAGTGGGTTGGTTCAAACAGAAAAGGGTTCATGTGAATTCTAGGAATTAAATGACTTCTTGTAACCCTAAAACAGACCCACTTGATTTAACAAAGTTCTGGTCATAAAATTTACGTAAACCTTATAAAAATCATATAAAAATATTCTCTAGGGTTTAGAACCTTCAATTTGGCCCTTAGAACCTATTTTGACCTAAATTGGGGTCTTTGTCAAATATTTGCCCTAAATTAGGTTTTTACGTAAATTGCATAGTCAAATGTGGTCAAACTCAAAATCCAACTTCACCATTAGATTCCCTAGGTCTAAATTAGGTTTTTACCAAAATGTGAATCTAAGGAGAATTCATCTTGGCCCATTTTGCAAATAGGTCCAACCCAATTGCATTTCTACCCTTATCTTTTGAAAACCTCTACAGAAAGCCCCCTATCTTTGTCTTCATTCTTTGCAATTAGGTTCCTCCGCCATTATAGCGGAGGGAATCCTACTCCAGTGAGATTTCGAGGGCAAGATTTCCTTGATCTCTTAGAGAATCCTCTTTAAAATTGAAAGGGAGATTCTTTGAGAAATCTCCTCCAGTATGAACACAATTTGAGACTCTATTTGATACCCAATCTCTCATGCGAATGCATGAGAGATTCAGGTCTCTTGCAAGTTGCCATCTCCGACGAGCTTGCCGTGCTTGGAAGCTTGGCTTCCAAGTACAAATCCATCCTCCAGAGCCTTTATAAGCAGACCTAAATCAACCTGCATCTCCCAAGCTTGACATTGGAAAGAAAATCCCTCAAATTCATCTCTCCCTCCTTCGACCAGTGGCTCAGCAAGCTTCAGTGACCTACCTCTCTTTCCCTCGTCGCCCAGCCACAATACCAGTGGTAGGACTCTCTTCCTCCTGTTCGTCTGCGTCGCGCTGCACCCGTCGATGCCTCTGCAGCCTCTTCGTCGTCGCCGTCCTCCCCCCACTGAGCGCTTCGTCTCTGGCGATGGCAATAGAGCCAGCCACCATCCTTGCCTCCCCCTTCATCTCCTTACACCCAAATAAGTCCCTTTTCCCTTCTACTCATTTTTCCTCTCTTTATTTCTAGAAAACACTCCTCGACGCACTTAATCACCATCACCCCTTCCAACTCTGGCCAAACTCTGGCGAGGCGTCCCCACCTCTCCGCACCTCCATTTGCCTCACCAACCATCCCATAAGCTCTGCAACTCTTCATTGAACATAAACCCTCATTCCATACATGTCATCACTCACCTACAAGGGCCCCCGAACACACCCGCTCTCATGCACACAGAGTGCCCTAGGCACGCGCACTCCAGCAGCCCCACGCCACGTCGACCCCCGCAGTACATTCGTCGTGTCTCGGTGAGGCGTCCTAAGCTTTCTGACGAGTCCGCGAGGCCGTTTGCGTGTTAACAAGTATAGGAGGTTCGTCTCCATTAACGCAAACGAGAAGCTTGCTTGCAAGCTCTCTCCAGGTCTGCTCACTCCAGGCCAATAATCCCAGGTTACGCAGACTTATTTCGCACACAGCTCCAGGCAACCAATTGGCTTTGAGGGCCGAAGTATCAGCTACAATCCAGCGAAGACTCCTGCTGTGGACGTACGCGAAGGGAGGTGGGAAGATAGTCCCACCTCGGAAACTCTTCAAGCGCCGCAGCTGAATAAATTGCAAAACTGCACAGGGCTTATCACCTCTTGACCACAGGGTGAGGTCCCACTCACCTTCTCCCACCTTGTCCTTGACCGGACCTCTACGGACCTAGCATGACCAGTATACCCGACCCTACACTCCTCACCCACCACCGCATGCTGGTGGGCCTGGTCCCGGGCATGTACCCGACTCGATTACTCGAGATGGTGGCTTTGGGAGAGCGAACCTAAGAGAGATAGAGGAGAAGAGAGCACATGCGGGTAGGGGTAGGTTTTGTTCTCGCAGGGAAAGGAGAAGAAGAAGAAGCCAAGGAAGAAGGCGGAGGCCAGAGAAAGCTAAGGAAGGAGAAGGCAAGGCTGAAGAGGAAGAAGCTGAAGTCAGAGCAGCTGAAGAGCTGAAGAAGAAAGAGAAAGAAAGAGAAGCAGAAGAGCTGAAGGCAGAAGGAGCTGCCAAAGAAAGAAAAAAGAAGAAAGAGAAGGAGAAGAAGCTGAAGGCAAAGAAAGGCTAAGGCACAGGCACGAGAATAGAAGGAAAGAAAGAAAGAAGAAAGAAAGGAAGCTTCAGAGCAGAGAGGAAAAGAGAAGAAATAAAGCACTGTAGCACCCATAGTTTAGGATGTTTGATTCATCAATCAAGACGTCCAATTTTTGTGCTTGTTTACATTGATTTCTTTAATCTTGTGTGTCTACCTTATTGCACAATAACTCTGGTTTTCATTGCATATTATATTCAATTTCTTAAAGTTGTGCTCTTGATTTCTAAACCCTAATTTGCTCCCTATTTTCGACCTTAGACTTAAAACATTTTGGCGCCGTTGCGGGTAACAACGAGCAATTTAGAAACCTTGAGCACAACTTCTAATTTCATACTAACTTGATCTATTTCTTTTGTTGTGATTATTTTAGACGGGAGGAAGATCCAAAAGAAGACAGCTGCACAACAACCATACCCAGGGTAGGTAATCTATCATTAGCCCTTTCTCTTAATCCCCTCAATTTTGAAAAGGAGAAAACAAAGAAAAAATCAATTTAGGGCTACCTGCTTTCCATATCTAGCCAACTCACCAAAGTTGCTTGATTTTAATTTCAACACATTTTTGAATTGTGCATCCATTTAAGGTAGCTAGGGCTACCACCTTCTTGATTGAGCCCTAGATACCATCTTTGTGGCAACTAAATTGGACCAATTAGAGCTAACTTAAGGATTCCAATCTAGGATTTTTAGAGACACATCTTTTCTAAACAAGAATCAAATTTTCAAAAAGAGGTGTGCCTAAGCCTTGATTGAAAAGACTTATCCAAGAGAAACCCTAAAAATCAAGCCCTTAAGTTCACTTGAACACTAAAAGAAAAATCCTAAAAGCTCTCAAAGGACAAATAGGTGAAGTTGAACTCTTGTTGGGTCAACCAACCTTGAAATTAGGTCACTTTTGCACTCAAAACAACTAAAGTTCAAGTGAAACCCTAAGCACCTTTGATCTTAATTAAAAGTGGTAGACTTAAGAGGTCAAGGTCCCCATTCTGGTCTACATGGAATCTCAGTGACAAGAGAGGTTAGGTGGGGGAAACCCTGTAACTCGTGGAGACGCTCTACCATGTAGGGGTCTTTGCGAGACTCTCCCTCTCTAACTGCCCAGGTATTTCTCAGGTGGATGGCTTTTCTAACTAAGGGATATCATCCACCCCGAACCTCTATAGTCATCCAATTTTTTTGGGTGTCTCGATTGAGTCCAGCACGTTCTAATCTCGTCTAATCTATCAGTGCATGTTTGGTAGGAGGTCCTTGAGACCATCCTTAAGACCTCCTTTAGAAATCCACTCCCGCCGAGGCCAAGCCTTGACATTCGTGTTTGTGCAGCAACCCCACCACATAGACCTCTCCTCTAATTCATCAGAACCAAATTCTCCTTCCATCATGGCACAACCAATTGAAGAAGAGAACAACCTTGAACACCAACTCCAGCGCTTGAATGATCTATTGCAAAACTTTGTAAACCCGCCGCAGCATCCTATGATGCAAGATCACTATAATCCCGCTGCGGTGGCAATTGAGCCTCGAGTCCAAATCCCAATTAGAGGTCCTGATTCTGAACTCAAGTCCAACATGATTCATGCTATCCCAAAGTTCCATGGGCTTAACTTCGAGGATTCCTTCCAGTACATCAAACAACTCAAACATTTGGCCCTGACCTTCGAGTTAGATGTACAAAATCGGGATATTCTGCTCATGAAGATGTTTTTCTTCTCCCTCATGGACAAGGTAGCTCATTGGTATCAGACTCAGATGTGTCCGATCAACACGTGGGTTGAACTCCAATCTAAATTTTTGAAAAGTTCTTCCCCGTTGGTCCGACAAATGCCTTGCACCACCAGATCACTCACTTCACTCAACAATCTGGAGAACCTCTTCATGAGGCATGGGACCAATTCTTGGATCTCATGCAAAAGTGCCCCCACCACGGAGTTCCTAAATGGGAACAAGTCCAGTCCTTTTACCAGGGACTCCATGAAGACATTCGATTATTCATCAATGCAACCTACAGAGGAAACATCATGAGTCAACATGAAGAGATGGTGTAGGAGATTCTCGAGAATATGTGTGAGAACTCCATCAATAATGACTCCATGGGCTTATTCGATCGGACGAATGCCTGCGCATCGACGAATCCTAGGAGAGCACATGAGACACAGGGCATGTTTTCATCTGTTGACTTGGAACTGATGGCCAGTCGGTTGGATAAGGTCTCTATCATAGAGAAGAAGGTGGATGAACTGACTCGACATCTGCAATGAGCCACCTTGACGCAAAACCCATTTGCATAGCCACCTTTTGGGAGGGAAACTGTGCAGAACATCTATCACTGATCTTCTTAGGGGATGGACTCGTATCCACCCCCATTTGACTCCAGGATCGGAGGGACCTCCGATCCGATTTACTCTAGTTGGGGGAACTCTGAACCCTTGTACTTTGATTTTCCTGAGGTTCCTCAGACCTGCGAGGACCTCAACGCCATCCAGAATAACCCATTCTCTAATACCTATAACCCTGGATGGCGGAATCATCCCAACTTCCTATGGGTGGGAAATACTTAGAATCAAAGACCACCTTATCAACCCCGTCCACAAGCTCCTCGTCCATATCAGCCGCCTCAGCCTTGGCCCAACCCCACCTATCAATCTAGGCCAAACCAGGCAGATCAAATGACTCTTATCCTTCAGACTCTGGCTGACATTCAGAAGACGAATGCGGCAATACAAAAGTAGCACAAGGATGAGATCATAGAGGTTCTTAATCAACTCACCTAGATGGCGAATTCCCGCCAACCTGGCACACTCCCTTCGCAACCTCTGCCGAATCCAAATAATGTGTCAACCCAGAGGCACGTTATGAACCCAAATCCGGGCCACGCCCACATGATTTACCAGACCCCTTCTGTTCCATCACCCGACGGGATGGAAACTTTGACATCTTATGCGGGATTTCAACAGCAGCCACCTATTTTACCAACCCCAAACCAAAACCAGGCAGGACTAAATTCCGTAACAACCCGTAGTGGTAAAGCAACTCAAGGCCCACCTTATCCAAGCTACTCTAAGCCTAGTAGTAACCTAAGCCCTAGGATAGTTATCCAGGACACCCCTGTCCCAGATTAAGAACCTGGACCTATTCTAGAGGAACCAACCAAGGTTCCATTTCCTGAGGCCTTAACCAAGGGAAAGAGGATAACCAAACCCGTGGCTCTTGAGGAGGACCTGGTCAAGCTCTTTGAACAGGTCCATATAAACATCCCCTTGATGGATGCAATTCCCCATGTACCAGCTTATGCATGATTTCTAAAGGACGAATGTACACCCAAGCGTAAGCCGCGAACCAAAAGTGGGAGTTTGATTGTACTGTCAGAGCAAGCCAGCTCTGTAATTCTGAGCAAACTCCCACCTAAGGCTAAAGACCCAGGTACTCCCCTGATTTCATGTACTATTGGTGATGTAAACACATTTACACTACTTAAAATGTCTATTTATGCATGTTCTTAAGCATAGGATTGCATTTCATGATATAAATATTGCATAACATGCATCATCTCGCATTTAGAGTAGTTTGAATAAAATTGAGGTTACTTGTCTCCTTTTATGTGCTTGGACAGGGCAAACATTTTATCGGGGCCTCGGATCAAAGATCCAACTGTATGGATATGATCAGGGCGACGATTGGAGTTCAACGACTCCAAGATCGCCCTAATCAGGCATCCGTAGCATCAGATAGAGACCGGGGAACCCTAGAAAATCAAGGGCCAGGATGGTGTAAATCCGCACTTCAGATGACAAATCTGACCGCACGGATGAATTCGGATCGACGATCGCAGCCCAACGACACAAAAATTGAGTCAATCCGACATCCGTGGCACCATCTACAACTTCCAGAAGATGGACGGCCAAGATGCCACCACGTGGCGCCATCTCGGCCGCCCAAACGGCCGCACGCAACCTCAGCAGTCTCCACATCTGCCTTTCCCCGTCGTTGGATTAAGATCCAACGGTTGCGACGCGCCCGCGCCGAAGTCAGGCGCTCGACACAAACGCGACCCCAGCACGTTGGTTGAGCGCTCTAATGCGAAGCAGGGATGCACGTTCGAGCCTTGCCACGCAGAATTTGGAGCGGTGGCGCGCCTCCGATTGACCGCACGATCGCGATCCAATGGCTGCGCGTGCTCAATCAGGACGATGCGCGATTGGACGCCCGTGCGTAACGCGCGATCGCACGCGAGCGAGCGCGCAGCGCAGCGGGCGAAGATGCGTCTTAAGCCGTCTGATCTCGCGATCGGATGGCTGAGACTTCGCGGACGTGCGTAGGCGTTACGCACGCAGGCAGCCGAGCGGGGGCGCGTAGGGGCGGAGGCTACGCCCACGTTGGGGCTTTAGCGACGGTTTTATCTGTCACTAAAAACCCCTCATTTATTGTTTTGAAGTTGTAATGTCCATTTTGCCCCCACTCCTTGCAACTATAAAAGGAGACCCCCTCCATACGAAATTTTCATCCCTTCTTTCTCTTCTCTACCCCTCCAAAGCTCAAGAGAAGCTTGTCCCACACCCGGGATGCTTCTCGCGAGATAAAGTCCAATTTTCGTTCCCCTTCGGAAGTGGATCCCGCGACGACGATGGCGTGCTGCTTCGTTCCCGTTCTTCTGCTTCGTCCTCCTTCATCCAGGCATCGTCCCGTCTGGCTCGTCCTCCAAGCAACCGTCGAGGAGGATTTCTTTCTCCCTATTCTTTTTACCGCTTTCTAGTATAGATTTACTGCTTTCTAGATTAATCTACTCGTCCTCCAAGCAATCGTCGAGGAGGACATTTCTCCTTCCATTCTTTTAATTCTTTCTAGAGTAAATTTATCGCTTTCTAGAGTAATTATTTTATACTTTCTAGTTGTAATGAACAATCACTTCAATGCAAAAATTCCTTGTTTATTCTACATCTGATTTTGATTTCTCTGTGTAATATTCTTTTTCTCTCTTACTCTCTCTCTCTTATATTTGTTGTAAATAATTAGATAGTACTAAATTGAATTATTCTGTAACAAATAAAAAGAAACGCGTAGTTTTTAAATCAAACGTTCGCCTCCCTATGTTCGACTCGAAATTTTAATTTCGGTATAAATTTTATTTGTTGAACATGAATTCTTCGCTTTCGAACTACAACGACAGGTTTTCCAAAATCGAACACGTTAGCATAGGTTCGTACGCGTCCAACATTTTGGCGCCGTTGCCGGGAGGCAACGATCTTTGATTTCTCTTCGCGTTTTGTAACTTACAAATCATTTACCTCACTTTTCTCCTTTCTTATTGTAATTGCAGGTACTCTTTCGAGGCAGGCAAAAGCGGTAGATTGGAGTAAAGTGCTGTAGAAGGTTTTGTGAGTTACCCCCCACCTCCCACCCATTAGATTTCATTTCATCACATAATAACTTAAACATCAATCAACCTAGGTGTTTTTATAAACTCTAAGGTTAGATTGTTTGTTGTTTGACACCCATACTCACCCCAACCCCCACATTAAAAAGAAAAAAAAAATCTCATAGAGGTACACAACCTCATCTGATTTTCAAACTCAATCGGTAATCCAATCTTAGGAGCCGGTACACACATCCAAACACATAATTGAGTAGAAATCAGATTAGGTAATCATTTGTGTGCCTAATTAAGTGGTGCAACAGGCCAATTGTTTGAGTTGATTGGGCCGCACCACTTCAAATAAAATCAACTCATCAAGTAGCTGCCAATTAGGTTCAACTCTTAGGGATTTACCAGGCACTCCACATTCTTTTTAAACTTTAAAGGAAAACATCTTCACCTGTGCTTGTAAAACTTGGTGTGCCAATGAAACTTGATTGAAAACACCTAAAATTGAATCCTAAAATCTACTAAGCAAGATTTGAATCTTAAAATTCACCACATCAAAAATAATCTTGCTTGAAAACCATTGGTTGTGCACTCACACACAAATCAATCAATCATTAAGGGCATGTTTGCACCTCAAAACACGCCTATAATAACGCCTTCTTGTGCTATTTTCTAGCATTAACTATGTATATTATAATCCTGTAGTTGCATTTGTAAAAACGCTTGCATGCATGCATTTAATCATGAGAGGAGGAGAAATGAATAAATGGCTTCGTAATTCACATTTTTCTTCAAGTGCCTCCTTGCAAAATCACCCTCTTTTTATTTTTCCTCTTGATTTCTTCTTTTCTCTCCTTCCCGCAGCTGCATGCAACGCCATGCGAGTTCTCCCTGCCAACGCCACTCCCTGATGTCCTTCTCGCACCATTCCCTGCGGTGGCCATCTCCCCCATTCCCCGCATGCTGCATGGCCATGCTCTCCTCCTCTATAAAGCAGCAGCTTCTTCCTCGCGAGAAGAGGAGGAGGGGAGACAGACGCAGCTGCTGCACCAAAACACAAACACGCAAGCTGCTGCAAAGACCCCACAGCCACCACCTTCCTCTCCACCGTTCTCCCCTCCCATACGCCGGCCCTCCGTCGAGGAGGCACCCGGCAAGTAGGAGAACCCACTGTGGTGCACACCACCACAGTGGGAGCACCACCGCCCAGCTCTTCAACGAGCCGGTGGGCGTGGTGTTTTCTTTTCTCTTCGTTTTCGTCTCCACGCCATTGCTGCCGCTTCAAGCTCCGAAGCTTGAAGCAGCAGCAGCAGCAGTACCCCCCGCCTCCTCCGCGACCTTCCCCGCAGGCGCGCAACCCTCCGCGCGCACCTGCAGGCTCGTTCCCCGCCTCCGTCTCCGTTCTGTCCACCCCGCATTGCACCCGCAGCCGGCCGCCGCGCGCACTGCAGCGGCCGGTTACGGCCTCGCGCCGACCCCTGCCCTCCTCCGCAACCCTCTGCGACCGACTGCAGACTCCCCGCCGCCTTCTCCGAGCGCACCATCGCCCGCTCTCTGTCCTCGCACCCGGTCTGTAGGAGACGCCTCACGTCCTCTGCGCGAAGGCGCGGTGCACCGCGACGGTCAGACGTCCGCCTTCGCCTTCAGACGACGCGGCGTCAGACGTCCGCCGCCTCTTGCAGACGTCTTAACTCGCGCGTCCGTGATCTCTCTCTCTCTACCGATCTCTCCCGCGCGCGTCCGCTTGATCTCTCCCGCCTGCTCTCTCTCTGTCTGGTGTTCTCTCTCTCTTTTATTTAACTCACAGCAACACACACACACACATTCACCGACGCACACACACATTCACCGACACACACACACACACACTTATAGTAACATATATACATATATATATATATACATACATATATCTATATATATATACTTATATACATAGTATATCTATATAGTTATGTATACATACATATAATATAATATATATATACATATACATATATAATATATATATATATATATATATACACATACTTATATACATATATATATATACATATCTATATACTTATACATATACACATATATATATATATCTAGATACATATATACTTATATACATATATATATATACATCTATATAGTATTATATATATATACTTATATACATATATACATAGCTATATACATATATACATACATATATATATATATATATATACATATACACCTATATATATATACATATATATCTATATATATCTATACATATATACCTATATATTTATATATATAAATATATTTACTTATATACATACATATGTACATATATTTTCATGTTATTTACTATACGTTGTATCGTGGGAATATCTGCACCAGTTGCTGATATTCCCCGATACACGTGTACAGAAAGCGTGGACACATTCATCATCCATCCACACTCCATGCGGCACCTAGTCGTGTTCGTTGCGTCTCTCTAGACGTCGACTGACTCGACATAGTGCTACACTCCATCGTCACCTCCACCCCCACCCCTTTATAGATATAATACATATATATATATATATATATATATATATATAGATGCTATATTTACTTTCTTTTTGTTTGCTTTCTTTTTAGTAAAAAGATAAAAAAAAATATAAAAGAGAAAAGATAATTTTTGATTTGCAGGTACCCCCGTCTTGTAAGTAGCAAGACGTGTTTTGAAACTCTGTTTTGGCTAAAAGCCAAGGACACAATTTTGAAGGTGTGCCTCAAGAACAAGGATTACCAGAAAAAAAACTTAAATAAGAAAAATACCAAAAACACAATAAATGAACGAAAGAGACGCGTTTTAAGGAAAACGTAGAAACTCGACTTGAACCCCACTTCCCTGAGTTCGACCCTGGGCCTAAAAGTGACAAGATAAAATCAATTAGGCCAGGTTAAAAATTTTGTAAAGAGATGGTTAGGTCTGAATTAGGTTAACCACTATACACATTTCAACGATAAAAATATCATATTAACAACCTATTTGGGCCAACCCATCAGGCACAACTCATTTAAAGGGCCCATCACATTCCAAAGCACATTCAAACCTAGCCCTAAATAAAACAAAGTAGACGTTGGCCTTAAGGATTGGACTCGCTTTTCAGAACCCAGAACGAGATTATTTTCGATTAGTCTGTTTCTACTGTTCAATCTGATGTCTAGCTAGGGGAGTAGAGTCAAACGATCGCGGCTGGGGGGTACACTAGGAACCGGAGGCGCAAGCCAAAGGAAGAATCTTCTCCCCAGTCCCTCCTTCTAACTGGTTGGATTGAACAGACGAAAGTAGATCAAATCGTTCCTTTATCTTAAGACGGGTTTTGAGAGTCTGTAGGTCTTTAGGCTAACCTATTTAAGGACAGGTTTGATTGTTTGTATTGCAGGGCACCTTTCTTCCTCTCGTGTATCATGAATCCTTCCACATATTTCACGCATTCCCGCTCTTTCCCTCCTATTGTAAATTATCCTCAACATGACGATTATCCCAACTCGTATTGTAATCGACCATCAGTTAGTTGGGATAATTTGGATTGGGGATACAATTCCGGACCCCCGTGTTTAGGGTCTAACCTTGAGCACTTTGATTCTGATTTCTATCCTTCTCAGAGCTACACCGATTATAGATTGTCCTCCTTTCATGAACAACCTAATATGATCTACAATCAAGAAGGATACACTGATCCTTACCCATCCTCTGATTTCACTGCCTTTAGGTCATCACCATCTTTTCAACAATCTGAACTGACCTATCATCAGGAAGGGTATAGCGAATCTCAATTCGTTAATTCCTCTACATTGATGTCAAACCCGCCCAACCCTGAACCAACTCATTTGGTTCAGGTTAATCAGGTTCAAGATAAGGTTCTGGCTAACTTGAGGAATATCATTCAATCTTTAGAAGTTCAGCCAATACCTTGCATTGAGAGATTGGAGCCCCTGATTGAAATGATTGATGATTTAATCAAGTCTTTGTTGGATTGGCTCCAGGATGTTAAGGATAAGAACCCGGGTGAGTTTCTACTTGGGAAATTAGCGAAATTGAGGATGAGATTCGTGGTTGCTTTGATTCAATCTTGGAATAATTCCCAGGATGAACTCTCTTCAGGAAAGCCAATGACATAACCCGCTCAGGCACCTGTTGGGGGGACACGTGTTACGAGGCTGACTAGATTGAATTAAAACAACAAATTAAGGATGATCTGATTTCTTCACCTGAGATCCCTGAGCCGGGTTACGAGGAAACGTATGTCTCCTTGGAACACAAAGTGACAAATGATTTTGGGACATACATTGATACGGATCCTGATGGTGAAGATTCAAGTTGTGAAGTCTCACTCGAGTTTTCTGAACACGATTTCTGTGAGACGATTGGGCCTGAGGAATCTGATAGATCAATTGATAGCCCAATAACTGAGAACACTGATCTTATTAGGGCACACATTACGGATCCAGAATTGCATTTTCTGGAGGAATCAATTCAATGCCCTGATTATCAGTTACACCCTGTTGAGCTTATTGATGATTCTAATTCTGAGATAATTAGACCCAAGTCAATTTTGATTCTGCCACATCATTTAGACTTGGAGATTCCAGACGGGGTGATGAATATACAAGAGGTCTTGGAATTTGATACACTTAATGAGGAGGATAGGAGCGGGGAAGTTCTGATTTGGGAACTTAATTTTGGAGGAAATGGAAGATTGAGTCGAAGGGTTCCTTTTAAGCTGAAACCATCAAATCAGAACCCTTACGACATTTGTTTCGAGGATGTCAAACCCAAGCACACATTCAACGATTATCCTTTTGAGCTTCAATTCTTTGTAACCCGACTTTTTGGTCTTGGGTTGCATCCTCATAAATCGCAGGCCCGACCCTGCTTGCATTCTGATTTTAGGTTTTGGATAATTTTTATCCAGAACCTAAGATATTCTCGATTATGGGGGATGGGTCTACACCACAATCTGGTCCACATTTGTGGACCGCTGTTGTTAGGTCAGAGGATTCTTCTGTTTATATTAATTCTGACCTGCACTTGTGAATTCTTCATTTCTTTTCTTTGTATAGTGTGCCTAGCTGAAGGCACTAAACTCAGCACATATACAGTTCTTTTTTGATTTCATCTCGGAGCAGACATGACATTCACGCAATTCAGGTGCTTTCTACGCTTTTCCACTCTGTTTTATGTCTTTTTAATACAATGAGGACATTGCATTAGATAGGCATGGGGGGGTGGATATTTATCTCTGAATTCATTTGTCAGCTCCGTAGATTTGTTTTATTTTCTTTTATATATAAAAAAAAAATCAGAATTAGGAAGAGAATTTGGGTTTAAGAAAATTTTCAATCTTAAGAATATGATGTAAACACATTTACACTACTTAAAATGTCTATTTATGCATGTTCTTAAGCATAGGATTGAAATTTAATGATATAAATATTGCATAACATGCATCATCTCGCATTTAGAGTAGTTTGAATAAAATTGAGGTTAATTGCCTCCTTTTATGTGCTTGGACAGGGCAAACATTTTATCGGGGCCTCGGATCAAAGATCAACTGTATGGATATGATCAGGGCGACGATTGGAGTTCAACGACTCCAAGATCGCCCTAATCAGGCATCCGTAGCATCAGATAGAGATCAGGGAACCCTAGAAAATCAAGGGCCAGGATGGTGTAAATCCGTACTTCAGATGACAAATCTAACCGCATGGATGAATTCGGATCGACGATCGCAGCCCAACGATACAAAAATTGAGTCAATCCGACATCCGTGGCACCATCTACAACTTCCAGAAGATGGACGGCCAAGATGCTGCCACGTGGCGCCATCTCGACCGCCCAAACAGCTGCACGGAACCTCAGCAGTCTCCGCATCTGCCTTTCTCCGCCGTTGGATTAAGATCCAACGGTTGCGACGCGCCCGTGCTGAAGTCAGGCGCTCGACACAAATGCGACCCCAACACGTTGGTCGAGCGCTCTAACGCGAAGTAGGGACGCACGTTCGAGCCTCGCCACGCAGAATTTGGAGCGGTGGCATGATGGGTCGGCCTGGATAGGTTGTTAATATGATGTTTTTATCGTTGAAATATGTATAGTGGTTAACCTAATTCAAACCTAACCATCTCTTTACAAAATTTTTAACCTGGCCTAATTGATTTTATCTTGTCACTTTTAGGCCCAGGGTCGAACTCAGGGAAGTGGGGTTCAAGTCGAGTTTCTACGTTTTCCTTAAAACGCGTCTCTTCCGTTTGTTTATTCTGTTTTTGGTATTTTTCTTATTTAGGTTTTTTTTTGGTAATCCTTGTTCTTGAGGCACACCCTCAAAATTGTGTCCTTGGCTTTTAGCCAAAATAGAGTTTCAAAACACGTCTTGCTACTTGCAAGACGGGGTACCTGCAAATCAAAGATTATCTTTTCACTTTTATACCTTTTTTTATCTTTTTACTAAGAAGGAAGCTAACAGATAGAAAGTAACTATAGTAGCTATAGATTTATATGTAGTATATATATAAAGGGGTGGGGGTGGAGGTGACGATGGAGTGTAGCACTATGTCGAGTCAGCCGACGTCTAGAGAGATGCAACCAACACGACTAGGTGCCGCGTGGAGTGTGGATGAAGGATGGATGATGTATGGGACCACGCTTTTTTGTACGCGTGTATCAGGGAATATCAGCAACTGGTGCAGATATCCCCATGATACAGCGTATAGTAAATAACGTGAAAATATATGTACATATGTATGTATATGAGTAAATATATCTATATGTATATAAATGTATAAGTATATATGTATTGATATATATATATAGATATATATATATATATAGGTGTATATATATATATATATATATATATATGTATGTATATATGTATATAGCTATGTATATATGTATATAAGTATATATGTATTTAGATATATGTATATATATATGTGTATATGTATAAGTATATGTATATGTATATATATATATATATATATATATATATATATATATATGTATGTATATAAGTTACTATTAGTGTGTGTGTGTGTGTGTGTCGGTGAATGGGTGTGTGTGTGTTGCTGTAAGTGAAAAAAAAAAGAGAGAGAGAGAGAGAGAGATAGAGATCGCGGAGAGAGAGAGAGCGCCAGAGAGAGAAAGAGCGGGCGGGAGAGATCGGCGGAGAGAGAGAGCGGGCGAAGGAGTGATCGCGGACGTGCGAGTTAAGACGTCTGCCGGAGGCGGCAGACGTCTGACTCTACGTCGTCTGAAGGCGGAGGCGGACGTCTGATCGTCGCGGTGCACCGCGCCTTCGTGCAGTGGACGTGAGACGTCTCCTGCAGACCGGGTGCGAGGACGGAGAGCGGGCGATGGCTTGCTCGGAGAGGGCGGCGGGGAGTCTACAGTCGGTCGCGGAGGGTTGCAGAGGTTCGCGGGGGTCGGCGCGAGGCCGTAGCCGGCCGCTGCAGTGCGCGCAGCGGCGGGCTACGGGTGCAACTGCGAGGCGGACAGAACGGAGACGGAGGCGGAGAACGGGCCTGCAGACGCGCGCGGAGGGTTGCGCGCCTGCGGGGAAGGTCGCGGAGGAGGCGGGGGGTGCTGCTGCTGCTGCTGTCGCCGCGGTTTAGCTGCTGCTGCTGCTGCTTCAAGCTTCGGAGCTTGAAGCGGCAGCAATGGCGTGGAGATGAAAACGAAGAGAAAAGAAAACACCACGCCCACCGGCTCGTTGAAGAGCTGGGCGGTGGTGTTCCCACTGTGGTGGTGAGCACCACAGTGGGTTCTCCTGCTCGTCGGGTGCCTCCTCGATGGAGGGCCGGCGTATGGGAGGGGAGAACGGGCGAGGAAGGTGGCTGCGGGTTTTTTTTTTCAGTAGCTGCAACCTCCCCCCCGCACGAGGATGAAGCTGCAGCTACTTATAGAGGAGGGGAGAGGGGCGTGTTGGCTGCAGCAGGGAGAGGGCGTGCTAGTTGCAGCTGTAGGGAGCGGCGTTGGCAGGGAGACGTGATGGGAAGAGGTGCTGCGTGGCTGCTGCATGCAGCTGCGGGAAGAGTGCAGCCGCGGGAAGGACGCAGCCGCGGGAAGAAGAGAAAAGCCGTGGGAAGAAGAAAGAAAGATGAAAATAAAATATGGAGAGGGGACTTTTTGCAAAGAGACACTTGAAGAAAAATGTAAAAATGCAAGCCATTTATTCCATTCTCTTCTCCTCTCAATTAAATGCATGCATGCAAGCATTTTTACAAATGCAACTACAGGATTATAATATGCATAGTTAATGCTAGAAAATAGCATAAGAAGGCGTTCTTATAGGCGTGTTTTGAGGTGCAAACATATACCCCCATGCCTATCTTTTGCTAGTCCCTAGCAAAATCGTATTTAGAAATGATCTTAAGCTGAAAATTTTCTTCTGAGGTGATATAGGTGTGTTTATTATCGAATATTGTGAGAACCAATTGTAAAGAAGACTACCAGTACTTTAAGTCTCACATGACATAGATCATCTCTCAACTAACCAGGACTCTTGATATTTAAACCTTAAGTACGATTTCCAGGACCCAGGAGGTTTTTGCCGTACTCGAGAGCTCAAGAAATTATGGTTTGTGCATAGTGAAGGATCAAGACTGACCAGATGAACATTAAGACTCAATCCCAGGGTTTCACGAATTTTTAAGTACAGGTTGGTCCCAGTTTCAGCTCATGTCTTCGAATTGACCCTTAAGATGATGACGGAAAACTCAACTCCCATTTTCTGATTTTTTTTTTTTTTTTTTGTGACTCATCGAAAAACAAAGTATATAGACATTTATGAGATATACTGACTCTTTTAAAACATCTCTTTTCTGATTGATTTTTTTTTTTTTTTTTTTTTTTTTTTTTTTTTTTTGGTGGGAGAGTTTCTTTTTGGTGGAAAGAGTCGCTCCTAAACACAAGACTAAAGCCTGGGATAAAAAGTCTACCTGCGCACACAGGTAAGGACTCCACCTTCCCTAATGAACACTAGGGTTGGATCTTATGTTCACCTGGTCTTTCCTGATATGTGTAGTGTGAACCAAGTTTACTTAAGCTCTCAAGAAAAAGCAAACCAACGGATCCTGTACTGGTGTCTCAGGTACAAGAATACATCCTTTGTTAGGAGAGATCTTGATCTATTTTGTCAATGCTTTAAGTGAATTAAGCCGAGCCTGAGCGAATCAAGCTTTTGTGGCCTGGAAAGTCTTCAAAACAGAGGTTGAATATCCATAAACACTTATTGCCTTTTTGTTTCAACTTCAAGATCATTATTAAACACCATTTATTATAATATATATATATATTTTTTTCTTTTCTTTTCTTCTTTTTTTTTTGTTTTATTTTTTTATTTTTTTTTTTTTTTGCATATTTATAAATAGGTGGGAACTGTATAATACCATAACATACCCGGATCCTATGGATGCCTATCCACCCCCCCATGCCAAACAATGCTATGTCCTCATATGCATGCAGGGAAAGGCAGAGGAAGGATGGAAGATCGGGTAACAAGAGCTGAGGTTCAGAGTATAGATCAGGGTGGAAGGGTGGGTGGATGGTGGGTGCTGAAGAGAAAAGTGAAGTGATTGCGATAGAGGTGTGAAAAGTGATGGTGGATGGTGAGTGCTGTTAGGGTGCCTCCCAACAAGCGCTGAATTTAATGTCCCCAGCTGGACTCAGAATGAGGCAAAGAATTAGTTACCCTCCAGCAGGGCAACGGTTTCTCCAACGGGGGCAGGTTCATGAGTCAGATAGGGTTTCAAACGCTGCCCGTTGACCGTAAATTTACGCCCAGATTTGGGATCTTCGATTTCGACGGCCCCATTGGGGAATGGTCTTGAGACCAGAAAAGGACCAGTCCATTTGGACTTTAATTTCCCAGGAAAGAATTTGAGTCGGGCATTATAGAGCCAAACTTGCTGAGATGGCTCAAATTCCTTCCGCCGAACATGGCTGTCGTGAAAAGCCTTAGTGCGTTGTTTAAAGGTTAGAGCAGAATCATAGGCTTCACGACGGAGCTCTTCCAGCTCTTGGAGTTGGAGTTTCCTTTCTCGTTCACACAAGTCTGGGTCGAGGTTACATTGGCGAACCGCCCAATAAGCGCGGTGCTCCAACTCTACAGGTAAATGACAAGGCTTCCCGTAAACGATTCTATATGGAGACATACCAAGGGGGGCCTTGAAGGCGGTCCGATACGCCCAAAGTGCGTCAGTCAGCTTGTCGGACCAATCCTTACGGTCAGGCCGAACCGTTTTCTGGAGAATCTGCTTGATTTGCCGGTTCGACACTTCCGCCTGGCCGTTCGTCTGAGGATGATACGGGGATGCGATACGATGGTGGACTCCGTACCTCCTCAGAAGTGCCCGAAAAGAAGCATGGGTAAAGTGGCTTCCTCCATCCGAGATAATGGCCCGAGGGATCCCAAAACGCGCAAAGATATGGTCTTTGACGAATCGGGTGGAGATAACATGGTCAGCACGGCGCGCGGGAATAGCCTCGATCCATTTTGAAACATAGTCGACGGCCACGAGGATGAATTCGAAGCCGTTTGATGGAGGAAAGGGACCCATGAAGTCAATTCCCCAGATGTCGAAGATTTCCGCAGCTAGGATGTGTTGCAAGGGCATCATGTCACGACGTGCCATCGACCCTAATGACTGGCACCTAGTGCAATGTTTGGCATAAGTGTGCGCGTCCTGGTGAAGGGAGGGCCAAAAGAAACCGCACTGCAACACCTTGGCTGCAGTTTTCCTCCCAGAGAAATGGCCTCCACAGGCCTGATCGTGGCAGAAGGATAGCACACTGGGGAACTCACTGTCAGGAATACAGCGACGGATGATTTGATCAGCACCTATCCGAAAAAGAAGTGGATTATCCCAGAAATAATACTTTGCTTCTGCCATGAGACGCTCGCGCTGGTTTTTAGGCCAGCCACGTGGAAGAGATCCAGAAGCAAGGTAATTGGCAATGTCGGCATACCATGGTCCACTTGCCACATTTATTGCCAATAGGTGCTCATCAGGAAAAACTTCATTAATTGGCAGAGGAAGTCCAATATGGTCAGGGTCCAGTCTGGAAAGGTGATCAGCCACAACATTCTGGGCTCCGACCTTATCACGAATCTCAATGTCAAATTCCTGGAGCAGAAGGATCCAACGAATCAGTCTAGGCTTGGCATCCTTCTTGTGCATGAGATGGCGAATGGCCGCGTGATCAGTGAAAACAATAACGTGAGAGCCCAGAAGGTAAGAACGGAATTTTTCCAGCCCAAAGACGACTGCCAGTAGTTCCTTTTCAGTGGTAGTATAATTACGCTGGGCCTCGTCCAACGTCTTACTGGCGTAGTATACCACGAAGGGGTGTCTATCGCGTCTTTGTCCCAGGATGGCTCCGACTGCAAGGTCTGAAGCGTCACACATAAGTTCAAAGTTGAGGGACCAATCAGGCGGCTGGAGAACAGGGGCCTTGGTGACAGCATTACGCAGCTGCGTGAATGCTTGTATACAGTCAGGGCCCATGTCGAAGGGCACGTCGGTTGATAGGAGATGAGTTAAGGGTCGAGAAATTTTGGAGAAGTCTTTGATGAATCTCCTATAGAAACCGACGTGTCCCAAGAAGGAGCAGATTTGTTTGACAGAACCAGGCACAGGTAAATCAGCAATGATATCGAGCTTAGCTCTGTCAACCTCGATACCCCTATCGGAGATGATATGTCCAAGAACAATTCCCTCGTGCACCATAAAATGACTTTTTTCCCAGGAAAGCACGAGGTTTACATCAATACATCTCCTAAGGATGCGAGTCAGGTTGGCAAGACATTCGTCGAAAGATGGTCCAAAGACTGAAAAGTCATCCATGAAGACCTCGAGAAAGTCACCCACCATGTCATGAAATATCGCCAGCATGCATCTCTGGAAAGTTGCTGGCGCGTTACAAAGTCCGAACGGCATCCTTCTAAAGGTGAAGGTGCCGAAAGGGCAAGTAAAAGTGGTTTTCTCTTGGTCTCGAGGGTCTATTGCCACCTGGTTATATCCTGAGAATCCATCCAGGAAGCAGAAAAATTTATTTCCCGCTAACCGCTCTAGGATTTGGTCAATAAATGGTAGCGGGAAGTGATCTTTCTTGGTTGCAGCATTGAGTTTCCTATAATCTACACACACTCTCCAAGATGTAGGAGTGCGTGTAGGGATGGATTCGCCCCTGTCATTGACACGGATGGTGAGTCCTGCCTTTTTGGGCACAACGTGAATCGGACTCACCCAGGGGCTATCGCTGATCGGGTAGATTATACCCGCATCCAGCCACTTAATGATTTCATTCTTAACGACCTCCCGCATGTTAGGGTTGAGACGTCGCTGCATCTCGCGAGAAGGTCGAGCCTCCTCCTCCGTATATATACGATGAGTGCAGTAGGAGGGACTAATACCAGATAAGTCTGATAAGGACCACCCAATAGCTGCCTTGTGTTCTAGGAGGACCTTAGTTAGTTTGCACTCCTGCTCCATGGTTAATTTTGAACTGATGATTACAGGGAGCGTTTCATTTGGTCCCAGGAAAACATACTTGAGTGTATTAGGCAGCACTTTTAGCTCGGGAGTGGATGGGGAAGGATCTGGCATTTCTTGGGACGAGAGTGTCCCAGACGGGTAGGAGAACAAGTTAGGAGGAAGAAACTGGCCTTCAGATTGGCCAAGAAGAGGGGCTTCTTGGATAGATGGATCCAAAAATGAATAGCCCCAGTGAGAAGTATATGGGCTCAAGGTCCCAGTGTGGATTTGTAAATCCGCCTGATTTGGCGGGGAAGAAAGGGCAATTCGGTCTTCATGAGTATGGACCGACAGTGAGTAGCCCGGATATGACTCAGACCACGAGGTATGGGAAGCGGAGAAAACCTCGTCAGAAGTCTGGCCAGGAGAAGGTACTGGACAAGGGAGGGATTGGGGAAGGTCACAGTATGCGTTGGTCAGGCAGTTATCAGTGTTTATAGGTAATCCGCAGCAGTCCGAATAGGTCCCAATTAGTCCGATACACGCGCTGACGGCCATATCCTCGTCAGACGTGTCATCCTCAATGCAATCGCAATCAAAGTTCTTGGCTGCCTTGAATATGTTAAGCTTGAGCTTCTCAGATCCAACGGCAATCTCAATACAGCCCGACTCGCAGTCGATGTGGGCGCGGGCTGTGGCCAAGAAAGGTCGACCGAGGATGATCGGACAATCAGAAAGTGAACTAGGAACTTCCATATCTAAAACAAGAAAGTCAACAGGAAAACAGAGACTGTTGACCCTAACCACCACGTCTTCCACCACACCCTTCGGGATTTTGACAGAACGATCTGCCAACTGTAACGTGACAGGGGTGGGTTTCAGATTTCCCAAGGAAAATTTTTTGAGCATGATGGTCGGTATGAGATTGATGGAAGATCCTAGATCAAGCAAGGCACGGTTAAAACTGCAGCCTTGGATGCTACAGGAAATCAGTGGTGTGCCCGGATCTTTCTGCTTCGGTGGTAAGTTTGACAGTATAGCACAACTCGCATGAGGCGAGAGAACCACCGGATTCTTAGTCCTCTTTGACTGTCGTCTGGGTGTTGTGTAGTCTTTGAAAAATCGAGCGACAGTAGGTATGTGGTCGATTGCCTCGAGCAGGGGTACCTTGATTTCTACATCCCTGAACAAATTACGTAGGTTGTCAAAGGCCTGCGTATTTTTCTTTTTGCCTTTTGGCTCCCTTAGTAGAGCCTCAGGGAATGGGACTGATTCTGGCACAAGTTTTGGTGCATCATCCTCTCGCGAATGCGGTATGCATCCCGAATGAGAGGGTGATGAAGAAGATGGGCCAGGATCAGGTCGAGGCGGATCGACGGTTTGCTTACCGCTCCTCGTAGTGATAGCATTGGACGATGCGGGTCCAGTGGGATCATACGGTGGAGGAGGGTTTGCAATGGGGATATAAGAGTGTGGTGCTGCAGCAGGATTAGCCTGAAATCCCGGTGGAATGCTCGGAGCTTGCAGAACTTGATTAACCTGTCCCTGAGAAGGTCGTACCTGTGGTTGAGAACCACGGGGCACGAAATTTCGCGGGTTTGGAACAGGTTGGGCGGGAAGAGTGCCCTGAGATCGAGTCGCCATGCGTAGTTGACTGATCTCGGCATTCTGCTGCGCCAATTGGTGCTGAAGAGAGGTCATGTTCTCTTCATGGCGCTTTGACATTTCCGTCATCATTCGCATCAATTTGTCAAGAGGGCTTGATGCGTGCTCAGTTTGTGGTACGCAAGGGCCTGATGGCGGATTTGCCATAGGATTAAACTGGACCCTTGGGATGACGGGTGCGGACGGTCGCATTGGTCCACCCGCGGGGTTTTGGCGCTGCGGGTTGTTGGACCATGCAAAGTTCGGATGATTACGCCACCCCGGGTTATAAGTGGTAGAGAACGGGTTGTTCCCCAGGGCGCAAGCATCTTCTATGCCAGTAGACGCGTCCGCATGTAGATATGCGTCCGAGCCCACGGAGGCTTGGTCCTCCGTGTCGAAATACTGGCTCGCAGAAGCCAGTTCCACATGACTTACCGAGTCGCTTGGCGCGACACTCGGTAAGGAAGGTCTAACGGGGTTTCTTGGGATAAGCCTGGTATTAGAAGAACTTGGATTGTGACGAAGTGGTGAAGAGGTGGTGTTTGCCATAGATCGAGCGGGGTTGGCCAGAAGCTCGTCCAGCTTCTTGTGCACGACGGAGACTTCATCCAGTTTTTGTGCAATAAGGCTTAGATCAGTGGATGAATGGGAGGGTCCCATGTCAACTTCGTGGACATTTCGAGGCTGGCTGGTACGATTAAAGGCGACAATGGAAGCATTGTTCATCGAGTTTTCACTCATATTTTCAAACAGCTCGAATGCTCCATTCTCGTCTTTATTCATAAAGTTCCCTCCGCAGGAAGCGTCTGCAATCTGCTTCAAAGTCTCATTTAGCCCATAGTAGAAAATCTGGGCTATATGCCACTTAGGCAGACCGTGGTGCGGACATTTCCTGAGGAGGTCGTTATACCTCTCCCATGCCTCATGAAATTGTTCGCCGTTTTGTTGCGTAAATGAAGTGATAGCACGGCGAAGCGCATTGGTCCGCCCGATTGGGAAGAACTTCTTGAGAAACGCTGTTCGCATCTCTTCCCACGAGTGGATGGTTCTCCCAAGGGTGCGTAACCATTGCGACGCTTTATCCCGTAATGAAAATGGGAACATCTTCATGAGGACTATAGATAACCCGACATTTCTTGGTTTAACAGTTTCAGCAAGTCGGGTTAGGTCTTCCAAGTGGAGAAATGGGTCTTCACTTGCAAGACCATGAAAGTGAAAATTGATTAGGCCAATTATATTTGGTTTTAATTCAAAGTCGTCCCCGCCCATGGGGACCCGAATTTGTCCTATGGTCTCTGTAGCAGCGGGATTCTGATAAGAGCTAAGAGACCTAGGCTCCTCCCGTTCGGGAGGGTTCTGCATTTCCTCCAATGTTTCCCGAATGGCTTCGATTTGCTCATTATACATTTCCATTTGCGCTTGGAGGCGGGTTATGGGATCTAAGGCTCCACCACCTGGTGGGTTCTGAGGGCGGTTTCCTCCCTCGGGATTTGGGGGTGGGCGTGCAGCCATGTTTGTGGAGGAGGAGGACGATTCGACTTGTTTTCTAGATTTATCAGTCAATTCAAATAGTTCAGGGTTTTGTGACCTCCTCCCAAACATGCACTACCGCAGGAAGAATTAGGGAGATGAGAAGGGAATAGGGATGAGAGAAATGACGCCGCAAAGGTACACTTGATTACAAATCAATACAGTCAAGTTCCTAACCTCTACAGTGTGCCCTTAGACCTAAAGATCTAAGTTACCTACTATCACGAATTACGGAACCGAATGCGAGCACCGCGGAACCACCGGGCCAGATTGAAAGGCCGTTTGCCCCAGTCTTAGACACCCGATAGCACGCGGGAACTCTCACCAGCACGTAGTCGCTACACACAGGTAGTTAGACCTCCAATCCTCAGTAAGGGTCAAGTTACTACCAGTTTTAATTAGAGGCTTAGGGTCAAGTGCTTTTGGAATGTGAAGGGCGTTGTTTACGGGTAATGCCCAAGTGATTGATTTTAAGAGTGTGTAAGAACAAGCATGCAACGGGGAAATCTCCCCGAATTGAAGTTTTTATTGGCGAATGGTTTTTAGAGTTCAGCCTTAAGTAGTATGAATTTTAGGGTTTTGCTGAATTACCAATTCAACCAATCTCCGGGTTTTTTGCAAAAATACAGGTTTTCCTTCTAAAACCCAAGAAACCCTTCTTCAATTATCAGTTAGTTAATGCATGCTAAAATGCAATGGGCTACCCTAAATGGAGATTTCTAAGTGTGGATGCACGAATCAGTTTTATATCAATGTGACAGGGAGCCAAAGCACTTCAATTCAAGCGCTCCCAATCACCAGAAATGATTTCCACACACAAGGCTTCAACCAAGAGATAAAGAAAATAAAATTTTTGGGGTTGAAGTATTCAGGATCGAATCACAGGCAAATTTGAAAAGTCGTGGTGGGGTTGGAATCAACTCAATTCCAAGTCTCCCCACCAAAAATGTGATCCTGAATTAAAGATAAGTGAGGCAAAAGAGGGATACAAGCAATCTTTTTCTTTGCCTCAAAAAAAATACTTCCCACGGCGAAAAATCTAAGAATGAAGATTCTCGGATTTTCGCTATGCGAAGTAAGGTGGGAAATCCGGGGTAGTGGGAGTGAAGACAACCAATCAATCAAGTGAATTTTAATCCACTTGCCCTCAAGAAATCCCAAGAAGTTTTTCTAGTTTTTAGTTTTTAAATTTTTTTTATTGTGGTGGCAAGTTAACCCTAATTTGATGAGAAAAGAAAACCTACTTGTTCGGCAATGTGTGCGAAGCTCCAATGCGATGTCGGCGTCTTCACGCTCTCATTCCCGCCTTGGATCTGCTCTCGTTCCCGACTTTGTCTGCTTTCCTTCTCCTTCCACCAAGTTCACCTGCACACCAAAAAAACAACAATACCCGTGAAAAGAGAAGAGACAAATTTAAAGGAATTGGATAGAAACTTACTCGAAAGCGCACCTCCCCGGCAACGGCGCCAGAAAAGTCATGATGGGTCGGCCTGGATAGGTTGTTAATATGATGTTTTTATCGTTGAAATATGTATAGTGGTTAACCTAATTCAAACCTAACCATCTCTTTACAAAATTTTTAACCTGGCCTAATTGATTTTATCTTGTCACTTTTAGGCCCAGGGTCGAACTCAGGGAAGTGGGGTTCAAGTCGAGTTTCTACGTTTTCCTTAAAACGCGTCTCTTCCGTTTGTTTATTCTGTTTTTGGTATTTTTCTTATTTAGGTTTTTTTTTGGTAATCCTTGTTCTTGAGGCACACCCTCAAAATTGTGTCCTTGGCTTTTAGCCAAAATAGAGTTTCAAAACACGTCTTGCTACTTGCAAGACGGGGTACCTGCAAATCAAAGATTATCTTTTCACTTTTATACCTTTTTTTATCTTTTTACTAAGAAGGAAGCTAACAGATAGAAAGTAACTATAGTAGCTATAGATTTATATGTAGTATATATATAAAGGGGTGGGGGTGGAGGTGACGATGGAGTGTAGCACTATGTCGAGTCAGCCGACGTCTAGAGAGATGCAACCAACACGACTAGGTGCCGCGTGGAGTGTGGATGAAGGATGGATGATGTATGGGACCACGCTTTTTTGTACGCGTGTATCAGGGAATATCAGCAACTGGTGCAGATATCCCCATGATACAGCGTATAGTAAATAACGTGAAAATATATGTACATATGTATGTATATGAGTAAATATATCTATATGTATATAAATGTATAAGTATATATGTATTGATATATATATATAGATATATATATATATATATATAGGTGTATATATATATATATATATATATGTATGTATATATGTATATAGCTATGTATATATGTATATAAGTATATATGTATTTAGATATATGTATATATATATGTGTATATGTATAAGTATATGTATATGTATATATATATATATATATATATATATATATGTATGTATATAAGTTACTATTAGTGTGTGTGTGTGTGTGTGTCGGTGAATGGGTGTGTGTGTGTTGCTGTAAGTGAAAAAAAAAAGAGAGAGAGAGAGAGAGAGATAGAGATCGCGGAGAGAGAGAGAGCGCCAGAGAGAGAAAGAGCGGGCGGGAGAGATCGGCGGAGAGAGAGAGCGGGCGAAGGAGTGATCGCGGACGTGCGAGTTAAGACGTCTGCCGGAGGCGGCAGACGTCTGACTCTACGTCGTCTGAAGGCGGAGGCGGACGTCTGATCGTCGCGGTGCACCGCGCCTTCGTGCAGTGGACGTGAGACGTCTCCTGCAGACCGGGTGCGAGGACGGAGAGCGGGCGATGGCTTGCTCGGAGAGGGCGGCGGGGAGTCTACAGTCGGTCGCGGAGGGTTGCAGAGGTTCGCGGGGGTCGGCGCGAGGCCGTAGCCGGCCGCTGCAGTGCGCGCAGCGGCGGGCTACGGGTGCAACTGCGAGGCGGACAGAACGGAGACGGAGGCGGAGAACGGGCCTGCAGACGCGCGCGGAGGGTTGCGCGCCTGCGGGGAAGGTCGCGGAGGAGGCGGGGGGTGCTGCTGCTGCTGCTGTCGCCGCGGTTTAGCTGCTGCTGCTGCTGCTTCAAGCTTCGGAGCTTGAAGCGGCAGCAATGGCGTGGAGATGAAAACGAAGAGAAAAGAAAACACCACGCCCACCGGCTCGTTGAAGAGCTGGGCGGTGGTGTTCCCACTGTGGTGGTGAGCACCACAGTGGGTTCTCCTGCTCGTCGGGTGCCTCCTCGATGGAGGGCCGGCGTATGGGAGGGGAGAACGGGCGAGGAAGGTGGCTGCGGGTTTTTTTTTTCAGTAGCTGCAACCTCCCCCCCGCACGAGGATGAAGCTGCAGCTACTTATAGAGGAGGGGAGAGGGGCGTGTTGGCTGCAGCAGGGAGAGGGCGTGCTAGTTGCAGCTGTAGGGAGCGGCGTTGGCAGGGAGACGTGATGGGAAGAGGTGCTGCGTGGCTGCTGCATGCAGCTGCGGGAAGAGTGCAGCCGCGGGAAGGACGCAGCCGCAGGAAGAAGAGAAAAGCCGTGGGAAGAAGAAAGAAAGATGAAAATAAAATATGGAGAGGGGACTTTTTGCAAAGAGACACTTGAAGAAAAATGTAAAAATGCAAGCCATTTATTCCATTCTCTTCTCCTCTCAATTAAATGCATGCATGCAAGCGTTTTTACAAATGCAACTACAGGATTATAATATGCATAGTTAATGCTAGAAAATAGCATAAGAAGGCGTTCTTATAGGCGTGTTTTGAGGTGCAAACATGGCACGCCTCCGATCGACCGCACGATCGCGATCCAATGGCCGCGCGCACTCAATCAGGACGACGCGCGATTGGACCCTTGCACGTAACGCGTGATCGCACACGGGCGGGCGCGCAGCGTAGCGGGCGAAGATGCGTCTTAAGCCGTCCGATCTTGCGATCGGACGGCTGAGACTTCGCGGACGTGCGTAGGCGTTACGCACGCGGGCAGGCGAGCGGGGGCGCGTGGGCGCGGAGGCTACGTCCACGTTGGGGGCTTTAGCGACGGTTTTATCTGTCACTAAAGACCCCTCATTTATTGTTTTGAAGTTGTAATGTCCATTTTGCCCCCACTCCTTGCAACTATAAAAGGAGACCCCCTCCATATGAAATTTTCATCCCTTCTTTCTCTTCTCTACCCCTCCAAAGCTCAAGAGAAGCTTGTCCCACACCTGGGATGCTTCTCGCGAGATAAAGTCCAATTTTCGTTCCCCTTCGGAAGTGGATCCCGCGACGATGACGGCGTGCTGCTTCGTTCCCGTTCTTCTGCTTCATCCTCCTTCGTCCCTCTTCGTTCTCCTTCGTCCAGGCGTCGTCCCGTCCGGCTCGTCCTCCAAGCAACCGTCGAGGAGGATTTCTCTCTCCCTATTCTTTTTACTGCTTTCTAGTATAGATTTACTGCTTTCTAGATTAATCTACTCGTCCTCCAAGCAATCGTCGAGGAGGACATTTCTCCCTCCATTCTTTTAATGCTTTCTAGAGTAAATTTATCGCTTTCTAGGGTAATTATTTTATGCTTTCTAATTGTAATGAACAATCACTTCAATGCAAAAATTCCTTGTTTATTCTACATCTGATTTTGATTTCTCTGTGTAATATTCTTTTTCTCTCTTACTCTCTCTCTCTTCTATTTATTGTAAATAATTAGATAGTACTAAATTGAATTATTCTGTAACAAATAAAAAGAAACGCGTAGTTTTTAAATCAACGTTCGCCTCCCTGTGTTCGACTCGGAATTTTAATTTCGGTATAAATTTTATTTGTTGAACACGAATTCTTCGCTTTCGAACTAAAACGACAGGTTTTCCAAAACCGAACACGTTAGTATAGGTTCGTACACATTCAACAATTGGTGATACCCAATTTGACAGTGCCTTATTAGATCTAGGTGCCTCCATAAACCTAATACCTACATCCCTCCTTGACCACCTTGAAGAATCTGAGCTTAAACCAATAGAGGTGACATTGCAGTTGGCTGACTGATCTATTAAGTCACTGAAAGGAGTTCTTGAGGATGTCATCGTTAAGGTATGCGATTTCTATTTCCTGGTGGACTTTGTAGTCTTGGATATGGATGCTCTAGAAAACCTAAGGGACACACCAATTATACTAGGGAGACCCTTTCTGGCCACTGCTAGGGCAAATATAAATTGTGAGGAGGGCCAAATTGAACTGGAATTCGGGAATCAAACATTAAAGATTGACATCATTAAGGCCCAACAAGGGATTAATTACGGTGTTTTAGAATAGATATGTGATATCAAGGTTGTGGTTGAGGAACCGTATATTGAGGACAACCTGATTACTTCCGATCAACCACAAGAGGAGCAAAACCTGCAATCAGAGGAGTCCAAACGTAACCTAGATACACCTATAACTCCTTCACTTGCTCCTAACACACACCCTGAACCGCCCGATGCTGCTGATAACTCCGTTCTGGAACTCAAGCCTCTTCCCGACCATCTAAAGTACGTCTTTTTGGGTTCCAATCAAACGCTTCCTGTGATTATCAACTCAAGACTCACACCTGACCAGGAATCCCATTTGATTACTTTTCTCCAACAACATCGTAGAGCCATTGGATGGACTCTCGATGATTTGATTGGTATCTGCCCCTCTTACTACACACATCGTATCTACACTGAAGAGGGCACATGACCTTCCCGTGAAATGCAGAGACGTTTGAATCCTAATCTGCAGGAGGTCATAAAAAGGAGATCATCAAGTGGTTAGATGCCGGGATCATCTACCAGATCGCCGACAGTCGGTGGGTGAGCCCATTCCAGGTTGTGCCTAAGAAGGCAGGACTCACCATGATCACGACTGAAGCAGGAGAAATCATACCGACCCATGTGGCAAACTCGTGGAGAGTCTGCATTGATTACCGAAGACTCAATTCCTCCAAGAAGACGGATCATTTCCCACTACCGTTTATTGATCAGATCCACAAGAAACTAGCGGGAAATAGGTTCTTCTGCTTTTTGGATGGGTATTCCGGTTATAACCAGGTGGCAGTCCATCCTAGGGACCAAGAAAAGACCACTTTCACCTACCCCTTCGGGACATACGCGTTCCGAAGGATGTCGTTTGGTCTCTGCAATGCACCCGCTACTTTTCAATGGTGCATGCTTGCCATATTCTCAGATATGGTAGGTGATTATTTGGAAGTCTTCATGAATGACTTTTCAGTATTGGGAGAATCATTTGACGATTGCCCCCTGCACTTGGTCCAAATCCTCAAGTGGTGCGTTGACGTGAATCTGGTTCTTTCTTGGGAAAAGAGCCATTTCATGATGCCTGAAGGAATTGTCCTGGGACATCTTATATCAAAAAAAGGCATCCAGTGAGCCAAGGTAAACTTAATTTCCAAACTCCCTATGCCTAGCTCGATCAAGGACATCCAATCTTTCCTTGGGCATGTTGGTTTTACCATCTATTCATTCCTGATTTCTCAAAGATCACACATCCCCTGACCACTCTGCTATCTAAGGATGTACTTTAAAAATCTCCAAGGAATGCACTCAAGCATTTGAAATCCTCCGTGATCGAGTTACCCAAGCTCCGATTTTACAGTCCCTTGACTGGTCTCAACCCTTTGAGATCATGGGCGATGCATCTGATTTCGTTGTAGGAGCGGTACTTGGGCAGAAAATTGATGGGAATCCCATGGTCAGCTACTACGCTAGCAAGACACTTGATGAGGCTCAGTGTAACTACATAGTTACTGAGAAAGAGCTGCTAGCTGTAGTATTTGCCCTGGAAAAGTTCTAATCTTATCTCCTGGGTTCCCGTGTTATCATTTACTCGGATCACACAGCTGTGAGGAATCTCCTTGCAAAGAAGGGTGCGAAACCTTGATTAATCCACTGGATCTTGCTGTTGCAAGAGTTTGACCTGGAGATTCGCAACAAAGAAGGAAAACAGGATGTGGTAGCTGATCATTTTTCCTGCCTTCCTTCTGAGATCATCGACCCTTCCAGACCCATTACGAAACATTTTCCTAATGAGCACCTCCTGACTGTCAATACAGGGCTTCCATGGTTTGTTGATATAGTAAACTACTTGGCATCACATCAGATTCCATCTGATTGGCCGAAGGCCAAGAAGGACAAATTGCTTTCCGATGCCAAGTATTACTTCTGGGAAGACCCGTATCTTTTCCGCATCGATGCTGATCAATATCATTCAACAATGTGTCGCAGAAGTAGAAATTCAGGACATATTGTCCTTCTGCCATGACCAGGCATGCATTGGACATTTCTCAGGTCATAAAACCACAGCAAAAGTCCTCCAGTGCAGCTTCTATTGGCCCACAATTTTCAAAGATGCATACAATCACTATAGGGCATGCACTCGTTGCTAGACTTTAGGCAAAATGAACCATCATGATATATGCCCTTACAGCCGATTCTCGTATGTGAAATCTTTAACATATGGGGGATTGATTTTATGGGTCCCTTCCCTATTTCGGACAGGTTCGAGTACACTCTACTCGCTGTTGACTACATGTATAAATGGATCGAAGCCATTCCGACATGAACCAATGATCATAAGGTGGTTATCAAATTCATTCATCGAAACATCTTTTCGTGGTTTGGGATTCCACGTGCTATAATCTTTGATGGAGGGACCCATTTCACTAACGCTCAGTTCAGGTCAGTGATGACCAAATACAGGGTTTCGCACCGAATCTCTACTCCACACCACCCCCAAACTAATGGTCTAGCTGAGCTATCAAATCGAGAGATCAAGAAAATCCTCTAGGTTAATGTTCGACTTGACAAGAAAGACTAGTCATCCCGACTTCCGGAAGCTTTGTGGGCTTATAGGACCACCCACAAAACCCAATTAGGTATGTCTCCCTTCAAATTGGTGTACGGGAAGGCATGTCACCTCCTCGTAGAATTGGAGCACAAAGCCTATTTGGCAGTACGGAACTGCAACCTATATCTTTCTAAGGTAGCAACCCACAGAAAGCTTCAAATGAGTGAGATCAATGAATTACTCCATGACGCGTATGAGAACTCGTGAATTTACAAAGAGCGGGTTAAG
The DNA here is from genome assembly GCA_037157565.1 of Thalassia testudinum. Classification (NCBI taxonomy): domain Eukaryota; kingdom Viridiplantae; phylum Streptophyta; class Magnoliopsida; order Alismatales; family Hydrocharitaceae; genus Thalassia; species Thalassia testudinum. The sequence goes on along the minus strand of JAZHRO010000073.1, from coordinate 105,410,590 downwards.
GCCTTTCACGACAAGCACATATCCAGAAAGATCTTTCATCCTGGTCAAAAAGTCCTGCTCTTTGATGCCAAGCTTAAACTGTTCCCAGGAAAACTACGATCAAAATGGATCTGACCCTACCTCGTTCGATGAATCTTTGGAAATGGAGCCATTGAGATCAGTCCACTTAGCCACGATTCAGAACTTTTTATCGTGAATGGTAAGGGACTGAAACTGTTCCTTGACTTGACCGATACAAATTTGGCTAAGATATCCTTTACATCCATTCTCCCTGAGCTCATTGCACCCAGCCGATGGCGTAAAACTCAGCGCTTAATAGGAGGCAACCTGTCATTCTTGAAAAACTCGAAACTTTTCTTGACATTCCTATGCTGAATTCATATTGCACTTTAGGGTTCATCCATTAGAATAACTGACCCCACCTCAAGTACCTGTACCCGATGATGGGAACACCATTATGAGCCTTAACTAGCTTATTTTGACCTAGAAAAGAGAACAAAAGCTCCTACATAACCAACTGGAGGTCCTAACTCAAGGAAAAACCCTTATGAAAGAAAAGTAAGAAACAAGGGGTAAAACTGTAATTTTACCATTGCAGTGCAACAACGGGATTTCTCAGGGGCTAAACATAGGTCAAATGGTCTTAACAAGATAAAAAGTGGGTTGGTTCAAACAGAAAAGGGTTCATGTGAAATCTGAGAATTAAATGACTTCTAGTAACCCTAAAACAGACCTACTTAATTTAACAAGGTTTTAGTCAGGATAAAATTCACCTAAACCCTCTAAAATTCATGGAAAGTTATCCTCTAGGGTTTAGAACCTTCAATTTGGCCTTTAGAACCTATTTTGACCTAAAAAGGATCCTAGTTAAATGTTTACCTTAAATTAGGTTTTTGTGCAAATTGCCCAGTCAAACAGAGTCAAACCCAAAATCCAACTTCACCATTGGATTCCTTAGGTCCAAATTAGGTTTGTAACAAAATTTGGACCTAAGGGGAATTCACCTTTACCTACTTTGCAAATCAGTTAAGCCCAATTACATTTATACCCCTAACTTTTGAAAACTCTTGCAGATAACCCCTAGCTTCCTTGTCATTCTTTGCAATTAGGTCCCATTACCATTACAGTGGAGGAATCCTACTCCGGTGAGGATTCAAGGGAAACATCTCCCTGATTCCTCAGAGAATCCCTCTCAAATTTGAAAGGAAGATTCTATGAGGAATTCCCATTCGTATGAACCCAATTTGGAGCTTCAATTTCCACCCAATCTCTCATGCAAAAGCATGAGAGATTTGGGTCTTTTCCAACCTTCCAAGTCCAGTGAGGTTGCCGTTCTTGGAAGCTTGCCTTCCAAGCACAAGGCCCTCTACCAGGAGCTATAAAAAGGTCCACAGATCCTCCTGCTCCTCTCAAGCTTGATTTGGCCTGAGAAAACCCTCAATCTTCCTCTCTTCCCCTCTGGCCAAAAATCCCAGCAAGCCCCGGCGAATCCTATCTCCTCCTCTCGTCGCTCTGCCACAATACCAGTGGCAGAGTTGTCTTTGCCTCCTTCGTTAGCGTTGCGCCACACCTGTGCACGCGCCTGCCTCCCTCTCGTCGTCGCCATCCCTCTCTCATTGGGCCTTCGTCTCTTGTGACAGCACATACGAGCCGTCCGCCTTCTCCACTCCCCCCTTCGTCTATTCCATCTCAGATAAGTTCTCGCCCTCTACTCTTTATTTTCCCTCATTTTTTTTCTGTTATCACGCCTCGACGCTTACACATCACCGCCATCTTCTCCACCTCCGGCAGACCATCGGCGAGGTGCATCAGCCACTCCACGCAACCACCCACCTCACCAACCACCTCAAAAGCTTCGCCACATCTCACTGATCATCATCCCTCTTCCCATTCACCGCCTCACACTCCCAACACTTCCCCCGAACATACCTATCTTCATAGCCACAGAGTGACCTAAGCACACATGCCTAGGCCGCCCCGTACCACGCCAACCATCGAGACACCTTCACCGTGTCACGGCGAAGCTTTCTGTGTGATTTAACGAGGTTGTGAGGCCATTTGCTTGTAGACAGATACAGGTGCTTCGACGCCATTGGTGCAAGCTTGAAGAAGCTTGCAAGCTTCATTCCAGGCTCCAGGTTCCCAGATGCGCAGGCTTTGGTAGCGAACAACTCCATCCTAGCAATTAGAGACCAAAGCCCTTGTAGCCTCTACAATTCGTGAACACCTGCTGTGGGCACATGTTAGAAGAAGGTGGGACATTTAGTCCCACCTCGGAAGTTTTGAAGTAGGTGATGTGCTATAAGTGGAAAAAGTGCCAGGGGCTTATCACCTCATGACACGGGGTGAGGTCCCACTCATCCCACTTGATTCATCTGCGACCCACGCTCCGCGGACCTGGTTCCCGACTCAACTACCCGTGCACTCCTTGCCCACCACCCACACCAGTGGGCCTGGTCCCGGGTGCGCTGATCCGACCCGTTAACCCGAGAAGGCTCTGGGAGTGCGAGCCTAAGAGAGAAGGAAGAAGAGAGAATTCGTGGGGAGGGTAGGGGGTAGGTTTTGCTCTCAGGGGAAAAGAAGAAGAAGAAGACTCTAAGGGTGAAGCTGTAGAAGAAGAAGGAGAAAGTTGAAGAGGAGGCTAAGGAAAGAGAGCCTCAGCAGAAGCTAAAGGAAGAAGGAGAAGGGCAGAAGTCTGAGAAGGCTTAGCTGAAGAGAAGGGCAAGGCTGAAGTTAGAAGCAAAGAAGGAGAAAGAAGAAAGAGCGAAGAAGCCAAGGCCAGAGAAGAGAGAAGAAATTAGAGAAGAAGAGAGAAGAAGTTGAAGACAGAACAGAAGAAAGAAGAATCAAAAGAAGCACTTAGCACTTAAGACGTTTGATTTTTACATCAGACGTCCATCTTTTATTTTGAGCTTCTACATACATTGATATCATTTTTCTTGCTTCATAACTTTGATTAGTCATTTCATATTAAAAATTTGAAAGTTGTATTCTTGATTTTTAAATCCCAATTTGCTCCCTGTGTTCGACTTTGGATTTATATTTTTCGAGTAATAAACTTTATTTATTTTCAAAGCGATTTTGTCTATACTATGATGCAATTATTTTAAACCCAATCTCGCTTTCGACAAACACCCAAGTTTTGAAATCGTTCGCAACAGTCACCTTGACCCATTCGCCCACCCAAAACCTGTTCTAATGAATGATCTAAGCTGAACTTGAACCCACCTAATTTACAATGGGGACGTTACACATCGTAGGCATGGGGGGATATGAAAGAACAAAATAATATGAAAACTCATCTCACAAGAAAAGGTTTCAACAAAAAAATCACATAACACAAAAACACCAAAAAAAATGAAAAAAATCTTGAAAAGGAACAAAAAAATTCTGAGGGGAGAGAAAATTTTGAGGCCATACAAATCATGAGGAGAAAAATGAGAAAAGTGAAAAATGCCAAAAAAGGAGCACAAAATGAAAAGAAAAAAAGAAGAGATAGTCATTAGTAAGAAATTAAGGGATTAACTAAGTTCTAGATGATATCAAGGAAAAGAAAATGAAAGGAAAAAAAGTGCTAATGTGACACAAAAGAGATTAATAGGAACGCTGATCTTATGCCTTTTGGGCTAGGTTCCTAGGCTTAAAAATTTAAGTATCTTCTAAGATTTGGATAGTCCTCAAGAGGTTAGGGAAAATGCAAAGCTTAAGTATTAGATCTAAGGCTTAGGGAGTATTCGACCTCGTTAATTGACTTCTGGTTTGTGGGACTCGGTAACCTAAGCATTCCAATCCACACATAGTCTAGTTCAGTGTGCATAATTATCAAAATCACGCAAAAGCATTTTAAGTGTTCTGAAAAAGTTGCCTAGATTAGGAGAGGTCGATCAACACAAGTTGATTTGGATGAGTTCTCGGCATGGAGAAGTGGGAAATTCCCCTTGAAGATGATCAATAACATATCGTCTCCTCGGTGCTTGTCTCCTAGGATATTTACATATCCTACTGGGGGCACGTATGCACCCTTTGTTGGTTCAGATGCCATGGGTGGCATTATCACGAAATGTTGATTGCCAGGGTCTTGATTTAGCTACAGAACACCATGGGTGGGATTATCTTGAAATCTCGAAAGCCATGGTTCTGAGGGTTGCCATGGGCAGTGCTATCACGAAGCATCATTGCTAGGGACCCTTCGAGGATTGATGATGGGGATGAGGAATCCGATACAGACTGTGTTGAGAAGCCAATCCGAAGCTAGAAATAAAAAGAAAAGAGAGAGAAAACTCTCCAAATAAAGAAAATCCTGTCTCTCTCTTACAAAAAAATGCACTGAAAACTGAACCGAGGCTAAAATATGTTACAAGCACCGGCGCTTTAACCGTGGAGTCCAACGAACCTTAAGATAGTTTCTGTGGGCCTTAAAAAACCTTCTCACAGGACTAAGGCTAGAGTTGGTTAGGTCCGGATCTTGGTTGGTACTTGAGTACCTCTAGGCCTACTATTGGCATTCTAACCTAATCAAAAAGAAAAGAAAGCACTCATCATAATCTTCGAACATCAAGGAACTCATGGTCTAGAACAGAAGTTAAAACCTTAAAATTTTGCTAAGGGACTAGCAAAAGCTAGGCATGGGGGTATGATGGGAACACCATCATGAGCCCTAACTAGCTCATTTTGACCTAAAGAAGAGAACAAAAGCTCCTACATAACCAGCTGGAGGTCTTAATTCCATGTATAACCACTCTGAGATAAAAGCAAGAAACAAAGGGTAAAACTGTAATTTTACCATTGCAGTACAACAATGGATTTTCTCATGGGCTAAACATAGGTCAAATGGTCTTAACATGATAAAAGGTGGGTTGGTTCAAACAGAAAAGGGTTCATGTGAATTCTAGGAATTAAATTTCTTGTAACCCTTAAACAGACCCACTTGATTTAACAAGGTTTTGGTTAGGATAAAATTCACCTAAATCCTCTAAAAATCATAGAAAAATATTCTCTAAGGTTTATAACCTTCAATTTGGCCTTTAGAACCTATTTTGACCTAAATTGGGGTCTCAGTCAAATATTTACCCTAAATTAGATTTTTACATAAATTATCTAGTCAAATAGGGTCAAACCAAAAATCCAACTTCACCATTAGATTCCTTAGGTCCAAATTCGATTTGTACCAAAATTTGGACCTAAGGGGAATTCATCTTGACCTACTTTACAAATAGGTCCAACCCAATTGCATTTCTACCCCTATCTTTTGAAAACCTCTGCAGAAATCCCCCTATCTTTGTCTTCATTCTTTGCAATTGTGTCCCTCCACCATTATAGCTGAGGGAATCCTACTCCGATGAGATTTCGAGGGCAAGATCTCCCTGATCTCTTAGAGAATCCCCTTCAAAATTGAAAGGGAGATTCTCTGAGAAATCTCCTTCAGTATGAACACAATTTGAGGCTCTATTTAGTACCCAATCTCTCATGCGAATGCATGAGAGATTGGAGTCTCCTGCAAGTTGCCATCTCCGGTGAGCTTGCCGTGCTTGAAAGCCTGGCTTCCAAGCACAAATCCATCCTCCAGAGCCTTTATAAGCAAACCCAAATCAACCCGCATCTCCCAAGCTTAACATTGGCCAGAAATCCCTCAAATTCGTCTCTCCCTCCTTCGGCCAGTGGCTCAGCAAGCTCCGGCGACCTCCCTCTCTTTCCCTCGTCGCCCAGCCACAATACTAGTGTAGGACTCTCTTCCTCCTGTTCGTCTGCGTCGCGCCGCACCCGTCGACGCCTCTACAGCCCCTTCGTCATTACTGTCCTCCCCCACTGAGCACTTCGCCTCCGGCTACAGCAATACGAGCCGGCCGCCATCCCTGCCTCCCCCTTCATCTCCTTACACCCAGATAAGTCACTTTTCCCTTCTACTCGTTTTTCCCCTCATTATTTCTTGAAAACACTACTCGATGCACTCAATCACCATCACCCCTTCCAACTCCAGCCAGACCTCCGGCGAGGCATCCCCGCCGCTCCGCACCTCCATCCGCCTCGCCAACCATCCCACAAGCTCCGCAACACTTCACTGAACATAAACCCTCACTCCATACATGCCATCACTCACCCACAAGGGCCCCCGAGCACACCCACTCTCACACACACAGGGTGCCCTAGGCACGCGCACTCCAGCAGCCCCATGCCACGTCGACCCCCGCAGTACATTCGATGTGTCTCGGCGAAGCCTCCTGAGCTTTCTGACGAGGCCGTGAGGCTGTTTTCTTGTTAACATGTATAGGAGGTTCACCGCCATTGACACAAGCAAGAAGCTTGCTTGCAAGCTCTCTCCAAGTCTGCCTGCTCCAGGCCAACAGTCCCAGGTTGCGCGGACTTCTTTTGCGCATGTCTCCAGGCAACCAATTGGCTTCGAGGGACGAAGTATCAATGGCAATCAAGCGAAGACTCTTGTTGTAGACGCACGTGAAGGGAGGTGGGAAGATAGTCCCACCTCGGAAACTCTTAAAGCACCGCAGCTGAATAAATTGCAAAACTGCATAGGGCTTATCGCCTCTTGGCCACGTGGTGAGGTCCCACTCACCTTCACCCGCCTTGTCCTTGACCCAACCTCTGCGGACTTGGTGTGACCCGTATGCCCAACCCTGCACTCCTTTCCCACCACCTCACGCCAGTGGGCCTAGTCCCAGGCGCGTACCTGACCTGATTACCCGAGACGATGGCTCTGGGGGAGCAAACCTAAGAGAGATAGAGGAGAAGAGAGCACGTGCAAGTAGGGGTGGGTTTTTCTCTCGCAGGGAAAGGAGAAGAAGAAGCCAAAGAAGAAGAAGGTGGAGGCCAGAGAAAGCTAAGGAGAAGGCAAGGTTGAAGAGGAAGAAGCTGAAGAAGAAAGAGAAAGAAAGAGAAGTAGAAGAGCTGAAGGCAGAAGAAGGAGCCACCAAAGAAAGAAAGAAGAAGAAAGAGAAGGATGGAGAAGAAGTTGAAGGCAAAGAAAGGCTAAGGCACAGGCACGAGAACAGAAGAAAAGAAAGAAAGAAGAAGAAAGAAAGGAAGCTTTAGAGCAGAGAGGAAAAGAGAAGAAATAAAGCACTGTAGCACCCATAGTTTAAGACGTCTGATTCATCAATCAAGACATCCAATTTTTGTGCTTGTTTACATTGATTTCTTTAATCTTGTGTGTCTACATTATTGCACTATAACTCTGGTTTTCATTGCATATTATATTCAATTTCTCAAAGTTGTGCTCTTGATTTCTAAACCCTAATTTGCTCCTTGTGTTCAACCTCAAACTTAAAACTTCGAGTAATAAAATCTATTTGTTTTCAAAGCGATTTCAACTATATTACAATGCGTTATTTTGAAACCTGATTTTGCTTTGACAAAACAGATACTATGGTAAAATTAAAGAAATTATGGAGATCAGCTTCAGATATGATCGTAGAGTTGTCATATTTAAATGTCATTGGTTTGATGTTTTTAAAGAGGGCACCGGTTTCAAAATTGATAGGAAATACAATTTCTTGAGTTTAAATCCTAATCGTCAAATTCTTCATTCTGATGAATCATTCACATTGGCATATTAAGCGGCAAAAATTTTCTATGTCCCCGATAATTGCCAAAGGGGATGGGTTATACCCATAAGAACAATGCCATGCAACCATTTTGAGGCACAATTTGAAGCATATCAAGATTTAACAAAAGAATATCATATAGATTCAAATGCAGTAGATGTGGACATTTAAGGTTAATAATAATTTCTTTATTTGGTTTCATTTCTGTTTATATCAAATTCATATTCAAATTTAAGAAACCTAAACTACAACTGGCATTTTCTATACATTATAAATAACTGAAATTAAACCAATCACACATACATGTTCAAATATTGATACTCTTGCTCTACTAGCATTTTAATTACTTCTGTTTTTCAAATTACAGGTTATCGGTGATGGGCATACTCGGAGGCTGTTGTCCTTAGAGGTATAATTTCAATGTCTTAAATTTAATTGGATAAAATTATAGGTTTTTGCTAGATGTGGGGTGTGCCCACATATTATTTTTTATTTCATTAAATATATGTGGGGTGTACCCACTTATGTTGCATGTTTTATTTGAATAGATGTGGGGTATACCTACTTGCGGTTTTTCTTTGCACTTTTTCTTTATGTGGGGTGTGCCCACTTTAATTTTAATATGCAGGTTTATAAAGAAACCTCCAAATGTAAGGGGAAACTCTGTCGAAATTTTTAAATATTTCTTTTGTGTTTTGCAAACTTTTTTCATTGATGACTTATATATTAATGATTTACAACTGTATTAATTATTACATTTTATACTTGTTATAGATGTTGTTTAAGAAAAAATCTAGAAAAAAGAGTCCTCCTCAGACACAGCCCTCCACGCAGCCCGATTAGTCTCCTCATGCTCAGCCACCCCCCCAGCAGGCTCAGCCACCTCCTCGACAATAGGTTCAGCCACCCCCCTAGTCACGTTTCGTACGACTAGGGGAGATGGCACGTTTACTACATGTGGGGGGAAAGGGAAAGGGGAAGGAGATTACTCAGACCTTCCCAGACTGAGTAGAGGACGATCTAGAATATGGAGGATCAAATGAGGTTGAGGGGGAGTAGGAGGGGGAGGAGGCAGGAGAAGAGGGAGAGGAGGCGGAGGATGAGATGGTGGGGAGTACGTCCCCAGTTCATCTCGACAACTCACCGGAAGGCTCAAGTTTGGGTAAGAAATCATATACCTTTAAGAAGTAAATTATATACCTTTAAAAATATATAATGAATATGATTAATGTTTACGCAGGTAGACTAAGAAGAGGATGAAGACCTCTAGCGTATCCCTGAGTGATGAGAACCTCATCATGAGCCATAACTAGCTCATTTTGACCCAATACAAAGGATAAAAGCTCCTACATAACTCAAGGAGAGGCTTAACTCAGAGAATTCTGAGTTTAAGGAGAAAACAAGTCATAAGGGGTAAAAATGCAATTTTACCAGTATAATCTGCATACAGGGTAATTCAGGGTCCAAACACAGGTCAAACAAACCGAATGAGAAGGAAAGTGGGATGATCTGATAAGGGCTACAGCAATTCCAAGGAACTAAATGATAATCTGTAACCCTAAAGCAAGCTCACTTCAATTCACGAGGTTCGAGGCAAAGTAAAAATAGAATAAACCCTCTAAAATTCATAGAAAAATAATCTCTAGGGTTTAGAACCTTCAATTTGGCCTTCAGAACCCATTTTGACCTACATTGAGAACCATGCCCAATTAATAACTTAATTTGGGTTTTTGCATAAATTGATCGGTCAAACAAGGTTTAATCTAGAAATAAAATTCACCATCAAATTCCTTAGGTCCTAATTAGTCATGTATAAAAACTTGAGCCTAAGAAGAAACCTTCTTGACCAACTTTGCACTTTGGTCCTCATATATTTACTTTTTGACCCTCAACTTTTGAACCCTCACATTTCTGCCCCTAACTCTCCATCGTTCTTTGCATTCAGGTCCCTCCTGCCAAAACCTGCCAGCACCATGCTCCGGCGACCTTGCGCGGAGCATGGCGCCGCGCAAGGTGAGGGGGAGGGGCTGGCAAGTCAACCGGGGGTGCCCTGCGTCGTCAGCCGTCGTAGGAACACCCCCCTGGTCGCTGCAACCCACCATACCAGCCGTGCGAACACACGGACGGTATGGGTTTCCATCTCCGACGTCCTCCGGCGAGGAAGACACGTCGTCTCCCTCCGCCCTCCTCTCTGATTCTACCCTATAAATACCCCCCGTCGCCCCACCGTTCGAGGCAGCTCGGATCTGACGGAGAAAACCCCCAACTTTCCTCTCCTCTCACTCCGGCAGACGCCCATCAGCTCCGGCGGTTCCTCCTCCTCCTCCTCTTCGCTCTGCCGCAATACCAGCAGTAGAGACTTCTCTCCCTCGCTCTTCCCGCGCCACGCCGCACCCAGCTGGCGCCTCTCCGGCTCTCTGCTCGCCGCCGCCCCTTCCCCCGGGCATCTTCTCCTGCGACAGTCGATACGACTGTCGCCCGCTCCGGCCCCTCTTCGTCCTGCTAAGTAGGTAGAACTCCTCCTCTTCCTCCCCTCTTCCTTTTCCTCACTTTAAACATTTACTGTCGCCCTCGATTCCGACCAATCACCCTCACCTTCTCCGCCTCCGGCCATCCTCCGGCGAGCCGCTCCCATCACTCCAGCAACCCACACGACTCGCCGACCACCGCAGAACCTCCGCCTCCTCACCCTGATCAACCTCCGCCCTTCCACTTCCCCCACAGCACCCTCTGCAACTCCACCGAACAAACCCATCTTCCGACCCACAGTCCGACCTAGGGCAGCTCTTGGGCTCCGCCCCGCCGCCTGCACACCCCCCGACCACCTTCGCCGTGCCACGGAGAAGGTCCTCAGCGTTTCTGATTAGGCCGAGAGGCCATTTTTCTGTGGACAGGTACCTGCGCTCGTCGCCGCCATTGTTGAAGCGAAGCAGCTTCTTCACCTGCTGCCCCAGGTGCGCTGCGCCCAGGTCACCCTCCCAAACAGTGCGAGGCGTCGTCGCGAAGTACCAGGCTGCAGTTGAGGCGAAGCTCTCGCGCGAAGCCCCCGCGCTTCGCCTCGGCTGCTGCTGCTTCCTCCGCGCACGCACCCAATTTGGGGTGGGACATTTAGTCCCACCTCGTAACCTTTCAGAGGAGAGCGCCCGCATAAAGGCAAAAAGTGCCTTATGCTCGTTGCCTCCTGAGCACGGGGTGAGGTCCCTCTCACTCACTCGCTCGCTCGACCCGGTCTCGTCCGCGCTCATGCCTCGCGGACCTGGCCCGACCCGACTTAGACTGACCTGCACTCCTCGCCCACCACGCACGCCGGTGGGCCTGGACCCGGGCGCGACCCGTACCCGGCAACCCGGCAGCTCTGGGAGAGCTATCCTAAGAGCGGTCTCTGTGAGAGAGAGACGCGGGGGAGGGTAGAGATAGGTTTTGCCCCTCTGATCAAGCTGTGTAAGTGTGCAGGCACAGGTGAAGAAGAACCATGGAAGAAGACGAAGGCTGAAGGAAGGAGGATCACCGAGCGGCACTGTAGCAGTGGCGGTTTAAGTCGTCTGATTGAAAAATCAGACGACGTCCTGAAGGCAAAGACGGCAGAAGGAAGGCGAGGCAGAGGAGAACACAGAGAGGCCAAGGGAAGAACTGAAAGAAGAAGAGCACGAGAAGAAGATCTGAAGAAAGGAAAAGAAGAAAGAAAGGAAAAGAAGAAGAACAGGACCGCTCTGCAGAAGAAAAAGGAAGAGCAGGAACAGCTGAAAGAAGAAGAAGAACATCACCACTGCAGATAAAGAAGAAGAAGATAACAGAAGATCTGAGACGAGGAGAAGCAAAGAGAAAAGAAGAAAAGACAACAAATTCTTTCTCTCTCTTTCTTTATTTTTGTAAAAGAAACTTGTACCCCTAGAATATAACTTGCTCCCTGAGTTCGACCTCGGGAACTCTTTATTTCTGAGTAACAAATTGTAGTAAACTGGTAATCACCTCTCTATACTATACTACGACAGAATAATAAAACTATAGAGGAAGGCCGACCACCAGTTTTTGGCGCCGTTGCCGGGGAGCAACGGCTATTCTAGAGGTAAACATTCCTGTTTCTTTTTAATTTCTGATAATCTCCCCTCTTTTGTGCAGCTACAGGAAATCAAGAAGACAAGCAACCGCACGACAACCACTCCGAGGACAGGTAAATTTTTCCTCTCGCTATTAACCCCTAAACTCTAAAGAGGAAGAAAAGAAAAAAACAAGCAATATAGGGCTAACCTGTCTTCCATACTTAGTAACCATAAAGAGTTGCATGTTGTCAACTCATTAGTCCTGCACACTATTAAGGGTATTTATGGGCTAACACATTCTTGCTTGAGCCCTAATTACCCAACAAAGAACTAACTGGACCAAGTAGAGCCAACATAAGATTCAACATTAGGGTTTTAGAGACACACTACTTAAATCAAGAATGGAGAAAATCCAAAAGAAGTGTGCCTAAACCATTGATTGAAAATACCTATTCAAAAGAAAACCTAAAACAATTGGCTCTCTAAACACTTGAACCCTAAAAGACAAGACCTAAAAGCTCTCAAAGAAAACAAGAGGTAAAGTTGACCCCTTGGGTCAACCAACCTTAAATTAGGTCACTCTTTGCACTTAAAAGACTAAAGTTCAAGTGAAACCTTAAGCACCCTGATCTTAAAATTGGTAGACTTAAGAGGTCAAGATCCCCATTCTGGTCTACCTGGAACCGTAGTGACAAGAGAGGTCGGGTGGGGGAAACCCTGTAACCCGTGGGGACGCTCTACCGTGTAGGGGTCTTCACGGGACTCTCCCTCTCTGGCTGCCCAGGTAATTCTTAGGTGGACGATCTTTCTGATCAAGGGGTCCATCTGCCCCGCACCTCTATAGTCACCCAACACATTTTTGGGTGTCTTGATTGGGTCCAGCACCTTCTAAACTTACCTCTTCCAACAGTGCATGTACGGAAGGAGGTCCTTAAGACCACCCTTAAGACCTCCTTTAGAAATTCGCTCTCGTCAAGGCCAAGCCTCGACGCCCGTGTTTGTGCAGCAACACCCTCACATTATTCTCTCTTCTGATTCAGAACCAAGTTCTTCTTCTTCCCCCATCATGGCTCAGCAAGTTGAGGAAGAAAATAATCTGGAACACCAGCTCCAGCGACTCAATGACCTCTTCCAAAACTTCGTGCACCCACCACAGCGTCCTATGATGCGGGACCACTACAATCCTGCTGCGGTGGCCATTGAGCCTCGAGTCAGAATCCCGACTGGAGGACCTGATTCTAAATTAAAGCCCAACATGATTCATGCTATACCTAAATTCCATGGGCTTAATTCTGAAGATCCCTTCCAGCACATCAAACAGCTAAAGCATCTGGCCCACACTTTTGGATCAGATGCGCAAAATCGGGATATTCTTCTCATGAAGATGTTCTCCTTTTCTCTTATGGACAAGGCCGCCCATTGGTATCAAACTCAGACCCGGCCGATCAACACTTGGGAAGAACTTCAATCCGAGTTTTTGAAAAAGTTTTTTCCCGTTGGTCGGACCAACGCCTTGCGCCATCAGATTACACACTTCACTCAACAATCAGGAGAACCTCTCCATGAGGCATGGGATCGTTTTCAGGATCTCATGAGAAAGTGCCCCCATCACGGAGTTCCTAAATGGGAACAAGTCCAATCTTTTTACCAGGGACTCCGTGAGGACATCCGCCTTTTCGTCAATGCAACTTGCGGAGGAAACATCATGGGTCAACATGAAGACACCGTATGGGAGATTCTCGAAAACATGTGCGAGAACTCCATCAACAATGACTCCATGGGATTATTCGACAGGACGAATACCCGCGCAGCGACGAATCTTAAGGGAGCACATGAGACACAGGGCCTGTCCGCATCAGTCGACCTGGAATTAATGGCCAGTCGATTGGACAAGGTCTCAATCATTGAAAAGAAGGTGGATGAGCTGACTCAGCACTTGCAGCGAGCCACCTCCGCGCGTAACTCCTTTGCACAACCTCCTTCCACACAGGAGACTGTGCAAAACATCCTCCACCGATCTTCCCCTAGGATGGATCCATATCCATCCCCATCTGATTCTTGGATCGGAGGATCATCTGATCCTTTCTACACCAGCCGGGGGAACTCCATTCCCCCTTTCCCTGATTCTCAGGAGGTTCCTCAGACCTGCGAGGACCTCAACGCCATCCAGAACGACCCATTCTCCAACACTTACAACCCTGGATGGCGAAACCATCCCAATTTTCAGTGGGCGGGAAATTCCCAAACCCAAAGATCACCTTTTCAGTCCCGCCCACAGCCCTCTCGTCATTACCAGCCGCCTCAGCCTCAGCCCAACCCTACTTATCCATCAGGGCCAAATCAGGATCAAATGTCCCTAATCCTTCAGACTCTGGCTGACATTCAAAAAACGAATGCGGCTATTCAAAAACAGCACAAGGACGAACTTACAGAAGTTAAAACTCAACTGGCCCAGTTGGCAAATTCTCGCCAGCCAGGCACACTCCCTTCCCAACCTCTTCCTAACCCAAATAACGTGCCAACCCAGAAGCGCGTTATGAATCCAAATTTAGGCCACGCTCAATGGATTTATCAGACCCCTACTGCTCCATCTCCAGATGAGATGGAAGCCTCAACTTCTTATGCGGGATTTCAGCAGCAGCCACCCCTCTTACCAAACCCAAACCAAAATCAGGCCGGATTAAATTCTGTAACAACACGTAGTGGTAAAACAACTCAAGACTCGCATTATCCAAACCACTCCAAGCCTGATAACCATGACCCTAGGATAGTTATCCAAGATACCGCTGTTCCGGATCCACAACCTGGACCTATCCTAGAAGAACCAACCAAGATCCCGTTTCCCGAGGCCTTGACCAAGGGAAAGAAGACCACCAAACCCGTGGCCCCTGAGGAGGACCTGGTCAAGCTCTTTGAGCAGGTCCACATAAACATCCCCTTGATGGATGCAATCCGCCACGTACCAGCTTACGCACGATTTCTAAAGAATATATGTACACCCCAGCGTAAGCCGCGAACCAAGGGAGGGAGCCCAATTGTTCTGTCAGAGCAAGCCAGCTCTGTAATCCTTAGTAGACTCCCACCCAAGGCAAAAGATCCTGGGACTCCCCTGATTTCCTGTAAGATAGGTGGTACCCAATTTGATAGAGCATTGTTAGACTTGGGTGCATCCATAAACCTGATACCCACATCCTTACTTGACCATCTAGAAGAATCTGAGCTAAAACCAACCGAGGTGACATTACAATTAGCAGATCGATCTATAAAGTCACCAAAAGGGATTCTCGAGGATGTTATCGTAAGAGTGCGGGATTTCTATTTTCCAGTGGACTTTATAGTCTTAGATATGGACGCACCTGAGAACCCTAGGGATACACCAATCATTCTAGGGAGAGCTTTCTTGGCTACTGCTAGAGCCAACATCAGCTGTGAGGAAGGCCAAATAGAGCTTAAGTTTGGAGATCAAACACTGAAAATTGATATATTTAAGGCCCAACAAGGAATTAATTGCGGTGTCATCGAACAAATTTGTGACATCAAGACTTTGGTTGATGAATCACACCTCCAGAATGACTCGATTATGCCTCATCAACCACAGAAGGATCTTCACCCGCAAACAGAGGAGTCGAATCCAGATATGAACAACCCAGTAACTCCCACCCTTGAACCTCACATCTATACTGAACCACCCGCTGCTGCTGATAACCCCATCCTCGAACTGAAACCCCTTCCTGCTCACTTGAAATACGTCTTTTTGGGTTCTAATCAGACCCTTCCTGTAATTATCAATTCCAACCTCAGTCCTGAACAGGAATCCCGTCTGATTGTTGTCCTCCAGGAACATCGCAGAGCCATCGGATGGACTCTCGATGATTTGACCGGAATAAGTCCCTCTTATTGTACTCATCATATCTATTCAGAAGAGGGCACACGACCTTCTCGTGAAATGCAGAGACGCTTAAACCCCAATCTGCAGGAGGTCGTGAAAAAGGAGATCATCAAGTGGTTAGATGCCGGAATCATCTACCCGATCCCCGATAGTCGTTGGGTGAGCCCAATTCAGGTCGTGCCCAAGAAGGCAGGACTCACCACTATAATGACTGAGACCGGAGAAATCATTCCTACCCGATTAGCCAACTCGTGGAGAGTCTGTATAGATTACCGCCGACTCAATTCCTCCACGAAGAAGGATCATTTCCCACTACCCTTCATTGATCAAATTCTCGAAAAGCTTGCGGGAAATAGGTTCTTCTGCTTTCTTGACGGGTACTCCGGTTATAACCAGGTGGCAATCCATCCTGAGGACCAAGAAAAGACCACGTTCACCTGCCCCTTCGGAACATACGCTTTCTGAAGGATGCCTTTCAGTCTTTGCAATGCACCCGCTACTTTCCAGCGATGCATGCTTGCCATATTCTCAGATGTGGTAGGTGATTATCTGGAAGTCTTCATGGATGACTTTTCAGTTTTCGGAGCATCATTCGACGATTGCCTCCAGCACTTGGTCCAGATACTCAGGCGGTGCATCGATGTGAATTTGGTTCTTTCTTGGGAAAAGAGCCATTTCATGGTGCCTGAGGGAATTGTCCTGGGACACTCAATTTCGGAAAAAGGCATCCAAGTGGATCGAGCTAAGGTTAATTTGATTTCTCACCTTCCTATGCCTAGCTCGATCAGGGACATCCGTTCCTTTTTAGGGCATGTCAGTTTTTATCGACGATTTATCCCTGATTTTTCAAAAATCGCGCGTCCCCTGACCACTCTTCTCTCCAAGGATGTTCCTTTCGAAATTTCCAAGGAATGCACTCAAGCATTTGAAATCCTGTGTGACCGAGTCACCCAAGCCCCGATCCTACAGTCCCCTGATTGGTCTCAACCCTTTGAGATCATGTGCGATGCATCCAACTTCGCTGTAGGAGCGGTTTTGGGGCAGAAAATTGACGGGAAACCTGTGGTCATTTACTACGCCAGCAAAACACTCGATGAGGCTCAGCGTAACTATACGGTTACTGAGAAAGAGCTGCTAGCTGTAGTATTTGCCCTAGAAAAATTCAGATCGTACCTTCTGGGTTCCCGTGTCATCATATACTCGGATCACACAGCTGTGAGGCATCTCCTTGCAAAAAAGGATGCGAAACCTCGATTAATCCGATGGATCTTGCTGTTGCAAGAATTTGACCTTGAGATTCGCGACAAAGCGGGAAAGCAAAATGTGGTAGCTGATCACTTGTCCCGTCTTCCTTCTGAAATAATTGACCCTTCCGGACCCATCACTGAGCATTTTCCCGATGAGCACCTGCTGACTATTGGTACTAGCCTTCCATGGTTTGCTAATGTAGTAAATTACTTGGCATCTCATCAGATCCCGTCCGATTGGCCGAAGGCCAAGAAGGACAAATTACGCTCCGATGCCAAATATTACATTTGGGAAGACCCGTACCTCTTCCGCATAGGTGCCGATCAGATCATCCGGAGATGTGTCCCGGAAGAGGAATTCAACAATATCCTCTCTTTCTGCCATGACCAGGCATGCGGTGGCCATTTCGCCGGGCATAAAATCGCATCAAAAGTCCTCCAGTGTGGCTTTTACTGGCCCACACTGTTCAAAGACGCATACAGTCACTGCAAGGCATGCAGTCGTTGCCAGACTTTGGGCAACATGAACCATCGCGACATGATGCCTATGCAACCGATTCTAGTATGCGAAATCTTTGATGTTTGGGGGATTGATTTTATGGGCCCCTTTCCTGTTTCGGACGGTTTCGAATACATTCTGTTGGCTGTGGACTACTTGTCCAAATGGATCGAAGCCGTACCGACCCGAACCTGTGATCACAAAATCGTTCTCAAATTCATTCATCAAAACATTTTCTCAAGGTTCGGGATTCCTCGTGCAATAATCTCTGATGGGGGGACCCATTTCACAAATGCTCAGTTTAGGTCACTGATGACCAAATACGGGGTGTCTCACCGAATCTCTACTCCTTACCACCCCCAAACTAATGGTCTAGCTGAGCTGTCTAATCGGGAGATCAAGAAAATCCTGCAAGTCACTGTTCGACCTGACAGGAAGGACTGGTCGTCCCGACTTCCGGAAGCATTGTGGGCCTATAGGACCACCCACAAGACCCAATTGGGCATGTCTCCCTTTAGACTGGTGTACGGAAAGGCATGACACCTTCCCGTAGAACTGGAGCATAAAGCCTATTGGGCAGTACGGAACTGTAATCTAGATCTTTCCAAGGCTGGGACCCACAGAAAACTCCAAATCAGCGAGATCGATGAATTACGCCTAGACACGTACGAGAACTCGCAAATCTACAAGGAGCGGGTTAAAGCCTTCCACGACAAACACATCTCGAGAAAGATCTTTCATCCTGGTCAAAAGGTCCTACTCTTTGATGCCCGACTAAAACTCTTCCCAGGAAAACTGAGATCCAAGTGGGTCGGACCATATTTGGTCCGACAGGTTTTTGGAAATGGAGCAATCGAAATCAGTCCACTCAGCCACGATTCTGAACCTTTCATCGTGAACGGTCAGAGACTCAAGCCGTTCATTGATGTAACTTCTACTGATTTGGCTGAAGCATCTTATATCCTCCTTTCCCCTTGAGCTTATTGCGCCCAGCCGATGGCGTAAAACTCAGCGCTTAACGGGAGGCAGCCCGTCATTCTCTTTGAAAACCTGAAACTTGTTCTGACACCTTTTTGCACTTGAGGTTCACCCTTGTAGACAGCCGACCCCACCTCAGATGCTTGCATCTGGGATTAGAAATCGTCCGTAAAAATTCAACCCGACCCATCCACTCATCCAAATTTCTGTCTTAAGGAATGAACTAAGTTAAATAAAAACCCCCTAGGTTACAATGAGGACATTGCAAATCTTAGGCATGGGGGGGGTATGAAAGTGCAAAACTTGTAAGAAAAGGTTTCAAACAAAAAAATTCACATATGCCAAAAACACCATAAAAATTAAAAATTTTTCGAAAAAGAATAAAAGGAGAAGGAAATTTTGTGAAGGAGAAGAGAAACAAAATGAAAAAGGAGCACAAAATTAAAAGAAAAGGTGATAGTCATTAGTAAGGAACTAAGGAATTAACCTAAGTTCTAGACCTCATTCAAGAAAATAACTGAAAAGTGCATAATGAGATTAGTAAGAATGCAAACCTTAGGCATTCTTGAATAGACTCTTAGTACCCATTAAGATCTGGACACTCCTCAAGAGGTTGAGGAAAATGAAAAGCTGAAGTATTAGGTCTAAGGCTTAGGGAGTATTTGGCCTCGTTAACTAATTTTTGGTTTACGGGACTCAGTAACCTAAGCACCCTAACCTCACACACAGCCTGGTTCAGTAAGCGTAAAAATCAAAATCACGCAGAAGCGTCGCAAAATTCTGAAAAGAACACCTAGAATAGGAGCGGACGATCAACACAAGTTGATTTGGACGAGTTCCCAGCGCGGAGAGGCGGGAAATCCCCTCGAAGATGCGTAACAAAATATCATCTCCTCGGTGCCTGTCTCTTAGGATATTTACATATCCTACTGGGGGCATGTAAGCACTCTGCTGATTCAGATTCCATGGATGGCATTATCTCGAAGTGTCAATTGCCAGGGTCTGGATTCGGCCACGGAACACCATGGATGGGATTATCTCGAAATCTCAATAGCCAGGGTTCCGGGGGTTGCCATGGGCGGTGCTATCTCGAAGCATCGATTGCCAGGAACCCTTGAGGATTGATGATGGGAGCAAGGAATCTGATACAGACCGTGTTGAAAAGCCAATCCTAGGCTAGAACTAAAAAGAAAAAGAGAGAGAAAAATCTCCAAACAGACTAACTTTCTATCTCTCTCTTACAAAACGCACTGCGAACTGAGCCAGGGCTAAAATCATTTCAAGCACGGGTGCTTTAACCACAAAGTCCAATAAACCTTAGGTTAGTTCTTGTGGGCCTTAAAAACCTTTGCTAAAGACTGAGGCTAAAGCTAGACAGATTTGGATCTTGATTGGTACTACAGTACCTTTTAGGCCTATGGTCAGCATTCTAACCTAATCTAAGCTCAAATGAAAAAGCACTTATCTGAAGTTATTAAGAACTTCATGGTCTAGAACAAGGGTTGAAACCTTAAGTTTTTTTTGCTAAGGGACTAGCAAAAGCTAGGCATGGGGGTATGATGAGAACCTCATCATGAGCCATAACTAGCTCATTTTGACCCAATACAAAGGATAAAAGCTCCTACATAACTCAAGGAAAGGCTTAACTCAGAGAATTCTGAGTTTAAAGAGAAAATAAGTCATAAGGGATAAAAATGCAATTTTACCAGTATAATCTGCATACAGGGTAATTCAGGGTCCAAACACAGGTCAAACAAACCGAATGAGAAGGAAAGTGGGATGATCTGATAAGGGCTACAGCAATTCCAAGGAACTAAATGATAATCTGTAACCCTAAAGCAAACCCACTTCAATTCACGAGGTTTGAGGCAAAGTAAAAATAGAATAAACCCTCTAAAATTCATAGAAAAATAATCTCTAGGGTTTAGAACCTTCAATTTGGCCTTCAGAACCCATTTTGACCTACATTGAGAACCATGCCCAATTAATAACTTAATTTGGGTTTTTGCATAAATTGACCGGTCAAACAAGGTTTAATCTAGAAATAAAATTCACCATCAAATTCCTTAGGTCCTAATTAGTCATGTATAAAAACTTGAGCATAAGAAGAAACCTTCTTGACCAACTTTGCACTTTGGTCCTCATATATTTACTTTTTGACCCTCAACTTTTGAACCCTCACATTTCTGCCCCTAAATCTCCTTCGTTCTTTGCATTCAGGTCCCTCCTGCCAAAACCTGCCAGCACCATGCTTCGGCGACCTTGCGCGGAGCATGGCGCCGCGCAGGGTGAGGGGGAGGGGCTGGCAAGTCAACCGGGGGTGCCCTGCGTCGTCAGCCGTCGCAGGAACACCCCCCTGGTCGCTGCAACCCACCATACCGGCTGTGCGAACGCACGGACGGTATGGGTTTCCATCTCCGACGTCCTTCGGCGAGGGAGACACGTCGTCTCCCTCCGCCCTCCTCTCTGATTCTACCCTATAAATACCCTCCGTCGCCCCACCGTTCGAGGCAGCTCGGATCTGACGGAGAAAACCCCCAACTTTCCTCTCCTCTCACTCCGGCAGACGCCCACCAGCTCCGGCTGTTCCTCCTCCTCCTCCTCTTCGCTCTGCCGCAATACTAGCAGTAGAGACTTCTCTCCCTCGCTCTTCCCGCGCCACGCCGCACCTAACTGGCGCCTCTCCGGCTCTCTACTCGCCGCCGCTCCTTCCCCCGGGCATCTTCTTCTCCGACTGTCGCCCGCTCCGGCCCCTCTTCATCCTGCTAAGTAGGTAGAACTCCTCCTCTTCCTCCCCTCTTCCTTTTCCTCACTTTAAACATTTACTGTCGCCCTCGATTCCGACTAATCACCCTCACCTTCTCCGCCTCCGGCCATCCTCCGGCGAGCTGCTCCCATCACTCCAGCAACCCACACGACTCGCCGACCACCGCAGAACCTCCGCCTCCTCACCCTGATCAACCTCCGCCCTTCCACTTCCCCCACAGCACCCTCTGCAACTCCACCGAACAAACCCATCTTCCGACCCACAGTCCGACCTAGGGCAGCTCTTGGGCTCCGCCCCGCCGCCTGCACACCCCCCGACCACCTTCGCCGTGCCACGGCGAAGGTCCTCAGCGTTTCTGATTAGGCCGAGAGGCCATTTTTCTGTGGACAGGTACCTGCGCTCGTCGCCGCCATTGTTGAAGCGAAGCAGCTTCTTCACCTGCTGCCCCAGGTGCGCTGCGCCCAGGTCACCCTCCCAGACAGTGCGAGGCGTCGTCGCGAAGTACCAGGCTGCAGTTGAGGCGAAGCTCTCGCGCGAAGCCCCCGCGCTTCGCCTCGGCTGCTGCTGCTTCCTCCGCGCACGCACCCAATTTGGGGTGGGACATTTAGTCCCACCTCGTAACCTTTCAGAGGAGAGCGCCCGCATAAAGGCAAAAAGTGCCTTATGCTCGTTGCCTCCTGAGCACGGGGTGAGGTCCCTCTCACTCACTCGCTCGCTCGACCCGGTCTCGTCCGCGCTCATGCCTCGCGGACCTGGCCCGACCCGACTTAGACTGACCTGCACTCCTCGCCCACCACGCACGCCGGTGGGCCTAGACCCGGGCGCGACCCGTACCCGGCAACCCGGCAGCTCTGGGAGAGCTATCCTAAGAGCGGTCTCTGTGAGAGAGAGACGCGGGGGAGGGTAGAGATAGGTTTTGCCCCTCTGATCAAGCTGTGTAAGTGTGCAGGCACAGGTGAAGAAGAACCATGGAAGAAGACGAAGGCTGAAGGAAGGAGGATCACCGAGCGGCACTGTAGCAGTGGCGGTTTAAGTCGTCTGATTGAAAAATCAGACGACGTCCTGAAGGCAAAGACGGCAGAAGGAAGGCGAGGCAGAGGAGAACACAGAGAGGCCAAGGGAAGAACTGAAAGAAGAATAGCACTAGAAGAAGATCTGAAGAAAGGAAAAGAAGAAAGAAAGGAAAAGAAGAAGAACAGGACCGCTCTGCAGAAGAAAAAGGAAGAGCAGGAACAGCTGAAAGAAGAAGAAGAACATCACCACTGCAGATAAAGAAGAAGATAACAGAAGATCTGAGACGAGGAGAAGCAAAGAGAAAAGAAGAAAAGACAACAAATTCTTTCTCTCTCTTTCTTTATTTTTGTAAAAGAAACTTGTACCCCTAGAATATAACTTGTTCCCTGAGTTCGACCTCGGGAACTCTTTATTTCCGAGTAACAAATTGTAGTAAACTGGTAATCACCTCTCTGTACTATACTACGACGGAATAATAAAACTATAGAGGAAGGTCGCCACCACCGAGGGCATCAGATTAACAATTAGACTCAGATCCACAGGAGAGGCGGAGAATTACTTGAGGTTTATTAGTCGAGTGGGCACAATTGTTAATACCATTGTGCCCATTTCCTACTTCGACTGGAGGAAGGTGCCCATAGAGCTGAAGAGGCAGTTCATCCGTCAGTTGGAGGTAATTTCATTTACAAAAGTTATTTCCTTTATAACTTGTTCTTAAAATTACTGTAAAGTAACATTGACATATATTTTTTTAAAATTAATGTAGCAAAATTACGATTGGGGTGACGACCTCAATGCCTTTCGATATATCCTTAAGCACACCGCCAAAATCCATAGGGATTGAAGGATGGAGACCAAGAAAAATATAACAATTTTAAAAATTTACTTTTTTATTATATACATAATTTATTATATTATTTCTAAAAATTTATATTTGGTATTTAGTGGTTCTCGAACAGAAGTTCACCCGAGGAGGCAATGGGTGATGCTTCTCCTAGTGTCATGCCTGATGATTGGAAGAAGGCATGCGAGCATTGGATGAATCCAAAGGCGAAGGTTAGTAAATGATTACAAATTATTATATTAATTTAATATATCTTAAATTCATAAAAAATATTATTATGTATGTCTATAGGAGCAAGCAAAAAAAGAAATAAGGCCAATAGGGTTAAAGCTCCATCATAGACCCATTGTTTGGGTCGAAGGAGCATCTAGATAGTCAGGAGTCATTATGTAAGTATTGAAATTACTTTTCAATTAAATATTACTTAATTTTTAAGTTATTTTAACCTAATTGTATCGTTTTTATATTTTCAGTCCACTGCACATGATGGGATGGAAATGATTGTGATTGAAATCTACAAGGTCACCCACAATAAGCCAGTAGCTGTGGGTGCTCATAAGTAGATTCATGAGTCATGTTAGGAGAAATACGTAAGT
The DNA here is from genome assembly GCA_037157565.1 of Thalassia testudinum. NCBI lineage: Eukaryota > Viridiplantae > Streptophyta > Magnoliopsida > Alismatales > Hydrocharitaceae > Thalassia > Thalassia testudinum. The sequence goes on along the minus strand of JAZHRO010000073.1, from coordinate 105,387,160 downwards.
TTTCTAAACTCAAAAAATTTATAACTTTGTATATATATATTATAATAATATTTTTTAATACATTTAGGATCAAAAAATACATTTAGTACATCGCCTCGCTAACGAGACCTAAGATAGAATCCAGTAGCCTTTGGATGTAGAGGAGGCATTCAGGAGAGTGATGCCATCGAACCATGGTGGTTTTGTTCATAGTGTGAGGAGGGCACACTTGTTATCCACCTGGTATGGAAGGAAAGGTGTCGTCTCATCTAATGTTGTCGATCAGTTGCATCAAAAGATTGACACACTACAGAGACGAGAGGAGGAGAGGGAGAAAAGAGAGGTAGAGATGAAGAATAAGATGAATGCCATGGATGATAAATTTCAGATGCTTATAAGCCTTGTTTAGAACAAGAGTCAGTCAAAGCATCGGTCTTCCACAGATCCCAGCATCTACAGACGAGATGACGACGACTCCATGGGTGGTGTAGGTGAAGCTGGTGGCATTGGGGCAGTTGTATCTTGATTTCTATCCATTTTCTTTTCTTATGCTTTTCATGTAACATTTTTTATGTAAATATTTCATTTTCAAACTTTTAATGTACTAGATTTTACATTTATGAAATATAAATTTTTGTTTGTTTTCATTACTTGTTTTACTATAAAAGCAAGACATTTAAGTAGGTTAGTAGGTAGTTTCTATCATTTGGTAATAATAAAAAAAAACCCATACATTTGCTGTTGCTTATTCAAATAAGCAACGACATATAGGTGACGGTATAAATATTTTTACCGTCATAGAAGGTTTGATAAAATCAGTATTCCCATTTTATGCTGTCAGTTTGATGAATAAACAATGGCTAAATTATTTTTTCTGTCACATATCTACCGTCGCTTATTTGAATAAGAGACGGTAAAAATTTTTATCGTCAGTTATAGAATCGACGATAAAGTTACTTAAACGATGGCGAAAATAAAAAAAGGGCACGTAAAGATGGGAAAAAGTGACTTACATATGCCGTCGGCTATTAAAACAAGTGCCATCGGTTGTGAAACGACGTCGAAATCTCCAATCCGTCCGATGGTCAAACATTATTTTGACATCGGATTAGCCCTGTAACCGACGGTAAAGCAAAATAGCGACAGTATTAACGGCATCGCTGCTTTTCATCGGTTATTTGAGATTTGCCATCGGTTTTCAACCGACGGCAAAAGCCATGTAGTTGTAGTGAATGTCGGCGCCAAAATGTTGATGTGTGAAATCGATGTTTTAAAAAATGCATCGTAGTATAGGTTGAAATCACACAAAAACAAATACAATTTATACTTGAAAGATCATTAAGAAAGTTCAAGGTCATTCATTGGGAGTAAGTATTGCAATTAATCTCAAGATCACAATATAACCACAAAGATGAGCAATTTATAATGAAAAATCCATGCAAGAATGATATATATATGAGAATGAGTAGCAATGTGTAAAACGAATGGGGTAAAATGATGATTTAAATCACCAATTGCCCTTTACAATTATACCAAATAAATCCATAGTATCAACCAAGTAATTCCACTCAAGGTAGGTAAGCAGTATAGCCTCAGAAGAACAAATTGGTGGAATCAGACGTCGAATGCTCAGAGCAGAAGACTTAAACAACACCTTGCTATAGTGCATGTGCACTATTCTTCTTCTCTTCTCTGCTTTTTCTCAAGTCACGTAGAGGCAAAGGCCTCTTCTCTTCAAGTGTTAGAGAGTTAGAGAATGAGGCAAACCCCCCACCCCCCCGCTCTCTCTCTTTCCTCCTCTTCTTTCTCTCAAAGAAATGGGGTTAACCTAGTAATTAGGTAGGAACAGTAACTACATCTGGGTGCAGGCCTGCAGGCGCGATCACAAGCAAGCAGTGGGGCTAGGCGGGTATGCAAGTGAGGGTGCGTGTGAGGGACCCGACCCCTCGTGACTTAGGCGATAAGCCCTCTTCAAAAATTCCTCTTATGTGCTATGGAATGCTCCTACGTCCCCGATGTGGGACTATCTTGGCTGCTATTCTCCGTGTGAAGCTACGACTGAGGGCTGGTCCAATTGATGGTGAGGGAGCAGTCAACACTCTAAATTGAAGACCTAGATGAGTGTCTTGAAGTGTTCTGCACTACCTGGAGCGAGGACCTGGTAGCAAGGTTGCAAGAACATGCTTCAAACTCTTCGAAGAAGCTTCGTCAATGGCGGTGTGTCCTGTGAACCTGAAATGAAGAGCTTGGCCTTACGACCTCGTCAGAATAGCTCAGTAGGAGCGCGATGATGCGACGAAAGTGATGGAGGCGGTGGCATGTAGCAGAAGTGGTCGGAGATGGCTGGCGGATGTGAAAGACGAAGGTGGAGGTGGTTGTGTTCGATGGAAGGTATGAAGGACCAATAGCCTCAACTAAGTTGGGGCTTTTGGTCTACAGCAAACGACAAAGGTGTGGAGCTTAAGAGCAGCTAGTTTAGTGGACTGTGGTGGCCGCTAGGGCTCACCGGAGGTATGCCAGCAAGGTGGAAGACGGAGGCGTGGACGGCGTAGGAGTGGTCGATTAGGCAAAGTAGTAGCACGGTGATGATGAGCTGAGGATAAGGAGTCGAGGAGACTACGTAGCAGACGAAGGTGGACGGAGGAGACACCAGGTCTGGTATGGTCGGTATCGGAGATGAAGGATGCCTCGGAGGTGAAGAACAAAGATGACGGAGGGTTAGAGGACACCTCGCCGGTATTGCGAGGTGTCGAAAGATGAGGGCAAGAATAATCGATCGCCTATCATACGTGGCGACCGGCGAAGAGGTCAAAGGTGAAGAGTCGCCAGAGCGGGGTGGAGCAAAAGGAAGAAGAGGTGTTTTTTTGGCTCTATTTCTCGCTAAGGAGGTAAGGCAGGTATGGGAGGTCTTTTATTGGGCTTAGGAGAGTTTGTAGAAGAGGAAACAAGCTCTATAACTTGCTTGGGATTCAAGAAGAATCCCACTAATTTCATGGGTTCGCACACACGAATCAGAGGGAGTTAGGAGTTAGAATCAATCCTAATAGGTTTCCCTAGGTGTGAACATAAATCCCACCAAATTTGGTGGGATTTGATTTAGGTTTGAGTAGGATTTCGATCGGTCAAAGCTCGCTTGGAGGTCGGTTGACCTCCAATGGTGGCAAGGATTGATTTGCGAAGAAGTTGAAGTTGGGGGGCTTCTTGCAAAGATTTCAAGGGTTGAGGGGCTATTTGAGAGAACAAGAGTCAGACTTGGACCAAAAAGGTAAACTAGGTCAAAATGATCTCAAATTGGGTCCAAATTTGGGTATAAACCTAATTTGGACCAAAGGAATCTAATGGTAAAGTTGGATTTTAGTTTTGATCAAATTTGATTGGGTAATTTATGCAAAAACCTAAATTAGGGCAATTATCTGTCTTAGACTCTATTTTAGGTCACATTGGGTTCAGATGGTCAAATCAATGATACCAAACCTTAGGAAATATTTTTTTATGATATTTAGAATGTTTAAATGAATTTTATCCTGACTAGAACCTCAGTTAATTAAGCGGGTCTATTTTTAGAGTTTCAGATATCCATTAATTCTTGAAATGCATGAAAACCCATTTTATTCTTCATGGACCCACTTATTAGACATTAATGACCATATGACCTTTAATAAATTCTTGAAATACCCCATGATTATTCTATATTTGTGGAATGCTATTAATTTTGCAGAAATAACCTTATATTCTTTTCTTCTTTTCAAAATAGGATAATATGCCCTTAAGACCTTCTGATAGATATCTAGGAGCATTTATCATCCTTTTTAGACCAAATTGAGCTAGTTATGGATCATAATGGTGTTCTAATCATCAAGTTTATAAAATGCTCGACTTGACACCATCTCCAAGCTTGAATTAGCATTCTTCCAAGATGCCAAGATAAGGATAATCCTATACACCTAGAAGATGGATAGTCTGAGCTTCACTCAGAATTAGGTTGACAAACTTGCATTAAGAGTTAATTGAATTATTGACTTCATCAATTACATTAGGGAGGAAACTATACCTGATAGTGCTCTTTCTAATGATGTCGGGGTTTCAAGGGTTCTTTGGATAGGGAGGCTATCATAAAAGTGTGGTAACATGGCATGAGAGTGATAGTAAAGCAATCATAATAAGAATCATAAGCAATTTTTACTAGGATTTGACTCCAAGTGGGTGGGTGTACATGCTAGGAGGGGATCTAGACCTCGATTGCACTCTATCAAAGACAAGGAAGAAGTTACAAAAAGACTTTCTTACTCAATGGATATAGAGCACAAAATGAGCTATGATTTGCTATCCTTCCTTTACTACCTTTGTTCACCATTATAGGTGCACAAAAGGAGTTTCTAGAATGCCACTAAATCTTTGATTTAATGGTGCAGATGAAATTTTTGTTCATTTAAGTCAATTCAATAATGCATCTTGCAATCTGAGGTTTATTCCAGCCTCCAAAGTAGTAAAAGTGTGTCTTTCTGTAAATGATGTGGCAAGATCTTTGGGAAGTGTAGAAAGGTCATTGAAGTTTGAATGGAAGAATTTAGTCTGAAAATAAATAACAAAGAGATTAAGCCAAACTCACTAGGCTAGAGTTCAACCTAATCTTACCTTCAAACATTAAGCTAGATGAGATTTTAGCTTGATTTAGAGTGTTAATTAGTTTGTTCTCTTGATTATATATTGAAGTTCCATGGTGTCGCAAGCCCTCAAGAGTATAGTCCAATGATTCATAATCATAAACCTATCATTTGTTTAAATGACTCCTTAGGAATTCCAAACACAAGGCCATTCTAACCTAATTATTATCTAAAACATTGGGTTGGAGTGGTTTCATCTCGATTCTATGGTCTTTATTTATCCTTTCCATTTTATCCTTAAGGAACTAGGAGTTTTGCATGGATTTTATCGCTCGCTTGTGGAACTAGGAACCAACATTTATGCTAAGGGATTAATTGAGGAAACCCTGAAGTAAGCTTTTCAATTCAATCCAATTCTATCATTTTGGTGAGATTTGTTCCTTATCCTACATGGGACATCTTTCAGTGTTCTTGTATGACAGTGACATAAATAGGATATCATACATTAGGGTGTAGGTTGAATGAATCCTTTGAGGGAATTCTTTATTGGCCTTCTTAGTTGTTTGCCATAAGGCTGAATATTGCAACAAAGAGGCCCTTTAATTTGATCTATAGAATCCTAGAGTTGTTTTCTTCTTAAGCATGTACTTGTGTTGCATGCCCAATGCTTCCGGATTTTTTTCTCATTAGTTTCCCCTTGCTCTTTAGTAGGAGTTATTACACCAAAGGGCATAGATTAATTAGGTGCATCATGCCTCCAATTGAATTGGAAGGGGACTTAACTCCTCTAAACGAGGTCCATGGAGCAAGTTGATGAGTTTATTAAGTTTCTTGCCTCCAATCCTTTGTCCCAGTAGTAAGAGGATCTTAGAATTAATTACCCTTTTTTCTTGAGTAAGAAGAACATCACATGTGCTTTAGAAGCTTCCCAAAGGGTGGGCTTTTTCTCTGTGGGAAAGTTCTTTACTAAAAAAATCCACAACATCCAAGTTGATTTATTAATTTAAAGTTTTAGAGGACTTAGGGCAGTGCTATCATCTTCTTTATTGCCTTCTGTCCTTTGAATCTATTTTTATCAGAATAAATCAAAAGTGTTTAACTTGGGTGCAACATTTTCCTCCGGTAGATATCGATCAAACCCTTCACATTAGTCTATTACCTTTTTCATCTTCAGAGCGTTGAATGGGAAGGACCACTCTAAAGCTTTGTTTTTTTCTTTTGTTTTCTTTTATTATTTTTTTGCTTGACATTGAAAAATCTTACTCACTTTGTCATTTCACATCAATAATGAAATTTTGATTGATGCAACACCTTGGGCAGCGAATTTAGCATCCAAAGAGCATGCATCTTCTACACTTGAAGAGAGGGAAGAGGAATAGCTAGCCTCCTACTCATGGGATTGCCCAAAGATAGAACTAAACAAGAAAGTTTCCCCCTAAATTGGATCACGCCCGCCTTGGACCAGAGATGTATAATTTACATTGGAAAGGATTTAAAACTTCTTTTGTTTTTTTGAGCGGTGATCAATTTGAAACCATTTAAACCGTACATACACCAGCAGCAGTAAGTTAATTCTTTCATTATTTTTTTTTTTTGAAAAAACGCCTGCAGTGACTAATTCCATCTTCAACTCAACCCACAATTGAGGAACCTTATGCAAGTGTACAACCTATATTATTATCCTACGCTTCCACTTGCACGGCTGCGCCAGAGACACCCTACGCACCTCCAATAATTTTGTTTTCCCGGAAAGCAACTAAAGCAACAGCTTCCTCCACACCGCCATGGAAGCCCACAGGAAGCACCGCCACCCCCTTCACCCATATATACTTCATCCCCCCACTTCCACTTCTTGCACACAAACAAAACCCTCCCCATCCCTCTTTAGAAACCAAACCCACCAACGAACTTAATGTATAACATGAGTTCCTTCCATGCTCGCTCCTTCTTCCCACCTCCAACCCATGCCATACAGGACCAGTACTACCCCTTCACCGTCGACCACCTCGAGCACTACCTCCTTGACGACATCGATCCCGTCTCCGGCCACACCGCAAGCAACTACTTCCAACCAGTTGGACCCGATCCAAATCCGCAAACGTCCTACGAGTGCAAGAGGAAGCATGAAGGCACGGTTGCGTCGACGGCCACCGAGAAGGCGGGGGACGTGAGGAAGTACCGGGGTGTCCGGCCGCGGCCGTGGGGGAAGTACGCGGCGGAGATAAGGGATCCGAAGAAGAAGGGGTCGAGGGCGTGGCTCGGGACGTACGACACGCCCATCGAGGCCGCGCGAGCCTACGACCGCGCGGCCTTCAGGATGCGTGGCCGCAAGGCCATCCTTAATTTCCCTAATGAGCTGGGTAACGAGAGCACGATCCTCGCGGACGACAATTCCTCCAACAAGAGAGGAAGAGGGAGAGGGAGCTCCGTCAAGGGTAATGGAGAGGAGAGATCGTTCCCACACAATCTAACTTAGAGCAGCAGTGAGGTGCATGGTCGAGGTAGAGGACTTCTCCTCGTATAGGTAGTTTACAATCCGAGCATGGTGGTTAATTGATGCTGTATTCCCAATCTAATCTTTTGTGTAATCGTTCGTTGGTTCTTTAATTTTATCTTGAAGTAATTACTTGTATGGATAGACTTTCCTCCAGTGAAAGAGAACATCGGCGTTTTCTGAACGATAAAGACGCAAATTATCCTTATGATTAATTCCTTCGAGTTTTTCCCAAGGTGGGTATGGTCCTCTCTGGTCTTCATCTCGACCTCTCTAAGGCTATTCTAATGGGTGATCTGAGCCTACGTCTAAATCTGTATGTGTACTTTCTTATTGAAAGTACAACTTACATGCACCTATGTATATATATATATATATATATATATATATATACACTCCATGTAAGCTTCAGCTGGATGAATGGATTGATTCCCTTTACGTACAATTAGAATGTATATCCTCTATTATTTTCTCCATATATGTATATTGTTTATTAATTCCATCATTTATTTTATAGAATCTGATCCCATATTTGTGCATTCGTCTCACAGTATGGGAATGACAAGGAATGGCATTATTTCCCCAATGAATTGACTTTGTGGAGATTGCTCGAAGGGGGCTTATGTGATCTATACTTCGTGCATCTTCTGGGCAGAACAAATTGCGACGATATGAATCTTCTATTTTTAAATCAGAGCAGTTTTTTTAATTAAACCACTCTATTCTCCATTTTTTTTTTGAAAAGATTCATCAGCTACTTACCCGAAGGCTCTCTTATGCGCTCCCTTACTTTTGAGGCATGAGTGCCAGTTATTATATAAAATATGAATTTCAAGATGCAACACAAAGCTTAAAACCCATGCATATCCAAAAACCTGCATCTTTTCCAAAAGTTTTTTCCTTGTATTATTACTTTATAAGGCCCACATCTCATTCACAAACTTGGATAATCATCAGCAAAACAGCAAATATACATGACGAATTTAACAGCTGAACTCTATTATCAGGTAGTTGCTGCTTTCCCTAACGGAGAGGTTGCTATCGCGGTGTCCTCTTCTCGCATGATCTTACATTTCTAGAAGCTTTCTCGAAGAAGATAATGCCCCCGCACTTGGAGAAGCTGAGATTTGGGCAATTTGGAAATGGTCTACAATTTCTACGAGACATTAATTGATAACGAAGGATTGGAAAAATGTTGTCCATATGTCGACAGAAGCACGCTAAGCTCTTTCCTCAATTTCCGTTCTAATGTACCTAGACAGAAGCTTTCATTGCTTATATTTTTGCAAAACACTGTAATCAGGTTGCATTTTATGAGAGGGCATTGGATCCTATCCCTTTTAGTATGCCTGTATCTTGATGTTTTTCACAATTAGCTGAACAATGCCCATTGGGGAAAAAGGTCAGCCATTTTTCTTGGAATTCTTATACAAATACCAACAAAAACTCTTAATATTACATGATTATCATCATAATTTTCACACTTACATACATATCCACCATAAAATTGATTACCTTTATAAAAATGTTAGGTTTGTAGGGAAGCGGAGAAGAGAAAAAAGGGTCATCACCCAAAGACTCAGGTGAAGTGAAGAGTAGAAAAAATGGGGAAAGACACTCCAATCCTAATTGTAAAGCTGTTGTCTTTGATTTGATCGTCCCGACGTCACTTAGATCCATTTTTCCCTATGAGTCTACGAAGATGAAGATGAGTTTTCTTTCCTCGCTCTACTTCACAATGCGAGTTTATTGATGTAGAGGATAAAGACAAGCCTCGTTTCACTCTTGACAAGGTATCCACAAGTGCAAGCGTTGGCCCCTTACTTTAAATGAAAGGAAATGAGATTGGCTAAGTATATATCAATGCTAGAGGCACATTCGAATCAGCTCCTCCTTGTCTCGATTGTTAAAAATGACCTCTACCACCGTGGTGATTGGGATGAGGATCCACGAGCCTCACATGGGCCTGCCTCTACATGATCCTAATGCGAAACTGACGAGTGACCCTTCACATCGACAATACTTGAAAACCAAAACATATGGTAGGCGTGAGCCTACAACACTAGCATAGGCAAACTTGCCAATTCACTAATAATTTTTTAATAGGACAAATACTAGAAACCTATGATTGTGTCGTGGTGGTGCCATGAGAACCTATTTTAGCACCTTATTGCATGCTTCAAATATATTGCACTTCAATTTTCTGAGCATAAAACACCAATAAACTATGCAAATAGCGTCAACAATCCTTTTATAATAGCACCAACCTCGTTGGAAATGGTGTTAGTACTCACATACGATAGTGCCAACAACACTCTGTTATATCTTGATGCATTTCATAGGGATGGGAGTTTTCTGGTGAGGAACGATGTTTGAAATATAGGAGATCAATGATCAATGCTAGGTCTTCCTTGTACGCACAAAACTCACATACGATGTTGGCATTATTATCATGAAAAACATAACATAAGACATTTCAACGAATAGATGTCATTACCACAAGTCATAATGAATTAAAGTACTTAAAAAATAATTTTGTTTCTCCTTAATTTCCCTCTCCCTACACCAAAATTTAAATTTAAATCTATGAGAGCATTTACCAATCACAAAAGAGCAAAAAAAGTACCAAAGAACAAATAGGCAGGCATGAGTTCAAGACTGCCCTGCCTCAAATCAACAGCGTAAGCGGTCGCGGTGAAATGTGACCATTGGATGTAGGGCGAGCGGCTGATGCAGTGGCGACGTGGTGCAGTATCGAGAGCCGGATGCACACGCGCACAATCATACAAATTCTCATGTGCGATCTGATGCGTGGTAGATGAGGTGTGATCTTGAGCGTGCAATCTCGGTTGTCCAATGCTGATCGAACGGCGGAGGACGCGTGACACTTAGTGAACGTGTGTGAACAGCTGAAGAGGTGGAGATGGTGACATGGCAGCGTGTGGATGCTCGGATCAGCGGTGAACGGCTAAGATTGGAGGCACAGCTTTAGTGACGTGCAGCTACAGTGACGCACGTATCTGTCATTAAGGACCTTGGTGAGTGTATTTTTCGCGAGGGAAATCAGGGTTTTGGAGAACCCGTCATCGTAGTCGTAAAATATCGTTACCAAATAAAATTTACCGAAACTCAAAGAGAGTCTTGGGTCTAACATAGGGAGGCGAACGTTTGATTTTGAAATTCGTGCTTTGATTTTATTTGTTTTTGGTGTTTTTATCTTTTGTATTTTTTTTTGTATTTTTATAAGGCAAGAGATATGGTCAAAATAATTTCTATCTAATCTGCTTGTAGAGAGAGAGAGAGAGAGAGAGAGAGAGAGAGAGAGAGAGAGAGAGAGGAACAAATATTATAGGGGTGAGCCAAACTGTTTATTACAACTAATTGCAGGAAGTAAAACTACACTACAAAAGTGATAAAATGAATAAGATAAGGAAATCCCCCTCGATGGTCGCTTGAAGGATGACTCACTTTGACGATGCCTTGGACGAAGGTGGTAGGAAGCTGGAGGAATGAGAATGGTGGCGGAGGGAGGAGGTCAGGATAGGATGGCATCGCGGCGAGGATCTTCTTTCGGAAGGTGGTGAGAAGATGGCTATGGGATGCTCCACGAAGGGGGTTGAGAAGCGGGAAAAACATATTTGATTCTCTACTTTAGAGGAGCATCCCAGGCTTAGGACAAGCTTTCTCTGGAGCCTTGGAGGTGGTGAGGGAAAGGAAGAGATGAAGGGAAATGGGAGGGGTAGGGGTCCTTTTATAATGGAGGAGAATGGGCATTTCCTGCATGGGACATTTAGTGACATTAAAGACGTCGTTGAAGATATGCCCTAAACGTCGCTGAAGCCTCCAGCTCATGCTCGTGCACTCGCGTGCATTTGCTGGTGTTGCTCTTGAGAGATGGAGGCTGTCAGATCTAGATCAAGTGGCTAAGACAAGCCGTTGATCACTCCCATGTATCTCAAATCGCGTGGTTCACGTGCTCTGCTGGTGTTGAAGAGAAGCGTGAGTAAGGAGCACCACTGGATCGAAATCTGATGGCTGATAATGCACCAGACGACTTAAGATCATGCCCACGTACGATTGCGCGTGTGATTTTGCGTGATCTTGTGCGTACAGGACTCCTTATCCGACGAACAGGATTGCGTTGCGTGGAATCCTCGAGGCTGCTTAATGGAGATCCAGCGGTTGAATTTCAATTGTTGTGGCGAGGCTGCCTTAGCAGAACTCGAACCCGCGCCATATGATTCGCATAGAGCACTTCACCAATTCACTACAAGCCTAAGTGTGCTACGTTTAGGATTTAAGATCCCTACACTCTCAGTCGTTAGATGAAGATCCATTGGCTGAGATTAAAGCCGACTATGAGAGGCAAGGGTAGGCAGTGACGATGGGTGGTCTTGGGCGGTCTGGATGGCACCACGTGGCGCCATCTGGATCGTCCATCTTCTTTGGTTTGTAGGTGACGTCACGAATGTCGGATTTGATTGATTTTCGCACTTTTAGGATGCGATCGTTGATTCAGATCCATCCGTGTGGTCAGATTTGTAGTTTGAAGCTCTAAATTATATCACCTAGCCCCTTGACTATTGATCTTCCTTGGATTGCATAATGTGCTATAGGACTCTGATCAAGACGATTTTAAGGGCATTAGACTTCGATTGTCGTCCTGATTAGATTTGTACAATCAAATCACCAATTTGAGATCCTAAAATAAATCTCCTTCTCTCCTGACCACAAAAGGACGTGAATTATCCTAAAATTTATACAAACTATTATAAATGCAGAATGATGTATGCTATACAATATTTATAATATGGAATGGATCTATAAGCTTAGGAACATGCACAAATAGGCATTTTAATCCTAAATAGATGTGTATACATCAAACCTATATTAAGAGTTTAAAGACGTAAATTGCCTCTTTTGCTCCCATATCCTCAACTATAAAAGGGACCCCATTCCCATTTGCCAAGGCATCCCTTCCTTCTTCTCTCAACCTCCCAAAGAGCTAAGAACAATGTTTTCAAGCTCACTCTAGTGCTCCCAAGCTATGGGAAGCTCTGCTAGAGTTAAAAATAAAAAATTTTCACTTCTCACTCCCCTTCGCGGAGCTCTCACTAGCCATTCTCTCATCCCCATTCCAAAAGTGAATCCCGCGACGTCAACGACCTGCCTCATTGATAAACGCCAGTTTATCATCATTCTGATGCATTAAAACAAACCTAGTTCTTAGGATTTTGCTCCGCAAATGGGTTTTTGGGTTGCATTTAGGCATTGATTAGGTTAGGCATGCATGGTACTTTTTATTGTCTTTTTAATATGTTTTTGTTAGTGTTAGGGATATACAGATTGCCAGATCCCTAGAACCCTAGCACTCAGGAAGGCAACTGGTGAAGGAGAAGCTCTCACCAGCTGGAACTCAGCTTGATCTAGCTCACCATAGCTGGAATCCAGCTCACCTGAACTAGGGTTAGCTCATCCTAGTTCCATTTAGCTCATCTCAGCTGAATGGCATCTCAAGAGAGCTCATCTTAGCTCACCCTGGCTCAGGTCAACTCAGATCCAGCTTAATTTAGCTGAGCCTAGCTCATCTTAGCTCCTATTAGTTCACAGGGAGCTCTAGCTAGCTCCGCTGAGTTGACTAGAGTTCACCTCAGCTCAGGACCAGCAACATCTAGCTCTACTCAACTCCAGCCAGCTGAAGATGACTTCATTTCAGCTCAGGAAGCTAAAGTCCAACTCCCAGGGACTCAGCTTAGCTCAACTCATTTAAGCTAAGCTACCTTAGCTGCCTTAACCAGCTTGATCCTCCCCGGGAGCACTAGACCCAACTCACCTCAGCTCCTTATGGTAGAAGCCAGCTTACATTAGCTTGGCTTAGCAGCTAGCAAAGAACTAGCAAGCTAAGCTAGCTAAAGTAGCTCCATTCCATCCTCTTCAGGATCTTCCAGCTCCATTTTCAGCTCCAGACTTCTTTTGTCCAGCTCCTCTCCACAAACTCTAGCTCCCATTGCCTCCTCCTCTACTCCACTACTAGCTAAGCTAGATTGGCTTAGCTTAGCTTAGCTAGGCCCCAACTCCCTTGGCATTTACCACCCTAAAACCCTACCTAACTAGCTCCACCAACTAAGCGCCACCTATGCTCACCTAAGCTAGCTCCATCTACTCCAAGTTGGCGCCACCACCTAGCCATCTCTTCACCCCATCACCACCACCAAAAGACACCCTATTTTTGGTGCCAAAACCATCTATAACTACCCCCATTTGGCACCAACTTTTCCCTCCAAAAATTCCCCCATCTTAACCCTACACATACCCCTTCAAGCCATCACTACCCTACACCTACCCTTCCTTCTAGAAACCACCTCCCTTAGCACCAAAATGGTGGCATCCTTCCACCATGGATGTCCACCAAGCGGTGGATTCAACCTATAACTACCCCCCCTTGCACCCTTTAAGGTGGCGCCAAGTGATCTCCACCTTAGGATTCCTAACCACCATCCCAAACTCTATCCTAGCCACCCATTACCTCCACGCCAACTACCCCTTCTCCACTACTATATATACCCACCTAATTACCCACATTTTTCCATCCTCCATTTAGTTAAATCTACCCTATACCCACCTCATATCTACGGCCAAGAAGGAGTAGAGAAGAAGATTAAGGGGGCACATCACCCTCCCCTTTGGTGCCTTCTTCTCCCCATTCCTTCACCTTGTGCCATGCCATGGAGGAGCATTTCACATCAAGGAGGATGGCCAGGCAAGGAGAAGAAAGGGTGGGGCACGTCCACCCATGAAGGAGATCATTGAAGGTGGTAGCTTCCACCTTGGAGGACATCATCTTGGAGGAGCATAGCAAGGAAGGAGGAGAAGCCCTTTTCAAACCTAGGAGCCAGTAAGCTTGGAGCAAGGAGCTTCACTTCTTCACCATCTTCATCATCAGGACCTTTAGTTCTTATTTTATTTTTGTGCCTTGATAGTTGTAGGATAAGCTTTCCTCTACTAGGGTTTTGTGTAAAACATTTTTGGTCCTAATTTTAAAGTTGCCTTAAATTTTTGTTGCACTTTTTATTGCACTACTTACTTTATCTCTAATGTAATTTCACTCTCTTTTTCTAATTAACCTAGGCCTCCATGCACCTAAGTTGAGCTTAGAAAGGGGTTATCTTTTGTCATTTAGCTTTTAGCATTTTAGGTGTTGGTTCTTTTCCTACCAACAACTCGTGTTTCCCTTTATTTCAAAACCCTAAAAAAATGATATAGTTGAAAAGACCAAAAAGAAAGTTGAGATTGATTTTCCAAGCAAGGGATTTGATTTGCAAACAATTTGACCTCCTTGGACAACCCTAGATACCCCACTATCTAGGTTATAAATTTTAAAAGCGAATCCGTTTTTGTGGATTGCAATGACTTAAAACCCTAAATTAACAAACCGCGCAAAAATGCGATCACTCATCCCCGGTTCTTCCAGACTTGCCCCTCGTCCTTCATCTTCTCTCTCCTTCTTCCAAGCATCGTCTTTCCTGCTCGTCCTCTAAACATTCGTCGAGGAGGATAATTTCTCATCCTTTATCTTTTTTATCACTTTCTAGTATAAATTTTTAGCTTTCTAGTTGTAAAAATTAGTTGTAATTGACATTATCATAATTATAAAGTTATTTCTCTCTCCATCTATCTCATTCATATTTCAAGTAGTTTAGCTACCATTGTGAATGTTTCCTCTATAAAGAAAGTACAAAAAAATATAATTCAGATATAATCAACGTAGCCTCCTTGTGTTTGACTTGGGACTTACACAAGTTTCAATTATAAATATTATTTGGTAGCAGATTTTCTTGTATACTTACAATGACTCTAGTTTTTCAAACTCAAAACTTTTCGCAACGATTTTCTCACTTATCATTTTGACATCGTTCCTAGGAAGGCAACGCTCTTTGATTTCCCACGTTTTCTGCCTTATCTTTTACCTCACTTCTCTTATTTCTTATTGTGATTGCAGGTACTCTCTCGAGGCGGGCAAAAGTAGTAGATTGGAACAAAGTGCAGTTCAAGGGTCTGTAAGTATACCCCACCTCTCACCCACTAGTTTTCATTCCACCATGTAATAACACAAATGTAAATCAACCTAGGCACTCTTATAAATCATAAGGTAGATTGGTTGTTTATTTGTCACTCCCACCCACCTCACCCCCACATACATTAAAACAAAAAATCTATTTGTGGGATTTATTTAGACTTACACACCTTATACACCCACACACACACTAAAGTGCACCACTCTTGTCTGATTCAATCACTTAACCAGGAAGCCGACCTAAAGACTTGGTACACCTCAACGCACTATACGAATAAGTGATTAGACATCAAATTGGGCTAAAATTGTTTGGGTGCCTTGATCAAGTGGTGCAGGAGGCCAATTGATTAAATTGTTTGGGCTGCACCACTTAAGATAAAAGTGATCCATCAGTAGCTTGCCTCATAGGATTCAATTTTTAGGGTTGAACCAAGTACACCACATTAGTTTTGATTTGTAAAGGAATATATCTTCACTTGTTCTATCAAAACATGGTGTGCCTCATAAAACCTTGTTTAAATATACCTAAAAGTCGAATCCTAAAAGCTACTAAGCAAGATTTAAGTCCTAAAATTCACTGCATCCAAAAATAATCTTGCTTGAAAATCATTAGTAGTGCACACACACATAAATTATTGATCCTTAAGGGCACAACCTATCTAAAAGACCCATCACCTTTCAGAGGATAAACAATCCTAAGCTTAATTAAAACAGAGTAAACGTTAGCCTTAAGGATTGACTCGCTCTTTAGGGCCCAAATCGAGATTGTTTTTGATTAATCTACTTCTACCGATCCATTTGATGTCTAGCTAAGGGAGTAGTGTCAAATGACCACGATTGGGGGGTATCAAAGAAACTTGAGACAAAAGCCAAGGGAAGAACCTTCTTCCCAATCTCTCCCTCTAACTAGTTGGATTGACCGGAAAGAAGTAGACCAAGTCATTTCTTTCATCTCAAGTTGGGTTATGAGAATTTGTAGGTCTTTAGGCTACCCCACCTAAGGATAGATTTGGTTGTTTGTACTGTAGGACACCTTTCTTTCTCTTTTTCCTCCCATTTTATCATAGATCCTTCCACATCCTACACACATTTCCACTCCTACCCTACTGATACATCTTATCCCCTATATTATGATTATTATCCCGACTCATGCTGTACTCAACCATCTACTAGTTGGGATAAACTCGGATTGGGGATACAATTCCAAACTTCTGTGTTTAGGGTTTAACCTTGGACACCATGATTTTGATTTGTATCCTTCTCCGAGTTATATCGATTATAGATCACCACCCTCCTATGGACAACCTAATACGATTTACAATAAAGAAGGATATGATAATTAGAACTCTAACCCTCCCCAAGATTATACTGCGTATAGGTCACCACCCCTTTATGAACAACATGAAATGACCTACTATTAGGGAGAGCCCCGAGAGCCTCAATTCCTTGACTATCTTGAACTGAACCCTAATAACACTGCACAAGGGGGTGACAATTATGTTGAATATGGCCCATCTTAAGAATAAAAGGCACAACATAAGTAGAATGGGAGCATTGCATGCATCATGTACCAAGATTGCTTATAAAACTATATTAATGTCCATTTGTGTAAACATTTGTCAACGCAGGCCTCAAATGAGCAATCGGACTGCATGGATGGATTCAAAACAACGAACAGAGTCCAACAGACTCAAGATTGGCTAAATCCGACATGCGGAGCTCCTACAATGGGCCCAAGAAGTTCTGACCGTTGATCTGGCGATCAACGGCCCACATTGCACCACGTCACCCTCGCTCCACTGTACGCCACCTCTTCATTTAGCCGAGATCAGATCTCGGCCGTCGATCTTCGATCGAACGGCTGAGACTCGTGCGCCCGCTCGCAGTCACCGCGACAAAGTGCGGGCATGGTGCAACGGTTAGCGTGCATGCCTGCACGCACGCGACGCATGTTCTAGCTGCGTGGAGCCTGAAATTGAAGACGGAGGTTGTGCGCGGTGAAATTGGGCCGCCAAATCAGCAGCGGGAGGCCGAGATTTCGCCACGCGGAGCGGTCACAACTCACGGGCGTCCACGCGGGCACGCACGCCAGGCGATGCCCGCGCACACGCTCACCTGAGGTGCGATCCAAGCGCAGCCGAGAAGAAATCTCAGCCGTACGATCGAACAACGGCCGCGGATCTCACGAGAAGAAGAAACAGAGCGGGTGGCTGACCGACGGCTGGAGGGCTTCACCGACGCTTTTGGGATTGATTTTAGAGACGCTCTGGATGTCGCTAAAGCCCCTTCTTCTTTTAGGAAGCCCTTAACCCTATTTAAAGCCCCTCCAACCACTCATTCAAGGATTCACTCCCCTTGCAACTACTCCACCCCTCTCTTAGCTAGCTTTAGGCCTTTTGTAATCGTCGGAGACGACGAGCCGCCGACGGAGCCTCCTCCACCTCCGTGGCTGCCTCGTTGCTCTCCACCCTCTCTCTCTCTCTTTTAAGCTTTCCATTACTTTTGTTTGAAGCATGTATTTAATGTTGTAAGCTATGAACTACAAGTGCATGATTAATGAAGTTATTTTCCATTCAATTATCACTTTAATTTCCGTTCAAGTTGCATGATCAAACAAGGAACATTCTAACCCTAATCTCTCTCTCTATCTCTCTCGCTTTCAAAGCCACATCCTTCGCAAGCAAAACTCCACACTTTCCGTGACAACAAGTGATAAGCAAAAATCTGATTTTCACGCCTCCCTGAGACCGACACTCGGACTCACCTCTGTTTACTTATTTTAAAACCAACGTTGCAAGTGCGACTATAACGACACTCCTTAACACACACGCACAACAGCACGTCAGTTTTTGGTGCCGTTGCCGGGGAGGCAACGGATTTGTTTTATCACCTCCATTTCACATTCATCCTCACATCGTCTAATGCCCTATTTTCCTTTTTACTTGATGGTTGTAGGAATTCGACGCGTGGACGGCGAAGTGACGCATCCCACGATGGTAGCAAGGGAGTAGGCGCTACGAGGATCGATAGTGAGTAATCTTTCTCTCATGATTGTTTTCTTGCGTGAAAAAACTAAAAAACAAATTGCAAAAATTGAAAAAAATTGGCGTGGTGTATAATTGCTTGACCCACATCCTTAACACATCATCCCACAAAAAAATGTATACTCTAACATTCTGAATAAATTCTTGGAGTGCTCTTTTCTTTTTCTTGAGTGGTGTTTGCGAAGCCACCGTGAGTTGACCTGGGTCGCACCACTCAACCCTAAAATCGGCTCATCTAATAGAAGCTGCATGATCATTCGGATGAGTACATTAGGGTTTTAGAGCCTCTACAGAATAAAAAGGAAATCTACTTTCACCAAGTTGTGTGCAGAACTTGACGTGCCCACTGAAACTTGTTTGAAAACATTAAGACACGTCAACCCTAAAAAGTACTAAAGTAAGGATGAAACACTAAAAGATACCACATCTTAACAAATCCTTGCTTGAAAACCATGTTTTGCTAGAAGCACACACCTTGAAAGTGGAAAATTAAGAGGCACCACCCCAATCAACGCCTCATCACATAACCCTAAGCACAAGCACTATCCTAGCCCTTTAAAACTGAGTAGACGTGCCCTAAGCAGGACTGAGTTAAGTCTCAAAAGGTGAGGTTTTGTTTGCTAGGCACTTGGCTTTCATTCCCTTGGTAGAATCTGGTGACTAGGCTGCGGGGCAGTGTCAAACGACCGCGGTTGTGGGGTCTACGGAACTGGAGGTGCAAGCTAAAGGAAGAACCTTCCCTGCAATCCCCTGGTAATCAACCTGGCCAGATTAGCCTTGGGAAGGGGAGTTCAGTGCTTACGGACTTAATCACCCTTTGTGAGATTTCTAGGTCGCTTAAGGAATACACCATAAGGACTAGGCTTGTGTGCTTGATTGAAACACATTTCTCACATCTGTCGCCCTCCGCATCCCCTCCTGTTCTTCTCTAGTGTATGCACGGGAGACGCTCACTGCATCCCAAGTTATGTGTTTTGGGGCAGGAATCTAGGCGATGTAATTATGTTGGAAACATGGCTGAACCTAGAGTAGATGAGGCTGAAGATCAACCCCCACCAGACACTATGGCCATCATCCAAGCCCAAATTAATGCTAACCACCAGCTTCAGCAACAACAAATCCACACCATCATGCAAGCCATACAACAGTTACAGAACCCACAAGAACAACCACCACCACCTTTCCAAGACATACCAGGGCAACCACCACTTGATTTACTGCCATTTCAGGATCAGCCGAGGCCCCTCCGCGATTTCTATAATCCCTCTGCTATTAGAGTCGAGCCGCACCTTAGGATCCCCGAGGGGGGAGATGATTTTGAGCTGAAATCGAATGCCTTAAGTCTGATCCAAAGCCACTTTCATGGAAGCTCAAATGAGGACCCCTTTCAGCACCTAGAGGATCTCGACCGCATAGCACGAACTATGAAACCTAGGAACATTAGCCTTGACATTGTTCTAATCAAGATGTTTCCCTTCTCATTAAGAGACAAGGCTTCTCATTGGCTTAGAACCCTAGGTAGACCCATCACCACCTGGGAAGAACTGAGGCATGCATTTTTAAAGAAATTCTTCCCCATAGGAAAGACCAATGCCCTCAGAAGAGCTATCACTACCTTTACACTCCAGGGTGGGGAACAATTTCATGAGGCGTGGGGAAGATTTAATGAACTTTTGAGGAAATGCCCACACCACGAAGTACCAAGGTGGCAATTGGCCCAGATCTTCTACCACGGTCTGGACAGCAACCTACGGAACTTCGTCGATGCCTCATGCGGGGGAAGCTTCTTGAACAAAGACGAGGAGAGCGCGTTTGAGCTCTTTGAGTCTATGAGCGAGAATTCGCTCAACAATGCCTCCATGAACCAGTTTAACAAGTCTAGTCAACCCCATGGAGGGATTTATGAGGTGTAAGCAAATTCTGGAATGGTTGACATGGACATCATTGCGAAGAAATTAGATCGAGTGGAATTGGTGGACAAAAAGATTGATGAGCTACTGAACCAGACCAGGAACCCCTTGCAGACTTTCTCCCTAGCAAAGGGAACACATAATGTTGACTTGGTCCAGCCCTTCACCCAATTGAACCTGGAACAACCCCTGACCACGTTTCAGGGAGAGACCTTTGCTCCCTCAACCCTTGATTACTCCCTTCCCTCTCCATCAACATCGGCTATCCTTGAAGATGTGCAAGCTGTCCAAGGTTATGCAAAACCAGACCCTTTCTCCAACACTTACAACACTGGCTGGTGTAACCACCCCAACTTTGGTTGGACAAACAAGAAACCACCGCAATTTCAAAACCAGCCCAGGCCAAACCAGCAGCCACACTTGCCCCCTATCAGCAAGGACCACCAGTTAGACTCCAATATAATCAAAATAGGGTGGCCCCTCCCCCACAAAACCAAATGGATACCTTAATAAAGATGATGGCTGACATGAACCAGAAACATTAGGAGGAAATGACCTTGGTAAAGGGATAGTTAAGCCAACTCTTGGACTGCAAACAACAAGGATCCCTACCTTCCTAACCACAACCGAACCTGCGAAACATAATTAATAGAGGCCCCAATTCACAAGGGTTCCAAAATAACCCCGAGCAGGCTCACATGGTTCAACCAGCCCGGCAAACACCTCCTGGGTTTGGTGCTTCTTCATCCTTGTTTTCTCAAGGATCAACCCATGGCCCCAATGCCTCTACGAATGCGGTGACCTTGAGAAGCGGCACCAAAACCCAGGATCCCAAATGGCCTACTCTCCTCGAGACTTCACCCGCTGAAATACCCGACTCAGAAAAGGCACCAACCAAGGGCCCAGAAATAGAACCAATCCATATTTAGACACCCTACCCTGAGGCCTTGGAAACAATCAAGAAAAAGAAGAATGTTGTGGAAACTGAGGAGCTATTGGAAATCTTTAAGCAAGTACAGATCAATATTTCGCTCCTTGAAGCCATCAAACACATCCCTGCTTACACCAAGTTTTTAAAGGATGCCTGTACACCCAAGCGTAAGCCGAGACCTCAAGCACCTAGGAAGGTTGTGCTCTCTGAACAAGCAAGTTCCGTAATATCAAGCAACCTTCCACTCAAGCGAACTGACCAAGGAGCACCCCTAATTTCCTGCAATATCGGGGACATGACGTTTGATAGAGCGCTTCTGGACCTAGGTGCTTCTATCAATCTGATTCCAACAACCCTGTACCACCAATTTGGTTTTGGGGAGCTGACTCCAACCCCTGTCACCATCCAGCTGGCTGATAGATCAGTGAAAACCCCGAAGGGGGTTGTCGAGGACGTGATTGTATGGGTCAGGGACTTCTATTTCCCGGTCGACTTTTTGGTGCTCGACATGGAAGTCCCTGAAAAATTACAGAATGCACCCATAATTTTAGGCAGACCTTTCTTAGCTACGGCTAAGGAAAACGTTGATTGCGACATGGGATGTATGGAAATTGCCTTCGGGGACAAGAAAATGCAATTGGATATCTTCCAGGAGACAAAGTCTTTTGATTGCGATTGCATTGAGGAACATGATCCCGTGGAAACTCTAATCAAGGAATGCCTCACCCTCAGTTCTGTATCAGACCACCAAACTTGTAGTGACTGTTCTGACCCATCACCATCATTACCTGTGGACCTCTGTAAGGCTGAGTACCATCACACGACACCATTTGACGAGATCGATGTTGATCAACTCCCGCCCTTTCCCTTCCCATCGACTGTGGTTCCACCCGCACCTGAACTTAAACCATTGCCCGAGAATCTCAAGTACGTCTTCTTGGGACCTGACCAGACCTTCCCAGTGATTATTAATTCTCATCTAACCAAGGATCAGGAACTCAGGTTGACGGCGACCCTTTCAGAACATCGGGCTGCCATTGGTTAGACCATTTCGGATTTAAGAGGAATTAGCCTTACCTATTGCACCCATAAAATTTACCTGGAAGACGGGGCCCGACCTTCTCGCCAGATGCAGAGACATTTAAACCCAAACATGCGGGAGGTCGTTAAAAAAGAAATTATCAAGTGGCTTGACGCCGACATCATCTACCCTATCTCCGATAGCCCTTGGGTGAGCCCCACTCAAGTGGTTCCCAAGAAAGCTAGGCTCACTGTTGTCACCAATGATCGTGGCGAATCCATCCCCACCCGCACCACCACCGCATGGCGGGTGTGCATTGATTATAGGAAGCTCAATGAAGCCACTAAGAAGGATCATTTCCCCTTGCCATTCATTGACCAAATCCTTGAAAGATTGGCAGGGCAGAAGTATTTTTGCTTCCTGGATGGATATTCAGGATATAACCAAGTCGCAATTGCTCCGGAAGATCAAGAAAAGACCACATTCACTTGCCCTTATGGCACGTTTGCATTCCGTCGAATGCCGTTCGGGTTATGCAACGCACCTGCGACCTTCCAGCGTTGCATGCTAGCCATTTTTTCAGAAATGGTGGGTGAATACTTAGAGGTCTTTATGGATGATTTCTCGGTGTTCGGGAATTCATTCGACCATTGTTTGAGCAACTTGGAGAAAATCCTGAAATGATGTATCGAGGTTAACCTGGTGTTAAGTTGGGAAAAGAGCCATTTTATGGTTCAAGAAGGAATTGTCCTCGGTCACATCGTATCGCATAAGGGCATCGAAGTAGATCGGGCTAAGGTTGATTTGATTTCCAAACTTCCTCCACCTAACTCGGTATGGCAGATTCGCTCCTTCCTAGGACATGTTGGCTTCTACCGAAGGTTCATTAAAGACTTTTCCAAGCTTTCCAAACCCTTAACCGACCTTCTAGCCAACGACACCATATTCCACATGTCTCCTGATTGCATCCAGGCTTATCACACCCTTCGGGACTTAGTCTCCACTGCACCTGTACTTCAACCCCCAGACTGGTCCCAGGACTTTGAGATTATGTGTGATGCATCAGATTTTGCCATAGGCATTGTCCTGGGACAAAGGCAAGACAAGAAGCCCGTCATGATCTACTACGTGAGCAAAACATTGGAAGAGGCCCAACGTAATTATACTGTCACAGAGAAAGAGTTGCTCGCTGTAGTCTTTGGACTTGAAAAGTTCCGATCAAACTTGCTGGGATCCCACGTGACTATTTACACTGACCATTCAGCCATCCGGCACCTGTTAGCCAAGAAGGACGCAAAGCCCAGGCTCATCAGATGGATCCTGCTTTTGCAGGAATTTGACCTGGAAATCCGAGACAAGGCCGAATCAAAGAATGTGGTGGCTGACCACTTGTCTAGACTTCATCCAGACCACATTGGACCCTCCCTACCTCTATCTGATGCCTTCCCTGATGAACACATCCTAGTCATGCAAGACAAGAAAATGCCATGGTATGCTGACTACGTCAATTACCTGGTTGTAGGACAAACCCCGCACAGTTGGTCCAGACAGCAACAGGACAGGTTCTTGGCTGAGGCCAAGCACTATTTCTGGGATGATCCCATGCTATTTCACCTCTGTGCTGATCAGATCATCAGGAGGTGTATCCCCGAAGATGAAGTTCAGAGTGTGCTTTCCTTTTGTCATGACCAAGCGTGTGGCGGCCACTTCTCTGGAAAGAAAACAGCTACAAAAGTTTTGCAGTCTGGATTTCACTGGCCGTCCCTATTTAAGGATGCACACATCTTTGCCAAGACTTGCTCACGCTGCCAAACACTGGGGACCATGACCAAGAAAGATATGATGCCCCTTCAGCCCATTTTGATTGTTGAAATCTTCAACGTTTGGGGTATCGATTTTATGGGCCCCTTTCCACCATCAAATGGCTTCGAGTACATCCTAGTCTCGGTTGATTATGTTTCCAAATGGATTGAAGCCGTCGCCACCTGCCGATGCTATCACAGGACTGTCATGGACTTTGTTAAGAAGAACATCTTTTCCCGGTTTGGAATACCCAAGGCCATGATCAGTGATGGTGGAAGCCATTTTATCCATTCCCAATTCTGTGCCCTACTTAGAAAATACGGGGTGAACCACCGCATTGCTACCTCATATCATCCACAAACAAATGAGCAGACTGAGGTCTCAAATAGATAAATCAAGAACATTTTACAGAAGACTGTGAGACCTGACAAGAAAGACTAGTCCACACAACTTGATGATGCCTTGTGGGTGTATAGGACCGCTTTCAAGAACCCGATAGGCATGTGGCCTTATCGCCTGGTCTTTGGCAAAGCCTACCATCTTCTTGTCGAATTGGAACACTGGGCTTACTGGGCTGTCAAGCAATGTAACATGGATCCCCAGTTAGCCGGTGCGCAGAGGACACTCCAATTATCTGAGCTCGAAGAAATTCGTCGGGATGCCTTTGACAATAGTCGACTGTATAAGGAGAAAATGAAAGCCGTCCACGACCGACTCATTCATAGAAAAACCTTTGAGCCTAACCAGCAAGTTTGGCTATTTGACGCACTCCTAAAACTCTTCCCGGGGAAACTCAGGTCCAAATGGACTGGGCCATTTCAGGTGGTTAAGCCCTACTCTAATGGGGCAGTTGAAATCGCTGATCTTAACACTGGGCACACTTTTACAGTTAATGGTCAAAGATTGAAGCATTTCCTGGCCCAGGTTCCCCCAAAGGAAAGTGCCACCCTCGTTGAGGGCTGACATGGAGCACCGCCCAGCTGGAGGCGTTAAACTCAGCACTTCCTGGGAGGCAACCCAGAGGATTCAGACTGATCCGGTAGTTTATGTCACTCAGGTACTATCTTTTTGAACCCTTATGCATCCATGTACTTGCCAATGAGGACATTGTCCAACTTCAGCATGGGGGGGTGGTAAATTGCATAATCCTGAGCTCATTTAATCAGTCTGAATGAATAAAAAAAATAATTAAATTTAGGAAGAAAACTTAGGCATTCGAAACTTGTCAATAGTGGAAAATAATACAAACAAAACTTAAACACTTAGACTTTTCAGGCCTTTAGGCTTAATCAGCCTTGGTGTCCGTTAAAATATGGACTTAGCTTCAAATCCTTGCAACCTTAAGCTATTCTAATCCACCTACTAAATAAGGTGATAAGTATACGACTTATCAACTCACCCTCTAACTCAGAAAAACTTTGAGTCTAAGCATCTGCACACATTTTTGCATAGACTCACTTCTCGGAGATTTTGACAGAAGTTGGGTAGCTAATGAACTCTCTAGGGTGGTATGGCGGGCAAGTTGTCGTAGGTAACAGCCCATTAGCAGGTTGTCCAGAACCAAGCCACAGGCCATTTCTTCTTCACTGCCTCTAGGTACGTTTGAGATCAGGGAAGCCACCTACGAAAAAAAAAAAGAAGAAAAGAAAATAAACCACACTTCACCGCACAAGTATGGCTGGCAAGTGTTCGTGGGTAACAACCCATTGGTCGGTTGTCCAGAGCCCAGCTCAATAATTGCACAAAAAGATCAAAACACTTAAGGAAGAAGTGGGGAAGTAGTACAAGCCGGGGAGATATACACTGGAAAAATCCTTGTGTTGACCCTAATTAAAACAAACGTAGGGAGAAAGCTACCAATCGAACAAATACACCTTCAGGCAAATTTATTTCCTTTTTCGGTCACCTAGAGGCGTAGAAACCTGAAGTCTGTCTCAATTACCGTTAAGTGTGTCTATCACAACATTCACACCAAGATGCTTAGCACTTATGGTTTTGACCGAGTTTTGGGTGGGTTGGGTAGCCGTAAAAAGTTACCAACCCACACTGAATTCCAAAAAAATTCTAAAATATATATATATACATATACATATGTATAGTTATATACATTAAAGCAAGGATTCGGGAGATTCGTATTTTGGCAGACACCTGGGTGCTGCTTAGTCTTTGTAGACTAAGATCTTCATATATTTCCTCCTATTGACAAGTGACGAAGTGTCTAAGTAATTCCTTCTTAAATTCTGAAAGGAAATAAAGGCCAGAATGAAACTTGCTAGGGACTAGCAAGGAGTAAGCATGGGGGTATGATAACACTGCACAAGGGGGTGATAATTATGTTGAATACGATCCATCTTAAGAATAAAAGGCACAACATAAGTAGAATGGGAGCATTGCATGCATCATGTACCAAGATTGCTTATAAAACTATATTAATGGCCATTTGTGTAAGCATTTGTCAAAGCAAGCCTTAGATGAGCAATCGAACCACACGGATGGATTCAGAACGACGAACGGAGTCCAACGGACTCAAGATCGACCAAATCCGACATCCGGAGCTCCTACAATGGGCCCAAGAAGTTCTGACTGTTGATTTGGAGATCAACGGCCCACATTACGCCACGTCACCCTCGCTCCACCGCACGCCGCCTCTTCATCCAGCCGAGATCAGATCTCGACCGTCGATCTTCGATAGAACGACCGAGACTCGCGTGCCCGCCCGCAGTCACCGGGACAAAGTGCGGGCGTGGCGCAATGGTTAGCGCACACGCCCGCACGCACGCGATGCGGGTTCAAGCCGCGCGGAGCCTGAAATTGAAGACGGAGGTTCCGCGTGGAGAAATTGGGCCGCCCGATCAGTAGCGGGCGGTCGAGATTTCGCCATGCAGCGCGGCCACAGCTCACGGGCCCCCACGCACGCGCACACGCCGGGCGATGCTCGCGCACATGTGCGCCCGAGGCGCGATCCAAGAGCAGCCAAGAAGAGATCTCAGCCGTCCGATCTTCGATCGGACGGCTCTCACGCAACGGCCGCGGATCGCACGAAAAGAGGAAACAAAGTGGGCGGCTGACCGACGGTTGGAGGGCTTCACCGATGCTTTTGGGAGTGGTTTTAGCGGGTCTCTGGACATCGCTAAAGGCCCTTCTTCTTTTAGGAAGCCCTTAACCCTATTTAAACCCCCTCCAACCACTTATTCATGGATTCATTCCCCTTGCAACTACTCCACCCCTCTCTTAGCTAGCTTTAGGCCCTCTTGTAATCGCTGGAGACGACGAACCGCCGACGGAGCCTCCTCCACCGCCATGGCTGCCTTGTTGCTCTCCACCCTCTCTCTCTCTCTCTCTCTCTTAAGCTCTCCATTACTTTTGTTTGAAGGATGTATTTAATGTTGTAAGCTATGAACTACAAGTGCATGATTAATGAAGTTATTTTCCATTCAATTGTCACTTTAATTTCCGTTCAAGTTGCATGATCAAACAAGGAACATTCTAACCCTAATCTCTCTCTCTCTATCTCTCTCGCTTTTCAAAGCCACATCCTTCGCAAGCAAAACTCTGCACTTTCCGTGACAACAAGTGATAAGCAAAAATCCGATTTTCACGCCTCCCTGAGACCGACACTCGGACTCACCTCTGATTAGCCCATAGTTGTGGGCTATTTAAGTATTTAAGTGCCTACACATTAGGTTAATTCTAACATTTATTTAGTATAAATTAGGATGTAAATAGATTAATTCATAGTTTTAATCTAATTACATAATCCATACATTGCATTCATATCTTAAGTGCATTTAGAATTAGCTTAGAATAGCATTCATCTAATTAGATAACCAATTAGGTATATTGTTTTTATTAACATAGAAGTTGAGGGTCTATACATAAATAACCATAATATTTTAATAATATTTGCTTTATTCGTCTTCTTTCAGAACGGCTGGCTGCCGCTCCAACGCCCGCGTGATGCAGTGAAAGCCATTCAAGGGGGAGCGGATACGGTGGATCTGGTCGGCAGCTGATTTCAAAATTGTTCAAGACACTATAAAAGGAGCACGGAAGCTGCCGGCTGCAGCAGGCCTCCGCCACCGACCCACCACTGTGCAGAGAGATCCTCTCTCTTCCACTCCACACTGCTGGCCTCTACCGTGGCGGCGAGTCTCCACCACCGTGGGCGTGTGGTGTGACAGGCCACACCGCCATCCGGAGCTCGCCCGCATTACCGTGAGCACATTAGCGTGCATCTCCCTCGCCGTCGTCACCAACCACCACCGCCGAGCCACTGTGCAATCACCCTTTCAGTCACTTAAGACGTCCGGGAAATTTCCCGGACGTCTGAAGTCCACCCCCACTCCAGCAGCAATCTCCGTCCTCTCACTTCACTTCCACCACCCACGCCGCAGCAGCCCGCTCATCTCTAACCGCATGCAAGGCGTGCACAACCTCCAGCCCTCACGCCCGCTCACGCCACCTTCCCTGCGCCTGCAGCCTTCGCCATCTCCACGCGCAACCACCGGCGCACCCATCTGAAGTCCACCCGCAGCACCTTCCCGCACCGACTGCACTGCGCGCCCCACCATCTGCAACAACACCTACAGAACCACCCCCCTACGCCCTCTCGCCAGCAGTCCCGCGCACGCCTCACTACACACGCCCTCTTCCCCGCGCCTGCAGACCACCGCAGCCACGCCTCCGCGCGCCAGAGCCCTCAGCAGACCCTCTGCGCGCCCACGCACAGCCATCTGCAAACCGCCAGCAACCGACCTCTGCAGCTTCCACCGCACACGCCAGCGCCCGCCTGCAGACCACCGCAGCCACGCCTCCGCGCGCCAGCTCCCTCCGCAGACCCTCCGCGCGCCCACGCACAACCGCCTGCAGCACCTCCGCCGGAGCTCGTCCGGCCACCTCCGGCCGCCGCGCGACTCGCCGTCACCACCGATTCGAAGCCCTTGATCCAAGGGACCTCCGCCGAGCTTCCCGCGCCCAGCCATCGGCTCCTCGTCGCGCAAGACAACGGGGAACAATTCCCCTGTTTTGCTACAGTAAAACGTTGATTAAAATTTACATTTTCTGCCATTGCCAGATTTTATTCATATTCTATTCACTCTGCATTGCGGAAAATATCCTGTAGTTTCTCATAATTGCCATTTCAGCATTATTTCTTGCTTAAACCTTAATCTAAAGGCAATCTTGGCTTGGTTCTTGTCCAAATTGACTCCGAACAACCTCCGTTTACTTATTTTAAAACCGACGTTGCAAGTGCGACTATAACGACACTCCTTAACACACATGCACAATAGCACGTCAAACCCAAACCCACCCAACCCTAAGCCAAACCATTTAGTTCAGGTAAACTAGGTCTAAGATAAGGTGTTTGCTAACTTAAGGAATACCATTCAATCTTTAGAAGCTCAGCTGACACCTTGCACTGAAGAATTGGAACCTCTGATTCAAATGTTGACGATCTTAACAAGTATTTGTTGGATTGGCTCCAAGATGCTGAGGATAATGACCTGGGTGAGTTTTTACTTAGGAAATTGTCAAGGTTGAGGATGAGATTTGTGATTGCTCTAGTCCAATCGTGGGATGATTCCCAAGATGAACCCCCTTCAGGAGAGCCAATGTCAAAACCTACTCAAGAACCTATAGGGGGGACACATTTTATAAGATCAGGGATGACCAGGGTGGTCTAAAGCAACCAATTGAGGATGAATTGATTTCTTCACTTGAGATCCCTGAGCCAGGGTACAAGGAAAAATGTCTCTATGGACCAAGGAACAACATATGATCTTAAAACATATATTAATGCGGATCCAGAATTCTTTGATTCGGAAGGTGAAGAATCTATATCTGAAGTCTCACCCGAGTTTGAGAAAGATAATTTTAGTAAGACATATGGGCTTGAGGAGTATGATGAATCATTTGACAGCCCGGTAATTGAGGATTTTGATCTAACTAGGGCTAGCATGGAGGATTCCGATTCTGATTTCATAAAGGATACAATTCATAGCCCCATTCCTCAATCACACCCTTTTGAGCATAATGATGATTATCTTCTTGAGATTACTAAACCCAAGTCAATTCTGATTGAGCCACAAATTTTGGACTTGGTTATTTTAGATGGGGTTGATAACACTTTCGAGGTCCCAAAAACTTTGATTGTGGAGGATAGGAATGTGGAAATGAAGATCTGGGAAGTTAGTTCCAGGGGAAGCAAAAGTTTGAGTCTAAGGGTTCCTATTTGCCTGAAACCACCAACCTTTTACCATGACCCTTATGACATTTTCAACTCTGAGGATGTCCAACCCAAGCGCAAATTAACTGATTATCTTTTTCATACAAATTTTCCTATTATCTGACTTTTTGGACTTGGGTTACATCCTCACAAACTGCATGCTTGGCCCTACTTGCATAATGATCTCTGATTTTGGGTAATTTTCATCTAGAACCTTAGATACACTCAACCCTGGGGCATGGGTTTGCACTACAATCTGATCCACAACTATGGGCATATCCTTGCGGGTCCTGGGATCAATCCTTTTCTTTTGATCCTGACCTGCATTTGTGAATTCTTTATTTCTTCTTTGTTTGTGTAGTGTGCCTAGCTGAAAGCAATAACCTCAGCATGTATACAGTTTGTTTTCAATCTGGAGCTGACCTATTAATCATGAAATTCAGGTGCTTTCTTCTCTACTTAGCTCTTTTTCATGCCTTTTTAATATAATTAGGACATTGCATTAGATAGGCATGGGGGGGTGCATATCCTTATTTGAATTATTTTGTTAGCTCAGTAGATTCTTTTTATTTTCTCTTTATCTATGAAAAAAATTGAATTAAGAAAAGAGAACTTGGGCATTAGAAATTTGTCAACTTTAGGAAATGATACAATAGGACCTGAACACTTAGATTCTTTAAGTCTTCGGGCTTAATTAGCTCAGGTGTCCACTAAAATGTGGACTTGTTTCTTGAGTCCTCACCATCTTTAATTTATTTCTAATTGGTTAATAAGTTGGGGTCATAAGTACATGACTTATCAACCTACCCTCTAATTTAAGGGGACTTTAAGTTTAAAGCATTTGCATACTATTTGCATTGACTTGCTTTTCAGTGATTTTAATGGAAATTGGGAAAATAATGAACCTTCTAGGGTGGTATGGCTGGCAAGTTATCGTGAGTTTGACGCTGCATTGGTTGATTGTCCAAAGCTCAGCCACACTACCATTCTGTTTCTGCTGCCTTTAGGTAAATCTTAGATTAGAAAAGCCACCTACGCAAAAAAAAAAAAAATAGAAAAATACCCAAAAAGAAAAAAAAAGAGAAATATAAAAGAAGAAAAAAAAATGAGTCGCACTTCACCGCACGAGTATGGCTGGCAAGTTGCCATGAGTTTAATGCCCCATTTGTCGGTTGTTTAGAACTCAGCTCACAAAATGCACATTTAATTCCAAACACTTACGAAGAAGCGGAAAAGTAGAATAAGTCAGGGAGATATACACTGGATTCACCCTTGTGTTGACCCCATTAAAAATAAAAAGTAGGGAGAAAGCTACCAGTCAGACAGATACACCTTTAGGTAGAATTTCTTTTTAAGGTCACCTAGGGGTGCAGAAACCTGAAGTCCATTTTAATTGCCGATCAATGAGTCTATCACAGTCATAAAAAAATGTTTAGAACTTAGAGTTCTTTTTAAGTCTTGGGTGGGTTGGGTAGCCATAGCAAGCTGCCCCAAAACTCTAAACTAAAATATTTAAAAGAAATTAGAAAAGAAGAAAGAGAAAGAAAAAAATGTAATTGCTTTTGAATAAGGCGAGGGCTTGGGTGGTCTGTATTTTGGCAAACACCCGGGCATTGTTGAGTTTGTAGTTCAAGTCTTTAGTAGAAATTTCTTAGTGTTGAGAAATAACTATTGCCCAAGTAATTTGATCCTAATTCTATTTATAAATAGCATATAATTTTTCTAGGCACTAGCAAAAGATAGGCATGGGGGTGTGATGTGCACACATTTAATTGGCCTCAAATGTCTATTTATGTATGTTCCTTGTATCATAGAAGTATCATGCATTATAAATATTGCACAACATGCATCATCATGCATTTAGCTTAATTTGTACAAATAGTATAGTAATTCATCTCTTTTTTGTGATCAGGGGATATGGCAATATTTATCTGGGACTCGGGTTGAAGATCTAATAGTACAGATCTGATCAGGGCGACGATCGGAGTACACTTCTGAGATCATCCCAATTGGACCTTCGTAGTATCAGATGTAGTCCAAGGAAAATTAAAGGTCAAGGGGCAAGGTGGTGTAAATTTATACCTCAGATGACAAATCCAACCGCACGGATGTGTTCAAATCGATGATCACAGCCCAATTGACCAAATCCGACACTTGTGGCACCATTTACAAGCATTAGAAGATGGATGGCCAGCTGGCCAACTAGCCTCAAGAGCACCACAACCCTTCTTCATCAACGTCAGATTTCTTAGTGGCACAAGAAGGGGCGTTGAATTGTGCAACAAATTTAATACAAACAATTGCAGCAATAACACCAGAATTTAAAGAGGAAACCCTTGCAGGAAAAACCTCTACCTAGATCTCTCAATCTAGGATTTTGCCCCTACTCAAGTAGGAATTACTAACAACAAGTAATATTACAAAACCCCTCTTCCTGGACAAACCCCAAGAAGAGTTTTGCCCCTTTGCTAAGAGGAAACGGGAAACCCACAAACCGGGTACCCAAATAAACTAACAAAAGCAATATAATATATAAGCCTTGAACGAAATAAATAAGAATACTCCCTTCTTCAAACCTATGAGTAGTAGGAAGAAGAGTTGGTCTCAAGAATAGTAGCTCAAAAGTATCACTCAACAAGGCACACAAGAGAGCATAAATGAGATCAAGAGCTTTCAAATGAATGGGATGTGAATTTCTTTGTTGTATTTTTCATAAGGCTACCTATGGGGGATATATATGGATGTAGGAGGTCATTTATGAGCTTAGGTAGTCGTTGGAATTTGAATTGAATTGGAATAAATTGAGCAAGAACAGTTATAAAGCATTAACTCAAAATTTGACTATATCAGACATTTGAAAAATAATGACAAATGTTTGAAAATATTATTCCAGGCATCTGAAAATAAATCAAGACATCTAACAAAACTTTAGGAAATCAAAGTGATTACTGGATCAAATACAGGGACGTCTGATAAAAAAATTAGACATCTAAAGATAAAAGTTCAAATGTCTGAATAAAAAATTGGACGTCTGAAAAAGCATCAGGGAAAGAGTACTCATTACTAGAATGAAATTAGATCCAAATAGGGATCTAGAAAAATATGGTCAGATATCTTAAAAATAACTAGTAGACGTAAGAAAAAACTTAAGGACATCTGATGGCCTTCAACGTTCAAAAAATCAAAGTTTAACATAAGTACTTAAATGCGATTAAAGTGAACGTTGGAGAGAAAATGAACATTGGAAGGATATAGACGTCTGAATGTCTCCTAAGGAAATGACCATTGCTCTAAAAAATTAAGAGACTATCAAAATCTCAAGGAGGCATTTGAAAACACTAAAACATACGTCTGATATAAATAGTAGACATCTAAAAAATTCAGATGACAGAGGTTGCAGGATATGGTAATGAGTATAGGTTCTGGACAAGATCCTGGACTTCTGGAAAATGCATTAGACGTCTTAAAAATCATATTTAGACATCTGAAACAAAAGAAAGACGTCTGAAAAACCAACAGAATTAAGACTTTAAGAAAAATGTGAGTAGACTTTATCATCAATGCTTTTACATTCTAAAAAATTAAAAATACACTAGGAAAAAGCTTTCTCCCTTCCTTCTCCTTAATCATAATCTTTAAGTCCTTCTTGCACTTTAAGTCCTACCTGCAACATGTTAATCTTTTCCAAGAAATAGTTCATTTGTCATTATAAAAAAATATAATTATAACAACAAGATTAATCTCCATCGTCGGATCATCATCCAATGGTGGAGAATGTCAGTGTGGAAATTCAAAAACTTGACCATCTGTGCTTGCAGCACGGTGGTCAAGCGCTTTATTAGAAGAGGCAAGTGTGAGTTCGAGACAGCCTGACCTCAAATCAAGAGCGTAAGCGATCACGATGAAATACGACCATTGGATACTAGGCTAGCGGTTGATGTAGTGGCGACGTGGCATGGTATCGAGCGTCGGATGCATACTGGCACGATCATGCGAATTCTCATGTGCGATCTGACATGTAGTAGATGAGGCATGATCTCAAGTGTGGAATCTCGGCCATCCGATGCTGATTGAACGGTGCAAGACGCACGGTGCTTGGTGAACATGTGTAAACAACTGAAGAGGAGAAGACGGTGATGTGGCAGCGTGTGGATGCTCGATCAATGGAGAGCAACTAAAATTGGAGGCGTGACTTCAGCGACGTGTGGCTACAGTGAAGCACATATCCGTCACTAAAGACCTATATTAAAAGTTTAAAGATGTAAAGTGCCTCTTTTGACCCCATATCCTCAACTATAAAAGGGACCACATACCCATTCATCAAAGCATCCCTTCCTTCTCTCAACCTCTGAAAGAGCTAAGAACAACATTCTCGAGCTCGCTCTAGTGCTCCCAAGCTACGGGAAGCTCCACTAGAGTTAAAAATCAAAATTTTCCACTTCTCGGTCCATTTCGCAGAGCTCTCTCTAGCCATCCTCTCACCCTTGTTCCAGAAGTGGATCCCATGACATCGATGCCCTGCCTCATCCTCGATTCTTCCAAATTCGCCCTCTGTCCTGCATCTTCGCTCTCCTTCTTCCAGGCATCATCCATCCGGCTCATTCTCCAAGCATTCGTCAAAGAGGATAATTTTTCATCCCCTATCTTTTTATCACTTTCTAGTATAAATTTTCAGCTTTCTAGTTGTACAAATTAGTTTTAATTGACATTATCATAATTATAAAGTTGTTTCTCTCTCTCTTGTTTATATTTCAAGTAGTTTAGCTACCATTGTGAATGTTTCCTCTATAAAAAAAATATAATTACGGATATAACCAATGTAGGCTCCCTGTGTTTGACCCAGGACTCACACAAGTTTCGGCTATAAATATTATTTGGTAGCGGATTTCTTGTGAACTTGCAACGACTCTAGTTTTCCAAACTCAAAACTTTTCGCAACGATTTTCTCGCTTATTAGAGTGCTAAGTCCATTTGAGGGTCTTCCCACTCACTCTAGAAGATCACAAGGACCCTCTCCTGAATTTGAATTTAACTAATTTGGTTAATTAGGTTGGATTTGATTTTTAAAGCTGATCGAAGAGTTTCTTGAGCAATTAAGTTTCAATCGAGTTTAATTAACCAACTGAGTTTATAATTGTTGAATTGGAGATAATGCAATGGGTGTGAGCTTTCTGATTTGGATCATCATGGCTTAATGAGCTTACGCCTAATTTCTTAGTTGGTCCTGTGTATTTCCCTGGGTAGTAAGGGCAGTGGATTTTTGTTACACTGTTTTGAAGCCCTCACGATGACCTAGTTAATTTCTAAGTGTCGGCCAATCATCCTGAACACCAATCAATGGTGTACAGAACCGTTAGATGATCAAATCATCAAGGTGATGGAATACTAATAGCCCACCTGGGTGACATTGCCTTTGGATGCAAAATGCTTTTAATTAATGCTTTGAGGCTTGAATGAGTTTTTCAAGATTCTAATGAAGGTTTGGAGTTGATTTGTAAGTGGATTTAATGTCTAGTTTAATCCAATTCTTTTATGTTATTTATGACAAAGAGAATGGATTGAACTAGGGTTTTTAGGGTTCTTTAAATGATGATTCAGTATTAATGGATTTTAGATCTTCCATTGAATGTTTATGATAGATTTCAATGGGATTTTAATGTTTAAGTCTGATCTAATTTATGTCAGAGCAGCAACACTAATGGCTCTGTTCAATGGTAGTAGCAGCTACTATTGAGAAATTCTAGTGAGATTTGAGTTGGGTTCGAGTGTTTAAATGAACTGACAATGTTTTGTATGGATAGAGCTGCATGTATGAGCTTTCATGTACCTTTGTAGCTCAATTTGATCTAACTATGGCTTGTAACTGATTTTAAATCTTCTGTTAGCAGCATGTAAAATGAGAAATCTATCCAAACTATAAATTTGATGAAATTCAATGTGAAATTATGTTTTGTTGCTCAAAAATGTTGAATGTGGTATGCTAGATGTTTTTGAAGGTTCATACTTCTTTTTTAGTCATCCAATCTGTATTTGATGGCTTAAGTTCATTGATTCACATCCCTTTTAAGCCATATTCTGTCCACTTTGTAAATACATAAAAAATAATAATTTAAATAAATAAAATAAAAGTCTCTTAATTAGGCTTAGGTATAGTAATAGGTATGTGTCAAGTTTGAGTGGATTTTGAACCCTTTAGCTGGTAGAACATACTAGTAGATGACTAGGGTATTGAATAAAGAACTCTATATAAAAAGCACCAAAAGGAGTCCTCTCTTCTCTCTTCTCACCTTTTCTCTCTCTTCTCCTACCTCTATAAAATATAAAATGACCATTAAAGCTTGAAAAAGCCACAAATTTTACAAAAATACCTTGTCTATAGTATTTGTACTTGTAAATATAATTTAAGACTAAGTTAAATATAAATAATAACCTATATACTTATAATGTACATAATAACTTATATATCTATTATATTTAATTAAATAAGTATTTATGTTGAATTATAATGTACATATACTAATTATATAATTATCTATTTATTTAATTAGATTATATGTACATATACCTATGTAAATATAAATAAATGTGTTTACATGTATAATCCTATTTATACCTGTATATACTTATTAAAGTAATTGTACTATAATGTAATATACTAGTACATTTATTTATTTAAGTATTTATTGTATATAATTAAGTTTTTAAGTTAATTAGCTAGGTTATTAAGTTAAAATAAATTAAATTGGTAAATTAACTTATTATTGAATTAAATTATGTTGTACACTTGTATAAAATAATTTTATGTATTTTCAATATATTTATAATGTATTTGTGCTGTATAATAGTATTTACAATCTAGTTAGGTATTAATTTATGTAAATTGTGTACATAAATGTATCTAAATTAAAATAAATTAAAAATGCGTAATAAATACTTTATAATGTATATTAACTAAATTATAATTCAATTGAGTCATTAATTTATCAATTTGAACTTTAATTAACAAATTAAGAATTAAATTAACATGTATAATTCAGTAAATTTAACTAAGTTTTAAATATAATTAAATGATTAGTTATTGTAAATACAATACATCAATAAGTAGCCCTATGTATAGGCTTTAAGATTATGTAATTTATTTTGAAAATGAACATCAAATGAGCACTCAAATCGAGGCTCAAAATTGTCTAAACTGTACGTAATTGAACTGAGATTTTACCTTCTAGAATGGGATATGTATAGTCCCACATCGGTGGGGTGAAAGCCAACCAGCCAAATAAATTGATTAGCGCAACTAACAAGGCACACTGAAATGAGAATAGAGCATATAGGTACACATGAGCATTCTTTGTGCGCCTGCATTCATGCTTGCAGGCTCGTACATGTGAATGGGTGTGCGTGTGGGTGTGCACATGTGTGGGCACATCTGAGAGTGTAGGTGGGACTATTGGGCCTGAAATAGATAAACTATACCCTAATTAACAAACTAAGGTCCACCTAGTAATGGTACCAATCCAGCCTTGAAGGGGGATGTTGATCCTGTGGACGGTGGGCCTGCGAACCAATCATTTTACTTTAAGTTAATGTAAATTAAGTGTTTATATGATTAAGTGTTAAGCGTGAGTTGTAGAAGTGTCGTGCTGTGTGTATATGTGTATTAATATTGAGTGTGTATGAGTAATGTATATATGTATGTGTGTGTTTATATATATATAGTATATATATGTGCATATAGGTGAATATACAATGTACATATACACATTATTTTGCCTTATTTTGTATATAGATTTTTGTAAGGTTTTTAGGGACACTTATATCGTCACTGTAGGTAGTATTATATGTTAGTATAGATGCTTATATATGTTAGTGTAACATATGTTAGTTTATATATATATATATTCTTTTTCTGCCTTAACCTAGGCATTACTTAGTGTTAGTGTAAATAAGTAACATAGAGTAGTTTAGAGTGAGTTTTAATGCTTTTCCACTTGTAAATATATTTAAGGCATTCTGATTAACATTAATTGATTCATTTTGTATAGAATTGACTTAGATTCATTAATTCCTTGATTTATTTATTCTTTTATAGATAAACTTAACATTTTTTGAATAAAAGAGAATTTTTGGAACATAGAAATAACTACCTTCCAGTGAACGTCCTAGAATAAATAGATAAAAATTATATTTAAATAAATTGCATGACATCCATTTGGATTGCATCTATACTACAACATAATGACTCTTAATTAACATGTAGTCTAGGAGGTCCATCATTTTTTGGCATTATTGCCGGGGAGGCAACTCTCTATACGCTAAAAATTTTCTTTTGTTCTTTCCTATGTACATAATTATATTTTCTTTGTATATGGTCATTCTTTCATATTCAAGTTCTTTCTTGTAGACATATTCTTTTATTCATTATATTCTTTTATTTGTTTGTTTATAACTTTCTTACTAATCATTTGTTGTTTTTGCAACACTTGAGGAGGTGTAAGAGGAGTAGTGCATTTTCCTGGAGTTCTTCTTCCTGGTGTATTCACTCCGACTTAGACTCGACTTTCAGGCAAAGTTGTTCCTGAAGGAGCTGCATTTTTCCCGCTTTTATAGTCTAGTATAGATAGTAGTTTTAGGCTTAGGTTATATACTTAGGTTATTTGTTAGGCATAAGTCATGAGAGCCTGTTCTCACACATATTTTGTAATAACTTGGCTTATGATTTCTCTTTCTCTCTCTCCCTCTCATTGACTCAATTTTCTGAATCGTTTTATTTTTTGATTTGATTTTGTTTGTTGCATTTTCAAAAATCCAAAAAAATTAAAACATCGAAAATACCAAAAAGATCTCATTCCTTATCTAGCGGTAGCATGTCCTTGGGCATTCCATCTTAGGTTTGCATCTTTGTTGCTAGATTTACATTTTTTTTGTCAAATCTGCATCACTTGTAGAGTGCTGGAGACAGGCATGCAGTCCCTATACTTCCTTAGCTCTTGCCATCCATTGCATTTGACATTAAACTAATAAGACCATCTCTTGTTAGAAAAAGACTAAAAAGCAAGATCTTCTTCCTACAATTCATATCTTAAGAAGAAGAATCTAAATAAAAAGAAGACTTAATAATCTATTTGATACCTTGTGTGTGTTTTTCACTGCTACATTTTCTCGATTGATTATCGTGTACACAACGATCACATTAAGGTACACACAAAGATTTCTATCTCATCTATCTATGCACCCATAGGGATCTGGATTCGCATGTCGGCCTTTTCTAGATTCTTGGTGGATTTTAGAGGTCTGCACCCCGGTAGGTTATCTTAGGATGTGTATAATTGTACTGAGACAGTTATTTGTGTACTATCTATTTTCACGTAGCAAATCTTAGGAAAAGAAATTTGTGTTTTCATCTCGCTTGATTGCTATTTGGTCATGTGATTGTGATTATGATATATCAGGATTTCTAGTTCACAAAAAAAAAAAGTTGCCTTTAGCGACATTTAATATTTACCACTATAGGCATTATATTTGCTGTTATATGTAATTAGTGACACTTAAAATAATGGCCGCTTAATTGCTGCCTTCGTTGGCGTCACTAAAAGGTTAGCGGTAATTGTATAATCATTGCTAAATCAATGTATTAGTGGCACTTTAATTGTCGCAAATATTGTCGCTAATGACCTTCTTTAGTGGTAATTTATTTGTCACTATTTCTCCACTATTGATTTATATTAGTGGTAATTTAATTGATGCAATTAGTGTCGCTATATACTTCATTTAATGGCCTTCTTTTTGTCACTAAATTGCTATTATTGATTTCTTTAGTGACACTTTATTTTGCCATTTAATTGCCTTTATTAATATTATTTAGTAGCAATTATTTGTGTCTCGAAATCACCACTATTGATATACTTTAATGGTGCTTTCTTATGCCACTAAATCATCACTAAATATTTACTTTAATAGCAGTTTCTTTTGCAATTTAGTTGCCACTATTGATTTACTTTAATGATACCTTTACAATTTAATTTTATTCATTATTAAGAAATAATTTTTTTTAATAAGCATAAAACATAGGGGCTTGAGCACAAAAATCCCTTTTATTGACTTTCCAGATCATTAAAGTACATATTCCCCTCTTAAAGGTGATATAAGAGAAAAGAAAAATATAGAAAAAATAAAAATACAATGAGTTCGCGCATGGCATATTATATCTTTTGCAGATCTAATTCCCACTTTTCAATTGCTGAATATCTTTCATAAGCAGTTCATCCCTCTTGTTAGCCTCCTTCCCATTTCCCTTTTGTAGCCTACAATCTTCATTTGGTTGAATATGGCCATGTGATTTGGTATTTGCAATTTGCTTCTCTTGGTTGATATCCTTAAACTCCTCTTGAAATTCCTTTAAACTTGCAAAGTAGAAGAAAAACACCAAAAATAACAAAACTGTCACAAAAACACATGGATAATGAGAATGATGGTGATGAAAGGGCACAATAAGGACATACATATTGTAGTTATCTCAAATAAGTTTTTCTTCTAAATTTTGAATGACCAATTATCATAAACAAATCTTGATTTCATCAAGGAAATGAATTAGCATGAAAAGCTCATCCAGAATGTTTTGAAATAAAGAAAGAATATTAGAACAATTAATAAACTTAAACTGTGTTGCTCATTGTAATTACTTAGTTCTTCATCATTTAAATTAGCTCCTCAATTGCATGTTATCTATTAGAAAAGTCATTTACATTTATACATTAGGGTCATGGAAACATTCGGATATATCCACCACACTTATAACCATTGAGATCACATGAAATTGAAGTTATTGTCATCATAGCATTCATTTAAAGCTTTCTGATATCAGGCCACCTGATTTATGGAGCTTTGTTCTCATAGTTAAAAATCTTGTATATCATAGTTGTGTAAATGTGAATAAACAAGATCTACCTTGTAATACTCTTTGAATTGAATATTCAGATCTAATAGCCTTATCCTTCCAGGGAAAGACTCCTCAGAAGGTTTAGAGTTGAGATTATGCTGCATAAAAAGAATGTTTTACTAGGAGGCCTAGTGTACCTATATAGTTACTTGGCATAGGTGTGTTTGGAAAAAACAAGGGCCAAGGATTGAAAAGACTACCCACAATGGGATTCCCTCATAAAAGCCAATTGATTTTGTTTTCTGAAGTGCCATAACCACATTATATCAATCCCACAAGAGTTCAC
Source organism: Thalassia testudinum (assembly GCA_037157565.1). Classification (NCBI taxonomy): domain Eukaryota; kingdom Viridiplantae; phylum Streptophyta; class Magnoliopsida; order Alismatales; family Hydrocharitaceae; genus Thalassia; species Thalassia testudinum. The sequence continues at coordinate 105,345,852 of JAZHRO010000073.1, read as the reverse complement.
ACCCTAGCAAGCACCATGCACATCACACATTCTGAGCAATCTAGGGGACAATCTTCATATCAATGCATTAACCTATTCAACCATATGAATTAAGGTGAACTCCAGTTGATGATGCAATCTAATGTAGAAAATGGAAAGCCTCTACAGCATCAGCCAACACAACCTTGTTTTACTGGGCAAGGTTCCCTTTCACCCTGGCCAATCACGTCAAGATAATGCCAATTTTCCTATGCATCGCGATCACGTCCATGTTACTCCACCCTACGATGCCTTCTCCAGAAACCTTGTCAGGATATGTAAAGATAAAGCAAAGAGAACGATATGCAAAAAGAGTTATCTGGATATTGCATGCCTTCTCCAAAGTTTTATCAATGTTGAGGCTACAGCTACTCGGTATCCTGATATAGCATGTTATCTAGGTATGCATAAAAGAGTGATGGAGTTAATGTATGTTGGATCCTCCAATCTGAATTTTATTGGTTAAGCATACTACAAATGACCATTGTTACTCTAGAAAATAAGCAGATAAGCTCATCAGAGGACATGGGTCGAGTAACAAGCAAAGGGAATGTCGTCTGCAGTACAAGTTCTGAATATGCTTCTTTATAGCTTATGGATATTGTAATATGGTCTTTAGTAATCTGGAGATGTTGGAGATGTTTATATGTAATCTGCTACTGCTAATTACATATAACAGTTGTAGCTAATTACATAAAAACCATGATCAAACTACATGAAGAAGCTCATATTTTTTTGGAGAGAATTACCTATAAGCTCACCACACCATCAAAGAAGTTTCTTATGACTCTTACATTAGCTATGTCTGTGCTGCACAAAAAGCAAATTAATAAATAAGAAATATTTATTTTTTTCAAGCATATCTGATTTTTTTTTACACTTGGTTTTGGTATTTGCTATAAGTACAGATCCTTACATGTTGAGGAATAACCTAGCATCAGCAAAGCACTTAACTTTGGTGCTAGAAGGAAATAATTTCCAAAACTTATCACAACGTAGTATTGTTGATAGCCCACCTGCCAAACAACCGAAGAGAAGTACCTAAAGAAGAAACAGAGTCCATATAGATAAAGATAGTTGTTCAGGGTGATTTAGCCCTCTGGACATCAACTCTTCCAAAGTAGATGACCAAATGCGTTGACCTCGGAAATAAAGATTCCCAATCTGCATTAGAATGCCTACAACTTGTGAAGAAAATCATCAAGAATCATGTTTTGATAACTGATAACACCACGCAATGGGGTAGTAATTAGGTTGAATATGGCCCATATTTAGAATAAAAGGCACAACATAAAGTAGAATAGGAGCATTGCATGCATCACGTACCAAGATTGCTTATAAACTGCATTAATGGCCATTTGTGTAAAGCATGTGTCAAAGCAGGCCCCAGATGAGCAATCGGACCACACGGATGGATTCAGAACGACGAACGGAGTCCAACGGACTCAAGATCGGCCAAATCCGACATCCGGAGCTCCTACAATGGGCCCAAGAAATTCTGACCGTTGATCTGGAGATCAACGGCCCAGAAAGCGCCACGTCGCCCCGCCCCCACCGCTCGCACGCCCTCAAGCAAGCCAAGGACGAATCTCGGCCGTTGATCTTCGATCGAACGGCCGAGATCCGCGCGCTCGCCCGCGGTCGCCGCGACAAAGCGCGGGCGTGGCGCAACGGCTAGCGCGCACGCCCTCATCGCAGCGACGCGCATTTGAATCGCGCGGAGCAGAAATCAAGCGCGAGCGAAGGGCGCAGCAAAATTGGGCCGCCCGATCAGCAGCGGGCGGCCAGGATCGTGCCACGCGGCGCAATGATAGCTCCCAAGCGCCCACGCGCACGTGCACGCGCGCTCGAGGCGCGATCTCAGCGCGGGCGCAGGAGGATCTCAGCCGTCCGATCTTCGATCGGACGGCTCTCGTTCAACGTCCACGGATCTTGCATGGAGAGAGAGCGGGGCAGGCAGCTGACCGGCGGTAGGAGGGCTTCACTGACGTATCTGGAAGCGATTTTAGTGACGTTCTGGATGTCGCTAAAGCACATTCTTCTTTTAGGAAGCCCTTAACTCTATTTAAACCCCCTTCTACCACCATTTAAGGCATCCTCTCCCACTTGCAACTACTCCACTCCTCTCCTAGCTAGCTTTAGGCACTCTTGTAATCGCCGGAGACGACAAGCCGCCGACGGAGCCTCCTCCACCGCCGTGGCTGCCTCGTCGCTCTCCACTCTCTCTCTACCTCTCTCTCTCTCTCTTTTAAGATTTCATTTACTTTTGTTAAAGAATGTATTTAATGTTGTAAACCATGAACTATGAATGCATGTTTAATGAAATTATTTTCCGTTTAGTCGTCATTTTAATTTCTGTTTAAAGTGCATGATCAAAACCAAGAGCTTTCTAACCCTAAACTCTCTCTATCTCTCGCTTTTCAAAACTGTCTCTTTCGCAAGCAAAACTCCGCCTTTTTCGTGACAACAAGTGGTAAACAAAATCCGATTTCCACACCTCCCTGAGACCGACACTCGGACTCACCTCCATTTACTTCTTTTAAAACCGACGTATCAAGTGCAACTATAACAACACCTCTTAACACACACGCACGAGACCACGTCAGTTTTTGGCACCGTTGCCGGGGAGGCAACAGATTTGTTTTATCACCTCCATTCCACATTCATTCTCACATCGTCTAATGCCCTATTTTCCTTTTTACTTGACGGTTGCAGGAATTCGGCGCATGGACGGCGAAGCGACACATTCCACGACGGTAGCAAGGGAGTAGGCACCTCGAGGACCGATAGTGAGTACCCTCTCTCTCATTGTTTGCTTGCGTGAAAAAGCTAAAAAAAAAATCATAAAAATAGAAAAAAATTGGTGTGGTGAATGATTGCTTGACCCACATTCTTAACACATCACCCTACAAAAAAATGTACACTCTAATATGCGGAATAAATTCTTGGAGTGTTCTTTTCTTTTTCTCTTGAGTGGTGTTTGCGAAGCCACCGTGAGTTGACCTGGGCTGCACCACTCAACCCTAAAACTGACTCATCTAATAGAAGCTGCACGATTATCAAGATGAGTACACTAGGGTTTTAGAGCCTCTACAAAAGAAAAGGAAATCTACTTTCACCAAGTTGTGTGCAGAACTTGACGTGCCCACTGAAACTTGTTTGAAAATATTAAGACATGTCAACCCTAAAAATGTACTAAAGTAAGGATGAAACACTAAAAGACACCACATCTTAAGAAATCCTTACTTGAAAACCATGTTTTGCTATAAGCACACACTTTGAAAGTGGAAAATTAAGAGGCACCACCCCAATCAACGCCTCATCACATCACCCTAAGCACAAGCACTATCCTAACCCTCTAAAACTGAGTAGACGTGCCCTAGGCAGGACTGAGTTAAGTCTCAAAAGGTGAGGTTTTGTTTACTAGGCACTTGGCTTTCATTCCCTTGGTAGAATCTGGTGACTAGGCTGCGAGGCAGTGTCAAACGACCGCGGTTGTGGGGTCTATGGAACCGGAGGCGCAAGCCAAAGGAAGAACCTTCCCTGCAATCCCCTCGTAATCAACCTTGCCAGATTAGCCTTGGGAAGGGGAGTCCAGTGCTTACGGACTTAATCACCCTTTGTGAGATTTCTAGGTCTCCTAAGGAATACACCATAAGGATTAGGCTTGCGTGCTTGATTGAAACACATTTCTCGCATCTGTCACCCTCCGCATCCCTTGTTCTTCTCTAGTGTATGCACGGGAGGTGCTCACTGCATCCCAAATTGTGTGTTTTAGGGCAGGAATCTAGGCGACGTAATTCTGTTGAAAACATGGCTGAACCTAGGGTAGATGAGGCTGAAGATCAACCTCCACCAGATGCTATGGCCATCATCCAAGCTCAAATCAATGCTAACCATCGACTTCAGCAACAACAAATCCACACAATCATGCAAGCCATACAACGGTTACAGAACCCGCAAGAACAACCACCACCTTTCCACGACATACCAGGACAACCACCACTTGATTTACCGCCATTTCAGGACCAGCCAAGACCCCTCCGTGATTTCTATAACCCTTCTTCCATTAGAGTCGAGCCACACCTTAGGATCCACGAAGGGGGAGACGATTTTGAGCTAAAACCTAATGTATTAAGTCTAATCCAGAGCCACTTTCATGGAAGCTCAAATGAAGACCCCTTTCAGCACCTAGAAGATCTCAACCGCATAGCAAGAACAGTAAAACCTAGGAACATTAGCCTTGACATTGTTCTAATCAAGATGTTCCCTTTCTCATTAAGAGACAAGGCTTCTCATTGGCTTAGAACCCTAGGTAGACCCATCACCACCTGGGAAGAACTGAGGCATGCATTTTTAAAGAAATTCTTCCCCATAGGAAAGACCAATGCCCTCAGAAGAGCTATCACTACCTTCACACTCCAGGGTGGGGACCAATTTCATGAGGCGTGGGAAAGATTCAATGAACTTTTGAGGAAATGCCCACACCACGAAGTTCCAAGGTGGCAATTGGCCCAGATCTTCTACCACGGTCTGGACAGCAACCTACGGAACTTCGTCGATGCCTCATGCGGGGGAAACTTCCTAAACAAAGACGAGGAGAGCGTGTTTGAGCTCTTTGAGTCTATGAGCGAGAATTCGCTCAACAATGCCTCCATGAACCAGTTTAACATGTCCAGTCAACCCCATGGCGGGATTTATGAGGTGCAAGCAAATTCTGGAATGGTTGACATGGACATCATTGCCAAAATGTTGGATCGAGTGGAATTGGTGGACAAGAAGATTGATGAGCTTCTAAACCAGACCAGGAACCCCTTGCAGACTTTCTCCCTAGCAAAGGGAGCACATAATGTCGACCTGGTCCAACCCTTCACCCAATTAAACCTAGAACAACCCCTGACCACGTTCCAGGGAGGGACCTTTGCTCCCTCGACCCTTGATTACTCCATTCCTTCTTCATCAACATCGGCTATTCTAGAAGATGTGCAAGCCATCCAAGGATATGCAAAACCTGACCCTTTCTCCAATACTTACAAAACCGGCTGGCGTAATCACCCCAACTTTGGTTGGACAAACCAGAAAGCACCGCAATTCCAAAACCAGCCCAGGCCAAACCAACAGCCACACTTGCCCCCTATCAGTAAGGACCACCAGTTAGACCCCAATATAACCAAAATAGGGCGGCCCCTCCCCCACAAAACCAAATGGACACCCTAATAAAGATGATGGCTGACATGAACCAAAAACATCAGGAAGAAATGGCCTTGGTAAAGGGACAGTTAAGCCAACTCTTGGACTGTAAACAGCAAGGATCTCTACCTTCCCAACCGCAACCGAACCCACGAAACATAATTAACAGAGGCCCCAATTAGCAAGGGTTCCAAGGCAACCTCGGGCAGGCTCATATGGTCCAGCCGGCCCCACAAACACCTCCTGGGTTTGGCACTTCTTCATCCTCGTCTTCTCAAGGATCACCCCATGGCCCCAATGCCTCTGCGAATGCGGTGACCTTGAGAAGCGGCACCAAAACCCAGGATCCCAAATGGCCGACTCTCCCCGAGACTTTACCTGCTGAGATACCCAACTTAGAAGAAGCACCAACCAAGGACCCAGACATGGAACCAATTCAGACACCCTATCCTGAGGCCTTGGAAACAATCAAGAGAAAGAAGAATACTGTGGAAACTAAGGAGCTGTTGGAAATTTTTAAACAAGTACAGATTAATATTCCGCTCCTAGAAGCTATCAAACACATCCCTGCTTACGCCAAGTTCTTAAAGGATGCCTGTACACCCAAGCGTAAGCCGAGACCTCAAGCACCTAGGAAGGTTGTACTCTCTGAGCAAGCCAGTTCCGTGATATCAAGCAACCTTCCACTCAAACGAACTGACCCAGGAGCGCCCCTGATTTCCTGCAACATTGGGGACATGACATTTGATAGAGTGCTCCTGGACCTAGGTGCTTCTATCAACCTAATTCCCACAACCTTGTACCACCAATTTGGTTTTGGGGAGCTGGCACCAACCCCTGTCACCATCCAGCTGGAGGATAGATCAGTGAAAACCCCGAAGGGGGTTGTCGAGGACGTGATTGTATGGGTCAAGGACTTCTATTTCCCAGTCGACTTTTTGGTGCTCGACATGGAAGTCCCTGAAAAATTACAGAACGCACCCATAATCTTAGGCAGACCTTTCTTAGGTACGGCTAAAGCAAACATCGATTGCGACACGGGATGTATGGAAATTGCCTTCGGAGACAGGAAAATGCAATTGGATATCTTCCGGGCAACAAAGTCTTTTGATTGTGATTACATTGAGGAACATGATCCCGTGGAAACTTTAATCGATGAATGCCTTACCCTCAGTTCTGTCTCAGACCACCAAACCCGTAGTTCTGACCCGTCACCATCATTACCTGTGGACCTCTGTAAGGCTGAGTATCATCACATGACACCATTTGAAGAAATCGATGTTGATCAACTACCGCCCTTTCCATTCCCATCGACTGTGGTCCCACCCGCACCTGAACTTAAACCATTGCCCGAGAATCTCAAGTACGTCTTCTTGGGACCTGACCAGACCTTCCCAGTGATTATTAATTCCCATCTAACCAAGGATCAGGAACTAAGGTTGACTGCAACTCTTTCAGAACATCGGGCCGCCATTGGTTGGACCATCTCGGATCTAAGAGGAATTAGCCCCACCTATTGCACCCACAAGATTTACCTGGAAGACGGGGCCTAACCTTCCCGCCAGATGCAGAGATGGTTAAACCCTAACATGCGGGAGGTCGTTAAAAAAGAAATTATCAAGTGGCTCGACGCCGACATCATCTACCCTATCTCTGATAGCCCCTGGGTGAGCCCCACTCAAGTGGTTCCAAAGAAGGCTGGGCACACCGTTGTCACTAATGGTCATGGCGAATCCATCCCCACCCGCACCACCACAGCATGGCGGGTGTGTATTGATTATAGGAAGCTTAATGAAGCCACTAAGAAGGACCACTTCCCCTTGCCATTCATTGACCAAATCCTTGAAAGATTGGCAGGGAAGAAGTATTTTTGCTTCCTGGATGGATATTCAGGATATAACCAAGTTGCAATTGCTCCAGAAGATCAGGAAAAGACCACATTCACTTGCCCGTATGGCACGTTTGCATTCCTTCGAATGCCGTTTGGGTTATGCAACGCACCCGCGACCTTCCAGCGTTGCATGCTAGCCATTTTTTCAAAAATGGTTGGTGAATACTTGGAGGACTTTATGGATGATTTCTCTGTATTCGGGAATTCATTCGACCATTGTTTGAGCAACTTGGAGAAAATCCTGAAACGATGTATCGAGGTTAACTTGGTGTTAAGTTGGGAAAAGAGCCATTTTATGGTTCAAGAAGGAATTGTCCTCGGACACATCGTTTCACATAGGGGCATCGAGGTAGATCGAGCTAAGGTTGATTTAATTTCCAAACTTCCTCCACCTAGTTCGGTCCGATAGATTCACTCTTTCCTAGGACATGTTGGCTTCTACCGAAGGTTCATCAAAGACTTTTCCAAACTTTCCAAACCCTTGACCGACCTTCTAGCCAACGACGCCACTTTCCACATGTCTCCTGATTGCATCCAGGCTTATCATACCCTCCGGGACTTAGTCTCCACCGCACCTGTACTTCAACCCCCAGACTGGTCCCAGGATTTTGAGATTATGTGTGACACATCAGATTTTGCCATAGGCACTGTCCTGGGACAAAGGCAAGACAAGAAGCCCGTGGTGATCTACTACGCGAGTAAAACGTTGGACGAGGCCCAACGTAATTATACGGTCACAGAAAAAGAGTTGCTCGCTGTAGTCTTTAGACTGGAAAAATTCCGATCATACTTGTTGGGATCCCACGTGACTATCTACACCGACCATTCAGCCATCCGGCACCTGTTGGCCAAAAAGGACGCAAAACCCAGGCTCATCAGATGGATCCTGCTTTTGCAGGAATTTGACCTGGAAATCCGAGACAAGGCCGGATCGAAAAATGTGGTGGCTGACCACCTGTCAAGACTTCATCCAGACCACATTGGACCCTCCCTACCTCTATCTGATACCTTCCCTGATGAACACATCCTAGCCGTGCAAGACAAGAAAATGCCATGGTATGCTGACTATGTCAACTACCTGGTTATAGGACAAACCCCGCACAGCTGATCCAGACAGCAACGGGACAGGTTCTTGGCTGAGGCCAAGCACTATTTCTGGGATGATCCCATGCTGTTTCGCCTCTGTGCTGATCAGATCATCAGGAGGTGCCTCCCCGAAGACGAAGTTCAGAGTGTGCTTTCCTTTTGTCATGACCAAGCATGTGGCGGCCATTTCTCTGGCAAGAAAACAGCTGCAAAAGTTTTGCAGTCTGGATTTTATTGGCCATCCCTATTCAAGGATGCACACATCTTTGCCAAGACTTTCTCACGATGCCAAACACTAGGGACCATGACCAAAAAAGATATGATGCCCCTTCAGCCCATTTTGATTGTCGAAATTTTCGACGTTTGGGGTATCGATTTTATGGGCCCCTTTCCACCATCCAACGGCTTCGAGTACATCCTGGTCTCGGTAGACTATGTTTCCAAATGGATTGAAGCCGTCGCCACCTGACGATGCGATCACAAGACGGTCATGGACTTTGTAAAGAAGAACATCTTTTCCCGGTTTGGAATACCCAAGGCCATGATCAGTGATGGTGGAAGCCATTTTATCCATTCCCAGTTCCGTGCCCTACTTAGAAAATACGGGGTAAACCACCGCATTGCCACCCCATATCATCCACAAACAAATGGGCAGACTGAGGTCTCAGATAGAAAAATCAAGAACATTTTACAGAAGACTGTGAGACCTGACAGGAAAGACTGGTCCACACGACTTGATGATGCCCTGTGGGCATACAGGACCGCTTTAAGACCCCGATAGGCATGTCACCTTACCGCTTGGTCTTTGGCAAAGCTTGCCATCTCCCTATCGAATTGGAACACCGGGCTTATTGGGCTGTTAGGCAATGTAACATGGATCCCCAGTTAGCTGGTGCGCAAAGGACTCTTCAATTATCTGAGCTTGAAGAAATTCGTCGGGACGCCTTTGACAATAGTCGGCTATATAAGGAGAAAATGAAAGTCATCCACGATCGACTCATTCATAGGAAAACCTTTGAGCCAAACCAACAAGTCTGGCTATTTGATGCACGCCTGAAACTCTTCCCAGGGAAACTTAGGTCCAAATGGATAGGACCATTTCGGGTGGTCAAACCCTATTCCAATGGGGTAGTCGAAATCGCCGATCTTAATACCGGGCACACCTTTACAGTCAATGGTCAAAGATCGAAGCATTTCCTGGCCCATGTACCCCCCAAGGAAAGTGTCACCCTTGTCAAGGGCTGACACCAAGCACCGCCCAGCTGGAGGCATTAAACTTAGCGCTTCTTGGGAGGCAACCCAGCGGATTCAAACTGATCTGGTAGTCTACGTCACTCAGGTACTATCTTTTTGAACCCTTCTGCATCCATGCATCTGCCAATGAGGACATTGTCCAACTTAAGCATGGGGGGGATGGTAAATTGCATAATCCTAAGATTAATTAATCAGTCTGAATGAATAAATTAATTGATTAAAAAAAAAAATTGAATTTAGGAAGAAAAACTTAGGCATTAGAAACTTGTCAATAGTGGGAAATAATACAAAAAGAACTTAAACACTTAGACTTTTCAGGCCTTCAGGCTTAATCAGCCCTGGTGTCCGTTAAAATATGGATTTAGCGGCGAATCCTTGAAACTTTAAGCTATTCTAATCCACCTAATAAATAAGGTAATAAGTATACGACTTATCAACTCACCCTCTAACTCAGGAAAACTTTGAGTCTAAGCATCTACACACATTTTTGCACAGACTCACTTCTCGGAGATTTTGACAGAAATTGGGTAGCTAATGAACTCTCTAGGGTGGTATGGCTGGCAAGTTGTCGTGGGTAACAGCCCATTGGCAGGTTGTCCAGAACCCAGCCACAGGCCATTTCTTTTTTGCTGCCTCTAGGCACATTTGAGATTAGGGAAGCCACCTACGAAAAAAAAAAAAAAAAGAGAAGAAAAGAAAATAAACCACACTTCACCGCACAAGTATGGCTGGCAAGTGATCGTGGGTAACAGCCCATTGGTCGGTTGTCCAGAGCCCAGCTCAAAAATTGCACAAAAAAGACCAAAACACCTAAGGACGAAGTGGGGAAGTAGTACAAGCCGGGGAGATATACACTGGAAAATCCTTGTGTTGACCCCAAGTAAAATGAACATGGGGAGAAAGCTACCAATCGAACAAATACACCTTCAAGCAAAAATTTATTTTCTTTTCCGGTCACCTAGAGGCGTAGAAACTCGAAGTCTGTCTCAATTACCGTTAAGTGAGTTTATCACAACATTCACACCAAGATGCTTAGCACTTAGGGTTTTGACCGAGTTTTGGGTGGGTTGGGTAGCCGTAAAAGTTACTAACCCACACTGAATTCCGAAAATTCTAAAAAGGCATATATAGATATATACGTATACATATGTATAGTTATATATACAAACCAAGGATTCGGGTGATTCGTATTTTGGCAGACACCCGGGCGCTGCTTAGTCTTTGTAGATTAAGATCTTCATATATTTCCTCTTATTGATAAGTAACGAAGTGCCTAAGCAATTACTTCTTGAATTCTCCAAAGAAATAAAGGCTAGAATAAACCTTGCTAGGGACTATCAAGGAGTAAGCATGGGGGTATGATAACACCACGCAAGGGGGTAGTAATTAGGTTGAATATGGCCCATATTTAGAATAAAAGGCACAACATAAAGTAGAATAGGAGCATTGCATGCATCAAGTACCAAGATTGCTTATAAACTGCATTAATGGCCATTTGTGTAAAGCATGTGTCAAAGCAGGCCCTAGATGAGCAATTGGACCGCACGGATGGATTCAGAATGACGAACGGAGTCCAACGGACTCAAGATCGGTCAAATCCGACATCCGGAGCTCCCACATTGGGTCCAAGAAATTCTGACCGTTGATCTGGAGATCAACGGCCCAGAAAGCGCCACGTCGCCCCACCCCCACTGCTCGCACACCCTCAAGCCAGCCAAGGACGAATCTTGGCCGTTGATCTTCGATCGAACGGCCGAGATCCGCGCGCTCGCCTGCGGTCGCCACGACAAAGCGCGAGCGTGGCGCAACGGCTAGTGCGCACGCCCGCATCGCAGCGACGCGCGTTCGAATCGCGTGGAGCAGAAATCAAGCGTGAGCGAAGGGTGCGGCAAAATTGGGCCGCCCAATCAGCAGCGGGCGGCCAGGATCGCGCCACGCGGCGCGATGACAGCTCCCGAGTGCCCACCCGCACGCGCACGCGCGCCCGAGGCACGATCTCAGCGCAGGCGCAGGAGGATCTCAGCCGTCCGATCTTCGATCGGATGGCTCTCGTTCAACATCCACGGATCGCGCATGGAGAGAGAGCGGGGCGGGCAATTGACCGGCGGCAGGAGGGCTTCACCGACGTATCTGGAAGCGATTTTAGCGACGTTCTGGATGTCGCTAAAGCACATTCTTCTTTTAGGAAGCCCTTAACTCTATTTAAACCCCCTTCTACCACCATTCAAGGCATCCTCTCCCACTTGCAACTACTCCACTCCTCTCCTAGCTAGCTTTAGGCACTCTTGTAATCGCCGGAGATGACGAGCCGCCGACGGAGCCTCCTCCACCGCCGTGGCTGCCTCATCGCTCTCCACTCTCTCTCTACCTCTCTCTCTCTCTCTTTTAAGCTTTCATTTACTTTTTTTAAAGCATGTATTTAATGTTGTAAACCATGAACTATGAATGCATGTTTAATGAAATTATTTTCCATTTAGTCGCCATTTTAATTTCTGTTTAAAATGCATGATCAAAACCAAGAGCTTTCTAACCCTAAACTCTCTCTCTATCTCTCGCTTTTCACAATCGTCTCTTTCGCAAGCAAAACTCCGCCTTTTTCATGACAACAAGTGGTAAACAAAATCCAATTTCCATGCCTCCCTGAGATCAACACTCGGACTCACCTTCGTTTACTTCTTTTAAAATCGACGTATCAAGTGCAATTATAACGACACCTCTTAACACACACGCACGAGACCACGTCAATAACGTATATAGCTTATAACATAATAAAGCATTCAATGCAACCTTTTTAGTTGCTGCTGCAGATTGTAATATGTTGCTACTACTAGCATGTTGGTCTTTAGTAATATGGATATTGTAATCTGCTACTGCTAGCATGTTGGAGATGTTTATATGTCATTTATGTTCATTAGTTGCTGTTGCTGGTCAGATTCTCAGGAAATAGCTGCTAAGGAAACATGCTTGATACTTAAAAGACAAGCATCTAAGGGCAATCAGAAACACTAGCTTAAAAGAGAAGTTGCTAATTGGAACAACTTGCTTCCTATGTGCATCAGTCAAGTTGCTGCTTCTGCTGCTTGTCTTTTAAGCAGCAACTTGTTCCAATTAGTAGCAACAGTAGCAGGCAAGCAAGCAGCACCAGTAGCATAGGCAAGCAGCAGCAGCAACTTGTTTAGGAGCTACAGCAATAGCAGCAGCTGGTAGTTCAGGCATAAGGAATAACTATTGGGTCAAGAATTGGTTAATGACCATCCATCTGCTTCATTAATCAAGAAGATTATTAGTTTCACAACTATGCCCACAACCTCTTAAAGGTCATCACTTCCCATATCACTAACAAAAGCTAGTCTTCCCTTAAAATTACACCATTTCTACGCAACCAAATTGCTCAGGTCATTGGAAAATGCATACACCCACTCCTTTCTTGTCCTAAAGAAACCACTCCAAATCTCCTCCACAAATTTGAGAAGGATAACAAATTGGTCCAAGCCACACTATAGCAATCCCATATCCCCATTGCAAAAGAGAATGAAAAACTAAGGTACTATTGTTGTCTCACTTGATCACAAGGGCAAGAGGAGGTATCAGAGTTTGGACCAATCATCATGGAGTAGACCTTCGTCATGATCCTCCCTCTTTGCGACAGCCAAACAAAAATCTTTTTTTAACATTTTCACCTTCCAAAGTAACCAACGGTCTCTCAAGAGACATGCATCACTGCGTGCAAAGTGGGATCTCCATGCATTGACCAGAAAGATTCCCCAAGAAATAAGTCTCCAAGCCCTCACTACATGGTCCCAATAATCTGCAACTGACACATACAAGTTGGATAATGGTCCAAAATGCCTTGACAATCTTCACAAAAGTTCCCCTTGTCTTCCAATAGTCAAGCCAAAACTACAAATTTGCACCATCACTGGACCAAGACATGTAAAAAGGAACCGGAAAAGGCAAGATTTGCAATAGACCCTTTGAGAAGGAAATACTAATTATGAAATAATTTTTTTTAAAAAAAACATAATGATGCAAGTAGTAATACCTGTGTATACTAACTTTCTTGCTTCTGTCTAGATCAGTATGGGGTCTTGATGCTCCTCACCTAAGCTGTCCAAACCCAAAGGTTATAAAGTAATAAATCAACAAATGATAGATTTTTTGGCCAAAAAAAGCATTTTCAAGTATTTAAGACTGTTGACACTTCCCCTTGAATTGCACGAATCCAAAGAACCCATCTTCCAGGCTGATAAGATTGCTCCATCTATCGTCACTGTAAAAAAGATTTCTAAGGCAATAAAGAAGCACCAAAAATGGAACCTCCAGTTAGAAAATATCCCTACATCAGGAATATCTAAGGGTCTCATTGTTCTCCCAAGCCAAACAAAGATGCATAGTAATAAAAATCGACATAAGTTGGTTCTGTAGTTCTGCCTAGGAAGGTCTTGATGCTCTCCCCCTTGAATTACGCAATTACAAAGAACCCATCTCAAAGAAGGTAAGAATCCTCCATTCACTTCCACTCCCAAAAATAAATTCTAAGGCAAAGAAGAAAGGTAGCATATACCGAACCATAGGTAAGAAGAAAATCTCACATAGAATCTTCAATTGTAATTTACTATATGATACAATGGACCCATTGCTACACCTGCATTCCCAATGGTTTCGAAAAATGATGGAAGGGTTTGACATTGATGAAGAAAGTAGCATAGATCCATTACTGATGAAAAATGATGGAAGGTTTGACATTGACGAAGAAACAGTAATGAAGTCCTTTCTGGACCAAGAACTAATCAACCATGATACAAATAGATCATATAGTTCCTGAGCCATAATGGCTTGGGAACTTAAAATGAGGGCCAAACTTACCAAAAGAGATAACATATTCTAAAGCACAACCAAAAGCATATCAAATAGAAAGTTTAAATGGAAGCAAGATAGCATCTGATTGGCCTTTTCTTTTGCTGGTAGCTTATGCATTTGTTTCTTCTACGACTCCAAAAACCAATTTCCAAATTTCATGCTCTAGGTTTTTTTAATATATCAAAATATAATGATATACCAAAATGACCTTTAAAAAATAATACATAAAAAGCAGAGGAGGCAATTTCTCCCTTATACCTTCAGAAATCAAATCGAATGATGGCTTCCCGTAGTAGGCAAGAAGTAGCCGCCGCATAGGCAAGCAGCAGCAGCATAGGCAAGCAGCAGTAGTAGCAAGAGGCAAGCAAGCAGCAGCAGCAACAGGCAAGCAAGCAGCACCAGCAGCATAGGCAAGCACCATCAGTGATCTGATCAGCACAAGAAACATTAGATTGATACACCACACTCCAAAGACCGATCAATAATTGAAATATTAAATCAGAAATTTAACCAGGTATCAACCTACTATATCAAGACTTATGGTATGTTATAAGGGCAACGCATCGTATATGTATGTGAGGTATACATACACTAACACATTGTCCGTATAACATAATCATAAGTCTCGAATGGGCGAGTATTTTGACACATTTATATCCCACCCACAACCTGTACTCTAGGGGTTAGAGCTCCTATTGTTTGTTATTAAGTGCATCTTAATTTGTGCAAGTGTGTGTAACTAAATGATATAGTACAAAAAACTAATAATTAAAACTTTCAGTTTTAAATCAAATTTTTGTAACTAAATTTCATCCACAAAATCCCTAAACCTTAACCCAAAAACACTAAACCCTAAACTTAAAACCTAAACTCAAAACCCTAAATCCAAAACCCAAAACCCTAAACTCAAAACCCTAAAACCTATCCCAAAACCCAAGACCTTAAACTTAAAACCCTAAAACGTAAACCCAAAGCTGAAGACCCTAAACTCTAAACACAAGACCCTATAACCCAATACCCTAAAGTCTAAACTGAAACCCCAAAAACCCAATGTCCTAAACTCTAAACTCTAAACCGAAACCCATAAATTGAAAACGTAATACCTGAAGCAAAAAGCCAGAATGCTAAACTTCAAATCATAAAGTCTAAATCATGATATATGTGAGCACACCCCACATTTAACTTAAATAATAAAAATAATTAAACTTGTAACATTTGACATCACAATCACATCACAAATTTAATAAAATGAAATTTAATTCAAATTGCATAATATTCACTTATATTCACATTTCCATGCAAACTAACTTACATTCAATTAATTTAATTTCTTGAAATTAATTCAATAACCATTTACAGGAAAATTTATATTACAAATAAACACGTAAATAATCTAACATGTTAATTTCATCTAACATGCAACTTTAATTTAATTTAACATGTAAATTTATATCACATGCGCATTTAATTTAACATGTAAATTGAAGCTAATAAATAAAAGACGAAGTATATTAGCACTAAAATACACATTTAGTTTCAAAAAAAAAAAATAGAGAGGGGGGTTCTGTAAGGGAAGGGTAGGGAGGGAGGAGGGGGCAGGGGGAGAAAGGGAGGATGGGTTAGAGGGAGGAGGGGGGCGGTAGGGGAACAGGGCAAGGAGGGGGAGGATGGGTCAGGGAGAGGAGGGGGATGGCAAGGGCAGAGTGCAAGAAGGGGGGAGGGGGCAGGGATAGGAGGGGAGGATGCAGCAGTAGGAGGAGGTGTGGCAACAGGAGAAGAGGGCAGGGGGAGGAGGGGTTGAGGTGGTTCGGGATCGTAGTTGGAAATGACATCAAGAGGGAGACGATGAGATTAAGTGAGGTCGCTAGGAAGGAGGCAAGATCAAGAAAGGAAGAAAGTGAGAGAGATAAGCAAAGATTGATACCTTGGGAAGATGGTGGAGTAGAGGATGCGAGAGACGATGGCGGAGCAGAGGACGTGATCGGAGACAATGACAGTGATGGGAACGAGAGAGCAAATTGGAGGATCGTATGGTTAGAGGCAATAGCTGAACAAGAGGATCTAAGAGGCGAGGGCTGAAGACGATAGGTGAGGGCTCTTCGACGAGGGTTGAAGAGGAGAGGCGCAAGAGTTCGCATGTGAGTTTTGAATGAAAAAAAGTCTTTAATTTTTTTCCCCTTAAATCAAGGGTTTTTTTTTGCCTTATAAAATAAATATTTTTTATTGTTTACTGAGTGCACATGATGCGGCAACGATTCGTGGAGAAAAGGTTTCAGTTTAGAAAACCCATCGTCGTAGTTTGATTCGCGAGAAAATTCGTCGATCAGAAAATATTTATAACCGAAACCAAGATGAGTCCCACGTTGGACACGAGGAGGTGAATGGTTTGAAAAATCCACGTTTCATTTTTATTCTTTTTTTCATTTTTTATCTTTTCTAATTTTTTTTGTGTTTTTCTCAAGCAAGAGATCAGGTCGATGAAAATATTATCTAACTAATCTACTTGCAAAAATATGATAGAGAGTGAAACAATTATATATTTCTAATCAAATGTTTATTACAACTGAAAATGGAAAAACCACACTACAAAAGCGAAAAGATAGAGATAGGTTAGAAGAATCCCCTTCGATGGTCACTTCAAGGATGACTCGCTCTGACAGCGCCTCGAAGAAGGTGGTGAGGAGCGGGATGAGGGAGAACAACGACGGAGGAAGGAGGATGGGGCAGGATGTCGTCGCGGCGAGGATCTTCTTCCTGAAGGAGGTGAGAGGATGGCCGTGGGATGCTCCATGAATGGGGATGAGAGGAGGGAAAATATTTGATTCTACTCTAGAGGAGAATCTTTAGCTTGGGACAAGATCTCTCTAGAGCCTTGGAGGTGGTGAAGAGAAGAAAGAAAGAGATGAAGAAGAATGGGAAGGGTAGGGGTCCTTTTATAGTGGAGGAAAGGATCAATTTCGTATATAGGACATTTAGTGATGGACATAAACGTCACTGAAGAACCACTGCAAATGTCACTAAAGATAGCTTGCACCTACACTGCTGCTGCGCTGGCACATGCTCCGCGTGCAGGTGTCACGTGCCTCCCTGCGCTACGCGCCCACGGGCGCTACCGCTGCTACTACCTCCGCTGCACTGCTACACGTGCATGCCTTCGGGCGAGCGTGACCGCCCTCGCTGCTGTACATGTGCGGTGGCACACACGTGCGCATGGGCAGCCTAGGTTGCGCTACATGGTGTGATCTGGGCCGTCCATCTTCTTTCCTTTGTAGGGGCTGGTACAGAGGTCAAATTGAGTTGATTTTCATGTTGTTAGGCTGCGATCGTCGACCCAAGTCCATTCGTACGGTCGGATTTGCCATTTGAAGCTCGAATTTGTGTTACTTGGTCCCTCGGCCATTGATCTTCATCGAATTACATATGGTGCTACAGGACTCTGATTAAGGCAATTTTAGAGGCATTGGAATCTGACCATCGTCCTGATCAGATCCGTATGATCGGATCGTCAATCCGAGGCTCCAAATTAAATCTCCTTCTCTCCTGGCCATAAAAAGGATGCAATTAGCCTAAAATATACACAACTACTCTTAATGCAGAATGATGCATGCTATGCAATATTTATAATATGAAATGGATATCTAAGCCTAGGAACATGAATGAATAGGCATTTTATCCTCAACAATTGTGTCTACATCATACCCCCATGCCTATCTTTTGCTAGTCCCTAGCAAAATTAAACTACATGCTATGTATAAAAGTAGAATTAGGACTCGATCACTTAGGCCTAAGTTTATTAACAATAGAAAATTTCAACTAAGATCCTAAACTACAAAAACTCAACAGTACCTGGGTGTCTGCCAAAATGCTGACTGCCCAAGTCCTCACCTTATTTGAAAAGGGAAGATGCATTTTCTTACTTTTTCTTCTTTTCTATATTTTTTTTGACTTTTGGAGTTTGAGAGTTTTGGGATAACTTTTTACGGTTACTCGACCTACCCAGGACTTGAAAAGGGCTCTAAGTGCTAACCATCTTGTGAAAGGGTGATAGACTCACTGTTGGAAGATTGTAGATCGCATTTTTGAGAAAAGCGTCGTAGTATAGTTGCGAAATACTATCCAACAAAGATATTGTTTTGAAAATAACGAGACTTTGAGTCCTGGTCATTCATCTCTGGGAGGCGTTGTTTTTGTTTTTGAAATTGATCTTAAAGCTGCTCTACTTTATTTAAACGACATGCTGGTGCATAATATATAGGCGGTTAAAGAACAGGCACTTAAATCATGCAAATATGATAATCATTTAGCTCAAGGTGATTTCAAACACATAAGATATATATATATATATATAATGAAATTTCATTCATCGTGGGAGAGTTGTTGCACAAGGAAATCTAGAGGAAAGCTTATACATGAATGCTTAAAATTAAATCTAACTACCAGAAAACGATTGCATACAGGAATCAATGGGGGGATTTCGCATGCATCATTGGGGGAGAAGTAAGACTACTCTACTAAGCAGTAAATGAAAGCAATAAAAATTATGAAGAGCATGATCTAGAGCTAGAAGAATAGAGGGCATTCAGGGGTGGTCCCCGATGGCCTTGGAGTGGTCGAGAAAAGAATGAGGGGCGGCCATTGTAGCTTAGGTCGACCCTTGGAGAGAAGTAGGATTGATCCAGCATCCCGACATGGTGTCCTCCATGGTGGTGGTAGTGAGCTCGTGGAGGTGGAGTGAGTGGCTAAGTGGAGGTGGCGTGAATGGCACCAATGGAGAGCAATTGCCAAGGGAGTGAATGGTTGCAAATGGCCACCCAAGGGGTCTTTTTATAGACCTAAGGGAAGCTCTCTAGAGAATTATGGAATTCTCTAGAGAGGGCTATGGTGGGATCTCGTGGGAGAGTGAGAGAGAGAGGGTGGATGGTGGTTTTTAGATCCACTAAGTGTGGATCTAAAAATTGAATGGCTCTTGGTTGCTATTTTTGGCAACCAAGGCAACCACACATGGTAGAGAGTTCTAGAAAACTCTAGGCTAGATATTTTCGTGTGGATGGTGTGTGTGGGTGTGTGTGGGTCGAAACTTAGGTGGCTAGGTTGATTAGGTTGGGTTCTAGTGGGTTTAGGTCAAGGTAGGTCACAAATTAGGGTTATAAACCCTAATTCACTAAGGTAAAGTGCAATTAAACTTAATACAAGTTTAATTAGGTGTGTGGAAACTTAATTGAGAGTAAAAAAACTCAATTAAGTCAGGTCTAGGTCAATTGGACTCTCACTGAGTCCAATTGGACAGTGTGTGCTGAGATCAGGGCTCAATTGGACTCAATGAGTCCAATTGAATAGGCTGATGGAATTGACTAAGATCCAAGCCAATTAGGTTTAGTGAGGACCTAATTAGGTCCTTAGGGAGGTTTAGAGGTGATGTACTAGGGTTAGGGAACCTTAATTTAGGTTCCTATGGGGTTGGAATTGGGTTTAGGGACCTAGAGATCCAAGATCGAGGCTTAAATCTCAAAACAGGAATTGGAGAGCAGTATCAGACGTCTAATTATAGAATCAGACGTCTTATACTAAAAAATCAGAAGTCTAGACTTGTTGTCTGGACGTCCAATCAGAGTCAGGAAGGATTTTGGGTTCTATTTTCGGTATTCTGCAGAAATTAGACGTCTGACAAAGTGTCTGGACGTTCAATAACACTGCAGAAGTGGGTTTGAAGTGTGCGGGAGTTGGCTAAGGGTCCTGGATGTCTTAAAACTTATCTGGACGTCCAGAGAAGGGTTGGAACTAGGGTTTTAGGGCTTCCTAGGGTGTTATGACCTAATCTAAGGGTGGCTAAGGCTTGGGGAAGTCTCTAGGCTATCCTAGGGCTAGGATGGACCTAAGCTCTTCACATTTTACTGCTTTATTTCTACTTAATAGAATAGCAAACTTTTAACCCCCTTACATTATTATTCCTACATCTAAACTAGGCCTTTTGCTCCAGCTCTGCTACAACTCCTGTTATTCCTGATCCAGCTCCTGATCAGCTTATTGCCTGCAATTGACATAATACAGTTAATCAGCACATTATAACATTATTTCATGCATAGCTAAAGGAAAGCAGTAAAGATGCAGACAATGCATATGTATGCGTGAATAACCCTAACTTATGCTAAGTCCTAGCTTAATCTAGGCCAATTAAGACCTATGATTGCTGCGCAATCATACCCCCATGCCTAAATCTTGCTAGTCCCTAGCAAATGCAGGACTAAATTATTTACAGCAAGGATCCCTAAGGGACTGGTTATTTTATCAAGTGTTTGCATAGAGATTTTTCTCCTTTTTGTTTTCATCCTATGCTCTAGAAATCCAGACAATCGTGAAGGTGCAGCTATGTAGCTTTTGCAACGGATTCGGGTGAAAACTAATACACCTCTAAAGCCTGTAATTGACCCCTAGTAAAAATTCTAGCGGGATAGGCGGACTTCTTCCTTCGGGGTATTCAAGATATTCTATGAATTTCACCCTGACTTTGGGCTTAGGTAGAGAATCTTTGAGGGAAAGGATTATATATTTGGTGGCTCATTCTCACTTGGTGCTACATAGAGACTAGTACTACAGAATCCAGGTTCCCGAATTACTAAGTAACTTAACTTAGAGAAAGACGAGAAAAACTATGCTCTCTTTTGATTCCTTTGTATTCATTCTCTCTTACTCTTTTTCTTTCTTTTTCTTAGAGCTCACAACCTCACCAGATTCATACATAGGATCAGTATTTGGTGGTCTCACTAGGCATTAACACTTTAATTGAGTTCTGATAACCCTAACACTAAGTTGGAATTCCTCAGCCAGTATTCGGGCGGTCAGAAACACAAGAAAAATAGGTTAAGGCCATATTTGGTGGAGCTCAATTTTATTTGGTGGTATTTTTTTTTTTTTGAGGAAGAAAGAAATGCTATCGAATCACCGATAGCAAACCAGGAGAGCTATTATTGATAATAAAAAAATAATTTACAAGTTCGACTCCCAGTACTGTATGAGCCTCCAGCAAAATTTACAATATTTTCCACATGAGCTGGGGTCTCCTGAAAAACACACTCATTTCTAGCCCTCCATACCACCCACAGAACAACTACCATATGTATATAAGGCTTATTCCCATCTACCAGACAGCTCCACAAATTTCCCCAGGTGGGTAAGGACTCATTGCATACTCTCCTCCAAACATAATCAGTGATAGCACATGAAGAGAAGATATGATATGTAGAATCATTATGCAACCCACACAAATAACAAAACTGGGTTGGGGTCCCCATCCTTCTGTGCCTCAGATCTCCAGTAATCAAACCATCCCTCCTGCACAGTCATAAGAAAATTTGTAACTTTAGTGGTATTTTCAACTTCCATAGCTTTTTCCCCATTTCTTCATCTTCAGCCATCCTGGAGGACATTATCAATTTGTCATAGGCAGCCGCAGTAGAAAAAATACCTTCCCATTTGTATGTGTCATATTCATGAGGCATGGGTTTGAAAGCAGCAAGCTCTTGCATGAGACGTTCATTCTCTACGCGGGTTCTTGTTTCATGATTATTTCTCCCACCAATATTTAACAGCCACTGCTCCGAATCCGCATCCCAATAATCAGCTACCACTGCATTTTTATTTGCTGCCGCAGCATAAGCAAGGGGGAACCTATCTTTAAGCGTCCCTCCGTGTACCCAATTCTCCAGCCAAAACTTAAAGCTTTTTCCATCACCTAAAACAGATTTGAAAAAATTCCAATTTTCCTTCAAGGCTCGCACCACAGAAAGCCAAAAAGGGGATGGTTTACGTGGGTTAAGACGATTTTTCCCATCATTGGTACTCCCATAACTGTCCTGAATAATTTCTGTCCAATTTTTTTTTCCCCCCTGCAGTAACCGAACAACCCATTTCAAAAGTAAAGCTTCATTGAATTCCTTAAGGGATCTGACACCCATGCCTCCCAGCTTCTTTGGTTTGAAAATTGCCTCCCATTTTAAGGGTTGAAAGAAAGCCCCTTGATGGGAGGCCCCTTTCCAAAAGAATCTTTTCCGCATCACCTCCAGCTTTTTCCAAATCGAATTTTATTTGGTGGTATTGCCTTGATAAACACTAAATATTCATTCTTTTCTTCTTTTTTCTTCTTTTTCTAATTTTTTTTTCAATTTTTCTTTCTTTTCATCATTCTTTTTCTTTTTCTTTTTCTCATTTTTTTTTATTATTTTTATTATTTTATTATTTTTTATTTTTTCAGCATAACACAAATGGCATACATCCATGAACTTTATTGAGGAGGCATTATTAAGGATTGGTGGTACTCAAGAGACATTGGGTGGCTTATTTGGTGGAAGTGCCTACTCATGGCACCGGGAGAGACGGATAGGACGGTGTATTTCTGACCTTGACATCAATACCCTCCTTCAGCCGAGGATTCCGTAAAGAATGGTCGTAACCATCCACCTTAGCCCTAGTTTTATGAAAACTCGCTCTCCGCGTATTTGCCTTATTCGGTGGCTCTCACAATTTTGCACAAAATGCATACGTAGGAACCGAGAGCGAAAACTATGTCTCATCTCAGAGCATCATCACCTAATTATCTAGGATTCCAGATTCCTCGCACTAATCTTAGAGCACCAGTACACTCTACTCTCATCTCACACTATTTGGTGGATTTTTGGAGGAAAATCTACCTGACTCCCAAAACATTGTCCAAGGGTTCAGGAAAAGAAGCACTGCTTCTTCTTGACAAACTGAAGACGTTTATCAGCCTTCACCGTGAATCCATTGCAAATTCTACGTGTGTGAAATGTTGTACTGGATTCCAGATTACAGGAATCAACTAAAGGATAAAATCCCTAATGCATTCTCTTAATAAAATAATCTTATTCATGAGTGAAATATCTATATATGCTATAAACATGTAACCTCATATAATTTGTACTTCGTGAAATTCCCTTATCGGGTTACAATCAGCTTGACCCTAAATTTAGAACAAAAGGTGAGTGGTTGAGTCGGAAGTGGCTGTTGCGAATGATTTCTAGCTCCAATGCAAGCATTGGAGGTGGGGTCGGTTGTTCTTTTTATTTAAGGTCCTAAAGTACGTTTTGCATGCAGCTCCGAGGTTTTCCTAAGTGTTGGCACAAAAAAAAAGAAAAATTCAGTTTTTGTTGTATCTACCCCCCCCATGCCTAAGTTCTTGCATGTCCTCATGCATGAATATAAAAGAAAATAAATTCGACAGAGGATGAGTGGATAGAAGTCACCTGGAATTGCTCCTGAAATTCTATTCAGCACTGGCCAACCTGTTAATATGCAATATAAAAGGGAAATATGCTAAAACAAAACTATGCTATATATAAAAATGATGGTGGAATGTGGGGTGAATGGTATCTATATGTGCTGAATTTAACGCCTCCAGCTGGGCGAAAGCTCAATGAGATGTATCAATTCTTGCATAGGAGTCGGTCAAAATTAAGAGAAAGATGTGCTCGTATGCTCCTAGAATCAGTGGTCCAGAGATGCGGACCAGCTGATTGTGCACCCCTACTCCAAAAAGTCTAGCTATAAGAAAGTATGGAGTGGTGGTGGAAAATAGAGGATAATCAGAGGGGGGATCATGATGTTGATTCAGCTGATTTATCATGTCCCACAATTCAGTAGGAAGTTGCTGAGGGAGTAGATCAACATGTATCTCAGAACCAGATCTGAGTCATAGGGATCCTCATAATGATAATTGACATCAAAGATCATGCCCTCTCTAGGCTCTAGGTCATATGGGGGTATCTGTGAAAATAGAAGATCTGTGGGGAGGTCACCGAAATCCTTGTCAGAAATTACTTCGTCCTCATCAGTACTCATCTCTGATTCATCAGAGGCTGTCTCTTCAGGCTCAAGGTCGAGCCATTGACTAGGATGGTAGGTGCATCCCCAGCTCATTCTGCTCGAAGCTTCACCCTCATATGCATTGGGCTCCTCAGTAATTCCTACCTCAGGTAGCATATTTATTTCTTTGTTTGAGTTATCCATAGCTACTTCTGGTTTTCGGATGTTAGGATCAAGGATAGAAAGTGTCATCTTAGAATCTCTAATATCTGAATTAAGAATGTAGGTGAAAGAAGAGTGCAGATCAGAAGATGTTGGCTCTAGCATAGGTTCACCTACAATGGGAAGTGGTCTAGATTGATTAGTAGTGTCGCATGTAATGTTTGCCTCAAGATCCATATCCTCAATTGGATCTACTTCCCTTGTCTCGATCAGGTTATCTAACCCAAAAGGTGTCTCCCAGGATTCAGGATAATCTGATTGCGGCTCAGTCCTGGAGATATCAGTCCTTTCCTCATCAATTTCAGATGAACCCATTCGGCATACTTCCTGCTCCTGTCTCATATCCATGCTAGATTCTTTTTCCCTTGAGTGATCTTCGGGCATCTACTCCCGAGAATCTTCTGTGTGTTCTTTCGGCGTAGTTGTTTCAGATTCTTCGAGGTATTCAATGCTATTTTCCACTTGATATCTCAAAAGCAATAGTTCTTGAGTTTCCTGATTTTGTCCAATTCGCCTTGTTATCTCTGCTATTTCCTGAAGGAGCTCCATCACGGCTTGTTGATGCGGAATCCGGCTTTGTCTTTGGTTCGGCTCAATGATAGCCTGGATTTCGCGTAGATAGGATGCGGCCCTTTCCTTAGCGCTCTCTATAGCTCTCTGTATTCTATAATGTGGCCGCATATGCACCGGTAGCTCTTCAGGGGTTCCAGGGGGTGAATCAGGTCTACCCATGTTCCATGGGTGACAAGCAGGAGTATGAAATCCATATCCTGGGTTATAAGATGCGATCCTTTGAGGGACCGACTGGTATGGGTCATAATATCTAGGGTTGGGATATGGGTTAACCATTTCGGTAACCCGAGGAGAAGGATCAAGTGAAGCGAAAAGTCGTCTTCGCCACCTTGGGTTCTGATCCTAAGGTTGAGCTGATTCAGTGACCCGAGCTCTCAGATAAGCTCGTGGGTCTGGATCCTGATTAGGTCCAGATCCAATGTTAGCCATTGCGACTCAGCAGATAGAAGAAATGGGGTGAGAAGATGGTCCGGGTGAGGTGACTCGCCTCCTTGGGAGTGGCTCCCAAGGTCCAACCAAGTGAGGTCGAAGTGACCTCCTTCCGTGCATACACCGCCCAACCCCTGGGTTGGTGTAGCCACGCAGAACAAGGCTAAGGCACTGTCAATCAAATGGTCCTTATAAATTAGGTTACCAGATTTTTCGTTAGGGATTTGAATTCCTGAAGATAAGTTCGTCGTACAACCGACTGAACGTGAATCCCACCTCTCAAGCTAACCTAGCCAGTCTGGTTACGAGGGGACTAAGGGGAAGGTTCTTCCTTTGGCTTATGCCTCCGGTTCCGTTGACCCCCGAGCCGCGGTCGTTTGACACTACCCCGCAGACTTAGTCACCAGGTTTGGCAAGAGAGATTAAACTCATCCAGTAGTACGACAACGAACTCGAGTTGATTTCGTGTTTTAAAATTAGTTTTTAACCCATTTTCTTCAATGGGGTTTGTGGTGAGTGGTCCACAAGGTGACCAAGCTCACCGGCTAACTAGACTTGATTAAGTCTAGGTTAGCCAAAAGTGTGGTCTCTATCTGTGACCCTAACGGTTCAACCTAAGTTGCATGCACTTCTAGGGTTTTTTTTTCTCTCTATTTCAACAGACCGCAAAAATAATGTTGATTCTCTAATAATAATTGGAATCCAATTAATTTGAAATTTGGCGAGTAGATTCCTTTTTAAATTAGCTTTTCAGAGAATATTTTTTTAGAATTTTTATTATTTCAACCGAATTTTTAGGGAATTTTAAATATCAGGGGGTCAGATTTGGAACTTTGACTCCTAGACGGTTTTTCACTTTGAAACAGTATCAAATGATCTTCAAAAATTCGGGAAAAATATGGAAAATAAATAAAATTAGATAAGATTTTAAACCCCACCATTTTTAGTCAAAATAGATTCGTGGATTGCTCGAAATCGCTTTTGCAACTTTGAAAATTTTTGAATCTGGGTCTATCTGACCCCTGTGCACTTCATGAATTTTAAAAAATTTTATACTTGGCATTTTCTCAAACTAATGGTGGCATTTGAAAGATGGTTTGAAAATGAAGCTCTTTTCTGAATTTCAGAATTTTTTGCTAACGGATTTTTCGGCAATCGAATTTTTAGGTGAGATTTGAAATCTGGCTGAGAATCAGAAGGTGGTGGAAAAGCTTTTAAAGAGGTTTGAATTTGAAATTCAAGACTTCCACCAAAAATGATTTTTTTTTCTTTTTAATCTTTTGCACTTTTTTTTTCAAAAAGAATTTTTCAAAAGATTCAACGAAAATCTCTTTTTTTTCTTTTTTTTTCTAACCTAGATTCAAAAGGAAATCTAATCTAGATTTTTTTTTCAAAATTTTTTGATTTTTTTGATTTTTTTTCTTTTCCACGAAAATAAGAAAAATCTCTTTTTTTAAAAAAAAAGAAATTGCAGGAAGTAGATCTAGTCCTAGGGTTCAGAAAATAAACCTAATCTATGATAGATGATGTGCACTTGATTTTTCTTTGCCGCGCTCGATGTGTGCGTGGATCCCGTTTTCGTTCCGTGTTGTCCTTCACATCAAAAACAAAGTAGAGGTAGATTTGTCAGTGATAGATTAAAAGATCGAAATCAAGAAAAATGACGTTGCCTCTCCGGCAACGATGCCATTTTGTTGGGAGAAATCGTAGATCGCATTTTTGATAAAAGCGTCGTAGTATAGTTGCAAAATACGATCCAACAAAGATATTATTTTGAAAATAACGAGACTTTGAGTCCCGGTCGTTCATCTCTGGGAGGCGTTGTTTTTGTTTTTAAAATCGATCTTAAAGCCACTCTACTTTATTTAAACGACATGCTGGTGCGTAATATATAGGCGGTTAAAGAACATGCACTTAAATCATGCAAATATGATAATCATTTAGCTCAAGGTGATTTCAAACACATAAGATATATATATATAAAATGAAATTTCATTCATCGTGGGAGAGTTGTTGCACAAGGAAATCTAAAGGAAAGCTTATACATGAATGCTTAAAATTAAATCTAACTACCAGAAAATGATTGCATACAAGAATCAACGGGGGGATTTCGCATGCATCATTGGGGGAGAAGTAAGACTACTCTACTAAGCAGTAAATGAAAGCAATAAAAATTATGAAGAGCATGATCTAGAGCTAGAAGAATAGAGGGCATTCAGGGGTGGTCCCCGATGGCCTTGGAGTGGTCGAGAAAAGAATGAGGGGCGGCCAATGTAGCTTAGGTCGACCCTTGGAGAGAAGTAGGGTTGATCCAGCATCCCGGCATGGTGTCCTCCATGGTGGTGGTAGTGAGCTCGTGGAGGTGGAGTGAGTGGCTAAGTGGAGGTGGCATGAATGGCACCAATGGAGAGCAATTGCCAAGGGAGTGAATGGTTGCAAATGGCCACCCAAGGGATCTTTTTATAGACCTAAGGGAAGCTCTCTAGAGAATTATGGAATTCTCTAGAGAGGGCTATGGTCGGAGCTCGTGGGAGAGTGAGAGAGAGAGGGTGGATGGTGGTTTTTAGATCCACTAAATGTGGATCTAAAAATTGAATGGCTCTTGGTTGCTATTTTTGGCAACCAAGGCAACCGCACATGGTAGAGAGTTCTAGAGAACTCTAGGCTAGATATTTTCGTGTGGATGGTGTGTGTGGGTGTGTGTGGGTCGAAACTTAGGTGGCTAGGTTGATTAGGTTGGGTTCTAGTGGGTTTAGGTCAAGGTAGGTCTCAAATTAGGGTTATAAACCCTAATTCACTAAGGTAAAGTGCAATTAAACTTAATACAAGTTTAATTGGGTGTGTGGAAACTTAATTGAGAGTAAAAAAACTCAATTAAGTCAGGTCTAGGTCAATTGGACTCTCACTGAGTCCAATTGGACAGTGTGTGCTGAGATCAGGGCTTAATTGGACTCAGTGAGTCCAATTGAATAGGCTGATGGAATTGACTAAGATCCAAGTCAATTAGGTTTAGTGAGGACCTAATTAGGTCCTTAGGGAGGTTTAGAGGTGATGTAATTGGGTTAGGGCACCTTAATTTAGGTTCCTATGGGGTTGGAATTGGGTTTAGGGACCTAGAGATCCAAGATCAAGGCTTAAATCTCAAAATAGGAATTGGAGAGCAGTATCTGACGTCTAATTATAGAATCAGACGTCTCATACTCAAAAATCAGAAGTCCAGACTTGTTGTCTGGACGTCCAATCAGAGTCAGGAAGGATTTTGGGTCCTGTTTTGGGTATTCTGCAGAAATTAGACATCTGACAAAGTGTCTGGACATTCAATAACACTGCAGAAGTGGGTTTGAAGTGTGCGGGAGTTGGCTAAGGGTCCTGGACGTCTTAAAACTTATCTGGACGTCCAGAGAAGGGTTGGAACTAGGGTTTTAGGGCTTCCTAGGGTGTTGTGACCTAATCTAAGGGTGGCTAAGGCTTGGGGAAGTTTCTAGGCTATCCTAGGGCTAGGATGGACCTAAGCTCTTCACATTTTACTGTTTTATTTCTACTTAATAGAATAGCAAACTTTTAAACCCCTTACATTATTATTCCTACATCTAAACTAGGCCTTCTGCTCTAGCTCTGCTACAACTCCTTTTATTCCTGATCCAGCTTCAGATCCAGCTCCTGATCAGCTTATTGCTTGCAATTGACATAATGCACTTAATCAGCACATTATAACATTATTTCATGCATAGCTAAAGGAAAGCAGTAAAGATGCAGACAATGCATATGTATGCGTGAATAACCCTAACTTATGCTAAGTCGTAGCTTAATCTAGGCCAATTAAGACTTATGATTGCTGCGCAATCACTCACTAAGTGGCCGTTAAAACTGACTTCAGGTTTCTATGACCCTAGGTAACGTTAAGAGTTTTTGCTTAAAGGTTTATCTTTCCAATCTGTAGTTTTCTCATTACCTTTTTCAATTTTTTTTTGGGGTCAACACATGGGCAAACTCAGTGTATATCTCCCCGGCTTATTTTACTTCCCCGCTTCTTTCCTAAGTGTTTTGGAAATTATTTGTGCATTTTTGTGAGCTGGGCTCTGGACAATTGGCCAATGGGTTGTTACCCATGATAACTTGCCAGCCATACTCGTGCGGAGAAGTGTGGTTTTATTTTTTTCTCCTTTTTCTATTTTTCTATTTTTTTCTTGTTATTTTTGAGTATCATTTTTTTTCTTTTTCTAAGTAGGTGGCTTTCCTGATCTAAGATTTACCTAAAAGCAGTAGAATGAGTATGGCCATGTAGTTGGGCTCTAGACAATCGGCCAATGGGCTGTTACCCATGGCAACTTGCCAGCCGTACTACCATAGAAAGTTCATTAGCTACCTAATTTCTGTAAAAATCACTGAAAAGTGAGTCAATGCAAATAGTGTGCAGATGCTTAGACTTATAGTCTCCTCAAATCAAAGGGCTGGTTGATAAGTCATGTACTTATCACCCTAATTTATTTACCAAATAAAAATAAAATTACTTGGCGAGGACTGGAGACTAAATCCACATTCGAGTGGACACCTAGGTTGATTAAGCCCAAAGACCTAAAGAGTTTAAGTACTTAGGTCCTAGAGTATCATTTCCTAAAGTTAATAACGCCTAATGCCTAAGTTCTCTTCTCTTAATTCTATTTTTTTCTTTTTTTTTGTCTTTTGAATTTTCAATTTTTTTAAAGAAAAGAAAATAAAAGAAATTCCTCGAAGCTAACAAAATAATTTCAGAACTAAGTATCTACCCCCCTATGCCTAAATGATGCAATGTCCTTATTGTAAAAATAGAGACATGAAAAGGGCGGAGTAAATAGAATATCACCTAAATTTCATGAAAATCCAGTCAGCTCTGTAAAGAACGTGGAATATACACATGTGCTAAATTTATTGCCTTTAGCTAGGCACGGTTCACAAGTAAAGAAGACTTTAAAAGTTTAGAAGTGCAGGTCAAAATTAGAGTAAGAAGATTGATTTTGGGGCCTGCAAGAAGATGTCCACAGATGTGGACTAGATTGTGATGCAGACCCATGCCCTAGGGTTGAGTGGTTCTCAGGTTCTAGATGAAAATCGCCTAGAACCAGAGATTATTGTGCTTGCGGGGCTAGGCCTGAAGCTTGGTGGTGTGCAACCCAAGACTAAAGTGGCAGACAATGGGTAGATCAGATTCACTAAACTCCAATGTCCACTTAGAGTTAAGCTGAGGAAGATAGTTAATTGTTCCAAGCTTGGGTTGCACGTCGAAGATATCGTAAGGGTCCTAGTAGAAAGTAGGTGATTTCAGGCCAACAGGAACCCTTAGATCCAATATTGTGTTTACCTTAGAATTAGCCTCCTAGATTTTCATTCCACATTTCTATCCTCCAAAATCAATGTTTCGGGACCTCCAGATCATTGTACACCCCATCTAAAATATCCAAGTTCAATAGTTGTGCCTGAATCAGGATTAACTTGGGCACAATGATCTCAAAAGTATGATCATTTAGCTCTTTAGGGTGCGGTTGACGAAAGGGGCCACTGATTGAATCATCTAGTAAATGAGGATTCAGATCCTTCAAGTTAGCCCCAAACAAATCAAAATCTTCAATAATCAGTCTATCAAATGGTTTGTTATACTCCTCGAGCCCATTTGTCTCACTAAAATCATTTTCCTTAACTTCAAGTGAAACGTCACTCAGAGATTCCTCACCCTCAAAATTAAATTCTTGATCCTCATTTATATATGTCTCAAAATCATATGTCATTTCATGGTCCATGGAGACATTTTTTGTCATTCCCTGGCTTGGGGATCTTGGGTGAAGCAATCAGTTCATCCTCAATCGGTTGCTCTAAACCAACCTAGTCATCTCCAGTCTCAGAACATGTATCCTCCTCGACAGGCGACTGAGCAGGTTCAGACATTGGCTCTCCTGAAGGGGGTTCATCTTGAGAATCATCCTAAGATTAGACTAAGGCAACCACAAATTTCATCCTTAATCTTGACAATTTCCCAAGTAGAAACTCACTCGACCCCTTATCTCTAACATCTTGGATCAAATCCAATAAAGAGCTATTAAGCTCATCAATCATTTTGATCATAGGCTCCAATGCTTCTATGCATGGTGTTGGCTGAGCTTCTAAAGATTGTATGATGTTTCTCAATTTAGCCAATACCCTATCTTGGACTTGGTTCACCAGAACCGAATGGTTCGATTCAGGGTTGGGTGGGTTTGGGTTAAATCTAGGGGAGTCAAGATATTGAGGTTCTCAGGTTCCTCCCTGATAGTAGGTCATCTTGGGTTGTTCAAAGAATGGAGGTGACCTATGTTTAGCATAATCATGGGGAGGGTAGGTGTTATAGTCAACATATCCTTCTTGATTGTAGATCGGGTTAGGTTGATCATCAAAGGGTGGAGATCTATAATCATTGTAGGTGTGAGAAGGATAATAATCATAGTCTTGTTGTCTAGGGTTAGGCCTTGGACACTGAGGTCCAAATTTATATCCCCAATTAAAGTTGTCCTAGCTAGTGGATGGGTAGTCATAAGTCAAGTCGAGATAGTAATCATCTTGAGGATAAGTGTTGGTAGGAGGGTAGGATGGGAAATGCATGTAGGATGTGGAAGCATACATGGTGGAGTAGGAGGGAAAAATAGAAGAAAGAAAGGAGCCCTACAATACAAGCAATCAACCCTGTCCTTAAGTGGGTTAGCTTAAAGGCCTATAGACTCCCAGGTCCCGTCTTGAGATGACAGAAACAATTTAGTCTACTTCTATTTGGTCAATCCAACCAGTTAGAGGGAGGGGTTGGGGAGAAGGTTCTTCCTTTGGCTTGCGCCTTCGGTTCCTTTGATACCCCCTAATTGCAGTTGTTTGATGCTACTCCCCTAGTTAGACATCAGATGGACCAGTGGAAGTAGATTAATAAAAAAAATCTCAATCTAAGCCCCAAAGAGTGAATCAATCCTTAAGGCCAACATCTACTTAGTTTTAGTTAGGCTTGTGATGATCGTGCTCTTGGAATGTGATGGACCCTTTAGATGTGTTGTGCCCTTAATGATTAATTCAAATGTGTGTGCGTGTACAACCAGGGTTTGCAAACAAGGTTATTCGATGATGTGTCTTTTAAGGTTTAACCTTGTTTAGTAGCTTTTAGGGTTTAATTTTTAACTTTGTTCAATCAGGTTTAGTAGAACATTCCATGTTTCGAAAGCACTGGTGATGATATATTCCATTAGAAATCAAAAAAAATGTGGAGTGCCTGGTTTAGAACTAAAAATCAATCCTATGGGGCAAGCTCCTGATGAATCACTTTTATCTTAAGTGGTGCAGCCCTAAACAACTCAACTAATTAGCTTGTTGCACCACTTAGTTAAGGTACACAAATGTTTAACCTACTCACTTATTTGTATGTTGAGTTAAGGTGTACCAGATCCACAGGACAGATTTTGGTTAAGTGGTAGAATCAATGTAAAGTGGTGCGCCTTAAATCAATTGTTGTGGGTGTTAATGTGTGTCTCTTTCAGTAAATCCCACAATCAGATAACTTTGTTTTTAATTTTTTTAAATTTATGTGGGTGGGTGAGATGAGGTGAAGTAACAGTCAAACAACCAGATCTATCCTAGGGTTTATAAAAGCACCTAGGTTGATTTGAGTTTGAGTTAGTAGTGTGGTGAAATGAAATCTAGGGTGGGGGTGATGGGGGTACACTTACAAAACCTTCATTTGCACTTTTCTCTGATCTAATTGCTTTGGCCTACCTCGGAAGGTACCTGTAATCACAATAGGATCAAAAAAAAAGTGAGATAAAAGTTAGGTAAGGCAGAAAAACATGAGAAAAATCAAAGAGCGTTGACTCCCCGGCAACAGCGCCAAAATGATGCGACGGAGACTCGTCGTGAAAAGGTTTGAGTTTAGAAAACCTGTCATTGTAGTTCGATTCGCGAAAAAATCGTTGATTAGATAATATTTATAACCGAAACTTAAGATGAGTCCCAGGCCGAACACGGGGAGGCAAACGTTTGGTTTGAAAAATCCACGTTTCATTTTTATTTCTTTTTGTCATTTTTTTTTATCTTTTCTATTTTTTTTTTGTGTTTTTATCAAGCAAGAGATCAGGTCAATGAAAACATTATCTAACTAATCTACTTACAAAAATAAGATGGAGAGAGAGAGAAACAACCATATATTACTAATTAAATGTTTATTACAACTATGAAAGCAGGAAAACTATACTACAAAAGCGAAAAGATAGAGATAGGTGAGAAGAATCCCGCTTGATGGTCGCCTGGAGGATGGCTTGATTTAAAAGTGACCTGAAGAAGGTGGTGAGGAGTGGGACGAGGGAGAACGATGAAGGATGAAGGAGGACGGGGCAAGACACCATCGCGGCGAGGATCTTCTTCACGAAGGAGGTGAGAGGACGACCTTGGGATGCTCCACGAATGGGGATGAGAGGCGGGAAAATATTTGATTCTACTCTAGAGGAGCATCCCGGGCTTGGGACAAGCTCTCTCTAGAGCTTTGGAGGTGGTGTGGAGGAGAAAGAAAGAGATGAAGAAGAATCGGGGGCTAGGGGTCCTTTTATAGTGGTGGAAAGGATCAATTTCGTATACAATACATTTAGTGATAGTCATAAACGTCGTTGAAGATAGTCTTGCACCTACATTGCTGCTGCTGTTGCACTGGCGCACGCTCCGCATGCCCATGTTGCACGCCTTTGTGCGCTATGCGCCTACGTGCGCTACCGCTGCTGCTGCCTTGGCGTGTGCCCATGCATGCTCGCTGCACTGCTGCGCATGCGTGCCTCCACGCACAAGCACACACCGGCGTTGTTGTGCGCATGAGGTAGCACTTGCGTGCGCATGGGTGTCTTGGGTTGTGCCACATGGTGCAATGTGGGTCATCCATCTTCTTTCCTTTGTAGGGGCCGCTATAGAGGTCAGATTGAGTCGATTTTCATGTTGTGGGGCTATGGTTGCCGACTCGAATCCATCTGTGCAGTCAGATTTGTCGTTTGAAGCTTTGGATTGTGTCACCTAGTCCCTCAGCCATTGATCTTCCTCGGACTGCATATGGTGCTACGGGACTCCGATCAAGGTGATTTTGGAGGCGTTGGACTTTGATCATCGTCTTGATCAGATCTGTATGGTTGGATCGTCAATTCGTGTCTTCGAACTAAATCTCCTTCTCCCCTTGTCATAAAAAGGACACAATTAACCTAAAGTATACATAACTATTCTAAATGCAGAATGATGCATGCTATGCAATATTTATAATATGAAATATGTATCTAAGCCTATGAAAATGCATGAATAGGCATTTTATCCTCAATAATTATGTCTACATCAACACATATTTACTTTTAAAAAATTCATTTTTTTACCCCTAAATTATGTTTGGAAATAATAATAATAATAATAATATGTATACGTGACATATATAAAGGTGTGAGATTTGTAATATTAGTTAGACTTATGAGATGCATTTGGAAGAGAGGATATTATTAGATGTTTCAAAATAATAGACGCTAAAATATTTGCTCTAATATTTTTCACAAAAATTGAATGCTTTTGTGAAAGTACATTTTAAATTATATCATGATGTATTAATTAACAATTTTTTTTCAACATTGTACACATTGCTCTGATTCCCTCTTACATGTATCTTAAATAAATGAAATCAAAAGTTTTTTTTTTGTTTGAAGGGATAAGTTTTAATTTACCTTTTCCCTTATATTATTAAAAAAATGTTGAAGATGAAATAGTGGCCTTATTTAATCTACACCATTTTGTCTTTTGAAAAAGATATTATAGTGGCATAAATAAAAATTTCTACTAAACCAAGGACTATAGTGGCAAATTTATTCGCCACTAATGCTTATTGTCATTTTACAAAAATATTATAGTAGCATAAGTAACAATTGCCACTAAATCAACGATTATAGTGGCAAATATATTTGTCACTAATGCTAATTGTCATTTGACAAAAATATTATAGTAGCATAAATAACAATTGCCACTAAATCAACGTCAATAGTGGCAAATATAATTGCCACTAATACTAATTGTTGCTTGACAAAATGTTATAGTGGTAAATACAAAAAATTTGCTACTAAATCTAAGCAATTAGTGGCAAATGTATTATATGCCACTAACTAATTCGCCACTAAAGGCCATTTTTTTGTAGTGGTCGTTAATTTGAGATTGAGATTGAGATATACCCTCTTTGAGTTTGTGATTGTTTTATATGTTCAAAAATTGACTCATGGATGGTAGGAGATCCTAGAATCCATCTTTAGTACCTCCCTTGGGTGCTAATGCCCAAGATTTTGCTACTTCCATGCTTTCCACATCTAATCCCATACCTTCTAAGCCTCAAAGTCCCATCCACCACACTATTCATCCAGAGGATGATAACAATTCTGCACAATTTGAGGATTTCAAAGAGAATCCTCATTTCTTTGCACATCATCCTCCACGACCTTCATCTCCACACCTGCTCCTTCACCTGATCCTACCCCTGTGGAACTTAAATCTCTTCCTGATTCACTCAAATATGTCTTCTTAGGACAAGATTAGACTTATCCTTTTATTATCAACGATCACTTATCCTTTGATTAGGAATCATGACTTATTTCTATCTTGAGGGCACATAGACAGGCGATAGGATGGAGCCTAGTTGACCTCATTGGCATTAATCCTTCTTACTATAGTCATAGGATTTTTACTAAAGAAGGATCTTGACCTACCAGACAGTCACAACATAGATTGAACCCTACACTGCAGGAGGTGGTTAAAAATGAGATGATTAAGTGGTTAGATAATGAAATTATTTTTCCTATCTCTGATAGTCAGTGGGTAAGTCCTATTTAGGTTATGCCTAAGAAGGTTGGACTTACCATTATAACCACTGAGTCTGAAGAAGTCATCCCTACATGAATTGCAAGCTCGTGGCAAGTATCTATTGACAACTGCAAGCATAACCAAGCCATGGAGAAAGATCATTTCCCATTGCCTTTCATTGATTAGATATTGGAAAGACTGGTAGGGAAAATATTTTTCTACTTTTTAGATGGCTATTCAGGCTATAATTAGGTGGTAATTCACCCTAACAACTAGGGAAAAGCGACTTTCACTTGTCCCTATGGAACCTTTGCTTTCTGTAAGATGCCATTTGGATTGTGCAATGCACCCGCTACTTTTGAGTGGTGTATGTTTGCAATCTTCTCTGATTTAGTAGGTGATTGCCTAGAAGTCTTCATGGATGACTTCTCGGTCTTTAGGAGCACATTTGAGACCTGCCTAGACCACCTGACTAAGGTCCTACAAAGATGCATTAAGGTGAATCTGGTACTTTCCTGGGAGAAATCATATTTCATGGTACTAGAAGGACTTGTTTTAGGTCACCTTGTTTCAGAGAGAGGAATTGAGGTTGACCGTGTGAAGGTAAAATTGATATCTGACCTGCCATTACCTTCCTCGATTAAACAGATTCGATATTTTCTCAAGCATGTTGTTTTTTATCATCGTTTTATAGCAGATTCCTCGAAAATAGCCGGACCTCTCACCAATCTCCTCTTTAAGGATGTAGACTTCCAGATCTCTAACGATTCTATTCATGTATATACGACACTTCATGATCAGGTTACCAAGGCACCAATACTGCAACCCTCGGATTGGTCATACCCTTTTGAGATCATGTGTGATGCCTCTGATTATGCAATAGGGGTTGTCCTTGGGAAAAAACTGGATGGGAAACCTACAATCATTTACTATGCTAGCAAAACCCTAGAAGAATCACAGAGGAATTACACAGTCACCGAAAAGGAATTGCTAGCAGTAGTATTTGCATTAGAAAAAGTCAAACCTTATCTTTTAGGTTCCCACATTATAGTCTACACTAACCACACAACAATTTGACATCTTCTCGCCAAGAAGGACGCGAAATCTTGTTTGATTAGATGGATCCTGCTTTTGCAGGAGTTTGATTTAGAGATTCATTACAAGGCTGAGAAGCAAAATGTGGTAGCTAACCACTTATCCCACCTTCCTTCTAAAGTGATTTCTCCTTCACTTCCAATTGTTGACCACTTCCCTGATGAGCAGTTGCTGGTCATTCATTCTGATCTTCCTTGGTATGCTGACATTGTCAACTCTCTGGTTTCTAGAATCATTCCCTTTGATTAGGCCCGACATCAAAAAGATAGACTTAGATCCGAAGCCAAGCACTATTACTAGAAAGAACCATGGTTATTCAAAACTGTAGAGACTAGATTCTTAGGAAGTGTGTCCCTGATAAGGAGATAGAGAGCATTCTGTCATTCTGCCATGACTAGGCATGTGGAGATCATTTCTCTGGCAAAAAGTCCACTTCCAAGATTTTGCAGAGCGATTTTTATTGGCCCACGATCTTCAAGGATGCATACGATTATAGTAGCGCTTGTTCACAGTGTCAGTTTCTTGGCAGTATTGGCCGTCGAGACATGATGCCCTTAAATCTGATTTTGGTGTGCAGAATCTTTAATATATGGGGAATTGACTTCATGGGAGCTTTTCCAAATTCTAATGACTTCAAGTATATCTTGTTGGCTATGGATTATGTATCTAAATGGATTGAAGCCATCTCCTAGAGAACAAATGACCATAGAGTTGTGACACAATTTGTCGAAGATTACATCTCTCATTTTGGGGTATACCGAAAGCCATCATTAGTGATGGAAGGTCTCATTTTAGGAATACACATTTTTAGTCCCTGCTACAAAAGTATGGGGTGACATATAGGATTGCAACACCTTATCACCCATAGACTAATGGACTAGCTGAGGTGTCCAATTGAGAGATCAAGAAGATTTTGCAGACTACCATTAGACCGAATAGAAAAGATTGGTCTTCCCACCTTTCGGATGCATTGTGGGCCTATAGGATAGCTCGCAAAACCCCATTAGGAATGTCTCCATTTAGATTGGTATATGGGAAACTCTATCATCTTCTGGTAGAACTTGAGCACAAAGTCTACTAGGCCATCAAAAAGTGTAATTTGGACTTAGAGAAGGCCGGTAATCATAGAAGCCTACAAATTTCTGAGCTAGATGAGTTAAGAAATGAATCTTATGAAAGCTCAAGGATTTATAAGGATAAACTCAAGGCCTTCCATGACCACCACATTCATAGGAAGACATTTCATCCTGGTCAAAAAGTCCTTTTTGATTCAAGACTCAAACTCTTCCCAGGGAAACTCAAATCCAAGTGAATTGGACCTTTCACCATTGAGAGAGTATTTAACAATGGAGCTTTTGAGATCATGGAGATTGGAAAATCTGAACCTTTTAATGTGAATGGATAGCGACTAAAACCTTTTATTGAGCCTCATGATCTCAAACTTGTCAATTCCACTGTTTTGCTCCTACATTTTGAACCATCTGGGTTTACGCCTAGCTGAAGGCGTAAAACTTAGCAACTCTTGTATATAGTTGTTTTCTCTTTCTTTATTTTCCATTTCTTCTTTAGGTGTCTATCCTTGCATTTTTAGGATGCATGCATAGTCACATTTGTCCTGTATTTCACTGCTTAGCCTGACTTTTCACTCTGATTTACATCAGATTTGAAATCATCTGCTGTTCATTGTGAAATGCGTAAAAAGGTTTTATCACTGTAGTTGTGAATCACGTTGAAACAAAATAAATTTATAGATCGGTAAGGTTGAGTCATTCGTAGGGTGGCAAATGAGATTCTTATGCGAAAGCTTTTCAGAAAGACGTTCTAAGCAGATATTTATATATATGTATATATGTATATATAGACAGGAATTCATGAGATCAAATAAACATTTTATTGATGAAGATAATGCCTCACAGATCTAATATAATAGCATGAAACAAAGGAATAAACTATGGACTAGGAAAAGAAGAAGAAAATGTGGTGGAGACGATAGAGTTGCTTGTGGGATGCTTGTGCGAACTGCGATAACACTTCAGATCCAAGGTGCCGTGAAGAAGACCAGAGAGAGAGGCTATAGAGAGAGAAGGGGGCATGCACTATGGTGGTCTATTCTTTTTCTATCTCTAGGTATCTAAGTTATGTTCCAAAGGGTAGAGGCTAGGTCCTTTTATAGAAAAGTAGGTGGCTTCCTATTGGTTGATGTAGAGTGCCTAGGATTACTAATTTGGATGATTTAGATTTAATCAAAAGAGATGCCTAGGATTGGTTGAATAGGGACCTTAGGATCTAAGTTGCAGGGCTAGGATAGGATGAGGGTTTTCTAAAAGTAGGCAACCTAGGTGGGTGGCTACCAAGGGATAAAATCTTGCCAAGAGATGAGATCTTATCTCTTGGCCAACCACTAAGGGATAAAATCTTCTTAAGTTGCCACCAACTTAAGAGGATTAGGCTAGGATTTTCATGGTTCTTATGTAGGTAGGGTTAGGGCTAGACATAGGTTTTGAGAATAGGTTCCTAATTGGGCTAGGTTGACCTTAAGTCTAGTGGGTTGGGTTTAAATAGGTTCCATGAACCTAATGACATACTAAGTCAATTAAGTGAGTTTATGGACCTAAATAGGTTCTTGGGTTAAGGATTGGACCTAGGGTAGGTTGGATAGGTTCCTAGCTAGTAGGACAACTCTGTGGATAAAGGGTCAAGATCATGGATAGTGTTATCTGTGATTTTGGCTTTTGAGCTCACTTATTTAGTTTGAGCTGACCTAAGGGTAGGAGTTGGGATAAGAGTATACTAGGGTTCTAAGGGTAGGGTTAGGTTGTCCTAGTCCCTCTCTCTCTTCTTCTTTACTTGGATCTTCATTTCTTCCTTAATCAAATCTTGGTCTTCAACCAGCTCCTAATTCTGTTGCAGCTTCTTTTCTTATTCAGCTTAATGCTCCCACTTATTCCAAGTCCCTAACCTACATTATTCACAAAAGACTAAAATTAGATAATTAGATCTAAACTAAACATAATGCATAGAATATGCATGCATGCTCTAAATGCAACATTTACAATTTAAATGCATGATTTTATTAAGGAGCTAACCCTAGAATAAGCCAATTAGGGTAATAGATTTGACTGTTATCATCCGCACAATGATTTCAATGGGATTTTAATGTTTAAATTTGATCTGATTTAGATCAGAGTAGTAATAGTAGCTACTCTGTTTTGATATATGAATGGGTTTTTCTTTGGGTTTTAATCCCAGATCTGAGTGATTTTTGGATGAGATGCTTTCCTGAGTTGAAGTAGTACTCAGATTTGGTTTTCCCAGATCTAAGGATGATGTTTTAGAGCTTTAATCAGACCTTGAAGACATGCTCTTTTAGCAGATCTACTGAACACCAGCAGCAACAATTATTGTTGAGAGATTCCAGTGAGATTTGAGTTGGGTTCGAGTGTTTAAATGAGCTGGCAATGTTTTGTATGGATAAACTTGCATGTATAAGCTTTCATGTACCTTTGTAGCTTTTATTTCATCTAAATATGTCTTGTAATTGATTTTAAATCTTCTATTAGCGACATGTAAATTGAGAAATTTGTCCAAATTGTAAATTTGATGAAATTCAATGCGAAAATTATGTTTTATTGCTAAAAAATGTTGAATGTGGTATGCTGGATGTTTTTGAAGGTTCATACTTCTTTTCCAGTCATCCAATCTAAACTTGATGGCTTTAGTTCATTGATTCACATCCCTTTTAAGCCATATTTTGCCCACTTTATAAATACATAAAAAAATAAAAATAATGTAAATAAATAAAATAAAAGTGTCTTGAGTAGGATTAGGTATAGTTTTAGGTACGTCTTAAGTTTGAGTGGATTTTGAACCCTCTTGCTGGTAGAATATACCAGCAGATGGTTTGATCTACTTTAGTATTGAATAAAGAACTCTATATGAAAAACCCCAAAAAGAGTCCTCTCTTCTCTCTTCTCACATTTTCTCTCACTTCTCCTACCTTTATAAAATATAAAAGGACCATAAAAACTAGAAAAAACAAAAATTTTCATAAAAATACCTTGTATATAGTATTTGTACTTGTAAATATAATTTAACACTACGTTAAATGTAATTAATAACCTATATACTTATAATGTACATAAATAACTTATATATCTATTATATTTAATTAATTAAGTATTTATGTTGGATTATACTATACATATACTAATTATATAATTATCTATTTATTTAATTAGATTATATGTACATATACCTATGTAAATATAAATAAATATGTATACATGTATAATCCTATTTATAACTGTATATACTATTAAAGTAATTATACTATACTATAATATACTAGTACATTTATTTATTTAAGTATTTATTATATATAATTAAGTTAAAATAAATTAAATTAGTAGATAATTTTTTATTGAATTAAATTATGTTGTACACTTGTATGTAATAATTTTATGTATTTTCAATATATTTATAATGTATTTATACTGTATAACAGTATTTATAATCTAATTATGTATTTATCTATGTAAAATATGTAAATAAATGTATATAAATTAAAATAAATAACTAAAAATAAATTAAAAATGTTTAATAAATACTTTGTAATGTATATTAACTAAATTATAATTCAATTGAGTCATTAATTTACCAATTTTAACTTTAATTAACAAATTAAGAATTAAATTAACATGTATAATTCAGCAAATTTGATTAATTTTTAAATATAATTAAATGATTAATTATTGTAAATATAAGTCATTGATAAGTAGTCCTATGTATAGGCTTTAAGATTATATAATTTATTTTGAAAATGAACATCAAATGAGCACTTAAATCGAGGCTCAAAATTATCTAAATTGTATGTAATTGAAGTGAGATTTTGCCTTCTTGAATGGGATATGTATAGTCCCACATTGATGGGGTGAAAGCCAGGCAGCTGAATAAATAGATTAGCGCAGCTAACGAGGTATGCTAAAATGAGAATAGAGCATATAGGTACACATGAGCATTGTTTGGGCGCATGCATGCGAGCTTGCGAGCATGTGTGTGTGCGTAGGTGTGAGTACGGGTACGCACATGTGTGGGTGCATAGGTGGGCCTATTGGACTTGAAATGGATAAAAATATACCCTAATTAACAAACTAGGGTCCACCTAGTAATGGTATCGATCCAACCCTGAAGGGGGTTGTTGATCTTGTGAACGGTGGGCCTGCAAACTAATCATTTTGCTTTAAGTTATTGTAAATTAAGTGTTTATTTGATTAAGTGTTAAGTTAACCGTGTGTTGTGTAAGTGTTGTGTAAGTGTCGTGCTGTGTGTATATGTGTATTATTATTGAGTGTGTGTGAGTTATGTATATATGTATGTGTGTATTTGTACATATATATAGTATATATACGTATATATAGGTGAATATACAGTGTACATAGACATTATTTTGCCTTATTTTGTATATAGATTTTTGTAATTTTTTAGTGACACTTATATCCGTCATTGTAGGTAGTATTATATGTTAGTATAAATACTTATATATGTTAGTATAGCATATGTTAGTTTATATATATCTTCTTTTTGTGCCTTAGCTTATGCATTACTTAGTGTTAGTGTAAATAAGTAACATAGAGTAGTTTAGAGTGATTTTTAATGCTTTTTCACTTGTAAATATATTTGAGGCATTATGATTAACATTAATTGGTTCATTTTGTATAGAATTGACTTAGATTCATTAATTCTTTGATTCATTCTTTCTTTTGTAAATAAACTTAACATTTTTGAAATAAAAGAGCATTTATGGAACATAGAGTGATGTATAACAATAACTGCCTCTCAGTGAATGACCTGGAATAAACTAATAAAAATTATATTTAAATAAATGGCATGACATCTTTCTGGATTGCATCTATACTACAACATAATGACTCTTAATTAACATGTAGTCTAGGAGGTTCATCAGTTCTTCAATCAAATGTATTGACATGGACTTCTTGATCAATTTATCAACTCTGCCAAGCTCCTTAATCAAATCACATTCCTCATCATCGAAATTTTGGGATGCCTTAAAAATAGAGTTGTATCTTTTGATCTTCGAAGGCAATCTCCATTCTTCTAGTTTCACAGTTAATATTAGCCTTAGTAGTGGCCAGCAAGGGTCTAGCTAAGATGATGGGTATGTTGTGTAGCCTCTCTGGTACTTCCTTGTCAAGGATGAGAAAATCAATAGAGAAATAGAAGTCCATGACCTTAACTGTCACATCCTCCACTACCCCCAGAGGGGTTTTAATGGATCGAACAGCTTATTGCAATGTAGCATCACTGGGTTTCAAATCACCAAGTCCAAATCTCTCATAAAGCATAATATGAATCAAGTTTATGGATGCCTCTAAGTCAAGTAGAGCCCTCTCAAAAGTCATGTCACCAATGACGCAAGAAATCAATGGGGCTCTAGGATCTTTCTTCTTAAGAGGTAGATTCTTTAGAATTATAGAACTCGCATGCTCAGAAAGAACTATCTTTCTAGGTGACTTGGTCCTGACCTGACGCTTTTGAGTGTAGAGGTCTTTGAAAATTTTAGCATAGGCAGGAATGTGTTTGATAGCATCAAGGAGTGGGATGTTTATTTGGACCTATTTAAACAACTCAAGAAACTCCTCATTGCTAGACAAGTTCTTTTTCTTTGATTTTGGATTTTCTAAGGCTTCAACAAATGGGATATGGGTGGGTATTTGAACCTCAGGCTCCTGAGCCTCAAGATCATCATCCTCAATATCACATTTTTCATCCTCTAATTTTCCATCCTCTTATTCAGGCTCGGTATCATTTTGTGTTGGCCACATAGGATCTTGGGTGGTGGTCTCGCTCCTTAAAGTAACAGCATTCGCCATTGCATTTGGGTTCTAAGTAGGGATTGGTAAAATTGGTTGATCCTGTTGTGGGTTTTGGTTGAAGCCTGGTGGTGCCTGGTTCATCATGTTAACTTGGTTCTGTTGAGGCATTCTATTCTGGCTAAACACTGGGTTTGCATTATTGCAGTTTTGGATATTCCTCGGGTTTGGGATGGGTTGAGAAGGTAAGGTCTGATGTTGTCTTGAATCAACAAGTTGGCTAAGTTGCCCCTTAATCTCATTC
Source organism: Thalassia testudinum (assembly GCA_037157565.1). Classification (NCBI taxonomy): domain Eukaryota; kingdom Viridiplantae; phylum Streptophyta; class Magnoliopsida; order Alismatales; family Hydrocharitaceae; genus Thalassia; species Thalassia testudinum. Next base: position 105,301,442 of record JAZHRO010000073.1, on the reverse strand, counting down.
ATGTCCTCCTGAGTCCTTCGATTTTGTTGATTGATTTGCTCTTGTTTCTTAGTCAATATTTCACCCATCATTTTAATCAAGGATTCCATTTGGTTCGATTGGGTGGGTGTAGAGGGATTTTGGACATAGCTTTACCCTGAAGATTGACCCTGATTGAAGGAATTGGGATAAGGTTGTCTCATCTGGGTCTGGTGGGGCACTTGTCTCACTTTCTGATTGGACCAAGAGAAATTTGGATGATTACTCCATCTAGGATTGTAACTATTGGAGAAGGGATCATTCTTAGAGTATCCTTGGATGGCCTGAACATTCTTAAATCCTAAGGATGGGTTGATCGAATAAGAAGAATCGATATAAGCAGGAACATAGGTTCCTTGTTGAGCCTTGTAGGAAGGGTCTTAATAGCTCGGGCTCACAGAGTGAGTCAGATTTAGGTTGTGCAGATACTCCCTTGCAGGAGTCTGTGCAAAGTAGAGTAGGGAGGAGTGTGTCTCCTGATTGGGTATGGACTAGGTGGTCTTGCACTACAACATAAATGACTTTTTCCATCAGTTGAAAATTGATGGGAAATCCATTATAACTGACGGCAATAAGTGACGCCATTAATACCGTCACTATTTAGATTTGCCGTTGGTTACAAGGATAATCCGATGTGGAAATAATGTATGACCATCAAACGAATTAAAGTTTTCGATGTTGTTTCATAATTGCCGTCGGTTATCAAAAAACCAACGGAATATGTAAGTCACTTCTTCGCTCATTTACGTGCCCTTTTTATCTTTACGCTGTCGTTTAAGACAGTTTACCATCGCTTATCTAATTGACGGTAAAAATATTATTACCGTCGCTTATATTTATCACCGACAGCATAAACCTACTTTTTGATTTACCTTGCTACATTTTTTGTCATTGCTTATTTAAATAAGCGAAGGGAAAAATTTTATTACCGTTGCTTATATGCCGTCGCATATTTAAGTAAGCAACGGTATATATGTGACGGTAAAAATATTTTTGCTGTCACCTATTTGAATAAGTGACGGAAAATGTATGGGCATTTTTTTTTTATTACAGGCGGATGGAAACTACCTACTAAACATACTTAAAAGTCATGCTTTTATAGAAAAACAAGTAATGCAAATGAACAGAAATTTATATTTCATTAATATAAAATGTAGTACATTAAAAGTTTGAAAAGGAAATATTTACATAAAAAAAGAAAATGGATAAAAATCAAAATACAGCTGCCCCAATGCCACCTCTACCAGCCATGGAGTCGTCGTCATCTCGTCTGTAGCTATTGGGATTCATAGAAGATGGATGCTCTGACTGATCCTTATTCTGAATAAGGGCTATAAGTTGCTGAAGCTTATTATCCATCTCATTCATCTTATTCTTCATCTCTGCCTCTCTCTTCTCCCACTCCTCATCTCATCTCTGTAGTGTGTCAATCTTTTGATGCAACTGATCGACAACACTAGATGAGATGACACATTTCCTCCCATACCAGGTCGATAACGAGTATGCTCACCTCACACTACGAACGAAACCACTGTGGTCTGGTGGCATCACTCTCCTAAATGCCCCCTCTAGATCCAAAGGTTGCGAGACGCTGTTGGAGGTCTCATCAGTGACGAGATGTACCAATTGTACTATTTGATCCTAAATGTATTAGAAAATATTATTGTAATATATATATACAAAGTTATAATTTTTTGAGTTTAGGAAGCTTACGTGTTTCTCTTGGTATGACTCATGAATCCACTTATAAGTACCCTTAGCTGCTCACTTACTGTAGGTGACCTCGTAGATTTCCATCCTCGTCATTTCCATTCCATCATGTGCAGCAGACTGAAAAAATAAAAATGATACAATTGAGTTCAAATAAATTAAAAATTAAGTAATATTTAATTGAAAAGTAATTTCAATACTTACATAATGGCTCATGACTGTCTCGTTGCTCCTTCAACCCAAACAATAGGTCTGTGGTGGAGCTTTGGCCCTATTGGCTTTATTTATTTTTGGTTGCTCCTGTAGACATACATAATAATATTTTTTATGAATTTAAGATATATGAAATTAATAGAATAATTTCTAATCATTTAATAACCTCCGTCTTTGGATTCATCAAATGCTCGCATGCCTTCTTCCAATCGTCAGGCGTGATATTAGGAGGAGCTTCACCCATTGCCTCGTCGGGTGAACTCTTATTCAAGAACCACTAAATACCAAATATAAATTGTTAGAAATAATATAAGAAATTATGTATATAATAAAAATGAAAATGTTTAAAAATGTTTAAAAATGAAAATGTTTAAAAATTCTTAACCGACGGAAATGAACCGACGGCATAACTCATTTTTCTAGTAGTGTTGATTGTGTTAATGAATTCATCAAACTTCTTAGCGACTGTGGTTCCCAGCTTCTCACCAAGATTTTCTAAGTCAACCTTATTTGGGTTAGTTTGGAGTTCATACATTCCTCTTGGTTGACTAGTTCGTCCAAAGGTGTTCATAGAGTCTTGGTGGAGGAAGTTTCCACTCATGCTTTCAAATAGATCATACACACTATCCTTGTCTTTATTTAAAAGGTTACCCCACAAACCTCATCCACATAGTTTCTCAATTGTTCATTCAGCCCATGGTAAAAAATTTGCACTAAGTGACAATTGGGTATGCCATGGTGTGGACATTTTCTAGCTAAGTCAGCAAATCTTTCCCAGGCTTCATGGAGTTGTTCCCCAGATTGTTGAGTGAAAGTTGTGATGGCTCTCCTAAGGGCATTTGTTTTTCCAATAGGGAAGATTCCTAAGAAACACATTCTTTAGCTCATCCCATGTGTTGATGGGTTTCCCTATGGTTCTGTACCAATGGGTAGCTTTATCTCTTAAGGAGAAGGGGAAAAGTTTCATCATCAAAATATCAAGATTCATGTTCCTGGGTTTCATAGTTTGACCAAGGGTGGTGAGATCTTCAATGTGTTGGAATGGGTCTTCAGTGTTAAGTTCATGAAAGTGGTTTTGAATAAGACCTATCCAATGGGATAGAGTTCAGAATCATCCTCAAGAACCCTTACATAAGGTACAACATTGTAGGTTGCGGGATCGTCGAAGTCTTGTAAGGGTTGAGGTTGTGGATGGTTTTAGTTTCTATTGTTAAACCAGTGCTCAAATTGTTCATGCAATTGCTCCATTAGTTCCTCATGGTTTAGATTGGGTGGGTCAACTTGAGGTGGTGGAAGTGGTGGCTCCATTGTTGAGGGTGTGTTAGAATTAAGTTTCCTCTTAGGTTCGAAGTCTAAAGGTCCCTCTAACTTTGGTTTTCTCGATCTTGTACTACGCATGCACCACAAACAATCAAGAAAACAAACACAAGACAAGAGTAGATTTTTCTTGATTTTCTAAAATATTTAATGTTTGTATGCGATCAAGCAAGTTATCAAATAGTTGCGCACCCTAAATCAACCTATGGGGTGCCTTAAATAGACCTACTAACAAGACCCAGTTGATCTCGAGTCAAGCCCGCTCGCCACTAGACTGCCCGAGGTACGAGCGAGATGGACTTATTGACCTTCAACCAACAGTTTCTTGCGATGCAAAGAGAAACAGTAGAAGAGACTAACACCTAATCAATAACAGAGTTGATCTAGAGTCGAGCACGCTCACCATTAGACTCCCCGAGGTACGGGTGAGACGTACTTGTTGGAGTCCAACTGACTCCCTCTTGGTGACCTCATATGAGTGCACAGTGCAAGAGAAGTGTCAAGCAACACATGCAGTAAAATCGTACTCAAGCCTTTAAGCACTCGTGAAGCAAATTTTAGGGTTTCACTGTTGATTACTGAGTTTTATAATGTTCTCAATTAAAAATATTTTCAATGTAAACAAATGAGATTTTCAGTCAAGTCTAGAGAGAGATAGAAATAGATTACAGGTAGCTTAAAAGGGTAATGAAGTATGTACCTGACTCCACTAATCTTCATAATGCAGATGCAATACACATAATAAAAATCTAAATGCTGTTTATGCAAGTCCAATCATGAATGCCTAAGGGTATGCAGCTTCTAGATAAGCATGGAAGAATTTTTCTTTTTTTTGAATGTAGGCAATCAAGCAAACAAACTAACTCCAGAGTTTAGAGAGGGAGAGAGAGAGTCCATAGTCTAATAATACAGTCCAAAATATGCTTTCTCACCAAATAACTAATACAAATAGCCAAAAAGAAAAAAATAATCTAAACTACACCATGCCTCTCATGCCTTGCTCGTGTCCCACCTACTCAAATCTCCCCCTCTGCGACTTGATCTAGCAACTTGCTGAGACTTCGTTTTGCATATTTGGTACTTGCAAACAGAAAGGGAACAATATGAGGCTCATGAATACACAAAAATGCTAAGTCAGGAAAGAAAACACCACGAATACGTGGCTCCCCAGCAATAGTGCCAAAAACTAATTGTGAAATCGTGATAATGATAAATCTGTTGTCGTAGGTGTGAAAACACGTCGTTTTAAATTTATAAAATCATCTCCAAAAGATATGAGAATAATAACAGGAGTACGGGTCTGGGAGGAAGAAATATCTAAGTATTTTCTAACCTAATTAAGCCAACTATTTATATATATAATTTTTGAATTTTTTTGTAATAAAAGCAAATAAATAAAACAAGCACAGAGGAAAATACGAAGAGTACATGTAAATGAAAATAAGAACTTTATTACTACTAGAAGGTTAGAATAAAACGTAAAGAGAGAAAATGTAGAATAACAAGATGAGAGTAAAGAGTCACAGAGAGAAGTCTGGCAAGGTTGTGATGGGGATGGAGAGTGTTGTCGACGATCGTTAGTGGAACATGTGTGTGAAGATGAGAAGTCAAAGATGTCACAGAGAGGATGTGCGGGAAGAGCAGGAATCATCAAGAATCACCTAGCAACCTAAAAACAGGAAAGAAAACACTGAGAGAAAATACGAAAATAACAAAAGAAAGGTGATGTGATGATGAACGTGTAGAGAGAGGAAAAGAGAGAGAGTGGTGTAATAGAGAGAAAAGAAGAGAGATAGTGGAGGAAGATGAGAAGAAAAAAGAGAGACTAAGAGGGTGGTGGTGGTCGTGATAGAAAGAGAGAGGAGGAGGAGAGAAACGTGGATGAGAAGGAAGGAGGAAGGAAGATGGGCGTGAGCTAAGAGGAGAGGAAAGAGAGGAAGAGAAGAAGGAGAGAAAGAAAGAGAGGAAGGGGATGAGAAGGTGCCTACTTGGAAGATTGCAAGTGGAAGAGGATAGCGGAGCTGGAGGAGCAACCGAAGGTGAGGTGCGTGTCCGAGAGTAGTCGGAGAGAGGACTGCCACATATGGAGAAGAAGATGGCTAGAAGTACGAGAAGAGGCAGAGCCAGTCGCGTCAAGAGAAGAATAGGAGCATTGGTGACGAGGAGGGAGAGCACGAGGGGGAAAGAGTGGGGGAGAGAACGAGAGAGGAGTAGTTGGGAGTGGATGGGCTGATCCCCTTCTGGTAGTGCATGTAAGCCATTAAATAGAGTTATGATTAGGAATTAGTAGCAAGAGAAAGGAAAGACGTGAATAGGAAGAAGAGGGCATGCACGTGGAGTTTAGAAATTAGGAACGTGTGCATAGGAGGAAAATAGAAAGAGGGGAGGAAAAAAAGCGTGATTAGGAGGCTAATTGATGAATGGAAAGTGTACTAGTGCAGTGGAAATGTTAAGGGAAGAAAAGATATTTTTATTATTTTTTTTCTTTTCTTTTTCTCACACTTTGTATTTTTTGCACATCCGTTTAGTATGCACATCCGTTTTGGATTCTGTCTTCACCATTAGCCTCCTTGTCTCGTGCTCTTTAATTAGAGACCAATATTGAATATATTTCTACAAGAGTACAAAATAATACATAATTAGATGGGTATTTAATTAGTTTAAAATAAAGTATTCTAAGTCCAATCTAAGCACTTAAAATAGCTCCACATGAAATAATAAAATAGGTTAAGCTCAAATGCCTCTCCTTAATTCTCAAGTGTCCACATGCAATTATGACCTAAAATGCACCATGTATAATGCAAGAATGCTAAGAAATTAGCATAATTAAGCATATTATCCCTTTAAATTATGCACTTATAATTCGCCAATAAGTGTTTCAAGATGAGGCTATCGGTCCTAGTGGAAGAGCTTTTGGTGACGATTCTAAAATCGTCACCAAAATTATTTTTGCTATAGTTCACAAGAAAGCCATCACCAAAAATGCAAATGAAATAACATTGTAAACCTTTTTGGCGATGGTTAGTATAAAATCATAGCCAGAAAGCAAATATAAAATACCTCTACTTAGTACTATTGATGGGCATCTAGCGATGGTCTTAGAACCGTTGCCAAAAGCGCATTGGCGATGATTATAAAATAGCCATCACAAAAAATAAAAAAGAAATTATTTTAAATCCTTTTGTTGACGGTTTTCTTTAAAGCCATCACCAAAATGGGGTATGAAACACCTATTTAGCCTCATACACCCTTCCTCCTTTTCCTAGTTTGGCGATCCCCTTCGACACCCCCACATCCACCTACACCCATCGCTCCCCGACCTCCAACTCCTTCAAGTAATTCCACCACCACCTCCTCTTCTTCCTCCTTTGTTGCACCCTCTTTTATGACTCCAACCACGCCTCCCTCACCACCCCGACCACCGCCCCCTCCTTTACCCATACCTCCCCTCCTCCATCCTCTCCTAGCTTCCCTCCTTCACCTTGCCTCCTGATGAGAGCCTCATCATGAGCCATAACTAGCTCATTTTGACATAATAAAGAGAATAAGAGCTCCTACATAACCTAGTAGAAGGCCTAAATGAAGGAATAAGTGCTCTGAGAAGAAAACATGAAATAAAGGTTAAAACTGTAATTTTACCATTGTAGTACATAAACGGGATTTCTCAGAGGCAAAACATAGGTCAAAAGGTCTAAATAAGATAAAAAGTGGGTTGAGTCAATCAGAAATGGGTTTATGTGCAATCCAGGAATTAAATGACATTTGGTAACCCTAAAACAGACCTGCTTAAAGCAACAAGGTTTCAGTCAGGATAAAAATTAAGTAAACCCTCTAAAAATCATGGAAAAATATCCTCTAGGGCTTAGAACATTCAAATTGGCCTTTGGAACCTAGTTTGACCTAGATTAGGGTCCTAGCTCATTAATTGACCTAATTTGGGTTTTTATGCAAAATGTCCAGTTAAACGGGGTCAAACCTAAAATACAACTTTACCATTGGATTCCTCAGGTCCAAATTAGGTTTGTACCAAAATTTGGACCTAAGAGGAGGTCATCTTGACCTACTTTGCAATTTAGTACACCTAAATCACATTTTGGTCCCTAACTTTTGAAAATCATCACAGAGAAACCCCTAACTTCCTCGCAAACATTGCAATCAGGTCCTTCCACCATTAGTGGGGCAGAATCCTTCTCCGGCGAGGATTAGAGAGGGAATACTCTCTGATTCCTCAGAGATCCCCTCCCAGAAATGGAAGGGAGATTCTCTGAGGAATTCCCTTCCATCTGAGGCCAGTCATGATCCCTGATGTGAACCCAATCTCTCATGCGAACGCACGAGGGATTTGGGTATCCAGCCAATTTCCTTCTCTGGTGAGCCGTCGGAGATGGATACGTGCCCTCCAAGCTCTGAACACACGGCCCAATGCCTATAAAAGAACCCCCAAACCCGGCCGCTCATTTTCAACTCGACCTGGCCGGGGTTTCACCTCAAATTTGTCTCTTCCTTCCTGGCCAGGGTACCCAGCGAGCTCCGGCGAGCTTTCCCTTCCCTTCCTCTTCGCTCTGCCACAAAACCAGTGGCAGAGACTTCTTCCCGATTCTCCTCCGCGTCGCGCAATACCCGCGCACGCTGCCTCAGACCCGTCGTCGTCGCCGTCCTCCCCCACTAGACATCTTCTTCTCCGGCAACAGTAGGTACAGTCGTCCGCCTCTCTGCCCCCTTCGTCCCTACAATTAGGTTAGAACTACTCCACAACTTCCCCTCTTTCTTTTCCCCATTCTATTTCACTTGATTGCCCCTCGACTGCCGCCGTCCACCGTCACCTTCCTCATCTTTGGCCACCCTCCGACGAGGCACCCTCGTCACTCCGCAGCCCCACACGCCTCGCCGGCCATCGCAAAAGTTCCGCCTCACCACACTGAACACACTCTGCCCCTCCACTGCCACGCTACACCTCCACAACGCACCCCCGAACTCACCCATCCACCCGGCCACAGGGCGACCTAGGCACGCACGCCTAGACCACCTTGCGGCCTGGCACCTTGCCCTTCACCTTCACCGTGACAAGGAGAAGGTCCCCCGCTGATTTGATTAGGCCGAGAGGCTCATTTTGTGTCTGACAGTTCTCCAGCCCCTGCTGCCATTGACGGTGACTCGAAGAAGCTCCAAGCTCTCTCCAGGCTTCAGGACGGCCAGGCTCCAGGTGCAGCTCACTCGGGGAGGCATTGCAAAGATATCTGGTCCAGCGAGCGATGCCACAGAGTCTGCAGCTGAGGGAATCAAAGGCGTGGTCTGCTGCGGGCGCGCAAGAGAAGGCAGCAACCTTTAGTCCCACATCGTGGACTCACAAAGAGGTGGAGTGTTTTAAATAGTTTTTGTCATGTGGTTTCAGTGCCTTCGAACGCACTTGGGATGAGGTCCCTCACCTACTTCACGATGCCTCATCCGCGATTTCACCACGTGGATCTGGTGCGATCCGACCCGACCCCGAGCACACCTCGCGCATCACCCACACACCGGTGCGCCTGGTCACGGGCACGCGATCCGACCCGTTAACCCGACTTTGGGAGAGCTTTCTGAGGGTGGTTCTCAGATAGAGAGAGATGTGCGGGTGTGGGTAGAGGGGTTAGGTTTTGTTGTACCTTGCTGTGGTTGTGTAGGGAAGGAATGAGTGAAGCAAACACTTAGCCGCTGCTAGCAAAGGGAAGAAGAAAAGGAAGCAGAAGGCAAAAATGAAGAAGGAAGGAAGCCAGTGAAAAGAGTAGGAAGAGGCGAAGGAAAAAGAGAAGTATAGCAGAGCCAAGGAAGAAGAAGCCTTCGCAGAAGAAAGAAGAGAAGGAAGAAGAGAGGCCAAGACAGAAACCAAAGAAGAAGACCAAGGAAGAAGAAGAAGACCCGTTGATACAAAGAAGCCTTCGCAGAAGAAAGAAGAGAGGCCAAGACAGAAACCAAGGAAGAAGAAGAAGAAGGCAGAAGAGAGACTACAGAGAAATAAGAAGAAGAATAATCAAAGGAGGAAAATACTTTTAAGACGTTTGATCTTGTGATCAGACATCCAATTTTACTCTTTTGCCTGGATTACTTTTTAAATGCATTTGAATTAATCTTTTGAGTAAATTAGAGTGTTCAATTACATTTGAGATTAGTAGTAAATTCTGATTGCTCCCTGTGTTCGACCTCAGATACTCTGGTTTTCGAGTAATAAAAACTTTTATTTGTTGACGACACTTGATCACCTATACTACGACGCAATAACTGTTGAAACACGATCGAGTCAGTCACGTCAACACCTCCTCCATCCCCTCTTCCTCCTCCCCTCATTATTCGCTCCCCTCGCTACCCCCTCCTCTGCCCTCTTGACCACCACCATCCTACCTCCTTTCCTTCCTCCTCCTTTATCCTTCTACAATGGCCAGCCACCACCACCACTCCTCCCTCCTCCTCCCCCATAATAACACTGGTGAGGGTGTTCGGCGGTGGCTCTCATTGTACGCCATTTCTCTGTCCTCCCTATTTCTCACTCTCTCTTCTTACTCCACCACTCCTCTTTTTCCTCCTCCCCTTAATAAGTGTTTTCAGCCTCCACTTTAGGATGACTTCCATCTTTGTTGGGTCCACAAGGATCCCATCGTGCATTACTATGTGCCCCAAAAATTTTACCTTCTATAACCAAAATTCACATTTGCTAAATTTGTATATGATTTGTACATTCATAGCATCTCAAGTATCATTTTTAAATGCTCTTCATGTTGAGTCTCATCCCTGAAGTAGATCAACACATCATCTATAAATATGACTAAGAATTAGTCTAAGTATGGGTGGAATACTTGACTTATTAAGTCCATTAATGTGGTAGGGGCATTCGTTGGTTCAAAGGGTGTTACCAAAAATTTTTAGTGTCCACACCACATTCAGAAAGTTGTCTTTAGTTTACCACCCTTTTTCAGTTTCAATTGATGATATCCACACAATTAAGTAGATGGTAGAAATTAAGCACTTCTAAGTTATTGAGTTCATGTTGAGCTCTTAGGCAACATGGAGCTTAGGTGGAGTTTCTTTTATTGAATTATATTGGACTTTTGATGTACTAATACATATTGTGATCAAGGACTCTTAAAAGACTTGAATTAGGAGATGAGGAGATTTGAAGGCAAATTTGGAGCTTGAATAACAAGAAGAAAGGTAATGCCAAGATTGTTATTAGTAAGGGAATCTACCTCTTGCCATCTCTTTTGATGTGTAGATGCATGGATGAAATGCTTGGTGGTCTGTAGACACCTAATATGATTAATTTGTGATGATCTAAATGAAGTTATAGAGCAGTATATCTTGATTAAGGGTGCTTAAGGGCTTTCATGTAGACCTTATATGCTTAATGATACTAAGATGCCAGGTGTTCCTATTCTTCGATGCCTCAAGATTTGTTTAATTCAACACCACGTCTATTAAATGCTTTATGACATGTAGACACCCAATATGATTGAATTGTGATGTCTAAAGGAAGTTATAGAGTAGTATCTCTTCGTTAAGGGTGTTTAAGGAGTTGCTCATGGGCATTATACATTTGACCATTTCAAGATGCCAAGTATACCTAGCCTCAAATGCCTCAAGATCCTTTATATTCAATAACACATCCAATGACTCAGGTGTTGGATTAGAGAGCCTAATTATATCTTTCGAGATGAAATTGATATATGATGACGTGGGAATTCATGTTGAAATCAGTGAGATTTAGTAGAGGTTTTTAGTCTCATAGTGGAAGTGGGTAAACCTCTTCGTGGGTGTAAAAGGCTTCTGCCTCCCACGGCTTATGTAGTAAAGAGTGAGAGGTGGGGCTAGGGACTACTCACGTGTGCGCGTGCCCTGCCCCACCCCACCCTGGCTCAGGCTTAGGCTCAGGCTCGGTAAGAATCAATTTGAAACTTGAAACTTGGACTCTTTTGGTTTGATACTTTTAATCTCATGATTTTGACCTGGATTAGTCGATCAAAAGGTAACATTGATTGATCAATTATTTTGATTGATCAATGAGTTAAGTTTGGTCGATCAATTATCATATTTCCATAAATGTCGGATCGTGGGATCCATATAAGGGCCACGAGGGGACTCTCATTTGACACACAACAAGAGCAGAAAAGCTCTCTCCACTCTCTCTCCCCCTCTCTCATTCTTATCTCTCTTTCTTGGTGCATTCGTTTGTCGAAAGATTGGTAGAAAAATCTCCAATGAAGTTTGTCGATCTTACACAAGGGTTAAGAGTGATCCACGAAAGGGTTTTGATTGATCAAACCATTAAATTGGTAGATCAACTGGGAATTTGGTTGATCAACAAAATTGCCTCAGCTTTGTTCTCCTGAGGTGGTTTTCGAAGATGTCCAAGATCAGAGTGCGTCGAATCTTAGAGGTGGATTGTTGTATCCTGGGAGGAGTTCGTCAGATTCTGACGCATGGGTATTATTGGGGGCAATACCTTCTTTAAAGGGTGTTGTTAATGGGTATTTCGATAAAAGTAAAATCTAATCCCTTCTCATTTTGTTTATTTATGCTATTGCATGTTCTTTGTTTTTTATTTTATTCTGGATCTTGCCAAATCATCTTTGAATTACTTAATTTAATAATTTTGATTTATGCGAAAATGTTGGAAATGCATATGTTTTTATTCATTTATTTCCTATATGTGTTTATTTCAATAATCTTAGAGAATATATCACATAGATCTAAAATATTTGTGATGTCTGAAATGACTTTTAAATTACGTGTAGACTTATCTTGTATGCTTGAGAAGTTTAGTGGGAAAATTTTCAAGCGTTGGCAACAACGCATGAGGATTTAGTTGACCACCATTGGTTTGATCTCGACGTTGGAAACCAAATACCTAGTTTTGGATAAGGAAAAACCCACTCTTGAAGGGTAAAAGGAGGTGGATGAGTGGAATGAATGCAATCATATTTGTCACGATTGCATCTTATTGGCTTTGTCCAATGTGCTATTTGATGTATATAGCACATCCACGTCCATTGTGAAGGGGCTATGGGATGAGTTGGACAAGAAGTATAATACCGAGGATCTTGATATTGAAAAATACTCTATTGCAAAATTCCTTAAATTCCAAATGGTTGAGGGTAAATTGGTATAAGAGTAGGTACACGAATTTTTGTTATTTCTCCATGGTCTAGCAGAGATAAAATGAAGCTTCCTGAGAAATTTCAAGTCATGTCTATCATCGAAAAATTTCCTAAATCTTGGGAGGACTTTGGGATGACTCTTAAGTATATGAAGGGAAAGATTTCTCTTAATGACTTGATAGTAGCCATTGCTATTAAAGAAGAGCATAGGAAATAGAAACCTGTAGTGCCTGTAGAGTCTAAGATGAATGTCATGACATCTAAGGGCAAGGAGAATAACAATAAAAATAATAAAACAAAATGAAGGCCAAACCTAAGATCCAAAAGAAATCCAAGAACAAACCATGCTGGCATGATGGGCAAGTTTGGCATTGGAAGAAGGATTATCCTTCTAATAAAGCTCAGCAAAAGACCATAAATGGGAATCCTTAGGTGAATGTGATCACTGAGGAGGCTGAGCCTAGGGATGGATATGTCTAAATAAAACCTGAACTCTATGTTATTCACGATCCTACTGAATAGCTCGTGGATACTGGAACCACTGTACATATTTATACTGATAGATTATTGTTTTCTTCCTATCAGGCCTATAGTGGTGGGACTGTGAAGATGGGGAATGATTTTGCAGTCAAGGTGCTGGGATTCAGACATGTGGACTTGAGGTTTTCCTTGAGGCAAGTCTGGATGCTACGTAGGGTGCTGCATGTTCTTGCTGTAAAGAATGCTCTTTCTGGTTCCTTGTTGGTTAGAGAGGGTTTTGGGTTAAACTTTAAATGTAATAAAGTTATTATGTTGAGACATGAAACATTCTATGGAAATGGGTATTTAACATATTTTGATTTATTATTTAGAGTGAGATGTGATGTGGATCTATCATATACAAATGTTCTAAATAATGTTAGTTTTCATTCAATTCAATTGTTTGTAGTAATATTGAATCTTATGATATATGGCATGGTAGCTTGGGTCATGTAAATTTTAATTCTTTAAAAAGAATGATGAAATAAATATGACTCTTGAATACACCATAGATAGAACTAAGAAATGCAAGATACGTGTGCAAGCTAAACAAACGATGAAGCCTTTTCACTCTATTAGTAGAGAAATTGAGGTTCTAAATTTGGTGCACATGAATATGTATGAGTGTAATGGTGTGTTGACTCGAGAAAATAAAATGTATTTTGTCACCTTTATAGATGACAGTAGTAGATACTGCTATGTGTATTTGCTTAACTCTAAGGATGTTGCATTAAGTAAATTCCTTTTTTTCAAAAAATAAGCAGAAACACAAACTGAGAGAACTCTTAAGTGACTGAGATCAAATAGAGGAGGGGAATATACGTCCAACTTATTTGATGAACAATGCTAAGCTTTTGGTATAGTTCATGAAGTGATAGCCCCATATTCCCCATAATCTAATGGGTTAGCAGAGTGAAAGAATAGGACCCTAACTGACATGGTCAACGCTCTCCTGCAAAGCTCAGGATTACCTACTTACATGTTGGGGGAAGCTTTGAATATGGCATGCCATATTCTGAATATAGTTCCCCTTAAGCATAAGGAAAGTAGTCCATTTGAGACTTGGAGAAATAGGAAACCAAGTTTAAAATACCTCAAAGTGTGGGGCTAGGTTGCAAAGGTAGTTATCCCAGAACACAAGAGGAAAGCTTGGACCTAAGACAGTTGATGCGGTCGTTCTGGGTTATGTTGATAATAGTTATGCTTATAGATTTTTTATTATAAAATTTGAGATTTTAGGCATAAATGTCAACACTATTATTGAGCATCTTGATGCTACATTTTTTTATGATGTCTTCCCAATGAAGACAAGACTACCTCAAAATGGACTTCAGATAATCTAGCCACCACATCTGGTTCTATTTTTGATCAAGTGGAATGATGTCTAATGTGGGGGCTAACTCTTCCTATCTTGAACCCAATAAGTAGAGGAATTTGAACTTAGGAGAAGTAAACTACCAAGGATTGCCAAGGATTTGGGAAGCAATTTTTTTTTTTTAGGCTGAAAGGAATGCTATTAAGGCACAATAGCAATTTGGGAGGGCATTTTATTAAGAAAAAATTGGGAAGCGATTTTATTGCTTACCAAATCAAGGGTTATCCCCCTACTTATCGTGATGTTATGGCTTCTTTTGAAGCTAAGTATTGGAAAGATGCCATCAAGAATGAGATGGACTCAATCATCTCTAATGACACTTGAGAGTTTGTTGATTTACCTCTAAGGTGCTCTACTATTAGGTGCAAGTGGGTGTTTAAGAGAAAACTCAGGCCGGATGGATCTATTGAGAAATACATAGCTAGACTTGTTGCCAAGAGGTTTAAGCAAATGAAAGGTATCAATTATTTTGATACCTATTCTTTGGTAACTATGATAACTACTATCTGGATGCTTACTGCATTGTGATGAGCCCATATTTGTAGGCTATTTATGTATTTTAATGCCTGGACTTTAAGTTAACATGTACATTTATATAGCATACATTGATAGGTAAATAGGGTAACATAAAATTACCTATTTCATGCATTACATGCATTGATAATATCATTTAGAATTTATTTAGAATATCATGCATTAAAATAGGTTGCATTACATGTAGTGTTTGATTTAACATTTCTTCTAAGGTCTTATAGATAAATAACCCTTGATTTATTATTTTATTCTATTACCTTTTCTTCTTTCAATGATTGCAGGACCACCTTCATTGTCGATGTCATGGCCGTGAATGCAAATCTTGCATTGATGGTCGACGTGCGATGCTCCATCTCCCTCTCCACCTTCCTGCAGCATAAGAAGAGATCTCCATTGACTCGGCTCCGCAGGCTTCCACCCCACTCCACTACTGTGTAGAGAGTCAAGCTCTCCTCCACTCCACCACCATCGGCCTTGATTGTGTACACAAGTCCACACCACTATAGGCAGGCGGGGTGATAGACCGCCACGCCACCAATGGCTTGTGTAGCTTACCGTGAGCATGTGCCTGAAGGCCACGTAGTATCCTTCTTCTGTTTGTCACTCCTCCCCCAATATCACCATTTTCACCTCCAACAGAAACCAACAACCACCACCAACAATAGCAACCACCACTAGCGGCCATCACCCGTGCACCCTCCATAGGCCTTGCCATGCCATTCACGTGCGGTTAAGTCATCTGGGAAGTTTCTTGGACGTCTGAAGTCCCAACAACACCACCACCATCTTCACTTCTTCCTCTTTGTTTCTTCTTCTTCTTTTTCCTCTATTTTCCCTCCACTAAAACCAACCCAAACCACCATCACCAACTTGTAGCCACCTCCAGCAGACCCCCTCAACACACCACTCTCCCAGTTCCTTCCTGCGCTCTACGGCCAACGGTGCACCTACGTGCGCAGCCGAGCCCGTCGCCCTCCTCACCACCTCCAGCAGACCACGTGTGCATCTCCAGCAGTCACCGCCCTCCTCACCACGCCTCCGCACACCTAGTAGGGCTCTCTCTTTCGCGCACCACCCCTTCCCTGCATCACACCTCCATGCACAGCTACAACTCCACCAGTAGTCAGCCTTCCATGCGCCACCAGCACATCGCCATGCCTCACCTCCATACACAGTAGCTCTCACATGCAAATGCGCGTGGTTGCTCCTGCAGTAGTAGGGGGAACGACCAGCCACCACGGTCACTCCTCTCTTCCATACGATTGGCTCCGACCACGCCGCAACTCGCTACCACCACCACCGCGTAGCCCATGGCGGACTTATCCTCCGCCACGAGCCTCACCTCTGACCTTGGCCTCTCCTCCGCGCACAAAGGATTTGAAGGGAATCCTTTGTTTCCCTTTGTATTTGTTTTTACATCATATGCCATTGCCAAACTAATTTTTTATAAAAAATTATTTGAGTGAATTTTAGGTGTTCCCCTTTGTTTTCTCATAATTGCTAAATTAGGTTGTGCTTTCATTTAAACTCATATCTAACTTGGATTTTGCCATTGTTTCTTAGTGAAATTATTTGTGAACAATTGATTTTGACTTTTACGAGTTGTTAATAGGCCATCGCCTCCCTATGGATACGACCTGCTCTTTCGAGTTGTTTATTTTAATTGTTTTGATTAGCGATTTCCCATCACTTACACACTACTTCGACACGTCATTTTATGTGTGAAATTACTACGAAAGTGAAAACCATCTTTTCACATTGGCTTCCATTTATGATCTCACTTTCCACCAAATAGATGTGAAGACCACATTTCTTCATGGAGATCATTAGGAGAAGATCTATATGGACCACACTAGTAGAAAGTGTATTGTTCTCAATGGTGCATATTTGACGGTTATATCACCCTCAAGAATAATAATATTATCGATCGTTATAAGATGTAACAGTTGCCAAAACTCCGATCATTAACTTTCTTACCTACCCATGAAGGCGAAGTGGTTGAGACCATTCTCGTTCGTTTATAACCGATGAGAATAATATTATACTCGTCGGTAATCATAAAACGATCGATGATAGTGTTGTATACATGAGGATCATTTTTTAGAAATACATGGCATAGTATAGGACAAAAATCACGATAATACTTAAATTTATAAAACTCGAAAATAGGAAATTGAGTCCGAGGTCATTCGCATGGAGCAAATATAGAATTCATATACTAATTGAAATATAAAACATATGAGCACAATGATTAATTATCACAAAAGATATGCAATGAATAATCTACTTAAGAAAATGTACTCAATAGTAACAATGGTATCGAACGAAATCAGTGGGACAAAAAAAAGAATATCACACAATTAATCCCTAAAAATGGTGATTTAGATCACCAATTAATCCCATAATTTAAGCTCATATCACAATTCTCAAATAAGCCAAATATTCCAATAGTTATCCTTGAACCACTTGCCACGTTAGATAAGTCCACACAGCCAAGGCATAAAGGCAACCATAGAGTAAGCCTTCTTCCTCAGATGCTAAGTGTTAGGCTTTAAAGCATGCATCTCGAGGCATAAGGCATGGATCCCAAGGAAAAACCTACCCCTACCCTCCTAAAAAATTCTCTGTAATCACTCTAATTGGGTATACATGCATGCACAGTAACTGGGTTAATGGGTATGAACAGTACCGGGTCCAGGCTCACCAGGCGTGGTGGTGAGTGAGGAGTGGAGGCGGGAGTGAGTTGAGGGGCCTCACCCCTCGTGTGAAGAGGCAACAAGGCTATTGCACGAATCCATCTTTTGAGCGGCTTGTGATTCTTCTACTCATGATGTGGCACAAAATGTGCCCTCGTCTTCGCACGAAGCTGTGGTGTAGAGCTCCCTCGATTGAAGCTTTTGTTGTTGTTGAGGTGTCCAATTAATGGCCTAGAGTTCCTCCTGAAGTCATTCTGCACCTATTGGATGTGGTAGCAGGGCCATTGGTGGTTGGAGCACGACGATGAACTATGATGGGAGGTGGAGGTTCGGTGCTGGCCGTCAAAGGGCATGAAACATGAATACGTGCTTAAAACTCCAATTAGAGCATTTAGTAGGATCATCGTGAGGTGAGGAGTTCAACGGCAATGCTTTCGTGGTGTTTGGGGGTGTATGTCGACCGACTGAAGTAAGAGGATGGGTTCTATCGGTGGGGTGTTTGAGTGTGTGGAAGGTGAAATTTCATGAGGGGTTTTGATGAGGGTGATGTGGCAAAGCTCGTGGAGGTGATTGCATGTGATCTGGTGTGGTGTAGCAGTGTGGTGAGCTCGTTGGAGCTATGCTGGAGGTGGAGAAGACGAGGGGGGAGAGCGGTGAGCATCGATTGAAATAGGGAGATAAGGAGGTAGACTTAAGCTAGGGAGAGAAAGGGTGTGAGAGAACCTAAATTAAGGATAAAAGGGATGGAGGTTTCCCTGCTAATGTGATGCCTGGACGTGGAGAAGACTAATTCTCCAGTGATGAGGATGACCAGAAAGAAGAGGTCTGGGAGCTCCTGCTTGGTACGGCGAGAAGCGGGCGAGGTCAGGGAAGAGGTTCCCTTTCCCTATTGTACATGGCAGAGGCGACGAAGAGGGATTGAGAAGCTTGCCGGAGCTTGGTTGAAGTAGGCTGGAGGAAGGGGAGGAAGAGGTGTTTTGGCCTTAAACCTTGCTAAAGAGGACGGTAGAAGTTCAGGGATCATTTATAGGTGAATGTTTTGGGCATCAATTGTCCAGAAACCTTGAATTGGAGCAACCCACTATGCAAATGAAGCCCTGATTTCTCAGAGTTCACCTGATGTTAACACGGCGAGATCGATGTTTAAATAATCATGTTGCAGTATAGTCTAAATCGCTTTGAAAACAAATATAATTTTATTATTCGAATTTTAAAGTCCGAGGTCGAACATAGGGAGCAAATGGAATTCACGCACTAATCTCAATAATAAATGCGATTTCAACAAATAATACTACTCAAAATCTAATTAAGAATGTAAAGCATGAGTATATGGAGAATAAGAAAAAATAATGGAGAGCTTATAAAAAATTGGATGTCTAATTATAAAATCAGACATCTTAAAATTATATGCTACAGTGCAATTTCCATCTTCTTCTTTCTCTATCTTCTTTCTCTGATTTCTCTTGCAATCTGTCTTAAGCTTCTTCTTCTTTCTTTCTTCTGTTTCTTCTGCCTTCTTCCTTCCTCTCTTTCTCTTTCTCTTTCTTTGACTTCAGCCTTTTCTTCTTCTTTCTCTATCGTTGGCTCCTTCTCTTTGTCTTCTCTTTCCTTTGCCTTCTTTGTCTTCTTCTTCCTTCTTCTCTTTCTCTTCCTTCAGCCTCTTCCTCTTTAGCTTTTGCCTTGCGAATCTTCGCTTCTTCCTTCTTTGTCTGCCTTGGCTTCTTC
Organism: Thalassia testudinum; assembly: GCA_037157565.1. Classification (NCBI taxonomy): domain Eukaryota; kingdom Viridiplantae; phylum Streptophyta; class Magnoliopsida; order Alismatales; family Hydrocharitaceae; genus Thalassia; species Thalassia testudinum. The sequence continues at coordinate 105,282,210 of JAZHRO010000073.1, read as the reverse complement.
TTTAACCTTCTTTTCCTTAGCTTCTTCCTCCTTCCTTCTTTCTTCTTCCTTCCTTGGATTTGGCTATGTGTGGAGCCAATCTTTCCACAGCAAAACCCCCCTTCCCCTGCGTAGCGTTCCTCTCTCTCTCTCTCTTCTTATTTCGATTCGCTCTCCCAGAGTCACATCTGGGTAGGGCAATCGGACCTAACGGAGACTCAAGTCCAAGCTCACCGATGTGGGTGGTGAGCGAGGAGTGAATCAGTCGGGTAAATGGGTCGTGGCTAGGTCCACATGGGCAGTGCCGCAGATGAGGCCTTGAGAGGGGGAGAGAGGGACCTCACCCCGTGAGTAGGAGTCGACAAGGCTAATGCAGAAATTCCTTTTATGCAGCTACGCTCGCTCGTCCAGTTCCGAGGTGGAACTAAATGTCCCACCTACCTTACACGTGCCACAATAGAGATGTATGGCTCAATTGGTGAGGTTGCGTGGGCTGTTGACTCTAATTAGGGACCTGAGCACATTCATGCCTCAAATTCGCACCTCCTGGGACTCACGCCTAGAGTAGCAGTACCTGGAGCACATCAAGCAGCTTTAAGCTTCATTCATGGTGGCCGGTGTGCTTGAACTTGAAATCACGAGCACGGCCTTGCGGCCATGTTAAAATGATTAGGGAACTTCGCCAAGGCACGACAAATATGTGGCGGTGGTCGGCGTGGCATGGAAATAGCTATGGTGGCGTGCTTAGGGTTCTCTGTGGTCGTTTAAGTGGGTGTGTTTGGGGGGATCTTAGGGTGGCTAATGGAGTGAATGAAGTGGGGGATTACTATCAGTGAGTCGAGGCGGAGGTCATAGGGTGATTGGCAAGGAGGGTGGAGGTGTGGAGCGATGGGGGTGCCTCGCCGGAGGGTTCGTTGGAGGTGGAGAAGGTGATGGTGATTGGTGGCGTCGAGGGGTGTTTTTGAGAAATAAAGAGGGGGAACGAGAGTAGAAGGGAGAGGGAAGCTAATAAACCTAAACTAAGGATGAAGGAGACAGGGGAGGCATCTGGGTGGGTACGGCTGACGCCGAAGATGAAGATCTCCGTAGATGAGGTGGTGGCTAAGACGAGGGTAGAGGAGACGTCAGGGCTGGTATGGCCGACGCGGATGAATGAGAGGAAGGCAACCCAACCACCAGTATTGTGGTTGGGTGACGAGAGAGAGAGAGAGAGGAATCGCCGAATCTTGCGAAGGTATTGTGGTCGACGATGAGAGAAGAATTGAAGGGGGACCAGCCCAATTCCAAGCTGAGGAGAGCCGAGGTGAATTAGGGTATCTTAAATAGGCCCTAGAGGTCGATTTTGTACTTGGAAGCCAAGCTTCCAAGCAAGGTAAGGTCTTCGGCGATGGTAACTCGAAAGAGACCCAAATCTCTCATGCATTCGCATGAGAGATTGGGTACCAAGTCGGGCCTCAAATTGGGTTCACATTGGAGGGAATTTCTCAGAGAATCTCCCTTCTAATTTTGAAGGGGATTCTCTGAGAGATCAGGGAGAAATCACCTTCTCAAGTTTGCTGAAGTAGGATTCCCTCCTCTATAATGGCAGAGGGACCTAATTGCAAGGAACGATGAAGAAGCTAGGGGGTTTTCTATAGAGGTTTTTGAAAGGTAGGGTTACAAATGTAATCAAGTTGGACTTATTTGCAAAGTAAGTCAAGATGAGTTCTCCTTAGGTCCAAATTTTAGTAAAAACCTAATTTGGACCTAAGGAATCCAATGGTGAAGTTGGATTTTGGATTTGACCACGTTTGACTGGGTAATTTATGCAAAAACCTAATTCTAGGTCAAAATGGGTTCCAATGGACAAATTGAAAGTTCTAAACCCTAGAGAATATCCTTTTATGATTTTTAGAAGGTTTACGTAAATTTTATATTGACCATAACCTTGTTTAATTAAGTGGGTCTATTTTAGGGTTACAAGAAGTCATTTAATTCCAGAACTCACATGAACCCTTTTCTGTCTGATCCAACCCACTTTTTTATCTTATTAAGACCTTTTGACCTGTGTTTAGCCCTTGAGAAAACCTGTTGTTGTACTGCAATGGTAAAATTACAGTTTTACCCCTTGTTTCATGCTTTTCTCTTAGAAAGGTTATTCAGTGAATTAGGACCTTCAGTTGGGTATGCAGGAGCTTTTATTCTCTTTATTGGGTCAGAATGAGCTAGTTAGGACTCATGATGGTGTTCCTATCACCTGAGCTCTAGGATTCGATTTGTGGTTCTTGGGTTGGTTCATCACAACTTCTTTAGAATAATCCCTCCAAATTTGGAGGGATTTGGTCTTGATCTGAGGGAGAAATCCCTTCGAGAATCTTGCTACAGATGCGTTCCCACCGCTAATAGTAGCAGGGACCATAATGCAAGGAATACAATAAAGATAGGGGTTAAATGCAAGACTTTCAAAAGTTAGGGGCTTAAGTGAGAGAAGTAGAGATTTAAGGGACTAAAATGTAAACTAGGTCAAGATGAGCTCTGATTGGGCCCAAATTTTGACTTTAACCTAATTTAAAGCCAAGAAATTTGATGATGAAATTGGATTTCAGTTTTGACCATGTTTGATGGGGCAATTTGCACAGAATCCTAAATTAGGGTAAAATCCCGTTTAAGACTCTATTCAAGGTTAAAATAAGTTCAGATGATCAAACCAAGGGTTATAAACCTCTTATAATATTTTTCTATGAATTTTAGGAGGTTTATATGAATTTTGTCCTAACCAAAACCTCTTCAATTCAAGCGGATCTGAAATTAGGGTTTTATGTTCTGATGCAATTCTCGAAACACGTAAAACCATATTTCTATTAGTGTGGATCCACTCTTTGGACTTTAATGCTCAATTAACTTTTAATTAACTCGTGGGTGACCCCGTGGTTATTTTTCATTTGTGATGTGATGTTAAAACTACAGAATTAACCCTTTAATTATTTTCTTCTCAAAATGGATTTGCGTGGAATTACTATCCTTGGGAAGTTGATGTGACACAATTATTGAGGGTAAAATACCTATTCATGCATGTTCCTCTACTTAGATTTTCATTTAAAGTTTTAAATATTACATAGCATGCATCATTCTGCATTTAGAGTAGTTGTATATAATTTAGGTTAATTGCATCCTTTTTGTAGTCAGGAGATAAGGATATTTATTTTGGAGCCTTGGATTGATAATCCGACTGTATGAATCTGATCAAGATGACGATTGGAGTCCAACGCCTCTGAAATCGCCTTGATCGGAGTCCCGTAGCACCATATGCAATCTAATGAAGATCAACGGTTGAGGGACTAGGTGACGCAGTTCAGAGTGTCAAACAACAAAACCACACGGATGGATTCGAGTCGATGATTGCAGGCCAACGGTGTAAAAATTGACTCAATCCGACCTTTGTAGCATCCCCTACAAAGGAAAGAAGATGGACAACCCAGATTGGGCCACATGGCACAACCCAGGTCGCCCATGCACATGCACGCACCATTCCATCCATAAGCGCAACGCACGCGTGGAGGTAGCGGCAGTTGTGGCACGTATCATGCATGCGCGTGCGACAAGGACGCGTACAGCATGCGCTAGCGATGTGGCAGTAGGGGTGCATGAGCGAGATCTCCAGCGACATTTACGGTGGATCTTCAACGACATTTATGACCGTCATTAAATGTCTTGTATGTGAATTTGATTCTTTCCTCTATAAATGGACCCCTACTCCTCCCATTTTTCTTCATCTCTTCCTTTCTTCCTCTCACCACCTCTATGGCTCTAGAGAGAGCTTGTCCCAAGCCCAGGATGCTCCTCTAGAGTAGAAAACAAACATTTGTTCCCGCCTCTCATTCCCCTTCGTGGAGAATCCCATGGCCGTCTTCTCACCTCCCTTCGGGAAGAAGATCCTCACTGCGACATTGTCCTGTCCCATCCTCCGGCTCCATCCCCATTCATCCCGCTCCTCACCACCTTTCTCCAGGCAACGTTAGAGCGAGTTGTCCTCTGAGAAACCGTCGAGGGGGATTTTCTCATCTCCATCTATCCTTTCTGCTTTCTAGTATAGTTTTTCCCGCTTTCTTAGTCATAGAAAACATTAGATTCAGAAATATATGTGATTCTCTCTCTCTATTATATTTTTTTGCAAGTAGATAAAGTTTTCATCGACCTAATCTCTTACTCGATAAAAAAACCAAAAAAAATTAGAAAAGATAAAAACGACAAAAAGAAATACAAGAGAAATGCAGATTTTCAAAACCAAACATTCACCTCCCCGTGTTTGACCCGGGACTCACTTTTCGAGTTTTGGTTATAAATTTTATCTGATAGACGCATTTTGTGAGCTACGACGACGGGTCCTCCAAACCCTAATTCTAATTCGCGAAGTGCACTTGCATCGTTTTGGCATCATTGCTGGGGAGGCAATGCTCTTTGGTTTTCTTCGTGTTTTTTCACCTTACATAACTTTTTAGCTCACTTTGCTCCTTTCTTTTTGTGATTACAGGTACCCTTCCAAGGCGAGCCAAAGTGGATAGATGGGAGTAAAGTGTGGTTAAAGAGTTTTGTAACTGTACCCCCACCTCCCCTACCCTAGTTTTCATTCCATAACCTAATAACTCAAACCCAAATCAACTTAGGTGATTGCATAAACCCTAGGGTAGATTTTGGTTGTTTGATTGTCACTCCACTCACCTCACCCACCCGCATATATAAAAAAAAAAAACTTCTCTTGTGGGATTTAACTGGAAGCTACACACTTAACACCCACAACTTCTTATCCTAAGACGCACAATCACTTTGATTCTACCACTTAATTGGGATCTGACCTGTGGATCCGATACACCTTAACTCAACACACACATAAGTGAGTAGAAATCTGATTAGGTTAAGACTTTTTGTGTGCCTTAATCAAGTGATGCAACAAGCCAATTGATTAAGCAGTTTAGGCCACACCACTCAATTTAAAACTAATCCATCAAGTAGCTTGCCACTTAGGGTTGATTTTTTAGGATTGAATTTTCTTCTGATTTCTAAAGGAATATATCGTCACCAATGCTTGCAAAACTTGGAGTGTTCTCCTATACTTGATTGAACCTACCTAAGGATTAAACCCTAACAGCTACTAAACAAGGTTAAACCCTAAAAGATATATCATAAAATAACCTTGTTTGAAAACCCTAGTTGTGCATGCACACACATTTTAAGTAATCATTAAGGGCACAACCCATCTAAAGGGCCCATCACATTCCAAGAGCACAATCATCCCAAGCCTAACTAAAACTGAGCAGACGTTGGCCTTAAGGATTGATTCGCTCCTTGGGGCTCAAACTGAGATTTTTTTTTATTAATCTACTTCTGCTGGTCTATCTGATGTCTAGCTAGGGGAGTAGCGTCAAACGATCGCGGCTGGGGGGTACACTAGGAACCAGAGGCGTAAGCTAAAGGAAGAACCTTCTCCCCAGTCCCTCCTTCTAACTGGTTGGATTGACCAGATAAAAGTTGACCAAATCGTTTATAATCTCAAGATGGGTCCTGGGAGTTTGTAGGTCTTTAGGCTAACCAACCTAAGGACAGGGTTGATTGCTTGTATTGCAGGGCTCCTTTCTTTCTTCTGATTTTCCTCTTATTCTACCATGTATCCTTCCACAGCTTACACTCATTTCCCATCCTATCCTCCTACCACCACTTAACCCCAAGATGATTACTATCCCGACTTGACTTGTAATTACCCATCACTAGTCGGGATAACTTTGATTGGGGGTATGGATCCGGACCTCAGTGTCCAGGGTCTAACCCTAGACAACATGACTATAATTACTATCCTTCCCAGAGTTACAATGATTATATATCTCCATCATTTGATAACCAAACCAACCCGATCTACAATTAGAAAGGATATAATGATTATAACACCTACTCTCCCTAGTATTCCACTGAATAGAGGTCACCACCATTCTTTGAACAACCCGAGATGACCTACTATCAGGGAGGAACCCAAGAACCTCAATATCTTGACTCCCCTAGATTTAACTAGAGCCCACCCAACCTTGAACCGAAGCAGTCGGTTCAGGTGAACCAGATCCAAGATAGGGTGTTGGCTAACTTGAGGAACACCATACAATCTTTAGAAGCCCAACCAACACCATGCACTGAAGCATTGGAGCCTATGATAAAAATGATTGATGTGCTGAATAGCTCTTTATTGGATTTGCTCCAAAATGTTAGGGATAGGGGGCTGGGTGAGTTTCTACTTGGGAAGTTGTCAAGGTTGAGGATGAAATTTGTGGTTGCCCTAGTCAAATCTTGGGATGATTCTCAAGATAAACCCCCTTTAGGAAAGCCAATGTCTGAACCTGCTCAGGCGCCTGTCGGGGGGGATACATTTTCTGAGATCGAGGATGACCAGGTTGGGCTAGAGCAACCCATTGAGGATGAATAGATTGATTCACCCGAGATCACCGAGCCAGGGAGTGAGGAAAAATATGTCTCTTTGAACCAGGAAATGACAATCGATTTTGAGACATATACAAATAAGGATCATGAATTCTTTGATTCTGAGGGTGAAGAATCTCTTAGTGAAGTCTCACTTTAGTGTAAGGAAGAGGATTTTAGTGTGACAATCGGGCTCAAGGAGCATGATGAACCATTTAATAGACTGATCATTGAAGAGTATGATCATGTTGGGGCTAACTTGGACGATTCAAATCCTGATGACTCAATAAGTAGCCCCATTCCTCAACCACACCCTAAAGAATTGAATAATGATATTTTTGAGATCACTAGACCCAAGTCAATCGTGATTTAGTCACAATTGTTGGACTTGGGTACTTTAGATGGGGTGTACAATGATTTGGAGGTCCCGGAAACATTGATTTTAGAGGATAGGAAGTGGGAAATAAAAATCTGGGAAGCTACTTCTGAGGGAACTATGAGTTTGTATTTAAGGGTTCCTGTTGACCTAAAACCACCTACTTTTTACCAGGACCCTTATGATATCTTTCACGTGCAACGCAAGCTCAAAATAACTGATTATCTTTCTGAGCTGAATGTTAAGAGGACATCTGAACCTATTGAACCATCTTTACCCGTTGTCCGAAACTTTGGTCTTGGGTTGCAGCACACCACAAAACCACAGGCCCGGCCCCACAAGCTCAACAATCTTCGGTTCTAGGTGATTTTCATCCAGAACCTGAGAACCACTCAACCTTAGGGCATGGGTCTACATTATAACTTGGTCCATATCTGTGGACATCTTCTGTTAGCGGGTTGGAGGATCAATATTTTTATTTTGTGAATTCTCAATTTCTTCCTTGTATGTATGTTATGCCTAGCTGAAGGCATTAAATTTAGCATGCGTTTATATTCCACGTTCTCTGCAGAGCTGATTGGATTTTCACATTATTCAGGTGATATTCTATTTACTCCACCTTTTCATGTCTTTATTTTTACAATGAGGACATTGCATCATTTAGGCATGGGGGGTGGATAATTAATTCTTGAAATTATTTTGTTAACTCCATAGAATTTTTTTTAGTTTCTTTTAAGAAAAATGAAAATTCAAAAAGATAAAAAAATAAAGAAGAATTAGGAGAAGAGAACTTAGGCATTTGGAAGTTATTAACTTTAGGAAATGATACGATAGGACCTAGACATTAGACTCTTCAGGTCTTTGGGCTTAATTAGCCCGGGTGTCCACTCGAATGTGGACTTAGTCTCAAGTCCTTGCCAATTCAAATTCATGTTTAATCTAGTGAATAAATTGGGGTGATAAGTATATGACTTATCAACCCGCCCTCTGATTTGAGGGAACTTTAAGCCTAATCATCTACACACCTTTTGCACTGACTCACTTTTCAGCAGTTCGAAAATTGGGTAGCTAATGAACTGTCACGTCCATTCCCAGCTCCCTACAGAACTCGAGGATGGGTCGCCTTGACGAACCCCAAGACCCAGTCGTCTAGTGAGAAACAATCGAATACACATTCATTTCACAACCACAAAAGTAATGTAACTAAGCAGAAAAATAAAAACTAACAGTACAGAAAAGAGAACGGCAATTCTGATAATATTACGGGCCATCAACAAGGGGTACAAGTACAGAACACAACCATCACAACAAAAACTAGCACACATATGATGTAAATATAGCTGGAAATACATGAACTACAGGAACTCACTACAACACTAGCAGAAGGAAACTACAACTGGGCTCGACTGGGCCCAGTGCCCTTAGCACCTAGTGGCTCTGGCTGCTCAAATCACTGACCTATACAAGGTTATAACATCTGGAGTTAGCTAACACTGAGTAGAGTGGTGGCTAAAATATGTAATGTAATTTAAACAAGCCGCTTAAAATATTATCTTCCAATTCCAATTATCTTATTACGTGTTGCTGATCTAAGTGCTCTAATCGGGTTCCATGACATTGCTCAATCTTCCTGTTCCCTAAGGGAATGATCTTGCTTGCAGTTTTCCCGTGATGCAGAATGTACACGTGGCACTCTCTTGGCCGGGAGAGTCCCTCGTGGTAGTCCTACACCCGGTCTACTATCTCGAGGTCATAGTCGCGATGTAGCGGTGACTATGGCACACGTGATAAGCATACAGGTAGCTACCCCACATTGGCACACGGTCAGTCATTTTTGCTAGCGGGTACGTCCAAACGTACAGCACGAAATAGCACAGGGCCTTGCCCTTTCAGAACAGGGGTCTCGCCCCTCATAGTTCGCATACCCTCATTCGACTATCCCGATTTACCTAGTGGGTCTAACAAGAGTCCATGTAGGGTGGTCAGTCCTAACCCTAGGACCCCTGGGGCGGCTAGCTCCCCCTACACCAAGTAGCTCTCCTAAGTACCACGTACACGAGGGCTAATAGGAGTCGACGTAGAGTGGCCAAACCTACCTTGGGTGTCCACCCAAGGGGCGGCAAGCTCCCCTTACTCTAAAAGGGATAGTTGCTCTCTTTGGTACTACGTACACGAAGGTCAGCTCACCTCTCTAAACCAAGTCCGAACAGCCGCCTGTGGCGACGTATTCCAGAACCATCCAGTACTCCATACTACAGTATTCTTGTCTCATTCTACATTCCCTGTATGGTTCATACATGAACTTTTCTTATTTAATATCCGGTTTGTTACATACAGAACAGGCAGCTTAATTTCCATATTTATCACGATACGAGTTTGTTTTTCTATTCATAACGTGGTTCCTTTCAGGTAGCACAGGTAGCTCATGATTTATTCAATCATTCATCCCTCTACACATGCATTTCCTCTAGCCCTAGTGTTCATGTCACAACCTAGGGTTCAATTGAATAGATGTATTCTAAAGCATGCGTTTACTTCTTCCTAGGGTTCATCTCAAATCCTAGGTTCAACTAATTTTAAGAATGAACTTTATTAATTTTGAAATTACGGTAAGAACGACTCTACTAGGGTAATCGGGTGGAATGGGGGCTCGTACAGTAGCTCCTGATGTCTCTACAGGTCCTGTATACTCGATGAATTGGAGACATATGACATGGATTGTCAGGTCAAATGTGTTCAAAAGACATGGACAAAGTACCATTATATAGAGAAGCTCACATAGAAACCAAAGACATTTAGTTTGCAGAAAATGAACATCGTTTGGGCCTTGAACGAGCCCAAAAATACCAATCTTGACTGAAATCAGACATTGGAGAAAGGTCCCAGATGTCTTAAACAAACTCACAGGCATACCTTGCTCGAGGCACCTTCCTCGAATGTCTGGGATTTAGTGCAGATGTCTGAGGGTGCCTTCAGATGTTTGGAGATTTTCCTAGATGTCTGAAACTGCCTCCGTCCTCATAATGATGCACCTCCCAACCTCTGACACATACGCATGCACGGTCAAAAATTTGGCAGAAAGGTAATTAAAGGAAAAATACTCTAACAGACATCTGGACGTCACTACAGACATCTAATTCTGCGGAAAAATGATTCTGCAGAACTGTTTCTGAATCCTTTCTCGCCGTCGAAGTCTGCAGCAGCAGCAACACTGCGTCAGCTCCTCCGCTCTCAGGCCCTTGCTCTCCCTCAGGTCCTCCTGCTCTTCTCATTCTCCCTCTCCCTCTTCCTCTCGACTATAGGTGTGGGAACAGAAGGAGGAGGAGGGGGTATATATGGAGAGTGGAGGTGAGGGGGATGGCATGGAGGGGATGGTGGTCACCAAAAGGGGGAAGAGGTGAGGCGTGCGGGGTGAGGGGGAAGGAATAGGGTGCGTACGATGAGGAGAGGTGGTGAGGAAATTGCGGGGATGTCCCTGTAATTTCCTTCTCGCCCTCAGAAACCCTCAAAACAAAAGATAAGGGGTTTAAAACTGTAGGAAAACCCTAACGAATTCTGGAAATGCCAAACGACTCTAGGAAAGGGTCATTTCAACAAGTACCTTCACTTTGACTATCTGAACCCATTTTGACATAGAATAGAGATTCAGACGAGAATTTACCTTGATTTGGGCTCCTGTACAATTTACCTAAGCAAACATGGTCAAAACTTAAATCCAAGTTCACCATTAGATTTCTTGGCTTCAAGTTAGGTTAACACCAAAATTTGGCCCCAATCAGAGTCCATCTTGATCTAGTTTGCATTTTAGTCCTTAAAATCTCTATCCTTCACATTTAGACCCTAGGTTTTGAGTTTATTGCAGTTCGATCCCTCTGTCGTCTTCGCATCTAGGTCCCTACTGCAATAGTGTGAACGCACCTCAGGTCGACCTTCAAGAGAGGAAATCTCTCTCAAATTAGCACCAAATCCCTCTAAAATTAGACGGATTAATGTTCAGACCATGGGGAATCCATTAGACTTGATCCCAAGTCCTAACTCAAATCTTAGAATGCTAGTGAGATCATGAAAGTTAGGGATCTTGATTCCTAAAAAGCTCAACTCAAATGCATGAAATCCTCACATTAGAGCTCAAATCTGAGCTCTATTTAAGCACCCCTACATCCCAGCATCTTCCTCAGTCGAGTTTAGCCCACAGTTCACCCTTCTTCTCCAGTCGTTCTCCGGCTCGACTCCGACGATCCGCATGCCCTCCCTCTTCTATGCTTGCATCCAGCAAAAGAGTACCACCAAATTCCTCCCTGTTTGTGTCTCGTAGAGTGCATTTTGATAGGACAAGCATCGTAGTATAGTGTGCAATACGATCAAACAAAAATATTTATAAAGATAACGAGACTTTGAGTCCTGGTCGTTCGTCTTTAGGAGGTGCTTGTTTAAATCTGAAATCGATCTTTTATTGCTCTACTTATTTAGAATTGCACGCCGGTTTCCGATCTTCAGATTAGAGTTTTGCCACTCCTATTGTGAACTCTAATTACATGCACGTGTTACATAGATAATGAAGGTGAAAGAATGAGTTTCAGTGCACACAATTCTAGTTATGTGGCGGCTGTTTACGGAAAATGCATTTATAATCAAATCTTCTATATCTTTCAGAACCGACATGCTTGTTACAATATATATATATAAATGAAAAGCAGGCAACTTGAATCACACGAAATAGATTGCAACCAATAAGCTCATGGTGATTTTCAACATAGAGATATGTATATAAAAAAATATATCTTTTATTCATTCATTCAAGAGGATGTTTACAACATGGAATTTAGAGGAAAGCTTGTAAAGGAAAGCTTGAAAAACACAAATCTAGCTAACAGAAAATGATCGCATACAGGAATCTATGGGGGGATTTTTCATGCATCATTGGGGGAGAATAAGAGCTACACTACTAAGCAGTAAATGAAAGTAGTAAAACTATGAAGAGCTAAGCTACTAATCTAGTAGAAAAGAAGGGCATTCGGAGGTGGGCTCCGATGGCCTTTGAGTGGTTGAGAGGAGGAGGGGCAGCCAATGGTACTTAGGCCCGCCCTTGGAGAGAGGTTGGGGAGATGACCCAGCGTCTTGGTGTGGAGATGGTGGCTTCCATGGTGCTCCTCGTGGAGGTGGAATGGATGTGAGGGTAGTTAACCTAGATGGATGAATGAATGCCAAGAATGGGATGGGTGTAAATGCCCACCCCTTAGGTCTTTTTATAGACCTAAGGGAGTCTCTCTAGAGAAGTGTGGAACTCTCTAGAGAGAGCCCTATAAGTGGCCGGCCACGGTGAGAGAGGTAGTTCTTAGATCCATAAAAAGTGGATCTAAGAATTGAATGGCTCTTGGTTGCTAAATTTGGCAACCAAGAGTGGCGCCACTTTTAAGAGAGTTCTAGAGAACTCTAGATGGGTGTGTGTGCATGAATGGGTGTGTGTGTGTGAGTGTGTGGCCGTGCCCTATGTGGCTAGGTGGTCTAGGTTAGGTCCTAAGGGGTTTAGGTAGGTGTAGGCCTAAAATTAGGGTTGCAAACCCTAATTACTAAGGAGGAATTGCAATTAAACTTAACACAAGTTTAATTGAATGAGTGTAAACCTAATTGAGAGTGAAATAACTCAATTAGGTTGGGCTTAGGTCAATTGGACTCTCACTGAGTCCAATTGGACTTTTATGGGTTGAGATCTGAGCTCAATTGGACCCTATGAGTTCAATTGACTTAGGTAATGGTAATTGACTATGATCTAAGTCAATTGGGTTTAGTGAGGACCTAATTAGGTCCTTAGGGAGGTCTAGAGGTGATGTACTAGGGTTAGGGTACCTTAATTTAGGTTCCTATATGGTTGGAATTGGGTTTAGGGAGCTAGAGATCCAAGATCAAGGCTTGAATCTCAAAATAGGAACTGGAGAATAGTTCCAGATGTCCAAAAATGGAATCAGATGTCTTATACTCAAAAATCAAAAGCCTAGACTTGTTGTCTAGACATCCAATCAGAGTCAGGAAGGATTCAAGGTTCTGTCTTGGGTATTCTGCAGAAATTGGACGTCTGACCAAGAAGTGTCTGGACGTCCAATAACACTGTAGAAGTGGGTTTAAGGTGTGCAGGAGTTGGCTAATGGTTCTGGGCATCCTATAATTCATCTGGACGTCTAGATAAAGGTTGGAATTAGGGTTTTATGGTTTCCCAGGGTGTGGTGACTTAATCTAAGGGTGGCTAAGGCTTGGGGAAGTCTCTAGGCTATTCTAGGGCTAGGATGGACCTAAGTTCTTCACATTTTACTACTTTATTCCTACTTAATAGAGTAGCATACCTTAACTCCCTTACATTATTATCTACTACATCTAATCTAAGTCTTCTACTCTAGCTCTGCTGCAACACCCATTATTCCTGATCCAGCTTTAGATCCAGCTTATTACCTGTAATTGACATAAAGCACCTAATCAGCACATTATAGCATTATTTTATGCATAGCTAAAAGAAAGCAGTAAAGATGCAGATAATGCTTATGTATGCATGAATTACCCTAACTTATGTTGAGTCCTAGCCTAATTTAGGTTAATTAAGACCTATGATTACTGCGTAATCATACCCCCATGTCTAAATCTTGCTAGTCCCTAGCAAATGCAAGAATAAGTTATTCACAGCAAGGGTCCCTAAGGGATTGATTATTTTATCAAGTGTATGCCTAGAGATTTTTCTCTTTTTTGTTTTCATCCTATGTTCTAGAAATCTGGACAATCGTGAAAGTGTAGCTATGTAGCTTTTGCAACAGATTTGAGTGAAAAACTAATTCACTTCTAAAGCCTGTACTTGACCCATAGTAAAATTCTAACGGGATAGGAGGACTTCTTCCCTCGGGGTATTCAAGATATTCTATGAATTTCACCCCGACTTTAGGCTTAGGTAGAGAATCTCCGAGGGAAGGATTATATATTTGGTGACTCACTCTCGACTGGTGCTACATAGAGGCTAGTATTATAGATTCTAGATTCCCAAATTATTACGTAACTCAACTCAGAGAAAGACGAGAAAAACTATGCTCTCTTTTGATTCCCTTGTATTCATTCTCTCTTTCTCTTTTCTGTTTCTTTTCTTTTCTTTCTTTTTCTTAGAGCTCACAATCTCACCAGATTCACACATATGACCTGTATTTGGTGGTCTCACATGGCATTACACTTTAAATGAGTTCTCATAACCCTAACACTAAGAATTCCTCAACCAGTATTCGGGTGGTCAGAAACACAAAAACATATGTTAAGGCCATATTTGGTGGATCTCAAATTTGGTGGTATTGCCTCAATGCAATTGAAATAAACACTAAATATTCAATCTTTTTTTTTGTTTGCTTTTTCTTGTAAATTTCTTTTCATCATTTTTTTTTTCATTTCATTATTTTTTTCAACATATACACAACTAGCACACATCCATGAACTTTATTGAGGAGGCATTATTAGGGATTGGTGGTACTCAAGAGACATTGGGTGGCTTATTTGGTGGAAGTGCCTACTTACGACATCGAGAGAGATGGATAGGATGGCGTATTTCTAATCTTGATATCAATACCCTCCTTTAGCTAAGGATTCAGTAAAGAATGGTTGTAACCATCCACCTTAGCCCTAGTTTTATGAAAACTTGCTCTCCGCATATTTGCCTTATTTGGTGGCTCTCAAAATTTCACACAAAATGTATACTCAGGAACCGAGAGCGAAAACTATGCCTAATCTCTGAGTATCATTACCTAATTATCTAAGATTCTAGATTCCTTGCACTAACCTTAGAGCACCAGTACACTCTACTCTCATCTCACACTATTTGGTGGATTTTTGGAAGAAAATCTACCTGACTCCCAAAACACTGTCTAGGTGTTAAGGAGAAGAAGCACTGCTTCTTCTCGACAGACTAAAGATGTTTACCAGCCTTCACCATGAATCCATTACAAATTCTACGTGTGTGTGAAAAGTTGTACTGGATTTCAAATTACAGGAATCAACTAGAGGATAAAATCCCTAATGCATTCTCTTAATAAAATAATCTTATTCATGAGTGCAATATGTAAATATGCTATAAACAAGTAACCTCTTATATTCATACTTCATGAAATTCCCGTATCGGGTTACAATCAACTTGACCCTAAATTTAGAACAAGAGGTGAGCGGGTGAGTCAGAAATGGCTGTTGTGGATGATTTCTAGCTCCAATGCGAGCATTGGAGGTAGAGTTAGTTGTTCTTTTATTTAGGGTCCTAAAGTACGTTTTAGATGCAACTCTGAGGTTTTCATAAATGTTGGCATAAAAATTTTCAGTTTTGTTGTATCTACCTCCCCATGTCTAAGTTCTTACATGTCCTCATGCATGAATAAAAAAGAAAATAAATGCAGCAAGGAGAGAATGGGTAGAAATCACCTATAATTGCTCCTAAAATTATATATTCAGCACCAGCCAACCTGTCAGTATGCAATATGCAGAAAGAAAATATGCTAAAAGAAAAATATGCTATATAAAAATGGTTATGTATAGATGATGGTGGAATGTGGGATAGATGCTATCCATACATGCTGAGTTTAATGCCTCCAGCTAGGCGAGAATTCAATCACACGTCCTTAATAAGATGAACAATCTTGTCAGGTGGAGGAGGTTCCTGGGCCAAAAATGGCTTGAGGCGCTGGTCATTTACCGTAGATATATGCTTAGATTTTGGGTCCCTGATCTGGACTGCCCCATTAGGATATGGGTGAGTCACAACCAGTCCACTTGGACTTGAGCTTCCCTGTGAAAAGTTTTAATCAAGAATCGAACAACCAGACTTGCTGGTTGGGCATGAATGTTTTTCTCCGGATGTGGTGGTCATGAAAGGCCTTGGTCTTGTCCTTGTATATCAATGCATTCTCATAGGCCTCCCACCAGATCTCTTCTAATTTGCTGAGCTGGAGTTTCCATTCTTGACCTCCTGCATCGAGGTCAAGGTTACATTTTCGCACTGCCCAAAAGGCACGGTGTTCCAGCTCTACAGGAAGGTGACAAGCCTTACCATATACCATACGATATGGTGACATTCCGAGTGGGGCCTTGTACGTGGTCTAATATGCCTAGAGTGCATCAACTAATTTATCGGACCAGTCCTTCTTGTCTGGTCTAACAGTCTTCTGGAGAATCAGCTTGATCTGACGGTTAGACACTTCAGCTTGCCCATTGGTCTGTGGGCGGTGCGGGGTGGCTATACAGTGATGTACACCGTATTTCTTTAATAATGACCTGAAGTGAGCGTGTATGAAGTGGCTTCCCCCATTACTAATCAGAGAGTAGGGTATTCCGAATCTTATGAAGATGTACTACCGTACGAAAGAAATGACGATCTTATGATTAGCTCGTCTCGCCGGGATGGCCTCGACTCACTTCGAGACATAGTCAACAGCTAGTAATATGTACTCGAAGCCATGCAAGTTCAGAAAAGGCCCATAAAATCATGCCCCAGACGTCGAACACTTCTACAAAAATGATGGGCTGGAGTGGCATCATGTCTCTCCTAGTCATAGAACCGACCGACTGGCATCGTTTGCAGTGTTGGGTGTATTCGTGTGTATCTCTGAAAATAGTTGGCCAGAAAAATCCCGACTGTAAAATTTTTGCAGCGATTTTCCATCCCGAGAAGTGACCACCACAAGCATCATTGTAGCAAAAAGATAACACACAGGGGATCTTAGAATCTGGGATGCATCTTCGAATAATCTGATCCACTCCCTGTAGCAAAAGTGCAGTGGGTCATCCCAGAGGTAGAATTTGGCCTCCGCAGTGAATTTGAGTTTCTGGTCCTTGGATAGGTTCGCGGGAATCTTGCCTGTGGCAAGGTAGTTCGTGATATCCGCGCACCAGGGGAACTCAACAGAGTGAATTGCCAAAAGAGATTCATCCGGAAATTGCTCGTGGATAGGCAAGGAATAAGGAATGTGGCCTGGGTCCAGTTTGGATAGGTGATTTGCCACGACATTCTACTTTCCGGCTTTGTTGCAGATTTCAATATCAAATTCTTGCAATAGAAGGATCCATCTGATGAGTCAGGGTTTGGCATTCTTCTTTTCCAACAAATGTTGGAGGGCGGAGTGGTTAGTGAAGATGATGACTTTGGACCCTAATAATTAAGATATGAATTTCTCCAACCTGAATACTACTGCTAGTAGTTCTTTTTCGGTGACAGTGTAATTATGTTGAGCCTCATTCCATCTTGCTAGCATAGTATATGACAAAAGGTTGTTTTTCCCGACGCTGGCCTAAAATAGCACCAATGGCAAAGTCAGAAGTGTCGCACATCATCTCGAAATCGAGTGACCAGTTGGGTGGTTGGAGAATCGGGAAATCAGAGACAGCGCTTTGTAAAGTCTCGAAGGTGCTGAGACACGAGGTGTCAAATTCAAATGGGACATCGGCAACAAGGACACTCGTCAAAGGTCATGCAATTTTCGAGAAATCACGTATAAATATTCGATAGAAGATGATGTGACCCAAGAATGATCTGATCTGCTTGACCGAGCTAGGTGGCGGTAAGTGGGAAATAATCTCAGATTTAGCTCAATCGACCTCGAGTCCATTTTTAGAGATCCTGTGCATTAGTACTCTGCCATCCCTCACCATGAAATGGCTTTTCTCCCAGGGTAGTACTAGGTTTACCTTAATACACCGTTTTAGGATCTTGGTGAGGTTATCAAGACAAGATGAGAAATCATCTCTGAAAATGGAGAAGTCATCCATGAATACATCCACATAGTCCCCAATCATGTCAGAGAAGATGGCCATCATACAACGCTGAAATGTTGCTGGTGCGTTACAGAGGCCAAAGGGCAGCAGCTTGAAAGCGAATGTTCCAAAGGGGCATGTGAATGTGGTCTTGTCTTGATCTTCTGGGCTAATCACTACTTGATTATACTCGGAGTATCCATCCAGAAAGCAAAAGAAACTACGTTCGGCTAACTGTTCCAAGGTCTGATCAATGAAAGGTAAAGCAAAGTGATCCTTCTGGGTAGCCATGTTCAGTTTCCTATAGTCGATGCAGACCCACCAAGATGTTGCAGTGCGGGTCGAGATGGATTCGCCCTTATCATTTTTTACTGCGGTGAGTCCTGCTTTTTTGGGCACTATCTGGATTGGACTCACCCACTAGCTATCAGAGATTGGGTATACAATACTTGCATCCAGCCATTTGATGATCTCCTTCTTAACAACCTCTAGCATATTCGGGTTAAGCCATCTTTAAGGTTGTCTTGAAGGTTTCACCCCCTTATCTGTGTAAATATGATGAGTGCAATACGAGGGGTGAATACCGCAGAGATCAGCAATACTCCACCCTATAGCAACCCTATGGTCTTGTAGAGTAGAAATCAATTGATGCTCCTGTTCTTGGGTTAAGTGGGCATTAATAATGACTGGGTATGTCTCACTTTTGACCAAGAACACATACTTAAGTGAGTCAAGTAGGGGCTTCAATTCAATCACGAGTGGGTCAAAGTCAGAAATGAGAGTGGGAGGACCAAACTCAAGGGTGGGAATTTGCTTATCTGTGTGCACGTGAATTCCTATTGATTCACTTCCTGTGACATAATTGGTTGTGACTGCGTTAACGGGAAACCCGTTACCTGTGGTCACGTCTTCCTAGAATAATAGGGGAAATTCAGTAGTGTGCGGATCAGAATAGCTAGATTCAGGGGTGCTGTGGTCAGAAGCACACCCTAAATAGTCAGTTCCTCGGGGAGATCTGTGTAGTGCAGTGGTCTCAGTCTTGTGTGGATCGAGGTCCAAGAACCCTGATTGTGCAGACGAATGAGACATTGGGTCATCACAAAGGAGGCCAATGTTACCACAGTATGCTGAATCTTCGTCTTCACCATCCTCATATATGCGATCATAGTCAAAATTCCTTGATGCCCTGAATGTGTCAAGTCGAAGTTGCTCATTACCTAGGGCTATCTCCATACACCCGGATGCACAATCAATGTTCGCTCGGGCTGTCGCTAGAAATAGGTGACCCAAAATAATTGGTGCATCTCGGAGATTAGGAGGAACTTCCATATCGAGAACAAAAAAGTCTACGGGAAAGCAAAATCTGTGAACTTTTACGATCACATTCTCAACCACCCCCCTCGGTGTTTTTACTGATCTATTAGCCAGCTGAATTGTGATCGAGTTGGGCTTTAACTCCCCAAATCGAAATTGATCAAATATGGCAGTGGGAGTTAGGTTGATGGACGAACCCAGATCTAGAAGGCCCGATCAGATGGAGAATCCTACAAGAAGCAGGATATGAGTGGGGTACCAGGGTCTTTCTTTTTCGGTGGCAAGTCAGCTAGAATCACGATGCTAGCCTCTTTTGATAGTACTGCCTGTTGTCCAATTTTAGGTTGTCGCTTCGGGGTACAATAGTCCTTGATGAACCTAGTGACAGTAGGGATGTGATCAATTGCCTCGAGGAGGGGGACCTGAATATGTACTTCCTTGAACATTGACTTCAGGTCCTCAAAATTCCATGTGTCCTTTCGTACTACATTTCACATCAAAGCCTTAGGAAAAGGGATGGGAATCTCAGGGTCAAGTGGCCTCTTACCCTATCTACCGTAGGTGGCTCTTGAGATGAAGGAGTCGAACCCGCCTACAGTGAAGGGTGAGAAAAATCAGGACCCACCGACCTATGTGGTGGGTTGAATGTCTTCCTTCCGCTCCTCAATGAGACAGCATTTGCATCGGCTTACTGTCCATGAGGTGGTAGGGGAGCAGAAGGGGCAGAGTATGCGGGGTTCTGCAAAGGCAGCTGGCCTTGAGCATAACCAGGTGGAGCAGGAGGTGCCTGTAATATGGCGTGTACCTGTCTCTGTGGTGCCTGAAACCTAGGTGTGGCGCCTCGGTTCTGCATGTACCGATGGTTCGGGATGGGTTGGGAGGGCAAGGCTCTTTGAGTCCTATGCTCCTGCAACAGTTGGTTTTGCGTGTTCTGTATAGTCTGTATCTGGTCAGCCATTGCCTTCATTATCTGTAAGCTATCCTGTGTAGATTTCCTCATTGATTCTTGCAGCTCCTCTTTCAGTGCCTCTAAAGGGTCAGCCTGCTTTGGAGGGTGACTGGCAGCTTGGTGCAGCGGCTGGTATAAAGAATAGGGTTGCTGCTAATGCAGGAATGGTTGCTGCCTAGGATATATGTTTTGCGCATTCCCGTATTGCCTGGTCTGCTAGTGTGGATTTTGATGTGGTCTCTGTGAGTTACCAAACCAGGAGAAGTTCGGATGCTGGCTCCAACCAGGGTTATACGTCTCTGAATACGAGTTATTACGCCTATATCCTTGGATAGCACTGACGTACTCATAGGCCGAAGATGTCTGAGACATATATCCGTCAAGGGGATACATATTATAATCTACGAGTGGTGCGTAACCCTGGTCGTATGGTGCCAGATCTAGATTGTTTATGGGATCCTGATATGTGGAATCTCATAAATAAGGAGAAGATGCATCCTGAGTGAGTTGATTAACTTGAGCAAGAGGGGCTTGAGGTGCATAGGAGGGTCTTGGGGAGGCAGAGTTCATGTCAGATTGACCCTGACTAATTTGCTCAATCTTTTTCTCAATCAGGTTTATTCTATTCAGCTGCTTGACAATGATATCCATGTCAGCTCGAATAGACTCGGTGTGAGCCTCATGGACACCAACCTGCTGCTGACCAGGCCGTTGGAACTGGTTCATGGATGCAGCATTCATTGAGTTCTCCTCCAAAGATTCAAACAACTCAAATGCGTTGTTCTTGTCTTTCGCAAGAAAATTCCCACCACTAGATGCATCGGGCAGATATCGATGTGTGTCATCCAGCCCATGGTAAAAGATTTGAGCTAGGTGCCATCTAGGTATACCATGGTGCGGGCATTTCCGGAGAAGGTCGTGAAATCGGTCCCAGGCTTCATGTAACTTCTCCCCAGCTCCTTAGGAGAAAGTCGTGATTGCGCACCTCATCGCGTTTGTTCAATCGATTGGGAAGAACTTTTGCAGGAATTCACATCATAATTCCAGCCAGGTTCCAATTGGCTTCCCAATGGTCTTGAGCCAGTATGAAGCTTTGTCCCTTAGAGAAAATGGGAAAAGCTTCATTAGAACAATCCCAAGATCAATGTTCCTGGGTCAAATCGTTTCTGCGAGTCGACTCAGGTCCTCTAGGTGCTGGAATGGATCTTCTCTTGAGTTTCCATAAAAGTGAGTGCTGATCAAACCGACCACATTGGGCTTGAGCTCAAACACGTCTCCGCTTGTGGGAATCCTGACTAAGGGTGCGACGTTTGGTGCGACTGGATCATAGAAATCCCGTAGTTGTTCTCCTCGAGGTTGATGCTGCATTCTGTCAAGCGTCGTCAAGATACGATCCATGCTCTGTCAATGCCACTCCTTAGATTCAACTACCCGAGCTTCCAAACAAGCCATCGGGTTCGGATTATCAATATCCTGACCCGGTCTAGGTCCAGGTCCAGGATTGGCCATTGCGGCTATGGGAGTAGAAAAAGCAGGGGGAGAAGATGCTCCCGACGAGGTGACCTGCCTCCTTGGGAGTGACTCCCAAGGTCCAACCAATTGAGGTCTAAGTGACCTCCTTCCTTGCATACACCACCCAACCCCTGGGTTGGTGTAACCAAGCCAGACAAGGCTAAGGCCCTGTCAATTAGATGGTCCTTATGAATCGAATGACTAGATTTTTCGTTTTAAGTTCTAATTCCTGAAGAAAATTCGTCGTACAACCGACTAAAAGTGAATCTCTCCTCTTGGCTAACCCAGCCCAGAGGGTTGAAGCACCTCGTAGTATGACAACAATTCGGGTTGATTTCGTGTTTAAGACTTGATTTTTAGCCCATTTTTCTTTAGTTGGGGTTTTTGGTGAGTGGCCCACAAGGTGACCAAGCTCATCAGCTAAGTACAAGACTTGACTAAGTCTAGGTTAGCCCAAATGTGGTCTCTAGATTGTAACCCTAAAGGTGTAACCAAGGGTTCATGCAATTCTAGGGTTTTGTTCTTTTGTTTTTTTTTTCTTCTTCAGCAGACCACAAGAAGTACAATTAGTTCTCTAACAAAAATTGGAATCTAATTAACTTGAAATTTGGAGAGTAGATTCCTTTTTCAATTATCTTTTCAGAGAATATTTGTTTGTAGTTTTTACTATTTCAATCAAAGTTTTAGAGATTTTTGAATGTCAAGGAGTCAAATTTGGAATTTTGACCCTTGGTCAATTTTTCGATTTAAAATAGTGTCAAATGACTTTCAAAAATTCAGGAAAAATATGAAAAATAAATCCAATGAGATCAGGTTTCAAACCCCACCATTTTTAGTCAAAATAGATTCACAAGTTGCTTACAATTGCTTTTTGAAATTTGAAAAATCTCAAATCTAGGTCAGTTTGACCCCCTTGCACTTCACAAATTTTTAGAAAATTTATACTTAAAGTTTTTCCAAAAGAACGGTGCCGTTTGAAAGATGGTTTGAAAATGAAGGTTTAGCTCGAATTTCAGATTTTTTTGTTCACTGGTTTTTTGGCAATTGAATTTTTAAAATAGATTGTGAAATCTAGCCGAAAATCAGAGAATGGTGGAGAAGCTTTTAAAAAGTATTTGAGTTTGAAATTCAATCTTTTCGACCAAATTTTCTTTTCTCAAAAATATATTTTTTTTCAAAGGATTTTTAATTTTTTTTGCTTTTTCAAACTAACCTAGGATTCAAAAAGAAACCTAATCTAACTACCTAGATTTTTTTGATTTTTTTTTCTTTTTCATGAAAATGAATAAGTTTGATTTTTTTTTCAAAATAAATTGCTGGAAGCAAATCTATCCTAGGGTTCAAAAGAAAACCTAGACTAAAGAGGGTATGATGTGCACCCGGAAATCTTTTTCCGCACTCGTTGTGTGCGTAGATCCCATTTTTATTGTGTTGTCCTGCACATCCAAAAACAAAGTAGAGGAAGATTTGTCAGTAATGGTTCAAAAGATTGAAATTAAAAAAATGGCATTGCCTCCCCGGCAACAGTGCCATTTGTTTGTGTTTCGTAGAGTGCATTTTGATAGGAAAAGCATTGTAGTATAGTGCGCAATATGATCAAACAAAAATATTTATAAAGATAACGAGACTTTGAGTCCCGGTCATTCGTCTCAGGGAGGCGTTTGTTCAAATTTGAAATCGATCTTTTATCGCTCTACTTATTTAGAATTGCACGTCGATTTCCAATCTTCGGATTAGAGTTTTGCCACTCCTATTGTGAACTTTGATTACATGAGCGTGTGTTAGATAGATAACGAAGGTGAAAGTGTGAGTTTCGGTGTGCACAATTCTAGTTATGTGGTGGCTGTTTACGAAAAATGCATTTATAGTCAAATCTTCTATATTTTTTAGAATCGACATGCTTGTTACAATATATATATATAAATGAAAAGCAGGCAACTTGAATCACAAGAAATAGATTGCAACCAATAAGCTTATGGTGATTTTTAACATAGAGATCTGTATATAAAAAAATCTATCTTTTATTTATTCATTCAGGAGGATGTTTGCAACATAGAATTTAGAGGAAAGCTTGTAAAGGAAAGCTTGAAAAATACAAATCTAGCTAACAGAAAATGATCGCATACAGGAATCTATGGGGGGATTTTGCATGCATCATTGGGGGAGAATAAGAGCTACACTACTAAGCAGTAAATGAAAGTAGTAAAACTATGAAGAGCTAAGCTACTAATCTAGCAGAAAAGAAGGGCATTCGGAGGTGGGCTCTGATGGCCTTTGAGTCATTGAGAGGAGGAGGGGTGGCCAATGGTGCTTAGAACGGCCCTTGGAGAGAGGTTGGGGAGATGATCCAGCATCCTGGCGTGGAGATGGTGGCTTCCATGGTGCTCCTCGTGGAGGTGGAATGGATGTGAGGGTAGCTAACCAAGATGGATGAATGAATGGCAAGAATGGGATGGGTGCAACTGGCCATCCCTTAGGTCTTTTTATAAACCTAAGGGAGTCTCTCTAGAGAAGTGTGGAACTCTCTAGAGAGAGCCCCATAAGTGGCCGACCATGGTGAGAGAGAGGTAGTTCTTAAATCCATAAAAAGTGGATCTAAGAATTGAATGGCTCTTGGTTGCTAAATTTGGCAACCAAGAGTGGCGCCACTTTGAAGAGAGTTCTAGAGAACTCTAGATGGGTGTGTGTGCATGAATGGGTGTGTGTGTGTGTGAGTGTGTGGCCGTGCCCTATGTGGCTAAGTGCTCTAGGTTAGGTCCTAAGGGGTTTAGGTAGGTATAGGCCTTAAATTAGGGTTGAAAACCTTAATTGCTAAGGAGGAATTGCAATTAAACTTAACACAAGTTTAATTGAATGAGTGTAAACCTAATTGAGAGTGAAATAACTCAACTAGGTTGGGCTTAGGTCAATTGGACTCTCACTGAGTCCAATTGGACTTGTGTGGGTTGAGATCTGAGATCAATTGGACCCTATGAGTCCAATTGACTTAGGTAATGGTAATTAACTATGATCTAAGTCAATTGGGTTTAGTGAGGACCTAATTAGGTCCTTAGGGAGGTCTAGCGGTGATGTACTAGGGTTAGGGTACCTTAATTTAGGTTCCTATATGGTTGGAATTGGGTTTAGGGAGCTAGACATCCAAGATCAAGGCTTGAATCTGAAAATAGGAAATGGAGAATAGTTCCAGACGTCCAAAAATGGAATCAGATGTCTTATACTCAAAAATCAAAAGTCTAGACTTATTTTCTGGACATCTAATCAGAGTCAGGAAGGATTCAAGGTTCTATCTTGGGTATTCTGCATAAATTGGACATCTAACCAAGTGTCTGGATGTCCAATAACACTACAGAAGTGGGTTTAAGGTGTGTGGGAGTTGGCTAAGGGTTCTGGACATCCTATAATTCATCTGGACATCCAGATAAAGGTTGGAATTAAGGTTTTAAGGTTTTCTAGGGTGCAGTGACCTAATCTAAGGGTGGCTAAGGCTTGGGGAAGTCTCTAGGCTATCCTAGGGCTAGGATGGGCCTAAGTTATTCACATTTTACTACTTTATTACTACTTAATAGAGTAGCATACCTTAACTCCCTTACATTATTATCTACTACATCTAATCTAAGTCTTCTGCTCCAGCTTTGCTGCAACACCCATTATTCCTGATCCAGCTTCAGATTTAGCTTATTACCTGTAATTGACATAAGGCACCTAATCAGAACATTATAGCATTATTTTATGCATAGCTAAAAGAAAGCAGTAAAGCTGCAGATAGTGCTTATGCATGCATGAATTACCCTAACTTATGCTGAGTCCTAGCATAATTTAGGTCAATTAAGACCTGATTGCCACGCAATCACTCCCCAACCTCCTGTAGGGTTCCTACATCGTCCACAGATCCATTATCTTTTGAGGACCCCTACTCTGATCTAGCTGAGCCGATTCAGCCAAACCCTCGATTTGTATTTCCACACCCATTTGAGCCACAAAGAATTTGGTGGGCTCCACACCTGTTGATTCACATTCCTTAACCCACCAGACTAATTAGGTTTGGTTTACATCATCAGCCTATTGATCTGAACTCGCACTTGTTTGGACCTACCAGACTAGTCATCAAGGTGCTTTGATGAGAACCTCATCATGGCCATAACTAGCTCATTTTGACCCAATACAAAGGATAAAAGCTCCTACATATCTCAAGGAAAGGCTTAACTCAGAGAATTCTGAGTTTGAGAAGAAAACCAGTCATAAGGGGTAAAAGTGCAATTTTACCAGTATAATCTGCATACAGGGTAATTCTGGGCCCAAACACAGGTCAAAACAGCTTAATGAGAATAAAAGTGGGATGAGATGATCTAGCAAGGGCTACGGCACTTCCAAGGAACCAAATGATAATCTGTAACCCTAAAACAACCCGCTTCAATTCACAAGGTTCGAGGCAAAGTAAAAATAGAATAAACCCTCTAAAATTCATAGAAAAATAATCTCTAGGGTTTAGAACCTTCAATTTGGCCTTTAGAACCCATTTTGACCTACATTGAGAACCATGCCCAATTAATAACTTAATTTGGGTCTTTACGCAAATTGATCGGTCAAACAAGGTTTAATATGAAAATGAAATTCACCATCAGATTCCTTAGGTCCTAATTAGTCATGTATAAAAACTTGAGCCTAAGAAGAAACCTCCTTGACCGACTTTACACTTTGGTCCTCATATATTTACTCTTTGGCCCTCAACTTTTGAACCCTCGCATTTTGGCCCCTAACTCTCCTTCGTTCTTTGCAATCAGGTCCCTCCTGCAAAACCCTGCCAGCACCATGCTCCGGCGACCTTGCGCGGAGCATGGCGCCGCGCAGGGTGAGGTGGTGGACCTGGCAAGTATACCGGGGGTGCCCTGCGTCGTCAGCCGTCGCAGGGGCACCCCCATGGTCATTGTAGCCCCCCATACCGGCCGTGCGAACGCACGGACGGTATGGGTTCGTGTTCCGACCATTCTCCGGCGAGGGAGACACGTCGTCTCCCTCCGCCTTCCTCCCTGTTTCATCCCTATAAATACCCCCCGCTGCTCCACCGACCAGGGTAGCCTGGATCTGACGGAGAAAACCCCCAGCTTTCTTCTCTTCTTCCTCCGGCAGACGCTCACCAGCTCCGGCGGCTTCCTCCCCCTCCACCTCTTCGCTCTGCCGCAATACCAGCAGCAGAGACTTCCTCCCCTGTTCTTCCCGCGCCACGCCGCACCCAGCTGGCGCCTCTCCAGCCCTCTGCTCGCCGCCGCCCCTCTCCCTGAGCATCGTCTTCTCCGGCGACAGTCGATACGACTGTCGCCCTGTTCCTCCCCCTTCGTCCCTGCAAGTAAGTTAGACCTACTCCCCTTCTTCTCCTCTTTCTTTCCCCGCTTTCAATTTAGTCAATTAAACCCTCGACCGCTCCTGTTCACCCTCACCCTCTCCGCCTCCGACCACCCTCCGGCGAGCCGCGCCCATCACCTCAGCGACCCACACGGCTCGCCGACCACCGCAGAACATCCGCCTCCTCACCCTGATCCTCTTCCGCCCCTCCACTTCCCACCAAACACCCTCTGCAGATCCACCGAACACACCCACTTCTTCGCTCACAGTTTGACCTAGGACGACCTGTTGGCTCCATCACGCCCCCTGCAGACCCCCTGACCACTTTCGCCGTGCCACGGCGAAGGTCCCCCGCCTGTCTGATTTGGCCGAGAGGCCGTTCTTCTGTGACCAGGTGACTCGCTCGCCGTCGCCATTACTGAGCAGGCAGAGCTCCTTCACCTGCAGGTGCAGGCACGCCTTCGCCCAGGTTCGACTCCCAGGTTGCGCAGGGAGTCTCCGCGAAACGTCCCAGGCGCGCAGACGGGGCGAGGGCCGCGCGTGAAGACACGATCGCCCACTGCTCCCTCCGCGACGGGCGCTCAATTGGGGTGGGACATTTAGTCCCACCTCGGAACGTCTCGGAGGCGCGCGGACGCATAAAGGCAAAAAGTGCCTTATGCTGTCTGCCTCCTGACCACGGGGTGAGGTCCCTCTCACCCGACCCGGCCTCGTCCGTGACCACGCTCCGCGGACCTGGCCCGACCCGATTAAACCGACCTGCACTCCTCGCCCACCACCGCACGCCGGTGGGCCTGGACCCGGGCCTGACCCGAACCCGATTACCCGGTAGCTCTGGGAGAGCTTTCCCAGGAGTGGTTTCAGAGAGAGAGAGACGCGGGGGGGGGGAGGGTAGAGTAGGTTTTGCCTCTTGACGAAAAACTCTGAAGTGTGCAGGCCAAAGAAGAAGAAGAAGACCCGCGGAAGAAGTGCAGGCGAAGAAGAAGGAGCTGCACTGTAGCAACTGCTCAGTTAAGTCGTCGAAGCACCGGGTCAGACGACGGAAAGTCAGCAGCCAGAGCAACACAGAAGGCAGGCTGAAGAAGGAAGGAAGACTTAGTAGCTGAAGGCAGAAGCTCTGCAGCCATAAAAAGAAGAGCATCACCACGATTGCAGAAGAAGAAGGAGAGAGGTCAAGGCAGAAAACCAAAGAAGAAGAAGAACAAGGAGCTCTGAAGAAAGAAAAACATCACCAACGCAGGAACAGCAGGAAGAAGAAGAAGAGCATCACCATTGCAGAAGAAGATTATCACCGTAGCAGAAACCAAGGAAGAAGAAGGAGATCTGAAGAAAGAGAAAGAAGAACATCACAACAAATTCTTTCCCTCTCTCTCTTTATTTTGTAAAATAAACATGTATATCTCTAGAATACGACTTGCTCCCTGAGTTCGACCTCGGGAACTCTTTCATTTTCCGAGTAAAAAATTTATATTTGAAATGTTGGTAATAACCGGCTTTACTACAACGTTATAACAAATACAAAACCGACGTTTCATTTTGGCGCCGTTGCCGGGGAGCAACGGCTATTCTAGAGGTAAACATTCCTGTTTCTTTTAAGTTCTGATAATCTCCTCTCTTTTGTGCAGTTACAGGAAGACAAGCAACCACACAACCACTCCGAAGACAGGTAAATCTTTTCTCTCATTATTAACCCCTACACTCTAAAGAGGAAGAAAAGAAAAGAACAAGCAATATAGGGCTAACCTGTCTTCCATACTTAGTAACCGTAAAAGTTGCATGTTTTCAACTCATCACTCCTGCACACTATTAAGGGTATTTAAGGGCTAACACATTCTTGCTTGAGCCCTAATTGCCCAACAAAGAGTTAAATGGACCAAGTAGAGCCAACATAAGGTCAAACATTAGGATTTCAGTAGAGACACACCCCTTAATCAAGAATTGAGGAAATCCAAAAGAGGTGTGCCCAAGCCATTGATTGAAAATAATTAACAAGAAAAATCCTAAACAATTGGCTCTCTCTAAACACTTGAACCCTAAAAGAAAGGACCCAAAAAGCTCTCAAAGAAAACAAGAGGTAAAGTTGACCCCTTTGGGTTAACCAACCTTAAATTAGGTCACTCTTTGCACTTAAAAAGACTAAAGTTCAAGTGAAACCTTAAGCACCCTGATCTTAAAATTGGTAGACTTAAGAGGTCAAAATCCCCATTCTGGTCTACCTGGAACCGCAGTGACAAGAGAGGTCGGGTGGGGGAAACCCTGTAACCCGTGGGGATGCTCTACCGTGTAGGGGTCTTCGTAGGACTCTCCCTCTCTGGCTGCCCAGGTAATTCTCAGGTGGACGATCTTTCTGATCAAGGGGTCCATCTGCCCCGCACCTCTATAGTCACCCAACACATTTTTGGGTGTCTTGATTGGGTCCAGCACCTTCTAAACTTACCTCTCCCAACTGTGCATGTACGGAAGGAGGTCTCTAAGACCACCCTTAAGACCTCCATTAGAAATTCGCTCTCGTCAAGGCCAAGCCTCGACGCCCGTATTTGTGCAGCAACACCCTCACATTATTCTCTCTTCTGATTCAGAACCAAGTTCTTCTTCTTCCCCCATCATGGCTCAGCCAGTTGAGGAAGAAAATAATCTGGAACACCAGCTCCAGCGACTCAATGACCTCTTCCAAAACTTCGTGCACCCACCACAGCGTCCTATGATGCGGGACCACTACAATCCTGCTGCGGTGGCCATTGAGCCTCGAGTTAGAATCCCGATTGGAGGACCTGATTCCGAACTAAAGCCCAACATGATTCACGCTATACCTAAATTCCATGGGCTTAATTCTGAAGATCCCTTCCAGCACATCAAACAGCTAAAGCATCTGGCCCACACTTTTGGATCAGATGCGCAAAATCGGGATATTCTTCTCATGAAGATGTTCTCCTTTTCTCTTATGGACAAGGCCGCCCATTGGTATCAAACTCAGACCCGGCCGATCAACACTTGGGAAGAACTTCAATCCGAGTTTTTGAAAAAGTTCTTTCCCGTTGGTCGGACCAACGCCTTGCGCCATCAGATTACACACTTCACTCAACAATCAGGAGAACCTCTCCATGAGGCATGGGATCGTTTTCAGGATCTCATGAGGAAGTGCCCCCATCACGGAGTTCCTAAATGGGAACAAGTCCAATCTTTTTACCAGGGACTCCGTGAGGACATCCGCCTTTTCGTCAATGCAACCTGCGGAGGAAACATCATGGGTCAACATGAAGACACCGTATGGGAGATTCTCGAAAACATGTGCGAGAACTCCATCAACAATGACTCCATGGGATTATTCGACAGGACGAATACCCGCGCAGCGACGAATCTTAAGGGAGCACATGAGACGCAGGACCTGTCCGCATCAGTCGACCTGGAGTTAATGGCCAGTCGATTGGACAAGGTCTCAATCATTGAAAAGAAGGTGGATGAGCTGACTCAGCACTTGCAGTGAGCCACCTCTGCGCGTAACTCCTTTGCACAACCTCCTTCCACACAGGAGACTGTGCAAAACATCCTCCACCGATCCTCCCCTGGGATGGATCCATATCCATCCCCATCTGATTCTTGGACTGGAAGATCATCCGATCCTTTCTTCACCAGCCGGGGGAACTCCATTCCTCCTTTCCCTGATTCTCAGGAGGTTCCTCAGACCTGCGAGGACCTCAACGCCATCCAGAACGACCCATTCTCCAACACTTACAACCCTGGATGGCGAAACCATCCCAATTTTCAGTGGGCGGGAAATCCCCAAACCCAAAGACCACCTTTTCAGTCCCGCCCACAGCCCTCTCATCACTATCAGCCGCCTCAGCCTCGGCCCAACCCTACTTATCCATCAGGGCCAAATCAAGATCAAATGTCCTTAATCCTTCAGACTCTGGCTGACATTCAAAAATCGAATGCGGCCATTCAAAAACAGCACAAGGACGAGCTTACTGAAGTTAAAACTCAACTGGCCCAGTTGGCAAATTCTCGCCAGCCAGGCACACTCCCTTCCCAACCCCTTCCTAACCCAAATAACGTGCCAACCCAGAAGCGCGTTATGAATCCAAATTTAGGCCACGCTCAATGGATTTATCAGGCCCCTACTGCCCCATCTCCAGACGAGATGGAAGCCTCAACTTCGCGTGCGGGATTTCAGCAGCAGCCACCCCTCCTACCAAACCCGAACCAAAATTAGGCCGGATTAAATTCTGTAACAACACGTAGTGGTAAGACAACTCAGGACCCGCATTATCCAAACCACTCCCAGCCTGATAACCATGACCCTAGGATAGTTAGCCAAGGTACCGCTGTTCAAGACCCACAACCTGGACCTATCCTAGAGGAACCAACCAAGATCCCGTTTCCCGAGGCCCTGACCAAGGGAAAGAAGACCACCAAACCCGTGGCCCCTGAGGAGGACCTGGTCAAGCTCTTTGAGCAGGTCCACATAAACATCCCCTTGATGGATGCAATCCACCACGTACCAGCTTACGCACGATTTCTAAAGAATATATGTACACCCCAGCGTAAGCCGCGAACCAAGGGAGGGAGCCCAATTGTTCTGTCAGAGCAAGCCAGCTCTGTAATCCTTAGTAGACTCCCACCCAAGGCAAAAGATCCTGGAACTCCCCTGATCTCCTGTAAGATAGGTGGTACCCAATTTGATAGAGCATTGTTAGACTTAGGTGCATCTATAAATCTGATACCCACATCCTTACTTGACCATCTGGAAGAATCTGAGCTGAAACCAACCGAGGTGACATTACAATTAGCAGATCGATCTATAAAGTCACCAAAAGGGATTCTCGAGGATGTTATCGTGAGAGTGCGGGATTTCTATTTTCCAGTGGACTTTATAGTCTTAGACATGGATGCACCTGAGAACCCTAGGGATACACCAATCATTCTAGGGAGACCTTTCTTGGCTACTGCTAGAGCCAACATCAGCTGTGAGGAGGGCCAAATAGAGCTTAAGTTTGGAGATCAAACACTGAAAATTGATATATTTAAGGCCCAACAAGGAATTAATTGCGGCGTCATCGAGCAAATTTGTGACATCAAGACTTTGGTTGATGAATCACACCTCCAGAATGACTTGAGTATGCCTCATCAACCACAGAAGGATATTGACCCGCAAACAGAGGAGTCCAATCCAGATGTGAACAACCCAGTAACTCCCACCCTTGAACCTCACATCTATACTGAACCACCCGCTGCTGCTGAAAACCCCATCCTCGAACTGAAACCCCTTCCTGCTCATTTGAAATACATCTTTTTGGGTTCTAATCAGACCCTTCCTGTGATCATCAATTCCAACCTCAGTCCTGAACAGGAATCCCGTCTGATTGTTGTCCTCCAGCAACATCGCAGAGCCATCGGATGGACCCTCGATGATTTGACTGGAATAAGTCCCTCTTATTGTACTCATCATATCTATTCAGAAGAGGGCACACGACCTTCTCGTGAAATGCAGAGACGCTTAAACCCCAATCTGCAGGAGGTCGTGAAAAAGGAGATCATCAAGTGGTTAGATGCCGGGATCATCTACCCGATCTCCGATAGTCGTTGGGTGAGCCCAATTCAGGTCGTGCCTAAGAAGGCAGGACTCACCACTATAACGACTGAGACCGGAGAAATCATTCCTACCCGATTAGCCAACTCGTGGAGAGTCTGTATAGATTACCGTCGACTCAATTCCTCCACGAAGAAGGATCATTTCCCACTACCCTTCATTGATCAAATTCTCGAAAAACTAGCGGGAAATAGGTTCTTCTGCTTTCTTGACGGGTACTCCGGTTATAACCAGGTGGCAATCCATCCTGAGGACCAAGAAAAGACCACATTCACCTGCCCCTTCGGAACATACGCTTTCCGAAGGATGCCTTTCGGTCTTTGCAATGCACCCGCTACTTTTCAGCGATGCATGCTTGCCATATTCTCAGATATGGTAGGTGATTATCTGGAAGTCTTCATGGATGACTTTTCAGTTTTCGGAGCATCATTCGACGATTGCCTCCAACACTTGGTCCAGATACTCAGGCGGTGCATCGACGTGAATTTGGTTCTTTCCTGGGAAAAGAGCCATTTCATGGTGCCTGAGGGAATTGTCCTGGGACACTCAATTTTGGAGAAAGGTATCCAAGTGGATCGAGCTAAGGTTAATCTAATTTCTCACCTTCCTATGCCTAGCTCGATCAGGGACATCCGATCCTTTTTAGGGCATGTCGATTTTTATCGACGATTTATCCCTGATTTTTCAAAAATCGCACGCCCCCTGACCACTCTTCTCTCCAAGGATGTTCCCTTCAAAATCTCCAAGGAATGCACTCAAGCATTTGAAATCCTGCGTGACCGAGTCACCCAAGCCCCGATCCTACAGTCCCCTGATTGGCCTCAACCCTTTGAGATCATGTGTGATGCATCCGACTTCGCTGTAGGAGCGGTTTTGGGGCAGAAAAATGACAAGAAACCTGTGGTCATTTACTACGCCAGCAAAACACTTGATGAGGCTCAGCGTAACTATACAGTTACTGAGAAAGAGCTGCTAGCTGTAGTATTTGCCCTAGAGAAGTTCAGATCGTACCTTCTGGGTTCCCATGTCATCATATACTCGGATCACACGGCTGTGAGGCATCTCCTTGCAAAGAAGGACGCGAAACCTCGATTGATCCGATGGATCTTGCTGTTGCAAGAATTTGACCTTGA
Organism: Thalassia testudinum; assembly: GCA_037157565.1. Lineage (NCBI taxonomy): Eukaryota > Viridiplantae > Streptophyta > Magnoliopsida > Alismatales > Hydrocharitaceae > Thalassia > Thalassia testudinum. Next base: position 105,248,824 of record JAZHRO010000073.1, on the reverse strand, counting down.
GATTCGCGATAAAGCGGGAAAACAAAACGTGGTAGCTGATCACTTGTCCCGTCTTCCTTCTGAAATGATAGACCCTTCCGGACCCATCACTGAGCATTTTCCCGATGAGCACCTGCTGACTATTGGTACTAGCCTTCCATGGTTTGCTAATATTGTAAATTACTTGGCATCTCATCAGACCCCGTCCGATTGGCCGAAGGCCAAGAAAGACAAATTACGCTCCGATGCCAAGTATTACATTTGGGAAGACCCGTACCTCTTCCGCATAGGTGCCGATCAGATCATCCGGAGATGTGTCCCGGAAGGGGAAGTCAACAATATCCTCTCTTTCTGCCATGACCAGGCATGCGGTGGCCATTTTGCCGGGCATAAAACCGCATCAAAAGTCCTCCAGTGCGGCTTTTACTGGCCCACACTGTTCAAAGACGCATACAGTCATTGCAAGGCATGCAGTCGTTGCCAGACTTTGGGCAACATGAGCCATCGCGACATGATGCCTATGCAACCGATTCTAGTATGCGAAATCTTTGATGTTTGGGGGATTGATTTTATGGGCCCCTTTCCTGTTTCGGATGGTTTCGAATACATTCTGTTGGCTGTGGACTACGTGTCCAAATGGATCGAAGCCATACCGACCCGAACCTGTGATCACAAAATCGTTCTCAAATTCATTCATCAACACATTTTCTCAAGGTTCGGGATTCCTCGTGCAATAATCTCTGATGGGGGGACCCATTTCACAAATGCTCAGTTTAGGTCACTGATGACCAAATATGGGGTGTCTCACCGAATCTCTACTCCTTACCACCCCCAAACTAATGGTCTAGCTGAGCTGTCGAATCGGGAGATCAAGAAAATCCTGCAGGTCACTGTTCGACCTGACAGGAAGGACTGGTCGTCCCGACTTCCGGAAGCATTGTGGGCCTATAGGACCGCCCACAAGACCCAATTGGGCATGTCTCCCTTTAGATTGGTGTACGGAAAGGCATGCCACCTTCCCGTCGAACTGGAGCATAAAGCCTATTGGGCAGTACGGAACTGTAATCTGGATCTTTCTAAGGCTGGGACCCACAGAAAACTCCAAATCAGCGAGATCGATGAATTGCGCATAGACGCGTACGAGAACTCGCAAATCTACAAGGAGCGGGTTAAAGCCTTCCACGACAAACACATCTCAAGAAAGATCTTTCATCCTGGTCAAAAGGTCCTACTCTTTGATGCCCGACTCAAACTCTTCCCAGGAAAACTGAGATCTAAGTGGGTCGGACCATATTTGGTCCGACAGGTTTTTGGAAATGGAGCAATCGAAATCAGTCCACTCAGCCACGATTCTGAACCTTTCATCGTGAATGGTCAAAGACTCAAGCCGTTCATTGATGTAACTTCTGCTGATTTGGCTGAGGCATCTTATATCCTCCTTTCCCCTTGAGCTTATTGCGCCCAGCCGATGGCGTAAAACTCAGCGCTTAACGGGAGGCAGCCCGTCATTCTCTTTGAAAACCTGAAACTTGTTCTGACACCTTTCAGCACTCGAAGTTCACCCTTGTAGACAGCCGACCCCAACTCAGATGTTTGCATCTGGGATTTGAAATCGTCCGCAAAAATTCAACCCGACCCATTCACTCATCCAAATTTCTGTCTTAAGGAATGAACTAAGACCCCCTAGGTTACAATGAGGACATTGCAAATCTTAGGCATGGGGGGGTAGGAAAGTGCAAAAACGTGTAAGAAAAGGTTTCAAACAAAAAATTCACATATGCCAAAAAAAAATAAAAAATAAAAAAAAATAAAAAAAAAATAAAAATACCATAAAAATTAAAAAAAAAATTCTTCGAAAAAGAATAAGAGGAGAAGAGGAGAAGGAAAATTTTGTGAAGGAGAAAAGAAACAAAATGAAAAAGGAGCACAAAATTATGAGAAAAAGTGATAGTCATTAGTAAGGAACTAAGGAATTAACCTAAGTTCTAGACCTCATTCAAGAAAATAACTGAAAAGTGCACAATAAGATTAGTAAGAATGCAAACCTTAGGCATTCTTGAATAGACTCTTAGTACCCATTAAGATCTGGACACTCCTCAAGAGGTTGAGGAAAATGAAAAGCTGAAGTATTAGGTCTAAGGCTTAGGGAGTATTCGGCCTCGTTAACTAATTTTTGGTTTACGGGACTCAGTAACCTAAGCACCCTAATCTCACACACAGCCTGGTTCAGTAAGCGTAAAAATCAGAATCACGCAGAAGCGTCGCAAAAATCTGAAAAGAACACCTAGAATAGGAATGGCCGATCAACACAAGTTGATTTGGACGAGTTCCCAGCGCGGAGAGGCGGGAAATCCCCTCGAAGATGCGTAACAAAATATCATCTCCTCGGTGCTTGTCTCTTAGGATATTTACATATCCTACGGGGGGCATGTAAGCACTCTGCTGGTTCAGATTCCATGGATGGTAATATCTCGAAGTGTCAATTGCCAGGGTCTGGATTCGGCCACGGAATACCATGGATGGGATTATCTCGAAATCTCAATAGCCAGGGTTCCGGGGGTTGCCATGGGCGGTGCTATCTCGAAGCATCGATCGCCAGGAACCCTTGAGGATTGATGATGGGAGCAAGGAATCTGATACAGACCGTGTTGAAAAGCCAATCCTAGGCTAGAACTAGAAAGAAAAAGAGAGAGAAAACTCTCCAAACAGAAAAACTTTCTATCTCTCTCTTACAAAACGCACTGCGAACTGGGCCAGGGCTAAAATCATTTCAAGCACGGGTGCTTTAACCACGAAGTCCAATAAACCTTAGGTTAGTTCTTGCGGGCCTTAAAAACCTTTGCTAAAAGACTGAGGCTAAGGCTAGACAGATTTGGATCTTGATTGGTACTAGAGTACCTTTTAGGCCTATGGTCAGCATTCTAACCTAATCTATGCTCAAATAAAAAAGGCACTTATCTCAAACCATTAAAAACTTCATGGTCTAGAACAAGGGTTGAAACCTTAAGTTTTTGCTAAGGGACTAGCAAAAGCTAGGCATGGGGGTATGATGAGAACCTCATCATGAGCCATAACTAGCTCATTTTGACCCAATACAAAGGATAAAAGCTCCTACATATCTCAAGGAAAGGCTTAACTCAGAGAATTCTGAGTTTGAGAAGAAAACCAGTCATAAGGGGTAAAAGTGCAATTTTACCAGTATAATCTGCATACAGGGTAATTCTGGGCCCAAACACAGGTCAAAACAGCTTAATGAGAATAAAAGTGGGATGAGATGATCTAGCAAGGGCTACGGCACTTCCAAGGAACCAAATGATAATCTGTAACCCTAAAATAACCCGCTTCAATTCACAAGGTTCGAGGCAAAGTAAAAATAGAATAAACCCTCTAAAATTCATAGAAAAATAATCTCTAGGGTTTAGAACCTTCAATTTGGCCTTTAGAACCCATTTTGACCTACATTGAGAACCATGCCCAATTAATAACTTAATTTGGGTCTTTACGCAAATTGACCGGTCAAACAAGGTTTAATATGAAAATGAAATTCACCATCAGATTCCTTAGGTCCTAATTAGTCATGTATAAAAACTTGAGCCTAAGAAGAAACCTCCTTGACCGACTTTACACTTTGGTCCTCATATATTTACTCTTTGGCCCTCAACTTTTGAACCCTCGCATTTTGGCCCCTAACTCTCCTTCGTTCTTTGCAATCAGGTCCCTCCTGCAAAACCCTGCCAGCACCATGCTCCGGCGACCTTGCGCGGAGCATGGCGCCGCGCAGGGTGAGGTGGTGGACCTGGCAAGTATACCGGGGGTGCCCTGCGTCGTCAGCCGTCGCAGGGGCACCCCCATGGTCATTGTAGCCCCCCATACCGGCCGTGCGAACGCACGGACGGTATGGGTTCGTGTTCCGACCATTCTCTGGCGAGGGAGACACGTCATCTCCCTCCGCCTTCCTCCCTGTTTCATCCCTATAAATACCCCCCGCTGCTCCACCGACCAGGGCAGCCTGGATCTGACGGAGAAAACCCCCAGCTTTCTTCTCTTCTTCCTCCGGCAGACGCTCACCAGCTCCGGCGGCTTCCTCCCCCTCCACCTCTTCGCTCTGCCGCAATACCAGCAGCAAAGACTTCCTCCCCTGTTCTTCCCGCGCCACGCCGCACCCAGCTGGCGCCTCTCCAGCCCTCTGCTCGCCGCCGCCCCTCTCCCTGAGCATCGTCTTCTCCGGCGACAGTCGATACGACTGTCGCCCTGTTTCTCCCCCTTCGTCCCTGCAAGTAAGTTAGACCTACTCCCCTTCTTCTCCTCTTTCTTTCCCCGCTTTCAATTTAGTCAATTAAACCCTCGACCGCTCCTGTTCACCCTCACCCTCTCCGCCTCCGACCACCCTCCGGCGAGCCGCGCCCATCACCTCAGCGACCCACACGGCTCGCCGACCACCGCAGAACATCCGCCTCCTCACCCTGATCCTCTTCCGCCCCTCCACTTCCCACCAAACACCCTCTGCAGATCCACCGAACACACCCACTTCTTCGCTCACAGTTTGACCTAGGACGACCTGTTGGCTCCATCACGCCCCCTGCAGACCCCCTGACCACTTTCGCCGTGCCACGGCGAAGGTCCCCCGCCTGTCTGATTTGGCCGAGAGGCCGTTCTTCTGTGACCAGGTGACTCGCCCGCCGTCGCCATTACTGAGCAGGCAGAGCTCCTTCACCTGCAGGTGCAGGCACGCCTTCGCCCAGGTTCGACTCCCAGGTTGCGCAGGGAGTCTCCGCGAAACGTCCCAGGCGCGCAGACGAGGCGAGGGCCGCGCGTGAAGACACGATCGCCCACTGCTCCCTCCGCGACGGGCGCTCAATTGGGGTGGGACATTTAGTCCCACCTCGGAACGTCTCGGAGGCGCGCGGACGCATAAAGGCAAAAAGTGCCTTATGCTGTCTGCCTCCTGACCACGGGGTGAGGTCCCTCTCACCCGACCCGGCCTCGTCCGTGACCACGCTCCGCGGACCTGGCCCGACCCGATTAAACCGACCTGCACTCCTCGCCCACCACCGCACGCCGGTGGGCCTGGACCCGGGCCTGACCCGAACCCGATTACCCGGTAGCTCTGGGAGAGCTTTCCCAGGAGTGGTTTCAGAGAGAGAGAGACGCGGGGGGGGGGAGGGTAGAGTAGGTTTTGCCTCTTGACGAAAAACTCTGAAGTGTGCAGGCCAAAGAAGAAGAAGAAGACCCGCGGAAGAAGTGCAGGCGAAGAAGAAGGAGCTGCACTGTAGCAACTGCTCAGTTAAGTCGTCGAAGCACCGGGTCAGACGACGGAAAGTCAGCAGCCAGAGCAACACAGAAGGCAGGCTGAAGAAGGAAGGAAGACTTAGTAGCTGAAGGCAGAAGCTCTGCAGCCATAAAAAGAAGAGCATCACCACGATTGCAGAAGAAGAAGGAGAGAGGTCAAGGCAGAAAACCAAAGAAGAAGAAGAACAAGGAGCTCTGAAGAAAGAAAAACATCACCAACGCAGGAACAGCAGGAAGAAGAAGAAGAGCATCACCATTGCAGAAGAAGATTATCACCGTAGCAGAAACCAAGGAAGAAGAAGGAGATCTGAAGAAAGAGAAAGAAGAACATCACAACAAATTCTTTCCCTCTCTCTCTTTATTTTGTAAAATAAACATGTATATCTCTAGAATACGACTTGCTCCCTGAGTTCGACCTCGGGAACTCTTTCATTTTCCGAGTAAAAAATTTATATTTGAAATGTTGGTAATAACCGGCTTTACTACAACGTTATAACAAATACAAAACCGACGTTTCATGCTTGCTCAACAAAATTCTTCCAATTTGATCATCCCTTCTCCTTAACCACCTTTTGCTTGGCTGAAGGCATTAAATTTACTGCTTAACGGGAGACAACCCATCATTTCAAAAACTCGAGACCTTTTTGATTCGTTTTGAGTTGCATTCCTATTGCACTTTAGGGTTCAACTTTAGAACAACCGACTCCACCTTTGATACTTATACCAGAACTTGAAATCATTTGCAACAATCATCCCGACCAATTCACCCACCCTTTGACCCTGTTCTAACCTTTGAACTAAGCTGAATTCGTACCCACATGGTTTACAATGAGGACATTATAAAACTTAGGCATGGGGGAGTATTAAAGTGAAACAAATGAGAAATTCAATTCTTTAAGGGGTTCTCATAGTATATATATATATATATAATGGAGAAAAGGGAGGAAAATTTTGCAAGCTAAATGAAAAATCTCTTGAGGAAGAAAAAGAGGAGAAAATACAAAGAATGTCAAAGGAGCAAAAATAAAAAAAATTGATAGTCCTAGCAATTGATTATGGATTCTACTTAAGCTATCGACTAAATCAAAACAAATATTAAGTCATGAAGTTCTAAAGACAAGGAGATAAGTAAGAATACTGACATTATGCCTCTTGGGCCTATTCTAAGGCTTAAACAACGTGTATTTGTTAAGATCCAAACTAATCCTCAAGAGGTTTAGAAAAGTGAGAAGCTGATGTATTAAGTTTAAGGCTTAGGGATTATTCGGCTCCATTGCCTATCCTTTGGTTTGCGGGACTTGGTAACCTAGGCACCCAAAAATCACACACTAGTTTGGTTTAGTGCACTTAATGAAATATAATGCCAAAAGTGTTTTGTTCTAAAAAGGTTTTCCCGAAGATTTGCCTTAGGAGTAGCTCGAAGACACAAGTTGATTGGACAAGTTCCCGATGCAGATAGATGGAATGAAAAAATACTCCCCTCGAAGATGTGTAATAACATATCATCTCCTCGGTACTTGTTTCCTAGGATATCTAAATATCCTACCAGGGGCATGTAAGCACCTTATGCTGGTTCAGGTGCCATGGGTGGGATTATCCCGAAATGTTGATTGCCAAGGCCTAAATTTAGCTACACAATGCCATGGGTGGCACTATCCTGAAGTGCCTAAAGCCAACGTTCTGGGGGTTACCGTGGGTGGTACTATCACGAAGCATCAAAAGCTAGGGACCCTTCAAAGATTGATGATGGGGACAAGGAATTTGATACGGACCATGTTTAGGGCCAATCCAATGTTGGATTTAGGGGAATGTAAAAAGAAAAGAGGGAAAGCTCTCAAAATAAATATCCCTCCCTATCTCTCTTACCAAAAATACACTGGCAAACTGAACTTGGACTTGCTACAAATACACACGGGTGCTTTAATCACTGGGGTCAACAAAACTCTAGGTAGTTTTTGTGAGCCGTAGAAACCTTTGCAGCAGACCCAAGTTTGAGGCTGGTCAGGTCTAGATCTTGGCTGATACTTAAGTACCTCTAGGATTATTATTGGTATTCTGATTTGATTTCTATAGAGTGGTACTGGCAAGCATCTAAACATCAAAAATATGGTCTAGAGATTTAGTTCTCTCCATAAGATTTTGCTAGGGACTAGCAAAAGTTAGGCATGGGGTTATGATGGTAACACCATCATTCGTCATAACTAATTGGAATTAGTCAAAATCAAGAGATAAATGCTCCTAACTGATCGTCTGAGAACCATAATTCCTCACTGATCTAATTTAAGATGAAAATAAGGAAATAAGGTTAATTCTATAGTTTTACAGCACATCACAATTGCATATTAATCATGGGATTACTCAGGGGTTAATTAAATGTGAAATGATTATAAAAGACTAAAGAGTGGGTTCACACTGACTGAATCATGGTTTCATGCATTTTGAGGACTGAAACATGACCTAAAACCCTAACTATCAGGTTGACTTAAATTGAAAGGGTTCTAGTTAAGATAAAATCAATCTAAACCTCCTAAAATTCATGAAGAAATATTCTAAGAGGTTTGGTACATTCACTTTGACCATCTGAACCCATTATGACCTAGAATAGAGATTCAAATGGGAATTTACCCTAATTTAGGCTCTTATGCAATTTACCCAGTCAAACATGGTCAAAACTCAAATCAAAGTTCACCATTAGATTTCTTAGATCTAAATTAGGTTAACACCAAAATTTGGGTCCAATTAGAGTCTATCTTGACCTAGTTTGCATTTTAGTCCTTAAAATCTCTCTCATTCACATTTAAACCCCTAGGGTTCAAGTTTATTGCAATACGATCCCTAACTTTGTCGTCATCTTCGCATCTAGGTCCTTGCTGCCATGAATAGTGTGAATGCACCTCTGGACGACCTTCAAGAGAGGAAATCTCTCTCAAATTAGCACCAAATCCCTCTAAAATTGGAGGGATTAATGTTCAGACCATGGGAAATCCATTGGACTTGATCCCAAGTCCTAACTCAAATCCTAGAACCCTAGCAAGCTCGCAAAAATCAAGGGTCATGTTTCCTTAAAATCTCGACTCACATGCATGAAATCCTCCCATTAGAGCTCAAATCTAAGCTCTATTTAACCTCCCCTACATCCCAACGTCCACCTCAGTCGAGTTTAGGCCACAATTTACCCTTCTTCTTTGGCTGTTATCCAGCATGACTTCAGCGATCCACATGCCCTCCCACTTTCATGCTTGCATCCAGCCAAAGAGTAGCACCGAACTCCTCCCCAAGCTCCTTCGACCTTAGTCTGCCACCACTAGGGCCCCTTCCTCCTTCCTCATCGCCGTTCCACCTCATCAGACAATTTATCATCCTCAAGTTCGACAAGCCACTCCGATGAGGATTCTACCCCCTTTCATTCAATAACCTAGGGTTTTATCTTCCACTCTCTCTCTAGTATAGATCTAGGTCCTTAGCACCCTAATTCCACCACCAAATCAACCTCTTCACCCTCATCTTCTTCGCAGCTGACGAAGCTTCGGTGAGCTTCGTCTAGTCGCTACACTCATCCATACATACAATTATTGGTGCAAGGCCACCATGATCATTAATTTTGATGATAACAAAACACTTGATATTTGACATTTGCTTTTGAGTCCAAGATTTCAGGTCAATTGCAAATGGATACAAGTGTACAGAGCTCGCATCCATGGTGGATTGGAGGAGCTCGTTGGAGGAGAGGGACCTTCTCTTAGAACAAGAGCTTGAAGATAGACAAGAAGAATAGGATAGATTTCTACTTTGTCTTATAGTCTGTACTTTGTATCTTTGTTATTTTCTCATTTTATTTTCTTAGAGTATTTGTTGAAGAGCCTAAAGTAATAAAACAACAGTCTTAGGAACACTTACACAACCCTAGGATACTTAGACTTTTCATAGTTAACTTAGAAAACCAATATAGGTTTCAAACAGCCTGATCAGACGTCCAATCTAGAAATCAGACATTTGATCTTTGACTTTAAGATGTCTGACTATTTGTTTAGATGTCCAAAAACACTTAGGTTGGAAACCACTCTCTATTTGCCATGTTTAGACGTCTAGCATTTGGTCCAAACGTCTTAGCAGACATTTGATGACATTGCCAGATGTCCAATTAGTGGAACGTTGGCTTGGAAATCTAATCATTGAGGATTGACTTTTTTTTTTGAAAAAGAAAGGAATGCTATCGAATCACCGATGGCAAAACAGGAGAGCTTTTATTAATAAAAATGAAATAATTACATGATCAACCCCAACGCTGTATGATAATCCAGCAAAAATTAACAATATTATCCACATACACTGGGGTCTCCTGAAAAACACACTCATTCCTAGCTCTCCATACAGACCATAACATAGCCACCATATGTAAACATGGCTTATTCCCATCCACTAGATAACGCCACAGATTCTCCCATGTGGGGAGAGAATCATTACATACTCGCCTCTAGACATAATCAGTGATCACACATGAAGAAAAGATATGAATTCTAGAGTCATTATGCATCCCACATAGGTGGAAAAACTGAGTGGGAGTACGCATTCTCCTGTGCCTCAGATCTCCAGTAATCAGACAATCCCTTCTGCAGAGCCACAAAAAAATTTGTATCTTCAATGGTATTTTTAAAGTCCATAGCTTCTTCCCCACCTCATCAAATTCCACCATCCTGGAAGAAACTATTACCTTGTCATAAGCAGCCGCAACAGAAAACTTACCCTCCCATTTGTATGTGTCATATTCATGAGGCATGGGTTTGAAGGCAGCCAGTTCTTGCATGAGACGTTCATTCTCTGCTTGTGTTCTTGTTTCATGAGTATTCCACATAGCATTATTAAAAGACCATTGCTCAGATTCCACATCCCAATAATTAGACACCACAGCATTTTTATCTGAAGCCGCTGCATAAGTGAGGGGGAACCTGTCTTTAAACACCCCCCCAGGTACCCAATTCTCTAACCAGAATTTGAAGCTTTTTCCATCACCTAATACAGATTTTTAGATGCTTGATATATAGATGGTAGCCCTTGGTTAAGCCAAAATCACTTCTCATCAGAGATATAGCTGTTTGTGCCTCGGGAAATCCATTCCCGCAATTATCTAGGTTTCCAGACGTCCAGACCTAGTGCCATACGTCCAAGATGTCGTCTGACTAACTTTCACTAGGACCCTGTTTACGTCTGGATCAAGTCAGTAAGGAAACCCATCTAGGATTAGATGTCTGATTTACTTTCCAGACGTCTTAAAAGTAGTTTCCTAACAACTGATACTTTTTCCAGACATCTGATAACCTTGTCAAAATTGTAAATGACCCTAATTTCGACCTGTTTCTCCCTGGGTTCACTCCCAATAGCTACCTAAGGGTTCCTAAGCCTTCTATAAATAGGAGAGGCCTCGTCCTTTGTTAGAAACACTTAGAAACACCAAGCATTAGCATTTTCGCATCATTTTGTTGCAAAATCATCTTGAGAAGAGTCTTGCTCTCCAAATCCATAGTCTTCACACTTGAGAGCATCATCCTGATAAGGATCTTATGCAGTTTGTAAAATACATCATTGTAACACGTAAAACTGATTAAATATTAAATTTATAAAACCTAGATAGGGAAGTATCTAGGGTTGTCCAAGGAGAGGCAATATGTTTGCAAAATCGAATCTCTTGCTTCAAAATGGAAATGAAGTTTCTTTTTGGTGTTTTTGAATATATAATTTTTATGGTTTTGAAATAACGACGAATACACGAATTGTTGGCGAGAAAGATGCTATAACACCTACAAGCTAATGACAGAGAGATTCTCGCTTATTTATGATCGCAATAGACGGATATGTCATTGTAATTAATGTGGTGGAAAATCTCTCAAACAAAACTATATATCAAATTTAACCACAATAAAGATGTCGTATCCACAGGGAGGAATAGACCAATAAATTCATGAGAAGAGGAATATACTATTTGCACACATCTTCGCGACTTTAATGCAAGGAATATGATATTTTAAATGGAGCTTGCAATTTCCTTAAAAGTTCAACGTTAGTTATGTAATTTTCACATCAGGAATTATTCTCCAAAAATATGCATATGATGCATGTGTAATGGCATATCATGTAAATTTAACTTGCATGCAAATCTGATTTGAAATTCAAAGTTAAATCATGCACATAACACAAATAAAGTAATTTCAGGAAAGTATGAGTGCATCAATGCAATGTGGCCTAAATAAAATATTAATAAATAATTGGCAATGGCATTGAATGTAAATATTAATTGAGAAGAAAACAGAGGATTTCTCCTCTCTCTTCCTCGCGTGGATGGCCATGCACGGTTGGCGACGAGAGTCGACGAGGTGGTGCTCCTCGATGAGGGCTACGCAACGGTGGTGACGCGGTGGTCGGAGGTGGCTGGCAGTGACTAGACGAAGGAGAATGGCCGCCGGCCTATTGGAGGAGGTGGCTGCGCTTGGAGAAGAAGAACAGTGCAGTTGCAGCCCGCACAGCTACGTGCTGGGCACTCGCGCGCAAGGCGTGCTAGGGTGCGGCTAGAGCGGCCTGCAGGGAGTAGCCTACAGGCGTGGGCATTTGCTGCCTGCGGTGCAGCGCCTGCGGGCACTTGGCATGCTGCTGCCTGTGGGAAATTGGCGTGAGGCCGCCTGCGTGGCGCGATGCTTTGGCGTGAGTGCTTGCAGGGCGCTTGGCAGTAGCGGTGGATGACGATGGAAGGTGGTGTGCAAAGGTGTTGAGCACCTGTGAGCTCTTGGCAGTAGAGCAGGGTTGGGTACAGCGAGGGCAGGTTGGCCTGCGCCTGCAGAGGGTGCAAGAGAGTGGTGGGGCTGCGCCTGCAGAGGGCGCGGGTGCGGGCGATGGAAGGCTTGGCGCGGAGAAGGCAGTGTGTGGCTAGACAGGTGATAGAGGGTGATAGCGTAAGGCGCCTGCGGGATGTGGTGTAGCGCCTGCAGGTGCCTGGGCTGTAGTGCACGCGGTTGGGACATGGGGCAATGCTTGCAGGCCTGCAAGGGGCAGCGATGTGCGCTGTTGCTAAGAGTGTTGCTTGGCGCGGTGAGGCTGTGGTGCAAGCCGTAGAGGCAGGGCGCGCAAGGGCACGCTCGGGGTGGTGTTGGTGCACAGTGCACGCTTGGTTCCACAGTGTCCTTTCTCTCCATGGTGGGGAAGGTGGAGATAATTCCCCGACAGGGGAAGAAGAAGATGAACATCCAACCCTTTGCCAAGCCTCTCTATTTTTTATCTCCTCTCCCTGCATGAGTTAAGGGATTTTCAAATCCCTTTACTAATTTTGGCCGACGGCTGTTGGGGGTGTTGAGGCCGGCCAGAGATTGGGTGAGGTGAAGTTGAGGCGGTTGTTGGGGGAAATTTCTTTCACCCCCCTGTTCTTTTCCAACCTTATTCCTACAACAACAAAACATAAAATCTTTACATATTAAGTTATAGAATGCGATAAAATAGATGTAAACTTAAATAATGATGCATGCAAACATTCTATAACTTAATGTAGTTATTAACAAACCTAAAAGGTACGAATAAAGTTAACTTAGGCATAACAATAGTCCATTAAAATGGACTTATCAAATACCCCCATGTGTAAGATTTGCTAGTCCCTAGCGAAAATGAAAACTAATAGAAGTAAAGAGAAAATTTCTTCTTTTCTTATTTCAAAAATTTATGGATCCAGACAAATGTGACGTGATAATAGCCTAAGTAGCAGATCCAAGTGAAAAAGCCAATTCGCATTCGCAGTTCGTACTTATCCCTTTGTAAGTATTTTTATCAGGATAGGCAACTACTTCTCTCGGGGATAAAGCAGAAAATAATCTGTAAATTTACCCCGACTTTAGGTGTAGGTAGGAGATATCGAGTTGAATGCTTTTGTATTTGGTGTCACACACTCATCTGGTGCTACATGTAATCTAGTACTACAGACTCTAGATCTCTAGATTATTAGACAAGTCAACTCAGAGAGAGGCTAAACAACTGTGCTCTCTTGATGTTCCTAGGCACTCACTCTTTTCTTTCTGAGATCATAAATCTCGCCAGATTTAGTAATTGTACTCACTGTTTGGTGGCCTCACATGGCATCGACACTTCAATTAAAGTCCCAATAACACTACAACTAAGTTAGAGCCCTCAACCAGTATTCGGGCGATCAGAAATACTGAAAGGTAGGTATGGGTCATATTTGGTGGAATGCGATAAGTGTTTTATTGCCTTAGAAGCAATGTTACAATGATAACCCTGGACTCTTTTCTTTTTCTTTTCTTTCTCTTTGCTTCTTTTTTTTTCTCTCTTTTTTTTAAAATTGTTTCTTCTTCTTCTTCTTTTTCTTTTTCTTTTTCTTTCTTTATCAATCAACACTACATGATACATACTTTTATTTATGAGGCATTATTAGGGATGATGATGGTCAAGAGGATATTGTATGGCTTATTTGGTGGAAGTAACTATTCTCAGCACTGGGAAGGAATGGATAAGACAGGCATATTTCTGACCTTTGACACTATTACCCTCCTTCAGCCGAGGACTCTATGAAGGACGTTCATAACCATTCACCATAGTCATAGCTTTATCAAGACTCAATTTGTGTATCTGCCTTATTTGGTGACTCTCAGGAATTCACACAAAGTACGCACACAGGAACAGAGAGTGAAAACTATGCCTAACTCTGAAGTATCATCATCTAAATGTCCAAAATTTAAGAGTCCTTGCACTAGACTTAGGGCACCAGTAATCTCTCTACTTTCTTCTCACAAATATGAGGTGGATCTACTATAAGATAGTATGCCTGACTCCCTATTAACTGTCCAAGGGTTCAGTAGACTACAAATGCTTATTGGTTTTCCTCAAGGAACCATTACCAAGTCTATGAGCACGTGAAATAAATGTACTGGATTCTAAACTTAAGAAATAATTCAAGAAGAAAAACCTCCAATGACAAAGATATTTTTCTAGGGAATAACCCATTTAGCTCAAGAAAAGAGAATTTTTATTTTTATATGCTAACCTAAATGCATGAATACTTTCTAAAATGCAAAATGCACCCCCCATGCCTAAATCCTACAATGTCCTCATTGTAAAATTAAAATAGGAGGAGAAACGAAAGAAATCACATGATGACGGTGTTATTCAGGTCACTGGATTGCCTCCCAACAAGCGCTGCATTTTTTGTTAGCAGCCAGACTTAAAAGGAACCTGTAAGTCTGGTTCTAGATAGAAAAGGTTAGGCCCTAAAAATATGCGTAACAGTGCGGACCTAGAAAACAAGTAGCCACAGATGTTGGTGAGCTGATGATGCAACGTAATCCCAAATGCTCGCCAGAAAGTATGAAAGCGGAGAACCTCGTTGGCTACCTTGGGAGGTCTAGGAATAACAAAAGGAATATGAAAAGGGACCTCCCGAAACGGAATAAGTGGAGGATAACAAGGATCCTCCAAAGCAGGATGGGTTTTAAAAGATATAAACATTAATATTTGAAACCCTTGAATGGCAAGACTAAAAGTACATGCATCAATCCACACTCGCCATTCTACCCGAGGATGTACTGGCCTGATATGTTCTCCAGAAAGAATGTACATGAGCAAAGATCTGAGCCAAGGATCGGTTAGGGAGTATAAGGGTTGTTTGTAGTGTTGGGAGGTAATGGTTAAGTCCAATGTGGGCTTAGTCGGTGTCAGGTCCAATTCCAACAATGATTCAGATTGTGTATACTCCCTAACAGTTGTAGATAATTTCACGTTATCCTGCCTAGCATTAATGATCAGAGTCATATTTGAATCAAGGGTAGACTCCAAATTACAACTCTTTGATGGCAGTGTCAAAATATCAGAATCATTATCATTAATCTCATCCCCGGATTCATTTATTTCTCTCAAATTTTTGTCGGGGTGTATATGTGATTCATTAGTGAAGACAGGAGTTGGATCAGTATCTTTAATTATTCCTAAAGGAGGATCAGTCTTAATATTTTGGAGCAAGCCTATATCACTAAATTCGTTATTCTTCTCGGGGTATAAATCATCAATTGACGTGTTTTGTCCCCGAGAGTCTCTGCTAGGCTTCTCACTATTTTGTTTGTCCTCCTCTAATATCAACTCCTATTTTGATGGAGGATGACTATCAAAAGAAGGGAGGAATTTGGAATTCACCATCTTATTAATATCCTTTGGAGGTAAATCCTCAAATAATAAATAATTCCCTTGTGATTCACTCTGGATTTTCAGTCCAGGTTCCTCTATTGGGGCATCCTCATCCTTTGAAATAAACTCTTCATATCCCTGAGACCAAAATTAATCTAATTCATCCTCCATTCCCTTAGGGTCACCTTCATTGGGTGCATTTAAATCCTCAGGATGCTGAATGGTAGGTGTTGATTCTCTAAGAGGAGGGTCAGAAGTAGGCTCACTAAGGGTAGAATGGGATTCCACCAGATAATCAATAGGGGAAGTGATAGGAACAATACAACCTTGACCCAGGTTGGTAGGGGTAAGGAGAATACTGTCATTGGGGTCAAGGTCCTCAACAGGTACCATCTTCCCTTGCTTTTGACTCCAATATAGCTCAGGTGGATAATCACTATGATCATTTTCCTCTAGTGGCCGTGTCTCATTGGGAGAGTCTAAGTGATAGCTACATAAAACTGGATCCCTATTGTCATTGGTTTCCTCAGAATTATTTTCATGATCATGGTCTTATGGGTAGGTATCAGAATTATTAGGAAGCATGTTGCTAAGCTGTCTTATTTCTTCATTTAACTGTTGACTATTCCTTAACAACTCTCCCGTGGATTCCATCATTTCCTTTTGCTGTTTTTGCATTTCTATCATAAAAGAGGAGAGGCTACTATTATCAGGTTGGGGAGGATAGTCAATTTCAGGCTCTGGTTGCCTAGGGGTATTGGTCCAACCTCGATATGGAAAATCATGAAGGGTAGGATGGTTGGGTGTTTGCATAGAAGTAGAGATTTCAGGGTTGGAGAATCCCGCTCTTAGGCTCTGCTCAAAAGTGGGAGTTATCGGGCCAGTACTCCCAGGATAAAAATAAGAATGATCCCATGAATTGCCAATGTACCCATTAAAGGATGGATACGCTTGGGGCATGGGATCTTGGTTAAAAGATGGGAAGTATTGACTCTGATAATCTAAATGATAGGATTAAGGGTGATCCATTTCTTTCAACCAAACAGTTTTAACTCTCTTAGGATTTAGATGAATTCAAAACATAAGCAGAAACTTCCTAGAGAGTTCTACTGTCAAAGCAAATGCAAATTCAGTGGGATGTATTTTTAGTAGATTGTAGGTCTTAGAATTAAATGTTCAGTTGGTGGCCAAACAAGTTTTGCACAAATTATGCTTCCTAGGCCAACCTTCACTAGTGCCTATAACCTACTCGCAAGGGATGGAAGTCTCGAATCGAGCCCACACACGAGGAACTAAAGTAACTTGGTGGATAGGCTTGTTGATTTCCGACTAACTTCCCTTGTGGTACAAAAAGGAGAGGTAGAAATTTATCTAGTGACCTTATGTGTGAGGTGTACAGTGTCTCAGGTGTGCAAACATATGATCGTGTTTTGAGTTTTGAAATTTCACAAACAAGGTCCTTTTGCACACAATTTTAAGTCACAGATTTTAAAGTCCAACCTCTTAGCAGTCCCAACTTTTAAAGTGACCACTGAATTAATTTGATTCAAGCACTTTAGTGGTCTTAGATTTATGTTCAATGCAGATGCATGACAGGTAATTGATGCTCAAGAGAGGATGTACACTACTCCAGCTTTCTTCGTGCAATAATGTATGCAATACAGTAAAAATAAATTAGATGCTACTCATTCAGTCCTAGATGGTCGTCCTATAGATATGCAGCTTCTAGTAGGCAGTTCGAATATATATATATATATATTTTTCAATAATAATAATAAACAAACAGACCTAATCTAACTAACTAACCAAAATGCATTTCAAACAATTCAAATAGTCCTATAATCTAAATAAATGGGAACACGCTCCTGAAAATATGCTCCTACATACAAGAGCGATAAGAAATAAAGAAGCCTGGGAACACATTCCCAAAAATACTCGACAAGGGTCTAAAAGACAGAAATTAAATTCTAATGTCTATCTAAACTAAATCTAACTAAGATCTACTGACTAAATCAAAAACAGGCTTCTCCGTAAGCCTATGCACATGGGATCAAGGCCCACGTGTTCCTATTGCTGGCCTCCAGGTGACGTCAAGGTCCACCAAAAAGATTGTCTTCACCATGCACGTCATTCTAGGTCAATGTCGTCGCTCTGCTGCGCCTGTCGCCCCGTCAGATTCCTTGCACAATAAAAAATATGAGCAGATAACTGTGCAACTCAGAATATTAAAAAATAATGATGTGAATCTATTGTGTCTGTTGCCTCCCCGACAATGGCGCCATTTTGACAAAGAGATTCTTGCTTATTTATGATAGCAATAGAAGGATATGTCATTGTAATTAATATGGTGGAAAATCTCTCAATCAAAACTATATATCAAATTTAACCACAATAAAGATATTGTATCCACAGGGAGGAAGAGACCAATAAATTCACGAGAAGAGGAATATACTGTTCGCAGACACCTTCGCGACTTTAATGCGAGGAATATGCTATTTTAAAGGGAGCTTGCAATTTCTTTAAAAGTTCAGGGTTAGTTATGCAATTTTCACATCAAGAATTAAGCTCCAAAAATATGCATATGATGCATGTGTAATGGCATATCATGTAAATTTAACTTGCATGCAAATCTGATTTGAACTTCAAAGTTAAATCATGCACATAACACAAGTGAAGTAATTTTAGGAAAGTATGAGTGCATCAATGCAATGTGGCTTGAATAAAATATTAATATATAATTGGCAATGGCATTGAATGTAAATATTAATTGAGAAGAAAACAGAGGATTTCTCCTCTCTCTTTCTCACGTGGACGGCCATGCACGGTTGGCGGCGGGAGTTGACGGGGTGGTGCTCCTCGACGAGGGCTACGCAACGGTGGTGATGTGGCGATCGGAGGTGTCCGGCGGCGGCCGAACTGAGGAGAATGGCCGCCAGCTTGTTGGAGGAGGAGGCCATGCTTGGAGAAGAAGAATAGTGCTGCTGCACCCTGCACTTCTACGCGCTGGGCGCTCGCGCGCAAGGCTTGCTAGGGCACGGCTGGAGTGGCCTGCGAGCATGGGCGTTTGCTACCTACGGTGCAGCACCTGTGAGCACTTGGCGTGCTGCTGCCTATGGGCACTTAGCGTGGGGGCTCCTCCGGGGCGTAGTGCTTTGGCGTGAGCGCTTGCAGGGCGCTTGGTAGTAGTGGTGGAGGCGATGGAAGGTGGCGCTCAAGGGCGTTGAGCGCCTGTGGGTGCTTGGCAGTAGAGCAGGGCTGGGTGCAGCGAGGGCAGGTTGGCCTGCACCTGCAGAGGGCGTGAGAGCAGGGTGGGGCTGTGCCTGTTGAGAGCATGGGTGCGGGCGGTGGAAGGCTTGGCGCGGAGAAGGCAGTGCGTGGCTGGATAGGTGGTGGACGGCGATAGCATAAGGCGCCTACGGGTGCTTGGGCTGCAGTGCGCATAATTGGGACGTGGGGGCAGTGCCTGCAAGGTTGCAAGGGGCGATGATGCGCGTTGCTGCTAGGAGCATTGCTTGGCGCAGTGAGGCTGTGGTGCAAGCCGTAGAGGCAGGGTGCGTAAGGGCAAGCTGGGGGTGGCATTGGTGCACAGTGCATGCTTGGTTCCATAGTGTCCTTTCTCTCCACGGTGGGGAAGGTGGAGATAATTCCCTGCTAGGGGAAGAAGAAGATGAACATCCAACCCTTTGCCAAGCCTCTCTATTTTTTATCTCCTCTCCCCACGTGAGTTAAGGGATTTTCAAATCCCTTTACTAATTTTGGCCGACGGCTGTTGGGGGTGTTGAGGTCAACTGGAGATTGGGTGAGGTGAAGTTGAGGCGGTTGTTGGGGGAAATTTCTCTCACCCCCTGTTCCTTTCCAACCTTATTCCTACAACAACAAAACATAAAATCATTACATATTAAGTTATAGAATGCGATAAAATAGATGTAAACTTAAATAATGATGCATGCAAACATTCTATAACTTAATGTAGTTATTAACAAATCTAAAAGGTAAGAATAAAGTTAACTTAGGCGTAACAATAGTCCATTAAAATGGACTCATCAGCTAACCTTATAGTGACGAAAATAACCTCTCCCTAAGCTCACTTTAGGCACGTGGAGGCCTAGAGTAATTAGGGGAAGGGAGTGAAAAGTGCTAAGAACAAGGAAAGCAAATGAAAAAAAATTAATAAGAAAAGGCAACTTTAATAGATGAGCAAAAAGTGTTTTACACAAAACCCTAGTAGATGAAAGCTTCTACTACTAGAATTTAAAGTACAAAATAAAGAAACACTAATCCTATGAAAAAAGGTTAAGAGGTGAGGCTCCTTTCTCCAAGCTTAGTGGCTCCTGGGCTTGAAAAGGGGATCTCCAACTCCTTCCTTCAATAGCTCCTTCAAGGTGGTGTTGTCTTCCCAGGCAAGCCCACAAAGAGGTGGTGTGCCCTATTCTCCTCCAAAGTGGATGGCACCACCTTCAAGTCTCCTCCAATGCCTGGCCATCCTCCTTGAATGGAATGCTCCTCCTCCTTGGCATGGCACAAGGAAGAAGAGAGAAGGGGAAGAAGGCACCAAGGGGACGGGTAGGATGCCCCCTTAATCTTTTTCTCTTCTTCTCCTTCCTTGGCCGTGAGTAGGGTGGATGTAGGGTGGAATTTACACTAATGGAGGATGGGGAAAATGGTGGTGGTTAAGGGTCTTTTTATAGAGTAGGATGGGGGGTATAGGTGGCTCTTGGAATGGATGGCTAGGATGGGATTTAAGGGTAGTTAGTAGATCCTAGGGCTAAGGATGATTGGTGCCAACCCAAGGGTCACATAGGTGGTAGTTATGGGTGGTTGTGTCCCTTGAAGTTGGTGCCAAAATGGCCTTCTAGAAGGGGGATTAGGTGGCGCCATGGTAGAGTTCTATAAGGGGGTTATATGGATGGTGGATGTGGCTTGGAGGGGGTAGGTGTAGGGCCATGATGTGAGGGTATTTTGGCGCCAAAAGGGAGGGGTGGTTAGGATAGTTTTTGGCGCCAAAATTGGTGCCTTTTGGTGGTGGTGATGGGGTGAAAAGGTGGCTCGGTGGTGGCGCCAAAAGGAGTAGGATGGAGTTGGCTTAGGTAGGGTTTAGTTGGTGGAGCTAGTTAGGTAGGGTATTAGGGTGGTGGATGGCCAAGAGAGCTGAAGCTTAGCTAAGCTAAGCTAAGCTAGCTTAGCTAGTAGTAGAGTAGAGGAGGAGGCAATTGGAGCTATGGTTTGAGGGGAGGAGCTGGACAAAAGATGTTTGGAGCTGAACTGGAGCTGGCAGCTGCTAAAGAGGGTGACATGGAGCTACTTTAGTTAGCTTAGTTTGCTAGTTCTTTGCTAGCTGCTAAGCCAAGATAAAGCAAGCTGCTTCTGCTGAAAGGAGCTAAGGTGAGTTGGGTCTGATGCTCCCAGGGAGGACCTACCTAATTGAGGTAGGTAAGGTAGCTTAGCTCAACTAAGTTGAGCTAAACTGAGTCTTCGAGAGTTGGACTTGAGCTTCTTGAGCTAAGATGAAGTCATCTTCAGTTGGCTGGAGTTGAGTGGAGCTGAATGTAGCTGGACTTGAGCTGGGGTGAACTCCAGTCAACTCAGTTGAGCTAGCTAGAGCTCCCAGTGAACTGATGAGAGCTAAGATGAGCTAGACTCAGCTAAGTTGAGCTGCATCTGAGCTGACTTGAGCTTAGGTGAGCTACGATGAGCTCCCTTGAGCTACCATTCAGTTGAGATGAGCTGAATGGAGCTAGGATGAGCTAACCCTAGTTCAAGTGAGTTGGATTCCAGTTATGGTGAGATAGATCAAGCTAAGTTCCAGCTGGTTTGAGCTTCTCCTTCACCAATTGCCTTCCCGAGTGCTAGGGTTCTAGGGATTTGACAATCTGCTTATCCCTAACACTCACAAAAGCATATCAAAAGGACAATAAAAAGTAAAAAGCATGCCTAACCTAATTAATACCTAAATGCAACCCAAAAACCCATTTACGGAGCAAAAACCTAAGAGCTAGGTTTGTTTTAATACATAAAAATGATGATAAACTAGCGTTCATCACATCCCAGCCGTGCACCCGCTCTCCTGCCTACGATTATGAGAGCGCCGTCATGCCATTGCGTGGATCACACACCCACGTCACTTGCCGATGCACTTCCATCAAAGGGAAGTCTTCTTTGCCTATAGTAGCTAGTTTCATTTACATACTTTGTGGCTCTATAGGATATTTGTTTATTGTCTTTGGTTGGTGATGTAGACACAATTATTGAAGATAAAATACCTATTCATGCATGTTCCTAAGCTTAGATTTGCATTTCATGTTATAAATATTGCATAGCATGCATCATTCTGCATTTACGGTAGTTGTATATGTTTTAGGTTAAATAGGTTTGTTATATGGTCAGGAGAGAAGGAGATTTATTTCAGGGCCTTGGATGGATGATTCGACTGTATGGATCTAATCGAGACGATGATTGGAGTCTAACGACTCCGAAATTGTCTAGATCGAAATCCCGTAGCATCATATGAAGTCCAAGGAAGATCAATGGCCAGGGAGCAATGCGAGATCCATATGGGCTTCGGATGAAAAATCCAACCGTATGGATGGATCCAGAGTGACGATCACAATCCGGCAACATGAAAATCAACTCGATCCAAGCACCGTGGCACCCTCTGCAATAGAAAGAAGATGGATGACCCAGATGGTGCCACATGGCACCATCTAGATAGCCCAACACTGGCCAGCAGTGGCTGCTCCTCCTCAAAGGCATTCCCCCTCATGAGATCTGGGTCGTTGGATGCCCACCCAACGGTTGTTGTGAAGCCACGTCGCCTGCCCATCTTCAAGAGAGCCTCCATCGCGCAATCTTAACTATTGGATGAAAATCCAACGGCTAGGTTCACTTGACCACCGGCCTCAGATAATTCAAAACCACGACACCATTTGACACATGGCACAGTGGTTGCCAGAGGCATTCTCAACACTTTGGCACCAGTTCGATCTCTCCCAATCTTCGAATCCAGCCGGTGGTGAGGCGTGCTTGATTTCGATCGCCCAATCATGCAGGAGCGGCCAAGATGCGGATACGTGGACGCACAGATGGCTGCTAATCTAGCAGAGGTGCTCACATGGGCGTCGAGGCACATCCCCATGTGCAATCCAACGCGTACCCAGGCAGCGTGATCTCCATACAATCAGGACCATCCATCTCCAATTGAAAGGTCCTCCTTCAACAATGTGAGCACAGGTGCAAGCGAGCATGAGTTGGAGGCTACAATGACAGTTGAGTAGGCCGTTAGTAGTGCTTTTAGCTATCACTAATGGCCTGCGCTATGTGCATGCCAGCAAAGGAATTGAAGGGCGCGGATCTTTAGCGATAGTTGGGCAGATCTTTAGCGACAATTACAGCTGTCACTAATTGCCCATGGATGATTTTGTCTCTCCTCCTCCACTATAAAAGGACCTACCCCCTCCATTCCAAACCATCTCTTCCTTTCTTCCTCTCACCACCACCAAGGCTCTAGATAGAGCTTGTCCCGAGCCTGGGATGCTCCTCTAGAGTATAAAATAAAATAGTTTTCCAACCTCTCATCCCCATTCATGGAGCATCCTGTGGTCGTCCTCTCACTGCCCTTCGGGAAGAAGATCCTCACCGCGACGCTGTCCTGCCCTATCCTCCATCCTTCAGCTCCATCCTCCTTCATCCTGCTCCTCACCACCTTCCTCCAGGCAACGTCAGAGCGAGTCATCCTCTAAGCAATCGTCGAGGGGGATTCTCTCGCCTCTTTCTATCTTTTAAGCTTTCGTAGTGTAGTTTTTTTGCTTTCTTAGTTGTAACAAACATTTATTCGTAAATAGATGATTGTTCTTCTCTCTCTCTCTTTCTCTCTTTCCTTTATATTTTGCAAGTAGAATAGCTAGAATTCATCAACCTGATCACTTGCTGATATAGACACATCTATTTAGGTTATAATGCCTAATCATGAATGTTCCTAGGATTAGATTTGCATTTCATGTTATAAATATTGCATGGTATGCATCATTCTGCAATTAGAGTAGTTGTAAATATTTTAGATTAATTAGGTCCTTTTTATGGTCAGGAGAGAAGATGATTTATTTCAGGGCCTCGGATGAATGATCGAATCGTACGGATCTGATTAGGACAACGATCGAAGTTTAACACCTCTGAAATAATCTAGATCGAAGTCTCGTAGCATCATATGAAGTTCGAGGAAGATCAACAGCTATGAGAGCAATGCGACATCCATATGGGTTTCAGATGAAAAATCTGACCGTGCGGATGGATCTAGAGCGACGATCGCAATCTGGCAATGCGAGAATCATCTCGATCTTAGCACCATGGCACCCTCTGCAGCAGATAGAAGATGGATAGCTCAGATGGCACCACTTAGTGCCATCCAAGTAGCCCAACACCGGCCAGTAGCAACTGAAGCCGCCCACTCTTCATCTGCGACCTCACTTCCAGCCGTTGGATCTTGATCCAATGGTTGAGAGGCCTTTGCACTGCTCTCTTTGCAACATAAAGGAGGGCTTAGCACAGTGGCTAAGCACCCTCCACAGATCAAAGTGGCGCATGTTCGAATCTCGCTGAAGCGCCCTCACCGTATTAATTGAAATTCGATCGCCGAATCTTCATCAAGCGACCACGAAGCTTCCATGCGGTGCAATCCTGTGGGCTAGATTCACACACATGTGCGACGACGTGAAATCACACACACAATCGTACTCGACGCGAACTTAAGATGTTCGTTGGCGTTGTCAGCTGTCTAATGTTGATCCAGCAATGTGCACATGCCTCTCTTCAACTCCAGCAGTGTGAGTCTTCAAAGGGCGCGATCAGCAGGTGCATTTGAGCCATCAGATCTTGATCAAATGGCGAGGAGGAGATCCAATAGATGCTAGCGGTGATAGAGCACGAGTGCCAACAAGCTTTAGCGACGTTTGGGGGATTGGCTGGTGCGGATTTGTAACTATGCCTTTAATGTCGCTAAATGCCCTCTACATGAATTGCCCTCTTCCCTTCACTATAAAAGGACCCCTACACCTCCCCTTCCTCTTCATCTCTTCCTTTCTTCCTCTCACTACCTCCAAGGCTCTAGAGAGAGCTTATCCCAAGCCCGGGATGCTCCTCTAGAGTAGAAAAGAAAATAGTTTTCCCACCTCTCATCCCCATTCGTGGATCATTCCATGGCTGTCCTCTCACCACCCTTCAAGAAGATCCTTGCCGCGATGCCATCCTGCCCCATCCTCCGTCGTCTGGCTTCGTCCTGCTTGTCCCGCTCCTCACCACCTTCTTTCGGGCGATGTCAGAGCAAGTCATCCTCCGAGCAACCGTTGAACGAGATTCTATCACCTCTTTCTATCTTTTTCACTTTTGCAGTGCAGTTTTTCCGCTTTTGTAGTTGTAACAAACATTTATTTATAAATAGATGACTGTTCTTCTCTCTCTCTCTCTCTCTTTCCTTTATATTTTACAAGTAGATTAGCTAGAATCCATCAACCTGATCTCTTGTCCTATTAAAATACCAAAAAAATTATAAAAGATAAAAACATCAAAAATAAATAAAAGCGAAACGTAGATTTTTCAAAACCAAACATTCGCCTCCCCGTATTTGACCCGGGACTCACTTTTCGAGTTTTGGTTATAAATTTTATTTGATTGATGAATTTTCTCACGAATTGAACTACGATGACGAGTTTTCCAAAATTTGAACCTTTCCGCATGCAAATCTGATGCATCACTTGCCCTATTAAAATACCAAAAAAGATTATAAAAGATAGAAATGAAAAAAACAAATAAAAGAGAAATGCGTATCTTTCAAAACCAAACGTTCGCCTCCTCGTGTTCGACTCGAGACTCAATTTCTGAGTTTCGATTATA
This sequence comes from Thalassia testudinum, assembly GCA_037157565.1. Classification (NCBI taxonomy): domain Eukaryota; kingdom Viridiplantae; phylum Streptophyta; class Magnoliopsida; order Alismatales; family Hydrocharitaceae; genus Thalassia; species Thalassia testudinum. Next base: position 105,223,507 of record JAZHRO010000073.1, on the reverse strand, counting down.
AATTTTATCTGATAGATGTGTTTTGTGAGTTACGACGACGGGTCCTCCAAACTCCAATTTTTACCATGCAAAACACGTTAATCAGTTGGCTATTCGTATTGCGAATTCCCATCTCCTTTGTGATACTAAATACTCTTCGTAAAGAGGAGGGGTTTGAGGTATGCTATCCTCGTGTAAGTAGCATGGTTGTATTGAGGTTGAGTCACCCTCATTTTAAGTGACTCAATTAGTGGATTTGATCAACTCAGTCAATGGAGAAATCCTAAACTGAGAGGTTTAGGTGGTGGTTTTTACCTGAGTTTGGGTTTCCACCTAAAAATCCTTACATACTGGTGTGATTGCAATTTTGTGAGATTGTAATTATATTTTTCGCATTATATTTCATATCACGCAAATCTCAATCCCTCTCGTAGGGAAATTACAATTGGTATCAGAGCAGGTCTTGCAAATCGGCATAACAACCCAACAAGGATTCGATGGAGGGAAGCATCATTGCCACGAGACATTCAGAGGGGCAGTCTACTGTCCGACCGCCCTACTTTACACATATTGGAAATTGTGTATGAGGATGTGGCTTCAAGCCACCGACTTCGCACTATGGGGATGATACAAAACCCCATACGAAGTCCCGGCGAGACTAGAGGGAGGCTACTTGCAGCAGCAAACCTGTGAGCTTTCCCTCAACATGAAAGCAATGAATGCATTGTACTGTGCACTCAGCCTGGAGGAGTTCAACCGGATATCTCAATGCACCACCACATATGAGGTATGGCATACTCTTGAGGTAACTCATGAAGGTACCTCCAAGGTAAGAGCTTCTAAAATTAATGTCTTATCTCAAGATTTTGAATCATTTTCTATGAGACCTAACGAAACTTTAATTGAGATGAACACTAGGTTCACTCTCATGGTAAATAATCTTAAAGCTTTAGGAAAGACCTTCATAAAGGGAGAGCTTCAAGGAAAGCTTCTCCATTCTCTCAGACTAGAATGGGAGCAGAAGGTCACCGCCATCGAGGAGGCGAATGAAGTCAAAGAGCTCAATATGGAGGATCTCCTAGGAAATCTCATGGCCTATGAGACCAAGATGAAGAAGAAGGACACACTGGAATCGAAGCCAAGAAAGACCCTCACCTTCAAAGCAGCTTCGAACAACGAGGTAAGTTCCGATGATGAGGAACTTAAATTTCTATTTAAAAAATTATCTAAGTTGTACAGGGATGCAAAGAAAGAGGAGAGGAAAGAGAAGAAGGAAAGTCCAAGACATTGCTATCATTTCAGCGAAAAAGGACATTTACGACCCGAATGTCCTTTTCTCAAGAAGGAGAATAAGGAGAAGGAGAAGAAGTACAAGAAGAAAGCATTCCAAGCTACTTGGGATGACTCGACCTCAGAGGAAGAAGAAGAAAACTCTAAAGAAGAAATCGCTTTCATGGGCTTCATGGCCATCACAAGCGATAGTGAAAGTGAAGACGACAACAATGAGGTAAACTCTGAACTACAAGATGCTTTTTATGAACTTTATGAGCTTAGTAAGACATTAAAAGTAGAAAACATGAAAAGGAATCTTAGCTTTCTAAAATCTAAAAATGAGAGGTTAGAGATTCAACTTAAGGGTCTGGAAAGTAGTTCTAGTCTTAAAAATGATAATTTGTTGTTAGAGAATAATAATCTATTCAATGAAATTAATAAATTGATCGAGGAGAATACAAGTTTGAAAATAAAATTTCTGATTTGAAAATTAAGATGCATGATGTAGAAAAGAACTTGCATGTCTTAGAGAAAATTCCAATAATTTGATCAACAAATTAGATAATTTCTCTAGTCCTAAGGTTGAGAAAGGATCTCCATCAAGGAGACCCAGTAACAAAGCTGGATCCAAGCTAACTTGGATACCGAAAGATCAATTAGACTCTTATTTTGTAGGTTTCAAGGGAGATTACAATTTGAAGGATTGGACCTACAAGCTCAAGGGTGGTCAACTCGAATTGTGAGGACAAAGGAGTAGGCCAAAGAGAAAGACGAGAAGATCGACAAGACCAGTGGGTGATCAAATAGCCACACATCGACCGCTAGATTGAAGACTGGCGCGGATGCTCGAATGTCCAAGCTTTGGATGGGAGCCCCATCCAATTTGGCATCAACCTCCATTTGGGCCATTCTATTGGCCATGGTAAGTGAGGTACACTCTAAACCCTATTCTCTTTTGGTAGCATCTAGATAGGGGGAGTTAATTATATAGCTATCTTGTTATTATAAAAAGGGGGAGATTGTTACTCTTGTTAAAAAGTGGAAATTAACCCAAAATTAGAAGAGCATGTTTTAAGGGGAGTATAGGAGAATTAAAATTGATGAAACCTTTTTGATAATGACAAAAAGGGGGAGAACTTTTTGAATTATTACTTATAGTTTGGTCATCATCAAAAAGGGGGAGATTGTTGGTGCAAGGGCACCAGGATTGTTAATTTTGATGATAACAAAACACTTGATATTTGACATTTGCTTTTGATTCTAAGATTTCAGGTCAATTGCAAATGGATACAAGTGTGCAGAGCTCGCGTCCATGGTGGATTGGAGGAACTCATTGGAGGAGGAGCTCTGCTTGGAGCGAGAGCTTGAAGATAGACTAGAAGAATATGATAGATTTCTATTTTGTTTTATAGTCTATTCTTTGTATCTTTCATTATTTGCTCTTTTTATTTTCTTATAGTTTTTGTTAAAGAGCCCAAAGTAACAAAATAATAGTCCTAGGAACACTTACACAACCCTAGGATACTTAGACTTTTCATAGTTAACTTAGAAAACCAATATAGGTTTCAAACAGCCTGATCAGATTTCCAATCTAGAAATCAGATGTCTGATCTTTGACTTAAGATGTCTGACCGTTTGTTCAGATGTTAAAAAATGCTTATGTTGGAAACCACTCTCTGTTTGCGATGTTTAGACGTCCAGCCTTTAGTCCAAACATCTTAGCAGATGTTTAATGACATTGCCAGATGTCCACTTAGTGGAACGTTGGCTTGGAAATCTAATTGTTGAGGATTGACCTTTAATCTTCTATCAGATGTTCGTAGAGGACACTAAACGTCTGATATATAGACGTTAACCCTTGATTAAGCCAAAATCACTTCTCATCAGAGATATAGCCGTTTGTGACTCAGGAAATCCATTTCCGCAGTTATCTAGGTTTCCAAACATCCAAACCTAGTGCCAGACATCCAAGATGTCATCTGACTGACTTTCACTAGAACCCTGTTTACGTCTGGCTCAAGTCAGTAGGGAAACCCATCTAGGATTAGACATTTGATTTATTTTCTAGACATCTTAAAAGTAGTTTCCTGACGTCTAATACTTTTTCCAGACATTTGATAACCTTGTCAGAATCATAAATGACCCTAATTCCAACCTATTTTGCCTTTGGTTCACTCCCAACGACTACCTAAGGGTTCCTAAGCCTTCTATAAATAGGAGAGGCCCCATTTTTTGTTAGACACACTTAGAAACACTAGGCATTAGCATTTCCACATCATTTTGTGTTAAAATCATCTTGAGAAGAGTTCTTGCTCTCTAAATCCATAGTCTTCACACTTAAGAGCATCATCCCAGCCGTGCACCTGCTCTCTTGCCAGTGATTACGAGAGCGTCGTCGTGTCGTTGTGTGGATCACGCAACCACCTCACTTGCCGATGCACTTCCATCAAAGGGAAGTCTTCTTTGCTTATAGTAGCTAGTTTCATTTACATTGTGGTTCTATAGGATATTTGTTTATTGTCCTTAGTTGGGTATTTACATTGAGAATTTCCATCTCCTTCGTGAGACTAAATACACCTCATGAAGAGGAGCGGTTTGAGGTACGCTACCATCGTGTAAGTAGCATGGTTGTATTGAGGTTGAGTCACCCTCATTTTAAGTGACTCAGTTAGTGGATTTGATTAACTCGGTCAATCGAAAAAATTCTAAGTCGAGAGTCTTAAGTGGTGGTTTTTACCCGGGTTTGGGTTTCCACCTAAAAATCCTTGTGTACCTGTGTGATTGTGATTTCTATGAGATTGTTATATTTTCTGCATTATATTTTGCATCACGCAAATCTCACCCCTTCCTGTAGGGAATTTACAACAACCACCATCACAAATACCTTCCACTCCCTCCACAGAACGAAAGCCCCATGTTTATTGGGCACTCCACTCACCCAAAGCGCCGATCGGTTGAACCCGTCACCGTCATTTGTCTTTGATGCCATCCAGCCACTACACACCTCCACGCACTCAAATAACACCACTGTCACCCTCCTCACCTCACGATGAAGCTTAGGAACCTTTTAATTTAGGCTTATAACTCGTATTTTACTGTTTCAGGGTTCGTCGGTGAGCTCACTACCTTCTCCTGTCACCACCGTCCCCCACTGCATTCCAACCGTCAAGGTCATCACAACCACCTCTAGCAGATGCGGCCTTACACCACAAATGCACTCGAAGTGGCAATCGAAGCTTGATCAACCATAGCAGCACCAATTGAGAACGAATGTCTCCTACTGTGTGCATGAAAAGAGCGTGGAATTTAGTCCCACATCGATGGGCTTTATTTTTGAAACACATATATAATGCATTTGTCTAATAGCTGTGTTGCCTCAACACAAAGGGGTGAGGACCTCTCTCACCAAATCCGCACACCCTTGCCTGCCTCCATGCCAGTGGGTCTAGGCTCTGACCCGTTTACCCAATTAGCCCTTGACCTGGTCTGGAAAGAGAAAGAGAAAGAGGAAATTCTGAGGAGGGAGTGGTGTGGTTTTGCACTGTAGCATGTTGGGATTTGTGCCAACACTTGGGTGAATCCTGAGGTGATTTGGGTTTTCTCCTTAAGGCGTCTGAGCCTCATATCTGATGTCTAGTTTGAGATTACTGTTGAGATACTTGGCTTTGATTGTGGTTTGAGGTACTAAGTACTATTGAGAAATTGATTAGGAATTATGCTTAATTAATTGGTGGTTTCAACCACCATTTTTAGGCTTCTATTTATATTTTTTGTCGCTAATACTTGAAATGCATTCTTGCTTCTAATTGAATATCCTTTTTAATTATTTGATGGTTGTGCAGGAGGGAAGGCCTGATCATGGGAGATTTTAGACACAAAAAAATGGGGACAACATTAAATGACTGCTATCTATGCGGCTTACACGTTGACAGTTTATCCCACATATTTTCCTCATGTCTGGTCACTAATATGATATGGAGAAAAATATGCCAGGAACCTCTACCTGCATGGGAGTCTCTATGGCAAAGGTTTGCAACACTTGGAAGACCATATATGTGTATGGCCGTAACACTGTGGTGTGTTTGGAGGGTGAGAAATGAGAAGTTATTTCAGGAGAGACCAGTCTGTTGTGAGCAAATTGTAAATGAGTGCTGGTCCCTCATATATAGATGGGGACCCAATGTATAGTTCTCCATTGTTTTTTTGTTTAGTATGAAATAAAATGCCCTCCGGATTGCTATCGTACCACGATAGCTTTCCTTGCAGTTTCAAAAAAAAATTATTTGATTCAATTACATCATTATCTTTTGTTGTTGTGATTGGTAAATTAAATTGCTACACTTGCTTACTGTGAACTTGGAATTCAAAATTTTCAAGCTTTATAAATTCAAATGTCGTATCGATTTTCGTCACTATACTATGACACATTATTTTCCTAACTAAGATGATTTTCAACTACAACACTAGGATTTATGGTTTAGAATTTAGGGTTTCCATAAATTTAATTTAGCTTAATTTAGGTTTTGGGTTTAGAAGAGAAAGGGGAGGGAGGAATAGGAAGATAAAGACAATTAGGTTTGAAGAAATTTATAAATTAATTTTGGAATTGATTTAAATTTAGATAGAAACACTTGCACAAATTTAGATACATGATAAATGCCAGTTTATCACCATTCTTATGCATTAAAACAAACCTATCTCTTAGGATTTTGCTCCGCAAACGATTTTTTTGGATTGCATTTAGTCATCAATTAAGTTAGGCATGCATTGCATTTTTTATTGTGTTTTTGATGTATTTCTTGGAGTGTTAAGGACAAACAGATTGATAGATCTCTAAAACCCTAGCACTCTTGAAGGCAACTGGTGAAGGGGAAGCTCAATCAAGTTATTACTCAGCCAATTCCAGCTCATCATGGCTGGAAACCAACTCCCCTGGACTAGGGTTAGCTCCATTCAGCTCATCTTAGGTGAATGGTAGCTCAAGGCAGCTTATCTCAGCTCAACCCAGCTCAAGCCAGCTCAGATCCAACTCAACTTAGTTGAGTCTAGCTCATCTCAGCTCCCATCAGTTCACTAGGAGCTCTAGCTAGCTCAACTAAGTTGACAAGAGTCCATCTCAGCTTAGCCCCAACTCATTTCAGCTCCACCCAGCTCATGGTAGCTGAACTCCATAATAGCTGAGCTACTACTTGTCAACTAGTAGCTTAGCTAGCTTTGGAGTTCTCATCAGAGGCAGTTCCAGCTGAACCTAGCTCCAGCTAGGTTGAGACTAGCTCAACTTAGCTAAACTACCCAAGCCTAGCTACTAGCATAAGAACTAGGTAGCTTAGCTAAGTAGTTGAGCTCCCCATGAAGCTACCTTAGTAGATTCAGGTCCAGATGCAGCAACCACCAGCTCCAGATTATTTTGTCCATCTCCTCCTTCATGAAACCCTGCTCCACCACCTCTACTCTACTAGCTAAGCTCCCAACACCACCCAAGCTCCATGGTCGTCCACTCCTTAACCCTTAACCCTAACTAAACCCCAACCTAACCTACCTAAAGTGGTGCCAACCCACACCAACCACCAACCACTCACACCCCTTCATGTTGGCACAAAAAACCCCTCATGCATCCCTTCATTTTGGTGCCAACATGCCCTTAAATCCTAGCCCTACACATCACCACCTAAAGCCATCCCTACCACCCACCTAACCCCTTCTAGAAACCCTCCTTTGGCACAAACCTTAACCCCCCTTAACTACCCTAGACCACACCCTAGTTGGCGCCAAAATACACCACCCACACCCCCTCATTTTGGCGCCACCTATATCTATCCTTAATCCCATAACCACCACCACATGGAGCCATCCTAACCCTTCCTAAAACCCACACCACTTAACCCAACTAAACCCTCCCATAGTTGGTGCCAAAACACCTAACTACACCCCGAAATATCCCTTAAGTTGGTGCCAACTAACCCTAGCCATCCATCTCCTAACTACCACCCTATGACCTAATCCTAGCCTTACAACACACTAACCTATCCCTTAACCCTACCCTACATAGAGTTGGAGCCAACTCTTCCATCCACCATAACCACCAACTCATACACCTCTCTACCTCCACACCAACCTTCATCCACCGTCCATCAACCAACTTCCACATCCTAGCCTTCCATAACACCACCTTTCCTTTAACCCTAGTTAACTATCCTTACCCCCTACCACTCCTATATATACCCATACCTATCACCATTAACAAGCACCCTTGGCTACATATTTTTCTACCTATACTTCCACCAAAATAGGTGGCCAAGAGAAGAAGAAGAAGCAAATTAAGGGGACACTCTAACCCCTTGGTTTCTTCCCCACTTCTCTTCTCTCTTGAGCCTACGCCAGCCAAGGGAAGAAGCTAGGCAAAGGAAGGAGACCTAGGGTACACGCCTACCCTAGGAGGAGGATTTTGAGGGTGGTACACAATCACCCTTGGAGGAGAATTTAAAGGTGGTCCATGACACCTTTGGAGGAGCATTTGAAGGTGGAATTCCACCCACCTTGGAGGATATCAGGGACGCCCCCCCTTTCTGGGCTTGCCAGGAGACCACACCTTGGAGGAACTTTGTGATTATGTCATATTCGCACATAGAAAGGTTCGGAGTTTGGAAAACCCATTATCGTAGTTCAATTCGTGAGAAAATCAGTCGATCAGATAGAATTTATAACTGAAACTCGAAAAGTGAGTATTGGGTCGAATACGGGGAGGTGAACGCTTGATTTTGAAAAATACATGTTTCGCTTTATTTCTTTTTTGTCATTTTTTATCTTTTATAATATTTTTTGTATTTTTAATAGGGCAAGAGATTAGGTCGATGAAATTTTATCTAGCTAATCTACTTGCAAAATAAAAAGAAAGAGAGAGATAGTGAGAGAGAAACAGTCATATATTTCAAAACAAATGTTTGTTACAACTAGGAAAGCAAGAAAACCACACTAGAAGGGTAGCTTAAAGAATATGGGCCTGTGATATCTACGTTGGGACAACAAAGACGTTTGGAGGCTTTGGAGAAGATCAAGGGCTTGGATATAAAAGAGGCAGCAGGATCTCTGTCTAACCAAGAACTTGCTGATAGAAGAATGTGGCAAGGAGTGGTGGCGGAGGAAGATTTGAAATAGGAGATGGATTGGAGGGAGAGATCAAGACAACTTTGGCTGAAGGAGGGTGATGCCAACACTAAATATTTTCACCTCATAGCTAGCTCTCGCAAAAGGACGAACATATCTCTTCCATAGTCAAGAATGGTCAAAGAATCTCTTCTATGCAAGAGATTAGATTGGAAGCCATCAGATACTACAGGGATACTTCGCAGGCTGCAGCTAGAGGCATGTGGAGGATGACGGTGAGTGACGCACCTAAACTTTCTGAAGAATAGGCTTCCAGATTGATGGATACCATAACTGAGAAAGAAACTATGGATGCCATAAAAGAGCTAAATAGTGAGGGCTCCCTTGGACCTGATGGCATCCAAGTCTTCTTTTATAAGGAGTTGTGGAGCTTGGTCGGTAGGAGGTGATGGAGGTCATCAAGGAATTTGAGAGAGGGAATTCGGGCTTTGATAAGATCAACTGGTCCTTTCTTTTTCTGCTACCGAAGGTCTAAGGAGTAGAGAGTTTCTCTGATTTTAGGCCTATTTCACTCTCAAACTCAATTTATTTGGTGGTGAGCAAAATACTGGCAAATAGGTTGAGATCGATGTTGCAGAATCTGATTCATCCTATCCAATCAGCATTCCTCCCTAATAGATCTTTGTAGGAATCATTTATTATGGCTCAGGAGATGGTGTGTGGGTGGCACAGAAGAAAATGTAAAGCTTTTATGTGGAAAGTTGATTTCTGGAAGGCTTATGACTTTATCTCATGGCTGTATCTCTGGGAGGTCTTTAAGAGAAGTGGGTTCCCGTCATTATGGATCCAATGGATGAAGCATTGTATCACAACCTCTTCTTTTTCTCCTTTAATTAATGGCAAACAATGTGGGTCATGGATTTAGCCACAATGTGGTGTTAGGCAAGGATGGACTGGCTAGATATGCTTGTAAGCTAGCTGAGGCTGGTGTCATCAAAGGATACTCACTGTCTAACAGAAGAGCTATGGCCCCTATAATTCAATATGTTGACAACACAGTATTCTTTGTTAAGGGGAAAACTGTTGCAACCCAAGCATTAGGACATATGGTGAACATCTTTGGGGATCTTTCTGGCCTGAGATTAAATAGGGAGGAATCCACCCTGATATGTTTTGGCATGAATGAGCAAGAGCAACATGCATTGTCAGCCACATTGGGAACTCCTCTGTCCAATTTGATAATCAGATATTTGGGACTGCCATTGAGGTATTCAAAGCTATGAAAGAGTGATTGGAATGCCCTCTTTGATAAGATTTCTATTAAGCTAGAAGGATGGAACAGTAAGTTCCTATCTAAGGGTGGAAGGTTAATCTTGTTAAATTCTACTATCACTTCCATTATGGTTTTCTACTTTTCTATCTTCAAATCTCCAAAATCCATTTGGAAACAATTGGATTTAATGCGAAAGAAATTCTTTTGGAGAGGTGCGCGACATGAGGGTAAGTTCATGTAACCACTAAAATGGGTGCATCTGTGTCACCCCAAGGAAGATGGTGGACTGGGGATTAAAGCACTTAAAGAGTTTAATGAAGCCTTATTGACTAAATGGGCTATCAAAATTCTAAATGGGGAGGAAAGGTTATGGACTGAACTTATTAATGATGGCTATGGCTGGTCCAATAGTGCTCTGAATAGATTATACCCCTCCAAACCCTCCCCATTTTGGCGATTTGTTAGTCAAGCTATTAGAGATAATTGGCACTTATTGCAGCCGGTTCTGGGAGATGGCAAGCACTTTAGTTTCTAGAAAGAGCAGTGGACATCATTGGGTACCCTACAGGAGGCTTATCCAAGGGTCTACTCGACTTCTACTGATAAGGATGGGGTGGTAAGTAAATTTTGGTCTGAATCTGGCAAATGTTGGCAGCTGGCTGAATCGAAGGCATGCAGGGAGGGGACCATATTATGGGAAGAACAACAGTGCCTGATTTCAGACCTGCAGACCAGTTGGCCAAGATCCGGTGTGGAGGATACATATGCATGGGACAGCATCTATATGACGCAATGAGCCTATGGAAAAATTAGGAGTTCCAACAGTGGTATGGGAGGTGATTATATTGATAAGAAACTATGGTTGTCGAAGGTCCCTCTCAAGGTACAAATATTCCTCTGGCCATGTAGAAGGGATGGTCTGATAACTAGAGACCTTAGGCACAGGAGGATGGAGACAGCTCTTCATGAATGTCGTCTCTATGGGATGCACATTGACAATTTGAATCATTTGTTTTCCTCTTGTTTGGTCACTGACACGATTTGGAGAAAAATGTGCAACGAGCCTCTTCCATCATGGGAATCTTTATGGCATGGTTTTGGGATAACTGGGAAGCCACATTAACGCATGGCGGTGACTCTCTAGTGCGTGTGGAGAGCGAGGAATGAGAGATTATTTCAGGAGAGACCAGTTTGCTGTGTACAAATTGTAAACGAGTTCTGGTCCCTCATACATAGATTGGGATCCAATTTGTAGACCTCTCTATATTTCTTATTATTAATAAATTGCTCTCCCAAATTACTATCATAGTATGATAGCTTTCCTTTCAGTTTCAAAAAAGAAAAAGAAGACTGCACTAGAAAGCGGAAAAGATAGATAAAGATGAGAAGAATCCCCCTCAATGGCCGCTTGGAGGATGACTCGCTTTGATGTCGCCTGGAGGAAGTTGGTGAGGAGTGGGATGAATGAGGATGGAGCTGGAGGACAGAGGGCGGGGCAAGACAACATCGTGGCAAGGATCTTCTTCCCGAAGGGACGTAAGAAGATGGCCACGGGATGCTGCATGAAGGGGGATGAGAGGCAGGAACAAATATTTGTTTTCTACTCTAGAGAAGCATCCCAATCTTGGGACAAGCTCTCTCTAGAGCCTTGAAGGTGGTGAGAGGAAGAAAGGAAGAGATGAAGAGGAAGGGAAGGTGTAGGGGTCCTTTTATAGTGAAGGGAAGAGGAGGAAATCTGTCCAAGGGCTATAGCAACATCAAATGAGTCATTGAAGATTCGCGCCAACCAATGCTCTAAATGTTGCTAAAGCCTGTTGGTGCTCATGCTCTATCTCCGTTGGCATCTGTTGGAGCACCTCCCCACCGTTCGATCAAGATTTGAAGGCTCAAACGCACCCGCTGATCGCGTCCTTTGAAGAAACATACCACTGGCGTTGAAGAGAGGCGTGCGCACCACTAGATCAACATCAGACGACTGACAATGCCAGTGGACATCTTAAGTTCGCACCTGCGTATGATCGTGCGTGTGATTTTGCGTGATTGCACGCGTGCACAAATCTAGCCCACAAGATTACATCGCGTGGAAGATTCGTGGTCGCTCGATGAAGATCGAGCGGTCGAATTTCAATTGATGCGGTGAGGACGCTTCAGAAAGATTCGACCTCGTGCCATTTGATCTACGGAGAGTGCTTAGTCAATGCACTAAGCCCTCCTTTGTGTCGTGAAGAGGAGAGCAGTGCGAAGGCCTCTCAGCTATTGGATCAAGATCCAACGGCTGGGAATGGAGGTCGTGGATGAAGAGTGGTGTGGGCAGGTGCTGCTGGCTGATGTTGGGAGGCCTAGATGGCACCACGTGGTGCCATCTGGGCGATCCATCTTTTGTCTGTTGTAGAGGGTGCCACGATGCTTGGATCAAGGTGATTTCCACGTTGCCGGACTATGTTTGTCACTCCAAATCCATCCGTATGGTTGGATTTTTCATTCAAAGCCCGAATCGATGTCACATTGCCCCCTGGCCATTGATCTTCCTTGAACTTCATATGATGTTATGGAATTCCGATCTAGATGATTTCGAAGACGTTAGACTCCGATCGTGGTCCTGATAAGATCCGTACGGTTAGATCATCCATCCGAGGCCCTGAAATAAATCTCCTTCCCTTTTGGCCATAAAAGGACGTAATTAACCTAAAATATACACTACTCTAATTGCAGGATGATGCATGCTATGCAATATTTATAACATGAAATGCAAATCTAAGCTTAGGAACATGCATGAATAGGCATTTTATCATCAATAATTGTGCCTACATCATACCCCCATGCTTATCTTTTTCTAGTCCCTAGAAAAATTAAACTATATGCTATGTATAAAAATGGAATTTCGACTCGATTGCTTAGGCCTAAGTCATTTATTAGCAAAAGAAAATTTCAACGAAAGTCCTAAACTATGAAAACTCAACAATGCCCGTGTGTCTGCTAGAATGCAGATCGCCCAAATCCTTATCTTATTTGGAAAGGGAAGATACATGTTTTTTGTTTTTCTTCTTTTCTAATTTTTTTCGGACTTTTTGAGTTTGAGAGTTTTGGATAACTTTTTACAGCTACCTGACTTGCCCAAGACTCAAAAAGAACTCTAAGTGCTACGCATCTACTGAAAAGAGTGAAAGATTCACTTGGCGACCATTAAAATAGACTTCGGGTTTCTACGACCCTAGGTGACCTTGCCTAAAGGTTTATCTTTTCGAACGGTAGCTTTCTCCCTACTTCTTTTATTTATGGGGTCAACACAAGGGCGAACCTAGTGTATATCTCCCTAGTTCATTCTACTTCCCCACTTCTTCCCTAAGTGTTTTGGGAATTATTTGTGCATTTTTGTGAGCTGGGCTCTGGACAACCGACCAATGGGCTGTTACCCAAGGCAACTTGCCAGCCATACTCGTGTCATGAAGTGTGATTTTATTTTTTTATTTTCTCCTTTTTTCTATTTTTTTCTTTTTGGGTACCTTTTTTTTCTTTTTTTCTTTTTCCTAAGTGGGTGGCTTCCCTGATCTAAGATTTACCCAAAGGCAGCATGAAGAGAATGGTCGTGTGGCTGGGATCTAGATAACTGGCCGATGAGCTATTACCACCAACAACTTGCCAACCATACCACCCTAGATAGTTTATTAGCTACCCAATTTCCATAAAAATCATCGGAAAGTGAGTCAATGCAAATAGTGTGTAGATGCTTAGACTTAAAATCCCCTCAAATCAGAGGGCAGGTTGATAAGTCGTGTACTTATCATCCCAATTTATTCACCAAAGTAAAGTCAAATTACTTAGCGAGAGCAGATCAACTCTACTATCGGATGGCGAGAGAGTGGTGACGAACGATGGGAGAGGAAGGCGAGGGTGCAGCTAGGGTTGGGGATGAGGGTGATTGGAAGACATGGAGACCGAGAAACCAAAGGAGGGAGAGGAGATGGCAGTCTTATGAGGGTATGGCAACCAGATTTGTTTCAAGAGAGGGCTAGAGGAGGACGAATGGAGAGGTTCTGTGCTATAGGTGCTGACGAAGAGGGTGATGAGAACCTCATCATGAACCCTAACTAGCACAATTTAATCCAAATGAGTGTGAAAAAGCTCCTACAAAACCTAAAGAGAGGCTTAACTCAGAGAATTCTGAGTTAAAGAATAAAATAACTCATAAGGGGTAAAACTACAATTTCACCAAGGCAGTGTGCAAACAGGGTAATTAAGGGTCCAAACACGGGTCAAATGAGATTAATAAGGAGGGAAGTGGGATGATCTTATCTGAAAAGGGTTATAGCAACTTCTAGGAATTAAATGACATTCTGTAACCCTAAAACAAACCCACTTTAATTCATGAGGTTCAAAGCAGGATAAAAATCAAATAAACCCTCTAAAATTCATATAAAAATATTCCCTAGGGTTTAAAACCTTTAATTTGGCCTTTGCAACCTATTTTGACCTAAAATGAGAACCATGCCTATTATGACTTAATTTGGGTTTTTGCACAAATTGATCAGTCAAACATGGTCCAACCTAAAATCAAATTTCACCATTAAAATCCTTAGGTTCAAATTAGTCTGGTATAAAAATTTGGGCTTAAGAAAAGACCATCTTGACCGACTTTACAAATCAATCCTTTTAATTTACTTTTTGACCCTTATCTTTTGAAACCCTTGCGATTTGCCCCCTATCTTCTCATCATTCTATGCAGAACGGTCCGCCCTGCCATTTCTGCGTAGCACCATACCTCCGGTGACCTTGCGCGTAGGATGGCACCGCGCAGGGCATGGCAGCTGTCCTCAGGAACAAGCGGGGAGTTCCCTGCGACGTCCTCTGTCGCAGGGACCCTCCCCTGACCTCTGCAACCGACCATGCCTCTCGTGCGAACACACGAAAGGCATGGGTGTCCATTTTCGGCCACTCTCTGGTGAGCCTGGCACGTCGTCTCCTCAATCTCCTCCCCTTGCCAGCACCTATTTAAGGAGCAGCAGGGTTTGCTGTCTCCTGCAAGCTTCTTTTGGCTGAGAAACACCCTACATTTCGTCTCTTCCCTCTCCAGTCAGGCAGCCTGAGCTTCCGGCGAACCTCCGTCTTCCTCCTCGTCGCTCTAATACCCTACCTGCAGCAGTGTCCACTCTGCTCGTCGTCCCGCGCCAGGCCGTACCAGCTGGCACCCTCAGACCACCTCCTCGTCGCCGATAACCTCCTCCTAGGCATCTTCGTCCTAAGCTTCGGCAGGCACGAGCCGGACACCTCCCTCTCCCCCTTCATCGATTAAGTAGGTAGGAATCTTCCTCTCTCTCTGCCTTACATTTTCCCCTTCCTGATTTACCCTTGTAATCCACCGACCGCCACTTCCACCTCCATCTGCTCCATCTCCGGTCATCATCCCCGGCGAGGTCACTCCACCTCCACAGACCACCTCACCCCTCGCCAACAAGCCCAGAAGCTCCCCCTCACTCCACTCAACTGTTTCCCCCACTCCATTCACCGCCATTCACCGCCCGACCACCCCCCGAACAAACCCACTCGTGCACTCACAATCTACCCTAGGTGCACCTCCACAAGCACATCCGCGCCTCGCCGACCCTCGCACTGCCTTCGCCACCCTCTGGAGAAGCTTCCTACATTATCTGATGTGGCCGAGAGGCTATCCTTGTGTTTTCAGGTCCGTGCCTCCTCGCCGCCATTGAAGAGCTGCTGAAGCTCCTTCGCAAGTAGCTCCAAGATGTCTCCAGCCCAGGCGTGCGCTCCAGGCAGCGCGGGTTGGTTCCGCAAGTACGCCCACGCTTGCGGTTGGGGGTGCGAATGCCTGCTGCTGCCCCAATTAGCAACATCTCCTCGCCTGTGGGCACGCGGATTAGAGGTGGGACTTTAGTCCCACCTCGTAAGTGTGTGGCCTCGCGACCACACTTAAATTGAAAAAGTGTATTGGGCTGTTTGCCTTCGATACATAGGGGTTAGGTCCCTCACCAGCACGAAGCGCACCACGCGCTCGCCCGCCCTCGCCCGCGCTCACACCCCGCGGGTCTGGGCCGAATCCGGCTACCCGACCAAGCACTCCTAGCCCACCACCGCACACCGGTGGGCCTGGTCCTAGGCACGCAACCCGAACCCGATTACCCAGCTCTGGGAGAGCTTTCCTAAAGAGAGATTCAGAGAGAGAGAGACGCAGGGAAGGGGTAAGGGTAGGTTTTGCACTGATCATTGTGTGTTCACGCAGGGAAGAATGACAAAGAAGAAGAAGCAGACAAGGAAGAAGTGAGGAGGAGCGGCTGAAAGACTTGGCCGCACTGAGGTGCTAAAGAAGAAGAAAAGGAGCCGCATTGTAGCCAATGCATTGTTAAGTCATCTGAGCACCGGGTCAGACGACAGAAGGTCAGTAGAAAGAAGAAGAAAGAAAGAAGACGCAAAGAAGAAGAAGAAGAAAAGAAGGAAGAAGGAATTAGCAGCTGAAAGAGAAAGAAGACAGAAGCTCTGCAGCTGCAAGGAAGAAAGGAAGAAAATCAAAAAGGAAGAAAGGGAAAAGAGAAAGAAGAGAAAAGAAGAAGAAAGAAAGAAGATGCAAAGAAGAAGAAGACAAGAAGGAGAAAGAAAGAGAAAGAAGAGAAAAGAAGAAGAAAAGAGAAGAGGAAGAGAGAAGAAGAAGAAGCCAACAAAAAGACTTTTGCTCCCTCTCTCTCTATCTCTTAATTTTTGTAAAACCTTATATTGTGAATTTATGTTTCTAGAATTATAGTTGCTCCCTAAGTTCGACCTCAGGAAACTTGTCATTCCGAGTAAAAAAAATTTGTATCAATCTGGTAGCTGTTTTGTCATATACCACAACGACTGTAAATATAACAAAGACGAAAGTCGCGACCAGCAGAGGGCATATGGTGGCAGTGTGTAGAAATCCCCTTGTCTGCTTGGCGTGTAGGGGAGACTGTCACAAAAGTGATTTGTGCACAAGGGTGAGGCTGCAACGTATGAAGATGAACCCTCCGCACCCAAAATAGGAGGTTCTGAAGGAGCCCTAGCTGCCCTCGCTACTAGCACAAGTTGGCCACACGATCGATGTGGAGATCCCATTCTCTGAGGATATTCTTTCTATAGAGATGATGCTGAGGGGTGCTTTGATTAGAGAAGTTATGACTGGCAATCCTTTTGTTGAAAGGTTCCATCAACTGGTGAGTTCCCTATCCCTTGTCTCATCAGGCTAGAAGGTTGTTGTGTTATCCCAGACCCATTTTCTTATTTTTGATCTAGGGATGTTAGACGTGGAAAGGCTACACTTTCGCTCGAGTACCTTTGAGAACATCAGTGTGCTGTGGAGGCTGGTCTCTCCCTTTGATGGAGCACTCCCTGATCAACCTCCTCAGAGATTGGGTACCATGCGGGTGACACTTGCGATCAAGGGATTGCCTCTGCATTTGAGATATAGAGGAGTGGTCTCCAAGATGATCGCTGGCTTTGCATCTATTAGTGATGATATTGAGATTACAATCGGGGAAGGTCATTGATAAACGCCAGTTTATCATCATTCTTATGCATTAAAACAAACCAAGCTCTTAGGATTTTACTCCGCAAACGGGTTTTTAGGATGCATTTAGGCATAAATTAGGTTAGGCACGCATTGCATGTTTTATTGTCTTTTTAATGTGTTTCTGTGAGTGTTAGGGATGTACAGATATATAGATCCCTAAAACCCTAGCACTCAAGAAGGCAAATGGTGAAGGAGAAGCCCAGACTAGCTGGAACTCAGCTTGATCCAGCTCACCGCAACTGGAACCTAGCTCACTTGAACTAGGGTTAGCTCATCCCAGCTCCATTCAGCTAATCTCAGCTGAATGGCAGCTCAAGAGAGTTCATCTTAGCTCACCCTAGCTCAAGTCAGCTCAGATCCAGCTCAACTTAGCTGAGTCTAGCTCATCTCAGCTCCCACTAGTCCACAGGGAGCTCTAGCTAGCTCAGCTGAGTTGACAGGAGTTCACCCCAGCTCAAATCCAGCTACATCCAGCTCCACTCAACTCCAGCCAGCTGAAGAAGAACTCATCCCAGCTCAGGAAGCTAAAGTCCAGCTCCTGGGGACTCAGCTTAGCTCAACTCAGTTGAGCTAAGCTACCTTAGCTGCCTCAACCAGCTTGACCCTCCTCGGGAGCACCAGACCCAGCTCACCTTAGCTCATTGTGGTACAAGCCAGCTCACTTTAGCTTGGCTTAGCAGCTAGCAAAGAACTAGCAAGCTAAGCCAGCTAGAGTAGCTCCATGCCAGCCTCTTCAGCAGCAGCCAGCTCCAGTTTCAGCTCCTGACTTCTCCTCCTCAGCTCCTCCCTCCAAACCCTAGCTCCAACACCTTCTCCTCTACTCCTCCATTAGCTAAGCTAGCTTAGCTTAGCTTAGCTTAGCTAGCAACCAGCTCCTTTGCCATCCACCACCTTCAAAGTCAACCCTAGCTAGCTCCACCAACTTAAGCCTACCTAAGCTAGCTACCCTACTCAAGTTGGCGCCACCTCCTAGCCATCCCTTCAACCCATTATCACCACCAAAAAACACCTTAAGTTGGCGCCAAAAACTACCCCTAACCACCTCTATATTGGCGCCAACTTTCAGCCCTTAATCCACCCTACACCTACCCATATAAGCCATCCTAGCCATCCACCTAACCCCCCCTTCTAGAATCCTTCTTGGCGCCAACTTAGACCCTCTTCTAGAAGCCATTTTGGCGCCAATATCAAGGGGTACCAACACACATAACCACCCCTTAGGTGTCCCTTAAGGTGGCGCCAAACAGCCTTGGCCATTGGATCTTCAACCACCTCCATCTCTTCATCTTGGCCCTTCATTTCAAGGGACACTTTAGCCCCCTTCCTATTCTATAAAAACCCACCACCTACCACCATTTTAGGGCATCCTCCATTAGTGCATTTTTCTACCTATACCCACCTACACCTATGGCCAAGAAGAAGGAGTAGAGAAGAAGATTAAAGGGGCACATCACCAGCCCTTTTGGTGCCTTCTTCTCCCCACTCTCTTCAACTTGGGCCACGCCAAGGAGGAGGACTCTTCCACTTCAAGGAGGATGGCCAGGCAAGGGAGAAGGACCTAGGGTGGACGTCCACGCTTGGAGAGAAGCTTAGGGCATGCCCCCTTAGGGCTTGCCTTGGAGGACATCACCTTGGCGGAGCACAGCAAGGAACGAGTTGAAGGATTCTTTTCAAGATTGGGAGCCACCAACCTTGGAGCAAAAAGCCCTCTCCTTCACCATCTATCTAGAGGATTTGTGTTTGCTTTTCTTTATTTTAATTTTTCTAGTAGTAAAAGCATTCCTCTACTAGGCTTTTTTTTGTAAAACACTTTTCATCAATATAGTTGCCTTCTTTGCAATTTTCTATTTTGCATTTCTACTTGCTTTGTTTTTAGCATTCTTCACTCCCTCTCCCTAATTATTCTAGGCCTCCACTTGCCTAGAGTGAGCATAGGGGGAGGCTCTACTTGCCACTTAGAAGTAGTATTTTGAATTTGAAGTGTAAGTCATTTTCCTGCCACAATTTCGCATGTTGCCTTAATTCAAAAAACAAAAAAAAATGATATATTGAAAAATACCAAAAAGAAAGTTGAGATTTGTATTCCAAGCAAGAGAATCAATTTTGCAAACATTTGGCCTCCTTGGACAACCCTAGATACCCCACTATCTAGGAATATAAATTTAAAAGCGAAAGCGGATTTACGCGTTACAATGACCTAATTAACAAACCGCGTACTTTCGCTATCAGTGATGCCCGTCTACTATAATTAGATGCTGAGGTCTTTAGAAGTGGGTCATTACTAGATAAAATCATCCTCAGGTGTGGGGGTTCTTCGTGGCTTATTCGCCATCAGTGGTAGGGCAGGAATTTACATTACCAGAACCGGGTTAGGATAAGACGTTTGTTGATAGATCTAGAGAGGTACAATAGGAGGAACCAGAGGGTCATAAGCCCTCAGATGATGCGCCTGAGCAAAAGAAGAGGAAAGACTGCTACAAGGATGTCTTAGAGTGGGGTCAGATGACTATAGTTGATGACACTGTCATGGGGAGTGCTAACCAAACACATGAGGACCTTGGCAAATCCACCAATTGTAAGGAGGTGAATTCAGGGGAGGAAATAGAAAATAGCAGTGGAAGAAGTGTCCTTAGGGATGTGAATCAAATGCCTTTTCCTGCACCTGATGATTTGAAATTTGGGAAAGGGCCCAGCCAAAAGAGGGGGATTAGGCACTCTCCTTACATGCTTAGGAGGCGAAGGAAGGAGAACTTGAGTCCTATTGAAGAGGAAACTAGTGCAAAGTCCATCATGGTTGAATATGTGGAAAATTTGGCTCAAGGGGATCAGCCATGAAAGGGATGAGAGTCTTAACATGGAATATGCGTGGGTTGCGCAATAAAGTGAGAAGGGTTTCTGTTATTAGATATCTTGTGGAGTGGGAGATTAATTGTGCTCTTATTCAAGAGACACACTTGGATGATGAAAATGGCCCTATCTAGGACTCTCTGAGACAATCTGGGAGAGTAGACTGTGTGGGGATGGCTGCAAATGGAAGATCTAGTGGGATGGCATTATGGTGGAAAAAATCCAGTCTTAAAGTGACTGAAATCCACCGTGATAGACATGTGCTTACTTGTAGATGTTAGAATCTTCATGGTGATTTGGATTGGTTCATCTCATGTGTATATGAACCTTGTGCAGCAGCTGGTCAGGTGGAGTTGTGGGAGGACCTGCCAATAGTGCATCAGAAGGTCCAAGCGGTGCCATGGCTTGTCGGTGGAGACTTCAATTGCTCCTTATCAAGTGGGGATAGACCTGGTGGCAGTACTAATGGTGCAATGGCTGGGTTTCAACTGATTGTGCAAAGCTTGGACATCACTGAATACCCTGTCAGTGGGGTTGAATTTACCTAGAAAAATGGTAGTGGGCTTTTATCTAAGTTGGACAGGTTCTTTGGCAACCCTAGTCTCTTGGAGAGGTTCCATTTATCTTCTGCTATGAGCCTTGACAAGCCATTCTCTGATCATACACCAATTGTGTGGGATTGTGGTGTGAGTACAGATGTTGGTTCATACTTCAAATTCAAAATGTCATGGTTTAGAGAAATAAGACTGTAACAGGCTTGGCTACACAGAATCTTGCACTAAAGTTGGCAGATATGCATACAATGCTAAAGGAATATGGGCAGATAGTGGTGGCTATCAAGGAGCAGAAGAGAATTGAGGCACTGGCTAAGGTCCAAAGGCTTGACTTGAAGGAATGCAGGGTAGTTCTGAGTGCCCAGGAGCAGGAGGTAAGGAAATTTTGGCAGCAGGTCATTGGGGAGGAGGATTTAAAGAAAGAGATGGATTGGTGTGAGAGGTCTAGACAACTGTGACTCAAAGAAGGGGATGCCAACACAAAATTCTTTCATCTTGCTGCCAATGCTAGAAGAAGATTCAATCTCGTCTCCTCTATCAAAGGAAGGCGAGAGAACCATTACCTCCACTCATGAGATAAGAATTGAAGCTGCCCGTTACTTTAAAGAAACAGCTAAGGCTGCACCAAGAGGCTCCTGGAGGATGGCTTCGGCTGCTTTCCCATGTGTCAGCAATTAACAGGCTACCATGTTGGTTGCCCCTTTCACTGAATAGGAAACAGTGGAAGCTATCAAAGGTTTGAATAATGAGGGAGCTCCAAGACCAGATGGGATACAAGTTCTTTTCTACAAGGAAATGTGGAATGTTCTTAAGAAGGATGTGATGGGAGTTATACATGAGTTTGAAAATGGAAACTTTGGATTTGAAAGACTGAACAAGTCTTATTTGTTCTTGTTACCAAAGAAGTTGAGTGTGGAGCAATTTTCAAATTACAGGCCTATTGTGTTGTCGAATTCCATTTATCTTATCATCAGCAAAATTCTAGCTAACAGAATTTGTGATGTACTGCAAGACCTGATTATGCCTGTCTAGTCTACATTCTTACCTGGGAGGTCACTGCAGGAATCATTCATTATGGCTCAAGAAATGATGATGGGATGGCATAGGCGAAAATCCAAGGCCTTCCTATGGAAGGTAGACTTCTCTAGAGCTTATGACTCAATTTCTTGGCAGTATCTATGGGAAAATCTTAAAAGGAGAAAATTCCCCCTCTTTGGATACAATGGGTGAAACGGTGCATCACGACTGTCTCCTATTCCCCTTTGATAAATGGGAAGCCATGTTGAGCCTGGATCCAGCCTCAGTGTGGGGTGCAGCAAGGTTGCCCCTTAGCCCCATTGATCTTTAACTTTGCAGTGGATACTTTGGCAAGATATACATGCAAGTTGGCAGCAGATGGCATGATAAGGGGATATTTGATGACAAGCAGAAGGGCTTTGGCCCCCATTCTTTAGTATGCGAATGACACTATTTTTTTGTGGAAGGTGGGAAGAGGGAAGCACAGGTGCTATATTATATGGTTAACATATTCGATGAAATTTTTGGGTTGAAATTAAATGGAAGTAAGTCCTCCTTGTTCTGCTTTGGTTTGAACGGTACAGACCAGTGTGACATTTCTAGCAACCTGGGCATGCCTGTGATATCACTACCAATCAAATACCTGGGGCTACCATTGAAGTACACTAAAATGAAGAAAACTGATTGGACTTTTCCCTTTGAGAAGGTGGCTAGGAAGCTAGAAGGCTGGAGCAGCCATTACTTATCGAAAGGGGGGAGGTTTATCCTGTTAAATTTAGTTACCACATCCATTCCAGTTTTCTTCTTCTCTATCCTCCGAGGTCCAAAGTCAATTTGGAAAAAACTTGATGTTATGCACAAAAGGTTCTTCTGGAAAGGGGCTTCTCACCAAGGTACCTTCTTCTAACTTGTTAAATGGGATTCAATTTGTTCTCCTAAGAAGTATGGTGGCATGGGAATTAGATCTCTCAAAGAGTTTAATGATGCCCTATTGTTGAAATGGGCGGTTCGGTTGCTGCAAGGGGAACAAAAGCTTTGGATAGAAATCATTCACGATAGTTATGGGGTGGCAAATGATGAGAAGAGTCGCTTGAATCCTCATAAGCCATCTCCCTTCTGGACCTCTATGGTGCGTGCCTTGGCTGACAATTGGAATTTATTCAATTCTCTCTTGGGTGACAGGAGAAGCTTTAAATTCTGGTTGGAAAAATGGATGCCTGGTGGCGTGATAAAGGATAGGTACCCTCTTGCATTTTCAGCTGCCACTGATAAAAATGCTTTGTTGTGTGATCATTGGGACACAGCTTCTGAGATTTGGATGTTAAATAATGAGGTGGGGAACGGCCATGGAACAAGAACATGGGCAGAAAATGAATGCCTCCTACAGGAACTTACTGCTTTCAGACCTACGCTAGAGGAGTGTGATACATATAAATGGGATGGGACCTTCTCGTCAGCAACTGCCTATGAGAAACTCATCCTTTCTTGCAGGTCGGCAGAGGTGGATGAGGTTGGGAAGAAGCTATGGAAATTGAAAGTGCCATTGAAGGTGCAAATTTTTCTATGGTTGGGTAGAAGAGATGGTTTGATAACAGGAGATATGAGGCATAGGAGAATGGGAACCCCTACTCAATTTTGCCATTTGTGTGGGATGCACAATGATTCCAGTCTTCATATTTTCTCCACATGCACAGTAGCATATTGTGTTTGGAGGAAGGTCTACAGGGATTCTATTCCCACATGGGATGATCTGTGGAGTTCTTTTTTGATTTCAAATAAGCCATATGTGCCTATGGTGGTTGTGTTATTGTCGGTATGGAGAGCTAGAAATGAGAGTTTGTTTTAGGAGAGACCAGTGAGTGTGGATAGTATTGTAAACAATTGCTGGAATCTCATATATATGTGGGGTTCACTCTTGTAACCCATTTCTTTCATATATTCAATAAAAGCTCTCCTAGAATGCTATCGACGATTCGATAGCACTCTTCTTTTTTAAAAAAGAAAAAAAACTTGGCGAGGACTAGAGACAATCCACATTCGAGTGGACACCCGAGTTAATTAAGCCTGAAGACCTGAAGAGTCTAAGTGTTCAGGCCCTATCTTATCATTTCCTAAAGTTAATAACTTCCAAAAGCCTAAGTTCTCTTCTCCTAATTCTATTTTTTTCTTTTTTTTTGCCTTTTTCAATTTTCAATTTTTTTTAAAGAAAATAAAAGAAATTCTACAGAGCTAACCAAATAATTTTAGGATTAAGTATCCACCCCCCCATGCCTAAATGATGCAATGTGCTCATTGTAAAAACAAAGACTTAAAAGGGAGGAATAACAGAATATCACCTGAATTTCATGACAATCTAGTTAGCTCTGTAGAGAACGTGGAATATACACACATGCTAAATTTATTGCCTTCAGCTTGGCATAAATACAAACAAAGAACAAATGGAGAATTCACAAGTGCAGGTCAGAATCAAAATCAAAAGATTAATCCTCAAACCCACCAACAGAAGATGTCCACAAACGTGGACTAAGTTGTGGTGCAGATCCATGCCCTAGGGTCAAGTGGTTCTAAGTTTCTGGATGAAAATCACCCAAAACCTAGGATTATTGTGCTTGTGGGGCCGAGCTTGCGATTTGGTGGTGTGCAACCCAAGACTAAAGTGTCAGACAACAAATTGATTTGATTCATTAAAATCGGGTGTCCAGTTATAGTTCAACTCAGGAAGATAGTCAATTATTTCAAGCTTGGGTCGCACGTGAAAGATATCGTGAGGGTCATGGTGGAAAGTAAGTGGTTTCATGTCAATAGGTACCCTTAGATCCAAAATTGTAGTTCTCTTAGAAATAGCTTCCTAGATTTTTATTTCCAACTTCCTATCCTCTAAGATCAAGGTTTCTTGGACCTCTAGATCGTTGTACACCCCATCCAAAATGCCCAAGTCCAACAATTGTGGCTGAATCAGGATTGACTTGGGTCTGGTGATATCAAAAATATCATAATTCAGCTCTTTAGAGTGTGGTTGAGCAGTGGGGCTACTGATTGAATCATCAGGATTTGGATCGTCCAAGTTAGCCCCAACATGGTCATAATCTTCAATAATCGAGCTATCAAAAGGTTCATCATGCTCCTCAAGTCCGTTCGTCTCACTAAAATCCTCTTCCTTAAGTGCAAGTAAGACTTCACCTAAAGATTCTTCACCCTCAGAGTCAAAAAATTCTTGATCCTCATTTATATATGTCTCAAAATCATATGTCATTTCATGGTCCATGGAGACATATTTTTCATCGTTCCCTGGCTAAAGGATCTCGGGTGAAGCTATCGGTTCATCCTCAATGGGTTGCTCTAGCTCAACCTGGTCATCCTCGGTCTTAGAACATGTATCCCCCCTGATAGGCTCCTGAGCAGGTTCAAACATTGGCTCTCTTGAAGGGGGTTTATCTTGAGAATCATCCCAAGATTGGACTAGGGCAACCACAAATTGCAACCTCAACCTCGATAATTTCTCAAGTAGAAACTCACCCAGGCCCCTATCCCTAACATTTTGGAGCAAATCCAATAAAGCGCTATTCAGCTCAACAATCATTTTTATCATAGGCTCCAATGCTTCAGTGCATAGTGTTGGCTGAGCCTCTAAAGATTGGATGGTGTTCCTCAAGCTAGCCAACACCCTATCTTGGACCTGGTTCACCTGAACCGAATGGTTTGGTTCAGGGTGGAGTGGGTTTGGGTTCATTCTAGGGGAGTCAATATATTGAGGTTCTCGGGTTCCTCCCTGATAGTAGGTCATCTCAGGTTGTTCAAAGAATGGTAGTGACCTATATTTAGTGGAATATTGGGGAGGGTTGGTGTTATAGTCAACATATCCTTCTTGATTGTAGATCGAGTTATGTTGATCATCAAAGGGTGGAGATCTATAATCATTGTAGCACTGGGAAGGATAGTAATCATAGTCTTGTTGTCCAGGGTTAGGCCGTGGACACTGAGGTTCGGATTCATATCCCCAATCAAAGTTGTCCCAGCTAGGAGATGGGTAGTCATAAGTCAAGTCGGGATAGTAATCATCTTGGGGATAAGTGTTGGTAGGAGGGTAGGTTGGGAAATGTGTGTAAGATGTGGAAGGATACATGGTAGAATAAGAGGGAAATTAGAAGAGAGAAAGGAGCTCTGCAATTAAAGCAATCAACCCTGTCCTGAGGAGGGTTAGCCTAAAGACCTGCAGACTCTCAGGATCCATCTTGAGATTATAAATGATTTGTTCTACTTCTATCCAGTCAATCCAAACAATTAGAGGGAGAGACTAGGGAGAAGGTTCTTCCTTTGGCTTGCACCTACGGTTCCTAGTGTACCCCCTAGCTGCGGTCATTTGATGGTACTCCCCTAACTAGACATTAGATGGACCAGCAGAAGCAGATTAATCGAAAAAAATCTCAGTCTGAGCCCCGAAGAGCAAATCAATCCTTAAGGCCAACGTCTACTCAATTTTAATTAGGCTTGAGATGATTGTGCTCTTGGAATGTGATGGGCCCTTTAAATGGGTTGTACCCTTAATGATCAATTGAAATGTGTGTGCATGCACAAATAGGGTTTGCAAACAAGGTTATTTGATGATGTGTCTTTTAGGGTTTAACCTTGTTTAGTAGCTTTTAAGGTTTAATCTTAGGTATATTCAATCAAGTTCAAGAGAACACTCCAAGTTTTGAAAGCACTGGTGATGATATATTCATTTAGAAATCAAAAAATAATGTGGAGTGCCTGATTCAGCCCTAAAGATTAATCCTAAGTGTCAATCTACTGATGAATGACTTTTATCTTCAGTGGTGCGGCCCAAATAGCTCAATCAATTGGCCTATTGCAGCACTTAGTTAAGGCACACAGATGTTTAACCTATTTGGATTTCTACTCACTTATGTGTATTGAGTTAAAGTATACCGGGTCCACAGGTCAGATCCCGGTTAAGTGGTGGAATCAAAGTGGAATGGTAATCCTTAAGTCGAAAGTTGTGGGTGTTTAATGTGTCACTTTTAGTAAATCTCACAAGAGAAGAGTATTTATATATATATATACATATATATATATATATGCGGGGACGAGATGGGTGGAGGTGGCAAACAAACAACCAAATCCATCCTAGGGTTTATAAAAAGCACCTAAGTTGATTTGGGTTTGAGTTATTAGTGGAATAAATGGTAATCCTTAAGTCGAAAGTTGTGGGTGTTTAATGTGTCACTTTCAGTAAATCTCACAAGAGAAGAGTATTTATATATATATATATATGTATATACACACTCATATATATATACATATATCTATACATATATATATATACATATACATATATGTATATACATATATATATATACATATACATATATGTATACACACACACACACACACATATATATATATATATATATATCTGTGTGGGGACGAGATGGGTGGAGGTGGCAAATAAACAACCAAATCCATCCTAGGGTTTATAAAAAGCACCTAAGTTGATTTGGGTTTGAGTTATTAGTGTGGTGAAATGAAATCTAGGGTGGGGTGGTGGGGGAAAACTTACAAATGTCTCTACCCACACTTTACTCTAATCTACCACCTTTGGCTCCTTGATCGAGTTCCTGCAAGACAATAAATCGAAGAAGAAAGATAGGTTAGAAAAATATGTAAGTAATGAGGGAAAACATGAAAAAACCAAAGAGCATTGCTTTCCCAGCGATGGTGCCAAAATGATTACGATGGATTCGTACGCGGAAAGGTTCGAAGTTTGAAAAACCCATCATCATAGTTCGATTCGCAAGAAAATTCGTCATTCAGATATAATTTATAACCGAAACTCAAAAGTGAGTCCCGGGTCAAACACAGGGAGGTGAACGTTTGATTTTGAAAAATATGCGTTTCGCTTTACTTCTTTTTTGTCATTTTTTTACCTTTTATAATTTTTTTTGTATTTTTAATAGGGTAAGAGATTAGGTCGATGAAATTTTATCTAGATAATCTACTTGCAAAATATAAAAGAGAGAGAGAGAGAGAAACAGTCATATATTTCAAAATAAATATTTGTTACAACTAGGAAAGCAAGAAAACTACACTAGAAAGCGAAAAAGATAGATAGAGATGAGAAGAATCCCCCTCAATGGTTGCTTGGAGGACGACTTGCCCTGACATCGCCTAGAGGAAGGTGGTGAGGAGCGGGACAAACGAGGATGGAGGGCTGGGTAGGACGGCGTCGTAGTGAGGATCTTCTTCCCGAAGGGAGGTGAGAAGACGACCATGGGATGCTCCACGAAGGGGTATGAGAGGTAGGAACAAATATTTATTTTCTACTCTAGAGGAGCATCCAAGCTTGGGACAAGCTCTCTCTAGTGCCTTGAAGGTGGTGAGAGGAAGAAAGGAAGAGATGAAGAGGAAGGGGAGGTGTAGGGGTCCTTTTATAGTGAAGGGAAGAGGAGGAAATCCGTCCAAGGGCTATAGCGACATCAAATGTGTCACTGAAGACCTGCAACAACCAATGCCCCAAATATCGCTAAGGCCTACTGGTGCTCGTGCTCTATCTCTGTTGGCATCTATTGGAGCACTTCCCTACCGTTCGATCAAGATCTGAAGGCTCAAACGCACCTGCTGATCGCGCCCTTTGAAGATGCATACCATTGGTGTTGAAGAGAGGCACGTGCACCACTGGATCGGCATCAGACTGCTGACAACGCCAGCAGATGTCTTAAGTTTACGCCCATGTATGATCGTACGTGTGATTTCACGTGATTGCACGCGTGTGCGAATCTAGCCCACAGGATTGCGCCGCGTGGAAGCTTCCTAGTCGCTCAATGAAGATTCGGCGGCCGAATTTCAATTGATGCGGCGAGGATGCTTCAGCGGGATTTGACCCTATACCATTTGATCTGTGGAGAGTGCTTAGCCAATGCACTAAGCTCTCCTTTGTGTCGCGAAGAGGAGAGCGGTACGAAGGCCTCTCAGCCATTGTCTCAAGATCAAACGGCTAGGAATGGAGGTCGCGGATGAAGAGTGGTGTGGCCGGGCACTACTGGCCGATGTTGGGTGGCCTAGATTGAGCCACGTGGTGCCATCTAAGCCATCCATCTTTTGTCTATTGCAGAGGGTGCCACGATGCTTGGATCAAGGTGACTTCCACGTTGTCGGGCTACGATTGTTGCTCCGGATCCATCTGTATGGTTGAAATTTTCATCCGAAGTCCGTATGGATGTCGCATTGCCCCCTGGCCATTGATCTTCAAACTTCATATGATACTACGAGATTCCGATCTAGATGATTTCGGAGATGTTAGACTCCGATCGTCATCCTTATCAGATCCGTATGGTCAGATCGTCCATCCGAGGCCCTGAAATAAATCTCCTTCCCTCTTAGCCATAAAAAGGACGTAATTAACCTAAAATATACACAACTACTCTAAATGCAGGATGATGCATGCCATGCAAGATTTATAACATGCAATGCAAATCTAAGCCTAGGAACATGAATGAATAGGCATTTTATCCTCAATAATTGTGTATACATCACTTTGCAAGGAGAAGGAGAAGGAGCTCTTTTTTATTGTGGAAGTAACCGCAGTTGGAGCAAGAGCCTCTCTTCTTCACCAATGTTAAGAGGATTAGTGTTTTGCATTTTCTTTATTTTTAATTCTAGTAGTAGAAGCATTCCTCTACTAGGGTTTTTGTAAAACACTTTTTCATCAATCAAAGTTGCCTTTTTCTCATTTAGTTTTTGTTGTAAATCTTGTCACTTTTTCTTTAGTGCTTTTTCACTCTTTCTTTCTAATTATGCTAAGCCTCCTTGTGCTTAGGGTGAGCTTAGAAAGAAATCATTTTTTGCCACTTAGATTTTAGCTATTAGGTGTTAGTCTTTTCCGCCATCAAAATCACATCGCCTTGTTATTCAAAAACCCTAAAAATCTAGTATTCAAAAATAAGAAAGAAAGTTGATTCCCCATTTTTCAAGTAAGAGATTAGAATATTGCAAATATTGCCTCCTTGGATGACCCTAGATGCTTCCACTATCTAGGATTAAAAATTTAAAAGCATTTGCAAATTTGTGTGTTACAATGATTTGAAAACCCTAATTACAAATCACATGCATTTTCGCAACAATACACCTGCTGACAAACAACAGGAGTTCCAACCCTTAAGGTATAGGTTGTGAGGGAGATATAACTATGTCAAAATACTTGCCCGTCAAGGCTTATGATCATGTTATAGAAACAATGCGA
The DNA here is from genome assembly GCA_037157565.1 of Thalassia testudinum. Lineage (NCBI taxonomy): Eukaryota > Viridiplantae > Streptophyta > Magnoliopsida > Alismatales > Hydrocharitaceae > Thalassia > Thalassia testudinum. The sequence continues at coordinate 105,193,688 of JAZHRO010000073.1, read as the reverse complement.
AGTACGTATATACTTCACTTACATGCATGATGCGTTGTCTTTATATCATACCATAAGACTAGATCATCTTTAGTTCATTGAAGGTCCCGGTGATCGGATTTTTACGCGATTTGTAAAATTAGGGTTTTAGTCATTGCTACGCATAAAAATTGATTCACTTTTGAAATTTATAACTTAGATAGTGGAGTATCTAGGGTCATCCAAGGAGGCAAATTCTTGAAAATATCAATCTCTTTCTTGAAAATAGAAATCAACTTTCTTTTTATATTTTTGAATATATAATTTTTGTTTGGTTTCAAAATAATGGCAATTACGAGAAGTTGATGGTGGAAAAAAGACTAATCCTATTTTAGCAACTAGGTGGCAAGAATGACCTCTTCCCAAGCTCACCCTAGGAAAGTGAAAGCTTAGGATAATTGGGAAGAGGGTGTAAACGTGCTAAAACAAAACTAAAGTAAAGAAGAAGATGCACCGATTTAGAAAAGAAACTTTATAGAAATGGATTTTTGTTTTACAACTATAGAGGAAAGCTTTTACTACAAAATTAAAACTGAATATAAGAATAAAACAAAAATCTTGGATGATGATGGTGAAGAGGTTGAAGCTCTTGCTCCAACTACGGTTGCTCCCGTAGTTAAAAAGGGCTCCTCCTTCTCCTTCTTCTTGAACTAAGAGATAGTCCCCTTCTGGCAAGCAATAGAGGGGGGGCGTGCCTACTTGACTCCAAGGTGGAAGCTTCCACCTTAATTGCTCCTCCAAGGGTAGGCGTGCACCACCCTCAAGATCTCCTCCAATGCCTGGTCATCCTCCTTGAATGGCCAAGTCCTCCTCCTTGGCGTGGCATAAGAAGAAGAGTGGGGAGGAAGAAGGCACCAAGGAGGCAAGGGAGAGCCTCCTTAATCTTCTTCCCCCTTTCTTCTTCTTGGCCATGGGCTATAGGTAGAATTAGGTTGGAATTTACACTAATGGAGGATGAAGATTTAGTGGTGGTTAGGAGGGTTTTCGTACAGGTGGAGAATGGTGGTTGGCGTAGGGATTATGTGTAGGGCTAGGCATCATAGGTTGGCGTCACCATGGAGAAGTGCCAAGGTTTTGGCACCAACTATGGGGGCTTCTAGAAGGTGGGTATGTAAAATGGTGGATATGGGTTATAGGGGTAGGTGTAAGTTGGTGATGAAGGGGGTTTTGGAGGGAAAAAGTGGTGCCAAATTGGGGGTAGTTATAGGTGGTTTTGGCACCACTTTGTGGTGTCTTTTGGAGGTAGTGGTTGGGTTAGGTAGGCACCAAGGTGAGCTGGAAGTAGGGTTAGCTTATGTGGAGCTTAGGTGGGTTTACTTGGTGGAGCTAGTTAGCTAGGAATTAGGGTTAGGTAGGGTGGATGGTGGATGGCCAAGGAGTTGCATAGCTAAGCTAAGCTAGCTAAGCTAGCTTAGCTAGCAGATGAGTAGGGTAAGGAGCAGAAGGAGCTAGGGTTTTGAGCAGAGGAGCTGAAGGAGAGTTGTCTGGAGCTGCATAGGAGTTGGTGGCTGTTGAAGAGAATAGTAAGGAGCTACTTTAGTTGGCTTAGCTAAGATATGTTGAGGTAAGCTGGGTCTGATCTTCCTGGTGAGGACCTAGCTAGCTGAAGTAGCCAAGGTAGCTTAGCTCAACTAAGTTTAGCTAAGTAGAGTCCCCGAGAGCTAGACTTGAGCTGGCCTGAGCTAGGGTGAAGTCATCTTCAGTTGGCTTGAGTTGAGTAGAGCTGGAGGTAGTTAGGCCTGAGTTGAGGTGGACTCCTGTCAACTAAGTTGAGCTAGCTAGAGCTCCCAGTGAACTGATGGGAGCTAAGATGTGCTAAATCAAAGCTGATTTGAGCTAGGGTGAGCTAAGATGATCTATCTTGAGCTACCATTCAGCTGAAATAAGTTGAATGGAGCTAGGATGAGCCAACCCTAGTTCAAGTGAGCTAGTATCCAGCTATGATGAGCTGGATTAGGCTGAGTCCCAGCTGGTTTGAGCTTCTCCTTCACCAGTTGTCTTCCTGAGTGCTAGGGTTCTGGGGATCTGATTATCTGTTTAACCCTAACACTTAAACAAACACATCAAAAAGACAATAAAATGTGTAATGCATGTCTAACCTAATTTATGCCTAATGCAGCCCAAAAACCCATTTGCAGAGTTAAAATCCTAATAGCTAGATCTATTTTAAGGCATAAGAATGATGATAAACTGGCATTTGATCACAACTTAGGGTTACTTCTTGCATGTAGCTAGTGTTTGGAGAAATTTCAGTCTAATCTTCTCGCTCTTCTCCTGTATACCAACTAATCTTAGCTCCACTCCTGAAGCACCCTTTAGTGGGGGCTATTGGGAATGTAGTTAAGGTTATTCTTGGGGGATATACTAGAGAAGTGCAAGGTAATACTGCTGAAATTTCTCCAGACAATTGTTGCATGTAAGAAGTAATGTTGTGATCACTTCAAGGATAGGCTATCAAGTGAAAATCAACTTAAAATACACATGTTTTCTTTATTTGAATCTAACTTATGAATGGTTGACAATGAAATTTAGGTTATCATGGATAATCATGGATCAGTCTGAGAAATTTGAATTACTACAAATACAAGAATGGAATATTTTCATTTCTAAAGTGGGCATTTAATGATGATAGGGAGACATTTAGACGAGAAGAATTTCTTGAGCTGATTTTATGCTCATGTTGACACTATTTGAATGGGTTTTTCTATGACCGATACACTATTTTTGAGCATGCAATATGTAACGATTGGTGGCAAATAGCTCATGATGAGTAAATCACAGCAGAAGTCAGATATGATAAAATTGACGATTTAGAACAAAATAAAGATAATCAAGGAGATGAATTAGATGAAATGTTACATGATATGAGAGTAGCAATGAGACATTATGAGATTGTAATAAGTTTTATTATGTAATCAAGGTAGCAGAGGATTCTATTATTCCAAAAATAATGGTAATGTCGAAGTTGTCATTTCTTCTGAAATTGTTTCAAATGAAAGTGATGAATAGAGCCACAGCAAAATTAATGTCTGAGGTCCTTCAATTCATTGGAGAGCTACTGAATAATCATGCTAGGTACCTTAAGTCATGGTATGATGCGAAGAAGCAAATATGCGAGCTTGGACTGAAATGCGAGAAGATTGATGCCTGTCGAAATGATTGTGTCCTGTATAGAAATGAGTACTCAGGGTTGAGTAATTGTCACGAATGTGGTGAGGAGAGGTATAAGGTGGGTAAATCAACAAACATAGGTGGAAAGAAACAACTGGAGAAGGATCTCCATTATTTTTCACTGATCCATAGGCTACAATGCCTATTCATTTCCAGTAAAAAATAAAATTTATGGCGTGGCATCAGGAGAATAAATTAAGAGATGGACACATCCATCATCCAACAAATTCTGATGAGTAAAATAGATTTAACTAAAATCACACATCATTCATAGAGGAGTCACGGAATATGAGATTGGGACTTGCAAGCAATGGATTCAACCCATTCAAGATATGTATCTATCATATTCCATTTGGCCGGTGGTCATGTTAATTTATAACTTATCTCCTTGGCTATGCATGTGATCTGCATTAATGATGTTTACCCTCCTTATCCTAAGACCCAAGTAACCAGGAAAAGAGATAGATGTTTATTTGCAACTGTTGATTGATGAACTGAAAGTCCTTTGGTATAGTAGTGTTCAAACATATGACACACACAAAAAGGAATTCTTTCAGTTGCACGTAGCATTATTGTAGACAATCAATGACTTTCCAGCATATGCTAATTTGTTAGGATGGAGTACGAAGGAGAAGTTTGCATGTCCAATCTGTATGGATGATACTCATCATTTAAGATTGCCTGATAGCAAGAAGTTCTCTTACGTAGGGCATCGCAGATTGTTGCACATTGAACACAGATGGCGAATGTCACAATTCAAGGACAGATTTGATAATAAAGCATGCCGGTATTCGTCGAAGAATCTGAAAATTAAACTGAGTACAGGTTCTGCTAGGTTGTTTGGTGTGAAATCATGTAGACATTGCAACAGCTCGGTGAAATACTTTTGATTTGTCTTTTAAAAAATGACTTCACTTCCTTGCGACATTTAGGATTTAGGAAGAAAAGCATATTTTTTTATGGAGCTTCCATATTGGTATGATTTGACTGCACTACACAATTTAGATGTTATGGACATTGAGAGTAATGTAATGGACAACATTTTAGATGTATTAACCTTAAAAAATAACCCAAAGGATACAATTAAAAAAAGGAATGATATGAAAATTTTTTGTATTCGTCCTGAGTTGCATGTTCAGGAAGGTGACTCTCACTTTCCAGAAGGTAAATACAGTCCTACTGGAGAGCAGAGGCAAAGGATTTTCTCCTTCCTAAAAGACATTCAGGTTCCAGATGGGTATTCATCTCAACTTTCACATTGCGTAAATGAAATGCAAAAGAATATTAGTGGATTAAAAAGTTACGATTCTCGTATGTACATGCAAATTTTATTCTCACTAGCGATATGTGGAGTGATACCTGATCTAATAGTCAATTTATTTACAAAGATGAGTAGATATTTTAAAGTCATATGTTACAAGGCATTAGATCTCGAATTACTGGAGTATTAGGATAAACAAATTGTAATCACACTTTGTAAAATTGAGCAGATTTTCCCACTTGCATTCTTTGACGTGATGGTTAATGTTGAGAAACGCATAAAGATAATTCATTCATTATAGCAAGCATTTATGACATCAATTTTAAAGAGACAATGGGATGGTGAGTCTAAATGTCGATCTTAGGGAGGTGTGAAATCGGATCAATTAATCGATTAATTAATTTCCATGTGATGATTTGTTTGCTTGCGTGAAAAGAAATAAAGAGAGAGAGAGAGAGGATAGGTATCGAAACGTGAGTAGGGTTATTTAATATGGTGATATTAGCGTCCAAAAGTATATAGTGGGAGTGATTACCTATAGGCAAATCTACACCAGTGATGTAAACACATTTATATCATATAAACTGTCTGTTTATACGTGTTTTTAGGCATAGAATTGCATCACATATTATAAATATTACATAACATGCATCTTGCATTTAGGGTAGTCTGTATAAAATTTAGGTTAATTGTCTCTTATTATGGCCAAGGATAGGGTAACTTGTTAATCAGGACTTCAGACTGAGGATCCAACCCTACGGATCTGATCAGTGCAACGTCAGGAGTTCAACAACTCCAAGATCGCCTTGATCAGACATCTGTAGCACAAGATATAGTCCCAGGAAGCTCAGGAATCAAGGGCCAAAATGGTGTTAATCCGCATCTTAGATAATAAATCCAACTTCATGGATGGGTTTGGATCGATGATCGTAGCCTAACAACGCGAAAATCGGCCCAATCCAACACCCGTGGCCCATCTACAACACACAGAAGTTGGACGGCCAAGATGGCGCCACGTGGTGCCATCTCAATCGCCCGATAGGCCTCAGGAACTGTAGCTGCATCTCCAATGGGCCTTCCATCGCGCAATCCTAGCCATTAGATCTTGATCCAACGACCAAGATTAACTTTGAAGCACCGCTTTCCTCTTCAAAAGACTTTAGGCGCGGATGATCTAGACCATTGGATCTCGATCCAACGGCCACAGATCTACATGCTTAAACCCTCCACATGACAAAGATGAGGCTTCATCGCAGCGGTCGCACCCCTATGGTCAACACAGGGATCGCGAGTTTGATTCGCCATGCGCCTGAAATCAGAACAAAGAGCAGGGGCGTGTCTATTCTGGCCGTCAGATGGCAATCGTGCAAGCGACGAGTGGTGACGTGGCGCAATGAGGTGCTTTGGATCACGTACGCATGCGATCACGCAAGTATGCACGCCACATCTCACGCATGGGTGTGCATTAGCTGAAGTGCATTGCGGGCGAGGACGACTTTAAGCCGTCCAATCTTGAGATCAAACGGTTGAGATCATCCAAACGTTGGCGTGCGTTTTAGGCACGGAAGAGGAGCAGGTGCGCGTGCAGCGTGCACACATCGCCCACAACGGACCTTTAGCGACGTTTAAGTCCGTTGCTAAAGGTCCCATTTTAATGTTTTTGTAATTAAAATGTTCAAAATGCCCCCAATCCTTGCAACTATAAGAGGAGACTCCTACCCTACTAATTTCTCATCCCTTCTCTTCTCTCACCCCTTCCAAAGATCTAAGAGCTTGTCCCAAACCCAGGATGCTCATCTAGAGTAGAAATCATAACTTTTCCACCTTCGTCCCCCTTCGTGGAGCATCCTACGGTTGTCCTCTCTCTGCATTCGAGGAGCAGATCCCATGATGACGACAACATGCTGCTTTGTTCCCATTCCTCTCGCTTCATCCTTCTTCTTCCCACTTCGTTCCCCATCTTGCAGGTGTTGTCCCGTCCGGCTCGTCCTCTAAGCGATCATTGAGGAGGATACTTCTTTCTCCATTCTTTTTACTGCTTTCTAGAGTAGATTTACGGCTTTCTAGTATAGATTTTCTGCTTTCTAGTCGTAATGAGTTGTGTAATGAACAACTTTTGATAATGAAATCCACGTTTATTCTACATCCCTTTTGCTCTTATTTGTAATATTCTTTCTCTCTCTCTCTTCTATTTATTATTTGTTAAATAGATAGCTAGTTTTCGACCAACTATTCTATTTCATGACAAACAAAACAAGTGCGTATTTTTAATCAAATGTCTGCCACCCTGTGTTTGACCCAGAACTTCTTTACAAATTTTTGGTATAAATTTTATCTGTTAGCGGATTTCTTCGCAAATCGAACTACGACGACGGATTTTTTAATCCAACTCCTAACTCTCAGATTTCTGCTCTCAACATTTTGGCACCATTTCTGGGGAGGCAATGCTCTTTGATTCTTCACATTTTTCGACTTACGAATCATTTACCTTGCTCTCTCCTTTCTTATTGTCATTGCAGGTACTCTTTTGAGACGAGTAAAAGCGGTAGATTTGAGCAAAGTGCTATTGAAAGTTCTGTAAGTTCACCCCTGATAAGAGCCTCATCATGAGCCCTAACTAGCTCATTTTGACCTAAGAAAGAGAATAAGAGCTCCTACATAACCTAGAGAAGGGCTTAATTCAAGGAAAAGTGTTCTGAGAAGAAAACATGAAATAAAGGTTAAACTGCAATTTTACCATTGCAGTACATAAACGGGATTTCTCAGAGGCAAAACATAGGTCAAATGGTCTGAATAATATAAAAAGTGGGTTGGTTCAATCAGAAATGGGTTATTATGCAATCCAAGAATTAAATGGCATTCTATAGCCCTAAAAAAGACTCGCTTAATTCAACAAGGTTCCGGTCATGATAAAAATCAAGTAAACCATCTAACATTCATGTAAAAATATCCCCTAGGGTTTAGAACATTCAATTTGGCCTTCGGAACATATTTTGGCCTAGATTGGGGTCCTAGCTCATTAACTGACCTGATTTGGGCTTTTATGCAAAATTTCCAGTTAAACGTGGTCAAACCTAAAATCCAACTTCACCATTGGATTTCTTAGGTCCAAATTAGGTTTCTACCAAAATTTGGACCTAAGGGGAGGTCATCTTGACCTACGTTGCAAAATAGTACACCCAATTACATTTTGGCCCCTATCTTTTGAAAATCATAACACATACCCCCCTAACTTCCTCGTCACTCTTACAAAGAGGTCCCTCCACCATTAATGGGGAGAAATCCTACTTTGGCGTGGAATGGAGGGGGAGTACTCTCTGATTCCTTAGAGATCTCCTCCCAGATTTCGAAGGGAGATTCTCTGAGGAATTCCCTTCCATCTGAGCATGGTCCTAATCCCTGATTCACACCCAATCTCTCGTGCGAACGCATGAGAGATTTGGGTATCCCACAGAATTCCTACTCCGGTGAGGACTCTTGCGTTTAAAAGCTTGTCTTCCAAGCATAAGAGCCCCTGCCAGTGCCTATAAAATGATCCTCAACCCCGGCCGAACCTCAGCTCGACTTAGCCAAAGATCCACCCTAATTTCATCCTCCTCTCCTCCGATCAAGTGGTCCAGCGAGCTCCGGCGAGCCTCCCTCCTGTTTCTCATCGCTCTGCCACCATATCAGTGGTAGAGCCGCCCTCACCATCTTCCTCCACATCACGCAACACCCGCACGAGCATCTCTAGCCTCGTTGTCGCTGCCGTCTCCCTCCACTGGGTACCTTCTTCTGTGGCGATGGCAGGTACTACCAATCGCCATCTCTCCCCCTTCATCCACTTAATTAGGGTAGACTCACTCCTCTCTATCCCCTCTTCAATTCCCCTTAATCTATTTCACGAATTACCCCTTGACTACCACTATCCATCACCATCTTCCCCATCTACGGCCAACCTCCGGCGAGATGCATCCGTCACTCCACACCTCCACACGTCTCGCCACCAACCCTTCACCTCTGCCATCGACCACTGAACATTTTCCACCCACTCACAAACCGCCACACGCACTCCACGCTTCCCCTGACCTAACCCATAAACCCGACCATAGGGTGACCTAGGCACGCATGCCTAGGCCGCCCCGGGGCTTGCCACCTACTGTCCCACCTTCACCTTGATACGACGAAGCTTCCCATGTATTTTAAAGGGACCACCAAGCCGTATTCATGTGTAGCAGATCTGAGCACCAACCGCCATTAGTGACGGCTCGAGAAGGTTGCAAGCTTGCTCCAAGTTGAAGCACTCCAGAGTCCCAGGTCCAGAAGGCACAAGTTGGTCTCATGCATTCATCTGTCCAGGCAATTAGTGCTGCGAGGCCTCCAGCTGCAGCAATTGGAAGAAGGAGCTCCTACGGGAGTAAGTGCAAAAGCGGGTGGGACATTTAGTCCCACCTCATGAACGCAGGAGTGAGGCGCATAACATAAATTGATTTTGTGTTCTGTTCTATTTGCCTTGAGACACACATGGGGTGAGGTCTGTCGCCCTTACCATGCCTCGTCCATGACACTTTGCCCACGGACCTGGCACCCAACCCGACTAGCCTATCCGTGCACTCCTCGAGCACCACACCCACGCCGGTGCGCCTGGACCCGGGCACATGACCGACCCAACTACCCGGCTCTGGGAGAGCGTACCGAAGAGAGATACACAGAGAGAGAGACACGGGGGTGGGTAGAGGGGTAGGTTTTGCTCTTCAGAGTGTGTAGGGAAGAAGGAGGAAGGAAGGCACAGCTGGAGTTAAGGAAAGGTGAAGCTGACACTTAGTCACAAATAAGAGAAGTCAAAAGAGAAGAAGGAAAGATGAAGTAGGAAGGAAGGCCACAGAGAAGAGGAAATTAGAGGAGAGCTAAGGCTGAAGACGGAAGAAGCTAAGAAAGAAGAAGAAGACCCGCAGAGAAAAGGAGAAAGACACTATAGAAGAGAAGCAATTGAAGTAGAGATAGAAAGAGAAGGAAGAAGAAGAAGAGCAAGATGCAAGGAAAAGAATAAGAGGCCATCATTTAAGACGTTTGATCCTATGATCATATGTCCAACTCTTTTATTTTTGCTATAAATTTAAACTCTTGCATTTATATTTTGGATTAAGTTTTGAGTAAAGTGTTCAATTACATCATTGAGATTAGTGAATAAATTTCATTTGCTCCCTATGTTCGATCTCGGATACTTAGGTTTTCGAGTAATAAATTTTTATTTGTTGTCAATGCTTGGTCACCTATACTACAACGCAACTGACTTAAAAAGCCCGATCAAGCACTGCAAACATTTTGGAGCCATTCCCGGGGAGCAACATGCAATTTATCACTAATCTCTACATTCTTTTTTTTTATCATATTGAACACTAACTTGCCCTACTCTACTTTGGTATGATCTTGCAAGGTATTTCACGAGAAGATCCCTCCCGCAAGTCAACTAATCTTGGGTAGGAAATCTCTTTTCTTCCTTAAACCATCCCCTAATCCTTGAAAGACAAAAGGAAGCAACCAACTTAGGAATCAATTGCCTTCTTTTTATAGTAATTACCATATTTAAGGCAAACATTTCCTGATTTTGCGAAAATCTTTCAAAGCTTCTTCAAGTTGGAGCAATTTTTTTTTTAGATCCTATCCCACAAATTCCTGTGCCTACTAGAAATCATGTTTAATCTCTGCGAACAACACATTTCTTGCTTTTAAGTCCAAAGGGAACTTTTGTGAAAAAGAGGATTGGAAATAGAACCAAATTAGGGTTTCAGCATTAGGGTTTTTGGAGTGCTAGCCACACATGCCTGTATAAAAGGAAATGAACCCTCCCGCATCAGTGTGCTACCCAAGCCCTTGATTGAAGAGATCTAAACAAGACAAACCCTAAAAATTGAGCTCTAATAGCACTTGAATCTTAAAATCTTGGACCTAATAAACTGGGAGTCAAATTAGGGTGATCTCTAGGTCCCAAGCCTAGAATCATTCTACCATCTTTAGGACAGGTCAGGTGAAGTTGACCCCTTGGGTCAACCAACCTCCAAATTAGGTCACAACATCAAAATAGCTAAAGTTCAAGTGAAAACCCTAAAGCACCTTTGAAATAAAAGTGGTAGACTTAAGAGGTCAAGGTCCCCATTCTGGTCTACCTGGAATCTCAGTGAGAAGAGAGGTCAGGCAGGGGAAACCCTGTAACCCATGAGGACGCTCTACTGTGTAGAGGTCTTTGCGGGACTCTCCCTCTCTAGCTGCCCAGGTAATTCTCAGGTGGACGATCTTCTGATCCAGGGGTATCATCCGCCCCAAACCTTCATAGTCATCCAAATGTCTTTGGGTGTCTTGATTGGGTCAAAAACATCTCCAATCCTTCATCTTTTCTCTTTAGAGTACAAACATACATTTTTAGTGGGACTCTTTATTCAGATTGAGTTGCTTCATAACTTGATTCTACATCTTGATTCAAACTCTGATTCTACATCTTGGTTCCACCACCTGATCCAAATATGCAGCCAAACCACTTAGGACTACCATTCAAGAGACCTGAATATTGGAGATCCATGAAAGACAAGATGATTGAGGATGCCCTGAAATTCTATGAAAAAGAAGACAAAACCTCAACACTAGTAGAAAACATTCAAGTTGATTCCCAACAACCACAACCTTTATCATAACTTGTGCCCAAGTACTATTGGCAGAAGCCACAAAAGGATCAACCCGAGATATGCTCATCACAGGATACATTGAGATAGAAAATTTGCACAATCTTGAATACTTTCAATGCATGACAAATCCTAGACTTTGGGAGCAACACCAAGATGATCTTGAAAAATGGGAAGAGATAATGAGATTATTAAAACAAATTATCAACCAGAAATACCCGTATATTCCACAAACAGAGGATGAACCATCTTGGGACAACATTGAGGATCAATCTGATCTCAGGTTTGAGGCACAAAATGGTTGTGGATTCTCGACCCAGATGGAGTACAATGTGCCTGATATTGAAGAAGGTTGGGAAGTTCCAAGTGCAGGAGAACACAATGTTGAGCCAACTCTAGACCATGAATCACTAGGCTTAGAATCCTAAATCTCCTGCAATAATGAGAGTAGAATTGAACCTCTCGAGGGTGTAAATTCCACCCCTTATTCTGATAAAGGGACCCTCGAAGGTTATTCAGACCTAGATTCTAGTGATTCAACCCACATCCTAAGCCCATAATCTAGATCTAAAATCGATTGGGAAGATTTCAAGGCCCCATATGAGGAAGATCAATTTTTCAATGAAGAATATGATTTTGAGCCTCTATTTGATGAATATCCCTCACCAACATCCTCAGAGGAATCAATCGATTTTTCGAAAGTCATGCCAATTTATGATACAGAAACTAAGGAGTTGGACGAGTGGGGTTTCAATTGGGTCTGTCCTACCAGCTTAGAACCTTAGCCTCTACCAGATAATGACACCTTTTTAAGCTCAAAACCGACATCTAGACTAGACTCCAGTCAGGCTGCTAAATCTACAGCATATGATTTATTCAATGGTGGAACTCATGATCTTGAATCTCATTCAGATTTTGATTTTTGCAAACTCTCTGACTATTTCGAATCTGACCATAACATCGGAGAAAATCTGCTTCCTGATTATAACAAGCCAATCTATGACCTCAACTCACATGACTCATTCTCTAACTCTAATTTTGAAAGTTACTATGAGGAGTCTCTACATGAGACCACCTGTCATTCCTTTCTAGAAGAGCCCTCATACACGATTCTCATTGAAGCCACCTCTTCCACACATACAGAACTAATCAAAACCCGTTCTCTACCTCGACCCGCAACCAGACTCAATTTCTATTATGATTCTCCTCTCACTGAGCCATTTGCAGACGCTTCAACTCCACATCTATACTGGGCATCGGGTATCGATCAGACTAAAAAACATGAGTCATCATTCTCTGATCACCACTGTAGGGTTTCCACACCATGCACTGATTATTTTTTGGAACCCTACCCTAACCAAGCTGATTCGACTTAGCCTAAACCCGAGTTTTCACTTCCATATCCATCCGAGCCACATTGCATATGGTGGGTTCCGCATCTGTTGATCTACATCTATCAACCCACCAGACTGATTGGGTTTGGGTTGCATCATCAGCCCACTAATCTTAACAAGCACCTAGTTGGACCAACCAGGCTCTTAATCAAGGTGCTTGTTTTACAAAACTCCGTTGATTTGACCACTCCCTCTCCACTCCATGTTCCGCTTGGCTGAAGGCATTGAATTTAGCACTTAACAGGAGGCAACCCGTCATTCCAAAAATAGAACCCGTCTGATTATCCTTCTGTACTCCACATCCATTGCACCTTGAGTTCAGCCTTAGACAGTTGATCCCACCTCTGGTACACGTACCATAGCTTGAAATCATCCGCATCAGTCATTTTCGACCCGTTCACCCACCCGATGTATCCTGTTCTAAGTCCCTGACCTCAACACTATTTCACACCCTCCATTTACAATGAGGACATTGCAAAACTTAGGCATGGGGGGTGATAAAGTGCATACATACAAACCAAGAAAAAGTCAAAAGGATTCTCACAAAAAATTCACATATGTCAAAAACACAAAAAAATTAAAAAATTATGAAAAAGAACAAAAAATGGAGGGAGGAAATTTTGTGAGCCAGATAATCATAAGGAGGAGAAAAAGAGCAAAAATGACAAAAAGGAGCACAAAATGAAAAAGAAAAAGAGTCATTAGTAAGAGATTAAGGAATTAACCAAAGTTCTAGACCACATTAATTAGAAAAAAAAAAGTGCTAAGGAGACACAAAAAGAGATTAGCAGGAATGTTGATCTTAGGCCTTCTAGGCTAGACTCTTAGTCTTAAAAATTCACGTACCCGTTAAGATCTGGATAATCCTCAAGAGGTTGGGGAAAATGCGAAGCTTAAGTATTAGGTCTAAGGCTTAGGAAGTATTTAGCCTCGTTAACTGACCTTCGATTTGCAGGATTCGGTAACCTAAGCACCCCAATCTACACACATTCTGGTTCAGTGCGCATAACTATCAAAATCACGCAAAAAGCATTTCAAAAAAAGTTGCCTAGATTAGGAGCGGCCGATCAATACAAGTTGATTTGGACGAGTTCCTGGCGTGGAGAGGCGAGAAATTTCCCTCGAAGATGCGTAAACAACATATCATCTCCTCGGTGCTTGTCTCTTAGGATATTTAAAATATCCTACCAGGGGTATATAAGCACTCTACTGGTTCAGATGCCACGGGCGGCATTATCATGAAATGTCAATTGCCAGGGTCTGAATTCGGCCATGGAAAGCCATGGACGAGATTATCTCGAAATTTCGAAAGCCAGGGTTCTGAGGGTTGCCATGGGCGGTGCTATCATGAAGCATCGATTGCTAGGGACCCTTAAGGATTGATGATGGGGTCGAGGAATCCGATACAGACCGTGTTGAGAAGCCAATCCGAAGCTAGAAATAAAAAGAAAAGAGAGAGAAAGCTCTCTAAACAAATAAATCCTCTGTCTCTCTCTTACAAAAATGCACTACAAACTAAACCTAGGCTAAAAATGTCTCAAGCACGGGTGCTTTAACTGCGGAGTCCAGCAAACCCTAGGATAGTTTCTACGGGCCCTAAAAGCCTTCGCGGAGGACTGTGGCTAAAGCGGGTCAGGTCCTGATCTTGGTTGGTACTTGAGTACCTCTAGGCCTATTGCCAGCATTCTGAACTAATCACAAGAAAAAGAAAAGCACTTATCACAACTGATGACAGACACTAAGGGTTTAGAACATAAGTTAAAACCATAAAATTTTGCTAAGGGACTAGCAAAATCTAGGCATGGGGGTATGATGAGAGCCTCATCATGAGTCCTAACTAGCTCATTTTGACCTAAGAAAGAGAATAAGAGCTCCTACATAACCTAGAGAAGGGCATAATTCAAGGAATAAGTGTTTTGAGAAGAAAACATGAAATAAAGGTTAAAACTATAATTTTACTATTGCAGTACATAAACAGGATTTCTCAGAGGCAAAACATAGGTCAAATGGTCTGAATAAGATAAAAAGTGGGTTGGTTCAATCAGAAATGGGTTATTATGCAATCCATGAATTAAATGACATTCCATAACCCTAAAACAGACCTGCTTAATTCAACAAGATTTTGGTCAGGATAAAAATCAAGTAAGCCCTCTAAAATTCATGGAAAAATATCCCCTAGGGTTTAGAACCTTCAATTTGGCCTTGGGAACCTATTTTGACCTAAATTGGGGTCCTAGCTCATTAATTGACCTGATTTGAGTTTTTATGTAAAATGTCTAGTCAAACATGGTCAAACCTAAAATCCAACTTCACCATTGGATTCCTTAGGTCCAAATTAGGTTTGTACCAAAATTTGGACCTAAGGAAAGGTCATCTTGACCCACTTTGCAAAAATAGTACACCCAATTACATTTTGGCCCCTATCTTTTGAAAAACATTACACAAACCCCCCTAACTTCCTTGTCACTCTTACAAACAGGTCCCTCTACCATTAATGGGGAGAAATCCTACTCCAATGAGGAATGGAGGGGGAGTACTCCCTGATTCCTCAGAGATCTCCCATATTTGGAATGGAGATTCTCTGAGGAATTCCCTTCCATCTGAGTGTGGTCCTAATCCCTGATTCACACCCAATCTCTCGTGCAAACGCACGAGAGATTTGGGTATCCCACAGAATTCCTACTCCGGCGAAGACTCTTACGTTTGGAAGCTTGTCTTCCAAGCACAAGAGCCCCCGTCAGTGCCTATAAAATGATCCTCAACCTCAGCCGAACCTCCTCAGCTCGACTTGGTCAGAGATCCACCCCAATTTCATCCTCCTCTCCTCCGGTTAAGTGGTCCAGCGAGCTCCGACGAGCCTCCCTCCTGTTTCTCGTCTCTCTACCACCATACCAGTGGTAGAGCTACCCTCACCATCTTCCTCCACATCGCGCAACACCCGCCCAAGCATCACTAGCCCCGTTGTCGCCGTCGCCTCCCTCCATTGGATACCTTCTTCTCCGGCGATAGCAGATACTGCCAGTCGCCATCTCTCCCCCCTCGTCCACTTAATTAGGGTAGACTCACTCCTCTCTATCCCCTCTTCAATTCCCCTCAATCTATTTCACGAATTACCCCTCAAGTGCCACTGTCCACCACCATCTTCCCCATCTACGGCCAACCTCCGGCTAGACGCATCCGTCACTCCACACCTCCACACGTCTCGCCACCAACCTCTTCACCTCTGCCATCGACCATTGAACATTTTCCACCCACTCACAAACCGCCACATGCACTCCACGCTTCCCCCGACCTAACCTAAAAACTCGACCACAGGGTAACCTAGGCACGTACGCCTAGGCCACCCTGCGGCCTACCACCTACCGTCCCACCTTCGCCTTGATACGGCGAAGCTTCCCATGTATTTTAATGGGGCCACCAAGCCATATTCATGTGTGGCAGATCTGAGCACCACCTGCCATTAGCAACGGCTCGAGAAGGTCGCAAGCTTGCTCCAGGCCGAAGCACTCCAGGGTCCCAAGCCCAGAAGGCGTGGGTTGGTCTTGCACATTCATCTATCCAGGCAATTACCGCTGCAAGGCCTCCAGCTGCAGCAATTGGAAGAAGGAGCTCTTGCTGGAGAAAGCGCAAAAGCGGGTGGGACATTTAGTCCCACCTCGTGAACGCAGGAATGAGGCACGTAACATAAATTGATTTTGTGTTCTGTTCTATTCGTCTTGAGACACACATGGGGTGAGGTCCCTCACCCTTACCACGCCTCGTCCGTGACACTTCCCCCGCGGACCTGGCACTCGACCCGACTAGCCTATCCATGCACTCCTCGTGCACCACACCCATGCCGGTGCACCTGGACCAAGGCACGCGACTGGCCCGATTACCCAGCTCTGGGAGAGCGTACCGAAGAGAGATACACAGAGAGAGAGAGACACGGGGGTGGGTAGAGGGGTAGGTTTTTCTCTTCATTGTGTACAGGGAAGAAGGAGGAAGGAAGGCGCAGCTGGAGTTAAGGAAAGGTGAAGCTGACACTTAGTCGCAAATAAGAGAAGTCAGAAGAGAAGAAGGAAAGAAGAAGCAGGAAGGAAGGCCACAGAGAAGAGGAAATCAGAGGAGAGCTAAGGCTGAAGAAGGAAGAAGCTAAGAAAGAAGAAGACCTGCAGAGAAAAGAAGGAGAAAGACACTACAGAAGAGAAGCAACTGAAGTAGAGACAGAAAGAGAAGGTAGAAAAGAAGAGCAAGATGCAAGGAGAAGAATAAGAGGCCATCATTTAAGACGTCTAATCCTATGATCATATGTCCAACTCTTTTATTTTTGCTATAAATTTAAACTCTTGCATTTATATTTTGGATTAAGTTTTGAGTAAAGTGTTCAATTACATCATTGAGATTAGTGAATAAATTCCATTTGCTCCCTGTGTTCGACCTCGGATACTTAGGTTTTTGAGTAATAAATTTTTATTTGTTGTCAACGCTTGGTCACCTATACTACAACACAACTGACTTAAAAAGCCCGATCAAGCGCTGCAAACAACCCTCACCACCCACCCATTAGTTTTCATTTTACCATGTAATAACACAAACATAAATCGACCTAGGTGTTTTTATAAACCCTAAGGTTAGTTTTGATTGTTTGTTTGACACCTACACCCGCCTTGCCCTTCGCATTTAAAAAGAAAAATTAAAAAAATCTCACAGAGGTGCACAACCTCATCTGATTTTCAAACTCAACCGGTAAACTGATCTTTGGAACCGGTACACACACCCAAACACATAATCGAATAGAAATTAGATTAGGTAATCACTTGTGTGCCTAAGTAAGTAGCGCAACAGGCCGATTGTTTGAGTTGATTGAGCCGCATCATTTCAACTAAAATAAACTCATTAAGTAGCTACCACATAGGTTTAACTCTTAGGGATATACCAGGCACTCCACATTCTTTTAAGCTTCAAAGGAAAACATCTTCACCTGTGCTTTCAAAACCTGGTGTGCCAACAAAACTTAATTGAAAATACCTAAGGTTTAATCCTAAAAGCTACTAAGCGAGATTTGAACCCTAAAATTTACCGCATCAAAAATAATCTTGTTTGAAAACTACTGGTTGTGCACGCACATACATCAATCAATCATTAAGGGCACAACCCAGATAAAGGGCTCATCACATTCCAAAGCACATTCAAACATAACCCTAATTAAAACAAGGTAGATGTTGGCCTTAAGGATTCAACTCGCTCTTCGGAGCCCAGAATGAGATTATTTTTGATTAGTCTGTTTCTACTGTTCAATCTAATGTCTAGCTATGGGAACAAAATCAAACAATCGTGACTGGAGGGTACACTAGGAACCGGAGGCACAAGCCGAAGGAAGAACCTTCTCGCTAGTCCCTCCCTCTAACTGGTTGGATTGAACGAAAAGAAGTAGATCAAATCATTTCTTTATCTCAAGAAGGGTTCTATAAGTTTGTAGGTCATTAGGCTAGCCCACTTAAGGATAGGTTTGATTGTTTGTATTGCAGGGCGCCTTTCTTCCTCCCATTTGTCATGAATCCTTCCTCATTCTCCATGCATTCCCACTTTTTCATTCCTGTTATGACTTATCCTCAACATGATGATTATCCCGACTCATACTGTAATCAACCATCTGTTAGTTGGGATAACTTCGATTGGGGATACAGTTCCGGCTTCCATATTCAGGATCTGACCTTGGACACCATCATCAAGATTTTTATTATTCTTAGAGCCACATCGATTATAGATCGTCATCCCGTCATGGACAACCTAATACGATCTACAATCAAGGAGGATACTGATGTAAACATGTTTAAATCACATAAACTATCTATTTATGCATGTTCTTAGGCATAGAATTTCATCACATACTATAAATATTGCATAACATGCATCTCTTGCATTTAGGTTAGTCTGCATAAAATGTAGGTTAATTGTCTCCTTTTATGGCCAGGGATAGGGCAACTTGTTAATCGGGGCCTCGAATCGAAGATCCATCCATACGGATCTGATCAAAGTGACGATTGGAGTTCAATGACTCCAAGATCGCCGTGATTGGACATCTGTAGCACCAGATAGAAACTGAGGAACCCTAAAGTTAAGGGCCAAGATGGTTTTAATCCATACCTAAGATGACAAATCCAACTACACGAATGGGTTCGGATTGATGATCATAGCCTAACGACGCGAAAATCGGTCCAATCTGACACCCATGGCATTGTCTACAATACTCAGAAGATGGATAGAAAAGATGGCGCCACGTGGCGCCATTTCAGTTGCCCAACAGACCCCAAGGACCTACCTCCACTTCTCTTGTTCACTCACTCGACGAATCTCCACCGTTGGATGCCCATCCAACAACCGTAGAGCCGCACGCACAAATTCATCCACATGACAAAGATGGATGCACAACGCAGCGATCGAGCGCCCCTTCGCGAGCGAAGGGTGCACGTTCGAGCCGCGCCAAGCGCTTCAAATCACACAAGCGTGGGCGTGGGCACAATTCGGTCATCAGATCAAGATCGAGCGGCCGAGGGGAGGAGGCGTGGTGCGCGGAGAATCATTGACTGCGTACACGCATGATGACGCGCGTTTGCACGCCTTATCGCACGCGGGCGCACGACGGAGTTTTGAAGGCACTACCAAGGAGCATTTTAAGCCATTCGATTTTGAGATCTGATGGTCGATCGTGCAGAATGTGCACGGGTGTTGAGGCAGCCGAAGGTGAGGAGGCACACGTGGCGCATGCACATCGGCCACGTTCAGGCCTTTAGTGACGGATAAATTCGTCACTAAAGGTCCTGAATTAATGTTTTTGAAATTAAAATGTCCAAAATGCCCCCATTCCTTGCAACTATAAAAGGAGACCCCTACCTACGAATTTCTCATCCCTTCTTCTCTTCTCTCACCCCTTCCAAAGCCCTAAGAGCTTGTCACACACCTGGGATGCTCCTCTAGATTAGAAATCATAATTTTTCCACCTTCGTCCCACTTCGTGGAGCATCCTGCGGTTGTCCTCTCTCTGCATTCGGGAAGTGGATCCTGCGACAACGACGACGTGCTGCTTCATTCCCGTTCCTCCCACTTCGTCCTCCTTCTTCCTACTCCGTTCCCCATCTTCAAGGCTTCGTCCTGTCCGGCTCGTCCTTGAAACGATCGTCGATTCTTTTAACTGCTTTCTAGAGTAGATTTACCACTTTCTAATTTCCCGCTTTCTAGTCATAATGAGTAGTGTAATGAAAAACTTCTTATAATGAAATCCATGTTTATTCTACATCCCTTTTGCTTTTGTTTGTAATATTCTCTCTCTCTCTCTTCTATTTATTATTTGTTAAATAGATAACTAGTTTTCGACCAGCTATTCTGTTTTGTGACAAACAAAACAAACGTGTATTTTTAATCAAACGTCCGCCTCCCAGTGTTCGACCTGGAACTTCTTTACGGATTTTTTGGTATAAATTTTATCTATTGAATAGATTTCTTTGCGACTAGAACTGCAATGATGGGTTTTCAAATCCAACTCCGAACGTGTAGTTTTCCGCCATCAACATTTTGGCAGCATTGCCAGGGAGGCAATGCTCTTTGATTCTTCGCGTTTTCCAACTTACGAATTGTTTACCTCACTTCTCTCCTTTCTTATTGTTATTGTAGGTACTCTTTTGAGACGAGCAAAAGCGGTAGATTGGAGCAAAGTGCTGTTGAAGGTTCTATAAGTTCACCCCCACCTCCTACCCTTTAGTTTCCATTCCACCACATAATAACACAAACATAAATCAACCTAGGTGTTCTTATAAACCCTAAGGTTAGTTTTGATTGTTTGTTTGACACCTACACCCACCTTACCCTCTGCATTTAAAAAGAAAAATTAAAAAAAAATCTCACAGAGGTACACAACCTCATCTGATTTACAAACTCAACCGGTAAATCGATCTTTGGAACTGATACACACACCCAAACACATAATCGAGTATAAATCAGATTAGGCAATCACTTGTGTGCCTAATTAAGTGGTGCAATAGGCCGATTGTTTGAGTTGATTGGGGCACACCACTTCAACTAAAATCAACTCATTAAGTAGCTGCCACATAGGTTCAACTCTTAGGGATTTACCAGGCACTCCACATTCTTTTAAGCTTCAAAGGAAAACATCTTCACCTGTGCTTTCAAAACTTGGTGTGCCAACAAAACTTGATTGAAAATGCCGAAAGTTGAATCCTAAAAGCTACTAAGCAAGATTTGAACCCTAAAATTCACCGTATCAAAAATAACCTTGCTTGAAAACCACTAGTTGTGCACGCACACACACATCAATCAATCATTAAGGGCACAACCCAGATAAAGGGCCCATCACATTCCAAAGCACATTCAAACCTAACCCTAAATAACACAGAGTAGACGTTGACCTTAAGGATTAAACTCACTCTTTGGAGCTCAAAATAAGATTATTTTCTATTAGTCTATTTCTACCGTTCAATCTGATGTTTAGCTAGGGGAGCAGAATCAAACGATCGCAGCTGGGGGTACACTAGGAACCGGAGGCACAAGCTGAAGGAAGAACCTTCTCCCCAGTCCCTCCCTCTAACTGGTTGGATTGAATGGAAAGAAGTAGATCGAATCGTTTCTTTATCTCAAGATGGGTTCTAAGAGTCTGTTGGTCTTTAGGCTAACCCACTTAAGAACAGGTTTGATTATTTGTATTGCGGGGCACCTTTCTTCCTCCCATTTGTCATGAATCCTTCCATATTCTGCACGCATTCCCACTCTTACCCTCCTTTTATGTCTTACCCTCAACATGATGATTATCCCGACTCATACTATAATTAACCATCTCTTAGTTGGGATAACTCAAACTGGGGATACAGTTCCGGACCTGCGTGTTCGGGGTCAAACCTTGAACACCATAATTGTGATTTCTATCCTTCTTCGAGCCACATCGATTATAGACTGCCACCTTTTCATGGATAACCTAATACGATCTACAATCAAGAAGGATACACTGGTCCTTACCCATCCTCTGAATACACTGCCTTTATGTCATCACCACCTTTTGAACAATCCGAAATAACCTATTATCAGGAAGGGTATCACGAATCTCAATTTGTTAACTCCTCTACACTGATCCCAAAATCACCCAACCCTGAACCAAACTATTTGGTTCAGGTTAACCAGGTCCAAGATAAGGTTTTGGCTAACTTGAGTAATACTATACAATCTTTAGAAGCTCAGCCAATACCTTGCACTGAAGAATTAGAGCCCCTAATTGAAATGATTGATGATCTGAACAAGTATTTGTTGGATTGGCTCCAGGATGTTAAGGATAAGGACCCAGGTGAGTATTTACTTGGAAAGTTAGAAAATTGAGAATGAGATTTGTGGTTGCTTTAGTTCAATCATGGGATAATTCCCAGGATGAACCCCCTTCAGGAAAGCCAATGTTAGAACCCACTTAGGCACCTATTGGGGAGACATGTGTTACGAGGCTAACCAGATTGATTTAGAGTAACCAATTAAGGATGATTTGATTTCTTCACCTAAGATCCCTGAGCCAGGGTATGAGGAAACGTACGTCTCCATGGATCAGAAAGTGATGGATGGTTTTGGGACGTACATTAATACGGATTTAGATTTCTTTGATTCTGAGGGTGAAGATTCAATTTGCAAAGTCTCACGTGAGTTTACAGAACATGATTTCTATGAGACGATTAGGCCTGCGAAATCAGTTAAATCATTTGATAGCCTAATAACTGAGGAAATTGATCTTATTGGGGCTTACATGACGGATTCATAATCGCATTTTCTGAAGGATTCAATTCAATGCCCCGATTGTCAGTTACACCCCATTGAGCTTACTGACGATTCTCTTTTTGCGATAACTAGACCCAAGTCAATTCTGATTCAGTCACATCTTTTAGACTTGGAAATTTCAGACGGGGTGATTAATATATAGGAGGTCCTAGAATTTGACATTCTGAATGAGGAGGATAGGAGCTAAGAAATTTTGATCTGGGAAGCAAACTCTGGAGGAAGTAGAAGATCGAGTCTAAGGGTTCCAATTAATCTGAAACCATCAAACTAGGACCCTTACGACATTTGTTCTGAGGATGTCCAACCCAAGCACACATTCATTGATTATCCTTTTGATCTCGAATTCTCTATAACCTGACTTTTTGGTCTTGGGTTGCATCCTCATAAATTGCAGGCCCAACCCCGCTTGCATATTGATTTCAGGTTCTAAGTAATTTTAATCCAGAACCTTAGATATACTTGACCATGGGGTATGGGTCTGCATCACAATCTGGTCCACATTTGTGGGCATCTGTTGGTAGGTCTTAGGGTGAATCTTTTTATTCTAATTCTGACCTGCACCTGTGAATTCGTTACTTCTCTTCTTTTTATAGTGTGCCTAATCGACGGCACTAAATTCAGCACGTATACAGTCTCTGTTCATCTCAGAGCGAACACGTTATTCACGCAATTCAGGTGCTTTCTACTCTACTCCACTCTATTTCGTGTTTTTTTTAATACAATGACGACATTGCATTAGATAGGCATGGGGGGTGGATATTCATCTCTGAATTATTTCGAGTGCTCCGTAGATTCATTTTGTTTTCTTTTTATTTATATAAAAGAAAATTGTGGAATTAGGAAAGAGAACTTGGGCTTTAGAAAATTTTCAATCTTAGGAAATAAAACTGTATGATTTGAACACGAAGACCCTTCAGGTCTTCAGACTTAATCAACCCAGGTATCCACTAAAATGCGGATTTGTTTATCGAGTCCTCGCCATCCTGAATTCTATTTTAATTTGATTAAATAAGTTTGGGTGATAAGTACATGACTTATCAACCTGCCCTCTGATTTGAGGAAACTTTAAGTCTAAGCATCTACACATTATTCGTCACTGACTCATTGTTCGGTGGTCTTAATAGAAATTGGGTAGATAATGAACCTTCTAGGGTGATATGGTTGGCAAGTTAACGTGGGTAATAGCCCGTAGGTATGTTGTCCAGAGCCTAGTCACTGGACCACTCTCTTTTTGCTGCCTTTAGGTAAATCTTAGACTAGGGAAGCCACCTACTTAAAAAGAAAAAGAAAGTTCAAAAAAAAAGAAAAAGAAAAAGAAAAGGAGAAAAGAAACAAAAAGAAATAAGCCGCACTTCGTTGCACGAGTATGGCTGGCAAGTTGTCGATGGTAAAAGCTCATCGATCGGTTGTCCAGATACAAGCTCAAGAAATGCACTAAAAATTCCAAAACACTTAGGAAGAAGCGGAGAAGTAGAATAAGCTGGGGAGATATACACTGGATTCACCCTTATGTCGACCCCATAAAAAAATAAAAAGCAAGGACAAAGCTACTGATCATATAGATACACCTTTAGGTAGATTTCTTTTTAAAGTCACCTAGAGGTGTAGAAACCCGAAGTCCATTCTGATTGTCGATCAATGAGTCTATCACTTTCACAAAAAGATGCTTAGAACTTAGGGTTCTTATCGAGTCTTGGGCGGGTTGAGTGGTCATAGAAAGCCACTCTGTAACCCTGAATTCAAAAATCCAAAAAAATTAGAAAAGAAGAAAAAGAGAAAAAGAGATCCTTCTTTGAATAAGGCGAGAACTTGAGGCAGTCTGCATTTTGACAGATACCCGGGTGCCATTTTGTCTCTGTAGTTCAGGTCCTAGTTGAAATCCATAAGTGTTGAAAATAACTATTGCACAAGATATCAGACTTAATTCTCTTATAAATAGCATGTAGTTTTACTAGGGACTAGCAAAAGATAGGCATGGGGGTGTGATGTAAACATGTTTATATCACATAAAGTGTCTATTTATGCGTGTTCTTAGGCATAGAATTGCATCACATACTATAAATATTGTATAACATGCATCATCTTGCATTTAGGTTAGTCTGTGTAAAATGCAGGTTAATTGTCTCCTTTTATGGCCAGGGACAAGGCAACTTGTTAATTAAGGCCTCGGATCGAAGATCCAACCATACGAATCTGATCAGGGTGACGATTAGAGTTCAACGACTCCAAGATCGCCCTGATCGAACATCCGTAGCACCAGATAGAGATCTAGGAACCCTAAAGATCAAGGGCTAAGATGGTGTTAATCCACACCTCAGATGACAAATTCGGCTGCATGGATGGCTTCAGATCGATGATCGCAGCCTAACGACGCGAAAATCGATCCAATCCGACACCCGTGGCACCGTCTACAATACTCAGAAGATGGACAGCCAAGATGGGACCATGTGGTGCCATCTCATCTGCCCAACCGGTCCTAAGGACCTACCTCCCCTTCTCTTCACCCGCTTGATGAATCTCCACTGTTGGATGCCCATCCAATGGCCACAGAGCTGCGTGCATAAATTCATCTGCACAACAAAGATGGGTGCTCAGCGCAATGGTCGAGTGCCCCTTCGCGAGCGAAGGGTATGCATTCGAGCCGTGCAAGCACTTCAAATCAGACGGGCATGGGCGCAGGTGCAATTGGGCCATTAGATCAAGATCGGGCAGCCGAGGGGAGGAGGCGTGGCGTGCGAAGAATCGTCGATCACGTACACATGCAATGACGTGCATTTGCACGCCTCATCGCATGCAGGCGCGCGACAGAGGAGTTTTGAAGGTGCTGGCAAGGAGCATTTTAAGCCACTCGATCTTAAGATCGGACGGTTGATCGTGCGCGAACATGCACGGGTGTTGAGGCAGCCGAAGCAAGGAGGCAGGCGCGGCGCACGCACGTCGGCCACATTCAGGCCTTTAGTGACAATTAAATCCATTACTAAAGGTCCTGAATTAATGTTTTTGAAATTAAAATGTCCAAAATGCCCCCACTCCTTGTAACTATAAAAGGAGACCCCTACCCTACGAATATCTCATCCCTTCTCTTCTCTCACCCCTTCCAAAGCTCTAAGAGCTTGTACCACACACATGATGCTCCTCTAGAGTAGAAATCATAATTTTTCCACCTTCGTCCCCCTTCATGGAGCATCCTGCGGTTGTCCTTTCTCTGCATTCAGGAAGCTGATCTTGCGACGACGATGATGTGCTGCTTCATTCCCATTCCTCTCGCTTCGTCCTCCTTCTTCCTGCTTCGTTCCCCGTCTTCCAGGCATCGTCCTGTTCGGCTCATCCTCCAAGAGATCGTCAAGGAGGATACTTCTCTCTCCATTCTTTTTATTACTTTCTAGAGTAGATTTACCGCTTTCTAATTTCCCGCTTTCTAGTCGTAATGAGTAGTGTAATGAACAACTTCTTATAATGAATTCCATGTTTATTCTACATCCCTTTTGCTTTTGTTTATAATATTATCTCTCTCTTCTATTTATTATTTGTTAAATAGATAGCTAGTTTTCGACCAGCTATTCTATTTCGTGACAAACAAAACAAACGCGTATTTTTAATCAAACATTCGCCTCCTTGTGTTCGACCTAGAACTTCTTTACGGATTTTTCGGTATAAATTTTATCTGTTGAACGGATTTCTTTGTGACTCAAATTACAATGATGGGTTTTCAAATCCAACTCCGAATGCATAGTTTTCTGCCATCAACAGATACACTGATCCTTACCCATACCTTGAATACACTACCTTTAAGTCATCACCACTTCATGAACAACCCGAAATGGCCTATTATCAGGGAGGGTATCATGAATCTCAATTCGTTAACTCCTTTACACTAATCACGAACCCGCCCAATCCTAAACCAAACCATTTGATTCAGGTTAACCAAGTCCAAGATAAGGTTTCGGCTAACTTGAGGAATACTATACAATCTTTAGAAGCTCAGCCAATACCTTACACTAAAGAATTGGAGCCCCTGATTGAAATGATTGATGATCTGAACAAGTATTTGTTGGATTGGCTCCAAGATGTTAAGGATAAGGACCCATGTGAGTTTTTACTTAGGAAGTTATTGAAACTGAGAATGAGATTTCTGGTTGCTTTTGTTCAATCTTGGAATAATTCCCAGGATGAACCCCCTTCAGGACAGCCAATGTCAGAACCCACCCAGGAACCTATTAAGGGGGACACGTGTTACGAGGCTAACCATATTGATCTAGAGCAACCAATTAAGGATGATCTAATTTCTTCACCTGAAATCCCTGAGCCAGGGTACGAGGAAACGTATGTCTCTATGGATCAGAAAGTAATTGATGATTTTGAGACACACATTAATACAGATTTAGATTTCTTTGATTCTGAAGGTGAAGAATTAATTTGTGAAGTCTCTTGTAGGTTTACAGAACATAATTTCTGTGAGACAACTGGGCCTGAGGAATCTGATAGATCATTTGATGGCCCAATAACTGAGGAAACTGATCTTATTAGGGCTTCTTTGGCAGATCTAGATCCTTGTATTAAGGATTCAATTCAACACCCTGATTCTTAGTTTCACCCCATTGAGCTTACTGACGATTGTGTTTCTGAGATAACTAGACCCAAGTCAATTCTGATTCAGTCACATCTTTTTGACTTGGAAATTTCAAACGGGGTGATTAATATGTAGGAGGTCCCGGAATTTGACATTCTAAATGTGGAGGATAGGAGCTAGGAAATTTTGAGTTGGGAAGCAAACTCCGAAGGAAGTAGAAGATCAAGTCTTAAGGGTTCCAATTAATCTGAAACCATCAAACAAGGACCCTTATGACATTTATTCTAAGGATGTCCAACCCAAGCATACATTCATTGATTATCCTTTTGATCTTGAATTCTCTGTAACTTGACTTTTTGGTCTTGGGTTGCATCCTCATAAATCGTAGGCCCGACCCTGCTTGCATACTGATTTCAGGTTCTGGGTAATTTTTATCTAGAACCTTAGATATACTCGACCATTGGGTATGATTCTACATCACAATACGGTCCACATCTGTGGACATCTGCTGGCAAGTCCTAAGGTGAATCTTTTTATTTTGATTCTGACCTGCACATGTGAATTCGTTATTTCTTCTTTGTATAGTGTGCCTAGCTGAAGGCACTAAATGCAGCACATATACAATTTCTATTTGTCTCGGAGCAGACCCGTTATTCACATAATTTAGGTGCTTTCTACTCTACTGCACTCTGTTTCATATCCTTTTAATACAATGAGGACATTGCATTAGATAGGCATGGGGGGGTGGATATTCATCTTTGAATTATTTCGTCAACTCCATAGATTCATTTTGTTTTTATAAAAAAAATTGTGGAATTAGGAAAGAGAACTTGGGCTTTAGAAAATTTTCAATCTTAGGAAATAAAATTGTATGATTTGAACATGAAGACCCTTCAGGTCTTTGGGCTTAATCAGCTCGAGTATCCACTAAAATGTGGATTTGTTTATCGAGTCCTCACCATCTTGAATTTGATTTCAATTTGATTAAATAAGTTAGGATGATAAGTACACAATTTATCAACCCGCCCTCTGATTTGAGGGAACTTCAAGTCTAAGCATCTACACACTATTCGCACTGACTCATTTTTTGGTGGTTTTAATGGAAATTGGGTAGCTAATGAACCTTCTAGGGTGGTATGGCTGGTAAGTTATCGTGGATAACAACCCATAGGTAGATTGTCCAGAGCCCAGCCATTGGACCATTCTTTTCCTGCTGCCTTTAGGTAAATCTTAGACCAGGGAAGCCACCTACTTAAAAAGAAAAAGAAAGTTCAAAAAGAAAAGAAAAAGAAAAAGAAAAGGAGAAAAGAAAGAAAAGAAACAAAAAGAAATAAACCACACTTCGCCGCATGAGCATGGCTGGTAAGTTGGTGGTAATAGCTCATCGATCGGTTGTCTAGAACCCAACTCAAGAAATGCACTAAAAATTCCAAAATACTTAGGAAGAAGCGGAGAAGTAGAATAAGCCAGGGAGATATACATTGGATTCACCCTTGTGTTGACCCCATAAAAATAAAAGTAAGGAGAAACCTACCGCTCATATAGATATACCTTCAAGCAGATTTCTTTCTAAGGTCACCTAGGGACGTAGAAACCCAAAGTCCGTTCTGATTGCCGATCAACGAGTCTATCACATTCACAAAAGGATGCTTAGAACTTAGAGTTTTTATCGAGTCTTGGGCTGGTTGAGTGGCCGTAGAAATCTGCTCTATAACCCTGAACTCAAAAATCCAAACAAAAGTTAGAAAAGAAGAAAAAGAGAAAAAGAGTTCCCTCATTGAATAAGGTGAGAACTTGAGGTAGTCTGCATTTTGCCCGATACCCGGGCACTGTTGTGTGACTGTAGTTCAAATCCTACTTGAAATCCTTAAGTGTTGAAAATAACTATTGCCCAAGAAATCTGACTTAATTCTCTTATAAATAGCATATAGTTTTACTAGGGACTAACAAAAGATAGGCATGGGGGTGTGATGTAAAGACGTTTATATCATATAAACTATCTATTTATGCATGTTCTTAGGCATGGAATTGCATCATATATTATAAATATTGCATAACATGCATCATCTTACATTTAGGGTAGTCTGTATAAAATTTAGGTTAATTGTATCCTTTTATGGCCAGGGACAAGGCAACTTGTTAATCAGGGCTTCGGACCAAGGATCCAACCATACGGATCTGATCAGGGCAACGACCGGAGTTCAACGACTCCAAGATCGCCCTGATCAGACATCTGTAGCACCAGATATAGTCCCAGGAAGCTCAGGAATCAAGGTCCAAGATGGTGTTAATCCACATCTCAGACAACAAATTCGACCACACAGATGGGTTCAAATCAACGATCGCAGCCTAATGGCGCAAAAATCTGTCCAATCCGACACCCGTGGCATCGTCTACAACACACATAAGTTGGACGGCCAAGATGGCACCATGTGGTGCGATCACAACCGCTCGATCAACCTCAAGAACCGCAGGTACATCTCTACGGGGCCTTCCATCGCACGATCCTAGCTGCTGGATCTTGATCCAACAGCCAGGATTAACTCTGAAGCACCACTCTCCTCTTCAAAAGGCTTTGGGCGCGGATGATCTGGACCATTGGATCTTGATCAAATGGCCACAGATCCACGTGCTTAAACCCTCCGCACGACAAAGATGAGGCTTCAGCATAGCGGTCACACCCCTGTGGGCGACGCAGAGGTCGCGAGCTTGAATCGCCATGCACCTGAAATCAGAACGAAGAGCAAGGGCGCATCAATTCTGGTCGTCAGATGGAAATCGTGCGGGTGACGAGCGGAGACGTGGTGCAATGAGGAGCTTTGGATCACGTACGCGCATGATCACGCGAGTCTGCACGTCGCATCGCATGCACGGGTGCGCGGTAGCTGAAGCGTGGTACGGGCGAGGATGACTTTAAGCCATTCGATCTTGAGATCGGATAGCTGATATCGTCCAAACGTGGGCATGAGTTTTAGGCATAGAAGAGGAGCAGGTGCGTGCACAACGTGCACACGTCACCCATGACGGACCTTTAGTGATGTTTAAGTTCGTCATTAAAGGTCCCATTTTAATGTTTTTGAAGTTAAAATGTCCAAAATGCCCACAATCCTTGCAACTATAAAAGAAGACTCCTACCCTACGAATTTATCATCCCTTCTTCTCTTCTCTTACCCCTTCCAAAGCTCTAAGATCTTGTCACAAACCTGGGATTCTCCTCTAGAGCAGAAATCATAATTTTTCCACCTTCGTCCCCCTTCGTGGAGCATCCTGCGGTTGACCTCTCTCTGCATTCGGGAAGTGGATCCTGCGACGATGACGATGTGCTGCTTCATTCCCGTTCCTCCCACTTTGTCCTCCTTTTTCCCATTTCGTTCCCCGTCTTCCAAGCGTCGTCTCGTCCGGCTCGTCCTCCAAGCGATCGTCGAGGAGGATACTTCTCTCTCCATTCTTTTTATTGCTTTTTAGAGTAGATTTACCGCTTTCTAGTATAGATTTGTCACTTTCTAGTCGTAATGAGTAGTGTAATGAACAACTTCTGATAATGAAATCCATATTTTTTCTACATCCATTTTGCTTTTATTTGTAATATTATCTCTCTCTTTTATTTATTATTTGTTAAATAGATAGCTAGTTTTCGACCAGCTATTCTATTTCGTGACAAAAAAAAAACACGTATTTTTAATTAAATGTCCACCTCCTTGTGTTCGACCTGGAACTTCTTTACGAATTTCAGTATAAATTTTATCTATTGACAGATTTCTTCGTGAATCAAACTACGACGATGGATTTTCAAATCCAGCTATGAACACGTATTTTTTCCACGTTCAATAGCCAGTTTATCAAAATTTATTAACCTAGATGATAAATGCCAGTTTATCATCATTCTTATGCATTAAAACAAACCTAGCTCTTAGGATTTTACACTGCAAACGGGTTTTTGGGCTGCATTTAGGCATAAATCAGGTTAGGCATGCATTGCATTTTTTTCCTGTCTTTTTGATATGTTTTTGTGAGTGTTAGGGATGAACAGATATACAGATCCCTAAAACCCTAGCACTCAAGAAGGAAAATGGTGAAGGAGAAGCTCAGACTAGTTGGAATGCAGCTTGATCTAGCTCACCACAGCTGGAACCTAGCTCACTTGAACTAGGGTTAGCTCATCCCAGCTCCATTCAGCTAATCTCAACTAAATGGCAGCTCAAGAGAGTTCATCTTAGCTCACCCTAGCTTAAGTCAGCTCAGATCCAGCTCAACTCAGCTGAGTCTAGCCCATCTCAGCTCCCACTAGTCCATAGGGAGCTTTAGCTAGCTTAGCTGAGTTGACAAGAGTTCACCCCAGCTCAGATCCAGCTACATCCAGCTCCACTCAACTCCAGCCAGCTGAAGAAGAACTCATCCCAGCTAAGGTGAGCTAGGTCTGGTGCTTCCGGGGAGAATCAAGCTAGTTGAGGCAGCTAAGGTAGCTTAGCTCAACTGAGTTGAGCTAAGCTAAGTCCCCGAGAGCTGGACTTGAGCTTCCTGAGCTGGGATGAGTTGAGTGGAGCTGGATGTAGCTGGATCTGAGCTGGGGACTAGTGGGAGCTAAGATGGGCTAGACTCAGCTGAGTTGAGCTAGATCTGAGCTGACTTGAGCTAGGGTGAGCTAAGATGAACTCTCTTGAGCTGCCATTCAGCTGAGATTAGCTGAATGGAGCTGGGATGAGCTAACCCTAGTTCAAGTGAGCTAGGTTCCAGCTGTGGTGAGCT
The DNA here is from genome assembly GCA_037157565.1 of Thalassia testudinum. NCBI lineage: Eukaryota > Viridiplantae > Streptophyta > Magnoliopsida > Alismatales > Hydrocharitaceae > Thalassia > Thalassia testudinum. Next base: position 105,162,065 of record JAZHRO010000073.1, on the reverse strand, counting down.
GGATCAAGCTGAATTCCAGCTAATTTGAGCTTCTCCTTCACCATTTGCCTTCTTGAGTGCTAGGGTTTTAGGGATCTGTATATCTGTTCATCCCTAACACTCACAAAAACATATCAAAAAGACAGGAAAAAAATGCAATGCATGCCTAACCTGATTTATGCCTAAATGCAGCCCAAAAACCCGTTTGCAGAGTAAAATCCTAAGAGCTAGGTTTGTTTTAATGCATAAGAATGATGATAAACTGGCGTTTATCATCTAGGTTAATAAATTTTTAAACTTGTTAGTTTTAGATCCAGGGTCTAACACAGAGAAGCGATTTTTTGAGTTAATCAGTTTCTATGTGATTCCTAATGCCAGGTGATTTCCATTCACTTATTGTATTTTTAGGATTTTCTTAGCTTTAGATTTTTTTGGATAGTCTTGTCTTTGTGGTACACCCTCAAAATTACCCTTGGCTACGCACCAAAAAATGTTCCTTGGAGATTCTCCAAAATCAAGTTCAAAAATTGATCTCGCTACACACGAGATCATGTACCTGCAAAGACAAGAGTTATCTTTTCTATTTTATGATTTCTTTTTGGTCTTTTCTTAAGCGACAAAATAAAAAGAATGAGAATAGGAAATGCGAAAAGGAAATACGAAATAGAAATACTTAGCTTTTTTATATGTATGTATATATATCTATAGATATATATGTATATATTATATAATATATAATAGGGGGAATTGAATCAAAGATCCCATAGAATGTAGCGTGAGTTAGTGTGACCACCGTCTAAGGAGATGTGATTAATGCTAACAATGCATCGCGTGCGGTGTCGAGTGGACATGTGTGTGTGTAATGGTTTTATGTGCATGTAAATCCCAAGTGCGAGCGTAACTGGTGTGTACCCACTTGGGAAAACAATGTGCGATGATGGAAATGTGTACGGTATAGTGGATGGGACTATGTATACGTGTAGGTGTGAGGGAATGTGTATGTGAATATCTATCTATGTATATATATGTATATGTATAAATATCTATCTATAAGTATGTATTTATATGTGTATACATATATATATATGTAACTATGTATATATTTAAGTATACATATATCTATCTATATATGTGTGTGTGCGTGCGCTAGCGGGGTGAGTGAGTGAGAGAGTGGGTGAGGTGGGTGAGTATGTGTGTGGGTGTGATTAAATATATATATCTGTGTGTGTGTGAGTGGATGTGCGTGAGTGCTCTAGCAGGGGTGAGTGTGTGTACGTGGATGTGTATGTGAGAGAGGAGGCAACACTGGTTGAGAAAGTGGGTGTTGGCAGATGGATATATATATGAGTGGATGTGTGCATGAGTATGTATATATGTGTGAGCAGGTGGGAATAGGAAGTTAGAGCAGGAGCTGTGAGTGTGAGCAAGGGTGGATAGGTTAGTGGGACCGACTGGGAAAGTGGGTGAGGCAGACGTGAGTGGAGTGACAAAATGGCAGGAATGGAGAGAGAGGGGCATAGGCAGTGCAACCGACTGGGAAAAGTGATTGGTTGTGCATGCATGAGTTTTGGATGGGTGATGTCACCAGCAAAGTGAGAAGTGGCCAGTGGCTATCATGAAAAATGATTTACGATGAACTATGAATAGTAGCTACAGTGAAAAATAGGGGAATACGAAATAGAGGTTCTATATCTACATTAATGGAAAAAAGCACTCGATAAAACAAAAGCAAAATAAAAAGGAAAAAAAATAAAAGAACCATCATGCCCACCTGCTCATGAGGGAGCTGGGTAGTGGTGGAGCTCACTATGGTGGTTGGGACCATGATGAACTACTCCCTACCTACTGCATGCTCTCTCAGCTAGTGAGAGAGAGCAGCATATGGGAGAGGAAGAGAGGGAGAAAGGAGAGTTAGAGGTGTGGCCGGCTGAGTGTGGCTGTAAGTGTGGTGATGGTTGGGAGGGGGAATGGAGTATACTGCTGGTGGAGGTGGGAATAGGTGTGGGTGGTGCCGACCTCCTCACATGGGGGGGTTGGGTCCTGTTATATAAGCAGGGAAGGGATGGAGGGAATGGGGTGCATGTAAAGTGTGAGGGCTGAGGTGACAAAAAGAGTACTGTTAAGATGGGATATTTTTGGATAATTTATGGATAGGCACTTGGAAGCTTAGGGAATTATTGTAGGTGGTGTAGGGTGGTGTTGTGTTAGGTGGAATAAATGAATGGGATAGGGGGCACAATCTCTCTCTCTATCTTCCTCTCCGTAAAATGCATGCATGCACATATTTACAAAATGCATGAATATCTACCTAATTTAAATGCGCAAAGCTAGGAAGTAGCATAAGCAGGCATAATTAATGGTGTGAATTATTGCACAATCAATAGAGTTAGAACTCCATAGGAGAATATGGTTGCTAACTAGCTATGCATTAAAAGAAGGTAGAATAATATCGTTAATAAAGGCATGGAATGATAGAACCTTGATTGGAATAACAAGACAACAATTATGATAACTAAATCTATTATATTGCATAAGCAAAAGCATCTTGGAAATTCTAACAATAAAGCTAGACGAATGCTTAAACAAACATAAACATTAAGCTAAGGAAGAACCAATGCGACAAATGGAAGGGCGTCAAGGCAGCCACGGTGGTGGATAGGCTTCCATCAGTGGCTTAGCAACTTTAAGGGCATTCTTTGAGCTCTAGAAGGTGGTGGGATCGTGCTTGCTAGAAGATGAGAAGAGATGATGATGAATGGAGGGGTGTAGACCTTTTTATAGTGGAGGAGAGAGAGCTAAAACAGGTATGGACCAATTAGTGTAGCAACGACAACACTGTAGCTCTGCTGTAATCGTCGCTATAGCCCAACTTATGCACCTGCTAGCACTCACTCGCGCACAACTTCTATCGCATGCCTACCATTAGATGCGTGCCGCGGATCGCCATCGGATGGCCATGATTGTGCGAGAGCATGCACTTCAAATTGCGCGGATTGCACGCGTACGATTGGGTGTGATCGCATGTGCATAATTGGGCGTGATCGCATGCATTTTGCATGGACGGCTAGATGTCACTCATCACGCCCATGGATTGGCCACTTCTCGGCCATTCGATTTTGATCGAGTGGTCCAATTTCCCTACCCTTCACATGCTATGCAATTGAGCCTTCACGAGCGCTTGAACGTGTACCTGTCATGAGTGGGTTAAGGCATCGACGTGTTAAGCCTACTGCTTTGCCACGTTTATGAATTAACACGCACGCATTCTCAGCAGTTGAATCAAGATCTAACAGCCGAGATCGCTTGATGAAGGCACACTTGAGGAGAGCGGTGAGATACTGGTGGCCGTTGGGCAGCCTGGATGGCACCACATGGCTCCATCTGGGTCATCCATCATCTTTCCTTTATATCGGATGCTGTAGGGCTCCAATTGAGATGATTCTTGCTTCGTTGGACTACGTTCTTCGATTTGGATTCATCTATGCAGTTTAATTGCTCATCTGAGACTTGTTTCAATATGCACTTGTACACAGGGTCTTTAAACATTAATTTTAAGCAATCTTAATGCAAAAATAACACAATATGCATGTATTACTCCTAGATCCACTATAATATGATATTCATGTGCATGTGCCCTCAAAATTGACTATAATTGGTGTAATTAATGCTAAGATTTGTAGAGTCATCAATGGTTCATGTCACACTTCATCTTGCGAATGAAGCGAGAATTGCTAGAGTCATGTAGTACAGATGGATGTATCTAATTGAATGATATTTGAAGATACTGAAGGATTATGTCTTAAATAAGGCAAAGCTAAAAGGGTCAGTCATGGATGGTTATCTTCTAGAGGAATGTATTAACATCTGTGCCATGTACATGAATGAGATAGACAATTGATTTAATTGACTTAAACGAAATTATGATGGACTTAATGGTAATGATGAAGATTGTCTATCCATATTTGACATCGATGGAAGGTTGATCCTCCGCATCGAGTTCAAGTCCATCTCGGAAATGGACCGACTATTGGCTCACTTGTACATTTTGAAGGAAATTCTAGAAGTGGATGAATTTTATAATGAATTCAAAGAATCCTCTGATCCATCTACACATGAATTGCAGTTCCTTGATTGGTTGAAGGATCATGTAAATAAACTGAAAGAATAGGGAGATCCATGGTAGGTACAGGATTTTGATGTAATTCCTGATACACCTTTGATATACGAATGTTACCATTTGGGTACACATAATTAACGTATTCAGATTCAGAGTAAGGTTAATTGATGATGCAAAGGCCACGCAACTAGTGGGAGTCATTGTCAATTGTAACCTAAGTACTGGTTGTAATGGGTGTTATGATCAAATTGAAGAGATTGTGGAAATGAGTTTCAAGTTTGACTATAAGACGGTTCTATTCAAGTGTGATTGGTTTGATGTTTTCAAAAAAGGTGTTGGATTCAAAGTGGATAAGAAACATGGTTTCTTGAGTTTAAGCAAGAACCATCAGATTCTTTAGTCATCAAAACCATTCACATTAGCTTATCAGGTAGCATGAAATGTTGGCTTCGAGAGATAACCGGGTTTTATTGTTATAGCGTTGTAGTATAGCCAGTTATTGCCATCATTTCAAATATACAAATTTTTTTACTCGGAAAAATAAAAGAGAGTTCCCGAGGTCGAACTCAGGGAGCAAGTTGTATTCTAGAGATATACATGTTCTATTACAAAAAAAAAATAAAGAGAGGGAGAGAGAGGGAGAGAGATGAAAGTTTGAGTTCTTCTTCTTTTCTTCTTTTCTTTCTCTTTGTCTTTCTCCTCTTTAGCTTTTGTTCTTCCTGTTCTTCTTTTGTGTTTATCTCCTTGTGGTCCTCTTCTTCACCTGTGTTGTTCTTCCTTGTTCTTTCGTTCTTCTTCTTCTGCTGTTCTTCCTTGTTCTTCAGATCTTCTTCTTTCTTCTTTTCTTTTACCTGTCAGGACGTCGTCTCTCCTTCCTTCTTCTTTTCCTTTACCTGTCAGGACGTCGTCTCTCCTTCCTTCTTCTTTTCCCTTCAGGACGTCGTCTGATTTTTCAATCAGACGACTTAAACCGCTTGTTGCTACAGTGTCTCCCTTAGCTTTCTTCTTCTTCCGCGGTCCTTCTTCTTCACCTGTGCCTGCACATTTCAGAGTTTACGTCAGAGGACAAAACCTACTCTACCCCCCCCCCCGCGTCTCTCTCTCTCACAGAAGCCACTCTTGGGAAAGCTCTCCCAGAGCTGCTGGGTAGTCGGGTACGGGTCGCGCCCGGGTCCAGGCCCACCGGCGTGCGTGGTGGGCGAGGAGTGCAGGTCAGTCTAAGTCGGGTCGGGTCAGGTCCGCGGGGCGTGAGCGCGGACGAGACCGGGTAACCGGGCGGGTGAAGGGGACCTCACCCCGTGTGCTGAGGCAGTAAGCCTCCAGCACTTTTTCGCTTTATACCGCTGCGCCTCTTCAGAGTTTTCCGAGGTGGGACTAAATGTCCCACCCTAATTGAGCGCCCGCAGCGGAGAAAGCAGCAGGCGATCGCGGCTTCATGCGAGGCCTTCGCCCCAGCTGCGAGCCTGATGCTTTGTCGAAATGCCTCGCAAGGCCTGGGAGTCGAATCTGGGCGTGGCACGTCTGTAGCTGCAGGCGGAAGTAGCTCCTTCTGCACGGCAATGGCGGCGGAGGTCGGGTGACCTGTTCACAGCAAAACGGCCTCTCGGCCTAATCAGAAGGTGCCGGGAGCTTCGCCAGAGTGCGGCGAAGCTCGTGTGGGTGGTGGCGAGGCGTGGGGCGGCGTGCAAGGGCTGCCCTAGGTCGGACTGTGGGTCGGAAGATGGGTTTGTTCGGTGGGGTTGCAGAGGGTGATGTGGGGGAAGTGGAAGGGCGGGGGTTGATCAGGGTGAGGAGGCGGAGGTTCTGCGGTGGTCGGCGAGCCGTGTGGGTTGCTGGGGTGATGGGAGCGGCTCGCCGGAGTTTGGCCGGAGACGAAGGGGGTGACGGTGGACAGGAGCGGTCGAGGGTTTAATCAAATAAAAGACAGTGAGGAAAGGAAAGAGGGGGAGATGGGGAGAAGTTCTGACCAAGCTATGGAGACGAAAGGGGCCGGAGCAGGGCGACAGTCGTATCGACTGTCGCCGGAGAAGAAGATGCCCGGGGGAAGGGGCGGCGGCGAGCAGAGGGCCGGAGAGGCGCCAGCTGGGTGCGGCGTGGCGCGGGAAGAGCAGGGGAAGAAGTCTCTGCTGCTGGTATTGCGGCAGAGCGAAGAGGAGGAGGAGGAAGAACCGCCGGAGCTGGTGGGCGTCTGCTGGAGTGAGAAGAGAGGAAAGTTGGGGGTTTTCTCCGTCAGATCCGAGTTGGGAAGAACGGTGGAGCGACGGGGGTATTTATAGGGACCGAATCAGGGAGGAAGGCGGAGGGAGACGACGTGTCTCCCTCGCCGGAGGACGCCGGAGATGGAAACCCATACCGTCCGTGCGTTCGCACGGCCGGTATGGTGGGTTGCAGCGAACAGGGGGGTGTTCCTGCGACGGCTGACGACGCAGGGCACCCTCGGTTGACTTGCCAGCCCCTCCCCCTCACCCTGCGCGGCGCCATGCTCCGCGCAAGGTCGCCGGAGCATGGTGCTGGCAGGTTTTGCAGGAGGGACCTGAACGCAAAGAACGAAGGAGAGTTAGGGGCCAAAATGCGAGGGTTCAAAAGTAAATAGATGAGGACCAAAATGTAAAGTTGGTCAAGAAGGTTTCTTCTTAGGCTCAAGTTTTTATACATGACTAATTAGGGCATAAGGAATCTGATGGTGAATTTCATTTCTATATTAAACCTTGTTTGACCGGTCAATTTATGCGAAAACCCAAATTAAGTTATTAATTGGGCATGGTTCTCAATGTAGGTCAAAATGGGTTCTGAAGGCCAAATTGAAGGTTCTAAACCCTAGAGATTATTTTTCTATGAATTTTAGAGGGTTTATTCTATTTTTAATTTGCCTCGAACCTCATGAATTGAAGTGGGTTTGTTTTAGGGTTACAGATTATCATTTAGTTCCTTGGAATTGCTGTAGCCCTTGTCAGATCATCTCATCCCACTTTTATTCTTATTAGGTTGCTTTGACCTATGTTTGGACCCTGAATTACCCTGTATGCAGATTATACTGGTAAAATTGCATTTTTACCCCTTATGACTTATTTTCTCCTCAAACTCAGAATTCTCTGAGTTAAGCCTTTCCTTGAGTTATGTAGGAGCTTTTATCCTTTGTATTGGGTCAAAATGAGCTAGTTATGGCTCATGATGAGGTTCTCATCATACCCCCATGCCTAGCTTTTGCTAGTCCCTTAGCAAAAACTTAAGGTTTCAACCCTTGTTCTAGACCATGAAGTTTTTAATAGCTTTAGATAAGTGCTTTTTTATTTGAGCTCAGATTAGGTTAGAATGCTGACCATAGGCCTAAAAGGTACTCTAGTACCAATAAAGATCCAAATCTGTCTAGCCTTAGCCTCAGTCTTTAGCAAAGGTTTTTAAGGCCCACAAGAACTAACCTAAGGTTTATTGGACTTTGTGGTTAAAGCACCCGTGCTTGAAATGATTTTAGCCCTGGCTCAGTTCGCAGTGCGTTTTGTAAGAGAGAGATAGAAAGTTTTTCTGTTTGGAGAGTTTTCTCTCTCTTTTTCTTTTTAGTTCTAGCCTAGGATTGGCTTTTCAACACGGTCTGTATCAGATTCCTTGCTCCTATCATCAATCCTCAAGGGTTCCTGGAGATCGATGCTTCGAGATAGCACCGCCCATGGCAACCCCCGGAACCCTGGCTATTGAGATTTCGAGATAATCCCATCCATGGTGTTCCGTGGCCGAATCCAGACCCTGGTAATTGACACTTAGAGATAATGCCATCCATGGAATATGAACCAGCAGAGTGCTTACATGCCCCCAGTAGGATATGTAAATATCCTAAGAGACAGGCACCGAGAAGATGATATTTTGTTATGCATCTTCGAGGGGATTTCCCGCTTCTCCGCGCTGGGAACTCGTCCAAATCAACTTGTGTTGATCGGCCGCTCCTATTCTAGGTGTTCTTTTCAGAATTTTGCGACGCTTCTGCGTGATTCTGATTTTTACGCTTACTGAACCAGGCTGTGTGTGAGGTTAGGGTGCTTAGGTTACTGAGTCCCGTAAACCAAAAATTAGTTAACGAGGCCAAATACTTCCTAAGCCTTAGACCTAATACTTCAGCTTTTCATTTTCCTCAACCTCTTGAGGAGTGTCTAGATCTTAATGGGTACTAGGAGTCTATTCAAGAATGCCTAAGGTTTGCATTCTTACTAATCTCATTGTGCACTTTTCAGTTATTTTCTTGAATGAGGTCTAGAACTTAGGTTAATTCCTTAGTTCCTTACTAATGACTATCACTTTTTCTCATAATTTTGTGCTCCTTTTTCATTTTGTTTCTTTTCTCCTTCTCCTTCACAAAATTTCCTTCTCCTCTTTTCCTCTTATTCTTTTTCAAAATTTTTTTTAATTTTTATGGTATTTTTGGCATATGTGAATTTTTTGTTTGAAACCTTTTCTTACAAGTTTTTGCACTTTCATACCCCCCCATGCCTAAGATTTGCAATGTCCTCATTGTAACCTAGGGGTTTTATTCAACTAAGTTCATACATTAGGATAGCTGTTTTGATGAGTGAATGGGTCGGGGTGACTGTTGCGGACGATTTCTAATCTCAGATGCAAGCACCTGAGGTGGAGTCGGCTGTCCTAAAGTGTGAACTTCAAGTGCAAAAAGCTGTCAGAACAAGTTTCAGGTTTTCAAAGAGAATGACGGGCTGCCTCCCGTTGAGCGCTAAATTTGATGCCTTCAGCCAAGCGGGAAATGCGATGGAGAGGGGATGGTCAAATCAGCGGAGTTTTGTAAGACAAGCACCTTGATTAAGAGCCTGGTTGGTCCAACCAGGTGCTTGTTCAGATCAACAGGCTGATGATGCAGCCCAAACCCAATCAATCTGGTGGGTTGATAGATGTGGATAAAAAGGTGTGGAACCCACCATATACTATGAAGCTCAGATAGATGTGGAAGTGTAAACGCAGGGTTTGGCTGAGTCGAATCAGCCTGGTCAAAGTAGGGACTCGTAGAATAATCAGTGGTTGATGCAGGAACCCTACAGGGGTGATCAGAGAATGATAGAGCATGGTATGTAGTCTGATCAATGTTTGAAACCCGATGTGGAAATGCAATCGGCTCGGTGAGAGGTGAATCTGAATAGAAATTGAGTCCGGTAGCGGGTCGGGGTTGGGAAGAGGTTTTGATTAGTTCTGTGTGTGCAGACGAGGTGGCAACTGTGTGTGAGGGCTCTTCTAGAAAGGAATGACAAGTGATTTTCTGTAAAGAGTCCTCTAGGTAACTATCAAATGCCTGAAGAGTGTCTGTAGGATGAAAGAAATCTAATTTGAGCAAAGATTTGAATTCTGGGTTGCAATCACTCTTGGCATTTTCTATTTTTGGTTCCTGAGGATCGAAAAGGAATGATTCTGTGTTATCAGTGATCTCGGGAATCAGGACCTCAGAGTCAGAGTCAGAGTCATGTGAACTGAGGTCGTAGATGGGCCTGGCGTGTTCAGGAAGGAAAGTCTCTCCGCAATTATAGTCAGATCTGAAATTGTCGGAGAGTTGGCGAAATTGAGATTCATGATCATGAATTCCACCACAGCAAAAATCATCAGCAGCAGCCTGACTGGGTTCTAGCCTATATGTCAATTCTGGGTTTAAAAAAATGTTCTGGCTAGGCTCAAATTCCAAACTGGTAGGAGAGACCCAATTGAAACCCCACTCATCCAACTCCTCGGTTTCTGTATCGTAAATTGTTATATCTTCTGAAAAATCAATCAGATTTCCTGAGGATGTTGGAGAAGGACATTCATCAAATAGAGGCCCAGAATCATGTTCTTCTTTAGAAATTTTATCTTTCTCATATGGGGCCTCATAATCTTCCCAATAAGTTTCAGATCTAGATTCTAGGTTTAGGATGTGGGTAGGATTACTAGAATCGAAGTCCGAATGACCTTCGAGGGTTACCTTATCAAAACAAGGGGCGGAATTTATACCCTCCCGAGGTTCAGTTCTAATCTTGTTATTGCAGGAGTCTTGGAGTTCTAAGCTTGGTGATTTATGGCCTAGGGTTGGCTCAGCATTGTGTTCTCCTGCAACTTCCCAACCTATTTTAATGCTATCTTCTATTTGGGTTGGGAGTCGACAACCACCTTGTGCCTCAATCCCGAGGTCTGGGAAACTGGATTGATTCTTAGTACTGTTCCAAGATGACTCATCCTCTGTTTCTGGTGTATACGGGTATTTTTGGTTGATAGTTTTTTCTAAAGGTCTCATCATCTCTACCCGTTTTTCAAGAGCATCTTGGTTTTGTTCCCAAAGTACAGGATTTGTCAAGCATTGAAGGTATTCAGATTTGTGTAATTTGTCTATCTCAATGTATCCTGTTAGGAGAACTTCTCGGGTTGATCCTTTTATGGCTCTTGTCAATAGAGTTTGGGCACAGTTTATGATGAAGGCTGTGGTTGTTGGGACATCAACCTGAATATCTCCTATTGGTGTTGAGGTTTTTTCTTCTTTTTCATAGAATTTTATGGCATCCTCGATCATTTTATCTTTCATAGATCTCCGATATTCAGGTTTCTTGAATGGTAGTCTTAGGTGGTTTGGCTGCATATTTGGATTAGGTGGTGGAATCAAGATGTGGAATCAAAGGCTTCGATGTAGACTCATGTTGTGCCAAGATGGAAGAAGGGAGTATCAGAGGAAAGATTAATGTGGTGGTGCTGCATAAACAAGGGAACTGAGGCCTAACCTCAGGGCAAGTGAATTCCTAAAGGAGGTTTCAAGGACCTCCTTCCAAGCATATACTGAAGGATGTGATGAGATTAAAAGGTGCTGGACCCAATCAAGGCACCCAAAATGTTGGGTGACTATAGAGGTGCGGGGCAGATGGACCCCTTGATCAGAAAGATCGTCCACCTGAGAATTACCTGGGCAGCCAGAGAGGGAGAGTCCTGCGAAGACCCCTACACGGTAGAGCGTCCCCACGGGTTACAGGGTTTCCCCCACCCGACCTCTCTTGTCACTGCGGTTCCAGGTAGACCAGAATGGGGATCTTGACCTCTTAAGTCTACCAATTTTAAGATCAGGGTGCTTAAGGTTTCACTTGAACTTTAGTCTTTTAAGTGCAAAGAGTGACCTAATTTAAGGTTGGTTGACCCAAGGGGTTAACTTTACCTCTTATTTTCTTTGAGAGCTTTTAGGTCTTGTCTTTTAGGGTTCAAGTGTTTAGAGAGCCAATTGTTTTAGGTTTTCTTTTGAATAGGTATTTTCAATCAATGGTTTAGGCACACTTCTTTTGGATTTTCTCCATTCTTGATTTAAGTAGTGTGTCTTTAAAACCCTAAGGTTGAATCTTATGTTGGCTCTACTTGGTCCAGTTAGTTCTTTGTTGGGTAATTAGGGCTCAAGCAAGAATGTGTTAGCCCTTAAATACCCTAAATAGTGTGCAGGACTGAGTTGAAAACATGCAACTCTTTATGGTTACTAAGTATGGAAGACAGGTTAGCCCTATATTGCTTGTTCTTTTCTTTTCTTCCTCTTTAGAGTTTAGGGGTTAATAGCGAGAGGAAAAATTTACCTGTCCTTGGAGTGGTTGTCGTGCGGTTGCTTGTCTTCTTGATTTCCTGTAGCTGCACAAAAGAGGGGAGATTATCAGAAATTAAAAAGAGAAACAGGAATGTTTACCTCTAGAATAGCCGTTGCTCCCCGGCAACGGCGCCAAATGAAACGTTGGCTTCGAGAGATAACCGGGTTTTATTGTTATAGCGTTGTAGTATAGCCAGTTATTGCCATCATTTCAAATATATAAATTTTTTTACTCGGAAAAATAAAAGAGAGTTCCCGAGGTCGAACTCAAGGAGCAAGTTGTATTCTAGAGATATACATGTTCTATTACAAAAAAAAAATAAAGAGAGGGAGAGAGAGGGAGAGAGATGAAAGTTTGAGTTCTTCTTCTTTTCTTCTTTTCTTTCTCTTTGTCTTTCTCCTCTTTAGCTTTTGTTCTTCCTGTTCTTCTTTTGTGTTTATCTCCTTGTGGTCCTCTTCTTCACCTGTGTTGTTCTTCCTTGTTCTTTCGTTCTTCTTCTTCTGCTGTTCTTCCTTGTTCTTCAGATCTTCTTCTTTCTTCTTTTCTTTTACCTGTCAGGACGTCGTCTCTCCTTCCTTCTTCTTTTCCTTTACCTGTCAGGATGTCGTCTCTCCTTCCTTCTTCTTTTCCCTTCAGGACGTCGTCTGATTTTTCAATCAGACGACTTAAACCGCTTGTTGCTACAGTGTCTCCCTTAGCTTTCTTCTTCTTCCGCGGTCCTTCTTCTTCACCTGTGCCTGCACACTTCAGAGTTTACGTCAGAGGACAAAACCTACTCTACCCCCCCCCCCCCCCCCCCCGCGTCTCTCTCTCTCACAGAAGCCACTCTTGGGAAAGCTCTCCCAGAGCTGCCGGGTAGTCGGGTACGGGTCGCGCCCGGGTCCAGGCCCACCGGCGTGCGTGGTGGGCGAGGAGTGCAGGTCAGTCTAAGTCGGGTCGGGTCAGGTCCGCGGGGCGTGAGCGCGGACGAGACCGGGTAACCGGGCGGGTGAAGGGGACCTCACCCCGTGTGCTGAGGCAGTAAGCCTCCAGCACTTTTTCGCTTTATACCGCTGCGCCTCTTCAGAGTTTTCCGAGGTGGGACTAAATGTCCCACCCTAATTGAGCGCCCGCAGCGGAGAAAGCAGCGGGCGATCGCGGCTTCATGCGAGGCCTTCGCCCCAGCTGCGAGCCTGATGCTTTGTCGAAATGCCTCGCAAGGCCTGGGAGTCGAATCTGGGCGTGGCACGTCTGTAGCTGCAGGCGGAAGCAGCTCCTTCTGCACGGCAATGGCGGCGGAGGTCGGGTGACCTGTTCACAGCAAAACGGCCTCTCGGCCTAATCAGAAGGTGCCGGGAGCTTCGCCAGAGTGCGGCGAAGCTCGTGTGGGTGGTGGCGAGGCGTGGGGCGGCGTGCAAGGGCTGCCCTAGGTCGGACTGTGGGTCGGAAGATGGGTTTGTTCGGTGGGGTTGCAGAGGGTGATGTGGGGGAAGTGGAAGGGCGGGGGTTGATCAGGGTGAGGAGGCGGAGGTTCTGCGGTGGTCGGCGAGCCGTGTGGGTTGCTGGGGTGATGGGAGCGGCTCGCCGAAGTTTGGCCGGAGACGAAGGGGGTGACGGTGGACAGGAGCGGTCGAGGGTTTAATCAAATAAAAGACAGTGAGGAAAAGAAAGAGGGGGAGATGGGGAGAAGTTCTGACCTAGCTACGGAGACGAAAGGGGCCGGAGCAGGGCGACAGTCGTATCGACTGTCGCCGGAGAAGAAGATGCCCGGGGGAAGGGGCGGTGGCGAGCAGAGGGCCGGAGAGGCGCAAGCTGGGTGCGGCGTGGCGCGGGAAGAGCAGGGGAAGAAGTCTCTGCTGCTGGTATTGCGGCAGAGCGAAGAGGAGGAGGAGGAAGAACCGCCGGAGCTGGTGGGCATCTGCCGGAGTGAGAAGAGAGGAAAGTTGGGGGTTTTCTCCGTCAGATCCGAGCTGGGAAGAACGGTGGAGCGACGGGGGTATTTATAGGGACCGAATCAGGGAGGAAGGCGGAGGGAGACGACGTGTCTCCCTCGCCAGAGGACGCCGGAGATGGAAACCCATACCGTCCGTGCGTTCGCACGGCCGGTATGGTGGGTTGCAGCGACCAGGGGGGTGTTCCTGCGACGGCTGACGACGCAGGGCACCCCCGGTTGACTTGCCAGCCCCTCCCCCTCACCCTGCGCGGCGCCATGCTCCGCGCAAGGTCGCCGGAGCATGGTGCTGGCAGGTTTTGCAGGAGGGACCTGAACGCAAAGAACGAAGGAGAGTTAGGGGCCAAAATGCGAGGGTTCAAAAGTAAATAGATGAGGACCAAAATGTAAAGTTGGTAAAGAAGGTTTCTTCTTAGGCTCAAGTTTTTATACATGACTAATTAGGGCCTAAGGAATCTGATGGTGAATTTCATTTCTATATTAAACCTTGTTTGACCGGTCAATTTATGCGAAAACCCAAATTAAGTTATTAATTGGGCATGGTTCTCAATGTAGGTCAAAATGGGTTCTGAAGGCCAAATTGAAGGTTCTAAACCCTAGAGATTATTTTTCTATGAATTTTAGAGGGTTTATTCTATTTTTACTCTGCCTCGAACCTCGTAAATTGAAGTGGGTTTGTTTTAGGGTTACAGATTATCATTTAGTTCCTTGGAATTGCTGTAGCCCTTGTCAGATCATCTCATCCCACTTTTATTCTTATTAGGTTGCTTTGACCTATGTTTGGACCCTGAATTACCCCGTATGCAGATTATACTGGTAAAATTGCATTTTTACCCCTTATGACTTATTTTCTCCTCAAACTCAGAATTCCCTGAGTTAAGTCTTTCCTTGAGTTATGTAGGAGCTTTTATCCTTTGTATTGGGTCAAAATGAACTAGTTATGACTCATGATGAGGTTCTCATCATGGCACAAGCATTCTACATGCCTAATAATAGCAGAAATGAGTGGATAATACCCAGTAGAGCTCTACCGCATGAATAATACGATGAGGGAAAAGATCTCGACCTAGATGTTGAATCTGAAGCATATCAGCAAAACCCACAATTGAAGAAGTTGCCCCTTGTTCAACTGACATTGATATATAAGGTAATTTACCAAAAGTTATTAATCCTTAACCACAAATAAAATTATGTTCTTCAAATTTTTTGTTTAAGTTTGATTTATTTGTTCTTTAAATGTATCATTTTCTTCTCAAAGTTTATGTTTTTTTCTTATTGAAACTGAGTTTTATTTTATTGCATTGTTTTATAAGTTTCCTAAGTTTGTTGAGGTCTTTTCATATTCTTCCACCGTGTACACGATGGTGAGTTTCTTCTACCACTTCCTTAAAATTTTTTAAATGCATGTGAGTTTCTCTTTCTGATTATGTGGGGTGTGCCCGCTATATATATATATATATGATGCATGTGACTCTTTTTTTTATTATGTGGGGTGTGCCCACTAGATATATATATGATGCATGTGAATTTCTTTTTTGCTTATGTGGAGTGTGATTGCGCAGCAATCATAAGACCTAATCTACCTGAATTAAGTTAGATTTTAGCTTAACTTAGGAACAATGCATGCATGAGCATCATAATTTGCATCATAGTTGATTTGTTAGCTTGATAGATAATAATGTTATTTTATGCTCTAAGAGAAAGGCAATATTAATTGCAGATGATTCAGGGCCGCGGATGATAAATCAGACCGTACGGATCTGATCAGGACGACAATGAGAGTCCAATGCTTCCGGAATCGTCTTGATCAAACTTCCATAGAATCACATTTAGCCCATAGAAGATCAGAGGCTAAGGAGCAAGATAGCACAAATCCAAACCTTAGATGTCAAATCCGATTGCACAGATGGATCCGAATCAACGATCGCAGTCCAAAGGTGCAAAACTTAACTTAATCGGAGCCTTGTAGCACTAACTACAAAGGCAGGAAGATGGACGGTCAGGATGGTGCCACATGGCACCATCCCAATAGCCCACCTCCGTGCCCCAATCACTAAAGCATAAAAGGTGGGCCATTGGATCGTCATCCAACTGCCATGGTGAGGCCACGTCAACCACCACACCCTTCATCAACTGAGAGTGCACCTCAGCCGTTGGATCTTCATCCAATGGCAAAGAGTGGCATTTCACTAAACCTAAACTGAGACACAAACACATGCATAGTGCGTTGGTCTCAGCCTTCGCATGCAAGCAAGCGGTGTGCAGTCGAATCGCATTGGGTGCAAAATTGGAGAGGTGGTGGAACGCGGGTGCAATTGGGCCATTAGATTAGATCGAGAGGCATGGAGGCGACTGCGTGGCACGAGGAGAATCATCAAATGCTGTGATGTGATGAATGAGTGAGACGACATGCAACCAC
This sequence comes from Thalassia testudinum, assembly GCA_037157565.1. Taxonomy (NCBI): domain Eukaryota; kingdom Viridiplantae; phylum Streptophyta; class Magnoliopsida; order Alismatales; family Hydrocharitaceae; genus Thalassia; species Thalassia testudinum. The sequence continues at coordinate 105,146,049 of JAZHRO010000073.1, read as the reverse complement.
ACGCCCTGATGCATGAGGAATCCAAGAGGCGGTGCAGCATGTGTTCTCAATCGTTGATCTTCGCGATCAAAATGGTTGAAATAAACACACGTGCTTGCGAGAGAGAGGAGCAGTGCAAATCGGATCAGGAGGTTGAGAGAATGACACGTGGTGCAATCCTTTGCGATGCGCATGTTGAAGGTTGTTTTGAGGTGCAATTTGATTCTTTGATATCCTTATTGATGAATCTGATCAAACCTAAGGTGTTGAACGAATTGGGAGGCCAAAATACTTGCTTTGCCCCTCATTTTAGCTACAAAAGGAGCCCCAGAGCCCCCATTTGAGAGGCAACTTCCACCAGACACATCTTTGGCCCTCTCTCTTTGCAGCATCTCTCTGGTCTTCTTCTCGGCGCTGTGGATCTGAAGTGCTGCTGCACTTCACACAAGCATGCCTCAAGTGGCTCCGTTCTTCATCTAATTTTCTCTCTCTCTACATTAGGTTAGATTAGTTAGTATGCAAAGCTTTGAAAATCTCATTTTGCCTCCCTACAAACGACTCAAGACTCATGATTTCTGATTTATAAATTTATTTGTTTCGACGTGATTTGCAACTACAATGATATAAATCTTTTAACGTGTTTAGCGAAGAATAAATTGGCATTGTTGCTGGAGATGCAATGGAAATCTATAAAAGCTTTTTTTATAAAGTGCTTATTTGAGATTCTAACTTGTTATTCTCTTTGGTTGTATGTGCGCAGGAATCATGGAATTACAAGAATAAACATGCAATAGCAAAAAAAAGGCGTTTGAATCTTAGGTAAGTACCCATATCTTTGATTTCCTTTCGAAAAAAAAATCCAAAAAAATTAGGTGCTTTGCTTGATCCTTAGGTTAGTATTTGCTTGCTTTCAAAAAAAGAAGAATCTCTGTTTTTGGTGGATATTATCTTTTGAAAATCAACAAAACCACCTCTTAAATTTTCAGGCTGCAACAAACTCTCATTTTAAAATTTAAATGTCCAATAATTCTAACATTTCTACTGGACTTGGGTTTTGAAGTTAGGAACATCTCCAAATAGCGCACCATTCTGATTTACAGAAAAATTTTAAAAATTCACGAATTGAACTACTATCAAGTCGGTTGTTGCTCATGATTCTTTTTTGATAGTTCTTAAGAATTATGTGACAAGTGAGAAGGCACTAACCTTGAATCCATGGGAAGAAAAGGAACATCAAGCTTCTTTCAAAATTCTCTCTTTCTTCCTATAGTACCTGCACACACGAGAAAAAGAAAGAGAAGTGATGAGGTCCGCGTATCAAGGAAGAGAAATAAGAAAATGCAAAGACGTGCCTCCCCAACAATGGTGCCAAAAAGTGATACGAAAATGCATGATTTGTAAATTAGGGTTTTTATCGTTGTAACACACAATTCCGATCCCTTTTGAAATTTATAAAAACTGAGTACTTGGAAAGTATTTGGGTTATCCCAAGGGAGGTAGAAATGCAATTTTTAACACTCTCGCTTGAAATCGGGAAATCAACTTTCTTTTTATGATTTTTGAATATAATATTTTTTCGGAGTTTTGAAATAATGGGCAACTGAATATGAAAATATGAAGGAAGACTACACCAAAAATGCTAAAACCTAAGTAACAATTCTCCCTAAGCTCACCCTAAGTGCATGAAGACCTAGGGTAATTAGAGAGAGGATGTGAGTGCACTAGAGTAGAAGGAAATCAAATAAAATGCGATAGCAAACATGTAAAGGCAACTTTAATTATGGAGAAAATTGTTTTACAAAATTGTTTTACAAAATCCAAGGGTAGGCGTGAACCACCCTCAAAAACTCCTCCATGGATGTCATCCTACCTGACTTGACCTCTGGCTGGAGTGGGCACAAGAGAGAAGGGAAGAGGGGAATGCACCAAGGGGATAGAGTGTCCCCTTAATCTTCTTCTCCTTCTTCTCATGGTTGTGAGGTATGGTGGAATGTAGGTAGGAGTATGTGTGAATTATGAAACCAAAGGTGAAGGGTAATGGTAGTTAGATGGGGTATATATAGGAGTGGTAGAGGGGAGGGGTTGGCGTGGATGATGTGTAGGGTTAGGATGAGTTAATGGGGGTGGTTAGATGATCCTAGGGCTAGGGTTATTTGGCACCAAGTGAAGAGGTTTGGAGGGGATTTGTTGGCTTTAGGATGGAAGCTAGGATGGGTTGGTTGTAGGATCTAGGGTTAGGTTTGATTGGTGCCATGGGTGGTTGGTTAAGAGTTGGAGGGACACCAAAGGTGGTGCCAACTATGGAAGGCTACCATGGTTTGGCACCAACTTTGAGGGCTTCTAGAAGGGAGGTGAGGTGGATGGTGGTGATGGCCTTAAAAGGGGATGGATGGTGGTGATTGAAGGAAATTTGGAGGGAAAAGTTGGCACCATTTATAGGTGGTTTTGGAGGGAAATTGGTGGTGTCTCTTAGTGGTGATTTAGGGGCCAAAGGGTGGCTATTAGGTGGCGCCAAAAGGGGGATATGGGAGTAGGTTAGCTAGGTGGACTAGTTAAGGTTAGTGGTGGAGTTAAATAGGTGAGGATTAGGGTTGGGTTTTGGTGGATGACGGATGGCCATGGAGTGGAGAGCTTGGCTAAGCTAGGTTAGCTAGTAGGTGAGTAGAGGAGGTAGGAGGAAGCTAGGGTTTGAGAGGAGGAGCTGCCCAAGGTTCATGTAGAGCTGAAGTGATTCTCCCAGAGCTATGTTGAGTTGAAGTGGTCTCCATAAGGTCTCAACTACTCAGCTTAGCTAGCTAATTCCTCTACTAGTAGCTAAGCTTGAGTAGCAGAGCTAAGTTGAAGTAGACTCAACCTGTCTGGTGCTTTGTTGAGCTGGACCTACTTTTGATGGGAACTCCCGAGTTAGCTTAGCTACTAAGTTAACAAGTAGTAGCTAAGTTGGAGGGAGTGCAGCTGTCATGAGCTGAGTAGAGCTAGGGAGAGATGGACCTGAGGTGAGGTGAACTACAGTGAACTAAGTTGAGCTAGCTTAAGCTCCAGTGAAGTATTTGGAGCTAAGATGGGCTAGGCACAACTAAGTTGAGCTAGATCTGAGCTAACTTGAGATAAGTTGAGCTACCCTGAGCTAACATCCAGCTAAGATGAGCTGAATGGAGCTTGAGAGAGATAAACCTAACCCAGGTGAGCTGGTATCCATCTATGATCCACTAGATTTAGCTGGGGTCCAGCTGAATTAAGCTTCCCTTTCACAAGTTACCTTCATAAATGTTAGGGTTTTGGGGATCTGGCCATTTGTTCATCCCTAACGCTAAAATGAACGTGTTAAAAACACAAAAAATCATGTAATGCATGCCTAACCTAAGTGATGCCTAAATGCAACCCAGAAACCCATTTGCGAAGTTAAAATCCTAGGAGCTAGATCTGTTTTAGGGAATAAGAATGATGGTAAACTATTGTTTATCACACCCCCATGCTTATCTTTTGCTAGTCTCTTTGCAAAACTAATTTTGACAATACGGATTTTTGGGAAAAACTAAATTTTTTATTTTTGAGGAGAAATAGATTATGGGACCTTGGCTAGTTGAACATGAAAGGTATGGGATTTATTATAGATAAACATCAGGATTCATCTTCAGATCCAAAAATTAGATAAATCAGGATCAATGTATCCTCAAAAATTCACAAGTTAAAACCTTATTAATTCAGATGACCCGAAATTATTTTGTAGTTAGGATTTCCCTGGCTCTTAAATCTGATTCGTAACTTGCATAATCATTTAAAACATTGTGTCTGTGCTTGTGAATGCCAACATTTATAAGGTCATGTTTCTTTTTTTTCTCTCCCCCATGCATATTCTTAGCTTAGTCCTAAAACAGATGTGTCGGGATCATCATTCCCATTGCCAATCCTCGAGGGGGCTCTGGCGCTAGCACTTCGAGATAGTACTATCCAAGACACCACCCAGAAGTTCACAACCCAAAAACACAATTCATTGTAAAGGGGCGCTCCAAGCAAACTCAAGCTCTTACTCCGACGTTATGGGTAGAGCACACTTCAAGACACTTGAGATGCAAAATTATGCCTTAATGCTCCGTCTAAAGATATGGAATATAGATATAAAGCAGCGCCGAGGCGGTAACATGTTGACATCGCATCTTCAAAAGAGACATTTTCCTCCTTGGGGGTGGGAACTCAAATCAATCATCTGCTTCAGATTTCACTAAGGCTAAACAAGGGGTTTTTCTAATTTCTAAATGTTTTTTTGGTGTTGGCTTGTGTGTGAAATTTGGATCAAAAACTAAGCTAGGTAATTTACATGTCACAAAAAGAGATCAATTCATCTTAATTATCATGAGTTCAGGTGGAATTTAGAGAATGATACTTAATCTAGTCTACGAATAGACCTAGAAATTCTAATAATTAGATCTATATCCTTATCCCTAGTTTGTTAAAGATTAAATCCCATTGTACCTTGAAATGAATCCTCAACCTTGGTCCTGATTTCAAAATTTCCTCAAAAGTTTTCAACATTTTTATTTTTTTGGGTATGGTAGGAAAAATAAAAAAAAATTTGAATGATTTTAGGTTTTGAAAATCCTGAGTTGATCATCAAAATTTAAAAACGTCCCCCCCCCTAATGCTTAAGATATGGATGTCCTCATGCAATAGGATGGGAAAAGAGATCACCTTGGTGACGGTGGTCGAAATCAAGAAAGTCAAATCCTCTGAAAAAGCAAAGGGAAAAACACAAAGCAGGAAAAATGATGGGTTACCTCCCAACCAGTTCTATCTTTTATGTTATTCAGTCAGGCATGAATTGCATCAGTGATGATCAGAAGGAACAATTAAATCAAAAGTGTCAGACAAGAGATTTAGAGAATTGTCTAAATAGAGCTTTAAATGCTAGCCGTTGACTTGACAAGTAGTATTCGTTTTTGGATCCAAAAGTTCAAGAGTGCCATACAAATAAGTTTTGAGGACAAGAAACTAACCAGTCCACTTGGATTTAAGTTTACTGATGAGTCCATTTTAATGAACTAGTATTACACCTAAGCAACTTTAATCTTACCTTTTACGTTTGATAATAACTACATTAAGTTATAGAATATTTGCATGCATCATGATTTAAGTTTACATCTATTTTATAACATTCTATAACTTAATATGTAATGATTTTGTTGTTTTTATGTGTAGGAATGATATCTAGAAAGAACGAGTTGGAGAATAAATTTCCCCAACAAACAACTGGTGGCATATGTTTTCCCCCATCCTCCGGCCACCCTCAACAGCCGCCAGCCAAAAATAGCAAGGGGATTTTGAAAATCCCTTGTAGCGTGGAAGAGAAGAGTTAAGAGGAGGAGGAGCACAAGTGAGGAGGGATCTTCTTCTTCCCCTTGGCGAGGAACTATCCTCTATCTCCACCTTCTCCACCATGGAGAGGGCAGACCCTATGAACCACCATGTGCACTGTGCACCAAGTCTCCCACCGTAAACAACCCTCCAGCCTGCACCTGCATCCACCGTCCACCACTCCCTCCAGCCGTGCCCGCAGGCGCTGCTCGCCTTTACCACCACCTGTACGCGCCCCCCCTGCACTCCAGCCTGCAGCCGCCTCAGGCGCACCCGCCACCAACACCCTGCAAGCGCACACCGCACAGCGCTTGCACCTCCAACCAGGCGGCACCGTGCCTTCTCTTTTGCAAGCACCCATCACAGCGCAGGGCTTGCCCTTGCACTCCTGCAAGCACCCACTCCAGCACCACCAAGCACCCGCAGGCACTGGACCTTCTCCACCGCAGCACGCAGCTCTGCACGTCCATCTCTAGCACCTCCCTACAGCACCTCGCCCCACCCGCACCCCTGCCAGGCCCGCACCCGCACAGCGCCCACCGTAGGCGAACCCCCCTCTGCAGGCACGCTTTCAGCGCCTTCATGCCCACAGGCGCTTGCGCCTCTCCAGCGCCTACATAGACCCGCCTCCAGCCAGCGCCTCTCCAGTGCCTGGCGCTCCCCTTTGCAGACCGCACCCGCCACCAGCACCCTGTAGCGCTCACGCCATCTCACAGCACCCACCGCAGGCGCGCAACCGCGCGCACATATGCCCGCGCGTCCAGTGCACAGCCAGCCGCGCGGCTGCAGCAGTGGGCAGCCTCCTCCAACAGGCCGGCGGCCCTCCTCCGTCAGGCCGCCGCCGGCCACCTTCGGCCACCACGTCACCGCTGTTGCGTCGCCTTCGTCAAGCCACACCTCCCTGCCGACTCTAACAACCAACCATGCACGACTGCACACGCGAGGAGAGACAAGAAATCCTATGTTTTTATCTCCATTAATAATTACATTCAATTCCATTGCCAATTTTATGTTAATATTTTATTCAGGCCACATTACACTGATGCTCTCAGATTTTCCTGAAATTATTTTACTTGTGTTATGTGCATGTTTCTACCTTGAATTTCAAATCAAAATTGCATGAAAGTTGAATTACATGATAAGCCATTACACATGCATCATACACATATTTTTGGAGCTTAATTCCTAACGTGAAAACTACATAAATACCCCTGAACCTTTAAGGAAATTGCAAGCTTCATTTAAAATAGCATATTCCTCGCATTAAAGTTGCAGAAGAGTTTGCGAACTGTGTATTCCTTGACTCATGAATTTATTGGTCTATTCCTCCCTGTGGATACGACATCCTTTATTGTGGCTTAAATTCATATCTGTTTAATATTTAATTGAGAGATTTTCCACCACCTTTTGTGCTACATGATTTATTATCTTAATATTAATTATTCCAAGTGAAAATCTCTCCGTCAAATTGGCGCCGTTGCCAGGGAGGCAACAGACGCAATAGATTCACTTTTTTTTTTTTGAATATTCTGAGTTGCGCAGTTATCTGATCATTTTTTTTAATATGCGAGGAATCTGACACAGCGAGTGGCGCAGCAGAGCGACGACATTGAACCTAAACGATGCGCACGACGGAGACGATCTTTTTGGTTGACCTTGACGCCACCTGGAGGCCAGAAACAAGAACACGTGGGCCTTGATCCCATGAACATAGTCTTACGGAGGAGCCTGTTTTTGATTTAGTCAGTAGAGCTTAGTTTAGATTTAGTTTAGATAGACATTAGAATTTAATTACTGTCTTTTGGACCCTTGTAGGGTATTTTTGGGAACGTATTCCCAGTGCCTCTTTAGTTCTTATTGCTCTTGTATGCGGGAGCGTATTTTCGGGAGTACGTTCCCATTTATTTAGATTATAGGATTATTTGCATTGTTTGAACTGCATTTCAGTTAGTCAGTAGATTAGATCTGTTTGTTTATTATTTTTATTAAAAAAAAAAAAAATTGAACTGCCTGCTAGAAGCTACATATCTATAGGATGACCATCTAGGACTGAATGAGCAGCATCTAGTTTATGTTTACTGCATTACATACATTGCACGAAGAAAGCTGGAGTAAGGTACGTCTTCTCTTGAGCATCAATTACCATCATGCATATGCATTGAACTTGAATCTATGACCACTAAGTGCTTGAATCAAATTAATTCAATGGTCACTTTAAAAATTGGGACTGCTAAAAGGTTGGACCTTAAAATCTGTGACTGAAAATTGTGCGCAAAAGGATCCTATTTGCGAAATTTCAAAAATTAAAACACGATTGTATGCTTGCACACTTGAGACACTGTGCACCTCACACATAAGGTCACTAGATAAATTTCTACCTCTCCTCTTTTGCACCACAAGGAAAGTTAGTCGGAAATCAACAAGCCTATCCACCAAGTTACTTCGGTTCCTCGTGTGTGGGCTCGATTCGAGACTTCCATCCCTTGCGAGTAGGTTATAGGAACCAGCGAAGGTTGACCTAGGAAGCATAATTTTTTTGCAAAACTTGTTTGGCCACCAATTGAACATTTAATTCTAAGACCTACAATCTACTAAAAACAAGATCCCACTGAATTTGCATTTGCTTTGACAGGAGAACTCTCTAGGAAGTTTCTACTTGTATTCTGAATTCTGCTAAATCCTAAGAGAGTTAAAACGGTTTTGCTTAAAGAAATGGATTACCCTTACTCCTATCATTTAGATTATCAGAGTCAACACTTCCCATCTTTTAATCAGGATCCCATGCCCCGAGCGTATCCATCCTTTGATGGGTACATTGACAATTCATGGGATCATTCTTATTCTTATCCTGGGAGTACTGGCTTGATAACTCCCACTTTTGAGCAGAGCCTAGGAGCGGGATTTCCCAACCCTAAAATCCCTACTTTCATGCAAACACCCAACCCTCCCACCCTTCATGATTTTCCGTATCGAGGTTGGACCGATACCCCTAGGCAACCAGAGCATGAAATTGACTATCCTCCCCAACCTGCTAATAGTAGCCTCTCCTCTTTTATGATAGAAATGCAAAAACAGTAAAAGGAAATGATGGAATCAATGGGAGAGATGTTGAGGAATAGTCAACAGTTAAATGAAGAAATAAGACAGCTTAGCTACACACTTCCCAATAATCCTGATCCCTACCCATACGACCATGATCATGAAAATAATTCTGAGGAACCCAATGACAATAGGGATCCAGTTTTATGTAGCTATCACTTAAACTCTCCCAGTGAGACACGGCCACTAGAGGAGAACGATCATAGTGATTATCCACCTGAGCTATATTGGAGTCAAAAGCAAGGGAAGATGGTACCTCTTGAGGACCTTGACCCCAATGATAGTATTCTCTTTACACCTGCCAACTCGGGTCAAGGTTGTATTATTCCTATCACTTCCCCTATTGATTATTTGGTGGAATCCCATTCTACCCTTAGTGAACCTACTCCTGACCCTCCACTTAAGGAATCAACCCCTACCATTCAGTATCCTGAGGATTTAAATACACCCAATGAAGGTGATCCTAACGGAATGGAGGATGATCAATTTTGGTATCAGGGATATGAAGAGTCTAATTCAGAAAATGAGGATGCCCAATAGAGGAACCTGGACTGAAAATCTGGAGTGAATCACAAGGGAATTATTTATTATTTGAGGATTTACCTCCAGAGGATAGAAATAATATGGAAAAATCCAGATTTCTCCCTTCTTTTGAGAGTCATCCTCCATTAAAACAGGAGTTGCTATTAGAGGAGGAAAAACAAAATAGCGAGAAGTCTATGGGAGACTCTCGGGGACAAAACACGTCAATTGAGAATTTATATCCTGAGAAGAATAACAAATTCAGTGATATAGGCTTGCTCCAAAACATTAAGACTGATCCTCCTTTAGGAATAATTAATGATACTGATCCAACTCCTAATGAATCACATATACTCCCCGACAAAACTTTAAGTGAACCAAACGAATTCGGGGATGAGCTTAATAATAATGATTCAGATATTTTGACCCTGCCATCAAAGAGTTGTAATTTGGAGTCTACCTTGATTCAAATATGACTCCGATCATTAATGCTAGGCAGGGTAATATGCAGTTGTCTACAACTGTTAGGGAGTATACACAATCTGAATCATTGTTGGAATTAGACCTAACACCGACTAAGCCCTCATTGGACTTAACCATTACCTTCCAACACTACAAACAACCCTTATACTCCCTAACCGATCCTTGGCTCAAATCTCTACTCATGTACATTCTTTCTGGAGAACATATTAGGCCAGTACATCCTCGGGTAGAATGGTGAGTGTGGATTGATGCTTGTACTTTTACTCTCGCCATTCAAGGGTTTGAACTAATAATGTGTATATCTTTTAAAACCCATCCTGCTCTGGAGGATCCTTGTTATCCTCCACTTATTCCATTTCGGGAGGTCCCTTTTCATATTCTGTTTATTATTCCTAAGCCTCCCAAGGTAGCCAACGCGGTTATTCGCTTTCATATCTTCTGGCGAGCATTTGGTATTACGTTGCATCATCAGCTTGCCAACATCCATGGCTACCTATTTTCTAGGCCCACGCTGTTACGCATATTTTTAGGGCCTAACCTTATCTGTTTGAAACCAGACTTATAGGTTCCTTCTAAGTCTGGCTGCTGACAGAAAATGCAACGCTTGTTGGGAGGCAACCCAGCGGTCTGAATAACACCGTCATCGGGTGATTTCTTTCCTTTCTCCTCCTGTTTTAATTTTACAATGTGGACATTATAGGATTTAGGCATGGGGGGGTGCATTTGCATTGTAGGAAGTATTCATGCATTTTGGTTAGCATATATATATATAATTTTCTTTTCTTAAGCTGAATGGGTTAGTCCCTAGCAAAATACCTTTGTCATTGGAGGTTTTTCTTCTTGAATTATTCCTTAAGTTTAGAATCCAGTACATTTATTTCACGTGCACGTAGACTTGGTAATGGATCCTTGAGGAAAACCAATAAGCATTTGTAGTCTACTGAACCCTTGGATAGTTCATAGGGAGTCAAGCATACTATCTTCTAGTAGATCCACCACATATTTGTGAGAAGAAAGTAGAGAGATTACTAGTGCGCTGAGTCTAGTGCAAGGACTCTTAAGTTTTGGATAATTAGATGATGATACTTCAGAGTTAGGCGTAGTTTTTACTCTCTGTTCTTGTGTGCATACTTTATGTGAATTCTTGAGAGTCACCAAATAAGGCAGATACACAGAGATGAAGTCTTAATAAAGCTATGACTATGGTGGATGGTTACGACCATCCTTCATAGAGTCCTCGGCTGAAGGAGGGTAATAGTATCAAAGGTCAGAAATACGCTTGTCCTATTCATTCCTTCCCAGTGCCGAGAATAGGCACTTCCACCAAATAAGCCACACAATATCCTCTTGACCATCATCATCCCTAATAATGCCTCATAAATAAAAGTCTGTGTCGTATTATGTTGATTTATAAAAAAAGAACAGAGAGAAAAGAAAAGAAGAAGAAAAAGAAGAAACAGAAAGAAGAAAAAGAAGAAATAGTTATATTACAAAAAAAAAGGGGTCCAAGTTTATAATGTAACATTATTTTTAAGCCAACAGAACACCTATCGCGTTCCACCAAATATGACCCATACCTACCTTTTAGTATTTCTAATCGTCCGAATACTGGTTGAGGACTCTAACTTAGTTGTAGAGTTATTGGGACTTTAATTGAAGTGTAGATGCCATGTGAGGCCACCAAACAGTGAGTACAACTATTAAGTCTGGCAAGATTTGTGATCTCAGAAAGAAAAGAAAGAAAAGAGTGAGCGCCCAGGAACATCAAGAGAGCACTGTTGTTTAGCCTCTCTCTGAGTTAACTTGTCTAATAGTCTATTAATCTAAAGTTTGTAGTACTAGACTGCATGTAGCACCAGAGGAGTGTGTGCCACCAAATACAAATCCATTCTACTCGATATCTCCTACCTAAGCCAAAAGCCGAGGATAAATTATAGATTATCTTCTGCTTTATCCCCGAGGGAAGTAGTTGCCTATCCTGACAGAAATATTTACAAAGGGTAAAGTATGAACTCCCAATGTGAATTGGCTTTTTCACTTGGATCCGTTACTTAGGCTATTATCACATCACATTTATCTGGATCTCTAAAGTTTTAAAATAAGAAAAGAAGAAATCTTCTGGTTACTTATATTATTTTTTATTTTTGCTAAGGACTAGCAAATCTTAGGCATGGGGGTATTTGATGAGTCCATTTTAATGGACTAGTATTACGCCTAATTAACTTTAATCTTACCTTTTAGGTTTGTTAATAACAACATTAAGTTATAGAATATTTGTATGCATCATGATTTAAGTTTACATCTATTTCATAACATTCTATAACTTAATATGTAATGATTTTGTTGTTTTTATGTGCAGGATGATATTTAGAAAGAACGAGTTGGGGAATAAATTTCCCCAACAAACAATTGGTGGCATATGTTTTTCCCCCATCCTCCAGCCACCCTCAATAGCCGCCGGCCAAAAATAGCAAGGGGATTTTGAAAATCCCTTGTAGCGCGGAAGAGAGGAGTTAAGTGGAGGAGGAGAACAGGTGAGGAGGGATCTTCTTCTTCCCCCTGGCGGGGAACTATCCTCTATCTCCACCTTCTCCACCGTGGAGAGGACGGACCCTGTGAACCACCATGTGCACTATGCACCAAGTCTCCCACCGCAAACAACCCTCCAACCTACACCTGCATCCATCGTCCACTGCTCCCTCCAGCCGCGTCCGCAGGCACTGCTCACCTTCACCACCGCCTGTACGCGCCCCCTTGCACTCCAGCCTACAGTCGCCTCAGGCGCACCCGCCACCAGCACCCTGCAGGCGCACACCGCACAGCGCTTGCACCTCCAACCAGGCGGCACCGCGCCTTCTCTTCTGCAAGCACCCACTGCAGCGTAGGGCTTGCCCATGCACGCCTGCAGGCACCCTGTTGAATGGTACGAATCGCTACGCTAACGTGTTCGATTTTGGAAAACCTGTCGTTGTAGTTTGAAAGCAAAGAACTCGTGTTCAACAAATAAAATTTATACCAAAATGAAAATTCCAGGTCAAACACAGGGAGGCGGACGTTTGATTTAAAAACTACACGTTTCTTTTTATTTGTCACGAAGTAATTTAATTTAAAACTATCTAACTAGTTACAATAAATAGAAGAGAGAGAGAGGGTAAGAGAGAGAGAGAATATTACATATAGAAATCAAAATGAGATGTAGAATAAACAGAGAATTTATCATTAGGGGGATTTGTTCATTACAACTAGAAAGCATAAAACAATTGCACTAGAAAGCGATAAATTTACTCTAGAAAGCATTAAAAGAATGGAGGGAGAAATGTCCTCCTTGACGGTCGCTTAGAGGACGAGCAGAACTACACTAGAAAGTAGTAAATCTATACTAGAAAGTAGTAAAAAGAATAGGGAGAGAGAAATCCTCCTCGACGGTTGCTTGGAGGATGAGCCGGACGGGACGACGCCTGGACGAAGGAGAACGAAGCAGGACGAAGGAGGAAGAAGCAGGACGAAGGAGGACAAAGCAGAAGAACGGGAACGGAGCAGCACGCCGTCATCGTCGTGGGATCCACTTCCGAAGGGGGACGAAAATTTGGACTTTATCTCGCGAGAAGCATCCCGGGTGTGGGACAAGCTTCTCCTAAGCTTTGGAGGGGTAGAGAAGAGAAGGAAGGGATGAGAATTTCATATGGAGGGGGTCTCCTTTTATAGTTGCAAGGAGTGGGGGCAAAATGATCAGTACATCTTCAAAATAATAAATTAGGGGTCTTTAGTGACAGATAAATCCGTCACTAAAGCCCCAACGTTGGCGTAGCTCCCACGCCCACGTGCACCTCCTCAGCTTCTCGCTTCCTCAACGCCATCGCACGTTCATTGATTCTCAACCTCCCAATCACGAGATCGGACGGCTTAAGATGCATCTCTGCCCGCTGCTGCGCCCACCAGGCACGTGCGATCGCGCGTGACGACGCACGTTCAATAGCGCGTGATCTCGATTGAGAGTTGACGGCTGTCCGATCACGATCCAACGCCCGCCATCGCCCGCACATCCACTCCTTCCTCACCTTCGCTGCGACTCGAACCCGTGCCCGCAGCTCGCGTAAGCGCGCTCGACAGCTACGCTACGAGGCGCGGATGGTCGAGCGGACACTTTTAAGCGCGACTGGCCACAACCGTTGGATCGAGATCCAACGGCGAAGAGCAAGCGGGTGCGGGGCCTTCAGGGATTCATGCAGCCATTTGGGCAGCTAGGATGGTGCCACATGGCGCCATCTTGGCCATCCATCTTCTGGAAGTTGTAGATGGTGCCACGGATGTCGAATTGACTTGATTTTTGCATCGTTGGGCTACAATCGTCGATCTGAATTCATCAGTGCAGTCGAATTTGTCATTTGAAGAGTGGATTTACACCATCCTGGCCCTTGATCTTCTAGGGTTCCCCGATAACTATCTGATGCTACGGATGTCTGATTAGGGCGATCTTGGAGTCGTTGAACTCCAATCGTCGCCCTAATCACATCCATACGGTTGGATCTTTGATCCGAGGCCTCGATAAAATTTTTGCCCTGTCCAAGCACATAAAAGGAGACAATTAACCTCCATTTTATTCAAACTACTCTAAATGCAAGATGATGCATGTTATGCAATATTTATATCATGAAATGTAATCCTATGCTTAAGAACATGCATAAATAGACATTTTAAGTAGTGTAAATGTGTTTACATCATACCCCGATGCCTATCTTTTGCTAGTCCCTAGCAAAAACTATATGCTATTTATAAAAGAATTAGGTTGGATTATTTGGACCTGAGTTATTTTCAATCATTAAGAAATTGTCTACTTAGGAACTGAACTTTCAAAGACACAACAGTGTCTGGGTATCAGCCAAAATGCAAACTGCCTTAAGCCTCACCTTATTCAAAGAAAAATTTCTTTTTCTTTTTACTCTTTTCTAATTTTTTTTGGATTTTCAAATTTTAGGGTTTAAGGGTGGCTTTCTACGGCCATTCAACTCACCCAAGATTTGATGAGAACCCTAAGCTTTAAGCATCTTATTGTGATTGTGATAGACTCGTAGACCAGCAATTAAAACGGACTTCGGATTTCTACGCCTCTAGGTGACCTCAAAAAGAATTCTGCCTAAAGGTGTATCTTTACAACCGGTAGCTTTCTCGCTACTTTTATTTTTTTACGGGGTCAACACAAGGGTGAATCCAGTGTATATCTCCCCGGTTTATTCTACTTCTCTGCTTCTTCCTAAGTGTTTTGGGAATTTTTAGTGCATTTACTGAGCTGGGTTCTGGACAACCGGTCAATGAGCTGTTACCACTGACAACTTGCCAGCCATACTCGTGTGGCAAAGTGTGGCTTATTTCTTTTTTTTTCTTTTCTTTTCTCCTTTTCTTTTTGATTGATTTTTTTTTCTTTTTTTTTTTTAAGTTGGTGGCTTCCCTGGTCTAAGATTTACCTAAAGGCAGCAAAAAGAGAAAGGTCCAGTGACTGGGCTCTGGACAGCCTACCTATGGGCTGTTACCCACGATAACTTGCCAGCCATATCACCCTAGAAGGTTCATTAGCTACTCAATTTTCGTTAGAATCATCAAACAACGAGTCAATGCAAAGAAAGTGTGTAGATGCTTAAAACTCAAAATTCCCTCAAATCAGAGGGCGGGTTGATAAGTCGTGTACTTATCACCCAAACATATTTATTCCAATTACGATAGAATTAAGATGGCGAGGACTCAAAGACAAATCCACATTTTAGTAGATACACAGGCTAATTAAGTCCAATGACCTGAAGGGTCTTTGTGTTCATATCTTAATGTAGTATTTCTTAAGATTGAAAATTTTCTTAAACCCAAATTCTCTTTCCTAATTCCAAATTTTTTTTTATATAAAAGAAAATAAAACAAATCTACATAGCTGACGAATGAATTCAGAGATGAATATCCACCCCCCCATGCCTATCTAATTCAATGCCCTCATTATATTAAAAAGACATAAAACAGAGTGGAAAAGTGTAGAAAGTACCTGAATTGCGTGAATGTCAGGTCTGCTCCGAGATGAAAACTAAAAAGAACTATATATGTGCTGAGTTTAGTGCCTTCAGCTAGGCACACTATACAAAGAAAAGAAATGAAGAAATCACAATTGCTGGTCAGAATTAGAATAAACAGAAGAATCTTCTGACCTATCAACAGAGGTCCACAGATGTGGACCAGATTGTGGTGCAGACCCATTCCCCATAATCGAGAATATCTTAGGTTCTGGATAAAAATTACCCAAAACCTGAAATCAGAATGCAAGCGGGGTCGGGCCTGCGATTTATGAGGATGCAACCCAAGACCAAAAAGTCGAGTTACAGAGAATTGAAGCTCAAAAGGATAATCGTTGAATGTATGCTTGAGTTTGACATCCTCGAAACAAATGTCGTAAGGGTTCTAATTTTGATGGTTTCAGTTTAAAAGGAACCCTTCGACTCAATATTCCATTTCCTCCAAAATTAACTTCCCAAATCAAAACTTCCCAACTCCTATCCTCCTCATTCATTATATCAAATTCCAGGACCTCTTGTATATTAATCACCCCATCTGAAATCTCCAAGTCTATATGATGTGGCAAAATCAAAATTGACTTGGGTCTAATTATCTCAGAATTAGAATCATCAATAAGCTCAACTGGGTGTAACTGACAATCAGGGCATTTAATTGAATCCTCCAAAAAATGTAATTCTGGATCCGTAATGTGTGCCTTAAGATCAGTTTCCTCAATTATTGGGCTATCAAATGATTTATCAGATTCCTCAGGCCCAATCGTCTCACAGAAATCATGTTCAGAAAACTCGCGTGAGACTTCGCAACTTGAATCTTCACCATCAAAGAAATTAGGATCCGTATCAATGTATGTCCCAAAATCATTTGTCACTTTTTGTTCCAAGGAGACATACGTTTCCTCATAACCCGGCTCAGGGATCTCAGGTGAAGAAATCAGATCTTCCTTAATTGGTCGCTTTAATCCAATCTGGTCATAACACATGTCCCCCTCAACAGGTGCCTGAGCGGGTTCTGTCATTGGCTTTCCTGAAGAGGGTTTATCCTGGGAATCATCCCATGATTCAATCAAAGCAACCACGAATCTCATCCTCAATTTCACTAATTTCCCAAGTAAAAACTCACCCGGGTTCTTATCCTTAACATCCTGGAGCCAATCCAACAAAGACTTGTTTAAATCATCAATCATTTTAATCAGAGGCTCCAATCTCTCAATGCAAGGTATTGGTTGAACTTCTAAAGATTGAATGATATTTCTCAAGTTAGCCAGAACCTTATCTTGAACCTGGTTAAGTTGAACCAAATGAGTTGGTTTAGGGTTGGGCGGGTTTGGGCTTAATGCAGGGGAATTAACGAATTGAGATTCGTTATACCCTTCCTGATAATAGGTCATTTCATATTGTTGAAAAGATGGTGATGACCTAAAGGCAGTGAAATCAAAGGATGGGTAAGGATCGGTGTATCCTTCTTGACTGTAGATCGTATTAGGTTGTTCATGAAAGGAAGACGATCTATAATCGATGAAGCTCTGAGAAGGATAGAAATCAGAATCAAAGTGTTCAGGGTTAGACCCTAAACACGGGGGTCCGGAATTGTATCCCCAATCTGAATTATCCCAACTGATTGATGGTTGATTACAATACGAGTCGGGATAATCGTCATGTTGAGGATAATTCACAATAGGAGGGAAAGAGTGGGAATGCGTGAAATATGTGGAAGGATTCATGAGACACGGGAGGAAGAAAGGTGCCCTGCAATACAAACAATCAAACCTATCCTTAAATGGGTTAGCCTAAAGACCTACAGACTCCCAAAACCCTTCTTGAGATAAAGAAATGATTTGATCTACTTCCGTCTGTCCAATCCAACCAGTTAGAAGGAGGGACTGGGGAGAAGGTTCTTCCTTCGGCTTGCGGCTCCGGTTCCTAGTATACCCCCCAGCTGCGATCGTTTGACTCTACTCCCTTAGCTAGACATCAGATTGAATAGTAGAAACAGACTAATCGAAAATAATCTCGTTCTGGGTTCTGAAGAGCGAATCCAATCCTTAAGGCCAACGTCTACTCTGTTTTATTTAGGGCTAGGTTTGAATGTGCTTTGGAATGTGATGGGCCCTTTAAATGGGTTGTGCCCTTAATAATTGATTGATTTGTGTGTGCGTGCACAACCAATTATTTTCAAGCAAGATTATTTTTGATGTGGTGAATTTTAAGGTTCAAATCTTGCTTGGTAGCTTTTAGGATTCAACTTTAGGTGTTTTCAAACAGGTTTCATTGGCACACCAGGTTTTGAAAGCACGGGTGAAGATGTTTTTCTTTAAAGCTTTAAAAAGAATGTGGAGTGCCTGGTAAATCCCTTAGAGTTGAACCTAATTGGCAGCTACTTGATGAGTTGATTTTAATTGAAGTGGTGCAGCCCAAACAACTCAAACAACTGGCCATAAATGCACCACTAAGTTAGGCACACAAAGATGGTTAACTTAGAATGATTTCTACTCTCTTATGTGTTGCTTTATGTGTACCGGTTCCACAGATCAGAACCCGGTTGAGTAGAAACAAATCAATTCGGTTAAGTGCCTTTGAATGTGGGTGTACATTGTGTGTTTGTTCAAAATTGCCCCACAAAATTATCTTTTTTTTATATATATATAAATGAAGGTGGAATGAATGTGAGTGAGAATCCAAACAACCAAACTATTCCTAGGATTTATGCAAACACCTAGGTTAATTGGAATTTGGATTCAATGTGGCGAATGAAATCTATGGAGGGGGAAAGAATGGGGGATAACTTACAAAACCTTCCACAGCACTTTACTCCAATCTACCGCTTTTGCATGTCTCAAAAGAGTACCTGCAATCACAATAAGAAAGGAGAAAAGTGAGGTAAATGATTTGTAAGTTAGAAAACGCGAAGAGAAACCAAAGAGCGTCGCCTCCCCGGCAACGGCGCCAAAATGTTGAACGGTACGAATCGCTACGCTAACGTGTTCGATTTTGGAAAACCTATCATTGTAGTTCGAAAGCGAAGAACTCGTGTTCAACAAATAAAATTTATACCGAAATGAAAATTCCGAGTCGAACACAGGGAGGCGGACGTTTGATTTAAAAACTACGCGTTTCTTTTTATTTGTCACGAAGTAATTCAATTTAAAACTATCTAATTAGTTACAATAAATAGAAGAGAGAGAGAGGGTAAGAGAGAGAGAGAATATTACATATAGAAATCAAAATGAGATGTAGAATAAACAGAGAATTTATCATTAGGGGGATTTGTTCATTACAACTAGAAAGCATAAAATAATTGCACTAGAAAGCGATAAATTTACTCTAGAAAGCATTAAAAGAATGGAGGGAGAAATGTCCTCCTCGACGGTCGCTTGGAGGACGAGCAGAACTACACTAAAAAGCAGTAAATCTATACTAGAAAGTAGCAAAAAGAATAGGGAGAGAGAAATCCTCCTCGACGGTCTCTTGGAGGACGAGCCGGACAAGACGACGCCTGGATGAACGAGAATGAAGCAGGACAAAGGAGGATAAAGCAGAAGAATGGGAATGGAGCAGCACACCGTCGTCGTCGTGGGATCCACTTCCGAAGGGGGACAAAAATTTGGACTTTATCTCGCGAGAAGCATCCAAGGTGTGGGACAAGCTTCTCTTGAGCTTTGGAGGGGTAGAGAAGAGAAGGAAGGGATGAGAATTTCATATGGAGGGGGTCTCCTTTTATAGTTGCAAGGAGTGGGGGCAAAATGGTCATTACATCTTCAAAATAATAAATGAGGGGTCTTTAGTGACAGATAAATCCGTCACTAAAGCCCCAACGTGGGCATAGCTCCCGCGCCCACGCGCACCTCCTCAGCTACCCGCTTCCTCAACGCCATCTCACATTCATTGATTCTCAGCCATCCGATCGCGAGATCGGAAGGCTTAAGACGCATCTCTGCCCGCTACTGCGCCCACCTGGCGCGTGCGATCGTGCGTGACGACGCGCATTCAATAGCGCATGATCTCGATTGAGTGCTGATGGACGTCCGATCACGATCCAACGCCCGCCATCGCCCGCACACCCACGCCTTCCTAACCTTCGCTGTGGCTCAAACCCGTGCCCACAGCTTGCGTAAGCGCGCTCGACTGCTGCGTTACGAGGTGCGGATGGTCGAGCGGACACTTTTAAGCGCGGCTGACCACAGCCGTTGGATCGAGATCCAACAACGGAGAGCAAGCAGGTGTGGGGCCTTTAGGGATTCATGCGGTCGTTTGGGCGGCTGGGATGGCGCCACGTGGCGCCATCTTGGCCGTCCATCTTTTGGAAGTTGTAGATGGTGCCACGGATGTCGGATTGACTTGATTTTTGTGTCGTTGGGCTGCAATCGTCGATCTGAATTCATTTGTGTGATCGGATTTGTCATTTGAAGAGTGGATTTACACCATCCTGGCCCTTGATCTTCTTGGGTTCCCCGGTCACTATCTGATGCTACGGATGTCTGATTAAGGCGATCTTGGAGTCGTTGAACTCCAATCGTCACCCTGATCACATCCATACGGTTGGATCTTTGATCTGAGGCCCCGATAAAATGTTTGCCCTATCCAAGCACATAAAAGGAAACAATTAACCTCCATTTTATTCAAACTACTCTAAATGCAAGATGATGCATGTTATGCAATATTTATATCATGAAATGCAATCCTATGCTTAAGAACATGCATAAATAGACATTTTAAGTAGTGTAAATGTGTTTACATCACACCCACTTCAGCACCACCAGGCACCTGCAGGCACTGCACCTTTTCCACCGCAGCGCACACCTCCGTGTGCCCATCTCCAATGCCTCCCTGCAGCGCCTCGTCCCACCTACGCCCCTGCCAGGCCTGCACAATGCCCACCGCAGGCGAACCCCCCCTTTGCAGGCACGCCTTCATGCCCACAGGCGCTTGCGCCTCTCCAGCGCCTACGCAAACCCGCCTCCAGCCAGTGCCTCTCCAGCGCCTGGTGCTCCCCTCTGCAGACCGCACCCACCACCAGCACCCTGCAGGCGCTCACGCCCTTGCACTGCGCCCACTGCAGGTGCGCAACCGCGTGCACATACGCCTGCGCATCCAATTCACAGCTAGCCGCGCGGCTGTGGCAGTAGGCAGCCTCCTCCAACAGGTTGGTGGCCCTCCTCCTTCGTCTAACCGCCATCGGCCACCTCCGGCCACTGCGTCACCACCGTTGCGTAGCCCTCATCAAGCTGCACCTCCCCGCCGACTCTCGCGGCCAACCGTGCACGTCCGTATACACGAGGAGAGAGGAGAAATCCTCTATTTTTATCTCCATTAATAATTACATTCAATGCCATTGCCAATTTTATATTAATATTTTATTCAGGCCACATTTCATTGATGCACTCAGATTTTCTTGAAATTATTTTACTTGTGTTATGTGCATGTTTCTACCTTGAATTTCAAATCAGAATTGCATGAAAGTTGAATTTCCATGATAAGCCATTGCACATGCATCATACACATATTTTTGGATCTTAATTCCTGACGTGAAAACTGCATAAATACCCCTGAACCTTTAAGGAAACAGCAAGCTTCATTTAAAATAGCATATTCCTCGCATTAAAGTTGCAGAAGAGTTTGCGAATTGTGTATTCCTTAACTCGTGAATTTATTGGCCTATTCCTCCCTGTGGATACGACATCCTTTATTGTGGTTTAAATTCATATCTGTTTAATCTTTGATTGAGAGATTTTCCATCACCTTTTGTACTACAATGATTTATTATCTTAATATTAATTATTCAAAGTGAAAATCTCTCCGTCATTTACCAGGAAAAATGCACAATCTTGCTTCGAAAAGTCAGACGCATTGATTGATATCAAAATGTTTCCAAACGATGTATTTATCATGAAATTTCTTTGTTTGATCTTTATAAATCTGCGTGTTTTCATAAGAGAAATTACACAATTCTTCCAATTCGATTAATTGAAGTTTTAGTTGTTTAACAACTTCAAATAAATCCTTGTTTAATTATTTAATTGCCCAAAAAGCCCTGTGTTCAAGTTCTACCAGGAGATGGCAAGCCTTTCCAAAAATTAGATGGAAGGGAGACATGCCGAGAGGAGTTTTAAAAGTCATACGGTAGGCCCATAAATCATTGTCCAATTTATTGGAACAGTCCTTATGATCAGGCCTACCCGTCTTTTGCAAACTATTTTTAATTTCATGGTTAGAAACTTCTGCTTGGCCATTCATTTTGGGATGGTAAGGAGTGAAAATTGTATGATTAATCCCGTATTTGGATAAAAGGTGACGGAATTGAGAATGAATGAAATGTGATCCTCATGATGGCCTTTGAAATGCCGAATCTAGAAAAAATATTTTTCTTGATAAATTTGACGACAACTTTGTGATCATTGGTGCGTGTGGGTACTACTTCAATCCATTTTGATACATAGTCAACTGCATCTAGTATATATAAATACCCATAAGGGTTGATGAACGGTCCCATGAAGTCAATGCCCCATACATAAAAAATTTTAACTTCTAATATCGGATTTAGGGGCATCATATCCTTCCGAGTCATGTTGCCAATGCTTTGGTAACATACATAGGACCGAACAAAAGAACAAGCATCTTTGTGCAAGCTGGGACAAAAGAATCCAGAAGTGAGGACCTTACCTGCAGTTTTCTTGCTTGAGAAATGCTCACCGTAGGCCATAGAGTGATAGTGTGTCAGAATATCATGAATTTCTGAATTGGGGACACATCATCGAATGACCTGATTAGCGCAGATGCGGAAAAGGTCGAGCTCCTCCCAAAAATAATATTTAATGTCAACAAAGAACTTATCCCATTTGGTTTTTGGCCAATTAGAGGGGATTCGTTCTATTGCTAAATAGTTTGTAATGGGTTCAAACCATGGGAGGGTATTGGTAGCTAAGATGGTCTCATCAGGGAAAACATCGGGTGGGGTCAACATGTCGTTCATCATAAGACAAGAGAGATGGTCAACCACTACATTTTGCGACCCCACCTTATCCTTGATTTCCAAGTTAAATTCCTGGAGTAGCAGGATCAAACGAATAAGGCAAGGTTTGGCATCTTTCTTGTCCAGCAGATATTTGAGTATTGAGTGGTCAGTGTAAACAGTGACATGTGACCCCAATAAATATGAGCGGAATTTTTCTAGGGCAAAGACGATGGCAAGAAATTCTTTTTTAGTTATCGTGTAATTCCGTTGTGCATCATCAAGGATTTTACTGGCATAATAGATCACAATGAGCTTCTTATCAATTGGTTTCCCTAGAACAGCCCCACAACAAAATCAGAGGCATCTGTCATTAATTCAAACGGATAATTCCAGTCTTGTCCTTGTAAAGTTGGTGCCTCTGTGACATCCTTCTTCAACCTATTGAAACTCTCCAGGAATTATTCTGTAAATTCAAAAGGCTGGTCTTTGGTAAGTAACTGACTTAAGGGCTTGGAGACTTAGGAAAAATTTTTGATGAAACGGCGGTAGAAGCCTACATGCCCCAAGAAAGATAAGATCTATTTCACAGTAGTGGGTGGTGGGAGTTTAGAGATTGCATCAATTTTTGCACGATCTACCACAATTCCATTTTTTGAGATGACATGGCCCAAGACGATGCCTTCCTAGACCATGAAATGGCTTTTTTCCCAGCTGAGGACCAAGTTAACTTCTATGCTTTGTTGGAGTGTCCTTCAAGATTTTTAAGACAATGATCAAAGGAGTCTCCAAAAATAGAGAAGTCATCCATAAAAACTTCTAAACATTCACCTACCAAATCTGAAAAAATTGCAAGCATACACCTTTGAAAAGTCACAAGTGCATTGCACAGACCGAAGGGCATCCTCCAGAAAGCGAAGGTTCCGAAGGGGCAAGTGAATGTAGTTTTGTCTTAATCCTCGGGATGGACCACAACTTGATTATAGCTGGAATAACCATCGAGAAAATAATAGTAATCTCGTCTGGCTAATCGCTCCAAGATTTGATCAATAAATGGGAGCAAAAAATGGTCCTTCTTAGTGGTAGTATTCAATTTGTGATAATCAATGCACATGCACCAAGAAGAAGTGATCCTAGTGGCTATATTTTCCCCATGTTCATTTGTAACAACTATTAATCCAACTTTTTTAGGAACTACCTATGTGGGACTAACCCAGGAGCTGCCAGAAATGGGGTAGATGATATTAGCATCAAGCCACTTTATTATCTCCTTTTTGACCACCTCGTACATATTAGGGTTCAGGCACCTTTGTGGTTGGCGAGAGGGTCAAGAGTCATCCTCAAGGTATATTCTGAGTGCAATAGGACAGATTGATACCCTTAAGGTTAGAAAGGGTCCAACCAATAGCTTTTCTATTTTTACCAAGAACCTGGAGAAGTTTTTCCTTTTATGCCCTAGTAAGTCCAAAATTGATAATCAGGGGCATGCTCTGGCTTGGTCTAAGGAAAACATATTTAATGGAGTCGGGCAAAGGTTTTAACTGTAGTTGGGGGCCCAGCTCCAAAATGATATCAGCTTTGTGGTCCAGGGGTGAAGTGAGAGAGGAGTTAGGTGAAGAGTCAGGTGGAGAAGGTGTGGTTAAGGTGGGTTAAATCAGATTGTTCAGGAACCGTATTAACTGCAAAACAAGAACCCATGTATGAATTTTGCATTGTTTCCTCCACTAAATTTTCCATCTCAGAATCCGAGTCATCAAAGAAATCTGGTTCATGGAAACACCTAGAAGCTTGAAAAATATCTAGGGTAATAGATTTACCATAGCATATGATTTTCATCTTTCCAGAATCACAATCAATGTTGGCTTTAGCGATGGCGAAGAATGGTCTTCCAAGAATTATGGTGGCATTCTTCAATGCTTCCAGTACCTCGATGTCCAAGATCGAAAAGTCTACGGTGAATAGACAGTTTTTGACCCGGACGATGACATCCTCAACAATCCTCTTTGGTTTAATTGTACATCGATTAGCTAATTAAAGGGTTACCTCGATAGGCTTTAATTCATCGAACCTAAATTCTTCAAAAACAACAGTAGGGATGAGATTAATTGAGCCACCGAGATCCAATAAGGCATGATCAAATGAAGTGTCATCAATGACCACTTGAATCAGGGGGCAACTGGATCTTTTCTTTTCAGAGGCAGTCTACTCTACACAACTAAGCTTACTATCTCTTGGAGAATCACCTTTCCTAGGTTTCTTGGCTGCCTTTTAGGAGTACATAAATCTTTTAAGAATTTGGCATAGGTAGGGATATATTTTATGGCATCAAGGAGAGGGATGTTTATTTCTACTTGCCCAAAAATATCCATTAATTCCTTATTAGTGGGCTCGAATTTCTTCTTTTTGTTGTTGGTAGAGTGAAGGGCTCGTGGGAAAGGTATGGGAATTTCCTATTGATGGGAACACCATCACAAGCCATAAACTAGCTCAATTTGATCTGATTAAGTCTTTAAATGCTCCTACATAACCTTCAGAAGGTCATAATTCATTACATAAGCATTCTAAGAGAAAGACAAGAAACCAGGGTTAAAACTATAATTTTACCATCATACAGTAGAACCAAGGGTTTTCTCAGGGGTTAATTGAGGATCAAATGATCGTAAAAGGATAATAAGTGGGTTAGAATAGACAGAAAAGGGTTTTCACGTGTTTTGAGAATTAAATGACTTTTGAACCCCTAAAAATAGATCTGCTTAATTAACTAAACTTATGGTCAGGATAAAATTCACCTAAACCCTCTAAAATTCATAGAATAATATTCTCTAGGGTTTGGTATCTTAAAATTGACCATCAAAACCCATCTTGACCCAAAATAGAGTCTCAGGTAGACATTTACCCTAATTTAGGTTTTTGCATAAATTACCCAGTTAAACAGGACCAAAACCAAAATCTAACATCACCATTGGATTTCTTAGGTATAAATTAGGTTTGTATCAAAATTTGGACCCAAGCTGAAATTATCTTGAACTAGTTTGCAACTTGGTCTTGTTTAATTACATTTTTATCCTTAACTTTCAAAATCTTTACAAAAAACCCCTAACTTTGTCATCATTTTTAAAAATAGGTCCCTACCACCATTAATCCTATTCCTACAAGCACCAGCGACCTAAAATTAGCAAGAACTCCTTGATTCCTTGACGAATCCCTTTCAAATTTGAAAGGGAAGTTCGTTAAGGAATTCCCTTCCTTTTGAACCAAATCCCACGTCCCAAAACCTTCCCAATCTCTCATACAAACGCATGAGTGATTTGGGTATCAAAAAAAAAATTCCCAACTCTGGTGAAGCTTTCCAAGCTTGGGAAGCTTGCTTCCCAAGCCCAAAACCTCCTCTAAAGACCTATAAAAAGACCTCTAGATCAAACTGTTCTCCTCAAGCTCGATTTTGACTGGATCTCCCCTAAATTCCTCTCTCCTAACCTGACAGAAAGGCTCCTCAAGCTTCGGAGATCCCCTCCGACCTCCCTCATCATCCTTCCGCAATACTAGCGACAGATTCATTTTCCTTGCCTTCCTTCGCACCACGCCGTACCAACGGGCATCTCTCCCTCTGTCTTCCTTGCCATTTCCTTCTCATCAGAGTCACCTTCGTCTCCAGCATTGGCCATACCGCAATCAATGTCACTCCTGCCTCTCTTCATCCGCCAATCACCTAGATAAGTTCCCTAGCTCCTCTACTCCCTTTACACACCAACCGCACTTCATTTCGACCGCTGTATCACACTAACCACCCTCTTCATCTTCCGCTCTAGCCACTCCTCCAGCGAGGTGTTTCCACCGCTACGCACCTCCATCCACCTCGCCAACAAGCCCAAAAACCTCCTCCTCACCTTCCCGTACAAAACCCCTTTCTTATTTCATCCTCTCGCTAACCCAAACACCTCCCCGAACAACCCATCATCCTCCGGCCAGTTTTGTCTCCACCAGCCACCTACACGCACTCTCACTCCATGCTACACCCACCATCACACTCGTCGTGCTCTGGCGATCGTTCCTGAGCCTTTTGACGTGGTCGAAAGGCCTTACTTGTGATTTCAGGTTCCAGCCCCCCTCCACCATTACAGCTGACCTTCAAGCAAGCTTCAAGCTCACTCCAGGGTGCCTTCACTTCAGGCCTTAGCTTTAGACCGTGCAGAGTCATCATGCGCACATGCCTAGGTCTCCAATTGAGGGAGATACCCTCAGCAGCTGACCCAATTGAGGAGGAGACAGTGCTGCTGCGGACGCGCAAAAGAAAGGTGGGACTTTAGTCCCGCCTTGGAAGTTGAGAGGCATTTGCAGCTGCATAAGAGGAAAAAGTGTCTGGGACTTATCACCTCAGACACTCGGGGGTTAAGGTCCCCCGCTCACCCACTCACCTGGGCCTCGCCCGTGACCCGTCCCCCGCAGGCCTGGTGCAGACCCAACCCACCTAACTCGACTTCACTCCTCAGCTGCAATCACGCTTGCAGCCTTGGACCCGGGTGCGCTCTAGGTCCGAAACCTGATAACCCGGTACTGCTGGAGGCTCTAGGAGAGCGTGACCTAAGGAGATAAAGAGAGGATCGTGTGCGGGGGCAGGGGGTTTTGCTATAGAGAATTGGCTAACACTTAGCTGTTTGAAGAAGGATCCCCCTCTGTGGTAGAAGAAGAGAAGAAAGGGAAGAAAAGAAAAGAGAAGTCAAGGCAGAAGAAGAAGAGGCACGTAGAGCTAAGGAGAAGAGATAGAAGCCAAAGAAGAAGAAGGGAAGCTGCACAGAAAGAAAGGTAGAATAACAGAAAGGCAGAGGCAAAAGAAAAAAGAAGAAAGAAGAAAGAAGAAAGAAGGAAAGAAGAGGACCCGCACAAACAGAGAAGAGAAAAGACGAAGAGTTTAAGTTGAAGAAAGAGATTTCTTTTAAATTCTTAATTGATATTGTGCATCTCTTAAGTATCTTTATGCGGAGTAGTTGGTGATTCAAACCACCATTTTACTCCATTCTTTTTATAGTATTGACATTAGCTTTCATTGATATATCATTATTGCTTGAAGTTTCATTATAAATACTGTGTTTAAATTGCAATTTTGAGATTGAATTCTATATAACTCCCTGTGTTTGACCTCGAACTTCAAATTTGAGTAATAAATATTATTTATTTTCAAAGCGATTTCGGCTATACTATAATGCAATTTTTAAAACCTCGATTTCACTCACGAACACCTATTTTGCAATTATAGGTTCCTGAATAGGGTTAGAGGAGGAGGGAGAAGAGTTCATTTGCTTTTCTTTGAAGTGGGTTTCTTAAGCGAGAGAGGGATCATGAGTAGTTTTCTCATTCCTCAGAGTAACCGCATTAGCAGTGAGGTTGTTTCTAGGAGGAGGACAGGAAGCCTGGTTTTGATTGAAACTCGGTGGGTGCTAGGGTGTTGAGTAAATAGGTTGATTGGGATATCCACCCTGATAATGGTTCCGTTGATTTTTTGGGTTGGGCACGGGTTGGGATGGCAGGTTGCCAGCAAGTCTTTGATCAGGAGTAACCTTTACTTGATGTTATAAATTGGTAATCATACAGGTTACTTCAGTCATTTGAGTAAGCATTTCCTATAGAGTTTCCATGACCTGGGTATTGATATCTTCTTGGGATGGCCCAGGTTGATATATGTTTTACCCATATGTCCCAAATTGATTTTGCTTAGGAAACGGAACCAGATTTGGCACTTTCTAGGAAGGGTTTGAATTGTTCCTCCAATTTTGATTATAAGAATTGGAGGAATTTCTAAATTTCTCCTAGAGAGCTTTCAATGGTGGGGTCAAAAAGATTTTGATTCATGAAATCAAAAGTCCTAGTCAAATCTTGTGAAAATTCAGATGAAAACTACTGCCCAGCAAGGGTAGCACCAATATTGTGCAGATTTTCTCTTTTAAGAAGGTAAGGGGAATTAGGGTAAGGAGCTTGTTTTTGAGTGAGCTTTTCTTCCATTTTCTTTTGGTTAATTTGCATATGATCTAGTTGTTAAGCTATCATGTGTAGATCATCCTATTTGATTGGAACAGATGCAAATTTGGAATCAATTTCATTAACTTCGAGTCTTAGGTTGTTGGTTCTACTAAAAGTATCCATTAAGGCCATATGAAATGAGTTTTCACTCATTTCTTTGAAAAGAAGGTAGGCACTTTCAGCATTTTTGTTAAGGAAATTTCCCCAACATGAAGCATCCACAAATCGTTTCAATTGATCTTCTAATACATGATAGAAGATCTACAATAACTACCATCATGGAATTTCATGGTAGGGGCAACTTCTTAGCAATTCTTGAAATCTCTCCCAAGACTTGTGGAGAGGTTCACCAGATTTTTGTTGAAAGGTCGTAATTAATCCTCTCAAAGCATTTGTATGACCTATTGGATAAATTTTTTTAAGAAAAGTGCTTTTTAATTGAGGCCAGGTGGTGATAGGATGCCCGACCGTTATGAACCAATGAGATGCTTTATATTTTAACGAGAGAGAAAAAAGTCTCCTAAGCGAAGCTTCTTCTTGCACAATGTGGGAATGGATGGTTTGAGCGAGGATAGTCAACTCCTCGAGGTGGCAAAAAGGGTCCTCTCTAGAATGACCATGAAAATGTTTAATTAAGTTAAAAATGGTGGGTTTAATTTCAAAATCCCCTTGCGGTATAGCCACTTCGGGTCTTTCTTCATAATTGGAAGGATCATAGAAATCCTTAAATGATACAAGAGGTTACTAGAGTGGGTGACCCAGTCTTTGGTGAGTTAGATTGGTGATTGTCCTAGCCAACTGCTACTGGTTTTGTTGTAATCGAACCAATTGGTCGACCTTAAGGGTAAGGGGAATTACATTTTTATTTTGAGAGCCACCTAGCTACTCTTGGTTTTGTGGTTGCTCCAAGTATGGGAGGTTAGGAATGGGAAAGTCAACTTGTGGGTCAGTTGACGGGTTTGGAAGTTGGTTCGGGGTTGGGAGGTGGAAGAAGAATTTTTTGACCTATTTTCCATGTTTTCCATGTTTAATTCAGAGGAATGATGAGATGGAGAATAAAATAAAGATCTTTTGATGCGTGGGGAAAAATCAAGTGGTCCCTGAAGATGTGGGTTCTGGAACCTTCGCCCGTGCATGCACTTGGAAGACATGGAGGGGAGGAGAAGAGATAGATGAGATAAAGTGTGCAAAACAAACAACCAAGCCTAATCTGCCTTAAGGTTGACTTCTTAGAGAAACCGAAGACTTAGGAACTTGATAAATAAGAAATCAATAAGTGAACCCACTTCCTAAAGATCACCCGTCTAAACTAAAGAGGTGGATTGGGCCCAAGCATGTCATGGGAAAATCACCAGGGGCTTGTATAAACCTACACCCGTCTTTTCAAAAGGAATTAGGAACGCTTAATGATTCTTATATATCAGATATCAAGACTAGTTTTGGTGAAGTCCTTAAGTGGTCAAATTAATACTTATTTTAATTTAGGCTTGGGTATCTGATTATGCACGGGAATGTAGAGGGCGTTGATTGTGGTAGTACCCTGTTATTTCAATTTTTTTTAGTGTGTATAATTGCACGAAGCATGTCCGATGCCAAATCAAGAGGATTGTCACACAAAATTTGTTGTTTTTCTGCTTTTAGGGTTTGATTTGTTTAATGTATTTTAGGGTTTTATTTTTGTAATTTCAAACAAGTTTGAGTTCCACAATCAAAGAGAAATCAATTTGTATTGGTGAATGTAGATTTCCTTTATAATGCAGGACTATCAAATAAAAAGAAACCCTAATTGATTTGAGTCTTTAAGTAGAAATGTTAATATCAGTGAATCTTTTCATGCTTTTCTTATTAAGTAGTGGCCCAAACATAGCAAAAACCACACCACTAGAAGGAAAATCAAACAAGGATTCCAAAAAATATTTTTTTATGATTTTAGGAATTCGTTTAATTTTTTTAAGATTTTCTTCTATACTGGTGTCAAAGTCTAGAAATGATACCTGTGGGTATTTTAGACTTTTTAGTAGCACCAACGACCACCAAAACTTTTTGTGATTTTATATATTCTATATAATTTCACAACAATTCTAGAAAGCTAAATTTATAGAAATTAGACAAGTAGAAAATTTCCTAAAATTCGTAAACAGTAACAAAATAATGAAATTGGAGGACATGACCCCCCTGTGGTTCGTGAATTTTTAAAAATTCTCTTCAACTCCAAATGCTCTGAAATTTGTAGCAGATGTTTCTGACTTAATTTGAAATCTTTGGGTGAGATTTTAAGATTTTAGGAGGCTTGTGGTATTGAAAATTAATTTTTGAAATCTAGACAGAAGTCTGGACCCAAAAAATAGAACACCAACACTTAGGGTAGAGTGGTGTTAATTAGCTCAAACAAGCAAACAATGACTTTTAAAAATTACCACTCGACCTAATTTGAATGTTTTTTATTCTAAAAGCCTAATTTAGTATTTTTTTGATAGATTTTAAGAATTATGTGACAAGTGAGAAGGCAGTAACCTTTAATTCACGGGAAGAAAAGGAACTTCAAGCTTCTTTCAAAATTCCCACTTTCTTCCTGTAGTACCTGCACACATGAGAGAAAGAAAGAGGAGGGGATGAGATTCGCGTATCAAGCAAGAGAAATAAGAAAATGCAAAGCCGTGCCTCTATGGCAATGGCGCCAAAAAGTGATATGAAAATGCGTAATTTGTAAATTAGGGTTTTTATCGTTGTAACGTGCAATCCCGATCGCTTTTGAAATTTATAAAAATTGAGTACTTGGAAAGTATTCGGGTCATCCAAAGGGAGGTAGAAATGCAATTTTTAACACTCTTGTTTGAAATTAGGAAATCAACTTTCTTTTTATGATTTTTTAATATAATATTTTTTTGGAGTTTTGAAATAACGAGCAATTGAATATGAAAATATGAAGGAAGACTACACCAAAAATGCTAGAGCCTAAGTGACAAGAAGATCCTCTCCCAAAGCTCACCCTAGATGCATGAAGACCTAGGATAATTAGAGAGAGGATGTGAGTGCACTAGAGTAGAAAGCAATCAAATAAAATGTGGTAAGAAATATGGAAAGGCAACTTTAATTATGAAGAAAATTGTGTTACAAAATCACTAGTAGACGAATGCTTCTACTACTAAAATAAAAATAGAAAATGGCAAAACAAAGATCCTGTCGGTGATGGTGGTGAAGAGGAGAGAATCCTTACTCCAAGCTCAGATGCTTCTAGGCTTGAAAATGATTCCTCTAATTCCTTCTTGAAGTGCTCCTCCAAAGATGTGTCCTCCTTGGTAAGTCCTTGGTGGGAGTGCCCTAGCTCCTCAAAGAGTGGAGAATTTCCACTCCAAAGACTCCTCCATGGGTGGGCATGAACCACCCTCAAAAACTCCTCCTTGGACATCCTCCTGCTTGACTTGACCTCTGGCTAGCATGGGAATAAGAGAGAAGGGAAGAGGGGAACACACAAGGGGACAGAGTGTCCCCTTAATCTTCTTCTTCTCCTTCTTCTCTTGGTTGTGGGGTATGGTGGAATGTAGGTGGGAGTACATGTGAATTATGAAGCTAAAGGTGAAGGGTAATGGTAGTTAGATGGGGTATATATAAGATGGTAGAGGGGAAGGGTTGGCGTGGATGATGTTTAGGGTTAGGATGAGTTTATGGGAGTGGCTAGATGATCCTAGGGCTAGCGTTATTTGGCACCAAGTGAAGAGGTTTGGAGGGGATTTGGTGGCTTTAGGATAGATGGCTAGGATGGGTTGGTTGGAGGATCTAGGGTTAGGTTTGATTAGTCCCATCCTAAGGGTTTCATGGGTGGTTGGTTAAGAGTTGGAGGGACACCAAAGGTGGTGCCAACCATGGAAGGATGCCATGGCTTGACGCCAACTTTGAGGCCTTCTAGAAGGGAGGTAAGGTGGCTGGCCGTGATTGAAGGAAATTTTGAAGGAAAAGTTTGCGCCATTTCTAGGTGGTTTTGGAGGGAAATTGGTGGTGTCTCTTGGTGGTGATTGAGGGGCCAAAGGGTGGCTATTAGGTGGTGCCAAAAGGGGGATATGGAAGTAGGTTAGCTAGGTGGACTAGTTAAGGTTAGTGGTGGAGTTAAATAGGTGAGGATTAGGGTTGGGTTTTGGTGGATGGTGGACGGCCATGGAGTGGAGGGCTTAGCTACGCTAGCTTAGCTAGTAGGTGAGTAGATGAGGAGGTAGGAGGAAGCTAGGGTTTGACAGGAGGAGTTGCCCAAGGTTCCTTTGCAGCTAAAGTGATTCTTTCAGAGCTGTGTTAAGCTAAAGAGGTCCTCATAAGGGCTCAACTACTTAGCTTAACTAGCTAATTCTTCTGCTAGCAGCTAAGCTTGAGTAATAGAGCTAAGTTGAACTAGACTCAACCTGTCTGGTGCTGTGTTGACTTGGACTTCCTTATGATGGGAACTCCCAAGTTAGCTTAGCTACTAAGCTAATAGGTTGTAGCTAAGCTTGAGGGAGTTTAGATGTCAAGAGCTGAGTGGAGCTAGGGAGAGTTGGACCTAAGCTGAGGTGAACTCCAGTCAACTAAGTTGAGCTAGCTTAAGCTCTAGTGAATTGATTAGAGCTAAGATGAGCTAGATGCAACTAAGGTTAGCTGGATTTGATCTAAGTTGAGCTAAGTTGAGCTATCCTAAGCTACCATCTAACTAAGATAAGCAGAGCTTGAGAGAGCTAAACCTAACCCAGGTGAGCTGGTACCCAGCTATGATGAGCTGGATTTAGCTGTGGCCTAGCTGAATTAAGCTTCCTCTTCATCAGTTGCGTTCTTGAATGTTAGGGTTTTAGGGATCTGGATATCTATTCATCCCTAACACTCGAATGAACATGTCAAAAACACAAAAAATCATGCAATGCATGCCTAACCCAAGTATGCCTAAATTCAACCCAGAAACCTATTTGTGGAGTTAAAATCCTAAGAGCTAGATCTATTTTAGGGCATAAGAATGATAATAAACTGGTGTTTATCAGCCCATCATATTCCAAAGGCACTTCAAGCCTAAGCCTAAAATTGAGTACATGCCCTAGGTAGGACTAATCTATTTGGTAACTTGAAATTAGATTAGGGTAAGGTGAAGGCCTTGTCTACTTGGACCCATTGGTGACAAGAACGATCGGTGCGGTAACCGTTTTAACCCTTAGTGGTGTCCTGTTGTGCATGGTGTCCTAGGGGGTCCCACCCTTCTGGTCAGCCAAGTAATTCAAGGGTTGATCTAACCTAGTCGTATTTTGGGGATTCAGAATTAGGTCTAATTAGGATTTACACTCTAAGGATTAGCTTGATTGCTTATACTGTGAGGGTAGGTATTCTCGCATCTGTCTTCTCTCTCTCATCCATAGACATTCTTCTGGTGCATGCAAGGTAGGAGATCTCTACACCCTGATTTGCTACCACCTTTAAAGAGAAATCCTAGGAGAAGACCTGAATCTAAATCTTCTTCAATGGCTAGTCACCATGAGGAAGATGAAGTTGAAGAGGAGGAACAAAATCTGGATCCAATGGCTCTTTTATGGAGGCAGATTAATAGGCAGAGCCAACATCATGACAGATAAATGCAGATCATAGTACAAGCCATTACCTGACTCCAAAATGGGAGAGCAGACCGCCATCTCAGAGATTTCTACAATCCTCCTGATGCCCAACCTAAACCTTTTGTCAGGGTACCTCAGGATGGGGATGATTTTGAGCTTAAACAAAAAATCATCAATCTGATTCCCCACTTCCATGGCCACAATTCTGATGACCCCTTCCACCAAATTGAAGAACTTCTACACATAGGAAGGACCTTTGGCCTTAGGAACATGAATGAGGATACCTTATTGATGAAAATGTTTCCCTTTTCCTTAAAAGATAAAGCTGCTCAATGGTTGATGACTATTAGTAGACCAATCCTAACTTGGGAAGATTTGAGTAGCATTTTTCTGAAGAATTTTTTTCCCATAAGAAAAAGAAATGCCCTTAGATGCACCATTACAACCTTCAAGCAGAACCCTGGGGAACAATTGCATGAGGCTTGGGAGAGATTTAATGACTTAGCTAGGAAATGCCTCCACCATGGGATTCCCAAGTGGTACTTGGCCCATATTTTCTATTATGTGTTAAGTGACAATTTGAAGAATTTTGTTGAAGCAACATGTGGGGGAAATTTCCTAAGCAAAGATGATGAGGGAGCCTTTCAAGTTTTTTAGAATATGAGTGAAAATTTCCTAAACAATGCCTCATTGTCTGCCTTCAACAAATCAAATCAACCAAGGAGCGGAGTCTATGAAGTTAAGGATAATTCAAATTATATTTATTTAGAACTGATTGCACAACGATTGGATAAGGTGGAACTCGTTGAAAAAAATGTAGAGAGCTTGGATAAGAAATTGCATAACCTTCTGAAGGGTGGGAGTTCCTTAGGTACACATTCCAAAGTAAGCGCTATGCCTACCTGATGAGCCCATATTTGTGGGCTATTTAGGTATTTCAATGCCTAGATATTAAGTTATTTTTAACATATATTTAGCATGAATTAGGATGTAAATAGGTCAGATTAGATTTTTGACTTGATTGCATAATTCATGCATTGCATTCATAAGTAAATGCATTTAGAATTGAGTTAGAATGGCATGCATTTGATTAGTTAATCAATTAGGTGCATTATATATAGTGTTTAGGATTTAACATAGAAGTTAAGGGTTTGCATATAAATAACCCTTCATTTCTTTTCTTTATTTTATTTATTTCTTCTCCAATAGATGCATGCAGGAGATGCACAAGCGATAATGCACAAGCGACAATTATGGATCTTTGTTCCCCACGATCTTCGTCACTTCACTTCCTCTACAACAAACGCCTTCAGCCTCCCCACGCATCCTCCTGCAGCATAAAAGGAGCTTTCACCCGAGAGCTCAGCAAGCCACCACCCTCACTCCATCACTGTGCAAAGCTTCAAGCTCCTCCGTCTCACCATCGCCGGCCTCTACTGCGGCGAGAGCTTTGCCATTGTGGACGTGCAGAGTGACAGCCCGCACCATCATCTGTAGAGCATCGCATCACTGTGCGTGTGTGTCTCCGATGGCCACACAACCATCTCCGTCAACAGCATCTCTACCTCCACACATCACCTACACCTTCATCTTTCCAATCAGTTAAGATGTCTGGGAATGTTCCCAGACGTTTGAAGTACCTACAGCAACCACCTCCACATCTCATCTTCACAACTGTGCATCTACTCCTTTCCACGGTCACCACCACCATCAACAGAGCAGCCACCAACCGTACCACTGCCATTTGCTTCTTTCCCCTCATCTTCACCTTCCTCAATATCACCCACTCCACGTACACTATTCATCTTCTTCCCTATTTCTTCTTCCTCCCCTGTTTCTCTTCAACCCACCAACCCCAAACATAAACCCACCACTAGCCACTACCTTCTCATGCGCACAGCCTCTCCACGTTCACACACCATCCTCGCGTGTGTGCCCTTGCCCCTTACCTCGCCTCACCGTGTGCACCTGCATTCCTCCAGCAGCTCCTCCATGGGCACCTGCACGTCATCCGCCAACTCCCAGCCGACTCGCCACACGCACCACCGCCTGCCCGAGCCCCTTCCGCGCATGCGAGCTACACTTCAGAGTGCAGTAGCCGTGCACACGTGCCCCTGTGCCTCACCTCCTCACCTCTCCGCGCACGCCTCTCCTTCACCGGCAAGCACATGCAACAAGATGGAGAACTAATCATGCACCTCTCCTCATCTCTACTTCCCCATGAGCAAAACTAATCACTATAGGAGGGAAATCATAGGTTTTGCTCAACAAGATGGAGAACAATTTCCCCAAGATGCATGGGAGCACTTCAAAGATTTGTTATGCTTATGTCCCCATCATCAAGTGCCAAGATGGCAACTTGTAGAAAGGTTCTACACTGGATTAAATGACAAGCACAGGCAAACAATGGATGGTGCCCGTGCAGGAACCTTTCTTACAAAAACTGAAGATGAGGCTTGGGAGCTTTTTGAGACCTTGAGTGAGAATTCGATCCACCTAAATTCTACGTAGCTGGATAGGAAACCCACTCTTATGCAACAAAAGGTTGAGGCAAATGAGGCTAGGGATACCCAGAATTTAGCCTTCTTGATTCAATTATTGAACCAAAATATGGAAAGGCTTATGTCAAACCCTAACCAACTCACACCAAATGCCTCCACTCCACAAGTTTCTGAATGTTCTATTTGCAAAGAAAATACGCACACTACTGTGGATTGCCACTTGGCCTCCCAATTCCCTGATCTTGTATAGGTGGACCTGAATGCCACCCAAGGGTTCCATCCTAGACCTTGTAATGACCCTGTTTCCAACACTTATAATGACAGATAGAGGAACCACCCCAATTTTTTATGGAGACAGGGGAATGTATCCAATTCAAGGAATTATAGACCTTAACCCTTTCAGACTCAATAGTATAATCAACCTCCTATCCCCTCCCAATCGCCCAAGACTTCTGAGATGTATGAGCTTAAGGCCATGATGAAGGCTATGTAGGAGAATTAAAGCATGATCATCCAATCTCATGACAAGGCAATCAATGAGATGAAATCCCAAATTGGACACCTTATCGTGTCCATAAGCAAAAGGGAGACTGGTAAGCCTCCCAGTTCATCTAAGGAGAACCCTAAAGGGAAAGCGATTGTTTTTAGGGAGCATGCCCAGGTGGTGACTATTCTGAGGAGTGGGAAAGAAATTTCCAAACCTGATGCTCCTATAGTCCCACCTTCTGAAAACCCATCCACCCCAACTTTCGCCCCCACCAGAGAAGAGCTGCCCAACTCTTCTCCGCTTGAAATCACCTTACCAAAAGAAGTTGTCCCCGTTCCCCCAATTACCTGACATGACAACCCTTCCACCCAGAGACCAAGAGTGCCCTTTCTAGAGCACTTATTTGACTCTGGATAGACTTCTACTGGCTCATCTGGAGCCAAAGATAGGACAGATGAAATCATGGAGACTTTCAAGCAAGTGCAGATTAATCTGCCTTTGCTTGAGGCTATTAGGCAGATTTCATCCTATACATGCTTTCTAAAGGACCTGTGCACAAAAAAGTGGTAATCGAGGAAATAGGTCCAATCAATGGTTGTCTTGCCTGATTTTGTTAGCTCAATTATACAACATAGGACACCCCTGAAACTTAAGGACCCAGGAGCCCCATACATCTCAGTGGTCGTTGGCGACCTACATATAGATGAGGCTCTACTTGATCTGGGTGCGGGGGTAAACATCCTTCCGAGCTATGTAAATGAACAACTTGGAGGAGACAATTTGAAGCCTTCCCCCATAATCCTCCAAGTTGCAGACCGATCTTTGAAGACACCACAGGGCTTGCTAGAAGATGTCCTCATGAGAGTGGAGGATTTCTTCTTCCCCATTGATTTTCTAATATTGGGCACTGACGCTACCAACAAACCAACCAAGCCCTCCATCATCTTGGGCCACCCTTTTCTTATGACTTCTAATGCTTCAATTAATTGTCACACTGGGGTGTTAAAAATGGGTTTTAAGAACAGGAAAATTTGTCTTAATGTGTTTGATGCTTATAAACAAGCTGGATTTGAGGATTGTTCCCAAGTTGAGGTGGTAGATGACCTAATTGAAGAGACAACTCCTGCAATTTTATGTGACGACCCCTTTCAGCATGTCATGCTAAATGAGCATTCCCATCTCTTGGAGGAATGTGAAGGGAATGTACTAGAACTTAAGGAATTGCTTGGAGTTTCTACTAAGTCTCTCTCCCAAACATTCCTACCTAAGGTAGATCTACTACCTGAGATGGGGACTTCTATTATGAAACCCTCAACCATACAAGCCCCCGACCTTGAACTGAAACCCCTCCCAGACTCTCTCAAGTATGTATTCCTTAGGCCAAATGTTATGCTCCCTGTAATCATATCATCTAACTATCTGAGGTGCAAGAAGGAGCATTACTAGAATGCTTATCAAGGCATAAGGAAGCCATAGCTTGGACAATCGCTGATATTAAGGGTATAGACTCTACTCTCTACATGCATCACATTTATACTGATGATTCCATCAAACCATTTCGAGACATGCAAAGACGTCTTAATGACGAGTTGATTCTTCGCTTTTAAAGTCGTTTGTAGTTCTATGTGATGGAAAAATCAACTAATCAATAATTAAATAACCACTCACAGAAGAGCGGGTCGTGTCCACAGGGAGGCAATGACGTATTTAAACTCGCACCGGTTAAAAATGTATGTTCACAGTTAGTTTTGACGAGAATCGAGCCAAATCTACCTTCATATTAAGAAAGTATCAAGAGAACATGCTGAAATGGCAATTTTGAACAACTAAAGGATATTTTTTGCAACGTAGCTTAATAAAATATTAATAAAAGTTGACAATGGCAGAGAAAGTAAATATTAATAGAGCTTTTACTATAGCAAAACAGGGGAACTTCTTTCCCTTTTCCGTGCGCGAGGAGGAAGGAATGGCCGGAGGCGTGAAGCTCGGAGGAGGATCTCTAGACCCAGGGCTCCGTGATGGTGGTCACGGCGAAGTGCGAGGTGCCCCGAGGTGACCGGATGGAGCTACGGTGGTGGTGGGTTTCGGTGGTTGCTGGAGTGCCGTAGGTCGTGCGGGCGTGGACGGGCGTGGCTGAGCTCCTGGCGAGGAGGCGCACATGCTGGACTACAAGCGTGTGGAGGGAGGTGCTGCAAATGGATGCTGCTGGCCGCGCGCTGCAGGGAGTGCGGCGAAAGTGCAGCGCACTCTACATGCACGGCTGGAGGGCGGTTGCTGCTACAGGCGTGCGGCAGGGGTGTGTGTGGGCTGGAGTGGCGCTGCTGTAGGAGGTGAGGTGCGCCGGCTGCGTGTGTGGCTAGAGTCACTGCAAGGTGCACGCGGAGGTGGTGCAGGGGGTGCAGGGAAGGCACGGGGTGCTGGCGGGCTTCTACAGCTGGAGGGGCACGGGCATGAAGGAGGTGAGACGCAACAAGGGCATGCACGGTGGATGCTGCAGGGGTCTGGTAGGCTTGTGCAGCCGGAGGGACGTGGGCGTGAAGGAGAGGCCGGTTGCTGTTGTGTGTGGGGATGAAGCTTCAGATGTCCGGGAAACTTCCGGGACGTCTTAACTGACGGGGACGTGAAGTTGCAGTGGTGGTTGTTGGTGATGATGGCGAGGGTGGTGCACGCTATGGTGCTCACAGTAATGCAGACGAGCTCCAGATGGCGGTGTGGCTTGTCACACCACATGCCCACGGTGGTGGAGGCTCGTCGCCACGGTTGAGGCCGGTGGTGGTGGAACGGATGAGAGATCAACTCTCTGCACAGTGGTGGGTCAGGGATGGTGACCTGCCGTACAAGGCAACCTCCCTCCTTTTGTAGCCACCTGCATGGATTTGAATGGAGAGGCGGGAGCAGATCCACATTCTCCGCTCGTCGTTGAATGCAGGTTTCAGTGCGGCAGCTGGTGGCGTTGCAACCATTGCTGAAAGAAGAAGAATAAAAATAATGATAAAATATTATGATTATTTATATACAAACCCTCAACTTTTTGTTAACTTAAATTAATGCATGCAATGCACCTAATTGGTTAACTAATTAAATGAATGCAATTCTAAGTTAATTCTAAATGCATTTAAAATATGAATGCAATGCATGAATTATGTAATTAAATTAGAAATATGAATTAATCTATTTACATCCTAATTGATGCTAAATAAATGTTAGAATTAACTTAATGTCTAGGCACTTAAATATTTAAATAGCCCACAAATATGGGCTAATCACATACCCCCATGCCTAGTTTTTGCTAGTCCCTAGTAAAATTAAGCAAAACCTAGCACTCCAAGTAGACTAGTCAACCTAATCAGTCTTCCTTTAGAAACATATTAAGTTCAGACTCTAGACCTAAGCTTCCCAAGTAGCTGTTAAGTTACAGACTAGGTCGGCCAAAGACGAGTTGCAGGCACAAGTTTCCTTGATTTCTGACTCTACCCTAAGGTTTATTGATCCCTGAGATTAAAGTATCTGTGCATGTGCGTTGGTCTGAATTATTGAGTTAAAGGAAAAAGGATTTTTTTTTTATATTCCTCTAAGTCTAACCTTAGATCAGCTATCAACACGGTCTGTGTCGGATTCATTGTCCCCATTACCATACCTCGAAGGGTGACTGGATTTCGATGCTTCGAGATAGCACCGCCCATAATGACCCCAAGAACTCCTGGCAATCAACACTTCGAGGTAGTATCGCCCATGTATTTCTTAAGCAAATTCAGGCCTATGGCAATCGGCACTTCGAGGTAGGGCCACCCATGGTACCTAAACCGCACAATGCACTTACATGCCCCCAGTAGGATGGATATCCTAAGAGACAAGCGCCGAGGAGGTAATATGTTATCATCGCATCCTCAAGGTGAGTATATACTCTACCTCTCCTGCAGCAGGAACTCTTCCAATCAAATTGTGTTTTTAAGCCTCTCCTAAGTCAAAACTAAGAGAACCAAATCTCTTTTAAGAAAGGAATTAAGTTGATTACTTATTTACACCAGACCAAGTGTGTGAAATTTGGATGCTTGGGTTACAAGGACCCGTAAACCAAAAGGTAGAACAAGACTCCAGGTACTACCCCACCTTTTAACTCAAACCCTACCTTTCCTTCCTCAACCTCTTGAGGAATGGCCCGCAACTTAACTCCTACTTGAGTTTTTAAGTCCACAAAAGACCCTAAAGGTCTAAAGCTAGTAGCTCATTTAGCTTCTAAAGTTTGACCCTAGAATTAACTTAGTCTACCCTAGAGTTCTGATTTGCTTAAGAATGCAGGACCTAGCCAGTTAAGCTCAAAACTTTTTTTTTTTATTTAGATTTTTTTTAATGCAAATGTATGTAATGAATGCACTATGCTATGTATATCCCCAAGTACACCCCCCCATGCCTAAAATCTGCAATGTCCTCATTGCATAGAAGGATATTACCTGGGTCAGAGCTGGGCTGCCATTCTTTTGTTAACAGCCGAATAGCCAAAGAACCTGCAAATCAGGTTCAAGGATTGCAGAAATAAGCCTTAAAAATGAGCAAAGCAATGCTGGCCTAGAAAATAGGTAACCTAGGATGTTGGCGAGCTGATGATGAATCCCGATAGCAAATGCTCGCCCAACCAGGATGGGAATAAAATCTTTCCAGGTTACCAGAGGAGGTTCTAAAGGATAAACAAGTATAACAACCTCCAAAGGGGTAGGGGGAGGATGACAAGGATCCTCCAAAAGGAATGGGGAAGGAATGGTGCAGAGATAAACCCTCAAGGCAATGGACTGACTAAAGAAATCATCAATCCATACTCGATACTCCATTACAGCAAATATTGGTTTGTTAAGCCCCCCGGTCAGAACAAAAGTGATCAATTCTCTAAGGCAAGGATCATCTAGGGTGTCCAAGTTTCGAGGTTATGGGATGGCCATAAGATCTAGGTTGTGTTTAATCAGCTCGGTGTCCATCCCTAACACTCTTTCCAAATCCTCAATTGCATCTCTAGCATTCCTTGCACCATCATATGTATCTTCCTTCCCTTCATCAGGAGTCACAATTTCGCCTTCAAGCATAAGCGAATCAGAGGGTGACTTCGAAATAAATGAAGGCAAGTTGGAAGCAACAGATCTAGGGATTATCCTATCAATGTCATCCCCAGGTTTTTGTTCTTTACTCAAATCTTCCCCGGAGTCTATATGTGAATCCACATAAATCTTAGAAGTTGCTTCCAAATTTTCCATCATTTCATCATGAGGAGAAATATCATCAATGGGTGTGCTAAGGAAACCTAATTTGGTCAAATTTGTGACATTCTCAGGGGCTAACTCTTCAAATAAGACATAATCACCCTTAGTGTCACTCCAAATCTTGAATGTAGGTTCCTCATATAATTCGTCTTTCTCCTTATCATATGATTCATCACATACCTGAGGTCTAGAATCATTTAATATCTCAGCAGATCCCCTAGGGTGCTCTATCTGAGGTAAATGGTTTACACTGGTAACATCGGACTCCTCAGATAGGTCAATTTCTTCAGGGTTAGGTTCCCTAAGGGTGGGCTTGAGTTCCATCTCGTGATCAGAAGGGAGCGTAGGATTAACAACTTGACTTCGACCCACTTCATCAAATGTCACGAAAATACTATCATCTGGGTTGAGGTCTTCCAATGGTACCATCATTCCCTTCTTTTGACTTCAATATAATTCAGGTGGATACTCAACCTTATCATCATCTTCCTCGAGTTTCCACCTTTCCTCATCCAATGCATAGCTACTTTCATATGTATCTTCCTCCCATTTAAGGCATGGATCTCTCAAGGAACTGTCATTTAATGGGGAGGTTTCAAAATCGAACCTTGAAAAGTAGCTATTCTCCCCAAAATTTCCCTCCAACTTAAAGTGTAGCTCTCCCACGGGAGATGCATCTATTGTAGAGGGGTGTACGTCATCCTCAATGGGGTAGATTGGGTGGCTAATTTCATCTCTTTCTTGTTGGCCTGCTCTCGAAGATTCTCCTAACAATTCAATCATTTCGTTTTGCATTTTCTGTATTTCCATCTTCAAGGAGGAGAGGTCATTTCTATCATGAGAGAAGTCAGGCTCAGGCTTATAGTACCTAGGAGTGTCTGTCCAACCATTATAATTTTTCAAGGAGGGTGGGTTGGGTATTTCTATGGTGTGTGGGATATTAGGCAAAGCAAATCCCGCTCCTAGGTTCTGCTCACTGATTTGGGGCTTAACCAGGCTAATACTCCTATAATAGGAGTAAAACGGATCTCGATGATTGTCATTATGTCCATCAAGGGATGGACCATCTCGGCGCATGGGATTGAAGAGTGCAGAGTGGGGGTGAGGGTGTGGGCAAGATGTGAAAGGATGAAAATCAATGTGGTCCATTCTAACTCACACCTCAATCAGAATTCCCCAAGCAAAACACAATTCAAAAAGGATGTTTTAGGTCTTTCCCAATTTAGGCTTTTGATTTAAGTCAGATTGTAGGTGACAATACAATTTGTTCAGTCAATTTACGTGCTTATTGTCGACCTATGGCTCGCCTAAGAAGACCTAGTTGGATCTTAGGTGTTCTTCCCTAAATCTCAAATGGTAAAGCAACTCCAAAGACGGAAGATCGAGGGATGCAAGTAGGCCTAAGCCTTCCTTTGAAGCTGTGCTTTCCCAGTGCTTCTCAACTACCCCCAAAAATCTATGACAGGGTATCCCCCTCTTTGGAGTTACAAAACCTTTGATCTTAAGTTCCAAACCCTTCAGAATCTAATGATAGGAGAGCTCTTGTCCTAGTATTTCCAAACCTGAGTGTCTAAAAGCGTGCCATGGTGCAAGCAAAATAAGTGTGCATACACCGCCAAAGATTTTGAATTTTGAATTGAACGCCAAGTTTGAAAATCAAATCCTTGATTTTTAAAATGTCCCTCCTTTAATTAGTCCTTTTTCTAGAAAATATGTGACCACTTGTTAGATTTATTCAATACAGATTGGGTGGTCTTCGAATTAAGTCCAAATGCAATGCGTGATCAAGAATAGGATGCAAAGTAAGAGAATGCGTACCTTGCTTCCAGCAATCAACGATGCGAGAATGCACGCAATGCAGAGAAATCAATCTAGAGGCTGCTCATACAGACCTAAATGGTTCATCCTAGGGGCAGGCAGCTTCTAGTAGGTAGCTCATTTTTTTTTTTTAACTACTTATGCACAAGAAAATAAAGGTAAGCAATCCACAAAATAAATTAATAACCTAAATCTAAAGAAAAGGGAACAGGCTCCCAAAAATTACCCAACACGGGCCTAAAACAAAATCTGGGAACAAACCCCTCAAAATATACCCCAGAACAAGGGTTTCAAACCAAATGTGCAATGAAAAATTAAATCTAAAGTCTTAATCCTACTTTAATCAAATC
The DNA here is from genome assembly GCA_037157565.1 of Thalassia testudinum. NCBI lineage: Eukaryota > Viridiplantae > Streptophyta > Magnoliopsida > Alismatales > Hydrocharitaceae > Thalassia > Thalassia testudinum. The sequence goes on along the minus strand of JAZHRO010000073.1, from coordinate 105,101,640 downwards.
AGTGACTAGATGATTGTCGCGTCCTTGGCCTTCCCCTCCTTTGCAAGGTAGCTCGATCAATTTCTCCTCTGGCGATGTCAAGGGTCGCCTCTCACGATGGCTGATTCCTCGCACAAAAAAAATAATAAATGGTCAGATCACTGTGCAATGAGAAATTATCAAAAATAAAATCAGGTGAAATTATTGCGTCTGTTGCCTCCTCGGCAACGGCGCCATTTGACGAGTTGATTCTTCGCTTTTAAAGTCATTTGTAGTTCTATGTGGTGGAAAAATCGACTAATCAATAATTAAAATAACCACTCGTAGAAGAGCGAGTTGTGTCCACAGGGAGGCAATGGCGTATTTAAACTCGCACCGATTAAAAACGTATGTTCACAGTTAGTTTCGACGAGAATTGAGCCAAATCTGCCTTCAGATTAAGAAAGTATCAAGAGAACATGCTGAAATGGCAATTTTGAACAACTAAAGGATATTTTTTGCAATGCAGCTTAATAAAATATTAATAAAAGTTGACAGTGGCAGAGAATGTAAATATTAATATAGCGTTTACTGTAGCAAAATAGGGGAACTTCTTCCCCTTGTCCGTGCGTGAGGAGGACGGAATGGCCGGAGGTGTGAAGCTTGGAGGAGGATCTCTAGACCGAGGGTTTCGTGATGGCGGTCGCGGCGAAGTGCGAGGTGCCTCGAGGTGACCGGACGGAGGTACGGTGGTGGTGGGTTCCAGTGGCTACTGAAGTGCCGCAGGTCGTGCAAGCATGGACGGGCTCGGCTGAGCTCCTGGCGAGGAGGTGAACGTGTTGGACTACAAGCACGCGGAGGGAGGTTTTGCTGACGGCCGCAGCTACTACAAATGGATGCTGCTGGTCGCGCGCTGCAAGCGTTGACGATGCGCTGCAGGGAGTGCGGCGAAAGTGAAGCGCACTCTACACGCGCGGCTGGAGGGCGGTTGCTGCTGCAGGCGTGTGGCAGGGGCACGTGTGGGCTGGAGTGGTGCTTCTGTAGGAGGTGAGGCGCGTCGATTGCGTGCATGGCTGGAGACACTGCAGGGTGCACGTAGAGGTGGTGCAGGGTGCGCAGGGAAGGCACGGGGTGCTAGCGGGCTTGTGCAGCTGGACTGGCGCAGGTGTGAAGGAGGGGAGACGCAGCAAGGGCATGCACAGTGGATGTTGTAGGGGTCTGGCAGGCTTGTGCAGCCGGAGGGACATGGGCATGAAGGAGAGGCCGGTTGCTGTTGTGTGTGGGGATGAAGCTTCAGACATCCAGGAAACTTCCCGGATGTCTTAACTGACGGCGACGTGAAGTTGCAGTGGCTGCAGCGATGGTTGTTGGTGATGACAGCGAGGGTGGTGCACGCTGAGGTGCTCATGGTAATGCAGATGAGCTCCAGATGGCGGTGTGGCCTATCACACCACACGCCCACGGTGGTGGAGGCTCGTTACCACGGTTGAGGCCGGTGGTGGTGGAACGGATGAGAGATCAACTCTCTGCACAGTGGTGGGTCGGGGATGGTGGCCTGCCGTACAAGGCAGCCTCCCTCCTTTTGTAGCCACCTGCATGGATTTGAATGGAGAAGCGAGAGCAGATCCACATTCTCCACTCGTCCTTGAATGCAGGTTTCAGTGCAGCAGCTGGTGGTGTTGCAGCCGTTGCTAAAAGAAGAAGAATAAAAATAATGATAAAATATTATGATTATTTATATACAAACCCTCAACTTTTATGTTAACTTAAATTAATGCATGCAATGCACCTAATTGGTTAACTAGTTAAATGAATGCAATTCTAAGTTAATTCTAAATGCATTTAAAATATGAATGCAACGCATGAATTATGTAATTAAATTAGAAATATGAATTAATCTATTTACATCCTAATTTATGCTAAATAAATGTTAGAATTAACTTAATTTCTAGGAACTTCAATATTTAAATAGCCCACAAATATGGGCTAATCACTTAACCCTAACATGAAGGAGGTGGCTAAAAAGGAGATTCTGAAGTGGTTGAACACAGGGATCATATATCCCATTGCAGATAGCAAATGGGTTAGTCCAATCCATGTGGTGCCAAAGAGGGTAGGCTTTACTGTAGAAACCAATGATCAGGGAGAACAAATGGTGACTAGACACTCAACTGGCTAGAGAGTCTACATTGACTACCGCAAACTGAACACCACTACCCAAAAGGAACACTTTCCCTTGCCCTTTATTGATCAGATCCTCGAGAAATTGGTAGGGATCAAGTATTTCTACTTTTTATATGGATATTCTGGGTATAACCAGGTTGCAGTCTTCCCTAACGACCAGGATAAGAAAACTTTCACTAGTCCCTATGACACTTTTGCATTCAAGCGTATGCCGTTTGGATTATGTAATGCACTGGCAACCATCCAGCAGTGTATGATGTCCATTTTCTTAAAGATGATTGACGAGTGCGTCGAGGTTTTTATGGATGACTCTCCATTTATGACTCATCTTTCGACCAGTGTCTCCTACACCTAGAGAATGTGTTGAAGAGATGTAAGGAGACTGGTTTAGTTCTTAGCTGGAAGAAGAGCCATTTCATGGTATAGAAAGGCATTGTACTTGGGCATGTTGTGTCTGAGCAAGGCTTAGAAGTAGATATGGCTAAGGTTGATTATATTTCCAAACTCCCATTTCCCATGAATTTCAAACGGATTAGATCCTTTCTAGGCCATGCAGGCTTTTATAGGCGATTCATTAAGAATTTTAGCAAAATTTCTAGGCCAATTTGCAACTTATTGGCGAAGGAATCTTCTTTCGATTTTGATTCACAGTGTGCCAAGGCCTTTCAAACTCTGAAGGAGGCCTTGATCTCTGTGCCTATTCTCCAAGCTCCAGATTGGACACTCCCATTCGAGCTGATGTGTGATGCTTCGGATTACGCAGTGGGAGTAGTCCTTGGACAAAGGGTTAAGGGACGACCACATGTGCTGCACTATGCCAGCAAGACTTTAACCGAACCATAGCAAAACTACACCGTCACTGAGAAGAAATTACTTGCTGTAGTTTTTGCTTTGGAGAAGTTGAGGTCTTATCTTCTTGGGCCTAAGGTGGTCATTTTTACTGATCATGTGGCAGTGAAACTTCTCATTGCCAAGAAGGACTCTAAGCCATGTTTAATTAGGTGGATTCTACTCCTTCAAGAGTTTGACTTGGAGATTTGTGAAAAGAAAGGAGTGGAAAATATAGTGGCTGACCACCTGTCTCGCCTCCCAATTGATGACTCTCCATCTAGAGACATCCGCGAGACATTTCTTGATGAAGCCCTTATGGCGATAACACCGACTTCACCCTGGCATGCTGATACCATTAATAACTTGGTCACTGGAGAAACTCCTGGCTCTTGGAATGAGTAGAAACGGAAGAGATTCATTTCCCAAGCTAGATTCTTTCATTGGGAAGAGCCAGAATTATTTAGACTTGGACAAGACCAAGTATTGAGATGTTGTGTGCCTGAAGAGGAGCAACAAACTGTGTTGAGATTTTGTCATGAGCTTCATTGTGGAGGACACTTTGGTGCTAAGAAAATAGCTTTTAAGGTTCTCCAGTCCAATTTTTGGTGGCCTACTCTATTTAAGGATTCTCATAACTTTGTTAAGGCCTGTATTCGTTGTCAACAGACTGGAATGATCAAGAAGCGGAATGAGATGCCCCAACACCCTATCCAACCTGTGGAAATTTTTGATGTTTGGGGGATAGACTTCATGGGTCCCTTCCCTTCGTCCCATGGGTTTGAGTATATCTTGGTGGCAGTGGATTACGTCTCCAAGTGGATAGAGGCCATTCCTACATGCACAAATGACCAGTCTGTGGTCTTGAAATTTGTGAAATCCAATATTATATCTCGCTTTGGTTGTGCCCAAAGACGATTATAAGTGATGGGGGACCTCATTTCCAAAACCACCACTTCAATAGGCTACTCCGGAGTCTAGGAGTAACTCAAAAGATTGCTACCCCGTACCATCCTCAGACGAGTGGCCAAGTGGAAGTGTTGAATAGAGAGATTAAGAACATTTTCGAAAAGACTGTTAGGCCAGATAGGAAGGATTGGTCCCAAAAGCTGGTTGATGCTTTATGGGCTTATCGAATGACCTACAAAACCCCTTTGGGTATGTCTCCCTTCCGGATAGTGCATGGGAAAGCATGCCACTTACCTGTTGAACTTCAACATAGGGCACTTTGGGCTATTCGAAGTGTCAATATGGATTTAGAGCAAGCAAGTATGGCATGTTTATTGGAGTTGACTGAGCTTGAGGAGCTGAGGAATGATGCTTATGACACCTCCCAAGCTTATAAAGAGAGAACAAAGGTCTTGCATGATAAGTATATCCTTAGAAAGACCTTTGAGCCCAACCAACAAGTCTGGCTTTTCAATTCCAAACTTAAGCTTTTTCCAGGAACATTGAAATCACAATGGGATGGACCCTACATTATCACCAAAGTGTTTTTGCATGGGGCTGTGGAGATCAAGGGCCCTTCCTCTTCAGCAGCACCCTTTACCGTCAACGACCAACGATTAAAACCTTACGTTACTTTGGATGGCCATCTGGTTGACAAAGTCACTCTCGTGGTGCCTTAGCTCCTTTCTTTCTTGCCTCAGGTAACATCTTCCCTTGGCCATTTTACTTTCAATGAGGTCATTGTTTGAACCAAGCATGGGGGGATAGGACTTGAGGTGTCTGTTTATAGCATGTTGCATTCATAGTACATTTTAAAAAAGAAAAATGCATTCATGCATTCATATTGCATTCAAAAAAAAAAAACATTTTGCATTATTGAGCTTAACTAGCTGGGCCCTGCATTCTTAGGCAGACCAGAACTTTAGGTTAGACTATGTTGACTCTAGGTGTCTGACTTTAGAAGCTAAGTTGAAGACTTGTAGGGTCCTTTTGTGGACTTAAAAACTTAAGTAGGAGTTAAGTTGCGAACCATTCCTCAAGAGGTTGAGGAAGGAAAGCTAGGGATTGAGTTAAAGGCCGGGTAGTACTTGATGTCTTTTTCTGCCTTTTGGTTTACGAGTCCTCGTAACCTAAGCATCCGCATTTCACACACACTTGGTCTTGTGTAAATAATGATCACCTTAATTCCTTTCTTGGAGAAAAATTTGGTTCTCTTAGTTCTGACTTAGGAGAAGCTTGAAAACACAAGTTGATTTGAAGAGTTCCTACTGCAGGAGAGGTGGAGTATATACTCACCTTGAGGATGTGACGATAACATGTCACCTCCTCGGTGCTTGTCTCTTAGGATGTCCATTCTACTAGGGGCATGTAAGCGCATTGTGTGGTTCAGGTACCATGGGCGACCCTATCTCGAAGTGTCGATTTCCACAAGCCTAAATTCACTTTAGAAATTCATGGGCAATACTATCTTGAAGTGTTAATTGCCAGGAGTTCTTGGGGTCACTATGGGCGGTGCTATCTCGAAGCATCGAAAGCCAAGCACCCTTCGAGGTTCGGTGATGGGGACAATAAATCCAACACAAACCATGTTGATAGCTGATCTAAGGTTAGACTTAGAGGAATCAAACAAAATATATATATGAGTGAAAAAAAAAATCTTCTTTCTAGGTTGGCAATCACACCAACCTCAAATAAATCAGACCATTGCACATGCACAGATGCTTTAATCTCTGGGACCAATAAACCTTAGGGTAGAGTTAGAAATCAGGGAAACCTGCGCCTACAACTCATCCTTAGCGAATTAGTCTGTAACTTAGCAACTACTTGGGAACCTTATGTCTAAAGTCTGAACTTAACATGTTTCTAAAGGAATACCGATTTGGTTGGCTAGTCTACTTGAAGAGCTAGGTTATTGCTTGAATTTGCTAGGGACTAACAAAAACTAGGCATGGGGACATTTGATGAGCCCATATTTGCGGGTTGTTTAGGTATTTCAATACCTAGATATTAAGTTATTTTTAACGTTTATTTAGCATGCATTAGAATGTAAATAGGTTAGTTTAGATTTTTGACTTGATTGCATAATTCATGCATTGCATTCATAACTAAATGCATTTAGAATTGAGTTAGAATGGCATGCATTTCATTAGTTAACCAATTAGGTGCATTATATATAGTGTTTAGGATTTAACATAGAAGTTAAGGATTTGCACATAAATAACCCCTCATTTCTTTTCTTTATATTATTTATTTCTTCTCCAATGGATGTATGTAGGAGATGCACAAGCAACAATCGTGGATCTTTGTTCCCTACGATCTTCATCACTTCACTTCCGATTCAACAAATGCTTTTAGCCACTACACACATCCCCCTGCAGCATAAAAGGAATTTTCACTCGAGAGCTCAGCAAGCCACCACCCTCACTCCATCATTGTGCAAAGCTTCAAGCGCCTCCGTCTCACCACCGCCGGCCTCTACCGCGGTGAGAACTTTGCCACCGTGGATGTGCGGAGTGACAGCCCGCATCGTCATCTGTAGAGCCTCGCATCACTGTGCACGTGCATCTCCGACGACCACGCAACCATCTCCGTCAGCACCATCGCTACCTCCACGCATCACCTGCACCTTCATCTTTCTAGCCAGTTAAGACGTCTGGGAATGTTCCCAGACGTCTGAAGTACCTACAGCAACCACCTCCACATCTCATCTTCACAACTGTACATCTACTCCTTTCCACGATCACCACCACCATCAACAGAGCACCCACCGACCGCATCACCGCCATCTGCTTCTTTCCCCTCATCCTCACCTCCATCAATATCACCCACTCCACGTACACTATTCATCTTCTTCCCTATTTCTTCTTCCTCCCCTGTTTCTCTTCAACCCACCCAACCCAAACATAAACCCACCACTAGCCACTACCTCCTCCACGCATACAGCCTCTCTGCGTGCACCCACCATCCACCACCAGTAGCTGCACGTGTGTGCCCCTGTGCCTCACCTCCTCGCCTCTCCACGCGCGCCTGCATTCCTCTAGAAGCTCCTCTGCGCACACTCACATGTCATCTGCCAACTCCCAGCCGACTCGCCGCACGCACCATCGCCTGCCTAAGCCCCAAAAGTGCATGCTGCTACACTTCAATGTGCAGCAACTACGCGCACGTGCCCCTGTGCCTCACCTCCTCACCTCTTCGTGCACGCCTCTCCTTCGTCGCCAACAGCAGCAACAAACCCATCACCGCTACCCCTTCTCTGCTTTGTCTGGCCAACTCTAGCCACACCATACCTCGCCGCCACCACAACTGGATGTGCACCGGTCCCACCTAGCTCTGGTGAGCTCCTCACCACCAGCCATCACCTCCCCTTCGCGTGCACGCCACTTGAAGGGAATCCCCTGTTTCCTTTTTTATTAGTTTTTACATCATATGCCATTGCTACAATTTTGATTTTTATTTTATTAATTAAATATTGTGGTGAGTTTATGTAAAGGACCTCCCTCTTTCTCATAAATGCAATATCAGCTCATCTAATCATTGTTACATTGATTTAAAGGGGATTTTGATTCAATTTCTTAGAGAAATTAATCGTGAACATCTGCTTTTGACCCGTATGAGTTTTAATAGGCCATTTCCTCCCTATGAACACGATCCGCTCTTCTCGAGTGGTTTAATTTTAATTCAATACTTTGATTAGTTGATTTTCTACCACTTAGAACTATGACAAATCATCTTAATTATCATTTTCGAAAGAGAAAATCGATTCATCACTACCCAAGGAATTTCTATGTTAACCTGCACCCAACTCCCCAACCCTCTAGGTTAGGAAATAGTGCACAATATTAATGACCTGACCATGGCTCCACCCATAAGCCAACTCTACTTAGACCCATCCCTTTCTAGGTACCAAGGAGGGACTATGATGCCCTCAAACTCTGAGTTAGGCATCCCTATGGCTAATTATTTGAGGATGCTAATGCAATTCAGGGATACACTAGAGATGACCCATATTCAAGCACCTACAACCCTGGATGGCGTAATGATGTAGACACATCCATTTAGGTTAAAATGCCTATTTATGCATGTCTCTACGCTTAGATATGCAATCCATACTATAAATATTGCATAACATGCATCATTCTGCATTTAGAGTAGTTTATGTATATTTTAGGTTAATTTCATCCTTTTATGGCCAGGAGAGAAGGATATTTAATTCAAAGCCTTGGATTGTCGATCTGATCGTACGAATCTGATCAAAACGATGATTGGAGTCCAACACCTTGGAAATTGCCTTGATCGGAGTCCCGTAGCACCATATGCAGTTTGAGGAAAATCAATGGCTGAGGGACTAGGTGATGCAATTTGAAGCTTCAAACGACAAATCCAACCTCACACATGGATTCGAGTCGACGATCATAACCCAACAGTGCAAAAATCGATGCAATCTGACTTCTCTAGCAGCCCTTACAATAGAAATAAGATGGACGGCCCAGATCGCGCCACATGGTGCAACCCAGGCCGCCCATTTGCACGCGCCACAACATGCACATGGAGGCACGCACGCGTAGTGGTGCAGCAGGCATGCGCGAAGGTAGTGGTAGTGCGTGCAAGTGCATAGTGCAGCACTAGGCATGGGCGCATAGCGCGTGGAGTCGCGTGACACAGGCACACAGAGCGCACACTAGCATAGCGACAATGTGAGCAAAAGGCTATCTTCAGCGATGTTTGCGACGGATCTTCAGTGACGTTTATGACCGTCACTTAATGTCTTGTATACAAAATTGATCCTTTCCTCCACTATAAAAGGACCCCTACCCCTACCATTCTTCTTCATCTCTTCCTTTCTTCTCCTCGCCACCTCCAAGGCTCTAAAGAGATCTTGTCCCAAGCCCGGGATGCTCCTCTAGAGTAGAATCAAATATTTTCCCACCACTCATCCCCATTCATGGAGCATCTTGCGACCGTCCTCTCACATCCCTTTGGGAAGAAGATTCTCACCGCAACAACGTCTTGCCCCATCCTCCTTCCTCTACCACTGTTTTCTGATGTGCATACATCCAAATAGCCAACAATGTCTATTAATGCATGTTCTTAGTGTCATATTAGCATCATTGGTGTTAGAAACTTTCCTCTATAGTTTTATTATTTCGTCGTAGTATAGTATAGAGGGAGGTGATTACCAGTTTAATACAATTTGTTACTCGGAAATAAAGAGTTCCCGAGGTCGAACTCAGGGAGCAAGTTGTATTCTAGGGGTACAAGTTTCTTTTACAAAAATAAAGAAAGAGAGAGAGAGAGAATTTGTTGGCTTTTCTTCTTTTCTCTTTGCTTCTCCTCTTCTTCCTTCTCAGATCTTCTGCTCTCTTCTTTTGTTCTTCTTCTTTATCTGCAGTGGTGATGTTCTTCTTCTTTTTCTTCTTTTCCTTTCTTCTGCAGAGCAGTCCTGTTCTTCTTCTTCTTCTTTCTTTCTTCTTTTCCTTTCTTCAGATCTTCTTCTCATGCTCTTCTTCTTTCAGTTCTTGTCTTGGCCTCTCTGCGTTCTCCTCTGCCTCGCCTTCCTTCTCCTTCCTTGCCTTCAGGACGTCGTCTGATTTTCCAATCAGACGACTTAAACCGCCACTGCTACAGTGCCGCTCGGTGATCCTCCTTCCTTCAGCCTTCGTCTTCTTCCACGGTTCTTCTTCACCTGTGCCTGCACACTTACACAGCTTGATCAGAGAGGGGCAAAACCTATCTCTACCCTCCCCCGCATCTCTCTCTCACAGAATTCGCTCATAGGATAGCTCTCCCAGAGCTGCCGAGTAGCCGGGTACGGGTCGCGCCCGGGTCCAGACCCACCGGCGTGCGTGGTGGGCGAGGAGTGCAGGTCAGTCTAAGTCGGGTCCGGGCCAGGTCCGCGGGGCGTGAGCGCGGACGAGACCGGGTAACCGGGCGGGTGAAGGGGACCTCACCCCGTGTGCTGAGGCAATAAGCCTCCAGCACTTTTTCGCTTTATACCGCTGCGCTCCTTCAGAGCCTTCCGAGGTAGGACTAAATGTCCCACCCCAATTTCGCGCCTGCGCGGAGGAAGCAGCTGGTAATCGCAGCGTTACGCGAGACCTTCGCGCGAGGGCGTCGACTCGACTGCAGCCTGGTACCTCGCGAAGGCGCCTTGCGCTGTCTGGGAGCGTAACCTGGGCGTGGTGCACCTGGGGCAGCAGGTGAAGAAGCTGCTTCGCTTCAACAATGGCGGCGTCGAGCGCAGGTACCTGCCCACAGAAAAATGGCCTCTCGGCCCAATCAGAAACGTGGAGGACCTTCGCCGTGGCACGGCGAAGGTGGTCGGGGGGTGTGCAGGCGGCGGGGTGGAGCCTAAGGGCTGCCCTAGGTCGGACTGTGGGTCGGGAGATGGGTTTGTTCGGTGGAGTTTCAGAGGGTGATTTGGGGGAAGTGGAGGGGCGGAAATGGATCAGGGTGAGGAGGCGGAGATTATGTGCAGGTCGGCGAGCCGGGTGGGATGCTGGAGTGATGGGAGCAGCTCGCCGGAGGATGGCCGGAGGCGGAGAAGGTGAGGGTGATTGGTCGGAATCGAGGGCGACAGTAGATGTTTAAAGTGAGGAAAAGGAAGAGGGGAGGAAGAGGAGGAGTTCTACCTACTTAGCAGGACGAGGAGGGGCCGGAGCGGGCTACAGTCGTATCGAATGTCGCCGGAGAAGAAGATGCCTAGGGGAAGGGGCGGCGGCGAGCAGAGGGCCGGAGAGGCGCCAGCTGGGTGCGGCGTGGCGCGGGAAGAGCAAGGGAAGAAGTCTCTGCTGCTGGTATTGCGGCAGAGTGAAGAGGAGGAGGAGGAGGAAGAACCGCCGGAGCTGGTGGGCGTCTGCCGGAGTGAGAAGAGAGGAAAGTTGGGGGTTTTCTCCGTCAGATCCGAGTTGGGAAGAACGGTGGAGCGACGGGGGTATTTATAGGGACCGAATCAGGGAGGAAGGCGGAGGGAGACGACGTGTCTCCCTCGCCGGAGGACGCCGGAGATGGAAACCCATACCGTCCGTGCGTTCGCACGGCCGGTATGGTGGGTTACAGCGACCAGCGGGGTGTCCCTGCGACGGCTGACGACGCAGGGCACCCCCGGTTTACTTGCCAGACTCTCCCCCTCACCCTGTGCGGCGCCATGCTCCGCGCAAGGTCGCCGGAGTATGGTGCTGGCAGGTTTTGCAGGGAGGACCTGAACGCAAAGAACGAAGGAGAGTTAGGGGCCAAAATGCGAGGGTTCAAAAGTTGAGGGCCAAAAAGTAAATATATGAGGACCAAAGTGTAAAGTTGGTCAAGAAGGTTTCTTCTTAGGCTCAAGTTTTTATACATGACTAATTAGGACATAAGGAATCTGATGGTGAATTTTATTTCTAGATTAAACCTTGTTTGACTGGTCAATTTACGCAAAAACCCAAATTAAGTTATTAATTGGGTATAGTTCTCAATGTAGGTCAAGATGGGTTCCTAAGGTCAAATTGAAGGTTCTAAACCCTAGAGATTATTTTTCTATGAATTTTAGAGGGTTTATTCCATTTTTTATTTGCCTTGAACCTCGTGAATTGAAGTGGGTTTGTTTTAGGGTTATAGATTATCATTTAGTTCCTTGGAATTGCTGTAGCCCTTGCCAGATCATCTCATCCTACTTTTATTCTTATTAGGTTGCTTTGACCTATGTTTGGATCCTGAATTACCCTGTATGCAGATTATACTGGTAAAATTGCATTTTTACCCCTTATGACTTGTTTTCTCCTTAAACTCAAAATTCTCTGAGTTAAGCCTTTCCTTGAGTTATGTAGGAGCTTTTATCCTTTGTATTGGGTCAAAATGAGCTAGTTATGGCTCATGATGAGGTTCTCATCATACCCCCATGCCTAGCTTTTGCTAGTCCCTTAGCAAAACTTAAGGTTTCAACCCTTGTTCTAGACCATGAAGTTCTTAATAGCTTTAGATAAGTGCTTTTTCATTTGAGCTCAGATTAGGTTAGAATGCTGACCATAGGCCTAAAAGGTACTCTAGTACCAATCAAGATCCAAATCTGTCTAGCCTTAGCCTCAGTCCTTAGTAAAGGTTTTTAAGGCCCCCAAGAACTAACCTAAGGTTTATTGGACTTTGTGGTTAAAGCACCCGTGCTTGAAATGATTTTAGCCCTGGCTCAGTTCGCAGTGTGTTTTGTAAGAGAGAGATAGAAAGTTATTTTGTTTGGAGAGTTTTCTCTCTCTTTTTTTTTTTTTTTTTAGTTCTAGCCTAGGATTGGCTTTTCAACATGGTCTGTATCAGATTCCTTGCTCCCATCATCAATCCTCAAGGGTTCCTGGCGATCGATGCTTTTAGATAGCACCGCCCATGGCAACCCCCGGAACCCTGGCTATTGAGATTTCGAGATAATCCCATCCATGGTGTTCCGTGGCTGAATTCAGACCCTGGCAATTGACACTTCGAGATAATGCCATCCATGGAATCTGAACCAGCAGAGTGCTTACATGCCCCCAGTAGGATATGTAAATATCCTAAGAGACAAGCACCGAGGAGATGATATTTTGTTACGCATCTTCGAGGGGATTTCCCGTCTCTCCGCGCTGGGAACTCGTCCAAATCAACTTGTGTTGATCGGCCGCTCCTATTCTAGGTGTTCTTTTCAGAATTTTGCGACGCTTCTGCGTGATTCTGATTTTTACGCTTACTGAACCAGGCTGTGTGTGAGGTTAGGGTGCTTAGGTCACTGAGTCCCGTAAACCAAAAATTAGTTAACGAGGCCAAATACTTCTTAAGCCTTAGACCTAATACTTCAGCTTTTCATTTTCCTCAACCTCTTGAGGAGTGTCCAGATCTTAATGGGTACTAAGAGTCTATTCAAGAATGCCTAAGCTTTGCATTCTTACTAATCTCATTGTACACTTTTCAGTTATTTTCTTGAATGAGGTCTAGAACTTAGGTTAATTCCTTAGTTCCTTACTAATGACAATCACTTTTTTCTCATAATTTTGCGCTCCTTTTTCATTTTGTTTCTTTTCTCCTTCTCCTTCACAAAATTTCCTTCTCCTCTCTTATTCTTTTTCGAAAATTTTTAATTTTTATGGTGTTTTTGGCATATGTGAATTTTTTTGTTTGAAACCTTTTCTTACCAGTTTTACACTTTCATACCCCCCCATGCCTAAGATTTGCAATGTCCTCATTGTAACCTAGGGGGTTTTTATTTAGCTTAGTTCATTCCTTAAGACAGAAATTTGGATGCGTGAATGGGTCGGGTTGAATTTTTGCAGACGATTTCTAATCCCAGATGCAAGCATCTGAGGTGGGGTCGGCTGTCTACAAGGGTGAACCTTAAGTGCAAAAAGGTGTCAGAAAAAGTTTTGGATTTTTAGGAAAATGACGGGTTGCCTCCCGTTAAGCGCTGAGTTTTACGCCATCGGCTGGGCGCAATAAGCTCAAGGGGAATGGAGGATATAAGATGCTTCAGCCAAATCAGTAGAAGTTACATCAATGAACGGCTTGTCTCTGACCGTTCATGATGAAAGGTTCAGAATCGTGGCTGAGTGGACTGATTTCGATTGCTCCATTTCCAAAAACCTGTCGGACCAAATATGGTCCGACCCACTTGGATCTCAGTTTTCCTGGGAAGAGTTTTAGTCGGGCATCAAAGAGTAGGACCTTCTGACCAGGATGAAAGATCTTTCTCGAGATGTGTTTGTCGTGGAAGGCTTTAACCCGCTCCTTGTAGATTTGCGAGTTCTCGTACGCGTCTAGGCGTAATTCATCGATCTCGCTGATTTGGAGTTTTCTGTGGGTCCCAGCCTTGGAAAGATCTAGATTACAGTTCCGTACTGCCCAATAGGCTTTATGCTCCAGTTCTACGGGAAGGTGGCATGCCTTTCCGTACACCAGTCTAAAGGGAGACATGCCCAATTGGGTCTTGTGGGCGGTCCTATAGGCCCACAATGCTTCCGGAAGTTGGGACGACCAGTCCTTCCTGTCAGGTCGAACAGTGACTTGCAGGATTTTCTTGATCTCCCGATTAGACAGCTCAGCTAGACCATTAGTTTGGGGGTGGTAAGGAGTAGAGATTCGGTGAGACACCCCGTATTTGGTCATCAGTGACCTAAACTGAGCATTTGTGAAATGGGTCCCCCCATCAAAGATTATTGCACGAGGAATCCCGAACCTTGAGAAAATGTTTTGATGAATGAATTTGAAAACAATTTTGTGATCACAGGTTCGGGTCGGTATGGCTTCGATCCATTTGGACACGTAGTCCACAGCCAACAGAATGTATTCGAAACCATCCGAAACAGGAAAGGGCCCATAAAATCAATACCCCAAACATCAAAGATTTCGTATACTAGAATCGGTTGCATAGGCATCATGTCGCGATGGCTCATGTTGCCCAAAGTCTGGCAACGACTGCATGCCTTGGAGTGATTGTATGCGTCTTTGAACAGTGTGGGCCAGTAAAAGCCGCACTGGAGGACTTTTGATGCGGTTTTATGCCCGGCGAAATGGCCACCGCATGCCTGGTCATGGCAGAAAGAGAGGATATTGTTGAATTCCTCTTCCGGGACACATCTCCGGATGATCTGATCGGCACCTATGCGGAAGAGGTATGGGTCTTCCCAAATGTAATACTTGGCATCGGAGCGTAATTTGTCCTTCTTGGCCTTCGGCCAATCAGACGGGATCTGATGAGATGCCAAGTAATTTACTACATTAGCAAACCATGGAAGGCTAGTACCAATAGTCAGCAGGTGCTCATCGGGAAAATGTTCAGTGATGGGTCCGGAAGGGTCAATTATTTCAGAAGGAAGACGGGACAAGTGATCAGCTACCACATTTTGCTTTCCCGCTTTGTCGCGAATCTCAAGGTCAAATTCTTGCAACAGCAAGATCTATCGGATTAATCGAGGTTTCGCGTCCTTCTTTGCAAGGAGATGCCTCACAGCTGTGTGATCCGAGTATATGATGACACGGGAACCCAGAAGGTACGATCTGAATTTTTCTAGGGCAAATACTACAGCTAGCAGCTCTTTCTCAGTAACCGTATAGTTACGCTGAGCCTCATTGAGTGTTTTGCTGGCGTAGTAAATGACCACAGGCTTCCCGTCAATTTTCTGCCCCAAAATCGCTCCTACAGCGAAGTCGGATGCATCGCACATGATCTCAAAGGGTTGAGACCAATCAGGGGACTGTAGGATCGGGGCTTGGGTGACTCGGTCACGCAGGATTTCAAATGCTTGAGTGCATTCCTTGGAAATTTCGAAAGGAACATCCTTGGAGAGAAGAGTGGTTAGGGGGCGCGCGATTTTTGAAAAATTAGGGATAAATCGTCGATAAAAACCGACATGCCCTAAAAAGGAACGGATGTCCCTGATCGAGCTAGGCATAGGAAGGTGAGAAATCAGATTAATCTTAGCTCGATCCACTTGGATACCTTTTTCCGAAATTGAGTGTCCCAGGACAATTCCCTCAGGCACCATGAAATGGCTCTTTTCCCAGGAAAGAACCAAATTCACATCGATGCACCGCCTGAGTATCTGGACCAAGTGTTGGAGGCAATCGTCGAATGATGCTCCGAAAACTGAAAAGTCATCCATGAAGACTTCCAGATAATCACCTACCATATCTGAGAATATGGCAAGCATGCATCGCTGAAAAGTAGCGGGTGCATTGCAAAGACCGAAAGGCATCCTTCGGAAAGCGTATGTTCCGAAGGGGCAGGTGAACGTGATCTTTTCTTGGTCTTCAGGATGGATTGCCACCTGGTTATAACCGGAGTACCCGTCAAGAAAGCAGAAGAACCTATTTCCCGCGAGTTTTTCGAGAATTTGATCAATGAAGGGTAGTGGGAAATGATCCTTCTTTGTGGAGGAATTGAGTCGGCGGTAATCTATACAGACTCTCCACGAGTTGGCTAATCGGGTAGGAATGATTTCTCCGGTCTCAGTCGTTATAGTGGTGAGTCCTGCCTTCTTGGGCACAACCTGAATTGGGCTCACCCAACGACTATCGGAGATCGGGTAGATGATTCCGGCATCTAACCACTTGATGATCTCCTTTTTCACGACCTCCTGCAGATTGGGGTTTAAGCGTCTCTGCATTTCACGAGAAGGTCGTGTGCCCTCTTCTGAATAGATATGATGAGTACAATAAGAGGGACTTATTCCAGTCAAATCATCGAGAGTCCACCCGATGGCTCTGCGATGTTGCTGGAGGACAACAATCAGACGGGATTCCTGTTCAGGACTGAGGTTGGAATTGATAATCACAGGAAGGGTCTGATTAGAACCCAAAAAGATGTATTTCAAGTGAGCAGGAAGGGGTTTCAGTTCGAGGATGGGGTTATCAGCAGCAGCGGGTGGTTCAGTATAGATGTGAGATTCAAGGGTGGGAGTTACTGGGTTATTCATATCTGGATTCGACTCCTCTATTTGCGGGTCAAGATCCTTCTGTGGTTGATGAGGCATAATCGAGTCATTCTGGAAGTGTGATTCATCAACCAAGGTCCTGATGTCACAAATTTGTTCGATGACGCCGCAATTAATTCCTTGTTGGGCCTTAAATATATCAATTTTCAGTGTTTGATCTCCAAACTTAAGCTCTATTTGGCCCTCCTCACAGCTGATGTTGGCTCTAGCAGTAGCCAAGAAAGGTCTCCCTAGAATGATTGGTGTATCCCTAGGGTTCTCAGGTGCGTCCATATCTAGGACTATAAAGTCCACTGGGAAATAGAAATCCCGCACTCTTACGATAACATCCTCGAGAATCCCTTTTGGTGACTTTATGGATCGATCTGCTAATTGTAATGTCACCTCGGTTGGTTTTAGCTCAGATTCTTCTAGATGGTCAAGTAAGGATGTGGGTATCAGGTTTATGGATGCACCCAAGTCTAACAATGCTCTATCAAATTGGGTACCACCTATCTTGCAGGAAATCAGGGGAGTACCAGGATCTTTTGCCTTGGGTGGGAGTCTACTGAGGATTACAGAGCTGGCTTGCTCTGACAGAACAATTGGGCTCCCTCCCTTGGTTAGCGGCTTACGCTGGGGTGTACATATATTCTTTAGAAATCGTGCGTAAGCTGGTACGTGGCGGATTGCATCCATCAAGGGGATGTTTATGTGGACCTGCTCAAAGAGCTTGACCAGGTCCTCCTCAGGGGCCACGGGTTTGGTGGTCTTCTTTCCCTTGGTCAAGGCCTCGGGAAACGGGATCTTGGTTGGTTCTTCTAGGATAGGTCCAGGTTGTGGATCCGGGACAGTGGTATCTTGGATAACTATCCTAGGGTCATGGTTATCAGGCTTGGAGTGGTTCGGATAATGCGGGTCTTGAGTTGTTTTACCACTACGTGTTGTTACAGAATTTAATCCGGCCTGATTTTGGTTTGGGTTTTGTAAGAGGGGTGGCTGCTGCTGAAATCCCGCATAAGAAGTTGAAGCTTCCATCTCGTCTGGAGATGGAGCAGTAGGGGCCTGATAAATCCATTGTGCGTGGCCTAAATTTGGATTCATAACGCGCTTCGGGGTTGGCACGTTATTCGGGTTAGGAAGAGGTTGGGAAGGGAGTGTGCCTGGCTGGCGAGAATTTGCCAACTGGGCCAGTTGAGTTTTAACCTCTGTAAGTTCGTCCTTGTGCTGTTTTTGAATAGCCGCATTCGTTCTTTGAATGTCAGCCAGAGTCTGAAGGATTAGGGACATTTGATCCTGATTTGGCCCTGATGGATAAGTAGGGTTGGGTCGAGGCTGAGGCAGCTGGTAATGACGAGAGGGCTGTGGGCGGGACTGAAAAGGTGGTCTTTGGGTTTGGGAATTTCCCGCCCACTGAAAATTGGGATGGTTTCGCCATCCAGGGTTGTAAGTGTTGGAGAATGGGTCGTTATGGATGGCGTTGAGGTCCTCGCAAGTCTGAGGAACCTCTTGAGAATCAGGGAAAGGGGGAATGGAGTTCACCGGGCTGGTGTAGAAAGGATCGGATGATCCTCCGATCCGAGAATCAGATGGGGATGGATATGGATCCATCCTAGGGGAAGATCGGTGGAGGATGTTTTGCACAGTCTCCTGTGTGGAAGGAGGTTGTACAAAGGAGTTACGTGCGGAGGTGGCTCGCTGCAAGTGCTGAGTCAGCTCATCCACCTTCTTCTCAATGATTGAGACCTTGTCCAATCGACTGGCCATTAATTCCAGGTCGACTGATGCGGACAGGCCCTGCGTCTCATGTGCTCCCTTAAGATTCGTTGCTGCGCGGGTATTCGTCCTGTCGAATAATCCCATGGAGTCATTGTTGATGGAGTTCTCGCACATGTTTTCGAGAATCTCCCATACGGTGTCTTCATGTTGACCCATGATGTTTCCTCCGCAAGTTGCATTGACGAAAAGGCGAATGTCCTCACGGAGTCCCTGGTAAAAAGATTGGACTTGTTCCCATTTAGGAACTCCGTGATGGGGGCACTTTCTCATGAGATCCTGAAAACGATCCCATGCCTCATGGAGAGGTTCTCCTGATTGTTGAGTGAAGTGTGTAATCTGATGGCGCAAGGCGTTGGTCCGACCAACGGGAAAAAACTTTTTCAAAAACTCGAATTGAAGTTCTTCCCAAGTGTTGATCGGCCGGGTTTGAGTTTGATACCAATGGGCGGCCTTGTCCATAAGAGAAAAGGAGAACATCTTCATGAGAAGAATATCCCGATTTTGCGCATCTGATCCAAAAGTGTGGGCCAGATGCTTTAGCTGTTTGATGTGCTGGAAGGGATCTTCAGAATTAAGCCCATGGAATTTAGGTATAGCATGGATCATGTTGGGCTTTAATTCGGAATCAGGTCCTCCAGTCGGGATTCTGACTCGAGGCTCAATGGCCACCGCAGCAGGATTGTAGTGGTACCGCATCATAGGACGCTGTGGTGGGTGCACGAAGTTTTGGAAGAGGTCATTGAGTCGCTGGAGCTGGTGCTCCAGATTATTTTCTTCCTCAACTGGCTGAGCCATGATGGGGGAAGAAGAAGAACTTGGTTCTGAATCAGAAGAGAGAATAATGTGAGGGTGTTGCTGCACAAACACGGGCGTCGAGGCTTGGCCTTGACGAGAGCGAATTTCTAAAGGAGGTCTTAAGGGTGGTCTTAAGGACCTCCTTCCGTACATGCACTGTTGGAAGAGGTAAGTTTAGAAGGTGCTGGACCCAATCAAGACACCCACAAATGTGTTGGGTGACTATAGAGGTGCGGGGCAGATGGACCCCTTGATTAGAAAGATCGTCCACCTGAGAATTACCTGGGCAGCCAGAGAGGGAGAGTCCCGCGAAGACCCCTACACGGTAGAGCGTCCCCACGGGTTATAGGGTTTCCCCCACCCGACCTCTCTTGTCACTGCGGTTCCAGGTAGACCAGAATGGGGATCTTGACCTCTTAAGTCTACCAATTTTTATTTTAAGATCAGGGTGCTTAAGGTTTCACTTGAACTTTAGTCTTTTAAGTGCAAAGAGTGACCTAATTTAAGGTTGGTTGACCCAAGGGGTCAACTTTACCTCTTGTTTTCTTTGAGAGCTTTTAGGTCCTGTCTTTTAGGGTTCAAGTGTTTAGAGAGCCAATTGTTTCAAGTTTTCTTTGAATAGGTATTTTCAGACAAGGGCTTGGGCACACTTCATTTGGTTTTCTCAATTCTTGCTTAAGGAGTGTGTCTCTAAATCCCTAGTGTTGGATCCTAGGTTGGCTCTACTTGGTCCAGTTAATTCTTTGTTGGGTAATTAGGGCTCAAGCAAGAATGTGTTAGCCCTTAAATACCCTTAATAGTGTGCAGGAGTAATGAGTTGAAAACATGCAACTCTTTATGGTTACTAAGTATGGAAGACAGGTTAGCCCTATATTGCTTGTTCTTTTCTTTTCTTCCTCTTTAGAGTTTAGGGGTTAATAGCAAGAGAAAAAAATTTACCTGTCCTCGGAGTGGTTGTCGTGCGGTTGCTTGTTTTCTTAATTTCCTGTAGCTGCACAAAAGAGAGGAGATTATCAGAAACTAAAAAGAAACAGGAATGTTAACCTCTAGAATAGCCGTTGCTCCCCGGCAGCGGCGCCAAAACTGGTGTTAGAAACTTTCCTCTATAGTTTTATTATTTCGTCGTAGTATAGTATAGAGGGAGGTGATTACCAGTTTAATACAATTTGTTACTCGGAAATAAAGAGTTCCCGAGGTCGAACTCAGGGAGCAAGTTGTATTCTAGGGGTACAAGTTTCTTTTACAAAAATAAAGAAAGAGAGAGAGAGAGAATTTGTTGCTTTTCTTCTTTTCTCTTTGCTTCTCCTCTTCTTCCTTCTCAGATCTTCTGCTCTCTTCTTTTGTTCTTCTTTATCTGCAGTGGTGATGTTCTTCTTCTTTTTCTTCTTTTCCTTTCTTCTGTAGAGCGGTCCTGTTCTTCTTCTTCTTCTTTCTTTCTTCTTTTCCTTTCTTCAGATCTTCTTCTCGTGCTCTTCTTCTTCTTTCAGTTCTTGTCTTGGCCTCTCTGCATTCTCCTCTGCCTCGCCTTCCTTCTCCTTCCTTGCCTTCAGGACGTCGTCTGATTTTCCAATCAGACGACTTAAACCGCCGCTGCTACAGTGCTGCTCGGTGATCCTCCTTCCTTCAGCCTTCGTCTTCTTCCACGGTTCTTCTTCACCTGTGCCTGCACACTTACACAGCTTGATCAGAGAGGGGCAAAACCTATCTCTACCCTCCCCCGCGCCTCTCTCTCACAGAATCCGCTCATAGGATAGCTCTCCCAGAGCTGCCGGGTAGCCGGGTACGGGTCGCGCCCGAGTCCAGGCCCACCGACGTGCGTGGTGGGCGAGGAGTGCAGGTCAGTCTAAGTCGGGTCCGGGCCAGATCCGCGGGGCGTGAGCGCGGACGAGACCGGGTAACCGGGCGGGTGAAGGGGACCTCACCCCGTGTGCTGAGGCAATAAGCCTCCAGCACTTTTTCGCTTTATACCGCTGCGCTCCTTCAGAGCCTTCCGAGGTGGGACTAAATGTCCCACCCCAATTTCGTGCCTGCGCGGAGGAAGCAGCTGGTAATCGCAGCGTTACGCGAGACCTTCGCGCGAGGGCTTCGACTCGACTGCAGCCTGGTACTTCGCGAAGGCGCCTTGCGCTGTCTGGGAGCGTAACCTGGGCGTGGCGCACCTGGGGCAGCAGGTGAAGAAGCTGCTTCGCTTCAACAATGGCGGCGACGAGCGCAGGTACCTGCCCACAGAAAAACGGCCTCTCGGCCCAATCAGAAACGCGGAGGACCTTCACCGTGGCACGGCGAAGGTGGTCGGGGGGTGTGCAGGCGGCGGGGTGGAGCCTAAGGGCTGCCCTAGGTCGGACTGTGGGTCGGGAGATGGGTTTGTTCAGTGGAGTTTCAGAGGGTGATTTGGGGGAAGTGGAGGGGCGGAAATGGATCAGGGTGAGGAGGCGGAGATTATGTGCAGGTCGGCGAGCCGGGTGGGATGCTGGAGTGATGGGAGCGGCTCGCCGGAGGATGGCCGAAGGCGGAGAAGGTGAGGGTGATTGGTCGGAATCGAGGGCGACAGTAGATGTTTAAAGTGAGGAAAAGGAAGAGGGGAGGAAGAGGAGGAGTTCTACCTACTTAGCAGGACGAGGAGGGGCCGGAGCGGGCGACAGTCGTATCGACTGTCACCGGAGAAGAAGATGCCCGGGGGAAGGGGCGGCGGCGAGCAGAGGGCCGGAGAGGCGCCAGCTGGGTGCGGCGTGGCGCGGGAAGAAAAGGGGAAGAAGTCTCTGCTGCTGGTATTGCGGCAGAGCGAAGAGGAGGAGGAGGAAGAACCGCCGGAGCTGGTGGGCGTCTGCCGGAGTGAGAAGAGAGGAAAGTTGGGGGTTTTCTCCATCAGATCCGAGCTGGGAAGAACGGTGGAGCGACGGGGGTATTTATAGGGACCGAATCAGGGAGGAAGGCGGAGGGAGACGACGTGTCTCCCTCGCCGGAGGACGCCGGAGATGGAAACCCATACCGTCCGTGCATTCGCACGGCCGGTCTGGTGGGTTACAGCGACCAGGGGGGTGTCCCTGCGACGGCTGACGACGTAGGGCACCCCCGGTTTACTTGCCAGACTCTCCCCCTCACCCTGCGCGGCACCATGCTCCGCGCAAGGTCGCCGGAGTATGGTGCTGGCAGGTTTTGCAGGGAGGACCTGAACACAAAGAACGAAGGAGAGTTAGGGGCCAAAATGCGAGGGTTCAAAAGTTGAGGGCCAAAAAGTAAATATATGAGGACCAAAGTGTAAAGTTGGTCAAGAAGGTTTCTTCTTAGGCTCAAGTTTTTATACATGACTAATTAGGACCTAAGGAATCTGATGGTGAATTTTATTTCTAGATTAAACCTTGTTTTACTGGTCAATTTACGCAAAAACCCAAATTAAGTTATTAATTGGGTATGGTTCTCAATGTAGGTCAAGATGGGTTCCTAAGGTCAAATTGAAGGTTCTAAACCCTAGAGATTATTTTTCTATGAATTTTAGAGGGTTTATTCCATTTTTTATTTGCCTTGAACCTCGTGAATTGAAGTGGGTTTGTTTTAGGGTTACAGATTATCATTTAGTTCCTTGGAATTGCTGTAGCCCTTGCCAGATCATCTCATCCCACTTTTATTCTTATTAGGTTGCTTTGACCTATGTTTGGACCCTGAATTATCCTGTATGCAGATTATATTGGTAAAATTGCATTTTTACCCCTTATGACTTGTTTTCTCCTTAAACTCAGAATTCTCTGAGTTAAGCCTTTCCTTGAGTTATGTAGGAGCTTTTATCCTTTGTATTGGGTCAAAATGAGCTAGTTATGGCTCATGATGAGGTTCTCATCAATCATACATTGTAAATAGTGCATAACATGCATAATCAAACATTTAGGTCAAGTTGTATAAATTGTATAGTAATCATCTCCTTTTATGGTCAGGGACAGGGCAATTTTTAATCGGGGCCTCAAATCGAAGATCCAACCGTACAAATCTGATCAGGGCAATGATTGGAGTTCAACGACTCCAAGATCACCCTGATTGGACATCCGTAGCACCAGATAGAGATCGAGGAAGCCTAAAGATCAAGGTCCAAGATGGTGCCAATCCGTACTTCAGACGACAAATCCAACCACACTGATGGGTTTAGATCGATGATCACAGCCTAACGGCGGGAAAATTGGTCCAATCTGACATTCATGCCACCATCTACAACACACAGAAGATGGACGGCTAAGATGGCACCACGTGGCACCATCCTAGCCACCCAATCGGCCCTAAAAATTGCCGCTGCATCTTCAAAGGATCTCCACTGCTAGATCATAGCCATTGGATCATGATCCAACGGCCAGGAATGATCCAGCTGAGTCGCTCACACTCGCTTAAGGGGAAGGACGCGGATGATCTAGGTCGTTGGATCTTGATCCAACGGCCATGAGCACGGGTGCCTGAAATCAAAAGCACAACACAAAGTCGACCATAGCACAGTGAGCGGCCGCTCTTTCGCAAGCTCGAGGCGCGCGTTCAAAACGCAGCGTGCCTCAAATCAGATGAGGGCATGGGAGCGAACGCAATCCAGCCGTCAGATGATGATCTGGTGATCGAGGAGTGGAGAAGTGGCGCGCGGAGGAACCTTGGATCATCACGGGCACAATGACGTGCTTGCGCACGCCCAATCGCACGTGGGCATGCGACTGAGCGTAGACGAAGGCGTGCAAGGAGAAATGTAAGCCGTCCGATCGCAAGATTTGAAAGACGTGCACGAGCATTTTGAGTGCAGAAGGCAAGGAGGCGCATGCAACCCTCACATGTCGGCCACAATCAGACCTTTAGTGACGGATAAATCCGTCACTAAAGACCTGATATTAATGTTCTAAGCTTGAAATAACAAATTTTCCCTCGATTCGTACAATTATAAAAGGAGACCCAACCTCTACTTCTTCTGCATCCCTTCCTTCACCTCTCTCCCTCTCCAAAGCTCAAGAGAAGCTTGTCCCACACCCGAGATGCTATTCTAGAGCTAAATCCAATTTTCTCGCCCTATTTCGAAAGTGGGTCACGCAACGAAGATGATGTGCTGCCCCATTCCTGCTTCTTCCTGCTTCGTCCTCCTTCTCGCTCCGTCCTCCGTCTTCCAGGCATCACTCCGTCTGGCTCGTCCTCCAAGCATTCATCGAGGAGGATAACATCTCTCTCCCTTCTTTTTAATCGCTTTCTAGAATAGAATTTTCTGCTTTCTAATTGTAATCATTTCCTGCTTTGTAGTTGTAAAAACATTCTGATTATATCAAGTGATTGTTCTCTCTCTCTCTTATTTGCTTATATCAATTCCATTGTAATTATTTTATTTTCAAACAAAAACACAAAAAAATATAAATCATGGATTTTAGATCGACGTAGACTCCTTGTGTTCGACCCGGAATTCTTAAAATTTCGGTATAAATTTATTTGTTGACGGATTTCTTCGCAAATCAAACTACAATGATGGGATTTTTCTAAATCAACTTCGATCGTGTAGTTTTTTGCATTGAACATTTTGGTGCCATTGCCGGGGAGGCAACGATTTTTGATTTTCTTTCCACATTTCGTGCACTTTATTATTTTCTAACTTGCTTTATTTCTTGTCTATTGTTTTGCGGGTACCATGACAAGGAATCTTCAAGCGGTAGATTGGAGTAAAGTGAAGTTTAAGACAACTATAAGTGCTCCCCATTCTTCCCCCTCCATAGATTCCATTTCACCACATTAACTCAAACTCCAATTAACCTAGGTGTTTGCATAAATACTAGGGTTAGTTTGGTTGCTTGGATTTCCACTCACATTCATCTCACCCGCATATAAAAAAATCAACAAATAGATATTTCTTGTGGGGTAATTCAACATACACACCACATACACCCACATTCAAGGCACTTAACCTAATTGATTTTCTTCTACTTAACCGAATTCTGATCTGTGGAATCAGTACACACAAATCAACATATAAAAGAGTAGAAATCAGTCTAGGTTAATCATTTTGTGTGCCTAACTCAGTGGTAGAATCTTGGCCAATTATTTGAGTTGTTTGAGCCGCACCACTTAACCTAAAATCAACTCACCAAGTAGCTTCTCCTTAGGGTTTTCAATTTAGGTTAATACCAAGCACTCCACTTTATTTTTTATTTTAAAAGGAAAGTGATCTTCACCTGTACTTGAAAACCTGGTTTGCCTCAAACTTGATTGAATTAAACCTAATTCCAAACCCTAAAAGCTACTTAAGTAAGATTTGAACCTTAAAATCTACTCATCATAAATAATCTTGCTTGAAAACCTTGGTTGTGCACGCACTCATACATACTCAATTGATCATTAAGGGCACAACCCATTTTAAGGGCCCACCACATTCCATAAGCACTACAATCCCAGGACTAAATAAAATCAAGTAAACGTTGGCCTTAAGGACTGATTCGCTCTTCGGGGTCCAGTTTGAGATTGTTTACGATTAACCTGCTTGTACTATTCAATCTGATGTTTAGCTAGGGGAGTAGCATCAAACAACTGTGGCTGGGGGGTACACTAGGAACCGGAGGCTCAAGCCGAAGGTAGAACCTTCTCCCCAGTCCCTCCTTCTACCTGGTTGGATTGAGTGGATGCAAGTAGAGTAAATCGTTTATAATCTTACAGTAGATTCTGAGAATCTGTAGATCCTTAGGCTACCCCACTGAAGGACAGGCTTGTTTTGTTGTGCTGCAGGGTTCTTATCCCCAGTCCTTCTGACCTCTTCCTAGTTTATGCTGGGAAGGAGGTCATTGAATCCTCGATTGGAAGGACCACTAGAGTATTCTAGGAGTCGTAGATTGGATTTTGGCCAAATTGATCCCATGGTCGATCAACAGCATCCTCTACCTTAGAATCCACAGGAGGTATTTCAAAGGCAGCTGGAACAAATGCAGAGAATGCAAGAATGGTTCCAGAGAATGCAGGGCGCTCAACCCTTGAAGGATTTTTACGAGCCTTCAAATTACAGGGAACATCCCAGCGTCTAGATTCCTGCCTGAGATGTAGAAATCAAGCCACAGGTGTTAAGCTTGATCAAACATTTCCATGGGCTTGGCTCTGAAGACCCATTTCAGCACTTGGAGGAATTGAACACTTTGGTCTAGACCACCAAGGCACGAAAAGTGAATGAGGAGTAGATGATCATGAGGCTCTTCCCCCATTTTCTTAGGGATAAAGCCACTCATCAATACAGGACTATAGGAAGGCCAATTGAAACTTGGAATGATTTGAAATCGGCTTTCCTAAAGAAATTCTTCCCTGTCGGATGTACCAATGCTTTGAGACGGGAGATTGCTACCTTCACCCAGTGGCCGGGGGAGCAGTTCCATGTTGACTGGGAGCGATTCCAGGACTTATTGCGGAGGTGTCCACACCACGAGGTGCCAAAATGGCAGCTCGTGGAAATCTTCTACCACAGGTTGACTGAGCAACTCAAAAATCACGTGGATGCTTCTTGCAGAGGCAATTTCCACAACAAAGATGCAGATAGCTCGCACAATTTGTTTGAGGAGATGAGTGAGAATTCGATCAATCATGCCTCCATGGATACTTTTAACCGGTCCCAATAATCCAGATCGAATGTTAATGAAGTCCACGACTCTCATTCATTCGATATGGAATTGATTTGCAATAAACTAGATAAGGTGGACTTGGTTACTAAAAGGATGGAGGAGTGGATGGCTGGAAATTCAATAAACAGCTCTCGATCCACTTAATCCCAGAATTCAGGATTCCATTCATCGTGAGCTCCTTCAGGACAAGAGTTCGTGAATCAACTTAATGCGGCTCAACCTTTGAGTTAGCATTATTCGGAACCCCACGGGTTCCAAATTGGGGTCGTTGATCCTAGTTTATATGATCCCTCCCTTTCTTTTTTTCCATCCTCACCCTATAAGGATTTCTATGCTGTACAGGAGAATGTTATGTCCAACCCTTACTCCAATGCTTATAATCCGAGTTGAAGGAACCACCTTAACTTCTCCTGGAAAAACCCAAGGTAGTAGACCCCATTCCGACCCAGCAATTATGCTTCGCAAAGACCAATAGGTCAAGGTCATGTTTACACTCAGCTACCCCTGAATCAGGTCAATCAGCCATCTTGTAATGCCCGTCAACCCGTAGGGCAGGCTGATTTGAACCGACAGATGGTAGAAATGCAAGGATCTATGCTCCAGCTCATGCAGCAAATGAAAACCTCGTTGGACAACTTGCAAAATGGGTTCATTGCTAATTCTCATCAACCTGGATCTTTGTCATCTCAACCTATACCCAACCAGCGTAATATCCAGAATCTGGGCAATCAAGCCCAAGGGCACATGAATCAGAGGGACCCACACACACATGCTCAAGTGGTTGACCAGGGTCCTTCCTCTTCTACTTCTCCTTCAAATCAAAGGTTCTTGGCTAATGAAGCCCCTCCAATCTTTCCTAACCCTCCCCAAGACCCAAACCCGTATGCATCAGCTAATTCAGTTACTTTGAGGAGTGGAAAACAAACTCAGGATCCACAACCGCACTGTTCTGATCTACCAAATCCTAGAAAGTCAGAGGAGAGAAAGGAGAGCTTTGAAGAAGAAATCAAGGCTCAGGAACCTAATTCCAAAGATATGACTCATGTTCCTTTTCCTGGGGCCTTGATTAAACTTAGGAAGAAGAAGCCTGTTGATAGTAACAAGGAGCTCTTGATTATATTCAAGAATGTTGAGATCAACATCCCGCTCCTAGATGCTATCAAACACATACTGGCTAATGATAAATTTTTGAAGGATTTATGCACACAAAAGCGTAAGTCGAGAGAATCTGTTCTGAGGAAGGTGGTACTCTCCGAGCAGGCTAGTTCTATTATCATGCATCACCTCCTCAGAAAAAGAGAGATCCAGGTGCTCCTTTGATTTCTCGTGTCATCGGATATTACACTTTTTGATAGAGCACTTCTGGATCTAGGTGCATCTATTAACCTAATTCCAACTTCTCTTTATGAGAAATTTGGATTAGGTGAACTTCGGCCGACTTCAGTAATGCTACAGTCAACGGACCGTTCAGTCACAAATCCGTGAGGTGTTATTGAATATGTTATTGTTAAGGCTAAGGATTCCTATTTTCCAGTAGATTTCCTTGTCCTTGACATGGATGTACCTGAAAATCTGAGGAACACGCCCATCATTCAAGGGCATTCGTTCCTAGCTACCGCAAAGGCCAATATCAACTGTGAAAGCGGTAGCATGGAAATCGCCTTTGGGGATCAGAAATTGAAATTGGATATTTTTAAGGCGATTAACAAATTCAAGGATTGTGGATTTATAGAGGAACTTGAGGAAGATAGTTTGAATATTGAAACTTGTATGGTAGTTTTTGCAATTGAAAGTTCCTCCTATTGTGATAGATCTGAACTGCAACCCTTTGTGGCAAACCCTCCAAATTCTGAAGAGGTTATTGATTTTATTCACTTTCAACCTATTCCACTTGATGAATCTTCATCAGCATCATCCTTACCTTCAATCCAAAACCCACCCCAGCTTGAACTAAAACCATTGCCTAATGTTGGGAACACCATCATGAGCCACAACTAGCTCATTTTGACCCATAAAAGAGAACAAAAGCTCCAACATAACCAACTGGAGGTCCTAATTCACTGAATAACCATTTTGAGAGAAAAGCAAGAAACAAGGGGTAAAACTACAATTTTACCATTGCAGTGAAACAACGGGTTTTCTCAAGGACTAAACATAGGTCAAATGGTCTTAACAAGATAAAAAGTGGGTTGGTTCAAACAGAAAAGGGTTCGTGTGAATACTGGGAATTAAATGACTTCTTGTAACCCTAAAATAGACCAACTTGATTTAACAAGGTTCTAGTTAGGATAAAATTCACCTAAACCCTCTAAAAATCATATAAAAATATTATCTAGGGTTTAGAACCTTCAATTTGGCCATTAAAACCTATTTTGACCTAAAATGGGGTCTCAAACAAATGTTTGCCCTAAATTGGGTTTTTACGTAAATTACCCATTCAAACATGGTCAAACCCAAAGTCCAACCTCACCATTGGATTCCTTAGGTCCAAATTATGTTTGTACCAAAATTTGGACCTAAAGGAAATTCATCTTGACCCACTTTGCGAATAGGTCCAACCCCATTACATTTCTACCCCTAGATTTCAAAAACCCTCACAATTGACCCCCTATCTTCTTCATTCTTTGCAATTAGGTCCCCCCACCAATATAGCGGAGGGAATCCTACTCTGGTGAGCTTGAAAGGGTGATTTCTCCCTGAACTCTCAGAGAATCCCCTTCAAAATTGAAAGGGAGATTCTTTGAGAAATCTCCTCCAATGTGAACCCAATTAAAAGCCCTATGGTGCCCAATCTCACATGCGAATGCATGAGAGATTTGGGTCTCTCTTGAGTTTCCTCTGCCGGCAAGCTTGCTGTGCTTGGAAGCTTGGCTTCCAAGCACAAACTTGACCTCCTAGACCTATTTAAGAAATCCCAACTCATTCCGCATCTCCGAAGCTTGAATTCAGTCAGAGAAACCCCCCAATTTCATCTCTCCTCCTCTGTCCGAACTACTCATCAAGCTTCGACGACTTCCCCCACTCTCCCTCGTCGCCTAGCCCCAATATCGATGGCAGGTTCCTCTTCCTCTCGCTCTTCCGCGTCGCATCGCACCTGCCGATGCTCTTGCCTCCCCTTTGTCCTTGCCGACCTCCCTCTCTAAGCACTTTCATCTTTGGCGTAGGAAATACGAGCCAAACGCCATCCCTGCCTCCCTCTTTGTCCCTTCACTCCAAAATAAGTCCTCTCACCCTCTACTCGATTTTCCCCTTCTTTATTCCCCTCGAACGACCACTACCATACTCCACCACCATCATCCCCTTCACCTCCGGCCACAACTCTGGCAAGTTCGCTCCACCTCCACAGACCATCTCCCTCCTCATCGACCCGTCCATAAGCCTCGCCCCGACTCACTGAACGTAACCCCTTACTCACAACACTTCGCCACTCACCCACAAGTGCCCCCGAACACACCCACATACACGGCCGCAGTGTGCCCTAGGCATGCACCCACAGGCGGTCCCACACCACTCCAACCACCTCTGCACATTCGTCGCACCTTGGCGAAGCTCCCTAAGCTTTTTAACACGGTCGCGAGGCCATTTGTGTGATTTTAGGTCCAGGGGTTCACCGCCGTTGACGCACGGTTGGAAGCTTGCTTGCTAGCTTCTCCAGGCCGTGCCCACTCCAGGATTCAGTCCCAGGTCGCGTGGGGTACTCTCACAAACCTCTCCAGGTGGGCAATTGAAGACAATAGCCATCCTTGTAGCTGCAATTGAGTGACGCCCCTCTTCTGCAAACACGCGTGAAAGAGGCGGAAAGATAGTCTCACCTCAGAAACATCTAGAGCGCCAAAGCCACATAAATTGATTTTCTGTATTGGGTTGGTTGCCTCCAACTCACAGGGTGAGGTCCCCTCTCACCCAACCCGATGCCTCATCCGTGACCACCCCTCCACGGACCTGGTGACCCGACCCGACCTCACACCTCACCCACCACCGCACGTTGGTGGGCCTAGTCTCGGGTGCATACCCAACTTGATTACTCGAGAAAGTGGCTTTGGAAGAGTGAACCTAAGAGAGAAAGGAGAGAAGAGAGCTCGCACAGGTAGGGGTAGGTTTTGCTTTGCAAGGGAAGGAGAAGACAAGGCTGAAGAGGAAGCTAAAGGCTGAAGCTAAGGAAGGAGAAGGGCTGCAGTAGAGAGAAGAAGCAAAAGGCGAAGGTAGAAGAAGAAGGAGCTGAAGAAAAAGTAGAGAGAAGAAGAAAAAGGCGAAGGCAGAAGAAGAAGGAGCTCAAGAAAAGGAAAAGAAAGAAAGAAAAGGAAGGAACTAAAGGAAGAAGAAGCTGAAGGCAACTGAGATAAAGAAGAAGGCAGAGGAAGAGAAAGGCTAAGGCAAGGAATCAGAAGAAGAGAAAGAAAGAAGATTGAAAGTAGCTGCCATAGACAGAGAAAAGAAGGAGAAGAAGAAGAACTGTAGCACCAATATTTTAAGGCATCTGATTCACAAATCAGACGTCCAATTTTGTGTTTATTCACATACATTGATTTCTTTAATATTTTGTGCTTACATTTATTCCTATCTTTTTGCACTATAACATTGATTTTTATTGCATATTATATTCCTTCAAATTCTCAAGTTGTGATCTTGATTTCTAAACCCTAATTTGCTCCTTGTGTTCGACCTCGAACTTTCAAATTCGAGTAATAAATTGTATTTGTTTTGAATGCTTTTTCGACTATATTACAATGGGACTTTTCTAAAACTCGATCAAGCGCTACGAACACTTGAGAATTTGAAATATTAGTTTTTGGGACCTCAAAAGACGCTCCCTGCGAAGTACTTCTGTTTCCTTGACGACTACTCGGTATACAATCAAGTCCCTATCCATCCCAAGGATGAGGAAAAAATGACTTTCACCTGTCCCTACGGAACCTTTGCTTTCCATAGAATGGCATTCGGCTTATGCAATGCACCTGCGACTTTTTAAAGGTGTATGCTAGCCATATTCTCAAATATGGTGGGAGAGTTTATGGAAGTCTTCATGGACTATTTCTCTATTTTCGGAGAATCGTTTGATTCTTGTTTAGCTAATCTTGAAATGATTCTTAAAAGATGCATTAAAACAATTGGTCCTTAGCAGGGAAAAGAGTCATTTCATGGCACAAGAAGGTATCATCTTGGGTCATGTACTCTCTGAACGGGGTATCGAAGTTGACAAAGCTAAGGTTGATGCTATCTCTAAACTTCCTCCTTCCACATCTGTCAAACAAATTCGATCATTTCTTGGTCATGTGGGATTCTATAGGAGGTTCATCAAGGACTTTTCTAAGGTTGCTCGCCCTCTGAGCAACCTTCTCCCCAAAGATACGTCATTTGATTTCAACAAATCATGCCGTAAGGCATTTGATTTTCTTAAAAAGGCAGTCACTTGTGCTTCGGTGTTGCAACAATCAGTTTGGATAGCCCCATTTGAGATCATGACCGATGATTCTGATTACGCGGTCGGGGCTGTTTTGGGTCAGAAGATTAATAGGAAGCCCTCTGTCATCTACTACGCTAGTAAAACTCTAGACGAGGCCTAAAGTAATTACACTGTTACTGAAAAGGAATTACTAGCTGTAGTATTTGCTTTGGAGAAATTCAGGGCTTATCTCTTAGGGTCTCATGTCATAATTTATACCGATCACTCGGCCTTGAGGCATCTCTTGGCCAAAAAGGATGCCAAACTCTGGCTTATTTGATGGATTCTTCTGCTTCAAGAATTTGATCTTGAAATCAAGGATAAATCCAGGGCACAGAATGTGGTGGCAGATCATCTTTCGAGAATCCTAAGTGATTCTCCTCGTCTGAATATTCCAATTGTTGATACTTTTCCATACAAGACTATCCTTACAATTTCAAGTGTCCAAACTCCATGGTTTGCAGACATCGTAAACTATTTGACCGTTGGTCAAATTCCTCAGGATTGGACCAAGCAACAATGAGATAGACTAAAATCTAAGGCCAAATACTACTTCTGGGAGGACCCTAAACTGTATCGCATCGACTCTTATCAGATTATTCACCGATGTGTTCCGAAGAGTGAATTCAAAAGTATACTTGACTTTTGCCATGCATCTGCGTGTGGTGGACACTTCTCCAGAAAAAAGATGGCTACAAAAATTTTCCAATCTGGATTCTTTTGGCTGTCTTTATTCAAGGATGCCCAGGAATAATCGAGGTCATATTCCCGATGCCAGGAACTTGGGACATAACTAAGAGAGACATGATGCCCCTAAACTCGATTCTTCCCATCGAAATCTTTGACGTTCGAGGCATCAATTTTATGGGACCTTTCCTCCCTTTATTTGGACATCAGTACATTCTCTTCTCTATTGATTACGTGTCCAAATGGATCGAGGCCATTCCTACCCAAACCAATGACCACAAAGTGGTCATTGATTTCGTCAAGAAGAGCATCTTCAGCTGGTTTGGGATTCCAAGGGCCATCATCAGTGATGGTGGTTCTCACTTCACTAATGCCCAATTTCGTAATTTACTAGCAAAATACGGGGTAAACAGAATCTCCACATCTTACCATCCCCAGACGAATGGACAGGCCGAGATCTCCAATCGGGAGATCAAGAATATTCTTTAGAAGACGATTAAGCCTGATCATAAAGACTAGACTCAAAAGCCTAAGGATGCTCTTTGGGCCTACCGTACGGCGTACAAAATGCCTATCAGCATGTCACCATTTCGTCTGGTGTATGGAAAGGCATGTCATTTACCCATAGAAATTGAACATAGGACATTCTGGGCAATCAAACAGTGTAATCTGGATTTAAGTTTAGCCAGAAAGACCAGGAAACTCCAACTATCTAAGTTGGAGGAGCTTAGAAATGACACGTACGAGAATGCCAAGATCTACAAGGCTCTGATCAAAGCTCTTCATGACCAATTGATATCCCGCAAGAGCTTTGAGCCGAACCAAAAGATTTGGCTCTTCGATTCTCAACTTAAGCTCTTTTCCAGCAAACTTAGGTCACAATGGAACGACCCATTCATCATCGATCAGATTTTTCCAAACAGGGCCATTCAGATTTCTGACCCAAAGATGGGTAATTCATTCCAAGTCAATGGTCAACGTCTGAAGCCTTTTATTAACCGTATTATTCCAGAACCCATCTCAGACACTATTGCCCTCATCATGTTGTGATCTCTTTGGCTGGACTTCGCCTAGCTGATGGCATTAAACTCAACAGTTGTATAGACTGACTTAGGTGATATCTTCTACATTCTACCATACTTTCATGTTGTTTTTTGCACTTGATCGGGTTTGAAAGAATAACACGTTGTAATATAGCTGAAAAAGAGTTCAAAACAAATAAAGAATTTTTTACTCGAAAATCAGAGTATCCGAGGTCGAACACAGGGAGCAATCTGAGTACTTTTAAAAACTAGAGAATACAAATTTTAAATGAAAGACAATTGATTCAAAGAGAGATTTATAAAAAGTTGCTAAAAAATAACAGGATTGGATGTCTGATTTCTATATCAGACGTCTTAAATGTAGCTATTCTTCTTCCTGTTTTGATTCTGTTTTGGCCTTCTCTGCAATCTTCCTCCTTACTTCTCTCTTCTGCCTTCTTCTTCTGCATAGGCTCTTCTTTTCTTTTCTTTTGATCTACAGGTCTTCTTCTTCCTGCCTTTGCTTCTTTTGTCTTCTATCTTCTTCTTCTTCTTCTTTGGATTCTCTTCTCTTTTCTTCTGCTAAGGCTTTTTCTTCCTTGGTCTTTCTGCCTTGCCTTTTTCTCTTCTTTCTTCTTTCTGCCTTGCTCAGCCTTATCTTCAGAGCTTCTTCTCTTCAGTGCTCGGCCTGCCTACACACAACACAGCAAAACCTACCCCCTTCCATCTACCCGCACGTCTCTCTCTCTCACTGCAAATCACTCACAGTACGCTCTCCCAGAGCCGCGGGTAATCGGGTCGGATTTCGTATCCGAGACCAGGAGCATCGGCGTGAGGGTGATGCGCGAGGTGTGCTCAGATAGGGTCCGGTCGGGATCCCGCCAGATCCGTGAGGTGAAACCGCGGACGAGGCGAGCGTTAGGTGAGGGACCTCACCCCTGTGCGTTTGAAGGCGATAAGAGAATAACACAAATTCAATTCAAACCGTACCTGTGCCTCGTAGATTATCGATGTGGGACTATTAGTCCTACCCTGCTCTCACGCGCCCCTGCAGGATGATTCTTCGTGCTCTGCTCAGCCGCAGCCTCAACTCTCTTCACTGGCTAACTGGCTGCCTACACGCAACTTACTCCAATCTGCAGCAACTGAAATCCTGAAGCCACGGAGCATGGAGCGTGCTTGGAAGCTGCTTCCACCATCGTCAATGGCGACTGGGGCTTGAAAACTGTTAGACACAAAACAAGCCTCTCGGCTTAATCAGATCACCGGAGGACCTTCGCCGTGGCACGGCGAAGGTGGTGCAAGGCGCAGCAGGTTGTGGGACGGCCTAGGCGTGCGTGCCTAGGTCATCCTGTGACCGGAGATGTGGGTGTGTTCGGGGGAGCGTTGTGTGGGTGTAGAGCGGCAGTGGGTGGGCGGAGGATGTTCCTTGTGGTGAGGCGGAGCCTCTGAGTTGGTCGGCGAGTCGTGCGAAAGTGTGGAGCGATGGGAGCGATTCGTCGGAGGTTGGCCGGAGGGATGGAAGATGGCGGTGGTCAGGCGTGGTCGAGGGGTAATTAAATGAAACGCAAGGGGGAAAGGAGAGAGGGGAAGATGGGGAACGTATCTGGACTGTTGTGGGAGAGAAGGAGGCAGTGGAGTGGACGGCTCGTAGTTGCCGTCGTTGGAGAAGAAGCACCTTGAGGGAGGGAGCGGCGACGAGGAAGAGGTCAGGGGAACGCACGTTTGGTACGACGCGACACGGGAGGAAGAGGGGAAGTAGACTCTGCTGCTGGCATGGCAGTAGAGCGACGAGAACGAGGGGAGGAGGTCACCGAAGCTTTCGGGTTCCTTGGCCGGAGATGGAAGAGAAGAAAATTTGGGGGAATCTCCGCCAAGACAAGTCTGAATTTGAGCAGCCGGACTTGGGGATTCTTTTATAGGTGTTGGTCGAACTTTCTAGTGCATGGAGGATGCGCAATCATCTCCGACGGCTCGTCGGAGAAGGAAAGTGGGTGGATACCCAAATCTCTCATGCATTCACATGAAAGATTGGGATCAAATCAGAGATCATGGCAGGCCTCAGATGGGAGGGAATTCCTCAGAGAATCTCCCTTCCATTTCTGGGAGGGGATCTTTGAGGAATCAGAAAGTATTCCCTCTCTAATCCTTGCCGGAGAAGGATTATGCCCCAATAATGGTGGAAGAACCTGATTGTAAGGTTGGCGAGGAAGTTAGGGGGCTCTCTACGATGATTTTCAAAAGATAAGGACCAAATTGTGATTTGGGTGTACTAAATTGTAAAGTAGGTCAAGATGACCTCCCCTTAAGTCCAAGTTTTGGTATAAATCTAATTTTGACCTAAGGAATCCAATGGTGAAGTTGGATTTTAGGTTTGACTATGTTTGACTGGACATTTTGCGTAAAAACCCAAATTAGGTCAATTAATGAGCTAGGACCCTAATCTAGGTCAAACTGGGTTCCAAAGGCCAAATTAAGTGTTCTAAACCCTAGGGGATATTTTTCCATGATTTTTAGAGGGTTTACTTAATTTTTATCCTGATCGGAACCTTGTTGATTTAAGCGGGTCTGTTTTAGGGTTATCAAATGTCATTTAATTCCTGGATTGCACATAAACCCATTTCTGATTGAATCAACCCACTTTTTATATTATTTAGACCATTTGACCTATGTGTTGCCTTTGAGAAATCCCGTTTATGTACTGCAATGGTAAAATTATAGTTTTAACCTTTATTTCATGTTTTCTTCTTAGAACGCTTATTTCTCCAATTAAGCCCTCTTCTAGGTTATGTAGGAGCTTTTATTCTCTTTATTATGTCAAAATGAGCTAGTTATGGTTCATGATGAGACTCTCATCATACCCCCATGCCTAACTTTTGCTAGTCCCTTAGCAAAATTTCAAGGTTTTAACTTCTGTTCTAGACCCTGAGTGTCTGTCAATAGTTATGATAAGTGCTTTTCCTTTTCTTTTGTGATTAGGTGGGAATGCCGACAATAGGCCTAGAGGTATTCAAGTACCAACCAAAATCTGAACCTATTCCGCTTTAGCCTTAGTCCTCCGCAAAGGTTTCTAAGGCCCACAGAAACTAACCTAGGGTTTGTTGGACTCCGCGGTTAAAGCACCCGTGCTTGAGGCATTCTTAGCCTAAGTTCAGTTTGCAGTGCATTTTTGTAAGAGAGAGATAGAAGATTTATTTGTTTGGAGAGCTTTTCTCTCTCTTTTCTTTTTATTTCTAGCTTCGGATTAGCTTCTCAACACGATCTGTATCGGATTCCTCGTCCCCATCATCAATCCTCAAGGGTCCCTGGCTTTCGAGATTTCGAGATAATCCCGCCCATGGCGTTCCATGGCCGAATTCAGACCCTAGTGATCGACATTTCATGATAATGCCGCCCATGGTATCTAAACCAGCAGAGTGCTTACATGCCCCCAGTAGGATATTTAAATATCCTAAGAGACAAGCACCGAGGAGATGATATGTTGTTACGCATCTTCGAGGGGAATTTCCCGCCTTTCCGCACTAGGAACTCGTCCAAATCAACTTGTGTTGATTGGCCGCTCCTAATCTAGGTGACTTTTGTAGAACATTAAACGCTTTTGCGTGATTTGGATGTTTATGCGCACTGAACCAGACTGTGTGTGAATTTAGGGTGCTTAGGTTACCGAATCTCGCAAACCGGAGGTCAGTTAACGAGGCCGAATACTTCCTATGCCTTAGACCTAATACTCAAGCTTCGCATTTTCCCCAACCTCTTGAGGATTATCCAGATTTTAGCAGATACGTGAATTTTTAAGCTAACGAATCTAACCCAAGAGGCCTAAGACCAGCGTTCCCGCTAATCTCTTGTTATATCTCCTTATCACTTTTTTTTCTTTTTCTTGATTTGGTCTAGAACTTCAATTAACCCCTTAATCTTTTACTAATGACTATTTCTTTTCATTTTCATTTTGTGCTCCTTTTTTGGCATTTTACTCTTTTCCTCCTCTCATTTGTATGACCCTGAATTGTTCCTCCCCTCCTTCAAGTCTCTTTTTTTTTTTTTAATTGAAACCCTTTCTTGATATGAATTTTCCTGACATTTTGCACTTTCATACCCCCCCATGCCTAAGATTTGCAATGTCCCCATTGTAAATTAGGTGGGTTCAATTTCAGCTTAGTTCATGAATTAGGACAAGTGTGTGGTGAGTGAATGGGTCGAAGTGACTTGTTGCGAACGATTTCTAATCTCGGGTAGGGATACCTGAGGTGAAGTCGGCTGTTCTAATGGATGAACCCTAAAGTGCAATATGAATTCCGCATAGAGATGTCAGAAAAGGTTTCGGGTTTTCCAAAGAATGACGGGTTGCCTCCCGTTAAGCGCTGAGTTTTACGCCATCGGCTGGGCGCAATGAGCTCAGGAGGAATGGAGGGTAAAGGATGACTCAGCCAAATCTATATCTATCATGTCAATGAATGGTTTGAGTCTCTGACCGTTCACAACAAAGGGTTCGGAATCGTGGCTGAGTGGGCTGATTTCAATGGCTCCATTTCCAAAGATTTGTCGGACTAGGTAAGGTCCGACCCACTTAGATCTTAACTTTCCTGGGAATAATTTGAGTCGGGCATCAAAGAGTAAAACCTTTTGACTAGGATGAAAGACCTTTCTAGAAATGTGTTTGTCATGAAAAGCTTTAACCCGTTCTTTGTAAATTCGCGAGTTCTCATACACGTCATGGCGTAATTCATCGATCTCGCTTATTTGAAGTCTTCTGTGGGTTCCAGCCTTAGAAAGATCTAGATTACAATTTTTACTGCCCAATAGGCTTTATGCTCCAATTCAACGGGGAGGTGACATGCCTTCCCGTACACTAGTCTGAAGGGAAACATTCCTAATTGGGTCTTGTGAGCAGTCCTATAGGCCCACAATACTTCCGGAAGCTAAGAAGACCAATCTTTTCTATCAGGTCGAATAGTAACTTGAAGGATCTTCTTGATCTCTCAGTTAGATAGCTCAGCTAGACCATTAGTTTGGGGGTGGTAAGGAGTAGAGATTCGGTGTGACACCTCGTATTTGGTCATCAATGACCTGAACTGAGCGTTAGTGAAATGGGTCCCTCCGTCAGAAATTATAGCACGTGGGATCCCGAACCTTGAGAAAATGTTTTGATGAATGAATTTTATAACAACTTTATGATTGTTGGTTCGGGTCGGAATGGCTTCTATCCACTTGGAAACATAGTCAACTGCGAGTAAAATGTATTCGAAGCCATCCGAGATCGGGAAGGGTCCCATGAAATCAATCCCCCAGACATAAAAAATTTTGCATACCAAGATCGGCTGTAGAGGCATCATGTCTCGATGGCTCATGTTGCCCAGAGTCTGGCAACGGGAACATGCCTTACAGTGATCGTATGCATCCTTGAACATTGTGGGCCAATAAAAGCCACATTGGAGGACTTTTGATGCGATTTTATGTCCTGAGAAATGTCCACCGCATGCCTGGTCATGGCAAAATGAGAGTATGTCTTTGATTTCCACTTCCGCGATGCATCATCGAATTATCTGATCAGCACCAATGCGGAATAGATACGGGTCTTCCCAAAGGTAATACTTGGCATCGGAACGCAATTTGTCCTTCTTGGCCTTCGGCCAATCGGACGGAATCTGGTGTGATGCCAGGTAATTTACTATATCTGCGAACCATGGAAGACTTGTACTGATAGTCAGGAGGTGCTCATCAGGAAAGTGTTTTGTGATAGGTTCGGAAGGGTCAATTATTTCAGAAGGAAGGCGGGACAAGTGATCAGCTACCACATTTTGCTTTCCCTCCTTGTCGCAAATCTCAAAGTCAAATTCCTGCAACAGCAAGATCCATCGGATTAATCGAGGTTTCGCGTCCTTCTTTGCAAGGAGATGCCTCACAGCTGTGTGATCCGAGTATATGATGACACGGGAACCCAGAATGTATGATCTGAATTTTTCTAGGGCAAATACTATAGCAAGTAGCTCTTTCTCAATAACCGTATAGTTACGCTGAGCCTCATCCAATGTTTTTCTAGCGTAGTAAATGACCACAGGTTTCCCGTCAATTTTCTGCCCCAAAACCGCTCCTACAGCGAAGTTAGATGCATCGCACATGATCTCAAAGGGTTGAGACCAATCAGGGGACTGTAGGATCGGAGCTTGGGTGACTCGGTCACATAGGATCTCAAATGCTTGAGTGCATTCCTTGGAAATTTTGAAAGGCACATCCTTAGAGAAAAGATTGGTCAGGGGATGCGCGATTTTGGAGAAATCAGGGATCAATCGACGATAAAAACCGATGTGCCCCAAAAAAGATCGGATGTCCTTAATCGAGCTAGGCGTAGGGAGCTTGGAAATCAGGTTAACCTTAGCTCGATCCAGTTGGATGCCTTTCTCCGAGATTAAATGTCCCAAGACAATTCCCTCAGGCACCATGAAATGGCTCTTTTCCCAGGAAAGAACCAAATTCACATCGATGCACCGCCTGAGTATTTGGACCACATGTTGGAGGCAATCGTCAAATGATGCTCCAAAAACTGAAAAGTCATCCATGAAGACTTCTAGATAGTCACCTACCATATCTGAGAATATGGCAAGCATGCACCGCTGAAAAGTTGCAAGTGCATTGCAAAGACCGAATGGCATCCTTCGAAATGCATACGTCCCGAAGGGGCAGGTGAATGTGGTCTTTTCTTGGTCCTCTGGATGGATTGCCACTTGGTTGTAACCGAAGTACCCATCAAGAAAGCAGAAGAACCTATTTCCCACTAGTTTCTCGAGGATCTGATCAATAAACGGTAGTGGGAAATGATCCTTCTTCGTGGAGGAATTTAGTCTTCTGTAATCAATGCAGACTCTCCACGAGTTAGATATTCGGGTCGGAATGACTTCTCCGATTTTAGTCGTGATAATGGTAAGTCCTGCCTTTTTAGGTACCACCTGTATTGGACTCACCCAACGACTGTCGGAGATCGGGTAGATGATCCCTGCATCTAACCACTTTATGATCTCCTTTTTCACGACCTCCTGTAGGTTAGGGTTTAGGCATCTTTGCATTTCTCTTGAAGGTCGTGCGCCTTCTTCTGTGTAGATTCGATGTGTGCAGTATGAAGGGCTTATACCAGTCAAATCATCGAGAGTCCATCCAATGGCTCTACGATGTTGCTGGAGAACAGAAATCAAACGGATTTCCTGGTCAGGTGTGAGTCGAGAGTTGATAATCACAGGAAACATTTGATTCGAATCCAAAAAGACGTACTTCAGATGTTCGGGAAGGGGCTTGAGTTCCATGACAGGATTGTCAGCAGTAGCGGGCGGTTCGGGGTTTGTATCAAGAACAAGGGTAGGAGTCATAGGTGTGTCTAGATCATGTTCGCACTCCTCTGTTAGCGGGTTTTGATTCTCTAGTGGTTGATCAGGGATAATCAGGTTGTCCTTTATATGCAATTCATCAACCACGGCTCTGATATCACATATTTCCTCTATAACCCCACAATTAATCCCTTGTTGGGCCTTAAAAATGTCAATCTTCAGGTTTTGATTCCCAAATTTTCATTCTATCTGGCCCTCTTCACAGTTTATGTTGGCCCTAGCAGTGGCCAAAAAGGGTCTCCCTAATATGATTGGTGTGTCCCTTGGGTTCTTAGGTGCATCCATGTCCAGTACTATGAAGTCCACCGGGAAATAGAAATCTCGTACCCTAACAATGACATCCTCGAGTATTCCTCTAGGTGACTTGATGGATCGATCGGCTAACTGCAATGTCACCTCAGTGGGTTTAAGTTCAGATTCTTCAAGGTGGTCAAGGAGGGATGTAGGTATTAAATTTATGGAGGTACCTAGGTCTAGTAAGGCTCTATCAAATTGGGTTTCACCAATTTTACAGGAAATCAAGGGAGTTCCTGGGTCTTTAGCCTTAGGTGGGAGTTTGCTCAAGATGACCGAGCTGGCTTGCTCTAACAGTACGATTAGATTCCCATCCTTGGTTCGCGGCTTACGTTTAGTGGTACATATGTCTTTCAAGAATCTTGCGTAAGCCGGTATGTGGCGAATTGCATCCATCAATGGGATGTTTATCTGGACCTGTTCAAAGAGCTTGACTAGATCCTCCTCGGGGGCCACGGGTTAGGTTATACTTTTTCCTTTGGTCAAGGCCTCAGGAAATGGGATCCTAGTTGGTTCCTCTAGGATAGGTCTAGGTTCTTGATCTGGGAGAGTGGTATCTTGGATAACTATCCTAGGGTCTTGGCTATTATCAGGCTTGGAGTGGTTCGGATAATGTGGGTCTTGGGTTATTTTACCACTACGTGTTGTTACAGAGTTTAATCCAGCCTGATTTTGGTTTGGGTTTTGTAGGAGGGGTGGCTGCTGCTGGAATCCCGCATAAGATGTCGAAGCCTCCATCCCGTCTAGCGATGGAGCAGCAGGGGTCTGATAAATCAAATGTGCTTGGCCTGAATTTGGATTCATAACGCGCCTCTGGGTCGGCACGTTATTTGGGTTGGGCAGAGGTTGCGAAGGAAGGGTGCCAGGTTGGCGGGAATTTGCCATCTGGGCCAGTTGGTTGCGAACCTCTGTGATCTCATCCTTGTGCTATTTTTGCATTGCTGTATTCATCTTTTGAATGTCAGCCAGTGCTTGAAGGATAAGAGTTAGTTGATCCTGGTTTTGCCCGGATTGGTAGGTGGGATTGGGCTGAGGCTGAGGTGGCTGATATGGACGAGGGGCTTGTGGATGGGGTTGATATGGTGGTCTTTGAGAATTTCCTGCCCACTAAAAGTTAGGATGATTTCGCCATACAGGGTTGTAGGTATTGGAGAATGGGTCATTCTGGATGGCGTTGACGTCCTCGCAGTTCTGAGGAACCTCAGGAAAGTCAGAATACGAGGGTTCAGAGTTCCCCCAACTCAAGTAGAATGGATCGGAGGTCACTCCAGTCCGAGAGGTAGACGGGGGTGGATATGGGTCTATCCCCTTGGCAAATTGGTGATAGATGTTTTGCACAGTTTCCCTTGCCAGAGGTGGTCGTGCAAAAGAGTTTTGCGCAGAGGTGGCTTGCTGCAAATGTCGAGTTAGCTCGTCCACCTTCTTTTCTATGATAGAAACCTTGTCCAACCGACTGGCCATCAGTTCCAAGTCAACAGAATTGGACAGGTCCTGCATCTCATGTGTCCCTCTCAGATTCGTCGATGCGCGGGCATTTGTCCTGTCGAATAAGCCCATGGAGTCATTATTTATGGAGTTCTCGCACATGTTTTCAAGAATCTCCCACACCGTGTCCTCATGTTGACCCATGATGTTTCCTCCACACGTTACATTGACGAATAAACGAACATCTTCACGGAGTCCGTGGTAAAAAGACTAGACTTGTTCCCACTTAGGAACTCTGTGATGGGGACACTTTTGCATGAGATCTAAGAATCAATCCCATGCTTCGTGAAGAGGTTCTCCCGGTTGTTGAGTGAAATGAGTGATCTGGTGGCGCAAGGCATTCGTCCAGCCAACGGGGAAGAATTTTTTCAAAAATTCAGACTGAAGTTCCTCCCATGTGTTGATCGGACGGGTCTGAGTTTGATACCAATGTGCGGCCTTGTCCAAGAGGGAGAATGAAAACATTTTCATGAGTAGGATATCCCGATTTTGTAGATCTGACCCGAAGGTCTGGGCCAGATGCTTGAGTTGTTTAATGTGTTGGAATGGATCCTCAGAGTTAAGCCCATGAAACTTCGGTATGGCATGAATCATATTGGGCTTCAGTTTAGAATCAGGTCCTCCAATCGGGATTCGTACTCGAGGTTCGATTGCCACCGCAGCGGGATTATAGTGATCTCACATCATAGGTCGCTGTGGTGGGTTTACAAAGTTCTGAAAGAGATCATTAAGGCGTTGAAGTTGGTGTTCAAGGTTATTCTCCTCTTCAATGGGTTGTGCCATGATGGAAGAAGGAGAACCAGGGTTTGAATCAGATGAAAGATTTATGTGGTGGGGTTGCTGCACAAACAAGGGCATCGAGGCTTATCCTCGACGAGAGTGAATTTCTAAAGGAGGTCTTAAGGGTGGTCTTAAGGACCTCCTACCGAACATGCACCGAAGGATGTGATGAGATTAGAAGGTGCTGGACCCAATCAAGACACCCAAAAATTGTTGGGTGACTATAGAGGTTCGGGGCGGATGGACCCCTTAGTCAGAAAGGTCGTCCACTTGAGAAATACCTGGGTAGCCAGAGAAGGAGAGTCCCGCAAAGACCCCTACACGGTAGAGCGTCCCCACAAGTTACAGGGTTTCCCCCACCTAACCTCTCTTGTCACTGCGGTTCCAGGTAGACCAGAATGGGGACCTTGACCTCTTAAGTCTACCTTTTTTTACTTTAAGATCAAGGTGCTTAATGTTCCACTTGAACTTTTAGGTATTTTGAGTGAAAAAGTGACCTAATTTTAAGGTTGGTTGTCCCAAGGGATCAACTTCACCTCTTGTTCCTTTGAGAGCTTTTAGGTCCTTTCTTTTAGGGTTCAAATGGATTAAAAGCATGATTTGCTTAGGGTTCCTCTTGTATAGATCTTTTCAAACAAGGTTTAGGCACACCTCTTTTTGGAAAAATTTGTTTCTTTGTTTAAGATAAGATGTGTCTCTAAAAACCCTAACTTTTTAATTCTTAACTTGGCTCTAGTGGGTCCAATTTAGTTGCCTCAGAATTTAGTACCTAGGGCTCAATCAAGAAAGTTTTAGCCCTAGTTACCTTAGTTGGATGAGCAGATAAAAATGTGTTGAAATGAAAATCAGGCAACTTGATGAGTTACTAAATATGAAACAGGTAGCCCTAAGTTGATTGTTCTCTCTTTTTCTTCTTTTCAGGTTTTGAGGGAGTTAAGAGAGCGGGCTTATGGAAATTACCTGTTCCTTGGAGTGTCTATTGTGCAGCTGCTCTTCTTTCCTTTTTGCTTTCCTTCTAATAAGCACAACAAAAGAGAGGAGTTAGGTCAAATATTGGATCAAAAAGTTGTAATCAAAAGCTTTAAAAGTGCCCGTTGCTCCCCGGCAATGGCACCAAAATGTTTTTCACGCCTGATCGGGTTTTAAAGAATAACAGTTGTAATATAGCCGAAAAAGCATTCAAAACAAATAAAGAATCTTTTACTCGAAAATCGGAGTATCCGAGGTCGAACACAGGGAGCAATCTCAGGACTTTTAAAAACTAGAGAATACAACTTTTAAATGAAAGACAATTGATTCAAAGAGAGATTTATAAAAAGTTGCTAAAAAATAACAGGATTGGACGTCTGATTTCTATATCAGACGTCTTAAATGTAGCTATTCTTCTTCCTATTTTGATTCTACTTTGGCC
Source organism: Thalassia testudinum (assembly GCA_037157565.1). NCBI lineage: Eukaryota > Viridiplantae > Streptophyta > Magnoliopsida > Alismatales > Hydrocharitaceae > Thalassia > Thalassia testudinum. The sequence continues at coordinate 105,056,648 of JAZHRO010000073.1, read as the reverse complement.
TCCTCTGCAGTCTTCCTCCTTACTTCTCTTTTCTACCTTCTTCTTCTGCGTAGGATCTTCTTTTCTTTTCTTTTGATCTACAGGTCTTCTTCTTCCTGCCTTTGCTTCTTTTGTCTTCTATCTTCTTCTTTGGATTCTCTTCTCTTTTCTTCTGCGAAGGCTTTTTCTTCCTTGGTCTTTCTGCCTTGCCTTTTTCTCTTCTTTCTTCTTTCTGCCTTGCTCAGCCTTTTCTTCAGAGCTTCTTCTCTACTCCTTCCTGCGGCTGAGCTTCTTCTCTTCAGTGCTCGGCCTACCTACACACAACACAGCAAAACCTACCCCCTTCCCTCTACCCACACGTCTCTCTCTCTCTCTCACTGCAAATCACTCACAGTACGCTCTCCCAGAGCCGCGGGTAATCGGGTCGGATTTCGTATCCGAGACCAGGAGCACCTGCGTGAGGGTGATGCGCGAGGTGTGCTCAGATAGGGTCCGGTTGGGATCCCGCCAGATTTGCGAGGTGAAACCACGGACGAGGCGAGTGTTAGGTGAGGGACCTCACCCCTGTGCGTTCGGAGGCAATAAGAGAATAACACAAATTCAATTTAAACCGTGCCTGTGCCTCGTAGATTATTGATGTGGGACTATTAGTCCCACCCTGCTCTCGCGCACACCCGCAGGACAATTCTTCATGCTCTGCTCAGCCACAGGCTCAACTCTCTTCACTGGCTAACTGGCTGCCTACACGCAACTTACTCCAATCTGCAGCAACTGAAATCCTGAAGCCACAGAGCCTGGAGCGTGCTTGGAAGCTGCTTCCACCGTCGTCAATGGCGGCTGGGGCTTGAAAACTGTCAGACACAAAACAAGCCTCTCGGCTTAATCAGATCACCGGAGGACCTTTGCCGTGGCACGGTGAAGGTGGTGCAAGGTGCAGCAGGTTGTGGGATGACCTAGGCATGCGTGCCTAGGTCGTCCTGTGACCGGAGATGTGGGTGTGTTCGGGGGAGCGTTGTGTGGGTGTAGAGCGGCAGTGGGTGGGCGGAGGACGTTCCTTGTGGTGAGGTGGAGCCTCTGAGTTGGTCGGTGAATCGTGCGGAAGTGTGGAGCGATGGGAGCGATTCGTCGGAGGTTGGCCGGAGGGATGGAAGAAGGCGATGATCAGGCATGGTCGAGGGGTAATTAAATGAAATGCAAGGGGGAAAAGAGAGAGGGGAAGATGGGGAACGTATCTGGACTGTTGTGGGAGAGAAGGAGGAAGTGGAGTGGACGGCTCGTAGCTGCCATCGTCGGAGAAGAAGCACCTTGAGGGAGGGAGCGGCGACGAGGAAGAGGTCGGGGGTCGCGCGCTTGGTACGACGTGACGTGGGAGGAAGAGGCGAAGTAGACTCTGCTGCTGGTATGGTAGTAGAGCGACGAGAAGGAGGGGAGGAGGTCGCCGGAGCTTGCGGGTTCCTTGGCCGGAGATGGAAGAGAAGAAAATTTGGGGGAATCTCTGCCAAGACAAGTCTGAATTTGAGCGGCCGGACTTGGGGATTCTTTTATAGGTGCTGGCCGAACTTTCTAGTGCGTGGAGGACGCGCAATCATCTCCGATGGCTCGTTGGAGAAGGAAAGTGGGTGGATACCCAAATCTCTCATGCGTTCGCACGAGAGATTGGGATCAAATCAGAGATCATGGTAGGCCTCAGATGGGAGGGAATTCCTCAGAGAATCTCCCTTCCATTTCTGGGAGGGGATCTCTGAGGAATCAGAGAGTATTCCCTGTCTAATCCTCGCCGGAGAAGGATTCTACCCCAATAATGGTGGAAGGACCTGATTGTAAGGTTGGCGAGGAAGTTAGGGGGCTCTCTGCGATGATTTTCAAAAGATAAGGACCAAATTATGATTTGGGTGTACTAAATTGCAAAGTAGGTCAAGATGACCTCCCCTTAAGTCCAAGTTTTGGTATAAACCTAATTTGGACCTAAGGAATCCAATGGTGAAGTTGGATTTTAGGCTTGACTACGTTTGACTAGACATTTTGCGTAAAAATCCAAATTAGGTCAATTAATGAGCTAGGACCCTAATCTAGGTCAAACTGGGTTCCAAAGGCCAAATTAAGTGTTCTAAACCTTAGGGGATATTTTTCCATGGTTTTTAGAGGGTTTACTTGATTTTTAACCTGACCGAAACCTTGTTGATTTAAGCGGGTCTATTTTAGGGTTATCAAATGTCATTTAATTCCTGGATTGCACATAAACCCATTTCTGATTGACTCAACCCACTTTTTATCTTATTTAGACCATTTGACCTATGTTTTGCCTCTGAGAAATCCCATTTATGTACTGCAATGGTAAAATTACAGTTTTAACCTTTATTTCATGTTTGCTTCTTAGAACACTTATTTCTCCAATTAAGCCCTCTTCTAGGTTATGTAGGAGCTTTTATTCTCTTTATTTTGTCAAAATGAGCTAGTTATGACTCATGATGAGGCTCTCATCACATGTCTTTTATTCTCAATGCGGACATTGCATCAGCTAGGCATGAGGGGGTGGATTTATTTCTAAATCAATTTGTTAGCTCTGTGAAATTCTTGTAAATTATATTTGTTTTCTTATATATACATAAAAAAAAATTGAATTAAGAAGGAATACTTGGGCATTAGGACTTTTCAATCTTAGGAAATATTACAGTAGGATCTGAACACTAAGACCCTTCAGGTCTTTAGGCTTAATTAGCCCGAATATCCACTAAAATGTGGATTTGTGTATTGAGTCCTCGCCATCTTGAATTCTATTTTAATTTTATTAATAAGTTTTGGTGATAAGTACCCGACTTATCAACCCGCCCTCTGATTTGAGAGAACTTTAAGTATAAAGCATTTACACACTATTCATCACTGACTCGTTTGGCGATTTTAACGGAAATTAAGGAGCTAATGAACTTTCTAGGGTAGTATGGCTGGCAAGTTATCGTGGGTAACAGCCCATAGGTAGGTTGTCCAGAGCCCAGCCACTGGACCATTCTTTTCCTACTACCCTTAGGTAAATCTTAGACCAGGGAAGCCACCTACTTAAAAAAAGAAAAAAAGAAAGTCTAAAAAGAAAAAAAAATAGAGAAAAGAAAAAGAAAACAAAAGAAATAAACCACACTTCACCGCACGAGTATGGCTGGCAAGTTATTGTGGGTAACAGCCCATTGGTAGGTTGTCCAGAACCGAGCTCAAGAAATGCACATCAAATTCCTAAAACACTTCGGAAGAAGCAGAGAAGTAGAATAAGCAAGGGAGATATACACTAGATTCACCCTTATGTTGACCCCATAAAAAGAAAAGTAGGGAGAAAGCTATCATTCGTATAGATATACCTTTAGGTAGATTTCTTTTTAAGGTCGCCTAGGAGCGTAGACACCTGAAGTCCGTTCTAATTGTCGATCAATGAGTCTATCACTTTCACAAAAAGATGCCTAGAACTTAGAGTTCTCATCAAGTCTTGGGTGGGTTGAGTGTCCATAGAAAGCCACTCTGTTACCTTAAACTCAAAAATCCAAAAAAAAAAAAATTAGAAAAGAAGAAAAAAAGAGGAAAAGAGATCTTTCTTTAAATATTGCGAGGGCTTGAGGCGGTCTGCATTTTGGTAGATACCCGGGTGCTGTTGTGTCTCTGAAAGCTCAGGTCCTAAGTAAAAATTTCTTAATGTTGAAAATGACTTGTACCCGAGTAATCCAACCCTAATTCTTTTACAAATAACATGTTTTTTCTAGGGACTAGCAAAAGATAGGCATGGGGGTGTGATGTGCATACATCTAAATAGCCAAAAATGTCTATTAATGCATGTTCTTAGTGTCATATTAGCATCATACATTATAAATAGTGCATAACATGCATAATCATGCATTTAGGTCAAGTTGTATAAATTGTATAGTAATCATCTCCTTTTATAGTCAGGGACAGGGCGATTTTTAATTGGGGCCTCAGATTGAAGATCCAACCGTACAGATCTGATCAGGGCAACGATTGGAGTTCAACAACTCTAAGATCACCCTGATCGAACATCCGTAGCACTAGATAGAGATCGAGGAAGCCTAAACTTCAAGGGCCAAGATGGTTCCAATCCACACTTCAAACGACAAATTCGACTGCACAGATGAGTTCAGACCGTTGATCGCAGCCTAACAGCATGAAAATCGATCCAATCCGACATCCGTGACACCATCTACAACACACAGAAGATGGACGGAAAAGTGGCACCATCCCAATCGCCCAATCGACCCTAAGGATCGCCACTGCATCTCCAAAGGATCTCCACCACTCGATCCTAGTCGTTGGATCTTGATCCAACGACCAGGAACGATCCAGCTGAGCCGCTCACACTCTCTTAAGGTGAAGGGCGCAGATGATCTGGGCTGTTGGATGGATCTTGATCCAACGGCCGTGAGCACATGCACCTGAAATCAAAAGTGCGACACAAAGTTGGCCATAGCGCAATGGGCGGCCACTCTTTTGCGAGCGTAAGGTGCACATTCGAAATGTAGCGCGCCTCAAATTAAACGGAGGCGCAGGAGCGGACGCAATCCAGTCGTCAAATGATGATCGGGCGGCTGACAGGTAGAGACGTGGCGCATGGAGGAACCTTGGATCGTCACGCACACAATGACGTGCACGCACACGCCCAATCGCACATGGGCACGTGATTGAGCGCAGATGATGGCGCGCAAGGAGAAATTTAAGCCGTTCGATCACGAGATTTGAAAGACGTGCATGGGGTTTTGAGCACGGAAGGCGGAGAGGCACGTGCACGTCGGCCACAATCAGACCCTTAGTGACGGATAAATCCGTCACTAAAGACTTGATATTAATGTTCTAAGCTTGAAATGACAAATTTGCCCTCGATTCCTACAACTATAAAAGGAGACCCGACCTCCACTTCTTCGTCATCCCTTCCTTCACCTCTCTCCCTCTCCAAAGCTCAAGAGAAGCTTGTCCCACACCCGGGATGCTATTCTAGAGATAAATCCAATTTTCTCACCCTGTTTCGGAAGTGGATCCCATGACGACGACGATGTGTTGCCCCATTCTCGCTTCTTCCTACTTCATCATCGTTCTCTCTCCGTCCTCTGTCTTGCAGGTGTCACTCCATCCGGCTCATCCTCCAAGCATTCGTCGAGGAGGATAACATCTCTCTCCCTTCATTTTAATCACTTTCTAGAATAGAATTTTCTGCTTTCTAGTTGTAATCATTTCCCTCTTTGTAGTTGTAAAAATATTCTAATTATATCAAGTGATTGTTCTCTCTCTCTCTTATTGCTTATATCAATTCCATTGTAATTATTTTATTTTCAAGCAAAAACATGAAAAAATATAAATCACGGATTTTAGATCGACGTAGACTCCTTGTGTTCAACCCAGAATTCTTAGAATTTTGGTATAAATTTATTTGTTGACGAATTTCTTCACAAATCAAACTACAACGATGGGGCTTTTCGAAATCAACTTCAATCGCGTAGTTTTCCGCATTCAACATTCTCCCTCGTCCCGCTCCTCACCACCTTCATCTGGGCACCGTCAGAGCGAGTCATCCTCCAAGCGACCATCGAGGATGACTCTTCTCATCTCTATCTATCTTTACTACTTTCTAGTATAGTTTTTCTGCTTTGATAGTTGTAGGAAACATTTGTTCATCAATATATTGATATTTTCTCTCTCTCTTTCTTATACTTTCCAAGTAGATTAGTTAGATAATGTTTTCATTGATTTGATCTCTTGCTTGATAAAAACACCAAAAAAATTATAAAAGATAAAAATGACGAAAACAAATAAAAAGCAAAATGGGGATTTCATAGAATCAAACGTTCACCTCCCTGTCTTCGACCCGGGACTCATCTTGAGTTTCGGTTATAAATATTATCTAATCGACAGATTTTCTCTCGAATCAAACTACGACAACGGGTTTTCCAAATTCAAACCTTTTTGCGACGAATCTTTGCCGAATAACATAACCATCCTAACTTTGCTTGATCAACTCAAAAACCTACCTAGGATCCTAACTTGACTAAGCTTAATACTTATGGGCAACCTAGTAGGTACACACAACCTTGTACTTATCAGCAGCAGCCTACTCAGGAAACCCAACCTTCTGATCTAAGTTTAGTCCTCAAGGAAATGCTGGAAATGAATGTGAGACATAAAGAAGAAATGAGTAAATTGAGGATCGATTTGACAGGACGATTAGACCAATTAGTAGATGCTAGACAACATGGGATGCTACCATCCCAAGCCATCCCCAACCCAAGGAACTTCAATAGGGTTAACCAAAATAACACACGGGAGCAACAAGCACATATAATTCAACCTGCTCCCCAATACCCACCTGCCTTTCTTAACCCTAACCCAACCCAAGCTCAACCCATTTTGCAAAACCCACCTCACTCTTCTAACCCTAATGCTTATGTAGGTGTTGTTACCTTGAAAAGTGGGAAACAAATCCAAGATCCTTATTCTTCTACATCCAAATCTTACCAAGATATTGAGGAGCCCGAATCTGACCTAGGAGACTAAGCTAATCTAGAAAACAAGGCTCAGGATTTGAACACTCATTATTTCTCTCAAGCACCCTTTCCTAAAGCCTTGAATAAATTTAAGGAAAAGAAAACCATTCAATCTAAGGAGTGGCTTGATATTTTAAAGCAAGTTCAAGTTAATTTCCCAAACCTTGAAGCTATTGAGAACATCTTAGCCTATGTGAAATTTCTTAAGGAAATGTGCACACCAAAATGCTAGGCCAAATCATCAAAAAGGGTCATAATTTTGAGCAAGTCAGTGCCATCATCTTAAATAAGCTTACTCCTAAAAAGAAAGATCTGGGGACCCCCTTAATATCATGTGAGATAGATGGTTTTATCCTGGAGCGAGCCTTACTGGACCTTGGTGCCTCCATCAATTTAATCCCCACAGAATTATATGAAGAGTTGGACTTAGGTCCCTCACAACACACTGATGTTTCCCTTCAGCTTGCTGATAAATCAACCAAGATTCCAAAGGGACTCTTACAAAATATGATTATAAAAGTGAGGGATTTTGTGTACCCTGTAGAATTTTTACTTTTAGATATGGAAGCATCAGAAAACTTAAACCACACCCCAATAATCTTAGGAAGACCTTTCTTGGCCACAGCCAAGGCTCTGATCAACTGTGAGACAGGGAATATGCAAATCACTTATGGAAGGAAAATATGTCAACTTAATATCTTTAAAGCTTCTTAGAAGAATAAATTGAATTGTAGTTCTATTGAGGTCACAGGAATAATTGAGGAAGTCTTGGCAATTCACACTAAGGATGATCTGAATTCTACCAAATCTCAAGATCAACACAAGAGGCAAGCATGTGATGTGGAGAACAAAGTACTTGAGGATAATTCTGATTTACCACCTCCCATATACAATCAAATTGAAAAAGACATTTGTGAGATCAAGGAACTATTGAGAGTATCTTATGATGAATTAGATGATGACATAAAGAATCCTCAATATATCCACCCTGAAATTAAAGAATTATTGAATTTTGAGGGGGTTCGAGAAATTGGACAACCAAAGGACATGAACCATGATTTAGCATACAAGGAAAAGAAATAAACAACCTCAGAAAAAGAAGCTCAAATCATGATAGACTGGGGAAGAAATTACAATCTAACAAGGCATTGGAGATCGCGAGTTTTAGGAAAACAACGTCATAGTATAGTCACGAAATCCCCTTGACAAAAAAAAAATGTAAATTAATGAGATGGTGAGTCCCAATCAAACTCAGGGAGGCATTATGGAAATGTAAAATCTGATTCCGATCTCTCTCTCTCTACTTGCTAAAACTCATGTCGATTTATAATTATTTATGTATTCATGCATGACATGTTGCTAAAAAAATGAGAGATTAAAACAAGAAACTTTAATCACAATAAAATATGACAATGATGCTCATGGTGATTTTTGCAACACACACATATATATAATTAGATGATTTCATTGAATCAAGAATGGTTGCTACAGAGCAAAGCTCAAGGAAAGCTTGTACATGAAAGCTTAACAATAAAACTAGCTATCAGAAAATGATTGCATGAGTGGATCTATGGGGAGATTACTCATGCATCATTTGAGGGGGAAGAGAGAGTCACACTACTAAGGAGAAAATAAGCAGAGAAAACTATAAAGAACTATGAGTTACTTATCTACTCTAGCAGAAGGAAGGGCATTTGGAGGTGGTCTCCAATGGCCTTTGAGATGGAGGTGGTAGGGAGAAGAAAGAGGGGCAGCCAATGGTGATTAGGTCGGCCCTTAGAGGGAGGAAGGGAAAGTGATCTAGACTTGGCTTGGTGGCAGAGTAGCCATGGTGGTCGTGGAGGTGGAGGTGATGGGTGAAGGTGGAATGAAGGTGGAGCCAAGCTAATGAATGCCTAGATAGCTCTTCATGGCCATCCAAGGGTTCTTTTATAGACCCTTGGCAACCTCTCTAGGTGGTTGGACAAGGGGTTGGAGAAGTGGATTTTAGATCCACAACATGTGGATCTAAAAATTTGAATTATTGTTAGTGGCTATTTTTAGCAACCAAGGTAACAACACATGGAGAGAGTTCTAGAGAACTCTTGGTGACTGCACAGCTAGGTGAGGGTGGACATGTGTGTGTGTGTGTGGCTAAGTGGTCTAGTGGTCTAGATTAGGTCCTAAGCGGTTTGGGTTAGGTTAGGTCATAGAATTAGGGTTAGAAACCCTAATTACTAAGGTAGATGTGCAATTAAACTTGTAATAAGTTTAATTGAAAGAGTGCAAACCTAATTAAGAGTGAGATTACTCAATTTGGTTGGGCTTAGGTCAATTGGATAGTCACTGAGTCCAATTGGACTTGTGTGTGTTGAGATCTGACCTCAATTGGACATTATGAGTCCAATTGACTAGGCAATTGTAATTGACTATGATCCAAGTCAATTGGGCTTAATGAGAACCTAATTAGGTTCTTAGGAGGGTTTTAGGGTGGTGTACTAGGCTTATGGCACCTTAATTTGGGTCCCCTAGGGTTTGGAATTAGGTTTAGGGACTTAAGAAATCAAGATCCAAGCTTGGTTTCCAAAACAGGGTATGGAGAGGAGTATCAAACGTCTAATCTAAGTGTCAGATGACTTATACTCAAAAATCAAAAGTCCAGACCTCTTGTCTGGACGTCTAATCAAAGGTCAAGGTGGATTCAAGGTTCTGTCTTGGAATTCTACAGAAATTAGACATTTGACAACTTGTCTAGACGTCCAATAACACTGCAGACTTGGATTCTAAGTTTATGGGTTGTGCATAAGGGTTTTAGACGTCCAATAACTTATCTGGACATCCAAATAAGGGTTGGAACTTGGGTTTTGAGGTATCCTAGGCTAAGGTTACCTAATCTAAGGGTGGCTAAGGCTTAGGATGGTCTCTAGGGCTATCCTAGGTCTATGATTGGTCCTAAGTTCTTCATAATTTAACTCTACATTAAATTCTACTAAGTAGAGTAGCATACCTCAACCCTACATTATTTTTCTACTTTATTCCTAAGTCTTCTGGTCCAGTTCTACTACTATTAACACGAAATCGTCAATGTTTAAGAAATGCATTATAGTATAGGACAAGATCGCATTAAACACTTAAATTTATAACTCAGAAAAGTTTGAGGTTGAACGTAAGGAGCGATCGTTCAATCAATCTCACGATCACAAGTCTAAGTAAACAATTGCAATCAGAATTGATTCAATTGATATATCAAGATTCAAATATCAATGTGCAAAAATGATGGGTTAAAATGGTGATTTGAATCACCAATTAACCACATTTAATTAAGCTCAAGTATCTCAAATAAATGAATAGTGTATCCAACCAAATATTTCATGCCAACTTAAGTGTTTCAATAATGCAACAGTGACTCAGAACCAGTAACAGAGGCAAAGGCCTCTCTTTTTCATTCAAGCCTCAGAGAAGAGGCACAAGCACAACACAACACCAACAATGGTGAAGGCCTCTCAAATTTCGCTAACTGTAGAGAGCAGCAGAGGGCAAACCCCCCCTCCTCTCTCTCTCTTTCTTTCTCTTCTTTCTCTCTTAGGATCGAGCGAACCTAACCATACCTGTGTAACCGGGTAAACGGACCAAGGCCCAGACCTGCGAGGCGTGAACTCCAGGCAAGGGTGAGCGTAAGTACATGCGTGAGCGAGACCTCACCCCGTGTGCGTGCTAAGGTGAATAGTTGTAAACACAAAAGTAATTTATATGCTACGCATGCGTCTGTTCTATACGATGTGGGACTAAATCCACGTCCCTCTTTCATGCAAAGCTACAGTTGTGACCTCATCCAATTGATGCAGCCGCGAAGCTGAGGTCCTCAATTGACGACTTGAATGTGTTCCTCGGACTTGTCCGCAGCGCCTGGTGCAAAAACCTGGAGTAATTGTGGCTTGAAGCTCGGAGAACGGGGCGACGAAGATGGCGACAGTGGCGGAGATCGACGAGGAACCTGAAACCACGAGAATAGCCTTGTAGCCACATCAAACAGGCTCAGAATGATCTCCGTGGAATGGTGAGTGCGGTGGTGGGTGCAGCATGTGGTGCGAGTGATGGTGGAGGCCTAACGACCTCGAGAAGGTGAAGCGGAAGTGCTTGAGTTCAGGGAGGCATCCTGGTGGTTGAATCACGAAATAGGTTGAGGGCTTTTGTAGAGGGTGATGCGGTGGAACTTATGGAGGTGGCACGGGGTGATTTGGTGGACTATGGAGGCTGAGGAACTCGCTGGAGTTCTGCCGGCCGTGGAGAAGATGAAGTGCGGGAGGGCGGTGCGGTGGTCGTGAGTGGCTTATACACAGGTGAAAAGAAAGTAGAGGGAGAGAAGAAGGAATAGAGAGACTTAGAGGGGAGGTGATAGGTGAAGGGCTTGGATTGTGGTTGACCGAAGCCGAAGAAGATGGTAGGGACGGCTAAGCAACGACGGCGATTGAGGCAGAGGAACGCCCTCCCTTTGACCGGAGAGGTACGCGAGGAAGAAAGGAAGATGGTGGCACCTCCAATTTGATGGTTGGAGATGCGGAGGAGCAGGACGGAGGGTGTCACCGAAGCAAGCTACGGAGGTGATCGGAGGGGGAAGAGAGAAGGTTTTCTCTGACCAGAACTTGCTAAGGAGGCAAGGCAGGGGTTCTAGGGTTTAAATAGAGCTCTAAAGAGGGCTCTAGATCAAGAAAGAGCTCGGATGTGCTCTTTAGGAAATCAAGAAACACCCATTGATTCAATGCATTCTCACGCACGAATCAATGGGTGTTTCTTGATTTCCTAAAGAGCACATCCGAGCTCTTTCCTGATCTATGGTTTTAGGAGTTAGGATCTGTCCCAATAGGTTTGTCTAGGTGTGAACATCAATCCCACCAAGTTTGGTGGGATTTGATTGCCATTAGAGCAGGATTTGGTCTGGTCAAAGCTTACCTAGAGGTCGGTTGACCTCCAATGGCAACAAGAAGATGAAGTTAGGGACAAATTTGCAACAAATTCAAAAGTTAGAGGCATGTGTGTGAGAGAAAAGAGTGAGACTGGAGCAAAATGCAAACTTGGTCAAGATCTCTAATTGGGCCTAAATTTTGGTATAAACCTAATTTGGACCCAAGGAATCTGATGGTGAAGTCGAACTTAGGTTTTGACCAAGTTTGACTGGGTAAATTACACAAAAACCTAAATTAGGGCGACTATCTGTCTGAGAGTCTATTTTAGGTCAAAATGGTTCAGATGGTCAAATCAAGTGTGCCAAACCCTAGAGAATATTTTTATATAATTTCTAGAGGGTTTAGATAAACTTCATCCTGACTAGAACCTAGTTAATTAAGCAGATCTATTTTTAGGGTTTTAGATGTCCATTAATTCTTAAAATTCATGAAAACTCGTTTCTATCTGTATGGACCCACTTGTTAGACATTAATCACCATATAACCTTTAATAAACCCCTAGCATACCCCATGGTTATTCTATATTTGTGATAAGATGGTAAAATTACATAAATAACCCTATTTTCATCTTTCCTTCTCAAAATAGAATATTAAGCACTTAGGATCCCCTGAGGTTATGTAGGAGCTTTTATCAACTTTATTAGACCAAATTGAGCTAGTTATGGCTCGTGATGGTGTTCCCATCATACCCACATGCCTAGCTTTTGCTAGTCCCTTAGCAAAACTTTATGGACTAAACCAGTTATCTAGGTCAGATGTAACCGTCAGAATGCCTTACTAAGCTGCATCTCTAGGAATGAGATCTTAATACCAACAATATGCCTAAAGGTACTCAAGTACCAACCCAGATCCAAACCTGACTAGCTTTCACCTCAGTCTGTCGCGAACGTTTATAAGGCCAGCAAGAACTAACCTAAGGTTCGTTGGACCTAGCGGTTAAAGCACCCATACTTGTAACATAGTTAGCCCAGGTTCAGTTTTCCAGTTCATTTTTGTACGAGAGAGAGGGATAGAAGAAGATTTTTTTATTTGTGGAGAGCTTTCTCTCTCCTTTTTTCTTTTCATTGTATTTTTCTTTAGATCCAACCTCAGATTGGTTCTAAACACATTCTGTATCGGATTCCTTATCCCCACCATCAATCCTCGTAGGGTCCCTAGCAATCGATGCTTCGAGATAGCACCGCCCATGGTAACCCCCAAAACCCTAGCTTTCGACACTTTGGGATAGTGCCGCCCATGGTGTTCTGTAGCTAAATCCAACCCCTGGGAATCGACATTTCGTGATAATGCAGCCCATGCCATTTGAACCAGCACAAGGTACTTACATGCCTCCAGTAGGATATTTAGATATCCTAGGAGACAAGCACTGAGGAGATGGTATGTTAATGTGCATCTTCGAGGGGAATTTCCCACCTTTCCGCACCAGGAACTCATCCAAATCAACTTGTGTTTTCGAGCCTCTCCTAATCTAGATCTTAGGACCATTTTCATAACAGCATAAATGCTTCAGCATAATTTCATATTTAAGTGCACTGAACTAGACCATGTGTGATTTTTGGGTGCTTAAGTTACAGAGTCCCACAAACCAGAGGTTAGTTAACAGGGTCGAATACTACCCAAGCCTTAGACCTAATACACAAGCTTTACATTTTCCTCAACCTCTTGAGGACTAATCTGGATCTTGACAAGTACGTGACTGTTTAAATCTCAGAATAGATCCAAGAGGCCTAAGGTCGATATTCGCCACTAATCCCTTAAGTTTTAGCCTTCCAGGTCTTAGTTCATCATTCGATCCAACCTAAAAGTTAGCTAAGTTCCATATCATTTTGAAGGGACTCCATTTTTTCTTTATCTTTTTGCTCCTTTTTTTTCTTTTCAAATTTTCCTCCCTCCTTTTTCTCATTTTTCTCTCAAATGGACCTTCTCTTTCCTTAATCCTCCTTTTTTTTTTGTAATCCTTTTGTGAGAGTTGATTTTCACGGTGTTTTGCACTTTAATACCCCCCCATGCCTACGATTTGCAATGCCCTCATTTTAAATTAGGTGGGTTCGAATTCAGCTTAGATCGTACATTAGAACAGGTTCAAAAGGGTGGGTGGATGGGTCAGGGTGACTGTTGCAGACGATTTTAAGCTTTGGTACATGTATCAGAGGTGGAGTTGGCTGTTTTAATGGAGAATCCTAAAGTGCAATATGATTTCAGCGAAGAGATATGACAAAAGGATTTCAGGTTTTTCAAAGAGATGACGGGTTGCCTCCCATTAAGCGCTAAGTTTAACGCCATTAGTTGGGTGCAATAAGCTTAGGGAGAATGGAGATCAAAAGATAACTCAGCCACATTCAAGTCGGTGAGCTCTACGAATGGTTTGAGTCTCTGACAGTTCATGACAAACTGTTCAGAATCATGGCTGGTGATGTAAACACATTTACAGTACTTAAGATGTCTATTTTTGCATGTTCTTAAGCATAGGATTGCATTTCATGATATAAATATTGCATAACATGCATCATCTTGCATTTAGAGTAGTTTGAATAAAATGGAGGTTAATTGTCTCCTTTTATGTGCTTGGACAGGGAAAACATTTTATCGGGGCCTTGGATCAAAGATCCAACTGTATGGATGTGATCAGGGCGACGATTGGAGTTCAACGACTCCAAGATCGCCCTAATCAGGCATCCATAGCATCAGTTAGTGACCCAGGAACCTTAGAAGATCAAGGGTCAGGATGGTAAAAATCCGCACTTCAGATGACAAATCCGACTGCACGGATGAATTCGGATCGATGATCGCAACCTAATGATGTAAAAATCGAGTCAATCCGACATCCGTGGCACCATCTACAACTTCCAGAAGATGGACGGCCAAGATGGCGCCACATGGCGCCATCTCGATCGCCCAAACGACCGCACGCATTCTACGAAGGCCCCGCAGCCGCTCACTCTCCGCCGTTGGATCTCAATCCAATGGCTGTGGACGCGGCTTGTTGAAAACATCCGCGCGACCTTTTGGGCGAGGTAGCGCAGCAGTCCAGCGCCTTATCGCGAGGCGCTGGCGCGCGTTCGAGCCTCGCCAAGAGATTTTTGAGGCGAGCGGGTGCATTCCTATCGACCGTCAGATCGCAATCCAACGGCCACGCGCGCCCGATAGCGTTCACGTGCTATTGCACGTGCGACGTCACGCGCAATCGCACGCGCCAGGCGGGCACGCAATGCAGTGGGTGAAGGCACGACTTAAGTCGTCCGATCTCGCGATCGGACGGCTGAGGATCGTTGAACGTACATAGGCATTGCGCGTGCGAGTAGCTGAGCAGGAGCGCGTGGGCGTGGAAGCTACGCCCACGTTGGGGACTTTAGCGACTATTTTATCCGTCACTAAAGACCCCTCATTTATTATTTTGAAGTTGTAATGTCCATTTTGCCCCCACTCCTTGCAACTATAAAAGGAGACCCCCTCCATACAAAATTTTCATCCCTTCCTTCTCCTCTCTACCCCTCCAAAGCTCAAGAGAAGCTTGTCCCACACCCGGGATGCTTCTTGCGAGATAAAGTCCAAATTTTCGTTCCCCTTCGGAAGTGGATCCCGCGACGATGATGGCATGCTGCTCCGTTCCCGTTCTTTTGCTTCGTCCTCCTTCATCCTGCTTCGTCCTCCTTCATCCAGGCGTCGTCCCATCCGGCTCGTCCTCCAAGCAACCGTCGAGGAGGATTTCTCTCTCCCTATTCTTTTTACTGCTTTCTAGTGTAGTTTTGCTCGTCCTCCAAGCAATCGTCGAGGAGGACATTTCTCCCTCCATTCTTTTAATGCTTTCTAGAGTAAATTTATCATTTTCTAGAGTAATTATTTTATGCTTTGTAGTTGTAAGAGTGAAATGAACAAATCTCCTTAATGATAAATTCCTTGTTTATTCTACATCTCATTTTAATTTCTCTGTGTAATATTCTCTTTCTCTCTTACTCTCTCTCTCTCTCTTCTATTTATTGTAAATAATTAGATAGTTTTAAATTGAATTACTTCGTGACAAATAAAAAGAAACGCGTTGTTTTTAAATCAAACGTCTACCTCCCTGTGTTCGACCCGGAATTTTAATTTCGGTATAAATTTTATTTGTTGAACATGAATTCTTCGCTTTCAAACTACAACGACAAGTTTTCCAAAACCAAACACGTTAGCGTAGCGGTTCATACGTTCAACAGCTGGGTTCACTAATTTCAATGGCTCCATTTCCAAAGATTTTTCTTACCAAGAAAGGTCCAATCCATTTAGAGCTAAGTTTGCCTAGGAAGAGTTTGAGCTTGGCGTCAAAGAGTAGGACTTTCTGACTAGGGTGAAAAGATTTTTGCACAATGTGCCTGTCATGGAGGGCTTTGACCCGCACTTTGTAGATATGCGAGTTCTCGTATCCGTCATTGTGTAGTTCCTCGATCTCATTCATTTGCAACCAATGATGTATTCCAGCCTTCATCAGATCCAGATTGCATTTCCGTACTGCTCAATAGGCCTTATGCTCCATATCTACGGGAAGGTGACATGCCTTTCCGTACACTAATATGAAGGGAGCCATGCCTAATTGGGTTTTGTGGTGGTCCTATAGGCCCACAAAGCTTCTAGAAGGTGAGTAGACCAGTCCTTCCTATCAGGCCGAACAGTGACCTAAAGGATCTTCTTGATCTCTCGATTCAATAGTTTTGTCAGTCCATTAGTTTAGGAGTGGCAAGGATTTGAGATACGATGCGACACCCCATACTCTTTCATTAGGGACTAGAAGTGCACATTGTTGAAATGAGACCCACCATCGCTAATGATGGCCTTAGGAACCCCAAATCTAGAAAAGATGTTCTCATGGATAAATCAGAGAATAACTTTATGATCGCTAGTTCTCATGGGGACAGCTTCAATCCATTTAGAGACGTAATCAACAGCGAGCAAGATGTATTCGAAGCTGTTAGATCCAGAAAAGGGTCCCATGAAATCGATTCCCCATATGTCAAAGATTTCACACACAATTATTGGGTTCAAGGGCATCATATCCCACGGGCCCATGTTGCCAAGGGTCTAACAATGAGCGCATGCCCTAAATACGTTTGTGCATCTTTGAACATCGTAGGCCAGAAGAACCCACACTGGAGAATTTTTGCTACGATTTTATGCCCAGAGAAATGGCCACTGTAGACCTGGTTATGACAGAATGAGATCACATCATTGACCTCGTTGTCAGGAATGCATCTCCGGATCACCTGATCATTGCCAATGTGGAAAAGATACGATTCCTCCCAAATATAGTACTTGGCCTCCGAAATCAGCTTGTCCCGCCTGAAAGTCACCTAATCTGGAGGAACTTTCCCCATAACCAAGTAGTTTACTATATCAGCAAACCAAGGGAGACTGTGAATGGCTAGTAAATGTTCATCCAGAAAATGCCTGGTGATCAGACCAGATGGGTTGATAACTGAAGAAGGAAGACAGGACAAATGGTTAGCTACCACGTTATGTTTTCCTTGTCATGAATCTCAAGATCAAATTCTTGCAACAGCAAGATCCAATGGATTAGTCGAGGCTTCGCGTCCTTCTTCGCGAGTAAGTGCCTCACAGTGGTGTGATCTGAGTAAATGATGACACGGGAACCCAGAAGATAAGATCTAAATTTCTCTAGGCCAAATACTACTGCCAACAGCTCTCTCTCAGTAACCGTGTAGTTACGTTGAGCCTCATCTAGTGTCTTGCTGACATAGTAGATGATCATAGGTTTCCCGTCAACTTTCTACCCAAGCACTGCCCCCATCGCGTAGTCAAACACATCACACATGATCTCAAAAGGTAGAGACCAATAAAGGGATTGTAGGATTGGTGCTTGAGTAACTCGATCACGTTGGCTTTCAAATGTGTGAGTGCACTCATCGGTGATCTCGAAAGGGACATCCTTTGAGAGAAGATTAGTCAGGGGGCATGCGATTTTTGAGAAATTAGAAATGAAACAACAGTAAAAATCGACGTGCCCCAGAAAAGAGCGGATGTCCTTAACCGAGATAGGCATGGGTAGTTTAGAAATTAAATTAACCTTCACTCGATCAACCTGGATGCCGTTCTCAGAAACAATGTGACCTAGGACAATTCCCTCAGGAACCAAAAGAGCTAGGCATGGCTCTTTTCCCAAGAAAGAACCAAATTCACTTCAATGCAACACCTAAGGATTTGGACCAAGTGCAGGAGGCAATTATCAAAAGACTCCCCAAATACTGAGAAGTCGTCCATGAAGACTTCAAGGTATTCACCTACCATATCTGAGAATATCGCAAGAATGCACCACTAGAAGGTAGAGGTGCATTGAAGAGACCGAAAGGCATCCTACAGAATGCGTATGTCCCGTAGGGGTAGGTGAAGGTGGACTTCTCTTGGTCCTCAGGATGGATTGCCACCTGATTATAACTGGAGTTCCCATCCAAAAAGCAAAAGAATCGATTTCCCACTAGTTTCTAGAGTATTTGATCAATGAACAGAAGTAGGAAATGATCCTTCTTCATGGAGGTATTCAATCTTCTGTAATCAATGCAGACTCTCCATGAGTTCGCTATACAGGTCGGTATGGTCTCTCCAATTTCAGTCGTGATCACGATGAGTCCTGCTTTCTTAGCCACAACCTGAATTCGACTCACCCACCGATTGTCAGAGATCGGGTAGATGATCCCTGCATCTAACCACTTGATGATCTCCTTCACGACCTACTGCAAATTAGGATTCAGACGTCTCTGCATTTCACGGGATGGTCGTGCTCCTTCTTTAATACAGATGTGGTGTGTGCAATACGAAGGGCTAATGCCAATCAGATCATCGAGAGTCCAACCAATGACTCTCCGAAGCTGTTGGAGGATAGAAATCAGACGTGTTTCCTGATTAGAGGTGAGGTAGGAATTGATAATCACAGGAAATGTCTGATCAGAACCCAAAAAGACGTATTTTCGATGATCAAGAAGAGGCTTCAGTCCTATAACAAGGTTATCAGCAGCAGCAGGTGGGTCAGGATGGGCCTCAGAAGAAAAGGTGGGAGCTGCGAGTGGGTTTAGATCGCTGCCAAGCTCCTCTATCTACGGGGTATGATCTGCTTGGGGTTGAGGATTAGAGATAATCAGGTCATCCTCGGGAAATGTGTCCTCAACCACAGAACTAATGTCGCATACTTGTTCCACTGCCCCCAGTTAATTCCCTTCTAGGCCTTAAATATATCAATTTTTAGCATCATGTTCCCGAATTTCAATTCAATCTGGCCCTCCTCTCAATTAATGTTTGCCCTAGTTGTCGCTAAGAACGATCTACCTAATATAATTGGTGTATTTTTCAAATTCTCAGGAGCCTCCACATCCAACACAATGAAGTCCACAGGAAAATAGAAATCACGGATCCAAACCAGAACATCCTCGAGAACTCCTTTAAGTGACTTAATTAATCGGTCTGCTAACTGTAAAGTCACCTCAGTCAGTTTTAGCTCAGTCTCCTCAAAATGATCTAGTAGGGACGTAGGGATCAAATTAACGGAAGCTCATAAGTCTAAAAGAACTCTGTCAAATTCTAAATCACAAATTTTGCATGAAATCAGAGGGGTACTGCTCACACGAGTTTCGCGTGTTTGAAATCGGGGTTATGAGTAACCCGTTGTCATAGTTGTAAAAATCGTGATCAAATATAATTTATACCAAAACTCCAAGGGAATCCCAGGTCGAACACAGGGAGGTGACGTTTACTTTATATGAAAGCTGTGCTTCAATTTGTTTCTTTTTGGTGTTTTGTGGTTTCGTTATTTTCTTTTTGTTTTTGAAATAAGATGACAAACAATTGCAAGAGAGAGATAGAATTGAATATGATATATTGCATGAATGTCAATTACAATAATCTAGAAAACATAAAAAGAGAGGGAGTTGAGAAGAAATCTCCTGAAGCGGCTATTCGGTGAGACAACGGCGCTTGGCGGAAGCTCGGATGACGGAGGTGAGAAGCGGGAGGATGTCAGGTAGAGAAAAGTTTAGCATAGCTCCAGAATGGAGGTGAGAAGGTGGAGATGATCTGCTACTGGAATGGAAGTGGGAGGACGACTCCGAGGCGATCTATGAATGGGAATGGGAAGCTGGAGTGGTATTGGGTGGGGCAAAGTTCTGTTACACTAATGGGCACCTTGGGAGCTTGAGAGCAAGCTCTAATAGAGCATTGGTAGGCTTGCCAGAGCTTGGGAGTAGGTAGGAGTAGAGTAGGTAGAGATGTCTTGGAAGGGAGGGGGTGTAGGTCCTTTTATCGGGGATGAAAAGAGGCTAGAATAGGCATGGGACCATTAGCGACCTCCAAGTCATCGTTGTAAGTGTCATTGTAGGCAGCTCACACCCACTCATGCTCACAGCAAGCCTTGCTGGCGTGCACACAATTAGCGATGGCTGAAAGCATCACTGAATGTCTCCCAGGCTATCGTTGAAGGCTACCACCAACCGAGCACGCGCTCGCCCATGCGAGCTGCACTGCCCCACCTCATGAGCACAGAGGCCTTATTGGCGTGCACGTTGGTGTGAGCACTGGCATGCACTAGCAAGTGTGCATGCACTGCTGGTGCATGCTGGCGCTGCACTACCGTTGCTGCTGCATGCGCGCGCATGCACTAGCTGGATTGAGAATGAGGGGGCTGCGGGGATTCGAACCCATGCCCCTCCCTTGCGATCCAACGCTCCCACCATTGCGCCACGTCCGCAAGTGTGCCGTGAAGATGAGTTGCGACTGCGTGGTGAGGGAGAGCTCTCAATCATTGGATTTTCATCCAATGGCTGAGATCACTTGATGGACGGCCTTTAGAGATGTGGCGAGTGACTTTAGGCACTCCAGATGGTGCCATGTGGCACCATCTGAGCTGTCCACCCTTCATTGCTTGCAAAGGGTGCCACGATGCTCAAATCGAGGTGATTTCTACGTTGTCGAACTACGATCGTCGCTTCGGATCCATCCATACGGTTAGTTTTTCATCCAAAGTCCGTAAGGACATCACATTGCCTCCTGGACATGTAAAATGAAGGAATTAATATACAAAACATACACTATCCTCAATGCCATGCAATGGATGCTATGCAGTATTTATAACATGATATGCAATGGTAAGCCTAGGAACTATCATAAATAAGCATTTTATCATGAATTTATGTGTGTTTATCATACCCCCATGCTTACTTTTTGCTTGTCCCTAGCAAAATTAGCCTAAATACTATTTATAAAAGTAGAATTAGGATTCGATCTCTTAGCCATAATTTGTTGGTTGTTTTAGGAACTTTCAACCCAAGACCTGGTTATGAAGACTTGACAGTGCTCGAGTGTCTGCCAGAATGCAGGCCGTCCAAGCCCTTACCTTATTTGAGAAGAGAAGATACAAAAAAATTTTCTTCTTTTTCTTCTTTTCTAATTTTTTTTGGTACTTTTGGAGTTTGAGAATTCCAGAATAACTTTTTACGACTACCCAACCCTCCCAAGACTCAAAAAGGACTCTAAGTGCTAAGCATCTAGTGAAAGAGTGAAAGACCCATGAGGTGGCTGTTAAAATGGACTTCGGGTTTCTACGACCCTAGGTGACATTGCCTAGAGGTTTATCTTTTCGAACGGTAGCTTTCTCCCTAGTTCTTTTATTTATGGGGTCAACATAAGGGCCAATCCAGTGTATATCTCCCCGATTTCTTCTACTTCCCCTCTTCTTCCCTAAGTGTTTTGGGAATTATTGTGGATTTTTTATGAACTGGGTTCTAGACAACCGGCTAATGGGCTGTTACCCACAACAACTTGCCAACCATACTCGTGCGATGAAGTGTGATTTTTTTGTATTTATTTTTTTTCTCCTTTTTCTATTTTTTCTTTTTGTCTTTTTCTTTTAAGTAGGTGGCTTCCCTGATCTAAAATTTACCTAAAGGCAGTATAGTGAAAATGGTCTTGTGACTGGGTTCTAGACAACCGGCTGATGAGTTGTTACTACCGGCAACTTGCCAGCCATACCACCCTAGATAATTCATTAGTTACCTAATTTTCGAAGGAACCACAGAAAGGTGAGTCAGTGCAAAAAAAGTGTGTAGATGTTTAGGCTTAAAGTCCCCCCAAATTAAAGGGTGGGTTGATAAGTCTGTTGAGAGCAGAAAACTACACGATTGGGGTTGGATTCGAAAAAAACCCGTTGTTGTAGTTCGATTTGCAAAGCAATCCGTCAATAGATAAAATTTAACCAAAATTCGTAAAGAAATTTTGGGTCAAATACAGGGAGGCTACATTGATCTAAAATCCACGATTATTTTTTTTTTTGGAATTTTTGTTTGAAAGAGAGATAATTACAATGGAATTGAGATTAACACTAAGAGAGAGAGAGAGAGAACAATCACTTGATATAAGAATACTATTTTTACAACTAGAAAGTGAAAAATGATTATAGCTAGAAAGTAGGAAATTCTATTCTAGAAAGCAATAAAAAGAAGGGAGAGAGATGTTATCTTCCTCGACGATTGCTTGGAGGACGAGCCGGATAGAGCGATGTCTGGAAGACAGAGGACGAGGTGGGAAGAAGGAGGATGAAGCAGGAAGAAAGCTGGAAGGAGGTAGAGCATCATCGTTGTCGTGGGATCCACTTCTGGAACAGGGCGAGAAAACTTTGGATTTGGCTCTAAAAGAGCATCCTAAGTGTGGGACAAGCTTCTCTAGAGCTTTGGAGAGGGAGAGAGGTGAAAAAAGGGATGAGAGTTTCGTAGGGTAGGGGTCTCCCTTTATAGTTGCAAGGATTGGGGGCAATTTCATCATTACATAGTTAAAACATTAAATGAGGGGATCTTTAGTGACGGATTTAAGCATCACTAATGACCCCACATCACCGTAGCTTCGCACGCGCCTACCGTCTCCTCCTCTCCAGCATGCCTAATGCACACACACATCCAAGCAGTCTCAGTCGTTCGATCAAGAGATCGGACGGGTTAGATCACTCCTCGCTAGTGCCTTTTCGTCAACTCAACGCACAAGCATGCTTCTCAGTCGTTCGATCTCGCATCCAACGGCTCAGAATGCATCATGCCCCTCGCGTCTGATCAGGCGTTTGCATCTGCGTGGGATCATGTGTGCATGAACCACACACATCTGTTGTGCCACGTCGCCCACTCCTTGCCTGCACGATCTGCATCGAACCGCTGAATTGAATGCGCTCCTGCGCCCGCGTCCTAATTTGAGGCGCAGCAGGGATCGAACCCATGCCTCTGCCTCGCGGAGAGATGCTCCCCCACTGCTCTATGCTTGCGTTTGAGGCATGCGGATGGTTTTCTACGCAAGCGACCATGGCCATTAGATCGAGATCCAACAGCCTTGATCATCCGCGCTTTTTGCCTTATGAAGATGAGAGCGAGTGCATCTGAGTAAATCCTGGTCATTGGATCAAGATCCAACGGCTAGGATCGCGTGATGAAGAGTTCTTTGAAATGCAGCGGCAGGTCTTAGGGCTAATTGGGCGGCTAAGATGGAGCCACATGGCGCCATCTTGGCCGTCCATTTTCTGTGTGTTGTAGACGGTGCCACAGATGTCGGATTGGACCAATTTTTACGCCGTTAGGCTGCAATCGTAGACCTAAACCCATCCGTACAGTCAGATTTGTCATCTGAAGTGCAGATTGACACCATCTTGGCCCTTAATTTCTAAGCTTCCTTGGACTATATCTGGTGCTACAGATGTCCGATCGAGGCGATCTTGGAGTCGTTGAACTCCAATCGTCGCCCTGATCTGATTCATATGGTTGGATCTTCTGTTCAAAGCCCTGATTAAAAGTCACCCTATCCCTGGGCATAAAAGGAGATAATTACTATACAATTTGTACAATTCGACCTAAATGCATGATTATGCATGTTATGCAATATTTACAATGCATGATGCTAATATGGTACTAAGAACATGCATTAATAAACATTTTCGGCTACTTAGATGTATGCACATCACACCCCCATGCCTATCTTTTGCTAGTCACTAGCAAAAACTACATGCTATTTATAAAAGAATTAGGATTGGATTACTTGGGCAAAAGTCATTTTCAACATTAAGAAATTTTTACTTAGGACCTGAACATCAAAGACACAACAACGCCCAGGTATCTGCCAAAATGCAGATCACCTCAAGCCCTCTCCTTATTCAAAGAAGCATCGCTTTTTCTCTTTTTCTTCTTTTCTAATTTTTTTGGATTTTTTTGAGTTTAGGGTTTCAGAGTAGCTTTTTACGGCCACTCAACCCACCCAAGACTTGATGAGAACCCTAAGTTCTAAGCATCTTTTTGTGAATGTGATAGACTCATTGATCGGCAATCAGAACAGACTTCGGGTTTCTACGCCCCTAGGTGACCTTAAAAAGAATTTTGCCTAAAGGTGTATCCATACGACTGATAGCTTTCTTCCTACTTTTATTTTTTATGGGGTCAACACAAAGGTGAATCCAATATATATCTCCCCGGCTTATTCTACTTCTCTACTTCTTCCTAAGTGTTTTAGGAATTAAACATGCATTTCTTGAGCTGGGATCTAGACAACCTACCAGTGGACTGTTACCCACGATAACTTGCCAGCCATACTCGTGCGGTGATGTGTGGCTTATTTCTTTTATTTTCTTTTTTTTCTTTTCACCTTTTCTTTTTCTTTTTATTTTCTTTTTGGACTTTCTTTTTAAGTAGGTGGCTTCCCTAATCTAAGATTTACCTAAAGGTACCAGGAAAAGAATGGTCCAAAGGCTGGACTCTGGACAACCTACCTATGGGCTATTACCCACGATAACTTGACAACCATACCACCCTAGAAGATTCATTAGCTACCCAATTTCCATTAAAACCACAGAACAACGAGTTAGTGCGAATAGTGTGTAGATGCTTAGGCTTAATGTTCCCTTAAATCAAAGGGTAGGTTGATAAGTCATGTACTTATCACCCCAACTTATTTAATCAAATTGAAATAGAATTCAGGATGGCAAGGACTCGATAAACAAATCCACATTTTAGTGGATACCCAGGCTGATTAAGCCCAAAGACCTGAAGGGTCTTAGTGTTCAGATCCTACTATATTATTTCCTAAGATTGAAAAATCCTAATGCCCAAGTATTCTTTCCTAATTCAATTTTTTTTTTTAAGAAAAACAAGTAGAATTTACAAGAATTCCACAAAGCTGACAAAATGATTCAGAAATGAATCCACCCCCCCATGCCTAGTTGATGCAATGTCCGCATTGAGAATAAAAGACATGAAAGGATGGGTAGAATGTAGAAGATATCACTTGAATATGATGCTTGGGTCAGCTCTGAGTCAGACTGTATAACTGCTGAGTTTAATGCCATCAGCTAGGCAAAGTCCAGCCAAAGAAATCACAATGTGATTAGAGCAACTGTGTCTGGGACTGGTTCTGGAACAATACTGTCAATAAAAGGCTTCAGACATTGACTGTTGACTTTAAATAAACTACCCGTATTTGGGTTAGAGATCTGAACGGCCCCATTTGGAAATATCTGATCGATGATGAACGGGCCATTCCATTTTGACCTAATTTTGCTGGGAAAGAGCTTAAGTCGATAATCAAAGAGCCAGACCTTTTGGTTCGGCTCAAAACTCTTGCGGGATATCAATTGGTTATGAAGAGCTCTGGTCCAAGCCTTATAGATCATGGCATTCTCATATGCATCATTTCTAAGCTCCTCCAACTCAAATAGTTGGAGTTTCCTGATCTTTTCGGCTAAACTCAAATCCAGATTACACTGCTTGATTACCCATAATGCCCTATATTCAATTCCTACAAGTAAATGGCATGCCTTTCCATACACCAGATGAAATGGTGACATGTCAATAGGTGTTTTGTACGTTGTAAGGTAAGCCCAAAGAGCGTCCTCAAGCTTTTGAGTCCAGTCTTTATGATCAGGCCTAACCATTTTCTAAAGAATATTCTTGATCTCCCGATTGGAGATCTCAGCCTGTCCATTTGTCGGGGGCTAGTAAGGTGTGGAGATTCTATGATTTACCTTGTATTTTGCCAGTAAATTACGAAACTGGGCATTAGTGAAGTGAGTAACACCATCACTGATGATGGCCCTCGGAATCCCGAACCGACTGAAGATGTTTTCCTTGATGAAATCGATGACCACCTTTTGGTCATTGGTTCGGGTGGGAATAGCCTTGATCCACTTGGACACGTAATCAACAGTGATGAGAATGTACTGGTGTCCAAAGGAAGGGAAAAAGGGTCCCATAAAATCGATGCCCTAAACGTCGAAGATTTTGACGGGAAGAATCGGATTTAGAGGCATCATGTCTCTCTTGGTTATGCTCCCAAGTGCCTAGCATTAGGAACACGACCTCGAGAATTCTTGAGCATCCTTGAATAAAGGTGGCCAATAGAATCCAGATTGCAAAATCTTTGCAATCGTCTTTTTCCCGTAGAAATGTCCACCACACGTAGATGAATGGCAGAACTCGAGTATACTTTTGAATTCATTCTCCGAAACACATCGGCAAATAATCTGATCAGAGCCAATGAGGTACAGTTCAAGGCCCTCCCAGAAGTAATATTTGGCCTCAAATTTGAGTCCATCTCGTTGTTGTTTGGTCCATTCCTGAAGAATTTGACCAACAGCCAAATAATTTACAATGTCAGCAAACCATGGGGTTTGGACACCTGATACTGCAAGGATAGTCTCATCCAGAAAAGTATCAGCAATCGAAATATCCAGACAAGAAGAATCACTCAGAAGTCTCAGAAGATGATCTGCCACCACATTCTGTGCCCCGGATTTATCTTTGATTTCAAGATTGAATTCTTGATGCAGAAGAATCCATCAAATAAGCCAGGGTTTGGCATCCTTTTTGGCAAAGAGATGTCTCAAGGCCGAGTGGTCGATGTAAATTATGACGTGAGACCCTAAGAGATAAGCCCTGAATTTCTCCAAAGCAAATACTATAGCTAGCAATTCCTTGTCAATAACAGTGTAATTCCTCTAGGCCTCGTCCAGAGTTTTGCTAGCGTAGTAGATGACAAAGGGCTTCCTGTCGATCTTCTACCCCAAAATAGCCCTGACTGCATAATCAGAAGTGTCGATCATGATCCCAAATGGGGTTGTCCAAACCGGTGGTTGCAACACCGGAGCACAAGTGACTACCGCTTTAAGAAAATCAAATGCCTTACGCCATGATTCATTGAAATCAAATGGCGTATCTTTGGCGAGAAGGTTGCTCAGAGGTCTAGCAACCTTAAAGAAGTCCTTGATGAACCTCCTATAGAATCCGACATGATCAAGAAATGATCGAATTTGTTTGACAGATGTGGGAGGAGGAAGTTTAGAGATAGCATCAACCTTAGCTTTGTCAACTTCGATTCCCCGTTCAGTGATTACATGACCCAAGACGATGCCTTCTTGTGTCATGAAATGACTCTTTTCCCAGCTAAGGACCATTCTTATTTTGATGCATTGTATAAGGATCGTTTCAAGATTAGTCAGTCAAGAATCAAAAGATTCTCCAAAAATAGAGAAATCATCCATGAAGACTTCCATAAACTCTCCCACCATGTCAGAGAATATGGTTAGCATACACCTTTGAAAATTCTCAAGTGCGTTGCATAAGCCTAATGGCATCCTACGGAAAGAAAAGGTTCCATAGGGACAGGTGAAAGTTGTTTTTTCCTGATCCTTGGGATGGATAGGGACTTGATTGTATCCCGAATAACCGTCTAGGAAACAGAAGTACTTTTGCCCAGTTATTCTTTCAAGGATTTGATCGATGAAGGGTAAAGGTAAATAATCCTTTTTTGTGGCTGTGTTCAGCTTCCTGTAATTGATACAAACCCTCCAAGACAAAACTGAATGAGTTGTGATAGATTCTCCTTTCTCGTTAGTCACAACGATAATCCTGACTTTCTTGGGAACAATTTGTATGGGACTTACCCAAGGACTATCAGAGATCGGCTAAATGATTCCTACATCGAGCCACTTAATAATTTCCTTCTTAACCACTTCTTGCATATTAGGGTTTAATCTCCTCTACATTTGTCGAGAAGGGCAGGATCCATCTTCCAAGAATATTCTATGATTGCAGTAAGATGGCTCGATCCCCCTAAGGTCATGAATGGTCCAACCAATTGCCTCCTGTGTTCCTTTAGGACCTTGATCAGTTTAATCTCCTGCTCCTTAGTTAATCTAGCACTGATAATCACAGGGAGCATCTTTTAAGGTCCCAAAAACTGATATTTCAAACTCAGGCAATGGTTTCAGTTCGAGCTAGGGCAGGTTTAGGATGGAAGGTAAGGATGATGCTAATGAAGATTCATCAAGAGGAAAAGGTAGAAAGTGAACAAAATCAATAACCTCTTCAGAATGTGGCCGGTTTGCCATAGAGGGTTGTGGGTCAGATCCATCACAATAGGAGAAACTTTCGATTGTAGAAATTGCCATACATGTTTCAATATTCAAGTTGTCTTCCTCAAGTTCCTCTATAAATCCATAATCCTCGAATTTGTTAATCGCCTTAAAAATAGATAAATTTCAATTTCTGATCCCCAAAGGTGATTTCCATGCTACCACTCTCACAGTTGATATTGGCCTTAGAGGTAGCCAGGAACGGACGTCCTAGAATGATGGGAGTGTTCCTTAAATTTTCAAGTACATCCATGTCAAAAACAAGGAAATATACAAGAAAATAGAAATCCTTAACCTTGACAATAACATCTTCAACAACGCCTCATGGATTTGTGACCGAATGGTCCACTAACTGCAGCGTTACTGAAGTCGGCCAAAGTTCACTTAATTTGAACTTCTCGTAAAGAGAAGTTCAGAATTAGGTTAATGATGCACCTAGATCCAAAAGTGCCCTATCAAAAGTGTAATCTCCAATGACACAAGAAATCAAAGGAGCACCTGGATCTCTCTTTTTCTGAGGAAGGTCATGTAGGATAATAGAACTAGCCTACTCAGAGAGTACCACCTTCCTCAGATTAGATTCCCTCGACATACGCTTCTATGTGCATAAATCCTTTAAAAATTTAGCGTAAGCCAGTATGTATTTGATAGCATCGAGGAGAAGGATAATGATCTCGACATTCTTGAATATATTCAAGAGCTCCTTGTTACTATCAATAGGCCTCTTCCTAGGCTTAATCAAGGCCTCAGGAAAAGGAACATGAGTCAGATCTTCAAAATTAGGTTCCTAACCCTTGATTTCTTCTTCAGAGTTCTCCTTTCTCTCTCAAGCTCCTAGGATTTGGTAGATCAGAACAGTGTGGTTGTGGATCCTGAGTTTGTTTTCCACTCCTCAAGGTAACTAAATTAGCAAATGCATATGGGTTTGGGTCTTGGGGAGGGTAAGGAAATATTGGAGGGGCTTCATTAACCAGAAACCTTTGATTTGAAGAAGAAGAAGAGGAAGGACCTGATAGTGAAATACACGTGATTTGTAAAAGCAGGGTTTTAATGTCGTTGCAACGCGTAAATCCGCTTTCGCTCTTAAATTTATAATCCTAGATAGGGGAGTATCTAGGGTCGTCCAAGGAGGCCAAATGTTTGCAAAAGTGATTCTCTTGCTTGGTAACTTTCTTTTTGGTATTTTTCAATATATTATTTTTTTTTTGTTTTTGGATTAAGACAACATGCGAAATGGTGGCGGGAAGGTGATTTGCACTTCAAATTTAACTACTACTTCTAAGTGTCAAGTAGAGCCTCTCCCTAAGCTCACTATAGGCAAGTGGAGGCCTAGAATAATTAGGGAGAGGGAGTGAACAATGCTAAAAAAAAACAAAGCAAGTAGAAATGCAAAATAGAAAATTGCAAAGAAGGCAACTTAGATTGACGAAAAGTGTTTTACAAAAAAAACCTAGTAGAGGAATGCTTCTACTACTAGAAAAATTAAAATAAAGAAAAGCAAATACAAATCCTCTAGATAGATGGTGAAGAAGAGGGCTTCTTGCTCCAAGGTTGGTGGCTCCCAATCTTGAAAAGACTCCTTCAACTCCTTCCTTGCAGTGCTCCGCCAAGGTGATGTCCTCCAAGGCAAGCCCTAAGGGGGCGTGCCCTAAGCTTCTCTCCAAGGGTGGACGTCCACCCTAGGTCCTTCTCCCTTGCCTGGCCGTCCTCCTTGAAGTGGAAGAGTCCTCCTCCTTGGCGTGGCTCAAGTTGAAGAGAGTGGGGAGAAGAAGGCACCAAAAGGGCTGGTGATGTGCCCCTTTAATCTCCTTCTCTACTCCTTCTTCTTGGCCGTAGGTATAGGTGGTATAGTAGCAAAATACACTAATGGAGGATGCTTTAAAATGGTGGTAGGTGGTGGGTTTTTATAGAATAGGAAGGGGGCGAAGGTGTCCCTTGAAATGAAGGGCTAAGATGAAGAGATGGAGGTGGTTAAAGATCATATGGCCAAGGTGAGTTGGCACCACCTTAAGGGACACCAAGGGGGTAGTTATGGGTGTTGACACCCCTTGATGTTGGCGCCAAAAAGGGTTCTAGAAGGTGGTCTAAGTTGACACCAAGAGGGATTCTAGAAGGAGGGGTAGGTGGATGGCTTATGTGGGTAGGTGCAGGGTGGATTAAGGGCTGAAAGTTGGCGCCAATATAGAGGTGGTTAGGGGTAGTTTTTGGCGCCAACTTAAGGTGTCTTTTGGTGGTGATAATGGGGTGAAGGGATGGCTAGGAGGTGGTGCCAACTTGAGTAGGGTAGCTAGCTTAGGTAGGCTTAAGTTGGTGGAGCTAGCTAGGGTTGACTTTGAAGGTGGTGGATGGCCAAGGAGCTGGTTGCTAGCTAAGCTAAGCTAAGATAGCTTAGCTAATGGAGGAGTAGAGGAGAAGGTGTTGGAGCTAGGGTTTGGAGGGAGGAGCTGAGGAGAAGTCAGGAGCTGAAACTGGGGCTGGCTGCTGCTGAAGAGGCTGGAATGGAGCTACTCTAGCTGGCTTAGCTTGCTAGTTCTTTGCTAGCTGCTAAGCCAAGATAAAGTAAGCTAGGTTCTACCATGATGAGCTGAGGTGAGCTAGGTCTGGTGCTCTCGGGGAGACTCAAACTGGTTGAGGCAACTAAGGTAGCTTAGCTCAACTGAGTTGAGCTAAGCTGAGTCCCCGGGAGCTGGACTTGAGCTTCCTGAGCTAGGATGAGTTATTCTTCAGCTGGCTGGAGTTGAGTGGAGCTGGATGTAGCTGGATCTGAGCTGGGGTGAACTCCTGTCAACTCAGCTGAGCTAGCGAGAGCTCCCTGTGGACTAGTGGGAGCTAAGATGAGCTAGACTCAGCTAGGTTGAGCTGGATCAAGCTGAGGTGAGCTGGATCAAGCTGAGGTGAGCTGGATCAGGCTGAGTTCCAGCTAGTCTGGGCTTCTCCTTCATCATTTTCCTTCTTAAGTGCTAGGGTTTTAGGGATCTATATATCTGTACATCCCTAACACTCACAAAAACATATTAAAAAGATAATAAAAAATGCAATGCATGCCTAACCTATTTTATGCCTAAATGCAGCCCAAAAACCCGTTTGCAGGGTAAAATCCTAAGAGCTAGGTTTGTTTTAATGCATAAGAATGATGATAAACTAGCGTTTATCAGGACCATGCTCAACCACCTGAGCATGTGCATGCGATCCCTCTGATTCCCATACCCTTGGGCTTGATTGCCCAGATTCTGGATATTACGCAGGTTGGGTACAGGTTGAGATGGCAGAGATCCAGGTTAACGAGAATTAGTAATGAACCCAGTTTGCATGTTGTCCAGTGAAGTTTTCATTTGCTGCATGAACTGAAGCATAGATCCTTGCATTTCTACCATCTGTCGGTTCAAATCAGCCTACCCTACGGGTTGACGGACATTCGAAGCTGTCTGATCGACCTGATTCGGGGGCAGCTGAGTGTAAACATGACCCTGACCCATTGGTCTTTGCAGAGCATAGTTGCTGGGTTGGAATTGGGTCTGCTGCCCCAGGTTTTTCTAGGAGAAGTTAGGGTGGTTCCTCCAACCTGGATTATAAGCATTGGAGTAAGGGTTGGACCTAACGTTCTCCTATATAGCATAGACATCCTCATAAGGTGAGGATGGAGAGAAAGAAAGGGAGGGATCAGAGAAACTGGGATCAAAGGTCCCAGTTTGGAACCCGTGGGGTTCCAAATAATGTTGGCTCACAGGTTGAGCCGCATCTAGTTGATTCACAAACTCCCATCCAGAAGGAGCTCGCGATGAATGGAATCCCGAATTCTGGGATTAAGTGGATCGAGAATTGTTCATTGAGTTTCCAGCCATCCACTCCTTCATCCTTTTAGTAACCAGGTCCACCTTATCTAGTTTATTGCAGAGCAGTTCCATATCGAATGAATAAGAATCATGGACTTCATTAACATTCGATCTAGGTTGTTGGGACCGGTCAAAAGTATCCATGAAGGCATGATTGATTGAATTTTCACTCATCTCCTCAAACAAATCACACGCGCTATCTGTGTCTTTGTTGAGGAAATTGCCTCCGCAAGAAGCGTCCACGTGATTTCTGAGTTGCTTAGTCAACCCATGGTAGAAGATCTACACGAGCTGCCATTTCGGCACCTTGTGGTGTAGACACTTCCGCAATAAGTCCTGGAATCTCTCCCAGGCAACATGAAACTGCTCCCCTGGCCGCTGAGTGAAGGTAGTAATCGCCTGTCTCAAAGCATTGGTATGCCCAACAAGGAAGAATTTCTTCAGGAAAGCCAATTTCATATCGTTCCATGTTGTGATCAGCCTTCCTATGGTCCTGTACCAATGAGTGGCTTTATCCCAAAGAGAGTGGGGAAAGAGCCTCATGATCATTTGCTCTTCATTCACGTTTCGCGCCTTGGTGGTCTGGACCAAAGTGGTCAAGTTCTCCAAGTGCTAAAATAGGTCTTCAGAGCCAAGCCCATGGAAATGTTTAATTAGGCTTAACATCTAAGGCTTGATCTCTACGTCTCCGACAGGAACCTGGACGTCGAGACATTCCCCGTAATTTGAAGGATCATAAAAATCCTTCAAGGGCTAAGCGCCCTGCATTCTTTGGAACCATTTTTGCATTCTCTGCATTTGTTCCAGCTGCCTTTGAAACATCTCTTGTGGATTCTGAGCAGAGGAAGTTGTTGATCGGCCATGGGATCAATTTGGCCAAAATCCAATCTACGCCTCCTAGAATACTCTAATGGTCTTTCCAATCGGGGATTCAATGACCTCCTTCCTAGCATAAACTAGAAAGAGATCAGAAGGATTGGGAATAAGGACCATACAGCACAACAAAACAAGTATGTCCTTAAGTTAGGCAGCCTAAGAATCTACAGACTCTCAGAATCCGTCTTAAGATTATAGACGATTTACTTTATAATCGAATGCTACGACGAGATCATGGTTTTTAAAAGGATATTCGTTGCAGTATAGTTTGAAAACATTGTATAAACGATTATCAAATTTTATTACTCGAAATTCAAAAACATTCCGAGGTAAAACTCAGGGAGCAATTCGGTATTTTAGAAGCAAAATATCACAATTCTCAACAATAATGCAATGTATATAAACATCTAGAGAGTAAAAAGAAATAGAATTTTCTATTTTCTTCTTTCTTCTCTTCTTTCTTTCTTTTTCTTTTCTTTCTCTCTTCCTTCTCTTCTTTCTCTATCCTTCCTCTCTCAGACGTCTAATTCTTTGAATCAGACGCCTTAACTGACTACTGCTACAGTGCCGAGCCTTCTTCTTCCTTCCTTCTCCTTGGCTTCTGCCTCTCTGTCCTTGGCCTTCTTCACTCTTTCTTCCGCTTTCTTCTCTTGGCTTTTTTTTCTTCTCTTCTTGAGCTGCTACGCCTCCTTCTTCTTCCGTGCCTTAGGCTTTGGCTACGTCTTCAGTTTCTCCTTCCTCTGCCTCTACAGTTCTCTTCTTCTTCTTCGGCTCCTTCCTCTGCCTTCTTCTTCTTCTTTCCGCGGCTAAGTCCTTCTTTCAGCTGCTCTTTGTTGTGCCTCCTCCTCTTCAGCAGCACCTTCTTCTCCCTTAGCTGCTCTTGCCTTCTCCTTCTTTCCTTGCACAGAGCGAAGCAGAACCTACCCCTACCCTCCCCGCATCTCTCTCTCTCTCTATTTCGCTCTCAGGATAGTGCTCCCAAAGCCTTCTCGGGTTATCGGGTCAAGTATGCGTGCTCGGGACCAGGCCCACCAACGTACGGTGGTGGTCGAGGAGTGCGTGAGTAGTCGGGTTAGGCCAGGTCCGCGGAGGTGTGGGTCGCGGACGAGACCGGGTCGGGTGAGTGGAACCTCACCCCATGGATCTAAGGCGACAAGGCTAATTCACAAATTTAATTTAAGTGGCGCCTCCCGCTCGTTAGCTTCCAAGGTGGGACTAAATGTCCCACCTTCTTCTCGTGTGTGCCCACAGCAGATGTCACACTCGATTGCAGCAGGTGCAAGGAGCTTCAGCGCCAATCCCTTGGCTAGGTTTGTGTGCGAAGGGCTTCCGCGCGACCTGGGCTAGCAACCTGAGGCTGGTGAAGTCTGGAGTAGCTTGCAAGCTTGCTCCAAGCTCTGCTCCAATGGCGAAAAAGGTCAGAACCTACGCTCAAGTAAAATGGCCTCATGGCCTAGTCAGATTACACAGAAGGCTTCACCATGACACGGCGAAGGTGGCCCGGTGGTCGGCCTGGGGTAGGGTGGCCTAGGCGTGCGTGCCTAGGTCACCCTGTGGCTGTGCAGATGGGTGTGTTCGAGGGTAGAATGTAGGAAGTGTGGTGGTCTATGGAGAGTGGGGAAATGCTCAATGGATGGTGGTGGAGCTTTTGAGGGGTTTGGCGAGGTGGATGGAGGCGTGGAGTAGTGGGGGCACCTCGCCGGTAGTCTGCCGAAGGTGGAGACGATGGTGGTGGTTTGTGGCAGTCGATGGGTCGAAATTAAAAATTGATAAGGGGGAAATAAAGAGGGGAGGAAGAGGTACTTATCTAGGGTTCTTAGAGTGAAGGGGGGAGGCAGAGAGCGAGCAACGGGTGTCTGCCGTCGCCAGAGACGAAGACCCTGTGGTGAAGAAGTGGCAACAAGGAAGAGGGTCGAAAGGGTGCACGCTGGTACGACGCGGCATGGAGGAGCACGGTGGAGATGGCTCTACCACTGGTATGGTGGCAGAGTGATGAGAGGAGAGAGGTAGAGTCACCGGAGCCTGTGGGCAGTTGGCCGGAGTGAGGAGGAGATGAAGTTAGGGGGTGCACTCTGGCCAAATCATGCTTAAAGGAAGCAGAGGGGTCTGGGCTTCCTTAAATAGGCAAGGGAAGAGTCGCAAGGAAACGACGGGAAGACCACGTTGGAGGTATGGCCGGAGGAGACCCATACCTCTCAAGCATTCACATGAGAGGTATGGGGCGTTTCAAGGCATGGGGAGCTACCCGTGCGTAGGGGGCTTCACAGGGAGCTCCCTTTTCAAATCTGGGAGCAGCTCCCCATGAAATCGAGGAGAAAACCTCCGCGTAAAGTCACCGGAGGTATGGGTCCCTATTGCGACGGCAGAGGGACCAAAATGAAGAAAGTGATGAAGAAGCTGATGGGGGATTTGCAAGGGTTTCCAAAAGTTAAGGGTTTGCATGTAATTTGGTGGACCAAATTGCAAAGTAGGTCAAGATGACCTTCCCTTAAGTCCAAATTTTGGTATAAACCTAATTTGGACCTAAGGAATCCAATGGTGAAGTTGAATTTTAGGTTTAACCACATTTGACTGGATATTTTGCACAAAAACTTAAATCAGGTCAAATTTTGGGCATGGACCCCAATCTAGGTCAAAACAGGTTCCAAAGGCCAAATTGAAGGTTCTAAACCCTACGGGATATTTTTCCATGAATTTTAGAGGATTTAGTTGATTTTTATCTTTCCTAGAACCTTGTGAATTTAAGTGGGTTTGTTTTAGGATTACAAAATGTCATTTAATTCCTAAATTTCATCATAACCCTTTTCTGACTGAACCATCCCACTTCTTCTCTTATTAAATCCAACTGACCTATTTCTAGACCCTTAGAAATCCCATTGATGCACTGCAATGGTAAAATTACAGTTTTACCCCTTATTTCATGTTCTCTTCCCGGATTAATGATCCCCTGAATTAAGCCATTCTCTTGGTTATGTAGGAGCTTTTGTTCACTTTATTAGGTCAAAATATGCTAGTTAAGACTCATGATGAGGTTCTCATTACTTTACTTGCTCCAATCAATCCAACCAGCTAAAAAGAGGGACTGGGGAGAAGGTTCTTTTGGCTTGCGCCTCCGGTTCCTAGTGTACCCCCCAGCTGCAGTCGTTTAATGCTACTCCCCTAGCTAAACATCAGATCGATTGGTACAAGTAGGTTAATCGTAAAAAATCTCAGACTAGGCCCCGAAGAGCGAATCAGTCCTTAAGGCCAACGTCTACTTGATTTTATTTAGGCCTAGGATTGTAGTGCTTATAGAATGTAGTGGGCCCTTAAGATGGGTTGTGCCCTTAATGATCAATTCAGTATGTGTGAGTGAGTGCACAACCAAGATTTTCAAGCAAGATTATTTTTGATGAGTGGGTTTTAAGGTTCAAATCTTGCTTAAGTAGCTTTTAGGGTTTGGAATTAGGTTAATTCAATCAAGTTTCAAGGCAATCTAGATTTTCAAGCATGGGTGAAGATCTTTTCCTTTTGAAATCAAAAAGTAAAGTGGAGTGCCTGGTATTGACCTAAATTGAAAACCCTACAGGGAAGCTACTTGATGAGTTGATTTTAGGTTAAGTGGTAC
The DNA here is from genome assembly GCA_037157565.1 of Thalassia testudinum. Taxonomy (NCBI): domain Eukaryota; kingdom Viridiplantae; phylum Streptophyta; class Magnoliopsida; order Alismatales; family Hydrocharitaceae; genus Thalassia; species Thalassia testudinum. The sequence goes on along the minus strand of JAZHRO010000073.1, from coordinate 105,020,478 downwards.
GGCCCAAACAACTCAAACAATTGGCCAAAATTGCACCACTGAGTTAAGAACATAAAATGATTGACCTAGACTGATTTCTACTCTTTTATATATTGATTTGCATGTACCGATTCTACTCTTTTATATGTTGATTTGAGAAGATAAAAATCAATTAGGTTATGTGCCTTAAATGTGGGTGTATGTAGTGTGTATGTTGATTTATCCCACAAGAAATATCATTTTGTTAATTTTTTTTTACGAGGGTGAGATGAATATGGGTGAAAATCCAAGCAACCAAACTAACCCTTGGATTTATGCAAACACCTAGGTTAATTGGGGCTTCAGTTAGTGTTGTGAAATGAAATCTATGGACAGGGAAGAATGGGGAGCACTTACAGTTGTCTTTAACTGCACTTTACTCTGATCTACTACTTGAAGATTCCCTATTGAGGTACTTGCAAAACAATAGACGAGAAATAAAGCAAGTTAGAAAATAATAAAGTGTGCAAAATGCGAAAAGAAAATCGAGAATCGTTGCCTCCCCGGCAACGGCGCCAAAATGTTGAGAGCAGAAAACTATGCGATCGAAGTTGGATTTGAAAAAAACCCGTCGTTGTAGTTCAATTTGCGAAGCAATCTGTCAACAGATAAAATTTAACCGAAATTCGTAAAGAAATTTCGGGTCGAACACAGGGAAGCTACGTCGATCTAAAATCCACGATTATATTTTTTTTGGAATTTTTGTTTGAAAGTGAGATAATTACAATGGAATTGATACTAACACTAAGAGAGAGAGAGAAAACAATCCCTTGATATAAGAATACTATTTTTACAACTAGAAAGTGGGAAATGATTATAGCTAGAAAGCTTGAAATTCTTTTCTAGAAAACGATAAAAAGAAGGGAGAGAGATGTTATCCTCCTCAATGATTGCTTGGAGGACGAGTCGGACGGAGCGACGCCTGGAAGACGAAGGACGGGGTTGGAAGAAGGAGGACGAAGCAAGAAGAAGCGGGAATGAAGCAGAGCATCATTGTCGTTGCGGGATCCACTTCCGAAACAGGGGCAAGAAAACTTTGGATTGGCTCTAAAGGAGTATCCCTAGTGTGGAACAAGCTTCTCTAGAGCTTTGGAGAGGGAGAGAGGTGAAGGAAGGGATGAGAATTTCGTAGGGTAGGGGTCTCCTTTTATAGTTGCAAGGATTGGGGGCAATTTAGTCATGACATAGTTAAAACATTAAATGAGGGGGTCTTTAGTGACGGATTTAAGTGTCACTAAAGACCCCACGTCGTCGTAGCTTCGCTCACACCCGCCGTCTCGTCATCTCCCGTGCGCCTAACACGTGCGCATGTCCAAGCAATCTCAACGGTCCGATCGCGAGATCAGACGACTCAGATCACTCCTCTCCAATGCCTCTTCGTCAGCTCAACACACAAGCACGCTTCTTCTCAGCCATCCGATCTCGCATCCAACGACTCAGAATGCATCGTGCCCCCCGCGTCTAATCGGGCATTTGCATTTGCAAGGGATCACGCGTGTGTGAACTGCGCACATCCATTGCGCCACGTCTCCCGCTCCTCGCCCGCACGATCTACATCGAGCTGCTGAATTGAATGCGCTCCTGCGCCCGCATCTTGATTTGGGGTGCAACGGGGATCGAACCCGCACCTCTACCACACCGAGAGACGCACACCCACTATGTTATGCGTGCGTTTTAGGTGTGCAGATGGTTTTCTGTGTAAGAGACCATGGCCGTTGGATCAAGATCTAGCGGCCCAGATCGTTCGTGCTTTTTGCCTTATGAAGATGAAAGCGAGCGCATCTGAGTAAATCCTAACCATTGGATCAAGATCCAACGACTAGGATAGTGCAATGAAGAGTCCTTTGAAATGCAGCGACGAGTCTTAGGGCTGTTTGGGTGGCTGAGATGGTGCTACGTAGCGCCATCTTGGTCGTCCATCTTCTATGTGTTGTAGACAATGCCACGGATGTCGGATTGGATCGATTTTCACGCCGTTAGGCTACAATCGTCGACCTAAACCCATCCGTGAGGTTGGATTTGTCATCTAAAGTGCGGATTGACACCATCTTGGCCCTTAATTTCTAAGCTTCCTCGAACTATATCTGGTGCTACAGATGTCCGATTGAGGCGATCTTGGAGTCATTGAACTCCAATCGTCGCCCTGATCAAATCCGTATGGTTGGATCTTTCGTTCGAAGCTCCGATTAAAAGTCGTCCTGTCCCTGGCCATAAAAGGAGACAATTACTATACAATTTGCACAATTTGACCTAAATGCATGATTATGCGTGTTATGCAATATTTACAATGCATGATGCTAATATGGTACTAAGAACTTGCATTAATAGACATTTTTGGCTACTTAGACGTATGCACATCAAAGTTGCATACTTATCATCCCAATTTATGTACCAAATTAAAATGAATTTTAGTTGGCGAGGACTTGAGAGTAAGTCCACATTTGAGTGGACACCTGGGCTAATTAAGCCCAAAGACCTGAAAAGTCTAAGTATTCAGGTCTCAAAGTATCAATTCCTAAAGCTTGCAACTCCTAATGCCTAAGTTCTCATCTCCTAATTCTTTTTTTTTTTTGAATCAAATAACAGGAAATTACTGTTATAGCTGATAAAAAGATTATAAGATATATCCACCCCCCATGCTTATCTATTGCAATGTCCTCATTGTTAAAAATGCAGGCATGCAGGAGAGTAGAAGTGGAAGAATAGCACCTGGTTTCCATGGGATTCTGGTCAACTTGGAATAGTCTTTACACGTGTTGAGTTTAATGCCTTCAGCTAGGCGATGATCGGCCCGCGGTGGTTAAGGCAAGGTAAGAGCAACCTTGTCCGAGATGGGTTTGGGGAGCATATGGTCAATAAAGGGTTTAAGACGCTATCCGTTGACCTTGAAGATATTACCCATCTTTGGGTCAAAGATTTTGACGGCCGGCAATCCCCTCTGCCTTTCCTCATCATCCGTTCGCAATACCAGTGGCGGATCTATCTTCCTCACCTCCTTCCACGTCTCGCCATACTAGCAGACACCTCCTTCTCCATAATCCTTGCCATTTCTTCCCCATCGGAGCCACCTTCATCTCCGACGTCAGCCGCACCTTAACCGACGCTATCTCTGCCTCGTTTCGTCCACTACTAGCCTAGCAAGTCCCCTATTCCCTTTACTTTATTTTCGCATTCACCCCACCTCATTTTGACCACCGATGACCCTCCGCAACTTCATCTTCTCCATCTCCGGCAACTTCGGCAAGCCCATCTCACCACCACAGACCATCAAACTCCTCACCGACTACCTCAAAAGCTCTACCTCACCTCTCCGCTCATTTCCCCTCTCCTTATTTACCACTTCACTTACTCACACACACCCCCGAACACACCCTCTTTCACGCACACAGACCAATCACGACAGGCATGCACGAACAACGAGACACCACACAAAACCCCCCGTCACACTCATCATAGTCCACCGATCCTCCCTGAGCATTCTGATAGGGCCGAGATACCGTATTTCTGATTTCAGGCATAGCCCTTCTCCGACATTGACGCAAAGCTCTGAAGCAAGCTTTAGAGCTTGCTCTTCACCAGTAGCTGCGGAATCAACTCAGGTGTATCCCCGCATGGTCAATTGGAGCTTTTGACCAGAGCCTCTGCACCAATTCAACGAAGGAAGTCGCTGCTGCAACTGTGCGATGTAAGGAGGGTGGGATAGTCCCACCTCGAAAGCAGCAGAGTTATGATGGGAACACCATCATGAGCCATAACTAGCTCATTTTGGCCCAATTAAGTCAATAAATGCTCCTACATAACCGTTAGAGAGTCACAAGTGTAGTACAATCAAGGGTTTTCTCAGGGGTTGAATGAAGTCCAATTGGTCTTAAAATGATAACAAGTGGGATAAGATTGACAGAAAAGGGTTTGCACATGTTCTAAGAATTAAATGACTTTTGAAACCCTAAAAATAGATCCGCTTAATTAACTGAGGTTTTGATCAGGATAAAATTCACCTAAACCCTCTAAAATTTATAGAAAAATATTCTATAAGGTTTAGAACTTTCAATTTGACCATCAAAACTCATTTTGACCCAAAACAGAACCACAAACAGACATTTTCCCTAATTTGAGTTTTTGCATAAATTACCCAGTCAAACATAGTCAAAACCAAGGCCCAACTTCACCATTTTATTTCTTAGGTCCAAATTAGGTTTGTATCAAAATTTGGACCCTAGATGAATTTGTCTTGACCTAGTTAGCAAATTGGTCCTATCTAATTTCATTTCTATCCTTAACTTTCAAAATCATTTCAAAAAGGCCCCTAATTTTGTCATCATTCTCACAAAAAGGTCCTTGCTGCCATTAATCCTATTTCTACTTGCTCTGACGACCTTAAAATGGAAGGAACTTTCTAATTTCTTGACGAATCCCTTTAAAATTTGAAAGGGAAGTTCATCAAGAAATTTTCTTTCTTTTGAAACCAATCCCAAGTCCTAAAACCTACCCAATCTCTCATGCGAATGCATGAGAAATTTGGGTATCAAGGAACTCCCAAGCCCAACGAAGCTTGGAAAGCTTGTTTCCCAAGCTCAAACCGCCTCTAGATCCTTATATAAGAGCGCCCAGATCCTCCCAAACTTCCTATGCTCAAAATCAACCAAGATTCCCCATAATTCCTCTCTCTCTTTCACGGCCGAAGGCTCCTCGACATCTGGCAACCTCTTTTGCCTTTCCTCTTCGTCTGTTCGCAAAACCAACAGCGGATATATCTTCGTCACCTCCTTCCGCATCTCCCTGTACCAGTAGATGCCTCCTCTGTCATCCTCGCTGTTTCTTCCCCACCGGAGCCACCTTCGTCTCTGGCGTCGGTCGCACCTCAACTAACGCTATCTCTGCCTCATTTCGTCCACTACCAACCTAGCTAAGTCCCCTATTCCCTTTACTTTATTTTCACATTCACCCCACCTCATTTCGATCACTGACAACCCTCCGCGACTTCATCTTCTCCATCTCTGACAACTCCTCCAGCGAGCCCATCTCACTACCACAGACTACCAAACTCCTCGCCGACTACCTCACAACCTCCGCCTCACCTCTCCGCTCATTTTCTCTTTCCTTATTCACCACTTCACTCACTCACGCACACCCCCGAACACACCCACTTTCACACACATAGACCGACCTCGGCACGCACGCATGGACCACGAGACACCACACAAAACCCCCCGTTGCACTCGCCGTAGTCTGGTGATCCTCCCTGAGCATTCTGACAAGGTCGAGAGGTCATTTTTGTGTTTTTAGGTGTCGAGATCCTTCTCCCCATTAACAGCGAGTTCGAGCAAGCTTCGAAGCTGCTCCAGGTGCCTTCGCTCCAGAATTTCACCTCCAGGCGACGTGGAAAGCCTCCAAGGCTTCGTCTGAGCTGACAATTGGAGGAGTCTACGTCCTCATTGCATGAATTCGATGAAGGAGCTGCTGCTACAGACGCACAGAAAAAAAGGTGGAACAATAGTCCCACATTGGTTGTGGAAGAGCTCCCGCTAGCGCATAAAGTGAAAAAGTGATAGAGGCTATTCACTTCATAACACAGGGTGAGGTCCCACTCACCCAAGCACACCTGCGCCTTATCCGCGACTCTGTCCCCCGAGGATCTGGCCGACCCATTTACCCGCCTAGACTGACCTACACTCCTCGCTCACTACCGCACGTCGATGAGCCTGGACCAAGGTGCGTATGATCCGATAACCCGATTACTCGTGGCTCTGGGAGAGCGGATCCTAAAGAGAGGAGAGGATAGCTGTGTGGGTTGGGGATGGTTTTGCTCTAATGAGACTCTGACACTTAGCGGGATTTAGAAGAAAAGGAGCAGTAGAGAAAGAAAGAAGAAGAAGCAACAGAAAGGAAGGAATAGAGAACGAAGAAGAAATCCAAGCACTGTAGAATCAGATGTTTAAGACATCTGATCTTACCATCAGACGACACATTTGAGCATTATTTCATATATTGATATTTGAGTTCCTTAGCTATTATTGTAAGGAGTATATGGTGGTTTAAACCACCAATTTACTCCATTATTTTTGCAAATTGATGATCCTAGTGCTACATTATTTTGAAATAATTCTTGATTTCAATTCTATATCTTTCTTGTCTTATATTGCAATTCTTGAGATTTAAATTCCCATATTGCTCCCTGTGTTCGACCTCGGAACTTTTTCGAGTAATAAAATCTATTTGTTTTCAAATCGATTTCGACTATACTCCAACGCTCATTTTAAAATGACGATATCGCCTTGTTAACATTTTGGCACCGTTGTCAGGGAGCAACAGGCAATTTAGAACTCTTGATTGCAATTCCTGATTTGGTACTAACTTGCTTTATCTCTTTGTTGTTTCAGGGAGGGATTCATTGAAGAAAGTTCAACTACACATCAAACATGCCAAGGGCAGGTAAGCTCTATCTCTCTCTTAAGCCCCTATTTCTGAAAAGGTTAAAAGGGAAAAAAATCAATTAGGGCTACTTGCATTTTATTTTTAGATTAATCATCAAGTTGCCTGATTTGATACATTCTATTTAGAAAACAACAAACCCTGATTTGTGCACCCACTTAAAGTTTAAGGTATCTAGGGCTACCACATTCTTGTTTGAGCCCTAGGTATCACATTTGGACAAATTAAAGTGGACCAAACTAAAGCCAATTGAGGATTTCAGTTTAGGGTTTTAGAGACACACTTGCCTAATCAAGAATTGATTTTTCCAAACAAAGTGTGCCTAAGCCTTGATTGAACTGATCTATTCAAACAAAACCCTAAAATCAAGCCTTTAAATTCATTTGAACACTAAAAGAGTGACCTAAACTTCTCAAGAGGACAAATAGGTGAAGTTGACCCATCTTTTTGGGTCAACCAATCTTTAAATTAGGTCACTTTTGCACTCAATACATCTTAAAAGTTCAAGTGAAATCCTAAGCACCCTTGCTCTTAATTAAAACTGGTAGACTTAAGAGGTCAAGTCCCCATTCTGGTCTACCTGGACCATCAGTGACAAGAGAGGTCAGGTAGGGGAAATCCTATAACCTGTGGGGATGCTCTACCATGTAGGGGTCTTTGCGGGACTCTCCCTCTCTGGCTACCCAGGTAATTCTCAAGTGGACGACTTTCTGACTAAGGGGTACCATCCGCCCCGAACCTCTATAGTCATCCAAAATCTTTGGGTGCCTTAATTGGGTTAATATCACATCCAGTCCCTCATCCCTTCTATTTAGAGCACACACACAAATTTTCTTGGGAATCTTTTTCATATCTAATCAATTTCAATCTAGACTTGAATTTTGATTCTACATCTCGATTGCACCATCTGATTCAAAAATGCAGCCTGGCTACTTAGGGAAACCATTTAAGAAACCTGAATCTCAAATATCCATGAAAGATAGAATGGTTGAGGATGCCCTTAGATTTTATGAGATTGATGACAAAACCTCAAAACCAATTGAAGACATTCAGGTTAATATATCGACAACAATCACCTTCATCATAAACCGTGACTAAGTAATTATAACACAAGTAACAAATGGATCCACCCGAGATGTTCTCATGACAGGATACATTGAGTTAGAGAAATTACATAACTTTGAATATCTCCAATGCACAACAAATCCTGTACTTTGGGAAAGACACCAAGATGATCTTGAAAAACGGGAAGAGATGATAAAATTATTAAAGTAGATAATCGACCAAAAATACCCGTACATTCCCCAAACATTTAGGAAAACATCCTGGAACAATATTGAGGATCTATCTAATTTTCCAAATCCTGGGTTCAAGAATCAAGGTTGTTGTGAACCTCTAATGGAATATGATCAACCTAATAGACAGATTGATATGCCTGACCGTGAGACAGGTTGGGAGAATCCAATTGCAGGAGGATACGATTTTGAACAATCTCTAGAAAACCAAAACCCTGGTTCACCAAGAATAGATTTCCTAGACTCCTATGATAATAAGATCGAATCAGAACCTCTCGAGGGTGTAAATTCCACCCCTTACTCTAATAAGGTGACCCTCGAAGGCAATTCTGACATCCCTGTAGAGCCCAACCTAGATTCTAGTGATTCAACCCACATCCTTAGCCTAGAATCTGGATCTAAACCTTCTTGGGATAAATACAAGGCCCCGTATGATAATCAAAGTTTGAATTTGGATTATGATTCTGGGCCTTTATTTGATGAATGTACCTCTCCAACATCCTCAAAAATATAGATTGATTTTTTGGAAGTCATGCTGATCTACGATACAGAAACCGAGGAGATAGAAGAGTGGGGTTTTGATTGAGTTTTCCCTACAAGCCAAAAACCCGAGCCCAGACCCAATAGGGACACCTTTTTTAGCTCAGAATCTATGAATAGGCTAGACCCAAGTCAGGTTGCTGAGTCTACATCTTGTGATTTATTCCGTGGTGGAACTTCTGATCTTGAATCAAATTCAAAACTTGATTCTCGCAAATTCTCCGACAATTTCGAATCTTACTATGATTTTGGAGAACCATTGTTTCCTGACAACTATGAGCCAATGTACGACCTCAACATACATGATCCATTCTTCGACTCTGACTTTGAGGTCCCTGATCCTGAGATCACTGATTCAAAATCAGGTTCCTTTAAGATGGAATCATCTCTTTTCGATCCTCAGGAATTAGAAACAAAAAGTGTCAAGAGTGACTACAACCTAGAATTTGAATTTTTTATTGACTCAGACTTTCTTCATCCTATAAACACTCTTCAGGCATTTACCTTTGAGTTTGATGGCTACTATGAGGACTCTCTAAATTAACCCACCTTTGAACCCTCACTAGAAGAGCCCTCATACATAATTCTTATTAATGCCACCTCTTCAACAAATGCAGAACCTTCCCAAACTCGTTTTCAACCCCGACTCGCAACCAGACTCAATTTCTACTCTGATTCTACTCTCGATCCGGTTGTAGACGATTCCCCACATTCAAATCAGGTTTCGGACTTCGATCAGACTACAAATCATGCCCCATCCTTCTTTGATCACTCTCATAAAAATCTTACATCTTCCAGTGATTTCTTTGAGGATCCCTTCCAGTGATTCCTTTGAGGATCCCTACTTTGACCAGGTTGATCCGACTCAGCCAAACCCTAGATTCACACTTCCGCATCATTCCAAGCTCCACAGCATATGGTGGGTTCTGCATCTCTTGATCTATATTTATTAAACCACCAGATTAATTGGGTTTGGGCTGCATCATCAGCCTGCTGATCTAAACAAACACCTGGTTGGACCAACCAGGTTATTAATCAAGGTGCTTGTTCTGCAAAACTCGTCTAATTTCACCACTCCTCCATACCATTTTCCGCTCGGCTAAAGCCGTTGAATTTAGCGCTTAACAAGAGGCAATCCATCATTTCGAAAAACTTAAAATCCTTCCTGACACATCCTATGCTAAACTCATATTGCACTTTAGGGTTCATCCACTAAAATAGCCAACTCCACCTCTGGTACCCGTACTTGAGCTTGAAATCGTTCACAACAGCCATCCTGACCCATTCACCCACCCATCACCTGTTCTAGTGAATGATCTAAGCTAAACTCGAACCCACCTAATTTATAATGAGGACATTGCAAATAGCAGGCATGGGGGGTAGTAAAGTGCAAAATGCCATGAAAATCATTTCACAAGAAAGGGTTTCATCAAAAAAAATCACATATTCCAAAAACACCAAAAAAAATAAAAAAAAATCTTGAAAAAGAACAAAAACATAAGAGGAGAGGAAATTTTGATAGCATATCAAATTTTGAGGAGAAAAAGGGGAGGAGATAAAAAGGTCAAAAAGGAGCATAATTTGAAAAGAAAAGAAAAAGAAGTAATCATTAGTAAAAGATTAAGGAATTGACTTAGTTCTAGACCATATCAAAAGAAAGAAAATGAAAGGCAAAAAGTGCTAATAAAACAGAGAAGAGATTAGTAGGAACACTGATTTTAGGCCTCTTGGGCTATAATCCTAGGCTTAAAAATTCAAGTACCCGCTAAGATCTGGATAGTCCTCAAGAGGTTAGGGAAAATGCGAAGCTTAAGTATTAGGCTTAGGGCTTAGGAATTACTCGACCTCATTAACTGACCTCTGGTTTGCAGGACTCGGTAACCTAAGCACCCCAATCCACACACAGTCTGATTCAGTGCACCTAGGTATCAAAATCACGCAAATGCATTTAACTTCTTCAGAAAAAGTCACCTAGATTAGGAGCAGCTGATCAACACAAGTTGATTTGGGCGAGTTTCCAATGTAGAGAGGTGAGAAATTCCTCTCGAAGATGCACAATAAGATATCGTCTCCTCGGTGCTTGTCTCCTAGGATATCTACATATCCTACCGGGGGCATGTAAGCACCCTGTGCTGGTTCAGATGCCATGGGTAGCATTATCCTAAAATGTCGGTTGCCAGGGTCTAGATTCAGTTACAAAACACCATGGGTGGGATTATCCCGAAATTTCGAAGCTAGGGTTCTGGGGGTTGCCATGGGCGATGCTATCTCGAAGCATCGTTTGCTAAGGACCCTACGTGGATTGATGGTGGGGATTAGGAATCCGATACAGACCATGTTGTAAAGCTAATATGAAGCTAGAAATAAAAAGAAAAGAGAGAGAAAACTCTCCAAAAGCAAAGAAAAATTCCTCTGTCTCTCTCTGACAAAAACGCACTGCAAACTGAACCGAGGCTAAAACATGTTACAAGCACGAGTGCTTTAACCGTGGAGTTCAACGAACCTTAGGTTAGTTCCTATGGGCCTTAGAAACCTTCGCAGCAGACTAAGGCTAGAGATGGTCAAGTCCAGATCTTGGTTGGTACTTGAGTACCTCTATGCCTACTATCGGCATTCTAACCTAATCTACAAAAGGAAGCACACAGCAAAGTTTTTTTTAAGCATCCAAAGACTTTATGGTCTAGAATCAAAGTTAATACCTTGAAATTTTGCTAAGGGACTAGCCAAAGCTAGGCATGGGGGTATGATGGAAACACCATCATGAGCCATAACTAGCTCATTTTTACCCAATTAAGTCATTAAATGCTCCTACATAACTGCCAGAGAGTCACAAGTCATTACATATTCATTATGAAAGAAAAATAAGAGACTAGGGTTAAAACTGTAATTTTACCATCTCATCTTGAATGCAATACAACCAAGGGTTTTCTCAAAGGTTGAATGAAGGTCAATTGGTCTTAAAAAGATAATAAGTGGGATAAGGCAGACAGAAAAGGGTTTGCACATGTTCTGAGAATTAAATGACTTTTGAAACCTTAAAAATAGACCCTCTTAATTAACTGAGGTTCTGATCAGGATAAAATGCACCTAAACCCTCTAAAATTCATAAAAAAAATTTTTATAGGGTTTAAAACTTTCAATTTGACCATTAGAACCCGTTTTGACCCAAAATAGAACCACAGACAGACATTTGCCCCGACTTAGGTTTTTGCATAAATTACCCAATCAAACATGGTCAAAACCAAAATCTAACTTCACCATTAGATTTTTTATGTCTAAATTAGGTTTGTATCAAAATTTAGACCCAAGATGAATTTGTCTCGACCTAATTTGCAAATTGGTCCTATCTAATTTCATTTCTACCCTTACCTTTCAAAATCCTTTCAAAAAGGCCCCTAAATTTGTCATCATTCTCACAAAAAGGTCCCTGCTACCATTAATCCTATTCCTACTTGCTCCGGCGACCTTAAAATGGAAAGAACTTCCTAATTTCTTGACTAATCACTTTCAAAATTGAAAGGGAAGTTCGTTAAGGAATTCCCTTTCTTTTGAAACCAATCCCAAGTCCTAAAACCTACCCAATCTCTCATGCGAACACATGAGAGATTTGGGTATCAAGGAACTCCCAAGTCCGACGAGGCTTTCCAAGCTTGGAAAGCTTGTTTCCCAAGCTCAAACCGCCTCTAGATCCTTATATAAGAGAGCCCAGATCTTCCCAAACTTCCTACGCTCAAAATCGACCGATATTCCCCATAATTCCTCTCTTTCACGGCCGAAGGTTCCTCGACATCCAGTGACCTTTTCTGCCTTTCCTCGTCATCCATCTGCAATACCAGTGGCTAATCTATCTTCCTCACCTTCTTCCGCATCTCGCCGTACCAGCAGATGCCTCCTCCGTCATCCTCGTCGTTTCTTCCCCACCGAAGCCACCTTTGTCTCCAACGTTGACCGCACCTCAACCATCGCTATCTCTGCCTCGTTTCGTCCACTACCAGCCTAGCTAAGTCCCCTATTCCCTTTACTTTATTTTCGCATTCACCCCACCTCATTTCGACTGCTGACAACCCTCTGCAACTTCATCTTCTCCATCTCCGGCAACTCCTCCGGCAAGCCCATCTCACTACCACAGACTACCAAACTCCTAGCCGACTGCCTAATAACCTCCGCCTCACCTCTCCACTCACTTCCCCTCTCCTTATTCACCACTTCACTCACTCACGCACACCCCCGAACACACCCACTTTCACGCACACAGACCGACCTCGACACGCACGCATGGACCACGAGACGCCACACAAAACCCCCCTTTGCACTCGCCATAGTCTGGCGATCCTCTCTGAGCATTCTAACAAGGTCGAGAGGTAATTTTTGTGTTTTTAGGTGTCGAGCTCCTTCTCGCCATTAACAACGAGTTCGAGCAAGCTTCGAAGCTGCTCCAAGTGCCTTCGATCCAGAATTTCACCTCCAGGCGACGTGGAAAGCCTCCAGGACTTTGTCTGGGCTGACAATTGGAGGAGTCTACCTCCTCATTACACGAATTCAATGAAGGAGCTACTGCTGCAAACGCGCAGAAAAGAAGGCGAAACAATAGTCCCACATCGGTTGTGGAAGAGCGCCCACTAGAGCATAAAGTGAAATTGTTAGAGGCTATTCTCCTCATAACATGGGGTGAGGTCCCACTCACCCACGCACACCTGCACCTCATCCGCGACTCTATCCCCGCAAATCTGCTGACCCGTTTACCCACCTAGACTGACCTGCACTCCTCACTCACTACCGCACATCTGTGAGCCTGAACCCGAGCACATACGATCCGATAACCCGATTACCCATGGCTCTGGGAGAGCGGATCCTAAAGTGAGAAGGAGAGGATAGCTATGTGGGTTGGGGAGGGTTTTGCTCCAATGAGACTCTGACACTTAGCCGGATTTAGAAGAAGAAAAGAAGGAGCAACAGAGAAAGAAAGAAGAAGCAACAGAAAGGAACAGAGAACGAAGAAGAAATCCAAGCACTATAGAATCAGACGTTTAAGACGTCAGATCCTACCATCAGATGACACATTTGAGCATTATTTCATATATTGATATTTGAGTTCCTTAACTATTATTGTGAGTATATGGTGGTTTAAACCACCAATTTACTCCATTATTTTTGCAAATTGATACTTGATCCTAGTGCTACATTATTTTGAAGTAATTCTTGATTTCAATTCTATAGCTTTCTTGTCTTATATTGCAATTCTTGAGATTTAAATTCCCATATTGCTCCCTGTGTTCAACCTCGAAACTTTTTTGAGTAATAAAATCTATTTGTTTTCAAAGCAATTTCGACTGTACTCCAACGCGCATTTTAAAATGACGATATCGCCTCGTTAACAATAACAAACGGGTCATCCCACCTAGACCTGAGTTTTTTGGGGAAAAGCTTTAATCGAGAATCGAAAAGCCAGACCTTCTGGTTCGGCTCAAAGCTCTTACGTGAAATCATCTAGTCATGAAGAGCTTTGGTCCTTGCCTTATAGATTCTAGCATTTTCATAAGCATCATTTCGAAGCTCCTCCAACTCAGCTAGTTGGAGTTTCCTAGTTTTCTTAGCCAACTCTAGGTCAAAATTATACTTCCTGATGGCCCAAAATGCCTAGTGTTCAAGTTCTACGGGTAAGTGACACGCCTCACCAAACACTAGACAGAACGGAGACATACTGATAGTCATTTTGTATGCCGTATGGTAGGCCCAAAGAGCATCATCTAGCTTTTGGGTCCAATCCTTCCTATCAGGCCTAATGGTTTTCTGCAAAATGTTTTTGATCTCTCGATTGGAGACCTCGACCTCTCCGTTTGCCTGATGGTGGTACGATGTGGAAATCTATTGATTCACCCCGTATTTCCCCAGTAAATTCTGAAGCTGGCCATGAGTGAAATGTGTGCCACCATCACTAATAATTGCCCAAGGAACCCGGAACTGACTAAAGATATTTTTCTTCACAAAATCGATGACCACCTTGTGGTCATTGGTCCAGGTGGGAATTGCCTCAATCCATTTGGACACATAATCAACAATGACCAAAATATACTGGTGTCCAAATGAAGGAGGGAAGGGTCCCATAAAGTCGATGCCCCAAATGTCGAAAATTTCAACGGAAAGTATTGGGTTCAGGGGCATCATACCTCTCTTAGCCATGTTCTCGAGTGTCTGGCATCGGGGGCATGACTTTGAGAATTTCTAGACATTTTTAAATAATGACGGCCAATAGAACTCGGATTGCAAGATTTTTGCTGTCGTCTTTTTCTCAGAAAAGTATCCACCACACACAGATGTGTGGCAGAACTCAAGTATGCTATGGAACTCGATTTCTAAGATGCATCAATGAATAATCTGGTCTGCGTCAATGCGATACAGCTCGAGATTGTCCCAAAAATAATATTTAGCCTCAGACACAAGTCTATCCCGTTGTTGTTTGGTCCAATCCTAGGGGATTTAGAGCACAGTTTCTCCACCACTCTTTAAGTTGATTTATTTAATAGTCTAGAAATCTAGGTTCTGTAGTACTAGTCTATATGTAGCACCAAAGGAGTGTGAGCCACCAAATACAAACCCACTTGACTCAGACATCTTCTACCTAAGTGACGTGCACATATCTAATTGACCTAGAATGCCTATTTATGCATGTTTCTAGTGTTATAGAAGCATTCACCATTATAAATATTGCATAACATGCATCATCATGCATTTAGGTTAGATTGTATAAATTTTAGGTTAATTTTCTCTTTTTGTGGTCAAGGATCAAGGCAACATTTATTGGGACCTCGGATTTGAGATCCAACCATACGAATCTAAACAGGGCGATGATTGGAGTTCAACGACTCCAAAATCGCCTTGATCAAACCTCCGTAGCATCAGATGCAGTCCGAGAAAGATAAAAGGTCAAGGGGCTAGGTGGTGTAAATCCGTACCTCAAACAACAAATCCAACTGCATGGATGGATTCAGATCAATGATCACAACCCAACGGTGCAAAAATTGGTTCAATCTAACATCCGTCGCACCATCTACAAGTTAGAGAAGATGGACAGCCAGGATGGCACCACGTGGTGCCATCCCAACACCCACGCCACCGCAGCCATCAAAACAACCCTCCTTCTTCAGAAAAGATTAGATTAATCTCCTCCACCGGACCATCATCCTTCTGCAGTGCACTTCCTCCAGACGCGCGAGGGCTCGTTTGAGCGGTTCGATCTCGAGTGAACGGCGGAGATGCAAGCCACATCACATATAGTGTTGATGTGTGATCAGACACACGAGGATCACACATGATCGTACGCGCTTTAGCATGAGCTCTCAAGCTCGATCAGCGTGCGATCTTAACCCTCCATCAGCGATCGAACGACTGAGGAGACACGGGCACGCACTAAAGTAGCGAAGAAGTGATGTTGAGTGCGTTTAAGCCATCCAATCGAGAGATCGAATGGCTGAGGATGTGCGATCATTGTGACATGCTCAAACAGCTGAAGATGAAGGGGCAGGGGAGTGCGTGCGTATTCAGCAACGTTGAGGCTTTAGTGACGATTATATTCGTCACTAAAGACCCCCACATTAATGTTTTAATGTTGAAATGACCTATTTGCCCCCTATTCCTTACCTATAAAAAGCCCTATGACCCCTACATTCTTCTCATCTCTTCCTCTCTTCTCTCACCCCCTCCAAATCTTTAAGAGTTGTCACAAACCCAGGATGCTCCATTATAGTTTAAAATAGAATTTTTCCACCTTCTCATCCCCGTTCGTGGAGCGCCCGCGGTTCTCTTCTCACCGCCGTTCAAGAAGCAGATCTCTCTACGACGTTTCCCTGCCTCATCCTTTGTCTTCCATTTTCATTCTCCCTCATCCGAGCATTCTGTCAATGTGGCTTGTCCTCCAAGCAGCCATCGAGGAGGATAGTCTTTCTCCACCTTCTCCTTTATCGCTTTCTAGTATAGATTTCCCACTTTCCAATGCAGTGATTAGTTATAATGAACATTAAATTATGATTATGAAATTCCTATTTATTCTCTCTCTATTTTCTCTTTATTTGCATCATTCTTTTTCTCTCTTCTATTGTTTATTCTTTAAGTAGAGAGCTAGCGTAGATTTAAGTGAACCAGCTAATTTGCTTCGTGACAATAAATCAAACGTGATTTTTATCAAACGTACGCCTCCCCGTGTTTGACTCGAGACTCATTCTGAGTTTCAATAAAAATTATTTGATTATTCAGATTTTCTCGCAAATTACACTACGACGATGGGATTTCAAAACTCAAATCTTTTTGTGACGAATTTTTTATTCAGCACTAAGCCAAAAGCCGGGGCTAAAATTATAGATTATTTTATAACCTCAAGGGAAGAAGTTTGCCTATCCCAATAGAATTTTACTAAGGGTCAAGTACGAGCTTTAGATGTGGATTGACTTTTCACTTGGATCCATTTCATAGGCTACAACACTACACTTTCACGACTACTGGAATTCTAAAATTTTGGATGAAAACAAAAGAAATAAATCTCTAGTTAAACTCTTGAAAGAAATTAGTCATTTAAGACCACTTTGCATTTAGCCTTGCATTTGCTAGGGACTAGTTCGATTTAGCCATGGGGGTATGATTGCACACCAATCATAGGACCTAATCTACCTGAATTAAGTTAGATTTACGCTAACTTAGGAATGATAGCGAAAATACGCGGTTTGTTAAAATACGTCGTTGTAACGCATAAAACTGATCAACTCTTAAATTTATATTCCTAGATAGGAGAGTATCTAGGGTCATCCAAGGAGGAATAGGTTTGTAATAGTGATTCTCTTGCTCAAAATACAAATCTCAACTTTCTTTTTGGTATTTTTTTTCAATATATCATTTTTTTTTTGTTTTTAAGCTAAGGCAACATGCGAACTAGTGGCGGAAAAGGTGATTTACACTTCAATTTAAATACTACTTCTATGTGGCAAGTAGAGCCTCTCCCTAAGCTCACTCTAGGCAAGTGGAGGCCTATAATAATTAGGGAGAGGGAGTGAAGAATGCTAAAAACAAGCAAATAGAAATGCAAACAAGAAAACTTGCAAAGAAGGCAACTTGATAACTGAAAAAGTGTTTTACAAAAGGCCTAGTAGAGGAAAGCTTCTACTACTATGAAAATGCAAACAAGAAGAGAAAACACAAATCCTCTAGATAGATGGTGAAGAAGAGGGCTTCTTGCTCCAAGGTTGGTAGCTCCCAATCTTGAAAAGAGTCCTTCAACTCCTTCCTTGCAGTGCTCCGCCAAGGTGATGTCCTCCAAGGCAAGCCCTAAGGGGGCATGCCCTAAGCTTCTCTCCAAGGGTGGACGTCCACCCTAGGTCCTTTTCCCTTGCCTAGCCGTCCTCCTTGAAGTGGAAGAGTCCTCCTCCTTGGCGTGGCCCAAGTTGAAGAGAGTGGGGAGAAGAAGGCACCAAAAGGGCTGGTGATGTGCCCCTTTAATCTCCTTCTCTACTCCTTCTCCTTGGGCGTAGGTATAGGTGGATGTAGGTAGAAAAATACACTAATGGAGGATGTCCTAAAATGGTTGTAGGTGGTGGGTTTTTATAGAATAGGAAGGGGGCTAAAGTGTCCCTTGAAATGGAGGGCCAAGATGGAATGATGGAGGTGGTTAAGGATCCAATGGCCAAGGGTGTTTGGCGCCACCTTAAGAGACACCAAGGGGGTAGTTATGGGGGTTGACACCCCTTGATGTTGGCACCAAAATGGGCCTTCTAGAAGGCTATTAGGTGGCACCACCTTAGGATTCTAGAAGGGGGGTATGTGGATGGCTAGGATGGGTTATGTGGGTAGGTGTAGGGTGGATGAAGGGGCTAAAAGTGGCGCCAATATAGAGGTGGTTAGGGGTGGTTTCTAGCACCAACTTTAGGTGTCTTTTGGTGGAGATAGTGGGGTGAAGGGATGGCTAGGAGGTGGCGCCAACTTGAGTAGGGTAGCTAGCTTAGGTAGGCTTGAGTTGGTGGAGCTAGCTAGGGTTGATTTTGAAGGTAATGGATGGCCAAGGAGATGGTTGTTAGCTAAGCTAAGATAAGATAAGATAAGCTAAGCTAGCT
Organism: Thalassia testudinum; assembly: GCA_037157565.1. NCBI lineage: Eukaryota > Viridiplantae > Streptophyta > Magnoliopsida > Alismatales > Hydrocharitaceae > Thalassia > Thalassia testudinum. Next base: position 105,002,099 of record JAZHRO010000073.1, on the reverse strand, counting down.
TAGCTAAAGGTGGTGTAGAGGAGAAGGTAATGGAGCTAGGGTTTGGAGGAAGGAGCTGAGGAGGAGAAGTCTGGAGCTGGCTGCTGCTGAAGAGGCTGGCATGGGGCTACTCTAGCTGGCTTAGCTTGCTAGTTCTTTGCTAGTTGCTAAGCCAAGCTAAAGTGAGCTAGCTTCTACCAAAATGAGCTGAGGTGAGCTAGGTCTGGTGCTCCCGGGGAGAATCAAGTTGGTTGAGGCAGCTAAGGTAGCTTAGCTCAACTGAGTTGAGCTAAGCTGAGTCCCCGGGAGCTGGACTTGAACTTCCTGAGCTGGGATGAGTTCTTCTTCAGCTGGCTGGAGCTGAGTGGAGTTGGATGTAGCTGGATCTGAGCTGGGGTGAACTCCTGTCAACTTATCTGAGCTAGCTAGAGCTCCCTGTGGACTAGTGGGAGGTGAGATGAGCTAGACTCAGCTAAGTTGAGCTGGATCTGAGCTGACTTGAGCTAGGGTGAGCTAAGGTGAACTCTCTTGAGCTGCCATCCAGCTGAGATTAGCTGATGGAGCTGGGATGAGCTAACCCTAGTTCAAGTAAGCTAGGTTCCAGCTGCGATGAGCTGGATCAAGCTGAGGTGAGCTGGATCAAGCTGAGGTGAGCTGGATCAGGCTGAGTTCCAGCTAGTCTGGGCTTCTCCTTCACCATTTGCCTTCTTGAGTGCTAGGGTTTTAGGGATCTGTGTATCTGTACATCCCTAACACTCACAAAAACACATTAAAAAGACAATAAAAAATGCAATGCATGCCTAACCTAATTTATGCCTAATGCAGCCCAAAAACCCATTTGCGGAGTAAAATCCTAAGAGCTAGGTTTATTTTAATGCATAAGAATGATGATAAACTGGCGTTTATCAAGGAACAATGCATGCATGAGCATCATAATTTGCATCATGTTGATTTGTTAGCTTTATAGATAATAATGCTATTTTATGCTCTAAGAGAGAGGCGATATTAATTGCAGATGATTCGAGGTCATGGATGATAAATCAGACTGAACGAATCTGATCAGGACGACAGCGGGAGTCCAACACTTCCGGAATCGTTTTGATCAAACTTCCGTAGCATCACATTCAACCCGTAGAAGATCAAAGGCCAAGGAGAAAGATAGTACAAATCCAAACCTCAGACGTCAAATACAACCACACGGATGGATTCGGATCAACAATCACAGTCCAATGACATAAACATCTGCTCAATCGGAGCCCTATATCACCAACTACAAAAGTGGGAAGATGGACTATCAAGATGGTGCCACGTAGCACCATCCCAACAGCCCACCCCCGCACCCCAACCACTGAAGCATAAAACATGGGCCATTGGATCGTCATCCAACTACCACGATGGGGCCACGTCAACCATCGCACCCTTCATCAACTAAGAGTGCACCTCAGCCGTTGGATCTTCATCCAACTGCTAAGAGTGTCATGCGCGTTGGTCTCAACCTTCTCACGCAAGCAACCGACACATGGTCGAATCGCGTTGAACGCAAAATTGGAGAGGCAGTGGAGCGCGGGTACAATTGGGATGTCAGATTAGATCGAGATGCATGGAGGTGACCATGTTGCACAAGGAGGATCACCAGATGCTATGGTGCGATGAATGCGTGAGACAACGCCCTACCACATGCCTCGATGCACACAAAGTCCAAGAGACCGTGCGGCGCATGTTCTGAACCGTTTATCTTCGTGATCAAATAGTTGAAATCAAACACGTGCACGCAAGCGAGAGGAGCAGCGTGGATTGGATCTAGCAGCTGAGCGCATGACACATGGTGCAGTCCTATGCGATGCACGCGTTGAAGGTTGTTTTAAGGTGCGATCTGATCCGTTGATCTCCCAATCGACAAATCTGATCAAACCTAAGGTGTTGCAGGAATTAGGAGGCCAAAATACCTACTTTGCCCCTCATTTTAGCTATAAAAAGAGCCCCACAGCTTCCATTTGAGAGGAAACTTCCACCAGACACATCTATGGCCCCTCTCTCTCTACAGCATCTCTCTAGTCTTCTTACTGACGCTGTGGATCTAATGTGCTGCCGCACTTCACACAAGCATCCCTCAAGTGACTCTATTCTTCATCCAATTTTCTCTCTCTACTCTTTAGTTTATTTGTTACGATTCCTAGTTTAAAACTCTTTGCAAGTATCAATAAAAAAATGGATTCTATGAATATCTTGTCTCTATTTCTATACTTGCATTAGGTTAGATTAGTTAGTATGAAAAGCTTTGAAAAACTTATTTTGCCTCCCTGCAAATGACTTAGGACTCATGATTTCTGATTTATAAATTTATTTGTTTCAACGTGATTCGCAAGTACAACAATGTAAATCTTTTAATGCATTTCATGATGAACAGGGTGTGCCTACTGTATATATATATATGATGCATGTGAGTTTTTTTTTTAAATATGTGGGGTGTGCCCACTATTTGTTGTTTGTTGAATGTTTAATATGATAGGAAATGAGAGGAAAGAAGAAGAAGAAGAAGAAGGAAGTGGAGGGGGTTAGGAAATGAGAGGAGAAAAAAAGAAGGAAGTGGAGGGGGAGGAAATGTAAGGAGGAAAAAAGAAGGAAGTGGAAGGGTGAGGGGGTAGGAAATGGGATGAAACAAGAAGAATGAAGTGGATGGGTAGGAAATAGGAGGGGAAATGCTTGAACGTCAAAAAGAAGGACAATAGGGGTGGAGGGGATCGGACCACCTCCAAGTAGCCTCAGGCTCAAGCTCCCCCGCCAACAGCACCATGCTTAGCACCCCCGTTAGCAGCCCCAGGCACCAGCAGTTTCTAAGGCCTGAAGATGTGGCTCGATATCTCTAAAGTCAAGGGAGGGGGCAAGGGGAAGGGGAAGAGTTTGATGCCTCCTCCGATAGATTTCGAGGAGGATCCTGACTACGAGGAGTAGGAAGCACTCGACAATGATGATGAGGAGGACAATGCTTCATCCGATGAGGTGGATGTTGAGTTGGATGATCAGCCAGCTGGCTGACCCAAATCCTTCCCAGCCGGGACCTTTTGCATTATGACTTTGCTGTACAAGTATGAAAGTTTAATAAATAGTACAATTTATTTATTTCTTTGTAATTTAATATTATGTTATATTTTTGTCTTTCAGGTACGGTACGTAGGAGAAGAGGTCTGACGCAAAATAGGGACCTAGAGAGACTTCTGCATGGTATCCGCATTACAGTCAAAATCACACCAGCGGGGGAAGTAGAGGACACCTATCCTCCATTAGTCAGCAGGTTGGGTACGCTGACGAAGGCGATCATCCTACTCTCCTACTTCGACTAGCGGAATGTGCCAAAAGAGCTGAAGAGGCAGCTCTTTCAAGAGTTAGAGGTAATTGGTCAAAACTTATTTATTTACATTTCTTTATATAATTTTAAATTACATAACAATTACTGTTCTCCTACTAAAGTAGGTGATCTTCGATTGGGGAGATGATCTGAACACCCCCAAATATATCCTCAAGCACGCGGCCAAGATCCACAAAGATTGGATATTGGAGATGAAGAGTAAGGTAAAAGAAAATTTTAACTTTATAAATTTTATTTTTTCACCATAATTGCATTATTTCTAGCATTAAAGATATATATTTTAGTTTTATAAGAACATGAACCATGATGAAGCATTGCATAATGGGCCTCTTGCGATACAACCAGACATTTGGAAGTAAGTGTGCAAGCATTGGCATGGTTCAGCGACGCAGGTAAAAGTATTGTATATATCATAATTTAACTAATTTTGAAGTTAATAAATTCTACCTTTATTTCAGGAACAGACCAAGAAGATTAAGGACAATAGGGCTAAAGCTCCAGTTGAGACTCATGTCTAGGGTAGGAGCATGGACAGGATGAAATCCTAATGTGTTAGTATTTCTATCTTTTTTTTTTATAACCTTACAAGATTTATAATTTGTTTTAAATAACTCTTTTAAATTGCATTCTCATATGCATCAAGGTGGTCAACTTGATCAGGTGGGAGTATATGAGGCCACTCATAGCAAGCTAAGTCATGAGGGAAATAGAAAGTGGCTTCATGACACAAACCAGCAGAGACATGTAAGCTAAATTACAAAAAAAATTATTTCATTTTCTTAATTAAATTTACATGATATTACTTAACGTAATTGAATTTTTTCATGATAATATGGTCAACTTAATGCATCATCTTGAAGACACCAACTCTGGTACAATTCAGTAGCCACTGTCAACAAAGGAGACATTTTGGACTGTTATGCCACCCAAGCATGGCAGGTTCGTAAGTAGTGCAGGGATGAGCGAGACCATCTCCAGATAATATAGGAGAAAGGGGGCATTGTCCTCTTTAGTTGAGATACTAGAGATGAGGAAGGAGATTGCGGCATTACGCCTCCAAGATGAGGAGAAGCAGCAGATCGAGGAGCTGACCACGTAGGTTAAGGACTCCATGACATAGTTCAAGGAGTCGGTTGCATAGTTGTAGCAGTCGACTCAAACTATTTAGGAGCTCTTGAGGGTACTTCAATGAGGAGGTATCGATCACCCCTCATTTTATTCAGTTCAGAGATCGTCGTGATGACGACGTTGATTTAGGTGGTGCTGGAGGCGTTGGTGCCCTAGATTGATTTTTGTATTTTCATACATTGCTATTTGTACATTTACTTTGTAGACATTACTATATATATGAAATTTTGATTTTGAATCTCATTTTTCGTGTTTTGAATGAATGCCTTGGTTTTGGTTGTGTGATTCTTCTTTACAGGATTTCTAATTTTTTACAGGTCTTCCATATATATAGCTAAAAATTTTAATTAAAAAAAAACTATTTTCGTCAGTTATAGAACTGACGCCAATAATGTGTCTCCGATCTTGGTTTTTCCTTAATGAAGATGTGCTTATTCTTGTCCATTTTAGGTCCACCAATGAGAATGGTAACATCATCATCTGTTGTAACCACCATCAAGGTTAATATTTATGTCGATGATGTATTTGAAACATTCGAGAAAAACTTTCCTCCACTATTTAAAATAGATGAGAAAAACACCCACACATCGGATGAGGGGCCACTTCTGTCCCATTAGTAACGTTGTAAACTCGTCGACAAAATGCAACCACGACACAACATTCCTCAACCATATTTTCTGACAGTGGAATCCTCATTGCCAATGATTTTTAATCGTCGGCATTAATGAATATTCTTGTAGTGTCATCCTAAGGGATTTGTAGCTCCTGGGAATGAGAAAAAGGTTTGCAAGCTTGTTAAATCTCTTTATGGTTTGAAACAAGCACTGAAGCAATGGCATGAAAAGTTTGATAAGATTATACGGTCTTTTGGTTTTGTAGGTCACTAATTCGACAGGTGTGTCTACTCTATGGTTAAGGGTGATATGTGTATTGTCCTTGGCCTATATGTAGATAATATATTACTATTTGGGTCAGATATTAGAATTGTGAATGAAACTAAGTTGTTCTTGAGTAGTAAGTTTGAGATGAAGGATATGTATGTTACACATGTGATCTTAGACCTCAAATTGATTCGATCAGCAGAGGGGATAGCTATTTCTCAATCTCATTATGTTGAGAAAGTTCTTGAAAATTTTGGCTATCAAGATTGCAAGGCTGTAAGCACTCCTTTTGATTCATCAAAAACTCTCTACAAGAACAAAAGTGGAACACCTATTTCACAACTTAGTTATTTACAAATAATAGGAAGCTTGATGTATTTAGCTATCTGTACTAGATTGGATATTTTCTTTTCTGTGTCTAAGTTGAGTAGATACACAAATTATCCTGACCATACTCATTGGGGTGCCTTGGACCGAGTAGTTAGATACTTAAAGGGAACTATTTCCCTTAGTTTGCATTATGGTAAATATCCTTCAGTTTTGAAATGATATAGTGATGCAAGTTGGATCAGTTAAATGGAGGATTACGGGAGTAATGGTGTTACAGGATATGTCTTTACCCTTGGAGGCGGTGCAATCTCCTAGTGGGCTACACAACAGACCATTTTAGCTCGGTCTATCTTTGAAGTTAAGCTATGTGCTTTGGACACCACTAAAATTGAGGTTGAATGGCTAAAGAGATTTCTTTCAAAAATCCCTATGGTAGGTAAGCCGATTGATGCGATATCTTTGCATTGTGATAGCATGACTACTATAGCAAAGATTAGGAGTTTAAAATTTAATCAAAAAATAAGGAGACATATCCAAATCAGACTCAACTCTGTAAAGGATTTAGGTCTCAAGGTGTAATTGTTGTAGAATTTACAAGATCCAAGGATAACACAGTAGATCCATATACTAAAGGACTTGATAGATCTTTAGTCCTTAAGTCTAGCCTTGGGATGGGACTGAGACCCATTGGGAGTTCACCTATAGTAGCAACCCAACCTAAGTTAAGATCCCACAAAGTAGGTTCAATGTGGTAACAACAAGCTGTATAGGGAACTGGTTGGCACTCATTATTAGATGCTTCTGCATCTGAGTCCAATCCCTAGAAACCTGAGTGCCTTAAGTTGCAAATTTAGGAAGAGCAAAGGCTCTGAATGGGTTCAAGCCTTTATGGAAGGATGTGAGCAGTGTATCCTTGGAGAACGCCACCTATATAAGAGTTACTGTGGGCCACAGTTAAGGGTATAGGGTTTTCCCGAATACACTCATGAAATAGGATAGGGTGCATGGTATTTAAGAGTACCAACCCTGAAGGTTATCACCAAGAACTTCATTCTGTTGTCACCACTATACACCCTACATCAAAGGTCTAAAGTTTAAGACTATTTTCACTTTATTCTTCTGGCGGTGAAGGTGAATGACTCAAGTAAGGGTTTAAACTGAAAGTTACCTTTACTGAAAGTAAAGTGTGGTAGCTAAGGAATTTATCGTTGGATATCAACGACGAATTTGTGGGGGAATGTTGGATTAGAGAGCCTAATTACATCATTCAGGATGCAATTGATATATGGTGATGTGGGAATTCATGTTAAAATCTGTGAAATTTGGTATAGATTTTTAGTCCCATACTGAAAGTAGGCAAACCTCTTGGTGGATGTAAAAGGCTTCTGCCTCCCATAGCTTATGTAGTAAAGAGTGAGAGGTGGGGCTGGAAATCACGCACACGCACACATGCCCTAGCCCAACTCAAGCTCGGGTGAGAATCAACTTGGAACTTGGAACTTAGATGCTTTTGCTACGGCATTTTTAATCTCATGATTTTGACATGGATTGGTCAATCAAAAGGTAAACTTAGTTTTTTTGAAAAAGTGAGGATTTCTATCATGAACCGATAGCAATCCGGAGGGTAGTATATTACTTATCAAAAAAGTATTACAAAAGAGATTCCCAACTATGTATGAGGGACCAAATTCCTTTACAATGTTCTCACATCTCACCGGTCTCTCCTGAAAAAGCTTATCATTACGCGCCCTCCACACACACCACAAAGCAGCTGCCATCACCCCTAATGGCCGACCAGGACTAATGAACCTCTGCCACAATGAACCCCAAGAGGGAAGAGGTTCTAAACAAACCATCCTCCAAATCTTGTTGGTGACCAGGCAGGAGGAGAAAATGTGTGTTGCACTATCAGAGTGTAATCCACAAAGAAGGCAAGCATTCAGAATAATCCCCATCCTTCTATGCCTCAGATCACCAGTGATCAAACCTTCTCGTCTGCAAAGTCTCAAAATATCTGGACCTTCAAAGGGATTCTCAAGAGCTAAATCTTTCTATCAACAGGATCACATTCCACCTCATTGTTGGATCTAATAACTTTCCCATATGCCTGCTGCACTGAGAAGATACCCTGCCAACCAAATGTATCCGTCGCATTCCTCGTAAGATGCACCTGCTATAGATCAGCCATCAGATTCTGCCTCTCCTCCCATAGTCGAGTGCCTGATCTGCATTGTTGCAGCCCTTCCAGCCGCCAGCAACCATCTGCAGCCGACCACAAGCTGCTGACTGTGGCTTCCTTGTCTGCAGCAGTAGCATAGGCTCTCGGATATACCTCTTTCAGTACCCCCATATCAGACCACCACTCATTCCACAAGCTGAAATTTCTGCCATCTCTGAGTCTAGGCTACAGCAAATGCCAATAGCTGTTGATTGCACTGATCACTAATCGCCAAAAAGGGGATGGTTTCTTCGGTTGTAGCCTTTGCAGACTGCTGTTTGATCCCCCATAGCTGTCCCTGATCAGATCAACCATCAACCCCTCCTTGCAGTCCAAAATCTTGATGGCCCATTTAATCAATAAAGCCTCATTGAACTCTTTGAGTGCCTTAATTCCCATACCACCAATTTCTTTTGGCCTGCAGATATTGCTCCATCTGATGGGCTGCATGAAACTGCCTTCATGACCTGCTCCTTTCCAGAAGAATCTCTTCCTCATAACATCCAGTCTCTTCCAAATACACTTAGGGGCCTTGAATATGCTAAAATAGAAGACCGGTATGGCTGTAATGACCGAATTGAGAACGATCAGTCTTCCACCCTTAGACAAAAATTTACTACTCCATCCTTTCAGCTTTCCAGAAACCTTATCAAACAAGACATTCCAATCAGATTTTTTCAATTTTGCAGCCCTTAGTGGCAATCCTAGGTACTTCAATGGCAGCTTAGTTCGAGGTGACCCCAATGTATCCTCCAAGTCCAGCTGCTCCTGCTCATTCATGCCAAAAAAAATCAAGACAAACTTTTCCTTATTCAAACATAAGCCTGAAATATCCCCAAATATTTTAACCAGTAACCCCAGAGCATGTGCCGCAGGCTTGGACCCTTCAACAAAGAACACCGTGTCATCTGCATATTGCAAAATGGGGGCCAGAGCTCTCCTGTTAGATAGTGAGTACCCTTTAATTATACCCACCTCTGCCAATTTGCAAGCATACCTTGCAAACCCATCCATCGCAAGGTTAAAAACCAACGAGGCTAGAGGGCATCCTTGTATAACCCCACGCTGAGGCTGGATCCACACTCCACAAGGCTTCCCATTGATCAGTGGAGAGAAAGAAGCAGTAGTGACACAACATTTCATCCATTGGATCCATAAGGGGGGAAAGCCTCTTCTTCTAAAACCCTCCCAAAGATACGGCCAAGAGATCGAATCATAGGCCTTCTGGAAATCAACTTTCCACATTAATGCCTTGCATTTCCTTCTATGCCATCCACTAACCATTTCCTGAGCCAAAATAAATGATTCCTGAAGTGATCTGTTGGGCAGGAATGCAGCTTGTATCGGGTGGATCAGGCCCTGTAGAACATTTCTCAGCCTATTAGCCAAAATCTTGCTGATGACAAGATAGATGGAATTTGAAAGGGAGATCGACCTATAGTCTAAAAATTTTTCTGCTCCCATTGATTTAGGCAAGAGAAAAAGATAGGACTTGTTAATCCTCTCAAACCCAGCATTTCCCACCGCAAATTCTCTAATAACATCCATCACTTCTTTGCCCACCACACTCCACATCTCTCTATAAAAGAAAACTTGTATTCCATCAGAGCCTGGAGAACCTTCCATATTTAATTCTCTGATTGCCTGTAGGGCCTCCTATTCAGTGATAATTGCAGTCAGTTGTGCAGCCTAATCACTTCCTGCCATTCTCCATTTCCCCCTCTTAGTTGCCTGAGATGCCTCTCTATAGTATTTAATGACTTCAAATTTAATCTCCTAATTGGAAAAGACCCTATGTCCATCACTGAGAATAGAGGAAATAAAGTTTACACGCCTCCGAGAGCTAGCCACAAGATGGAAAATTTTCGTATTGGCATCTCCCTCCTTAAGCCATAATTGCCTTGATCTCTCCCTCCAATCGATTTCTTGTTTAAGGTCTTCATCCAGTATCACACCCTGCCACATTTTCCTTTCAGCCAATTCTTCCTCAGATAAAGGGCCAGCTGCTTCCTTAGAATCCAACTCTTGAATTTTATTCAGAGCTTCCCTCCTCCTCTGCTGCCTCATCAAGCTAACAGTAAATCCATATTCTTTTAAGACAGTGCTCAAATCAGCCAGCTTGGTGGCCAATCTGACAGTAGCAAACCCCTCCACCTTTTTAGCTCACCACCAAGAGCTGATCATCTAACAGAAGCCTGGTTCATTCAGCCATGATCTTTTCAGTTTGAAATAAGAACCAACATGAGTTTCTTCCCCACTGTCCCACACCAAATGGGTGTGATCAGAAAAGGGTCAGCTTAATCCACTCACAGACGACAGCTGGAATCTTTCAAGAATGTCCACATTCCCAAAAAATCTATCTAATTTGGATGGCAGCCCATTTCCATTGCGCCAAGTAAATTCCACACCAGAGGATGGATAGTCACTCAACTGCAGAGACTGAACCATCATCTGGAAGCCAATAGCCGAATTGTCTGTGCTACCATTAGGCCTATCTACCCCTGTTAGCACACAATTGAAATCCCCACCCGTCAACCACATTCCCCCCTGCACCAACTCAGCCACAGTAGACCAATCCTCCCACAGCTCCTGCCTAGCAGATGCAGCACATGGTCCATATACCCCAGTAATCCAGATACACTCCTGCCCCTGGTGAACCTGGAATTTGCATGTCAGCATATGCCTGGCTTTGTGAACTTCCAAGCATTGAGCCCACCCCTTCCTCCACCAGATGGCAATACCCCCCGACCTCCCCTGTGCATCAATCTGCACATAATCATTCAGCCCTGAAGCTAGCAAGTTAGACCAAATCCTGTCAGAATTACCTTCAATGTGTGTCTCTTGAATGAGCACACATTCAATTCCCCATTCTCTCAAATATCTCATCAAAGAAGCCCTCCGACTTTTGTCGCACAACCCACGCACGTTCCTAGTGAGGATTCTCATCTATCCTCACTGGACCCCTCCCCCCTAAGGGTTTGACATTTGCATACCTGCATAACTTTCGCAACCTCGTCTTCATCCATCAGAATGATAGCCTTTGATTTTCTCTATCGGAGGCTATATGGTGATTTGCCCTTACCAGTCTTTGAGTGAGAACCACCTTCACATTTAAGGCCTTCCTTCTCCTACATATCCTATTTATCCTTCAGAGACTCAATCTGCGTGTCATGACTCCCCTGCTCCTCAGTCTCCATGTCACCTGACAGCACATCCCCTGCCATCGTGGGCGTTGGTCCAACCGTTTCCCCCCACTCGATTCCTCCTTTTCTTCATTCTGAACCTCCCCCATCTCCCCCACATGGAGGTCCTTATGAGTTTTGACAATAAAGGAATCATCGACGCGAACCGTGCACAGTTCTTGCACAACTGCCTCCTCACCAGTTGCAGGTTCAGACAACTTAAGTTGCTTTGCTACAGTGTCCCCCACCAGGAACCTCAGTCTCAGCATCCGGGAACTCCCACCACATCTCAGAATCAGATTCTCAGGTACAGAGCCAGCTATAAATACATCAACCATTACATTCAGCAGGCACCCATTGCCCTCAAGCAGTCCAATAACCACGTCCTCTGCCACTGATGCAAATCCTGAGATCATTGATGACACGACCTCCTTCGACCTCAGATGTAAAGGCAGTCCCTCGATCTCAAGTTTTCCCGATCTGGATCCCACTCTCTTGGGTGGTCTCTTCGGAAAGGCTCCATCAAAGGAAGAAACCAGTCTCCAAATCACCATGAAGCCATCATTGCAGGATGTTTGAAATCGTAGCTTCTTAACATCCACCATATCCAAGCCAAAGAGGACAAAACGTGTATTTGACAGAAAAGAAGCCTTCCAAGAGTTGGTCAAGAGGGAGAGAGAGTTTACCAGGGTGCGAACATTTTCTGCCATCGGTCTTCCAAACATAACCTCCCCGGCCAGAGCTCCACGCAAGGCCATCTCTACCGCTTTGATGTTCTCTGTCACAGGAACCTCTACATCAATCATAAGTCCCCCCGGTTTGCGCAGAGATGGGGGCGGAGGCAGCATCTGCACAGCCCTAAAATTCAAACTTCCAGAGCATGGGAAAGGAAGTTCTTTCATCTGTCCCCCAAAACTCCTACACGAGTCCCTTTTGTGACTGAATCCCCCGCAGCCCAAGCACACCACGGGAGATCGACAAGTGGCCACCATATGTCCCCGCCACCGGCAATGGAAACATACGGTCTTGCCGGGCACCTTTGTTCCCCTTCTATCAGACCACCTCGCCTCCATCCCCCTTTTGCCGTAAGCATCAGACTCCCTCCGTTCCTTCTGCCTCCAAACCCTCGACCTCCAAGTATGCCATCCTTCATCATCCCTACTACCACCAGCCGTCATCCCTAAATCGCCTGTCATCGCCCGCATCGTCGCCCGCCGAAAGGTGTTTCTCGTTGCCGAAAGGTAAACTTAGTTGATCAATTATTTTGATCAATCAATGAGTTAAGTTTGGTCGATCAATTGGTTTCGTCAACCAAAAAGTTAAGTTTGATCGATCAATTGATTTTAATCAATCAATAGGACTAAATTGGTTAATCACTTGCCATATTTCCATAAAACGAAAATTTTCATAAATGTCAGGTCATGGGCTCTACATAAGGGCCACGAGGGGGCTCTCATTTAATACACAACAAGAGCAAAAAGGCTCTCTCCATTCTCTCTCCCCCTCTCTCGTTCTTATCTCTCTTTCTTGAAGCGTTCGTTCGATGTAAGATTGGTAGAAAAATCTCCAATCAAGTTTGTCAATCTTGCACAATGGTTGAGAGTGATCAACGAGAGGTTTTTGATTGATCAAACCATTAAATTGGAGATCAATCGGAAATTTGGTTGATCAACCAAATTACCTCAGTTTTGTTCTCCTGAGGTGGTTTTCAAGCACGTCCAAGATCGGAGTGTGCCGAATCTTGAAGGTGGATTGCCGTATCTTGGGAGGAGTTCATTAGATTCTGATGCACTAGTATTATGACAGGCGATACCTTCTTTAAGGTAAGTCCTTAATGGATGCCTCGATCAAAGTAAAATCTAATCCCTTCTCGTTTTATTTATTTGTGCTATTGCATGTTCTTTATTCTTTGTTTTATTCTAGATCTTGCTAAATCATATTTGACTTGTTTAATTTAATATTTTTGATATATGCAAAAACATTGAAAATGCATATGTTTTTATTTATTTTCTATATGTGTTTATTTCAACATCAGAGAGTAGATGGAGCTAGCCTATACCCTCCAATATCTTGGGCATTCAAGACCTTCTTCTTCAACGTCAAGAGGGAATTATATTAACTAATATCCAAGAGCTAATAGGGGTCATTGAGAACTTACTAGAGGTCCTAGAGGAGCATGGGTTGCTGTGGAGGTGATTGGATCTTGCAAACTTTTTGTTTAATGGGTAGCTTATAGAACATCACTCTTATCTTAATGTTTAGCCCATTGGTTATGTATGTAAATACTATGCAGGTAAGAACTACTCTAAGTCATTTCTTTTGCTTGGTAGGAAATATATAGAATGACTTCTTTTGGCTTGTCAAAAAATTGTTCATGCACGCAAGTTCATGAAAGTTATTTATGATGTAATGTGATGTATATTGCTTTGTGTGGTTCTAAGATTGTGATATGCTTACAGATATTGTAAATAGATACAGGTATATGTCTACAGGTATTCTAGATTTTCATCTACAATAAAGATATTAGGTTACATGCATCAGTCTTATAGTGACACCCCTTCTATATTCAACTCTTACTCACAATAAAAGGGATGTTAGGGTAGGACTAATGAGGTGTGGCTCATCATAGCTAAAATGCCCAAGTTAGGTTAAAAACTAGGTTAAACATTATCTTATTAACACAATAAATGGGTTAAGTGTGAGAATTAACAGAAATGACCTAAAACATCAAATTTGGGTTAAAAATGCATAATTAGGTCAATTTATGAGATATTCTATACATAAACACAGATTGATGCATTAAATGTCAATTGAACACTTATTTGAGCTTAAAAGTACAAATCACCTATGGAAGTATTTTCTAAAATGTTCAATTATCATACCATAAAAACTTGGGAACATTTTATCATTTGGACCTTCCATTTAAAGTCTTACATATAGGTCCTCATCTCAATTTAAGTCCTTTACATTTCCCACTGTTAAAACATTTCAAGGACCATTTAGTAAACCACAAGGGACCTCCTTGTTAGACTTTAGGGACCTTTTGGTTACTATTTCTCTCACTTATGGGCTCCCTTGCAAACTCTACACCGTTTCACTTTAAGTACCTGTGTGCAATTTTCTCCTTTACACCTACAGTCGCTTCTCCAATGTTCACACAAAGAACACAGCCCATCTAAGTCGTTGTTCCTATGATCCTCTAATCCTATGGCTCATCTTCCTCCATTCTTCATGTACTCTTGCACAGAGGATCATAGCAACCTCTAGATTTGATCCAGCGGTGGAGATTTAGTTTGAAACTTCCCACGCACCTATCTTCTTCACATCCACCATTGAAGCCCTTCACACCTAATCTCACCTAACTAGTCACCTTATCCACTTAAGCGACTACTTAAGCACCTACCCTGACCCCTGTGCATGCCATCAGCTCCCTCCCCTCGAGTTGGTCCCTTCATTCCATCCCCTCATCTCTCCTTGCTCCATTCCTCGCCTGTGGTGACAGCACAGGTCACCTCTCTCTTTCAATCACCTTCAACTACCAGCTACTGGCCCATGGATACCTCCTTCATCAGCTGAGGGTCTCCTCCCTTTCATCGCCATCGACCGACAGTTAGTGGACCTTGGATGTCACCTTCCTCTGTTAGATAGGATTTACTACTTTCCTAGATAGAATTACTGCTTTCTAGGTAGATTTCTAGCTTTCTAGATTAGGTAGGAGTAGATTAGTTACCTCAACTCACAGATTTGGCAGTTTAGGTTAGGAGAAGATTATACTAACTCCAATTCACCCTCTCTGATCAATTCAGATTGATGAGGTGTTTTCACACATTTGTATCGATTCACTAATCTTCCTCTACGCCTCACAATTCCATCATCACTATTTTCCTTGCATTTTGATTCATAATTCACCCCATCCATCCGAGCAAATCTAGATCTGAAGTTCCTAGGCTTCATGATCTAGATAGTGATCAAATCCATCTGGGGGTCTCTCCATTCACTTCATAGGTTCACAATGACCCTTGATCTGGTTTTGATCACATCAATTTGCTCGATTCTTTTAGATTTGGTTTTCACGCCCAATCTTGCAATTTGGAGTCAATTTGGTTTTGAATGAATTTAATTGAGTGATTCAAGTTTGGATTTGCTTAATTGGGTGTATTGTGATGAGTTTGAGGTGAGTTGATTGAAGTTTTTTTCTCAAATGAGTAAATGCCCAATTTGAGCCTTGTGTTGAGTAGTTTTGTCAAGGAATCTCAGATTCACTGAGATGAGGCATAACCATCGCTCATTTGGCTTCTATAGGATTGCTTGAGTCCCTAAACACTAATCTCTAGTGTTTGGGAGATTCTGGTGATCAGATCACTTAAGTAAATCCTAAAATTAAAAGCTCAAATAGGGCTACATGGATTTCTGACCCACTATGATTTCACTCTGATGTTAAAGGTCTAAATGATGTTTTTAGGGTTAAAATGCAGATTTGGAGCTATTTGAAATGATTTCAAATACCTAATGTGATCAATTCCCTTTACATTGTATAATGTAGAGTGAAGATCATATTGAGATCCTTAGAGATTTTTAAAGAGTATGAACTAATTCCACTATTTTCATGCCTTCAGAAGATGCCTTGCATTATTTTAAAAGTTGATTTTCAGTGGATTTAAGATTTAAATTGTTGTAAGGAGTTCATAGCTCCTCAATCTTGTGTTTTCATATTTGATGCAGGTCTAATCTAAGCCATCTGGTCTTATTCAATGTAGAAACACTCAGCTGCTAGTTCTATAGCAGTAACAGCAGCCTCAACTGCTGAATCAGGTGTTGCATGTGAATCGAGGATATCTTAATATGCATTCATTGTAGTATACTCCTAAATCGCACAACAAAATATTTAAATTTATAAAACTCAGATTCTAATTGGAGTTCAAGATCGCACGCAGGGAGCAAATGTAGAATTCACACAGTAATATTCATTCAGAATAAATAAGCATAATAAATTGAGCACAATAACATATATGCATTGAATGAAATTTTTCAGATTAGCATTCACACATAGATCAATCTATCTCAAAAGATCACGGGATAAAAAGAAATAGAAAGACAAAATAATGGTGATTTAAATCACCAATTATTCATCTTAATTAAACATACACCCCAAGCATTTATATCATTCAAATAAATCAACAGTAACTTCAATTAACTCAACTTAGGTACTTAAATAATCCAACAGTACCAAAATCAACCTCAATCAGACATCACCAAACATAACCAGATGACTTAACCTTTGACGAGTTAGTTTTCGATTTTGAAAATGATGATTAAGATTTGTCATTGTATTTCTAAGTGGTGGAAAATCGACTAATCAAAATAATTAAAAATTAACCAGTCGAAAGAGTGGGTCGTATCCACAGGGAGACACTAGCTTGTCTACACTGACAAAAGTCACAAACAATTGTTCACCAAAAATTTCCCCTAAACACAGAGTTGAAATCCCCTCTGGAATATGTTAACAATTGCTAGATATGTTGAATGAGCATTTTATGTAAAATATGAGGGTTGTACCATAAAACATCCACAATTAAATATTAATTAACCAAAAATAAAATGGTGGCAATGGCATTGCATGTAATAACTAATTGAGAAAGAAACAGAGCATTCCCTTTGAGCTTGGCATGCGCAAAAGACAGGCCTCTACTTAGAGATTCTACAATCCATCTAATGCGCAAGTAGAGCCTAATGTTAGGATTCCTATTGGGGAGAATGATCCTGAATTGAAGCCTAATATTATAAGTCTAATTCCTTACTTTCATAGATTTGCATCTGAGAATCCATTCCAACACATTGAAGATCTAAAGAATCTATCTCAAACTCTTGGACCTCGAAATCAAAATAGGGAAATCCTACTAATGAAGATGTTCTCTTTTAGCCTTAAAGACAAAGCAGCTTATTGGTACAGAATGATTACAAGACCAATCTCAACTTGGACTGAACTCAAATCCGCATTCTTGAAGAAATTCTTTCCTATTGGTCGAACTAATGCTTTAAGGTCAGCTATTACTACTTTCAATCAAAACCAAGGAGAACCAATTCATGAAGCGTGGGAACGTTTTCATGAATTGCAGAGGAAATGCCCACATCATGACATCCCTCATTGGCAACTAATGCATATCTTCTACTATGGTTTACAAGAGGGCATTCGCAATCTAGTCGATGCCTCTTGTGGAGGGAACTTTCTAAATCGCGACGTAGAATTCGCCTCAGAATTATTTGAAGGGATGGCGGAAAACTCGATTAACAATGCATCTATGTCGCAATTTACGCAGGGCGCGAACACAACTCATCAAAATCGGCACAAGGGCATTCACGAGATCGGTAACCCGTCCAGTTCAAAGGACTTGGAAATAATTGCAAAGAAATTGGACAAATTCGATATCGTACCAAAGCATCTCGATGAGGTCAGAAATACGATGAGGACTCTTACGCTTCTACTTGCTACGAATCCCGCATATTCACTTGTTTCGCAAATTCCCGCGGGGAGGGAATTTGTGAATAATCTAGATTCTAGAGATCCATCTTCCTTGGGTTTTCTATCTACTCCTCCACCAACCTAGAGGGACCTTTGTCCCACAATCTTACCCACCCTTTTCCCCACCGTTACTTTTTGCAGAAAACACACCATATCCTTTAGCTTTAAACACCATCTAGGAAAATATTCCAAGACCAAACCCTTATTCAAACTCTTATAATCCTGGATGGAGAAGCCACCAAAATTTCTCTTGGGCTGATCAAAATCAAAATCAAAGACCAAATTATCCGAATCAGACCCATCTAAACCCACCTCCATTGCCTTCTCAGCAACCAAATTTACGGCCTAATCCAATGAATATACAGAATTACTCTAGGCCTATTAGAGATTCACAGCTAGACCGGATTTTGAGAGTCGTGTCAAAGAGTCAGTGACAAAATGCTGAAGCTCTCACTACGATCCATAGGCAATGTAAGGTAGAATTGGCTGATTTACAAAATCAGATTTCACAGTTGGCTAAATCTCGTCAGCCAGGTACTCTTCCATCTCAGCCAATTCCAAATCCTAGGAATTTCCAAAACCCTAGGCAAAATCAAGGCCAAGTTCATTCCTTAATCAGGCCTTTGATTCTAATCACAACCCGTCCTCTATACTCCCTGAAAACAATCCACCAAACCCGCATCAGTAACCTTTATTGTATCAAAATGACCCACCTATTATTGAGAATAAAAATTGACTTTGCTGATCTTTTGAATTTGGTTGGAATCATTTCTTTAAATTGCCTCAATCTTTAATATTCTACATCTCAACCTAAATCAGATCTAATCTTTATAAGATTCACTCTTATCTTTCTAAGACTTGTATATTAATCTGATTTTGGTTCTGCGAGATCTATTCTGGGCAATTTTTGGACGAGTTTTTACCGGGTGGTTGTATCTATTTTTCTATTTTTGAATTAATTCTTCCATAACTTCTTTGTCTTTACCACATATCTATTCTTTTTAGGAGTTCTTTACTAGGGTTTATGCCTAGCTGAAGGCATAAAACATAGCAATCTTGTACATACATGTTTCCTGCCTTATATATTTTTTTTTTATTCTTCTACACTTTTTCTGATTTTTCACTTCATATTATACTAATTACCTTCATTTAGTCTGACTAACCACTCAAACCTTTGGTCAGACTTGAAATCGTCCGCATAGAGATCTTTGATCTCCTCTATTTGACTCCTTCCATCACCCTATACTAAATGAAGCGTAATATCTTTTCACCCTTCTTACAATGAGGACATTGTAAAATCTTTGCTTGGGGGGGTGTTGAAGTGAAATTTTCACTTTAAGTATGTGTAAATAGAAAATATAAAAAATACATAAAAATTAAATATCCATGAAATTTAAAAAAATATAGAAATTCCAAAAACTATAAAATTTTCAAAATCAAAAATTTCATAAAAATTGAAAATTTTTGAAAAAAAAATTCATAAAAATTGGAAAATGCTATAAACATAAAAATAAAAATATATAAATACAAAAATTTGAAAAATGAAAATTCATAAAAATAATAAGAGGGGTATTTTCATCTAGAATAAAGAAGAAAAGAAGAAAAAAAGATATATATATATATATATATTTATATTATTATTACGAGATTAATTTTTCTTTTAGGTCAGAAACAAAAAAATATATATAGAATACATATAGAGTATTTAAGAGCATTCAACTCTTATTTAGATTCTTACTTAATCATTTTGTAAAAACACACTTATGTTTTTAAAAAAATTTTAAACAAGATTTTATTTGAATTTAGAATCTTTGAATCTTTTAAGCTTTGTTTTTCTATTCTTACCCTGAATTAAGAAACTAGGTGTATTAAGTTTTAAAATTAAGTTTTGGGATTAAATTGTAACTTTCTAATCAATTAGATTAAGTAATCCTTTTGCTTTTTGAAATTTTGATTTTATCATAAAGTTAAGTAAAAAGGCCAGATAATAAGAGTTAATTAAATAGAGAGTTAGTAGAATTTTAGTTTACAAGTCTTACAAGCTATAGACATATAACTAGACTTGGTAAATTTTGTCTTGACAGATCCTATAGGAGGAAACTAAGAATTTAAAGTACCTGAGAGTGAAGGGCTTTGTTATCTAAGCTCTGGTTTAAGAGCTAAGTAACCTAAACATCTAAATTCACACACATAAAATTGTCTTGTTAGCATCTGAGACTGCGAAAACACAGAGGTTAAGAGATCGATTCTGAATCCTCTTTAGTCCAAGGATTTCCGCAGGGTAGTTCTTGAAAGGGTGAAGCATGTGCCACTCACTTAGAAAAAGGATTTAGAGAATAAAGTTGGTAAGAAAAATGAGAAGGAGGAGAAAAGAAAAAAAAATAAAATAAAATAAAATAAAACACCCTGCAGTTAAGTGCCTTGTTACAAATGGGTGCTTATGCAATTTTTCCATAATAAAATAAAGCATCTCGCTATAAATGGATGCTACCCTTCCTTTCATTAAATAACATAACACCTCACTACAAATGGGTGTTCTAACCTATAGAAAAAGTTAAAAAAAAAAATATGGAGATAAAAATTTTAGAAATAAGAGACCCAATGGTCCACCGGGGAGATATACACAAAAAGTGTTGGCCTCAGGATAGAAAACTGGTAAGGAGAAAGCAACCAAACTTGAGTAAGGCCAAGCCAAAGGCTTGAATTGGAATAATTGGGATTGGAAATTGATGTCTTAAGATCTGGATTTTTGCAACTTTGGATGCCTTTAGGACAACTCTCTTCACAAAGCACAGATGTTTTAAAATCATAGCTACTGAACCTTGGTGTTGGGCAATGAAGCCTAAGAAATTGGGTTTTTGAGGATTTGAAGTTGAGACCTAAAGGAGAAGAATTGACAAAATCCTAGGTATAGAAGTTGTTCTTAGTACTGTAGGCTAGTAGATTAGAGTTTTACTACTCTAAGTTTGATTAATAATGAGTATCTAGTTAATTTGCTTAAACTTATATTGATAAAAGTCAAATATCATAAACAAAGGATTAACTTAAGTCTATTGAGTTTTTGAGTTAAAATTTAATTCCCAACTCTTAAGTTTTGTTTTCTTAAAACACTTTGTATTCTAAGTTGGGTTAAGAATAGTAACAAAGAATAAGAGATTTTTGAGATTTCTAATTTCTAATAAAATTCTTGTTAACAACATTATTTTTAAGTGTGTTTTGAAAATGTTGTAAGTATAAGTCTAAGTAATAAAATTTTCATAAATGCTCTATATATTAATTAATTATATTAAATTTAAAAAAAAATTTCTGACCTAAGCTTTCCTCTACATAGTTCTTATTTATATTAATTTAAACCCAAGTGCTTTAAATCATCATATTTTTAGTTAATTTTGCGAGGGACTAGCAAAACTTTGGCTTAGGAGTATGATGAGAAGGTCATCATGATCTCTAATTACCCCTAATTAACTAGTCTTCTTAGTTAATTAGCTAAGAATATGTGAATATATGGGTTAATTATAAAATAAGGGATATATAGTAAAGGACCTTAAAATAAGTTAAAAATGCTATTTTAACATCCAATTAATATTATTAATAATCTAATTAATAATTGGACTTGAGATATTAACAATCATTCCTCTAATTAATAAGTTAACTAACTTAAGCATAATGTATAAATATGTAATAACTTAAGTACATTAGTTAATTAAATAAATTAATCTAAAAAGGTAAAAAATGTAAATTCAAGGTCTAAATATAATAATTACCTTATTTATAATCATATATAAAAAGTTGAAAAGGATCTAAATTAAAATAAACCCTAAAAACCTGAGTTTACATTTTGGTCCTTACATTTCATTCCAATCGGGTCCTTATTTTCTATTTAGGTCCTTACATTTCATCGCAAATAGGTCCCTGACTTCTTCTTCTTCTTCTCTTCAACCGATTGAATGGCTAATGACCAAGGGTACTTCCACCGCACGATCACCACCCATCCGATGTCACCTCTCCTTCAAGCTCCTGGAGCTTGCGCTCACCATCCCATCTTCATCCATCAGTCTGGATGACACTTTTATCCTAATTTAGGGTAGGAGATAACTTCACCATCGTCGAAGAAGACACCAGTGGTTAACCTCCTCCTAGCCTCATACGCGTCCAGATTCCTCCTCCTCCTTCGTCACCATCAACTATAAATACCCCCTAACCCTCTTGATTTTCTGCAAGTTGGCTCCCTTCCCTCTTCTTCACTGCAGCCAACCCAATAGGCTATTCCCTCCACAACTCCGACGAACTTTCCACCTCATCTTCCAACTTCCTCCGTCCACCTTAATCTGCTCAGGAACTTCGCCAAGGTCAGCCAGATCTCTGGACATAGGCGCTGACCAAGGAGTACCTCTGCTTCATCTCACAATCGCCATCGAAGATCTTCCAAATACCCTCTAATTTCGCTCCTCCATCATGAGCCTTCGACGGAGTTCCTCTGTCCCCTTCGTCTAGGTAACAGTAAGATAGGAGTAGGAGTAGGGGTAGAGTAGTTCAGCTAAATAGTTAGTTAAGTAGTTAGTTGTAATGTTGATTTCAGACTTCATCTTCTTCGACTCCGGCGAGTTCCTTGAGTTTTCCAGAGCCTTAATTTGGTCTTTTGAATCCACTGTCTGCCTTCCTCTATCATTCATGAGCATTTTTAACACACTTAATCTTTAATTTGATCACTAATTCGCCTCATCCAAATCCACCTTCATCAACTACTTCTGCTGTCCATGGTAGCAGTAGTTGACTTAATTCCACCTCCATTGGATCCTCCATCACTCACTCATCATTAAAGGATCCTAATTATCATCTTAATTTGATTAAAAGCTATATATAACTTAAATGTCTAATTTTATCTAAGCTCCTGAGCTCGCTGTCAATGGCGGCTCAGGAGCAATTAAAACCTTAAATTAATGAAGTATTTATGATCGCAATCCCTTTCTGACTTGTCTTGACCACTCATCTGAGTGGGAGATCAAGTCCAGTGCCTCAACCAACTTAGATTACATTCAAATTGAATTTACTGTCAAATCTTAAATCTAATGAGTAAAAGAAGAATTTAATGTGATCTTGAGGTTCCTTGTGACCTCAGGAACCTTTTCAAATTAAAAATGGCATAAATTTTCTTTTTGTACATGAAATTCATCTTTTACTGGACTCATCGAAGCTCTGGCGAGCTCTAGCGAGTCAAATTTGATCTTCAACCTATTAAAGTTGATGAGAAGCTCCAGAATGACATAATTTTGATCACTAATTTGTTTGAGGTTGTTTATTTGGAATTTTAATGCCTCGAGTTTGGATTCTTGATTCGTCTTTCCAACTCCGGCAAAGTTGGAGGAGTCTGACAGAAAACTAAAAGTCACATTTGAGGGATCTAGAAGCTTCAGTGCAATGCACTGGAGTTGATTTTGTGCTCAAATTAGTGTAACAAACCCCTAACGCTTATAATGAACAAACCACATTTTGAGTTCAGGCGATGAGCCTGAAACCCTAGTTTCTTAGGTTCAAACAATTGTTTAAGGGGTTGAACAAGTTCATGAGGTTGAGAGGATGCTATTTTAGGCTTTGATTTCTTGTGAAGAGGCATAAAATAGAAAGTCAAAATTTTAAGCCTTATAGTCAAACCTGAGCCTTAAGACCTTGACTCTGAGCTCAATCTGTTGAATTGAGGACCTTGAATGGATTCTGAGATTCAGTTGAATGATTTTAGAGTGATTTGATTGAGCTCTGTAAAGAAATTTGATTGGAATTCATTAACTGCCAGTTTCAGTTGTTTTTGAACCCAAACTATTGGCAGTGGTTTTAGGGTGAGATTTGAGTGTGATTCCTGCCCAGACAAGCTTATAACAACCCTTAGAAGCTATTCGAATCGATTAAGAATGATCTTAGTTGTCTGTTAGACCTTTCTTCATGTTTGAATACAGTTTCTGAAGCTTTCAGAGAAGCTTCAACCTCTTGTGTGTTACCTAAAGCTTTGAGAGCTCAAAAGCCATTCCAGCAACTGTGGAAATACTTATAGAACCTATTTAGACCCTTAGCTAAGAGAGAAAGTCCAGTCTGTGGACTTGTCAACTTGAATTCCATTTCTAGGCATAAATATACCGTATAAAACCCATTACTCCTCCCTTCAAATCAAAGAGGAAATCTTCCCCTTAGCATTAAATTGACCCTGTAATCTTGTAGAGCTACTCAAGACCTTCCCAACAAGCTTTGATTCGCTTGATTTGGAGCTCTGAGCTAGGAGATATTCTCACTTGACGTTAGCTCTAGAAGGGAAGTCTTTAGTCCCACATCGAGAATTCTGGAGCGTCCGCCTTAGTATAAAAGAAATTTGTTCATTATGCTCCTCAGTCATCAGCGCTCGGTGCACGGATACAAACGGTTACTGAATGAGCATACGTGTGTGCCTGCAAGTGTGCGCCTGTGTGGGTGTACAATGTGTGTGGCCCTGGGAGGGCGAGGCCTGGGAGGCGGTTGGGCCGGTTTGGCTCGAGAAAATAAATCGAAAATAAACCAAAATTAAATCGAATCAGGCAAGGACCTAGTAGGGTCTGGTCCCACCTTGTTAAGGGTTCTGCATATCCTCGAAAGGTCTGAGCTGCAAATCAAAAACCAATTTTTGGTTGAGGAAGAAAAAAAAACCCAGTTCAGCTGATGGTTTAGAGGAAAAGCAAAGGAGTAGAAAGAGCTAAAGGCTTTGATGGCTAAGTACAGACATTAAGGAAAAGAGGCTAAGGGAAGAAGGAAAGAAAGGTTAAAGGTTAAGGAAGAAGAAAGGAAGCAGAAGAAGAAATCGTAAAGGGCAGAAAGAGAAGGAACATGTACTAAGGAAGCTTAAGAAAAAGACTAAGGGAGAAGAAAAAGGCAAAGTAGAAGAGAAGAAAAGAAAGAAAGGAAGATCGTGAATAAGAGAGAAATAAAAGAAAAAGAGAAAAGATAAAGGATAAACAAAAGTAAAGAATAGAGAGAAAGAAAGAAAGAAAGAAAGAAGAAGAAGAGAGAGAGAGAGGCTAAAGAATAAAAAGAATATAATTCATTTTTCTTGCTATTTGTTAAATTTCTTTTTGTTTTCAACTGTTGTAATAAGACATACTTTGACTAGATGAACTCTTATTTGCCTTAATTCTTTTGAAATAAATAGAAAATTTACATGTTTTTAAATGTTGTAAATGTTATTTCTTATGGAATTTTGCATATTTCTAAAATTTAAATCATTTTGCAAAATTCATGTTATTAAAATTAATTATACCTCCTATACCTATAAGATGTTTAGAATTAATTGGTGAATTTGAAATAATGTATACCTCCCAGCGAACGACCTGGACTCAACCAGTTAAAAATCTAAAATGTTAGGTTAATTCGACTCTATACTGCCAAACTAACACAAATTTGAGTTAACCTAAGTTACTTTCTAATACACTTAATTAAGCAAAATTAACTTAATTAACTGTGTTGAGAGATAACACTACTACCTGCTGGGCGTGGAGCACGGTTGGGTGAGAGTAGGAGCTGTGCACAGAGGTGGGGCGAGGTGGCTGCTGGCCGAGAGTACGCACGCACTGGTCGTGTCGCAAGGGTGTGCACGAGGACATGCACGAGGAGCTGGTGGCAAGTGTGGCTGCGCGCGCGGGCACACTGCTGGTCACACCAGTTGTGCATGTGCGTGGAAAAATCAGGCAGGCGGAGGCGCAGCGAGGGCGTGCGCCCTAGAGACTAGCTAGGGCAACTTGCTGCTGCTGTGCATGCATAGAGGCATGGAGCGCATGCGAGGAGAGGCTGGTTGTTGCTGGCCGCTTTGGCGTGAAGGTGGTCTGCGGTGATGGTGGTGGTGGGCTCGTTGAGGGCTGCAAACAGAGTAACGAAGGTGATGATGAATAGTATCATGCAAAAGAAAAGAAAAGAGAGAATAAAAAGAATGAAGAAAGAAGTTTTTCGCGTGGCTGATGAGGCACACGCTGACAGTAAGTGGCCGAGGTCGCCAGCTTGGCGTGGCGGCCTGTCACTTTGCCGACCCACGGTGTGGCAAGGCACAGCTGTGGAGATCACAATGATGGGCGGATGCATGATGATGGGGCGGGCGACGTCTCACCGAGCACAACTGCCTCCTCCTCTCCCTTGTAGTCATCACTGCCCCCTCCAGATCCACCTCTCCTGCTCCTCCTTGAATGGGGGTCTTGAGTGTAGGCAGCTGGCGAAGAGTGAATGCGCAGGAGGAGGAAGTGGAGCAGTTACCTACGGAAGAAGGAGAAAATTAATAAAATAAAATATTAGGATTATTTATACACAAATCCTTAAGTTCTATGTTAATTAAAATAATGCATGTAATGCACCTAATTACATGCCATTCTAAGTCAATTCTAAATGCCTTTAATTATGAATGCAATGCATGAATTATGTAATTAAATCAGAAATATAAATTAATCTATTTACATCCTAATGCATGCTAAATAAATGGATGCATTACCTTAATGTTTAAGGATTTAGACATTTAATTAACTCATAAATATGAGCTTATCAACCTTCACATAACAGAGTCTCACAGAAGGCACACCATCAACGCAGCTGATGGGAACACCATCATGAGCCATAAGTAGCTCATTTTGACCCAATGAAGAGAATAAATGCTCCTACATAACCAACTGAAGGTCATAATTCATTACATAACCATTCTGAGAGAAACATAAGAAATAAGGGGTAAAACTGTAATTTTACCAATGCAATACAACCACGATTTCTTCATGGGCTAAACAAAGGTCAAATGGTCTTAATAAGAGAACAAGTGGGTTGGATTTGACAGAAAAGGGTTTGTGTATGTTCTAAGAATTAAATAACTTTTGAAACCCTAAAAACAGACCCACTTAATTAACCAAGTTTCTGGTTAGTATGAAATTCACCTAAACCCTCTCAAAATCATAGAAAAATATTCTCTAGGGTTTAGTACCTTCAAATTAACCATCAGAACCCATCTTGACCTAAAATGGGGTCTCAAACAGATATTTGCCCTAATTTAGATTTTTGCATAAATTACCTAGTTAAACATGGTTAAAACCAAAATCCAACTTCACCATTGGATTCATTGGGTCCAAATTAGGTTTCTACTAAAATTTGGACCTAAGGAGAACTTGTCTTGACCTAGTTTGCAAAAATGTCCTATATGATTACATTTCTACCCCTAACTTTCAAAAACCCTTGCATTTAACCCCCTAACTTTCTCATCATCTTCACAGGTAGGTCCCTCCACCATTATCGCGAAGGAATCCTACTCTGGCAACCTTTGAAAGGAGATTTCTCCTTAATTGCTTGGAGAATCTCCTCCAAAATTGGAAGCGAAATTCTCTGAAAAATTCCCCCCAATATGAACTCAGTTAGATGCCCTAAATCTTTCCTAATCTCTCATGCGAATGCATGAGAGATGTGGGTACCATAACAGTTTCCATCTCCGATGAAGCATTCCTTGCTTGGAAGCTTGGCTTCCAAGCAGAAAACCCTCTCTGAAGACCTATTTAAGAAGCCCCAGATCCAACCGATTCTCCTCAGCTTGAAATTAGGCTGAACTACCCCCTATTCTTTTCTCCCCTCCGGCTGCAACCCTCCGCAAGCTTCGGCGGCCTTTCCCTAGCTCTCTCATCACCCAACCATAATACCAGTGGCGGGTTATTCTTCACCACTATCTTCCGCATCGAGCAATACCTGCCGACGTCATTCCTGCCCCATCTTCATCGCCGGCTCTTCTACGAAGGTTTCGTCTTCCCCACATTCGGCAACCACACCAGTGTAGGACCTATGTCCCTTTCGTCCCTTAGAAGTAGGTTTTTAAGTTCCCTCTCTCTCATATTTTCTTCCCCTCTTTTATTTCCCCAAAACCACCCACCAACATGACTGACCACCGTCATCTCCTCCATCTCCGGCGATACCTCCGGCGAGGTGCTCCCATCGCTACGCACCTCCATCCACCTCGCCGACCACCCTACAACCTCCACCACACCTCCCTGATCATTTCCCCTCACTCCAATCACTCCATTGACCACCCAAACACCTCACCGAACACACCCACTCACACGCACACAGTATGCCCTAGGCACGCCACCACAGCCACTGTCACGCCACCACTCCCATCACATCCGCCGTCCTCCAGCAACACTCCCTGAACAATTTGACTAGGCCGAAAGGCCATTCTCTTGATTTCAAGTAGCAGGCCCCATCCGGCATTGCTACCGAGCTTCGACGAAGCTTCAATCCGCTCCAGGCCTTGCTACACTCCAAGGAATACCCCCAGGCTGTGCGGACTTGAGGCGTGTAGGTGTCCAAGCCCTCAAGCGAAGGCTCCAGTAGCAGCAGCCTCATCAATTTGACAAAGGCCTTACTACTGCGGTGCATGAGAAGAGGGGGCATGGATAGTCCCACCTCGGAAATGAAAGGGCATCCGCACCCGCATAAATTAAATAATTGCCTGTAACTGTTCGCCTCCAACACCAAGGGTGAGGTCCTCCTCCGCCTTCACCGGACTCATCCGCGACACTGCCCATGCGGAACTGGCCGACCCGACTACCCGATCCGACCTTCGCTCCTCGCCCACCACCGCACACCAGTGGACCTGGACCCGGGTATGCGATAGGTCTGATTACTCGACCATTTATGGCTCTAGGAAAGCGATACTGAAATAGAAAGAGAGAAGGAGAGAGGAGAGCTGCACGGGGAAAGGAGGTTTTGCTCTGAGGAGTTTTGGCTCCAACACTTAGCTAGATTCTGAGAGAAGAGAGCCAGAGAAGGAAGAAGAGAGGAAGAAGTGAAGAAGAAGAAGGAACAAAGAAGAAGCAAATCAGAAGAAGAAGAGAAGGCTGAAGGCAGGAGAAGAAGAAGAAGAAAAGAAGAAGCACACTGTAGCAAAATCATTTAAGGCGTCTGATTGCAAAATCGAACATCTGAATTTATATTTCCTTCTTTAGTCAATTTGAGTAACTATTATTTTGTCTACAATTATTTTTACTCTTCATATACTCATATGCTCTACATTCCTAATTAATTTTTGAGTAATATTTTGTGTTCAATTTGCATTAATTGCTAAGTCTAGTGTGTGAATTCCATTTGCTCCCTATGTTTGACCTCGAAACTTTTTCGAGTAAAAAAATTGTATTTGTTTTAAATGCTATTTCAGCTATACTACAATGCAACACTTTTTAAACCCTGACTTAGAGCAATTAACAGAAGCACAAGGCTCTCACAAGAGCCTTTCTTCTTCTTCTTTAAGCCTTTCAAGAGCAAGGACTTCAAGCACAAGCACACGGCTAAGTGTTAGCATCCTCTTTAGCATAGGGCCAAGGCACTTCAGAGCAAAACTCTCCCCCCTCCTCTTCACAGATCTCTCTTCTCTTCTCTCCCAGAACCAGGGTTAATCAGGTCAAGTATCAGGTATTTGGATCCTATATAGGTGCTAGACCCGCTTGACATGTGCATGGGCAAGGTGTGAAGGCACAAGGAGGTGCATGAAGCAGCGATCGGACCCCCAGTGAATTGGGCGAAGAGGTTACAACACAAAATCAACTTATACGCTATGGCGCGTTTGTTAGCTTACGAAGTGGGACTATTGTCCCTACCTCCCTTCACGTACAGCAATAAAGGTTGTTCCCTTGATTGCAACTGTTGCTAGTCCTCCCTCACTCAATTTCGGGTTTGGGCTAAATTAGGGTGCCAAGCCACGTCGATTGAAGGTGGAGGCAAAGCTTGCTAGTGTCGGATGGCGACTGATGGCATTGGGGAAGAAGACCGACGATGGCAATGGTGAACTGCAAAATAATGCTACCTAGGGCCCAATTAAATGGCTAGAAACCTTCACCGTGATGTGGCGAAGGCAATGGTGGAGGTGATTTGGTGTGAGGTGCAGTGGAGTGGCCGGAGCGTGAAGGTGAGCGGAGCTCCAACGAACGGAGTAGGGGAAGGAGGTGGCGATGTTGAAGTGCTAAATTAGGTTGGGCAAAAGTATAGTGGAGGTGTGTGTGAACTCTTACCCAAATTAATTTGGGTGGAACGGGGCAAGGGAGTTCCGGCAATGAAGGCGATCGTGGAGGTGGTTGTCAGAGTCGGAGAAGGAGAAGGAATTAGGACCTAAGGTTTAGCCTAAACCTAATTGGAGGGTACAGAGAGAGAATCCCTAAGGTAATTGGACGAATGGAGGTTCAGGGAAGCTTGCTGGAGGTACGTCGGAGCTGTGGACGAAGGAGGTGGAGATGGAGTCAACAAGGGGGTAATTAGGCCTCCTTTGTCTAGAAGCACGACGAGGAGTAGAGAGAAAGCCCTCTCCCTATGGTATGTGGCAGCGGCCGACGAGGGGAATTGGTGATGCTCCAGGCCTTCGTTAATGGAGGCTGAGGAAGAAGGAGAAGAGAGGGGTTGTGCACCAAAAACTCGACAAGGATGGATTGAACAGGTGCGGCCGCTTTTATAGATGAGGTTTCTCTCCCCTGAAGTGCCCAAAAGGAAGGCATCCTGAACAACCTGCAGAGCTTGGTTTTCTCAAGCTCTCCGGCACAATTTCCGGCCATGATTGACCTCCAAGAAGATCTTTGTCAATGCGGAATGATATGAGGATCAATTTCACCAATTTGGTGATTTTTGGTTGAGATTTCATCAATCAATTAGTAGGATTAAATGAAGTAGTTTAGGGTTTAGGAGCTACGAGTTTCTTTCTTTTCTCTGTGAGGAAGATGATGGTGGTTGGACCTATTTGCAAGAGAGACGAGAATCTAGGGGTGTCTTTGAAAAGAAAAGATGAAAGATAAGGGGTTAAATGTAAGGAATAGAGGTCTGGGGACTAAAATGCAAACTTAGTCAGGATGAACTCTGATTGAGCCCAAATTTTGGTACAAACCTAATTTGAACCAAAGGAATCAAGTAGTGAAGTCAAATTTGAGTTTTGACCAAGTTTGACTAGAAAATTTGCATAGAAACCTAAATTAGGGCAGAAATCCTCTTGAGACTCTATTCAAGGTCAAAGTAGGTTTAAATAGTCAAATCAAGGAAATCAAATCTCAAGAAATATTTTTCTATAAATTTTAAGAGATTTAGATGAATTTTATCCTGACCAGAACCTCTGTAATTTAAGCAAGTCTAAAATTAGGGTTTTAGGTTATTAATCAGTTCTTAAAATACGTGAAACCCTATTTCTATTTGTATGGACCCACTTATTAGAATTTAATGCTCATTTGACCTTAAATTAACCCCTAGCAGACCTCATGGTTACTCTGCTTTCATGATATGATGTTAAAACTGCAGAATTAACCCTATTTTAATGTTTTCTTCTCAGAAAGGATATGCAAGGAATTATGGCTCTCAGGTGACTATGTAGGAGCATTTGTCATTTAATTTTGACTAATTAAAGCTAGTTATGACTTATGATGGTGTTACCATCATACCCCTATGCCTAACTTTTGCTAATCCCTTAGCAAAATCCTATGGAAAGAACTAGATTTATAGACCATTCATTGATGTTCAGCTGCCCGACTTGTTCCACTCTCTAGAAATTAGGTCAGAATGCCAATAATCGGCCTAGAGGTACTCAGGTATCAATCAAGATCCAGACCTAACCAGCTTCATCCTGGGTCTACCTCAAAGGCTTCTAAGACCCGTAGAAACTACCCAGAGGTTTGTTGAACCCAGCAGTTAAAGCACCTGTGCACATACATAACATGTCCAGGTTCAATTTGCCAGTGCATTTTTGTAAGAGAGAGATAAAGAAGGATTTTTCATTTGGATATTTTTTCTCTGTTTTTCTTTTTAGATTTCCCTAGATCCAACCTCGAATTGGCCCTAAACACGATCTATATCGGATTCCTTGTCCCCACCATCAATCCTCAAAGAGTCCTTAGCTTTCGATGCTTCAGGATAGCACCGCCCATGGCAACCCCAAGAACCCTGGCTTTCGACACTTTGAGATAGTTCCGCCTATGCCGTTCTATAGCTAAATTCATGCCCTGACAATAGACGTTTCGGGATAATCCTACCCATGGCACCTGAACCAACACAAGGTGCTTACATGCCCTCGATAGGATATTTAGATATCCTAGGAGACAAGCACCGAGGAGACTATATGTTATTACGCATCTTCGAGGTGAATTTCCCACCCCTTCACGTCGGGAACTCATCCAATCAACTTGTGTTATCGAACCACTCCTAGGCTAGATCTTCGAGATGAATTTTTTCAAAACAGAACACTTTTGGCATGATTTTCTTTATTAAGCACACTGAACCAAACTTAGTGTATGATTTTGAGTGCTTAGGTTACCAAGTCCCACAAACCAAAGGGCAGGCAACGGGGTCAAATAATCCCTAAGCCTTAGACCTACTACATCAACCTCGCATTTTCCTCAACCTCTTGACGACCAATCCAGATCTTAACGAATACGTGAATGTTTAAGCCCTAAAATAAGCCTAAGAGGCCTAAGATTGGCACTCATACTAATCTCCTTGTCTCTTTCATTTCAAGACTTAATTTTTCTTTTGATTAGGTCTAGAACTTTAGTACATTCCATAATCAATTGTTATGACTATCATTTCTTTTCTTGATTTTGCTCCTTTTTTGACATTTGAATTTCATCCTCTTTTCCACCTCAAGAAATATTTTCAATCAATTCTCAAAATTTCCTCCCCTTTCTCCAATTTTTTTCTTTTCCATCATTTTTATTTTTTATCATTTTTGAATATGTATATTTTTTTGTGAGAACCCCTCAAAGAATTGAATTTCCATATGTCTGCACTTTAACACCCCCCCATGCCTAAGTTTTGCAATGTCCTCATTGTAAACCAGGAGGGTAGAAATTCAGTTTGGTTCAAATTTTAGAACAGGGTCAAAGGGTGGGTGAATGGGTCAGGATGACTGTTGCGAACGATTTAAGCTTTGATACAAGTTCCAAAGGTGGAGTCAATTATTCTAAAGTTGAACTCAAAAGTGCAGTCGGAGTGTAGCTCAAAAGAATGATCAGAAGGGTCTCGGGTTCTTGAAATGATGGGTTGCCTCCTGTTAAGCACTAAATTCAATGCCTTTAGCCGAGTAGAAAGTGGTCAAGGAGACAGGGTGGTCAAATCAGAATAGTTTTGTAGAACATGCACCTTGATAAGTAGTCTAGTTGGTCCAACCAGGTGCTTATCCAGATCAATAGGCTAATGATGCAGTTCAAACCCAATCAGTCTAGTGGGTTGATGGATATGAATTAGTAAGTGTGGAGCCCACCAGATACTTTGATGTTCAGAGAGATGTAGAAATGAAAATCTGGGGTCTAGCTGAATCGGCTCAGCCTGATCAGAGTAGGAGTCCTCAAAAGAAAATGGATCTATGGAGGATGTAGGAACCCTACTGATAGGATCAGAAAAGGATAAGAAGTGATTAACAATCTGATCAATGTTCGATACTTGATCAAGAAATGGAGGAGAATCATATGCAACTGGATCAGAGAGAAGTGAATCAGAATAAAACTTAATTCCGACGGTGGGTTGAGGTTGGGATCGAAACTTGGAAGGCTCTGACTCTATGACGGAAGATGTGGCTTCTTTAAGGTCCAAATCATTGGCCTCAGCATTAGAATCAAAGAAAAGATCATGGATGCTGAGGTCGTAAACTGACTCATAATCATCAGGAAACAAAGGTTCTCTGAAATCATAATATGATTCGAAATCATCAAAAAATCAACGAAAATTAGTTTCTGAACCTGATTCCAGATCGGGATTTCCACCACAGAATGAATAATAATGCGTAGAATCAATAACCTGACTTGGATCTAACCTAATCTCAAGTTCTGAGCTCAAAGAGGTGTCCTTATTAGCTATAGGCTCAAGTTCTTGGCTCCTAGGGTAGACCCAATCAAATCCCAACTCTTCCAACTCCTTTGTTTCTGTATTATAAATTGGTGTGACTTCTGAAAATTCAATTTGCATTTCTATGGAGTTTGGAGAGGTGTACTCATCAAATATAGGCCCAAAATCATAGTCCAGATGTAAAATTTGATTCTCATTAAATTGGGCGTCTTGATCATCCCGAATAGGCTCGAATCTAGATTCTAGGGCAAGGGTAGGAATTGAGTCACTAAATACGAACTTCGTTCTATTAGGATGTCAAAATCACTCTCGAAAATTACCTTAACAGGATAAGGATCGGGAATTACATCCTCAAGAGGTTCTGAGTCTAATTCATTACAGGTGTTTCAAAAATCAAGGCATGATGGACCAGCTTCATGGCTTTCTAAGGCTGGTTCAGAATTGGAAACACTTGCAATTGGATCCTCCCAACCTACATCAAGATCAGGTATGTCAATCTGCACAAAATTTAAATCCGATTCCATTTGGGTTGGGGGTCCACAATAACCTCTATTTTCAAATCTCAGATTTGGGGGATCAATTTGGTCCTCAATATTGCTCCAAGATGTCTCATCAATCTCTGAATGTTGATATGGGGATTTTTTTCCTCAATGGCTTGTTGTAATGTATTTAGCATATACCCACATTTCTCAATGAGGCCCTAGTGTATCTCACAAAGTTGTGGATGTGACAAACAATATATATACTCAATACTGTGTAGTCTCCACAACTCATTGTATTCTGATAAAAGCTCATCCTGGGTTAAACCATGTATCATCTATGCAAATATCATTCCAGCACAGTTTATAATGTGGGTTGTTGTTTCGGGTATATTAACCTGAATGTGCCTATATGGATCTGAGGTTTTGTAATATTCATCATGATGTCTAAGAGCATCCTTGATCATCTTCTCTTTTAGGCTCATTTGGGATTCAGGTTTCCTAAAAATTCTTCCTAAATTGACATGTTGCATTTTCAAATCAGGAGGTGGATCAAGATGTAGAATCAAATTCAGGTTCAAATTGAATTGATTAGATCAGATCAAAAATCCCACAAAAAATCAATTCTAATGGGACCTCTAAGTCAAAAACCTAGGAACCTTTCCTATGTATATGCTCTAAAGAATAGATGAGAGACTGGATATGAATTGGACCCAATCAAGGCACCCAAAGATTTTTGGATGACTAAGGCTGTTTCGAGGTGGATGATACCTCTACATCAGAAATCTACACACCTGAGAAGTACTTGGGTAGCCAGGAAGGGAGAGCCCCGCAATGACCCCACACGGTAGAGCGTCTCCACGAGTTACAGGGTTTCCCCCACCCAACCTTCCTTGTCACTGCAGTTCCAAGTAGATCGAAATGTATGAATTGAGACCTTAAGTCTACCAATTTTAGTCCAAATTTGTGCCTTGAATTTCACTTGATTAAGAGGTTGATTCAATTTGTGACCTAATTTGGAGGTTGATTGGCACACAAGGCAAACCAACTTCACCTGACTTGCCCTAAAGAATTGAGGATGAAATATGAGTCAAGACCCAAAGAATTCACCCTGAATTGACTCTCAGGCTATTAGATCCAAAATTTTAGGGTTCAAGTGAATTTAGAGCCGGCTTTTAGGGTTTTCCTTGAATAGATCTTTTCAACCAAGGGCTTGGGGGCACACAGATGCAAGAAGATCAATTTTCTTTATTGTATGCAAGTGTGTACTAGCACTTCAAAAATCCTAAAGTAGAAACCCTAATTGGTTCTATTCCAAGTCCAATTTAGTGTCAAGGGTCACACCTTGGACTCAAACAAGAAAGTGAGCAGTCCAAGATGTTTATGATTTAAGCGCAAATCCCTAGTAGGTATAGGAAATCAGGAGAGGGAATCCTAATCAAATCATTTCATCTTTAGTTAAATATCAAGTCAAGTTCGCAAATTAGGAAACTTTCCTTTTGAATGATAATTACTAAGAAAAATAAGGTAGATGAATCCTAATTCATTTGTTTCATTTTCCTCTTTCCCAAGATTAACAGGTTGATTAGGGAAGAAGAGCAATTTTACCTGCCCTAGGAGTGGCTAATTGCGTGGAAGATCTCTTCATGATGTACCTTACAAAATCACAAGCAAAGCAAAAAGGGCAAGTTAGTGCTTAGATAAATCAAGAGAGATAAAACTAATGGTGAATTGCACATTGCTCCCCAACAATGGTGCCAAAATGTTGCATGCTAATCGAGTAGATTTTAATATGCGTTCATTGTAGTACACTCCTAAATCGCACAACCAAACATTTAAATTTATAAAACTTAGATTCTAATTGGAGTCCATGTTCATTCGCAAGAAGCAAATGTGGAATTCATGCATTAATCTTCATTCAAAATAGATAAGCACAATAAATTGAACACAATAATAGATATGAAATGAATGAAATTTGTCAGATTAGCATTCACACATAGATCAATGTATCTCAAAAGATCATGGGATAAAAAGAAATATAAAGATAAAATAATGGTGATTTAAATCACCAATTATTCATCTTAATTAAGCATATACCCCAAACATTTATATCATTCCAATAAATCAAGAGTAACTTCAATTAACTCAATTTAGGTACTTAAATAATCCAACAGTACTAGAATCGACCTCAAGCAGACGTCGCCAAACATAACTAAACGACTTAATCTTCACATAGCAAAGCTTCATAGAAGACACACCATCAACACAGCACAAGGCTCTCACAAGAGCCTTTCTTTTTCTTATTCAAACCTTTCAAGAGCAAGGACTTCAAGCACAAGCACACGGCTAAGTGTTTGTCTCCTCTTTAGCACAAGGCCAAGGCACTTCAGAGCAAAACCCTCCCCCCCCCCTCTTCATAGATCTATCTTCTCTTCTCTCTCAGAACTGGGGTTAATCGAGTCAAGTATTGGGTATTCATATCCTGTACAAGTGCCAGACCCACGTGACATGTGCACAAGCGTGGCATGAAGGCGTGAGGAGGCGCGTGAGGCAAGGACCCAATCCCCGGTGGCGACGGGTCTCCTCTATAGTTCTATTATTTCGTCGTAGTATAGCATAGAGAAGTGGTTACCAATTTAATACAATTTGTTACTCGGAAATAAAAGAGTTCCCGAGGTTGAACTCAGGGAGAAAGTTGTATTCTAGAAGTACAATGTTTCTATTACAAAAATAAGAGAGAGAGAGGGAGAAATAAATCTGAGTCTTGTGGCCTCTCTTCTCTCTCTTAGCTCATCTTCTTCTTTTCTCGGATCTTCTTCCTTGATCTTCTGCATTAAGTTCCTCTTCTTCTGCTTCTTCTATTTCTCTTCTTCTTCAGAGCTTCTCGTCTTCTTCTCTTTATCTTCTCTTTTCTTCTCTTCTTTCAGCTCTATCTTCCTTGCACTTCTCTTTTCTTCCTTCTTCTTTCTGCCTCAGCTGTAGAGCTCCTTCTTCTTCTTTCTTTCTTTTTCTTTCTTTCTTCTTTGCGATGCCTGCTCTTCTTTTTCTTCTCTTCCTCTGTAGAGCGTCATCTGATTTTCCAATCAGACGACTTAAGTCGCCGCTGCTACAGTGCTGCTTGGTGCTCCTCCTTCTTCTTCCTTCAGTCTTCTTCGTCGACCTTCTTCTTCTCTGCCTTGCTTTTCTTCCTCGGCCTTTTCTTCTTCAGAGCTTCTTCTTCTCTGCGCCCTGCTCTCTTCTTCTTCTTCTCTGCCTCGGCCTGTTCCTGCACACACCACAGCCAACGCAAAACCTACCCCCTTTCCCTCTACCCGCACGTCTCTCTCTTTCTCAAACTTCGCTCGTAGGATAGCTCTCCCAGAGCTGCCGGGTAATCGGGTCGGGCTTCGTACCCATGACCAGGCGCACCGGCAGGTTGGTGATGCGTGACGTGTGCTCAGGATAGGTTCGGGTCAGATCCGCCAGATCCGCGTGGTGAGCTCACGGACTGGGCGGGTGAGTGGGCGCGGGACCTCACCCTGGTGCGTTCGGAGGCGATAACCTTATTTCACAAAAACAATTTAAACCGATGCGGCACTTCGAAATCCCACGATGTGGGACTAAACTTTGTCCCTCGCTTGCACGCACCCGTAGGAAGGCGCGACCTGGCTTCAGCAGCCACACCCTCGTTTCTCTTCGCAGATATCCTCCGTGCCTTCACCCAAGTCCCTCCAGTTCGCCTCAGCTGGGATCTTGCTGCTGCAGGGCCTGGAGCTTGCTTGGAAGCTCCTCGCCTTGTCGCCAATGGCGGCCGGGGCTGCAGATCTGCCAAACATAAACAGGGCCTCTCGGCCTAATCAGACTATAGGGTGACCTTCGCCGTGGCACGGCGAAGGTAATGCGGGGTGTAGCAGGTTGTGGGGCGGTGTCTGGCGGCGGCCCTAGGTCGGACTGCGGCCGGAAAAGTGGGTTTGTTCAGGGGAGTGTTGTGGAGGCGAGGAGTGGCAACGAAGGGGCGGGGGGTGTCGGGTGAGGTGAGGCGGAGCTTTTGGGGTAGGTGGCGAGTTGTGTGGAGTGGCGGATTGACGGGGGCAACTCGCCGGAGAGTGGCCAGAGATGGAGAAGGTGAGGGCGGTCAGGTCGGTCGAGGGTTTAATCAAATGTAAAATAGTGAGGAAAAGAAAGAGGGGGAGGTAGGGAGAAGTTCTGACCTAGTTGTAGAGTCGAAGGGGGTCGGAGTGGGGCGACAGTCATATCGACTGTCGCCGGAGAAGAAGGTGCCCAGAGAGAGGGGCGACGGTGAGGAGAGAGCGGGAGAGCGCGTGCTGGGTACGGTGCGACGTGGGAGGAGCGGGCGGAGGTGGCTCTGCTGCTCGTATTACGGCAGAGCGACGAGGAGGAGGAGGAAGAACTGCCGGAGCTGGAAGGCTTCTGTCGGAGTGGGAAGAGAGGAAGGAGGGGGGTGTTTCTCCGTCAGAACCGAGCTGCTGAATGCGGCAGACGGTGGCGGCTTTTATAGAGGCAAAATCAGAGAGGAGGGCGGAGAGAGACGACGTGCCTCCCTCGTCGAAGGATGGCCGGATCGCAACTCATACCTTCCGCGCGTTCTCACGGAAGGTGTGGACGATGGCAGAGATCGTGAAGGTATCCCTGCGACGTCTACGTTGTCTTGGCAGGGGGGTCACCCTCACCCTGCGCGGAGGACCCAAATGCAAAAATGATGAAGACTTAGGAGCCAAAATGCGAGGGTTTCAAAAGTTGAGGGTCAAAAAGTAATGGATGAGGACCAAAATGCAAAGTCGGTCAAGAAGGTCTCTTCTTAGGCTCAAGTTTTTATGCATGACTAAATGGGACCTAAGGATTCTAATGGTGAACTTTATTTCTAGGTCAAACCTTGTTTCACCGACCAATTTACGTAAAAATCTAAATTAAATCATTAATTGGGCATGGTTCTCAATGTAGGTCAAAATGGGTTCCTAAGGCCAAATTGAAGGTTCTAAATCCTAGAGATTATTTTTCTATGAATTTTAGAGGGCTTAGTAGATTTTTACTTTGCCTCGAACCTCGTGAATTGAAGTGGGTTTGTTTTATGGTTACAGATTGCCTTTTAATTCCTTGGAGTTGCTGTAACCCTTATCAGATCAGATCATCCCACTTTCCTTCTTATTAGGTTAGTTTGACCTATGTTTGGATCCTGAGTTACCCTGTTTGCAGATTGTGCTGGTAAAATTGCATTTTTACCCCTTATGACTTATTTTCTTC
This sequence comes from Thalassia testudinum, assembly GCA_037157565.1. Taxonomy (NCBI): domain Eukaryota; kingdom Viridiplantae; phylum Streptophyta; class Magnoliopsida; order Alismatales; family Hydrocharitaceae; genus Thalassia; species Thalassia testudinum. Next base: position 104,962,943 of record JAZHRO010000073.1, on the reverse strand, counting down.
TTAAACTCAGAATTCTCTGAGTTAAGCCTTTCCTTGAGTTATGTAGGAGCTTTTGTCCTCTGTATTAGGTCAAAATGAGCTAGTTATGGCTCATGATGAGGTTCTCATCATACCCCCATGCCTAGATTTTGCTAGTCCCTTAGCAAAAACTTAAGGTTTCAACCTTTGTTCTAGACCATGAAGTTCTTAATAGCTTCAGATAAGTGCTTTTTCACTTGAGCTTAGATTAGGTTAGAATGCTGACCATAGGCCTAAAAGGTACTCTAGACCAATCAAGATCCAGATCTGTCTAGCCTCAGCCTCAGTCCTTAGCAAAGGTTTTTAAGGCCTACAAGAACTAACCTAAGGTCTATTGGACTTTGTGGTTAAAGCACCCGTGCTTGAAATGATTTTAGCCCTGGCTCAGTTCGTAGTGCTTTTTGTAAGAGAGAGAGATAGAAAATTTTTCTGTTTGGAGAGTTTTCTCTCTCTTTTTCTTTTTAATTCTAGCTTAGGATTGGCTTTTCAACACGGTCTGTATCAGATTCCTTGCTCCCATCATCAATCCTCAAGGGTTCCTGGCAATCGATGCTTCGAGATAGCTCCACCCATGGCAACCCCCGGAACCCTGGCTATTGAGATTTCGAGATAATCCCATCCATGGTGTTCCGTGGCCGAATCCAGACCTTGGCAATTGACACTTCGTGATAATGCCATCCATGGAATCTGAACCAGCAGAGTGCTTACATGCCCCCAGTAGGATATGTAAATATCCTAAGAGACAAGCACCGAGGAGATGATATTCTGTTACGCATCTTTGAGGGGATTTCCTGCCTCTCCACGCTGGGAACTCGTCCAAATCAATTTGTATTGATCGGCCGCTCCTACTCTAGGTGTACTTTTCAGAATTTTGCGACGCTTCTACGTGATTTTGATTTTTACGCTTACTGAACCAGGCTGTGGTAAGGTTAAGGTGCTTAGGTTACTAAGTCCCGTAGACCAAAAGTTAGTTAATGAGGTCAAATACTCCCTAAGCCTTAGACCTAATACTTCAGCTTTTCATTTTCCTCAACCTCTTGAGGAGTGTCCAGATCTTAATGGGCACTAAGAGTCTATCCAAGAATGCCTAAGGTTTGCGTTCTTACTAATCCCATTGTGCACTTTTCAGTTCTTTTCTTGAATGAGGTCTAGAACTTAGGTTAATTCCTTAGTTTCTTACTAATGACTACTTTTTTCTCATAATTTTGTGCTCCTTTTTCATTTTGTTTCTTTTCCTTCTCCCACAAAATTTCCTTCTCCTCTTATTCTCTTTTTCTTTTTTCGAAAAATTTTTTAATTTTTATGGTGTTTTTGGCATATGTGAATTTTTTTGTTTAAAACCTTTTCTTACAAGTTTTGCACTTTTATACCCCCCCCCATGCCTAAGGTTTGCAATGTCCTCATTGTGACTTAGGGGGTTTTTTATTTACTTAGTTCATTCCTTAAGATAGAAATTTGGATGAGTGAATGGGTCGGGATGAATTTTGCGGATGATTTCTAATCCCAAATGCAAGCATCAGAGGTGGGGTCGGCTGTCTACAAGGGTGAACGTTAAGTGCACAAAAGTGTGAAAAAGGTTTTGGATTTTTAGGAAAATGACGGGTTGCCTCCCGTTAAGCACTGAGTTTTACTCCATCGGCTGAGCGCAATAAGCTCAAGGGGAATGGAGGATATAAGATGATTCAGCCAAATCAGTAGAAGTCACATCAATGAACGGCTTGAGTCTCTGACCGTTCACGATGAAAGGTTCAGAATTGTGGCTAAGAGGACTGATTTCGATAGCTCCATTTCCAAAAACCTGTCGGACTAAATATGGTCCGACCTACTTGGATCGCAGCTTTCCCGGGAAAAGTTTGAGTCGAGCATCAAAGAGTAGGACCTTCTGACCAGGATGAAAGATTTTTCTCGAGATATGCTTGTCATGGAAGGCTTTAACCCGCTCCTTGTAGATTCACGAGTTCTCATATGCGTCTAGGCATAATTCATCGATCTCGCTGATTTGAAGTTTCTTGTGGGTTCTAGCCTTCGAAAAATCTAGATTACAGTTCCGTACTGCCCAATAAGCTTTATGCTCCAGTTCTACGGGGAGGTGACACGCCTTCCCGTACACCAGTCTAAAGGGAGACATGCCTAGTTGGGTTTTGTGGGAGGTCCTATAGGCCCACAATGCTTCCGGAAGTCGGGACGACCAGTCCTTCCTGTCAGGCCGAACAGTGACTTGCAAGATTTTCTTGATCTCCCAATTTGACAGCTCAGCTAGACCATTAGTTTGGGGGTGGTAAGGAGTAGAGATTCGGTGAGACACCCCGTATTTGGTCATCAGTGACCTAAACTGAGCGTTTGTGAAATGGGTCCCCCCATCAGAGATTATAGCACGAGGAATCCCGAACATTGAGAAAATGTTTTGATGAATGAATTTGAGAACGATTTTGTGATCACAGGTTCGGGTCGGTATGGCTTCGATCCATTTGGACAAGTAATCCATAGCCAGCAGAATGTATTCGAAACCATCCGAAACAGGAAAGGGGCCCATAAAATCAATCCCCCAAACATCAAAGATTTCGCATATGAGAATCGGCTACATAGGCATCATGTCGCGATGGCTCATGTTGCCCAAAGCTTGGCAATGACTACATGCCTTGTAGTGACTGTATGCGTCTTTGAACAGTGTGGGCGAGTAAAAGCCACACTGGAGGACTTTTGATGCAGTTTTATGCCCAGAGAAATGGCCACCGCATGCCTGGTCATGGCAGAAAGAGAGGATATTATTGAATTCCTCTTCTGGGACACATCTCCGGATGATTTGATCAGCACCTATGCGGAAGAGGTACGGGTCTTCCCAAATGTAATACTTGGCATCAGAGCGCAATTTGTCTTTCTTGGCCTTCGGCCAATCAGACGGGATCTGATGAGATGCCAAGTAATTTACTATATTAGCAAACCATGGAAGGCTAGTACCAATAGTCAGTAGGTGCTCATCGGGAAAATGCTCTGTGATGGGTCCGGAAGGGTCAATTATTTCAGAAGGAAGACGGGACAAGTGATCAGCTACCACATTTTGCTTTCCTGCTTTGTCACGAATCTCAAGGTCAAATTCTTGCAATAGCAAGATCCATCAGATTAATCGAGGTTTCACGTCCTTCTTTGCAAGGAGATGCCTCACAGCTGTGTGATCCGAGTATATGATGACACGGGAACCCAGAAGGTATGATCTAATTTTTCCTAGGGCAAATACTACAGCTAGCAGCTCTTTCTCAGTAACCGTATAGTTACGCTGAGCCTCATCCAGTGTTTTGCTGGCGTAGTAAATGACCACAGGTTTCCCGTCAATTTTCTGCCCCAAAATCGCTCCTACAGCGAAGTCAGATGCATCGCACATGATCTCAAAGGGTTGAGACCAATCAGGGGACTGTAGGATCGGGGCTTGGGTAACTCGGTCACGTAGGATCTCAAATGCTTGAGTGCATTCCTTGGAAATTTTGAAAGGTACATCCTTGGAGAGAAGAGTGGTCAGGGGGCGTGCGATTTTTCAAAAATCAGGGATAAATCGACGGTAAAAATCAACGTGCCCCAAAAAAGATCGGATGTCCTTGATCGAGCTAAGCATAGGAAGGCGAGAGATCAGATCAACCTTAGCTCGATCCACTTGGATGCCTTTTTTCGAAATTAAGTGTCCCAGGACAATTCCCTCAGGCACCATGAAATGGCTCTTTTCCCAAGAAAGAACCAAATTCACATCGATGCACCGCCTGAGTATCTGGACCAAGTGTTGGAGGCAATCGTCGAATGATGCTCCAAAAACTGAAAAGTCATCCATGAAGACTTCCAGATAATCACCTACCATATCTGAGAATATGGCAAGCATGCACCGCTGAAAAGTAGTGTGTGCATTGCAAAGACCGAAAGGCATCCTTCGGAAATCGTATGTTCCGAAGGGGCAGGTGAACGTGGTCTTTTCTTGGTCCTCAGGATGGATTGCCACCTGGTTGTAACCAGAGTACCCGTCAAGAAAGCAGAAGAACCTATTTCCTGCTAGTTTCTCGAGAATCTGATCAATGAAAGGCAGTGGGAAATGATCCTTCTTCGTGGAGGAATTGAGTCGGTGGTAATCTATACAGACTCTCCACGAGTTGGCTAATCGAGTAGGAATGATTTCTCCGATCTCAGTCGTTATAGTGGTGAGTCCTGCCTTCTTGGGCACGACCTGAATTGAGCTCACCCAACGACTATCAGAGATTGGGTAGATGATCCCGGCATCTAACCACTTGATGATCTCCTTTTTCACGACCTCCTGCAGATTGGGGTTCAAGCGTCTCTGCATTTCACAAGAAGGTCATGTGCCCTCTTCTGAATAGATATGATGAGTACAATAAGAGGGACTTATTCCAGTCAAATCATCGAGAGTCCACCCGATGGCTTTGCGATGTTGCTGGAGGACAGCAATCAGACAGGATTCCTATTCAGGATTGAGGTTGGAACTGATAATCACAGGAAGGGTCTGATTAGAACCCAAAAAGATGTATTTCAAGTGAGCAGGAAGGGGCTTCAGTTCGAGGATGGGGTTATCAGTAACAACGGGTGGTTCAGTATAGATGTGAGGTTCAAGGGTAGGAGTTACTGGGTTGTTCGTATCTGGATTCGACTTCTCAGTTTGCGGGTCAAGATCTTTCTGCGGTTGATGAGGTATAATCAAGTCATTCTAGAAGTGTGTTTCATCAACCAAAGCCCTAACGTCACAAATCTGTTCGATGACACCGCAATTGATTCCTTGTTGGGCCTTAAATATATCAATTTTCAGGGTTTGATTCCCAAATTTGCGCTCTATTTGGCCCTCCTCACAGCTAATGTTGGCTCTAGCAGTAGCCAAGAAAGGTCTCCCTAAAATGACTAGTGATCCCTAGGGTTCTCAGGTGCGTCCATGTCTAAGACTATAAAGTCTACAAGAAAGTAGAAATCCCGCACTCTCACAATAACATCCTCGAGAAACCCTTTTGGTGACTTTATAGATCGATATGCTAATTGTAATGTCACCTCAGTTGGTTTTAGCTCAGATTCTTCTAGATGGTTAAGTAATGATGTGGGTATCAGATTTATGGAAGCACCCAAGTCTAGCAATGCTCTATCAAATTGTGTATCACCTATCTTGCAGGAAATCAGGGGAGTACCAGGATCTTTAGCCTTGGGTGGGAGTCTGCTTAGGATTACAGAGCTGGCTTGCTCTGACAGAACAATTGGACTTCTACTCTTGGTTCGCAGCTTACGCTGGGATGTACACACATTCTTTAAGAATCGTGCATAAGCCAATACGTGGTGGATTGCATCCATCAAGGGGATGTTTATGTGGACCTGCTAAAAGAGCTTGACCAGGTCCTCCTCAGGTGCCACGGGCTTGGTTATTCTCTTTCCTTTGGTTAAGGCTTCAGGAAATGGGACCTTGGTTGGTTCTTCTAGGATAGGTCTGGGTTCTTGATCTGGGACAGTGGTATCTTGGATAACTATCCTAAGGTCTTGGTTATCAGGCTTGGAGTGGTTTGGATAATGAGGGTCTTGAGTTGTTTTACCACTACGTGTTGTTACAGAATTTAATCCGGCCTGATTTTGATTTGGGTTTGGTAAGAGGGGTGGCTGCTGCTGAAATCCCACATAAGATGTTGAAGCTTCCATCCCGTCTGGCGATGGAGCAGTAGGGACCTGATAAATCCATTGTGCGTGGCCTAAATTTGGATTCATAACGCGCTTCTGGGTCGGCACGTTATTCGGGTTAGGAAGAGGTTGGGAAGGAAGTGTGCCTGGCTGGCGAGAATTTGCCAACTGGGCCAGTTGAGTTCTAACCTCTGTAAGTTCGTCCTTGTGTTGTTTTTGGATAGCCGCATTCGTTCTTTGAATGTCAGCCAAAGTCTGCAGGATAAGGGACATTTGATCCTGATTTGGCCCTGATGGATAAGTAGGGTTGGGCCGAGGCTGAGGCGGCTGGTAATGACGAGGGGGCTGTGGGCGAGACTGAAAAGGTGGTCTTTGGGTTTGGGAATTTCCCGCCCATTGAAAATTGGGATGGTTTCGCCATCCAGGGTTATAGGTGTTGGAGAATGGGTCGTTCTGGATGGCGTTGAGGTCCTCGCAGGTCTGAGGAACCTCTAGAGAATCAGAGAAAGGGGGAATGGAATTCCCCGGGCTGGTGTAGAAAGGATTGGATGACCCTCCGATCCGAGAATTAGATGGGGATGGATATGGATCCATCCTAGGGGAAGATTGGTGGAGAATGTTTTGCACAGTCTCCAGTGTGGAAGGAGGTTGTGCAAAGGAGTTACACGCAGAGGTGGCTCGCTGCAAGTGCTGAGTCAGCTCATCTACCTTCTTCTCAATGATTGAGACCTTGTCCAATCGACTGGCCATTAACTCCAGGTCGACTGATGCGGACAGGCCCTGCGTCTCATGTGCTCCCCTAAGATTCGTCGATGCGCGAGTATTCGTCCTATCGAATAATCCCATGGAGTCATTGTTGATGGAGTTCTCGCACATGTTTTCAAGAATCTCCCACACGGTATCTTCATGTTGACCCATGATATTTCCTCCGCAAGTTGCATTGACGAAAAGACGGATGTCCTCACGGAGTCCCTGGTAAAAAGATTGGACCTGTTCCCATTTAGGAACTCCGTGATGGGGGCACTTTCTCATGAGATCCTGAAAACGATCCCATGCCTCATGGAGAGGTTCCCCTGATTGTTGAGTGAAGTGAGTAATCTGATGGAGCAAGGCGTTGGTCCGACCAACGGGAAAGAACTTTTTCAAAAACTCGGACTGAAGTTCTTCCCAAGTATTGATCAGCCAGGTCTGAGTTTGATACCATTGGGCGGCCTTGTCCATAAGAGAAAAGGAGAACATCTTCATGAGAAGAATATCCCGATTTTGCACATCTGACCCAAAAGTTTGGGCCAGATGCCTTAGCTGTTTGATGTGCTGGAAGGGATCTTCGGAATTAAGCCCATGGAATTTAGGTATAGCATGAATCATGTTGGGCTTCAATTCGGAATCAGGTCCTCCAGTCGGGATTCTGACTCGAGGCTCAATGGCCACCGCAGCAGGATTGTAATGGTCCCGCATCATAGGATGCTGCGGTGGGTGCACAAAGTTTTGGAAGAGGTCATTGAGTCGCTGGAGCTGATGCTCCAGATTGTTTTCTTCCTCAACTGGCTGAGCCATGATGGGGGAAGAAGAAGAGCTTGGTTCTGAATCAGATGAGAGAATAATGTGGTGGGGTTGCTGCACAAACACGGGCGTCGAGGCTTGGCCTTGACGAGAGTGAATTTCTAAAGGAGGTCTTAAGGGTGGTCTTAAGGATCTCCTACCGTACATGCACTGTTGGAATAGATGAGTTTAGAAGGTGCTGGACCCAATCGATACACCCAAAAATTGTTGGGTGACTATAGAGGTGCGGGGCAGATGGACCCCTTGATCAAAAAGATCGTCCACCTGAGAATTACCTGGGCAGCCAGAGAGGGTGAGTCCCGCAAAGACCCCTACATAGTAGAGCGTCCCCATGGGTTACAGGGTTTCCCCCACCCTACCTCTCTTGTCACTGCGATTCCAGGTAGACCAGAATGGGGACCTTGACCTCTTAAGTCTACCAATTTTACTTTAAGATCAGGGTGCTTAAGGTTTTCACTTGAACTCTTAGGTATTTTGAGTAAAAAAGAGTGACCTAATTTTAAGGTTGGTTGACCCAAGGGGTCAACTTCACCTCTTGTTCCTTTGAGAGCTTTTGGGTCCTTTCTTTTAGGGTTCAAGTGTTTAGAGAGCCAATTGTTTAGGGTTTCTCTTGTATAGATCTTTTCAAACAAGGTTTAAGTACACCTCTTTTTGGGAAGATCTTTTCTTTGTTAATAGAAGGTGTGTCTCTAAAAACCCTAGCTTTTCAATTCATGAGTTGGCTCTAGTTGGTCCATTTTAGTTGCCTCAAAAATGTAGTATCTAGGGCTCAATCAAGAAGGTTTTAGCCCTAGTTACCTTAGCTGGATGGACAGTTAAAATGTGTTGAAATGAAAAATTTAGGCAACTTTGAGGAATTACTATGTATGATGCAGGTAGCCCTAAGTTGATTTTTCTTTTTGTTCCTTTTTAGATTTTAAGGGAGTTTAAGAGAGGGCTAATGAAGATTACCTGTTTGTTGGAGTGTTTGTTGTGCGGCTGCTCTTCCAATTTTTACCTGCACATAAGAGAGAGAAAAAGATTAGCAATCTCTTGAAAGAAATTTAAAGCTTCTAGAATAGCCGTTGCTCCCCGGCAACGGCGCCAAAAACTTGCGATGGGTCTCCTCTAAAGTGCTATTATTTCGTCGTAGTATAGCATAGAGAAGTGGTTACCAGTTTAATACAATTTGTTACTCGGAAATAAAAGAGTTCCCGAGGTCGAACTCAGGGAGCAAGTTGTATTCTAGAAGTACAATGTTTCTATTACAAAAATAAGAGAGAGAGAGGGAGAAATAAATCTGAGTCTTGTGGCGTCTCTTCTCTCTCTTAGCTCATCTTCTTCTTTTCTCGAATCTTCTTCCTTGATCTTCTGCCTTCAGTTCCTCTTCTTCTGCTTCTTCTATTTCTCTTCTTCTTCAGAGCTCTCGTCTTCTTCTCTTTATCTTCTCTTCTTTCAGCTCTATCTTCCTTGTGCTTCTCTTTTCTTCCTTTTTCTTTCTGCCTCAGCTGCAGAGCTCCTTCTTCTTCTTTCTTTCTTTTTCTTCTCTTCCTCTGCAGAGCATCGTCTGATTTTCCAATCAGACGATTTAAGTCGCCGCTGCTACAGTGCTGCTTGGTGCTCTTCCTTCTTCTTCCTTCAGTCTTCTTCGTCGGCCTTCTTCTTCTCTGCCTTGCTTTTCTTCCTCGGCCTTTTCTTCTTCAGAGCTTCTTCTTCTTCTCTGCGCCCTGCTCTCTTCTTCTTCTTCTTTGCCTCGGCCTGTTCCTGCACACACCACAGCCAACGCAAAACCTACCCCCTTTTCCCTCTACCCGCATGTCTCTCTCTTTCTTAGACTTCACTCGTAGGATAGCTCTCCCAGAGACGCCGGGTAATCGGGTCGGGCTTCGTACCCGTGACCAGGCGCACCGGCAGGTGGGTGATGCGCGAGGTGTGCTCAGGATAGGTTCTGGTCGGATCCGCCGGATCTGCATGATGAGCTCGCGGACCGGGCGAGTGAGTGGGCGCGGGACCACACCCCGGTGCATTCGGAGGCGATAAGCTTATTTCACAAAAATAATTTAAACTGGTGCGGCGCTTCGAAATCCCACGATGTGGGACTAAACTTTGTCCCTCACTTGCGCGCGCCCGCAGGAAGGCGCGACCTGGCTTCAGCAGCCACGCCCTCGTTTCTCTTCGCAGATATGCTCCGTGCCTTTGCCCAAGTCCCTCAGTTCGCCTCAGCTGGGATCCTGCTGCTGCAGGGCCTGGAGCATGCTTGGAAGCTCCTCGCCTTGTCGCCAATGGCGGCCGGGGCTACAGATCTGCCAAATACAAACAAGGCCTCTCGGCCTAATCAGACTACAGGGTGACCTTCGCCATGGCACGGCGAAGGTAATGCGGGGTGTAGTAGGTTGTGGGGCAGTGTCTGGCGGCGGCCCTAGGTCGGACTGCGGCCGGAAAAGTGGGTTTGTTCGAGGGAGTGTTGTGGAGGTGAGGAGTGGCAACGAAGGGGCGGGGGGTGTCGGGTGAGGTGAGGCGGAGCTTTTGGGGTAGGTGGCGAGTTGTGTGGAGTGGTGGATTGACGGGGGCAACTCGCCGGAGAGTGGCCGAAGATGGAGAAGGTGAGGGCGGTCAGGTCGGTCGAGGGATTAATCAAATGTAAAATAGTGAGGAAAAGAAAGAGGGGGAGGTAGGGAGAAGTTCTGACCTAGTTGTAGAGTCGAAGGGGGTCGGAGTGGGGCGACAGTCATATCGACTGTCGCCGGAGAAGAAGGTGCCTAGAGAGAGGGGGCGGCGGCGAGGAGAGAGCGGGAGAGCGCGTGCTGGGTACGGTGCGACGTGGGAGGAGCGGGAGGAGGTGGCTCTGCTGCTCGTATTGCGGCAGAGCGACGAGGAGGAGGAGGAAGAACTGCCGGAGCTGGAAGGCTTCTGTCGAAGTGGGAAGAGAGGAAGGAGGGGGGTGTTTCTCCGTCAGAACCGAGCTGCTGAATGCGGCAGACGGTGGCGGCTTTTATAGAGGCAAAATCAGAGAGGAGGGCGGAGAGAGACGACGTGCCTCCCTCGTCGAAGGATGGCCGGATCGCAACCCATACCTTCCGCGCGTTCGCACGGAAGGTGTGGACGATGGTAGAGATCGTGAAGGTGTCCCTGCGACGTCTACGTTGTCTTGGCAGGGGGGTCACCCTCACCCTGCGCGGCGCCATGCCTCGCCGGAGCATGGCGCTGCTCAGGGTTTTGCAGGGAGGACCCAAATGCAAAAATGATGAAGACTTAGGAGCCAAAATGCGAGGGTTTCAAAAGTTGAGGGTCAAAAAGTAATGGATGAGGACCAAAATGCAAAGTCGGTCAAGAAGGTCTCTTCTTAGGCTCAAGTTTTTATGAATGACTAAATGGGACCTAAGGATTCTAATGGTGAATTTTATTTCTAGGTCAGACCTTGTTTGACTGATCAATTTACGTAAAAACCCAAATTAAATCATTAATTGGCCATGGTTCTCAATGTAGGTCAAAATGGGTTCGTAAGGCCAAATTGAAGGTTCTAAACCCTAGAGATTATTTTTCTATGAATTTTAGAGGGTTTAGTAGATTTTTACTTTTCCTCGAACCTCGTGAATTGAAGTGGGTTTGTTTTAGGGTTACAGATTGCCTTTTAATTACTTGGAGTTGCTGTAGCCGTTATCAGATCAGATCATCCCACTTTCCTTCTTATTAGGTTAGTTTGACCTATGTTTGCAGATTGTGCTGGTAAAATTACATTTTTACCCCTTATGACTTGTTTTCTTCTTAAACTCAGAATTCTCTGAGTTAAGCCTTTCCTTGAGTTATGTAGGAGCTTTTGTCCTCTGTATTAGGTCAAAATGAGCTAGTTATGGCTCATGATGAGGTTCTCATCACCCAGTGACTTGGGCAAAGAGATTACAACACAAAATCAACTTATGTGCTACCACGCATTTGTTAGCTTACAAGGTAGGACTATTGTCCCTGCCTCCCTTCGTGTACAGCAGGAGAGGTTGTTCCCTTGATTGCAGTTATTGCTGGTCCTCCCTCACTCAATTGAGGGTCTGGGTTTCATCAGGGTGCCAAGCAGCGTTGATTGAAGGTGGAGGCGAAGCTTGTGGGTGTCGGATAGCTACTAACGGTGTTGGGGAAGAAGACTAGCGACGACAATGGTGACCTACAAAATAATACAGCCTAGGGCCCAATTAAATGGCTGGAAACTTTCACCGTGGTGTGGTGAAGGCAATGGTGGAGGTGATTTGGTGTGAGGTGCAGTGGAGTGGCCAGAACGTAAAGGCGAGTGAAGCTCCGGCGAACAGAGTCAGGGAAGGAGGTGGCGGTGTTGAAGTGTTAAATTAGGTTGGGCAAAAGTATAGTGGAGGTGTGCGTGAACTCTTACCCAACCTAATTTGGGTGGAACGGAGAGGGGGAGTTCCAGCGATGAAGGCGATCGTGGAGGTGGTTGCCGAAGTCGGAGAAGAAGGAATTAGGACCTAAGGTTTAGCCTAAACCTAATTAGAGGGTAGAGAGAGAGAAGCCCTAAGGTAATTGGACAAATGGAGGTTCAGGGAAGCTTGCTGGAGGTATGCCAGAGCTGTGGACAAAGGAGGCGGAGATGGAGCCCACGAGGGGGTAATTGGGCCACCTTCTTTGTCCGAAAGCACAGCGAGGAGGAGTAGAGAGAAAGCCCTCTCCCTATGGTATGTAGGAGCGGCCGACGAAGGGGATTAGTGAAGCTCCAGACCTTCATTAATGGCGGCTGAGGATGAATGAGAAGAGAGGGGTTGTGTACCAAAAACTAGACAAGGACGGATTAAACAAGTGCATCTGCTTTTATAGGTGAGGTTTCTCTCCCCTGAAGTGCCCAAATGGAAAGCGTCCTGAACCGCCTGCAGAGCTTGGTTTTCTCGAGCTCACTGGTGCAATTTCTGGCCATGATTGGTCATGCGGAGAAGATCTTGGTTGATGTGGAATGATCTGAGGATCAATTTCGCCGAGTTTGGCGATTTTTGGTTGAGATTTCATCAATCAATTAGCAGGATTAAATGAAGCAGTTTAGGGTTTAGGAGTTGTGAGTTTCCTTCTCTACTTTGCGAGGAAGATGTTGGCGATTGGACTTGTTTGCAAGAGAGGCGAGAAGCTAGGGGCATCTTTGAAAAAAAAAGATAAAGCTAAGGGGTTAAATGTAAGGAGTAGAGGTCTGGGGACTAAAATGCAAATTTGGTCAGAATGAACTCTGATTAAGCCCAAATTTTGGTACAAACCTAATTTGGACCCAAGGAATCTAGTGGTGAAGTCAGATTTAAGTTTTGACCAAGTTTGGCTGGGCAAGTTACGTAGAAACCCAAATTATGGTAGAAATCCGCTTGAGACTGTATTCAAGGTCAGGTTCAAATGGTCAAATCAAGGATACCAAATCTCAAGGAATATTTTTATATGAATTTTAGGGGATTTAGATGAATTTTATCTTGACCAGAACCTCTTTAATTTAAGTGGGTCTAAAATTAAGGTTTTAGGTTATGAATCAGTTCTTGAAATGCGTGAGTGAAACCCTATTTCTGTCTGTATGGACACACTTATTAGAATTTAATGCTCATTTGACCTTAGATTAACCCCTACCAAACCATATTGGTACTCTACTTTCGTGATATGATGTTAAAACTACAGAATTAACCCTATTTTAGTGTTTTCTTCTCAGAAAGGATATGCAAGGAATTATGGCTCTTAGGCGACTATGCAGGAGCATTTGTCATTTGATTTTGACTAATTAAAGTTAGTTATGGCTCATGATGGTGTTACAATCATCAAGCTTGCTACACTGAAATGTAGCTGTAGCAACAGTTCTAGAAGGAATTTAGGAGGAGTTCTGGTTGATCTGAGTGTATTTCAGAATTTAATTAAGCTCTTCATATAAAGTAATGTTAGAATTTCTTGTGAAAAGCATTCATGTACACTTACTTGAGTTAAATTCGACTTGAGCAGCATGTAATTCATATTTTTAATCACTCTCAGCTATTTGTTAATGAACTGTACTGTCCAACATCTTATATGAATGAAATTTGAAATGGAAATCATGATTATTGATTCTATTATCTTCTTTGTGATGTGTTGGAAATATTTGAATGCAAATAGAACTTTTCCAACTAACAGAACTCACTTAGAGGCCTTAGGTTCCACTTTCACACTCATTTAGGCCTAATTTTTGTGATATATGAAATAACCTAAAAATCATTAAAAAAATCACAAAAAAATAAAATAAACCTTCCTTGAGTAAGATCAGGTATTTGTTTAAATATTTCAAAGTTGCAAAGTATTCCAAACCCCCAACTTGGTAAAACATACCGGCCGACGGTTCGATATATTTTGAAACTTAATAAAAGAACTCAATATAAAAATCACAAAAGGAAATGGTTCTTCCCTCATCTCACCTTTTCTCTCTCTTCTCCTATCTCTATTATACATAAAAATACCATAAAAATATGAAAAAGCCAAAAATTTCATAAAAATATCATGTATATTGTATTTATACTTGTATATACTATTTAAAGCTAAGTTAAATGTAAATAATAACTTATATATCTATATTATACATAACTAATGTATGCATGTATTATAATTATTTAATTAATTATTTATATTGAATTATACTATATATATATCAACTATATAATTACCTATTAATTGTGCAGCAATCATAGGACTTAAATGACCTGAATTAAGTTAGAACTTAGCATAATTGTAGTATAATTCATGTATTAGTAGCATACATTGCATATTTTCTGATTTACTTAGATAATCATGAAATAATGCTATAATAATGTACTCATTAGTGTACCATTTGGTTTATAGGTAATAAAAGCTCAGGAGATGGCCTGCAACTGGAACTGAAATTGGGAAAAGGATAAAGTTGTAGCAGAGCTGGAGCAGAGGCCTTGGGAATAAAGCTACTCAAGTTGAAGACATAATGTAGGGAAGAGGTATACTATAGTACTTGTTGGATTTTAATGTTTGAGTTAAATTATGAAGAACATAGGGCCTTCCCTAGCCTTAGGATAGCCCTAGATACCTTCCCAAACCTTAGCCACCCTTAGATTAGGTCACCTTAGCCTAGAATACCTCAAAACCCTAGTTTCAGCCCTTATCTGGACGTCCAGATAAGTTATTGAACGACCAAAATCCTTAGGCACAGCCTGCAGACCTAGAACCTAAGTCTACAGTGTTATTGAACATCTAGACAAGTTGTCAGACATCCAATTTCTGCAGAATTCCAGGACAGAACCTTGAATCCACCCTGACCTCTGATTGGACGTCCAGACAAGAGGTCTGGACTTCTGATTTTTGAGTATAAGTCATCCGACACTTATATTGGACATCTGTTACCCCTCTCCAATCCCTATTTTGGAAATCAAGCTTGGATCTTGATTTCCTAAGCCCCTAAACCCAATTCTACACCCTAGGGAACCTAAATTATGGTGCCCTAAGCCTAGTACACCACCCTAAGACCCTCCTAAGAACCTAATTAGGTTCTTACTAATCCCAATTGACTTGGATCATAGTCAATTACAATTTCCTTGAATCATAGTCAATTGGACTCATAGAGTCCAATTGAGCTCTGATATCAACCCACACAAGCTTGATTGGACTCAGTGAGAGTCCAATTGACCTATGCCAAACCTAATTGAGTAATCTCACTCTCAATTAGGTTTACACTCACTCAATTAAACTTATGACAAGTTTAATTACACATTCACTTTAGTAATTAGGGTTTGCAACCCTAATTCTAAGACCTACTGATATGGATTTTACGTGGCTTGTAAAATACGTCGTTGTAACGCGTAAAATCGATCAACTCTTAAATTTATAAGACCTAGATAGCAGAGTATCTAAGGTCATCCAAGGAGGCCAATTTGTTTGCTAAATCAAATCTCTTGCTTTAAAGGGAACTCAACTTTCTTTTTGGTGTTTTATATATATGATTTTTATAGGTTTTGAAATAACAGGAACACTTGAGTTTTGTTGGCAAAAAAGACTAACCCTAATAGCTAATATCTACGTGACAAAAATTGATTCTTTCTAAGCTCACCCTAAGCACGTGGAGGCCTAGGGTAATTAGAAAGAAAGAGTGTTTGTGCATTAGGAAAAATGCGACAAAAACAATAAAAGGAATTGCGACAAAAGCTATCTTAAAAAGAAGGCAACTTTAATTGAGAAAGAGTGTTTTACAAAAAACTCTAGTAGAGGAATGCTTCTACTACTAGAATAAATGTAACAAATAACAAAAGAAACACAAATCCTCCTGAAATGATGGTGAAGAGGGGAAGCTCCATGCTCCAAGCTTAGTGGCACCTAGGCTTGAAAAGGGCTCCTCCTTCTTCCTTGAAATTGGTGTCCTCCAATGCAAGCCCACAAGGGGGGCGTGCACTATGCTCCTCCAAGGTGGAAGCTACCATCTTCAATGATCACCTCCAAGGGTGGGCATGCACCACCCTTGCTCCTCCTTGCCTGACCATCCTCCTAGTGGTGGAGTGTTCCTCCTCCTTAGCATGGCACAAGGATGAAGAGAGAAGAGGAAGAAGGCACCAAGGGGCCGGGTAGGATGCCCCCTTAATCTTCTTCTCTTCTTCTTCCTTGGCCTTGAATTATGGTGGGTATAGGGTAGAATTAAAGCTAATGGAGGATGATTAAAATGGTGGTAGGTGATGGGTTTTTATAGAGTGGGATGGGGGTGATTTGCGTGGCCTTTAATGGAGGGTTAGGATAGGCTTTTGGGTGGTGGCTAGAGATCTAGGGCTAGGAATAAATGGCACCAACCCAAGGGTCATCTAGGTGGTAGTTATAGGTGGTGGTGCCCCTTAGAGTTGGCACCAAAATGGGCCTT
The DNA here is from genome assembly GCA_037157565.1 of Thalassia testudinum. NCBI lineage: Eukaryota > Viridiplantae > Streptophyta > Magnoliopsida > Alismatales > Hydrocharitaceae > Thalassia > Thalassia testudinum. The sequence goes on along the minus strand of JAZHRO010000073.1, from coordinate 104,946,883 downwards.
CTAGAAGGCTATTAGGTGGTGCCATCTTAGGGTTCTAGAAGGGGGGTATGTGGATGGCTAGGATAGGTTGTAAGATTAGGTGTAGGGCCATGATGTAGGGGTATTTTAGTGCCAAAAGGGAGGGCTTCTAGAAGGCTACTTTGGCGCCAAAACAAGGTGCCTTTTGGGTGTAGTTGAGGGGCTAAGAGGTGTTTATCTTGGTGCCAAAATAGAGTAGAGGTTTTGGTAGCTTAGGTGGTCTTAGGTGGGCTTAGTTGGTGGAGCTAGTTAGGTGGGGTTTTAGGGTGGTAAATGCCATGAGAGCTGGAGCCTAGCTAAGCTAAGCTAAGCTAAGCTAGCTTAGCTAGTAATGGAGTAGAGGAGGAGGCAATGGTAGCTAGGGTTTGAGGAGAGGAGCTGGACAAAAGAAGTTTGGAGTTGAATTGGAGCTGGCAGCTGTTGAAGGGAATGGCATGGAGCTACTTTAGCTGGCTTAGCTTGCTAGTTCTTTGCAAGCTGCTAAGCCAAGCTAAAGTAAGCTGGCTTCTACCACAAGGAGTTGAGGTGAGCTGGGTCTAGTGCTCCCGGGGAGGATCAAGCTGGTTGAGGCAACTAAGGTAGCTTAGCTCAACTGAGTTGAGCTAAGCTGAGTCACCAGGAGCTGAACTTGAGCTTCCTGAGCTGAAATGAAGTCATCTTCAATTGGTTGGAGTTGAGTGGAGCTGGATCAAGCTGGTCCTGAGTTGAGGTGAACTCCAGTCAACTCAGCTGAGCTAACTAGAGCTCCCTGTGAACTAATGGGAGCTGAAATGAGCTAGACTCAGCTAAGTTGAGTTGGATCTGAGCTGACCTGACCTAGAGTGAGTTAAGATGAGCTCTCTTAAGCTGTCATTTAGCTGAGATGAGCTAAATGAAGCTAGGATCCAACCACCTCAAGCTCCTTCTACCACCTCAAGCTCCCACCCTCCCTCTTTCTCCTTCCTACCACCTCAAGCTCCACAGGCCCCTGGAGACCATCTCCATTGCCCTGATTTTTTGTAGATAAGTAGTTCTTCGTATTTTAATTCACTGCATTATTTTCTGCTTTAGTAGTGCAGTCATCTTCCTCTTGCCTGATACATGGGCAATCTTCTGTAGATCCGCACATGCACTCAGTTTCTATTAGCTAGTTTCTGCTTTAATGATTCCTGTACAAGCTATCATCTAGATCCACTTTGTAATAACTCCTTCCGATGAAATGAAAATCACCTAAGCTTTATATATATATATGCATATATATATATATGTATATATATATATACACACACACACACATATATATATATGTCTGTTGTGGAATCACCATGAACTTCCTTGTAAAATCTTTCTTGTGATAATAAGTTGCTTGCTATAACTTCTTATGTTTTTGCAACGAGCATGTCAATGCATGAAGATGTTAACGACCTAATGATAGATGCTTTTTCGGTAAATAGCCATCGCATAAGTAGGATCGTGTGCACTAATACTCACATGTTCACTTTTGTCATCTATCTGACGCACGCACACGTCATTAGGGTTAAAAACCCGACTAGCAACACATTTATTCGTAGGTTGAAAATCGACGTGCATTTCTAAGCAAGTAGCAAAAAGATCGAATAAGTTTCACTTTTCTAAATGCCTCCACATCTTGGAACACCCGCCCAAGCCATCACCTCCACCATCAACCAGGCCCTCAAGCAAATGGCTGCCTACCATGGAGAGAGGCTAGCTAGCAATCAACCATGGAGGGGGAGAAGTTGGTGATGTAGGCCCCGGCCATGACCTCCTTGTCAAAGGAGCTCCAACCGCTTGAAATCTCCCTCTGGTGGGTCAAGCAAGATGACCTTCAGCTGAGGTCCTAACCTGCTTAGGCTCTCTTCGCTTAAGATCTCCACCCGGTAGGGCCTCATGGTCGTAGCTCCACCTGACAACACCTTCCTACCAAACCTCTGCCCTAGTCGCTTGCCCACTAACATGGGGAGCCATTGGATAGAAGAAAAAGGATGGAGTCTGGCTAGTGGAGTCCAGCTGAGGATGGAATCCAGCTAGGAAGTCCATCTAATATCTATTCATTATGTGTATTTTTTAAATAAGAAAAGAAAAGAAAAAAAGGATGAAGTCTACCACCAGCTGGCCATCATGACCATTAGCCGGTTATCATCACCATGTACCGACTAATATCCAATTGTTACGGGTTTTTCAAAAAAGAAGGATGAAATCCAGCTGATGGAGTTCAATAGAGGATAAAATCTGAATAAGCTAGTCAACAATCAAACAATGCTCCGCGCATTACTCTTCCTATGCAGAGATAACTTAAAATTTTCTATTTCATAAAATAGATGTTTGTCTTTACAAAATTTATATCATCTTTATACCACTCATTTACCCACCCACCAATGAACTAGTACACGTCGGGACTGAAAAATCCCCTCTCATTCCTAACAAGCACACGCCACTCACATGGGACAGGCTGCCAGCGGATACCTCAACTAGAGCAGACCCCAGGCCCTCTACGAGTGTCGACAACGTGCGAGGAACCTTGGCATCCTACTATGGTATACCTCTTACGGACCTGGGAAGTCCTTGGGCACTCCAGTCTCACCAATGCGAATAGCGAGTTGAGATCAAATTCGAAGTTGGGAACTAAATTCCTGCACTTCCACTGCAATTTATATTTTATTAATAACCTTTTTTTTCAAGAGATGATTCGCGTACAAACTTCCCCTCCCTCCCTCAAGAGGCGAGCGAGTAAATGAGAACAATAAAGCACTTACCCCCTGGTAATACCCAGCGATAGCTACTGGGGGTAAGTATGACCTCTACACAAGGGCAAAAAAGAGAAAGAAGTCTACTCTTGCATTCGACTAATTGTTCAGCAATCATAGGACCTAATTCACATGAATTAAGTTAGATCTTAACTTAACTTTGGATTAATTCACGTCGTTGAGACACGTAAAACTGATCAACTCTTAAAATTTATAATACCTAAATAGGATGAGTATCTAGGGTTATCCAAGGAGGTCAAATTGTTAATCACATGAAATGGTTCTCTCTCTCACCTCTCAAATCCGCACTTGTCTATATGTATTTTCAATTTTGTTATTTTTAGGAATTTCAAAACAATTGGGCACTTGAAAGTGAAGACGAACTACGCTAAAACTATGCCTATCAACTATTCTAAAGTGACAAGAATGAAACCCTCTCTTCTAAGTACACCCTAGGCAAGTGTGCCTAGGATAATTAGAAGAGAAGAGTGTGGTGCATTAAAATTCTAATAGCATGAAAAACACACTAAACAGAAAACATGAAATTGGAAGGAAAAGTTGAAAACTTGAATTACTAGCAACTAAATGAAGTGTAGCAGAATGCTTGTTACATAAAAACAAGTACAACACTAGCTATTACAAGAATTAAGAAAGATAAAGAAGAAGAAAAGTGTCCTCCAAAGATGATGAAGGAAGAACTAGGTCTTGCTCCAAGCACAGCAACTCCTCTACTAGAAAAGATCTCCTCCTTGCCTTCAAGTTGATATTCCTCCAAGCCTTCCTCCAAGGTAGGTGTCGACCACTAATGTGTATGCATCTGAATATCCTAAAATGTCTATTTATGCATGTTTTCAGTGTCATAGAAGCATCATGCATTGTAAATATTGCATAACAAGCATCATCATGCATTTAGGTCAAAGTCTATAAATTGTATAGTAATTTACTCTTTTTGGTGGTTAGGGACAGGCGATATTTAATCGGGGCCTTGACGACCCCATTTTCGTGCATTTTGAAATCATCGGAAATCGTAGTATAGTCACGCTAAATGCTCGTCAAAAATGATTTGTAAAGATAACGAGACTTGAGTCCTAGTCGTTCGTCTCTGGGAAGCGTTTATGCAAATTTGAAATCGATCTCTTTCGCTCTACTTGCTTAAAATCGCATGTCGATTTATGGTTATTACGTATTTATGCACGACATGCTTAGTTTCCAGAATATCAGAAATTAAAAGCAAGCAACTTTAATCACACAAAATATATTGCAATAAGCTCATGGTGATTCTAAACACATAGATATATATATAGAAAAAGATCTTTCATTAATTCATCATGGTGGTTACAACATGGAACTTGTGGAAAGCTTATAGAGGAAAGCTTGAAAACATAAATCTAGCTAACAGAAAACAATTGCATACATAAATCTAAAGCGGGATTATGCATGCATCATTGGGGGAGAATATAGAGCTACACTACTAAGCAGTAAATAAAGCATGTAAACTATGAAGAACTAAGCTACTAATCTAGTAGAAATAAGGGCATTTAGAGGTGGGCTCTGATGACCTTTGAGTTGGTTGAGAGAAGGAGGGGCGGCCAATGGTGCTCAGGCCGGCCCTTGGAGAGAGGTTGAGGAGGTGATCCAACATCTTGTCATGGAGATGGTGGTGGCCATGGTGAAGAAACTCATGAAGGTGGAGTGGAGGTGCAATGTAGCTAAGCTAAATGGAAGCCAAGAGTGAATGGGTGCAAATGGCCACCCCTTAGGTCTTTTTGTAGACCTAAGGGAAGCTCTCTAGAGAATTATGGGATTCTCTAGAGAGGCCTATGGTGGGAGCTCATGGGAGAGTGAGAGAGAGAGGATGGATGGTGGTTTTTAGATCCACCAAATGTGGATCTAAAAATTGAATGGCTCTTGGTTGCTAATTTTAGCAACCAAGTCAACAACACATGGTAGAAAGTTCTAGAGAACTCTAGGCTAGTTATTTTAGTGTGGATGGTGTGTGTGGATGTGTGTGGGTGTGTGTGGGTCGAAACTTAGGTGGTTAGGTTGATTAGGTTAGGTTCTAGTGGGTTTAGGTCTAGGTTAGGTCTCAAATTAGGGTTGCAAACCCTAATTCACTAAGGAAAAGTGCAATTAAACTTAATACAAGTTTAATTGGGTGTGTGGAAGCCTAATTGAGAGTAAAACTCAATTAAGTTAGGTCTAAGTCAATTGGACTCTCACTGAGTCCAATTGGACAATGTGTGCTGAGATTAGGGCTTAATTGGACTCACTGAGTCTAATTGAATAGGCTGATGGAATTGACTAAGATCTAAATCAATTAGGTTTAGTGAGGACCTAATTAGGTCCTTAGGGAGGTCTAAAAATGATGTACTAGGGTTAGGGTACCTTAATTTAGGTTCTTATGGGGTTGGAATTGGGTTTAGGGTCCTAGGAATTCAAGATCCAAGCTTGAATTCAAAAACAGGAACTAGAGAGCACTCCAGACATCTAATAATAGTGTCAAAGGTCTTATAGTGAAAAATCAGAAGTCCAGACTTATTGTCTCGATGTCCAATCAGAGTCAAGAGGGATTCCAGGTTCTGTCTTGGGTATTCTGCAAAAATTGGACGTCTGCCCAAGTGTTTGGACGTCAATAACACTGCAGAAGTGGGTTTAAGGTGTGCGGGAGTTGGCTAAGGGTTCTGGACGTCCTATAACTCATCTAGACATCTAGATAGAGGCTAGAATTAGGGTTTTAAGGTTTTCTAGGGTGTGGTGACCTAATCTAAGGGTGGCTAAGGTTTGGGGAAGCTTTTAGGCTGTCCTAGGGCTAGGATGGACCTAAGTTCTTCACAATTTATTGCTTTATTCCTACTTAATAGAATAACATACCTTAACTCCCTTACATTATTATCTATCGCATCTAATCTAGGTCTTCCACTCCAGCTCTGCTGCAACACCAGTTATTCTTTATTCTTCATATCCAGCTTTAGATCTAGCTTCAGATCTAGCTTATGATCAACTTATTACCTATAATTGACATAATGCACCTAATCAGTACATTATAGCATTATTTTATGCATAGCTAAAAGAAAGCAGTAAAGGTGCTAGTAATGCTTATGCATGCATGAATTACCCTAACTTATGCTAAGTCCTAGCCTAATTTAGGTCAATTAAGACCTATGATTGCTGTGCAATCAGGCCTTGGATTGAAGAAACAACCATACGGATCTGATTAATGTGATGATTGGAGTTCAACGACTCCAAGATCGCCCCGATCAGACTTCCATAGCATCAAAAGCAGTCCGAGAAAGATCAGAGGTCAAGGGGCCAAGATGGTGCAAATCCATACATCAAATGACAAATTTGACCACATGGATGGGTTTAGATCGATGATCGCCGCCTAAAGGCATGAAAATCAGTCCAATCTGACATCCGTGGCACCATCTACAACACAAGGAAGATGGATGGTTAGGATCGTGCCACGTGGCACCATCCTAACCATCCAAAATCGCTCACACCCCTCTACTCAACTTCTCTGAAGGGTGCACCTCCATGTAATCTTGGCCGTCGGATCTTCCATCAACGGCCACAATCACACGAAGGCTGTGCACGCTAATTCCTAAAGGAGACAAAGAGCCTCCTTCAGGACAGTGGTCGTGCGTCTCTCTCAGCTCTGTGAGGCTCGGGTTCGAGCCCCCGCATGCCTCAAATCAAGCGGGGGGCGTGGGCACGATCAATTGCGATCGTTGGATCAAAGATGAGCGGTGGCAGGAGCGGCCACATGGCGAGCCCAGATGCAAAGCGCGCTGCCCGCGCGATTAGACTCCCCCTGCACGTGTGATCGCACATGTGCGTGCTCAACAGATGAAGGCCCTCATGGCTTTTAAGCCATCCAATCTCACGATCGAACGACTGAGATGGCACAAATGTGTTTATCACTCTGAATCTTAGTTTAAAAATGATATGTTGCAGTATAGCTGATAAAATACAAAAACAAATAAAATTTATGCTCGAATGAAAATCCGAGGTCGAATGTAGGGAGAAAGTAGCAAATCAATCTCAATCCACAATTTTAAGTAAAATATATAAGCAATTGCAATCAGAATTGATTCAAGAATGATATATCGAGAATTTTAAGTAACAATATGCAAAAATAATGGGTTAAAATAGTGATTTGAATCACCAATTAACCCTTTTAATTAATCTCAAATATCTCAAATGTATCAACAGTGATTATCAACCAATATTCCATGTTAGTTAAGTATCTCAATAATGCAATAGTAGCCTAGAACCAGTAACAGAGGCAAAGGCCTCTTTTCTCCTTCAAGCCTTAAGGGAGAGGCACAAGCACAGCACAGCATCACAGAGGTGAAGGCCTCTCAAATTCGCTTAACTGTAGAGAGCAGCAGAGGGAAATCCCCCCCACTCTCTCTCTCTTTTGTTCCTTCTTTTCTCCTTAAACCCAACCTACTCGGGTAATCGGATCCTGACCTGGGCCAGACCCGCCTGCATGAATGGTGGGCGAGGCGTGCGTGCGTTGAGTGCATGGCTGAGGGACCCGACCCCTTATGACTAAGCGAGGGGCTCCCTTCACAAAAAAAATATATCCCACATGGAGACTTCTGAAGTTTCCGATGTGGGACTATGTCCCACACCCTTCTTCATGCAGTTGTAGAAGATGAAGCTCCTGAATTGAGGATGAAGGGGCAACTGGCTTCTCCAATTGATGACTTGAGCGTGCACCTAGAGCAAAGTCGCTTCACCTGAGCGTGGAAGTAAGGAAGAACAAGGTGCGAACAAGACAGTCGTGATCGAAGAAGGAGGGCATAGCAGCGAAGCTCCAGTGGCGACCTGAAAATCACAACACGACCTTGTGGCCTCATTAAAATAGCTCAAAAGGTCTGCCAGAGCACGGTGAACATGGCGGTGGTGATTTCGTGATGTTGGGGGATGTGTGTGTGTGGTGCGAGGTCAAGGCGGAGCTACAAAGGTGAATGGTGTTCGAGGAGATGGGAGAGTGGCTAATCGGTGGAATTGGTTAGGGCTTTAGTCGGTGGGGTCACGGCGAAGCTTATGAGGGTGGTAGCGGTGAGATTCGTGTGGTGGAGCGACGAATAGGTGTCGCCGGGGCTTCACCGAAGCTGAGGAAGGCGAGGGTGTCGAGGTGTGCTGCATGGTCGACTGGGAGTGTATGTGAGGGGGAAGTGATGTAGAGGGAGAGAGGAAGGAATAAGGGATCCTAGAGGAGAGGAAGGAGGCTGGAGAGCTCCGGTTGTGGCTTATTAGAGCTGGAGGAGATAGAGACTGCATGGCGGCGACAGCGAACGAGGCAGAGGAACACCCTCCCTTTGACCAAAGAGGTGGGCGAGGAAGAGAGGAAGATGGTGGCACCTCCAATTTGATGGTTGGAGGTGCGGAAGAGCTGATGTAAACATATTTATATCACATAAACCATCTATTTTTGCGTGTTCTTAGATATAAAGTTGCATCATACATTATAAATATTGCATAACATGCGTCATCATGCATTTAGATTAGGTTTTAGGTTAATTTCTCCTTTTTATGGTCAGATGATAGGGTGACATTTAATCAGGGCCTCGGATTGGAGATCCAACAGTATGGATCTAATCAGTGCAACAATTGGAGTTCAACGACCCCAAGATCTCCCTGATTGGACTTCTGTAGCATCAGATGCAGTCCGAGAAATATCAGAGATCAAGGGACCAGGTGGTGTAAATTCATACCTCAGATGATAAATCCAATTGCACGGATGGATTCGGATCGACGATCACAGCCCAATAGCGTGAAAATCGGTCCAATTCGATATCTATGGCACCACCTACAAGCATATGAAGTTGGACGGCCAGGATGGTGCCATGTGGCACCATCCAAACTCTCCTGCATCTCTCTACTCGACCCTCTCTTCTCAGGCGTTCGGCAAATATGGACCGTTGGATCATAATCCAACGGCCATGAAGCACGGGCACGGAAGATGTCCTTGCGCCAATCCATGCGCATAGCATAGTGGAGTTGATGCTCAAACAAGAAGCGGCGAGGGATTGAACCCCCGCGCGCTTAAAATCAGAGCGAGAACCGGGCACAGGCCAATTGCGACCGTTCGATCAAGGATGAACGGCGGCAGCGTCGGCCACGTGGCATCACCAGATCACGCGTATCGCGAAAGCACCAACAGACACGCAATCTAATGCAAGTCCATGATGAGGCGCGATGGCTTCTAAGCCGTCCGATCTTGCCATCGAATGGTTGAGGATTTGAGATCGTGAGCGTGCATTTTGAGCATGGAAGAGGAGGGGGCGACTTGTGCGCGTGACCTTTGCCCACGTTCAGGGGCTTTAGTTATGCTTAAATTCGTCACTAATGACCCTGAATTAATGTTTTTAAGCATGAAATGACCAAATTGCCCTCAATCCCTACAACTATAAAAGCTGACCCCTACCACTCGAATTTCTGATCCCTTCCTCTCTTCTCTCACCCCCTCCAAAGCTCTAAGAGCTTGTCCCAAACCTGAGATGCTCCTCTAGAGTTAAAAATATAATTTCTCCACCTTCTCATCCCCTTCATGGAGCATTCAACGGTGGTCCTCTCATCGCCTTTCTGGAAGCGAATCCCGCTGCGATGTCGCCCTGCCCCATTCTCCCTCTTCCATCGTCATTCTCCTTCGTCCCCCATCTCACCACCTTCGTCCGAGCACTCCGTCAATGCGGCTCAACCTCCAAGCAGTCGTCGAGGAGGATAACTTCTCTTCACCTTCTTTTTACCGCTTTTTAGAGTAGATTTACCACTTGCTAGTTGTAATCTTTCCATCTTTCTAGCGTAATGATTAGTTATAATGAACATCACTTGATGATTGTGAAATCCATGTTTATTCTATCTCTATTGTGTCATTATTTGTAATATTATCTCTCTCTCTTCTATTCATTATTCTTTAAGTAGATAGCTAGTTCAGATTCAATTTGACCAGCTAATCTACTTCGTGACAAATAAAATGATCACGTTTTTTAATCAAACGTCTGCCTCCCTGTGTTTGACCTAGAATTCTTTTTGAGTTTTGGTAAAATTTATCTGTTGACAGTTTTTTCTTGCAAATCGCACTACAACAACGAGTTTCAAAACTCAAATCTATTTACAACGATTTTCCGATTCAACAGGAGTAGGATGGAGAGAGGATGCTAGAGCAGAGGTTCGGTGGCTGGAGGAGGAGAAGTAGAGGTATTTGACTCACCAGAACTTGCTAAGGAGGTAAGGCAGGGGTTCCAAGGCTTAAATAGAGCTCCAAAGAAGGCTCTAGATCAAGAAAGAGCTCGGATGTGCTCTTTAGGAAATCAAGAAACACCCATTGATTCAATGAGTTCACACGCACGAATCAAAGGATTTTAGGAGTTAAGATTTGTCCCAGTAGGTTTGTATATGTGTGAACATCAATCCCACCAAATTTGGTTGGATTTGATTGCCATTAGAGTAGGATTTGGTCTGGTCAAAGCTTGCTTGGAGGTCGGTTGACCTCCAATGGCATCAAGGACCAAAAGAAGATGAAGAAGCTGGGGGCTATTTGCAAAAAATTTGAAAGTTAGGGGCATGTGTGTGAGAGAAAAGTGTCAGATTGGACCAAAATGCAAACTTGGTCAAGATGATCTCTAATTGGGCCCAAATTTTGGTACAAACATAATTTAGACCCAAGAAATTTGATGGTAAAGTCATATTTAGGTTTTAACCAAGTTTGATTGGGTAAATTATGTAGAAATCTAAATTAGGGCAATTGTCTGTTTGAGACTCTATTTTAAATCAAAATGGGTTCAAATGGTCAAATTAAGGATGCTAAACCCTAGATAATATTTTTCTATGATTTTGAGGATTCAGGTGAATTTTATCTTGACCAGAATCTTAGTGAATTAAGTGGGTCTATTTTTAGGGTTTTAGATGTCATTAATTCTCGAAATGCGTGAAACCCTGTTTCTATTTGCATGGACCCCCTTTTTGGACTTTTCTGACCATTTGACCTTTAGTTTGCCCTTAGAGAATCCCGTGGTTATTCTGTAGTTGTGATGAGATGGTAAAATTGTAGAAATAACCCTATTTTCATCTTTTCTTCTTAAAATATAATATTAAGCACTTAGGACCCCTTGATGGTTATGTAGGAGCTTTTATTGACTTTATCAGACCAAATTGGGCTAGTTATGGCTCATGATGGTGTTCCCATCATACCCCCATACCTAGCTTTTGCTAGTCCCTTAGCAAAACTTTTATGGACCAAATCAGATATCTAGGTCAGATGTAGCCGTCAGGATGCCTTACTAAGCCGCATCTCTAGGAATCAGATCTTAATACCAATAATGGGCCTAAAGGAACTCAAGTACCTGCCTAGATCCAAACCTGACTAGCTTTCGCCTCAGTCTATTGCGAAGGTTTCTAAGGCCTGCAGGAACTAACCTAAGGTTTGTTGGACCTAGCAGTTAAAACACCCATGTTGTAACATGGTTAGCCTAGGTTCAGTTTTCCAGTGAATTTTTGTAAGAGAGGGATAGAAGAAGAATTTTATTTGTGGAGAGTTTTCTCTCTTTTTTTCTTTTTATTATATTTTTCCTTAGATCCAACCTAGGATTGGCTCTAAACATGTTCTGTATCAGATTCCTGGTCCCACCATCAATCCTCACAGAGTCCTTGGCAATCAATGCTTCGAGATAGCACCGCCCATGGCAACTCCCAGAACCTTGGCTTTCGACACTTCGGGATACAGCCGCCCATGGCATTCTGTAGCTAAATCTAGACCCTGGCAATCGACATTTAGTGATAATGCCGCCCATGGCATCTGAACAAGGACAAGGTGCTTACGTGCTCCCGGTAGAATATTTAGATATCCTAAGAGACAAGAACCGAGGAGACGATATGTTATTGCGCATCTTTGAGGGGAATTTCCCACCTCTCCACACCGGGAACTCATCCAAATCAACTTGTGTTTTCAATCTGCTCATAATCTAGATCTTAGGACCATTTTCAAAATAGCATAAATGCTTTTGGCATGATTTCATATTTAAGCGCACTGAACCAGACTGTGTATGATTTTTGGGTGCTTAAGTTACTGAGTCCCGCAAACCAGAGGTCAGTTAAAGGGGCCGAATAGTACCTAAGCCTTAGAACTAATACACAAGCTTTGCATTTTCGTCAACCTCTTGAGGACTAATCTGGATCTTGACAAGTACACGAGTGTTAAATCTCAGAATAGATCCAAGAGGCCTAAGGTCGGTATCCACCACTAATCCCTTAAGTTTTAGCGTTCCAGGTCTTAATTCATCATTCAATCTAACCTAGAAGTTAGGTAAGTTCCATATCATTTTGAAGGGACTCAATTTCTTCCTTTATAGTTTTGCTCCTTTCTTTTCTTTTCAATTTTTCCTCCCTCCTTTTCCTCACTTTTGTCTCAAATGGGCCTTCTTCAACCTCCTTTTTTTTGTGTGAAATCCTTTTGTGAGAGTTGATTTTCACAACATTTTGCATTTTAATATCCCCCATGCCAACGATTTGCACTGTCCTCATTACAAATTAGGTGGGTTTGAGTTCAACTTAGATCGTATATTAGAACAGGTTCAAAGGGTGGGTGGACGGGTCAGGGTGACTATTGCAGATGATTTCAAGCTCTAGTACATGTACCAGAGGTGAAGTATGTCGTTCTAATGGATGAACCTTAAAGTGCAATATGATTTCAGTCAAGAGATATGTCAAAAGGATTTCGGGTTTTTTCAAAAGATGACGGGTTGTCTCTCGTTAAGCACTAAGTTTAATGCCATCAGCTAGGCACAATAAGCTCAGAGAGAATGGAGATCAAAAGATAACTCAGTCACGTTCAGGTTGGTGAGCTCGACAAACGGTTTAAGTCTCTAATCATTCATGACAAAAGGTTCAAAATCGTGGCTAAGTTCACTAATGTCAATGGCTCCATTTTTGAAGATTTTTCTTACCAAGAAAGGCTCAACCCACTTAGATCTAAGTTTGCCTGGGAAGAGTTTGAGCTTGGCACCAAAGAGTAGGACTTTTTGACCAGGGTGGAAAGATTTTCGCACAATGTGCTTATCATGGAAGGCTTTGACCTGCTCTTTGTAGATATGCAAATTTTCATACTCGTCATTGCATAGCTCCTCGATCTTGCTCATTTGCAACCGACGGTGTATTCCAGCCTTCATCAGATCCAGATTTCACTTCCATACTGCCTAATAGACCTTATGCTCCTTCTTTACGGGAAGGTGACATGCATTTTCGTACACTAATCTGAAGGGAGACATGCCTAATTGGGTCTTGTAGGCGGTCCTATAAGCCCACAAAGCTTCTGAAAGGCGAGTAGACCAGTCCTTCCTATTTGGCCGAACAATGACCTGAAGGATCTTCTTGATCTCTCAATTTGACAGTTCTGCCAGTCCATTAGTCTAGGGGTGGTAAGGAGTCAAGATACGATGCGACACCCTATACTTTTTCATATGGACAGGAAGTGCACATTGTTGAAATGAGGCCCGACATCACTGGTGATGGCTTTAGGAAGCCCAAATCTGGAAAAGATGCTCTCTTGGATGAATCAGAGAACAACTTTATGATCGCTAGTTCTCCTGGGGACAGCTTCGATCCATTTAGAGACGTAATCAACAGTGAGCAAGATGTATTCGAAGTAGTTAAATCTTGGAAAGGGTCCCAAGCACCGCCCCTAGTGCGTAGTCAGATGCATCGCACATGATCTCAAGGGGTAGAGACCAGCCAGGGGATTGTAGGATTGGTGCTTGAGTAACTCGATCACGCAGGCTCTCAAATGCATGAGTGCACTCATTGGTGATCTCGAAAGGGACATCCTTTGAGAGAAGATTATTCAGGGGGCATGCGATTTTTGAGAAATCAGGAATGAACGGCGGTAAAAATTGACGTGCCCCAGAAAAGAGCGAATGTCCTTGACCAAGCTAGGCATGGGTAGTTTAGAAATCAAATTAACCTTGGCTCGATCAACCTAGATGACGCTTTCAGAAATAAGGTGTCCTAGGAAAATTCCCTCAGGAACCATGAAATGGCTCTTTTCCCAGGAAAGAACCAAATTCACATCGACGCAACGCCTGACGATTTGGACCAAGTGTAGGAGGCAATCATCAAAAGATTTTCCAAATACCGAGAAGTCATCCATGAAGACTTCAAGTTATTCACCTACCATGTTTGAGAATATGGCAAGAATGCATCGTTGAAAGGAAGCAGGTGCATTGCAGAGACCGAAAGGCATCCTACGGAATGCATATGTCCCATAGGGGCAGGTGAAGGTGGTCTTCTCTTGGTCCTCAGGATGGATTGCCACTTGATTATAACCGGAGTACCCGTCCAAAAAGCAAAAGAAACAATTTCCTGCTAGTTTCTTGAGGATTTAATCAATGAACGATAATGGGAAATGATCCTTCTTCGTGGAGGCATTTAGTCTTTTGTAATCAATGCAGACTCTCCACTAGTTCTCTATACACGTCGGTATGGTTTCTCCAATTTCAGTCGTGATCACGGTGAGTCCTGCTTTCTTAGGAACAACCTAGATTGGACTCACCCACCGACTGTCAGAGATTAGGTAGATGATCCTTGCATCTAACCACTTGATGATCTCCTTCTTCACGACCTCTTGCAGATTAGGATTCAAACATCTCAGCATTTCATGGGATGATCGTGCGCCCTCTTCGGTATAAATGCAATGTGTACAATACGAAGGGTTAATGCCAGTCAGATCATCGAGAGTCCAACCAATGGCTCTCCGTTGCTGCTGGAGGATAGAAATCAGACGTGTTTCCTGATCAGAGGTGAGTTCGAAATTGATAATCATAGGAAATGTCTGATCAGAACCCAAAAAGACATATTTCAGATGATCGGGAAGAGGCTTTAGTTCCATAATGGGATTATCAGTAGCAGCAGGTGGGTCGGGATGGGCCTCAAAAGAAAAGGTGGAAGCTATGGGTGGGTATAGTTCGATGCTAGGCTCCTCTATCTGCGGAGTATGATCTGCTTGGGGTTGAGGATCAAGGATAATCGGGTCATCCTCGGGAAACATGTCCTCAACCACAGAACTAATGTCGCATACTTGTTCCACTACCCCGCAGTTAATTCCTTTTTGGGCCTTAAATACATCAATTTTTAGCATCTTGTTCTCGAATTTCAATTCAATTTGGCCCTCTTCTCAATTAATGTTCGCCCTAGCTATCACTAAGAACGGTTTACCTAATATAATCGGTGTATTCTTCAGATTCCCAGGAGTCTCCATATCCAGCACAATGAAGTCCACAGGAAAGTAGAAACCATGGATCTGAATCAGAACATCCTCGAGAATTCCTCTAGGTGACTTGATCGATTAGTCAGGTAATTGTAGAGTCACCTCAGTCAGTTTTAGCTCAGTCTCCTCTAAATGATCTAGTAGGGATGTAGGGATCAAATTGATGGAAGCTCCTAAGTCTAAAAGGGCTCTGTCGAACTCTAAATCATCGATCTTGCATGAAATTAGAGGGGTACCAAGGTATTTTGCCTTAGGCGGGAGTTTGCTCAAAATGATGGAGCTGGCTTGCTCTGACAGTACGATTGGATTCCTACCTTTGGTTTGTGGCTTATGCTTAGGTGTACATACGTCCTTCAAAAATCTTGCGTAAGCCAGTATGTGGCAAATTGCATCCATCAACGGGATGTTTATTTGGATCTGCTCAAAGAGCTTGACCAAGTCCTCCTTGAGAACCACGGGTATAGGTTTCCTCTTTCCTTTGGTCAAGGCCTCTGGAAATGGAACCTCTGCAGGTTCTTCTAGAATTAGTCTAGGTTCTTGATCTCGGACAGGGGTATCCTGGATAACTAACCTAGGGTTTTGGTGTGAACTACCAGGCTGACAGTGGCTTGGATAAGGTGGGTCCTGAGTTATTTTGCCACTAAGGGTGGTAACAGAGTTCAGTCCTGCCTGGTTCTGGGTTGGGATAGGCAAAAGAGGTGGTTGCTGCTGATAACCCACGTATGATGTCGAAGCCTCCATTCCATCAGGTGATGGAGCAAAAGGGGCCTGATAGACATAGTGAGCCTAGCCCTGAGTCGGGTTCAGAATGTGCCTCTAGTTTGGAATGTTATTTGGATTGGGTAGAGGTTGTGAAGGGAGTGCACCAGGTTGGCGAGGATTTTCCATATGGCCGAGTTGATTGCGAACCTCTATGATCTCATCTTTGTGCTGTTTTTGTATAGCCGCATTCATTTTTTGAATGTCAACTAGAGTCTAAAGGACAAGAGTCATTTGATCTTCCCGAGTTGGTTCGGTTTGGTAAGTCGGGTTGGGCTAGGGCTAAGGCGACTGATATGGACGAGAAACTTGTGGTAGGGGCTAATATTGAGGTCTCTGATTTTGATTGTTCCCTGACCACGTGAAATTAGGATGATTACGCCATCCAGAGTTATAAGTGTTTAAGAAAGGATCGTTCTAGATGGTGTTTAGGTCCTTGCAAGTCTGAGGAACCTCAGAGAAATCAGAAGACGAGGGTTCAGAGTTCCCCCAACTAGAGTAGGCAGATTTGGAGTTTCCTCCGAACCCTAGATCATACGGGGGTGGATATGGATACATCGGTGGAAGATGTTATGCACATCCTCCCTCCCAGAGGGAGGTTGTGCGAATGGGTTTTGTGCAGAGGTGGCTTGCTGCAGATGACGAGTCAACTCATCCACCTTCTCCTTAATGATCGAAACCTTGTCCAAGCGACTAGCCATTAACTCCAAGTCGACGGAGGAGGATAGACCCTGCATCTCATGCGCTCCCCGCGGATTCGTCAATGCACGAGCATTCGTCCAATTGAAAATGCCCATGGATTCATTATTTATGGAGTTCTCGCACATGTTCTCAAGAATCTCCCACACGATGTCTTCATGTTGACCCACGATGTTTCCTCCACAGGTCGCATTGATGAATAATCAAATGTCCTCATAGAGTCCTTGGTAAAAAGACTAGACTTGTTCCCATTTAGGAACTCCTTGGTGGGGGCACTTTCGCATAAGATCCAGAAAGAGATCCCATGCCTCATGAAGCAGTTCTCCTGCCTGCTGCATGAAATGTGTGATCTGGTGCCGCAAAGCATTTGTCCGACCAACAAGGACTTTTTCAGAAACTCGGATTGCAGTTCAACCCATGTGTTGATTGGATGAGTTAGAGTTTGGTACCAGTGAACAGCCTTGTCCATGAGAGAGAAGGAGAACATTTTCATGAGCAAGATATCCTGATTTTGAGCTTTTGACTCAAAGGTCTGGGCCAGATGCTTGAGTTGCTTGATATGCTGAAGGGATTTTCGGAATTAAGCCCATGAAATTTAGGAATAGCATGAATCATGTTAGGCTTGCGTTCATTATCAGGACCTCCAGCCGGGATTTGGACTCGAGGTTTGATCGCCACTGCAGCGAGATTGTAATGATCTCGCATCATAGGACACTGCAGTGATTCATAAAGGCTTGGAATAGGTCGTTGAGGCGCTGAAGCTAATTCTAGAGATTATTTTCTTCTTCTACTAGGTGTTTCATGATTATGGATGAAGGAGATCTAGGCTCAGATGAATCAGAAGATATATCGATCTAGTCGGGTTGTTGCACAAACAGGGAAGTCAAGGCTTGGCCTCGACGGGAGTGAATAGCTAATGGAGGCTAATGTAAACACATTTATTGAGAGTAAAATGCCTATTCATGCATATTCCTAGGCTTAGATTTGCATTTCATGTTATAAATATTGCATAGCATGCATCATTCTGCATTTAAAGTAGTTGTATATAATTTAGGTTAATTGCATCCTTTTTGTGATTAGGAGAGAAGGATATTTATTTTAGAGCCTTGGATTGACGATCCGACCATACGGATCTGATCAAGACGACGATCGGAGTCCAACGCCTCAAAAATCGCCTCGATCGGAGTCCCGTAGCACCATATGCAGTCTGAGGAAGATCAACAACCAAGGGACTATGAGACAAAATTTGGAGCTTCAAATGACAAATCCGACTGCGTGGATGGATTCGGGTCGACGATCACAGCCTAACAGCATGAAAATTGACTCAATTCGACCTCTGTAATAGCCCCTACAATAAGAAGAAGATGAACGGCCCAGACTACGCCAAGTGGCGCAGCCCAGGCCGCCCAGCGCACACACACGGCACCGCACGCGTGCAGCAGCGCAGGTGCGCGTGCAGGCGCATGCGCACAGCGCAATGCCAGCGCGTGGGCACACACGCGCGCGCGGTAAAGGGCAGGGGAGCACAGCGCCAGCTATGCATGGGCTGGACCTACAGCAACGCATGAGCTGGACTTATAGTGATGCTTACAACTGTCGGTAATTCATCGCATGCCAGTAAAGCCAACTGTAGGCACCAACGGGCATGAGCTGCCTACAGCGACGTTTCCAACGATGGCCTGGATGTCACTAATTGTCCCATACCTATTTTTGCCTCTTCTCCACTATAAGAGGACCTACAGCCCCTCCCTTCCAAGCCATCTCTACCTACTCTACTCTCATGCTCTAGCAAGCCTCCCAATGCTCCATTAGAGCTTGTTCTCAAGCTCCCAAGGTGCCTATTAGTGTAGCGAACCTCTGCCCCACCAAATACTCCAACTTCCCATCTCCCTTCATAGGTCACCTTGGAGCTATCCTCCCACCTCCATTCCAATAGCAGATCACCTCCATCTTCTTACCTCCATTCTGGAGCCACGTCGAAGCTTTCCTCGACCCGACGTCCTCCTACATCTCACCTCTGTCGTCCCACTCACCTCCTTCGTCTGAGCTTCCACCAGGCACCGTCGTCTCGCCAAACAGCCGATTCGGGAGATTTCCTCTCACCCCCTTCTCTTTTTATGCTTTCATAGTTTATTGTAATTGACATTGGAAGTAATATATATCAGATTTGTTCCACATCTCTATCTTGTGATTCATTTGCTTGTCTTTTATTTCAAAAACATTAAAAAATAACAAAACCCTAAAATACCAAAAAGAAACTAATCGAAGAGCGATTTTCACGTAAAGTAAACGTCGCCTCCCTGTGTTCGACTTGGGACTCCCTTGGAGTTTCGGTATAAATTTTATCTGATCGACGTGTTTTGCAACTACGACGACGGGTTACTTGTAACCTCAATTTCTAACACGCAAAACATGCCCGACCAAAGGCCTCAAGGGTGGTCTTAGGGACCTCCTCCCAAACAAGCACTGATGGAGAAGAGGAGGGATAGAAGGTGTGATGTACCCAATCAAGACACCTAAATATCTTTGGATGACTATAGAGGTTCGAGGGGGAAGAAAAACCTAGATCAGAAAGTCGTCCACCTGAGAATTACCTGGGCAACCAGGAAGGGAGAGTCTCGCGAAAACCCCTACACGATAGAGCACCCCCACAGATTATAGGGTTTCCCTCACCCAACCTTTCTTATCACTAAGGGTCCAGGTAGACCAAAATGGATAACTTGACCTCTTAAGTCTACCAATTTTAAGTTTAGAGCATAGGAGCTTAGGATTTCACTTGAATTTTAAGATGTTTTTGTGAGTGGTGACCTAATTTGAAGACTGGTTGACCCCGTAAGGTGGGTCAACTTCACCTAATTTGTCCTTGATTATTAGGTCCCGCTTTTAGGATTCAAGTGAGATTTAGAGCTTGATTCTTAGGGTTTGCGTGTTTAGGTAAGTTCAATCAAGGTTTAGGACACACAGTTTAGGAAGATTGATTCTTTTTTTAGCAAGTGTCTCTAGAACCTTAGAATGAAAACCCTAATTGGCTATAATTGGTCAATCAATTAATTCCAAATCTGACACCTAGGGCTCAATCAAGAAGGTGGTAGCCCTAGGTGTCTTAAATCCCTTAATAGCTGCAGAAATTAGGTTTGGGATGTTTCTAAAAATGTATTAAATTAGGCAACTTGTGATGATTAATCTAAAAATAGAATGCAAGTTGGTCCTAATTGATCTCTTTCCTTTTTTAGCTTTTCAAAATCAGGGGCTTAATGAGGATGGAAAATGAGATTACCTACCCCTAAAGTGGCTATTGTGCGATTGATCTTGCCCCTCGACTAAATTCATGCACAAATCACAATCAAAAGAGATAAATCAAGCTAGTATCAAGTCAGGAATCGTAATCAAGAGATCAAATTACACGTTGCTCCCCGGCAATGGCGCCAATATGTTTATCTCTCTAAATCGGAGTTTAAAAATGATACGTTGCAGTATAGCCGATAAAGTGCAAAAACAAATAAAATTTATGCTAGAATAGAAATCCAAGGTCGAACATAGGGAGCAAGTAGCAAATCAATCTCAAGATCACAATTTTAAGTAAAATATATAAGCAATTACAATCAGAATTGATTCAAGAATGATATATCAAGATTTTCAAGTAACAATATGAAGAAATGATGGGTTAAAATGGTGATTTGAATCACCAATTAACCCTTTTAATTAAGCTCAAATATCTTAAATGTATCAACAGTGGTTATCAACCAATATTCCACATAAGTTAAGTATCTCAATAATGCAATAGTATCCTAGAACCAGTAACAGAGGCAAAGGCCTCTTTTCTCCTTCAAGCCTCAAGGGAAAGGCACAAGCACAGTAAAGCAGCACAAAGGCAAAGGCCTCTCAAATTCACTTAAGCGTGCACAGCAGTAGAGGGAAACCCCCCCCCCACTCTCTCTCTCTTTCTTTCCTTCTTTTCTCCTCAAACCTGACCTACTCAGGTAACGGGATCCGGACCTGAGCCAGACCCACCTACGTGAACGACAAGCGAGACATGCATGCACTGAGCGCGTGGCTGAGGGACCTGACCCCTCGTGACTAGGCGAAGGGCTCTCTTCACAAAAATAATATATCCCACGCAGAGACTTCTAAAGTTTTCGATGTGGGACTATGTCCCACACCCTTCTTAGTGCAGCTGCAGACGATGAAGATCCTGAATTGTGGATGACAGGGCGACTAGCTTCTCCAATTGATGACCTGAGCGTGCACCTGGAGTGAAATCGCTTCACCTGGGAGTGGAAGCAAGGAAGAACGCGGTGCGAACAAGATGGTCGTGGTCGAAGGAGGGCACAACGGCGAAGCTCTGATGGCGACCTAAAAATCACAACACGGCCTTGTGGCCTCACCAAAATAGCTCAAAAGGTCCGTCGAAGCATGGCTAATGTGGCAGTGGTGATTTCGTGATGTTGGGGGGTGTGTGTGTGTGGTGCGAGGTCAGGGTAGAGCTGCGAAGATGATGGTGTTTGGGGAGTTGGGAGAGTGGCTAATCAATGGAATTAGGTTAAGGTTTTAGTCAGTGGGGTCGTGACGAAGCTTATGAGGGTGGTAGCGGCAAGATTCTTGTGGTGGAGCGGTGGATAGAGAGGGCATCGGGGTGTGTTGCATGGTTGATTAGGAGTGTATGTGAGGGGGAAGTGATGTAGAGGGAGAGAGAAAGGAATAAGGGATCTTAGAGGAGAGGAACAAGGCCGGAGAGCTTCGGTTGTAACTGATCGGAGCTGGAGAAGGAGATAGAGACGGCGAGGTGGCGACGGTGAACGAGGCAGAGGAACGCCCTCCCTTTGACTAGAGAGGTGCGCGAGGAAGAGAGGAAGATGGTGGCACCTCCAATTTGATGTTTGGAGGTACGGAGGAGCAGGACGGAGAGAGGTCGCCAGAGCAGAGGTTCGGTGGCCAGAGGAGAAGTAGAGGTATTTGACTCGCCAGAACTTGCTAAGGAGGTAAGGCAGGGGTTCAAGGGCTTAAATCGAGATCCAAAGAAGGCTCTAGATCAAGAAAGAGCTCAGATGTGCTCTTTAGGAAATCAAGAAACACCCATTAATTCAATGCATTTGCACGCACGAATCAGAGGATTTTAGGAGTTAAGATCTGTCCTAGTAGGTTTGTATAGGTGCGAACATCAATCCCACCAAATTTGGTTGGATTTGATTGCCATTAGAGTAGGATTTGGTCTGGTCAAAACTTGCCTGAGATCGGTTGACCTCCAATGGCAGCAAGGACCAATTTGCAAAGAAGATGAAGAAGTTTGGGGGCTATTTACAAGGAATTCAAAAGTTAGGGGCATGTGTGTGAGAGAAAAGAGTCTAACTGGACCAAAATGCAAACTTGGTCAAGATGATCTCTGATTGGTCCCAAAGTTTGGTACAAACCTAATTTGGATCCAAGGAATCTGATGGTGAAGTTGGATTTAGGTTTTGACCAAGTTTGACTTGGTAAATTGTGTAGAAATCCAAATTAGGGCAACTGTCAATTTGAGACTCTACTTTAAGTCAAAATGGATTCAGATGGTCAAATTAAGGATGCTAAACCCTAGAGAATATTTTTCTATGATTTTTAGAGGGTTCAAGTGAATTTTATCCTGAACAAAACCTTAGTAAATTAAGTAGGTCTATTTTTAGGTTTTCAGATATCATTTAATTCTCAAAATGAGTGAAACACTGTTTATGTCTGCATGGACCCCTTTTTTGGACTTTTATGACCATTTAACCTTTAGTTTGCCCTTAGAGAATCCCATGGTTATTCTGTAGCTGTGATGAGATGGCAAAATTGTAGAAATAACCCTATTTTCATCTTTTCTTCTCAAAATAGAATATTAAGCACTTAGGACCCCTGATAGTTATGTAGGAGCTTTTATTGACTTTATCAGACCAAATTGGGCTAGTTATGACTCATAATGGTGTTTCCATCAAAATGTATGTGAAGTGTTAAGCGCACGGGAGAGGAGGAGGTGCGACAGGTGCGCACGCACTAAGCCCACATTCAGGGCTTTAGTGACAAATAAATCCGTCACTAAAGACTCTGACATTAATGTTTTAAGATGAAATGACTTTTATGCCCCCTCCAATTTTCACCTATAAAAGGCCCTACAACCCCCACACTTTCTTCATCCCTTCCTTCACCTCTCTCTCTCTCTCTCTCTCCAAAGCTTTAAAGAAGCTTGTCCCAAACCTGGGATGCTCCTCTAGAGTTAAAATCAAAGTTTTGTCCACTTCACACCCGTTCGTGGAGCTCCTGTGGTTGTCTTCTCGCCCCCATTTCGAAAGTGGATCCCACGACGACGACGTCCTACCTCGCCCCCGGTTCTTTCCACTTCATTCTTTGTCTTCCGTCTCCTCTCTCCATCTTCCAGGCATCGCCCGTTCCGACTCGTCCTCCAAGCAGCCGACGAGAAGGATAATTTCTCACTTCCCTTCTCTTTACTGCTTTCTAGAGTAGATTTACTACTTTATAGTTGTAATATTTCCTACTTTCTAGTTGTAAAAATATTATCCTTATTATAAAAGCTTTTATTCTCTCTCTCTTTCTCTCTCTCTATCTAGTGTTAATATCAGATTCATTATGATTATCTCGCTTTTAAACAAAAAAATTACAAAAAAAAAATAATTACAGATTTGAAATCGACGTAGCCTCCCAGTGTTCGACCCAGAATTTCTTTTGAATTTTGAGAAATTTATTTGTTGTCGGATTTCCTCGCAAATCGCACTACAACGACGGGTTTTCAAAACTCAACTTTTTGCGTAGATTTTCTACTTCAATATTTTGGCATCGTTGCCTAGGAGGCAACCAATCTCGATTTCCCTTACACATTTCCACATACTTATCTATTTTATAACTTGCTTCTATTTCTTTTCTATTGTTTTGCAGGTACCTCAACAGAGAATCTTCAAGTGGTAGAAAGGAGTAAAGTGCAATTGAAGACAACTGTAAGTGCTCCCCATTCTTCCCCCTCCATAGATTTCATTCCATAACCCAAATTCAAACCCTAATTAATCTAGGTGTTCTCATAAACCCTAGGATTAGTTTGGATGCTTTGATTTCCACCTCTACTGTAACGAACGCGTGCCCCAGACGTATTTTAAGACGTCTGGGAGGTGGCCCAGACGTCCTACCAGACGTCTGGGATCATTTCCAGACGTCTGTAAAACAGTTTTTTTTCGCACGAGAGATTCGTCTGCGCGCCTGTGCGCGCAGACCCGCGATTCCTCTCTCTCTCTTTTTCCCTCTCTCTCTGCGGCTGCAGACCTGCCGCGTTCTCTCTCCCTCCTCCTTGCACGGCCTTAAAAGGCCACGCCTCCCCGCCTGTCGTCTCCACCGTCCCCTTCCTCTTCTCCTTCCTGTGCGCGAGAGCGAGCGAGCACGAGGGCGGTAGCGGCGGCCACAGTGAGTGCGGACGAGGTGCGGCGTGCGAGGGCGGAGCTCTGCCGTGAGGGCGAGCTCGCCGGAGCAGCTTGGCCGGCCAACGAAGGGAGCAGGAGGTGCGGAACGACGCGGAGCTCGCCGAAGCGGCTTGTCGCAGCCAATTTCGCAGTTAGTTTGGACCAAGATTATACACTGTTAGAAAATCCGTTCGTAATCAGAGGTCCGAGTGGTCAGTTGTTTGTAGCTGAGGAGGTGTACACGGATTGCGAGGTCAGTGTTGGAGGACATAGCCTGCCAGCTGACCTGATTATGATCCAGATGGAGGACTTTGGTGTGATTCTGGGGATGGATTGGCTGTCCGCTTACCACGCCTTGGTGGACTGTTTTGAGAGGAAGATTGTCTTCTCCATTCTGGAGTTGCCTTCTTTTGAGTTTCACGGACAGCCAGTGGACGGAGGTTTCAGGTGCATTTCGACACTTCGGGCGGTGAGACTTTTGAGCTAGGGGTGTGAGGGCTTCCTAGCCTGTGTGGTGGCAGAGCCCAGCCCTGTGGCAGACTTCCAGAGCATCCAGGTGGTCAAAGAGTACCCCGACGTGTTTCCAGACGAGTTACCAGGACTACCGCCCGAGCGTGAGATCGAGTTTGAGATCTCACTAGTACCAGGGACCAGCCCCATCTCCACCGCGCCATACAGGATGGCACCGCTTGAGTTGCGAGAGCTCAAGTCCCAGTTGCAGGACCTTTTGGAGAAAGGTTTCGTGAGGCCCAGTGCGTCTCCCTGGGGAGCCCCGGTACTGTTTGTGAAGAAGAAGGATGGGACCCTACGCCTTTGTGTGGACTACCGACAGCTGAATAGGGTCACCATCAAGAACAGATATCCGCTGCCGAGGATCGACGATTTGTTTGACCAGTTGTGGGGTGCCACGGTGTTTTCCAAGATAGACTTGAGGTCTGGATACCACCAGTTGAGGATCAGGGAGACCGACGTCTCCAAGACAGCTTTCCGCACCCGGTATGGACACTACGAGTTTTTGGTCATGCCATTTGGGCTGACCAATGCCCCGCTGCTTTCATGGACCTGATGAACCGGGTGTTTAGACCGTACTTGGACCAGTTCGTGGTGGTTTTCATAGATGATGTACTCATCTATTCTAGAGATCGGACGCAGCACGGACAGCACTTGCGGATGGTTCTGGACACTTTGAGACGACGCAGGCTGTACGCCAAATACAGCAAGTGCGAGTTCTGGTTGAGGGAGGTGACCTTCTTGGGTCATGTGATCTCTGGAGACGGCCTGGCGGTGGACCCCGCCAAGGTCGAGGCAGTGCTCAGGTGGGAGAGACCGCGTTCAGTCACTGAGATCCACAGTTTCCTGGGACTGGCTGGCTACTACAGACAGTTCATCAGAGGGTTTTCGCAGATTGCGCGTCCTATGACACAGTTGACCCGGAAGGACGTGCCTTTCGCTTGGACAGACGCCTGTGAGGCGTGTTTTCTGGAGCTGAAGGAGAGGTTGACCTCGGCTCCCGTGCTCACCATCCCTGACAGTAGTGGCGGGTTCGTTGTGTACACGGACGCTTCCTTGCAGGGGTTAGGAGGTGTGCTCATGCAGAGGGGTCATGTTGTTGCTTACGCTTCGCGGCAACTGAAGCCCCATGAGCATACCTACCCTACCCACGACCTAGAGTTGGCAGCTGTTGTCTTCGCGCTGAAGACCTGGAGGCACTACTTGTACGGTGAGACCTTCGAGATTTTTACAGATCACAAGAGCCTCAGATATCTTTTTGACCAGAAGGAGCTCAACATGAGACAAAGACGTTGGTTGGAGCTCCTGAAGGACTACGATTGCAGCATCTCCTACCACCCGGGAAAGGCCAATGTGGTGGCTGACGCCTTGAGCCGTAAGGCGCCCGCACGCTTGGCCAGTCTACAGTTACAGAGTTGGAGCCTTTTGGAGGAGGTGGGAAGTTGGCGACCTCTAGAGTTACGAGGGTACTGTGGGGCAGTGACGGTGACACGGCAGACCAGGCCAGAGCTGATAGACCGTATCATCACAGGACAGATGGCCGATCCGTACTTGCAGTCTTGGGAGTCGCGGAGGCACGCGGGATTCCCGATCACGCCCCCATTACTCCCGTTGTACCTGGTAGAGTGGCTTTAAGTTATTAAAATCTGTTAAATTATGAAACCATAAATAGAACCTAGGACATTGCATGAACCCTAGGAATGAGAAATAGATGGAATGATAGCTCCTAGGTGTTGCATGAATCCTAGGACTAGAAAACTAGATTGTATGATAGATCCTAGGATATGGCATGAATCCTAGGATGGGAAAACTAGTGGAATGTATAATACTGCAGTCTTAGAAAATGGAAAGAGATATAAAGCTGCCTGTAATTTGAATTAACAGCTGCCTGTTGTGAATAGATAACGTGGTTGAGAACATGGATTGTAAGAATGTGAAACTGGGAAGTGAAACCTGGATGTTTGAGTAAAAAGGATGGAACCCTACGGGGAAGTAGGAGTAGAACTCCTGGAAAGTGAATGGAATAGTTTTGGGGAAGTGAGCTGGCCCTTGAGTACGGAGTACCAAGGAGAGCGACTGTCCCCCTGTTTAGTGCAGAGCGGAGCCAGCCGCCCCAGGGACCCGAGGTTAGGACTGGCCACTCTGTACCGACTTGCTGGCCCTCGCGTACATAGTACCGAGGAGAGCTACTAGTGTAGGGAGGTACTAGCTACCCCACGGGCCCCGGGGTTCTGCTAGCCTCCCACACCGACTTGTTAGGCCCGCTAGGGCAAACCAGGGTAGTCAGGCGAGGTTGCGCGGACTATGGAGGGGCAAGGCCCCGGTTTGGTTACTGTGGAGGGGTTGGACCCCTGTTACTGAGAGGGCTCTGCCCTGGACTGGTTCCGTGCTGTGCTTTGGGCACACCCGTTAACGGAAACGACTGACCGCGTGCTAGTACGGGTTAGCTACTCGTGCGTTTATCGCGCGTGCCGTAGTTACCGTTACGTCTGTCAGTGACCTTGGGGTGGTTGACTGAGGGTAGGATCACCACGGGGGACTCTCCCGGCCAGGAGAGCACCACGTGCTACTTCTACTTTTTGGAAAAGACTGCAATCAAGATCGTTCCCACGAGGAACATTCGAGATCAAGTAAAAGATCTGAGAAATAAATGAAATAGTGAGACAATTGAAAGATGTAAATAAAGAAAGTAATAGAACATAACAGCTACTGTACACTCTACTGTTGTCTTTAGTTTTAGTTGCCACTCTACTCAGCGTTTTGCTGACGTGTTACACTCGTTACCTTTTTCAGGACCAGGTGTTGAGTAGCCAGGGTCAGCGGCTGCAGAGGACGCTGAGCCGAGTAGGGTCCAGTAGAGTTACTACTGTCTTTTGTACCTCTTTGTTTCCGTTATAGTGAGTAGTTCTTGTTTCCGCTGTACTTTTCTTTACTGGCAGTTCATGTTATATGATAAATGTTGTTCTACTATTGTGGTGGTATATACTGTAGTAGTTTCTTTCCTTACTGCTGTACTTTCTTACTGTTAGTTATATTCATGCTGAATGGGGTTTATTTTACTGCTCTTTTGGTTACTTCCTCGTTGGACGACTAGGTCTTGGGATTAGTCGAGTCGGTCTGGTTCTCGTGTCTCGTAGGGGCTCGGGAACCGGGTCGTTACATCTATTCATCCCACCCTCCACTTATACAAGATAAAAAAATCTAAAAAAAAACACAGAGAGGTACACAACCTCTTCTGATTTTCAAACTCAACCGATCAACCAATCTTTGGAACTGGTACTCACACCCACACACATAATTGAGTAGAAATCAGATTAGGTAACCACTTGTGTGCCTAACTAAATGGTGCATTGAGGCCAATTGTTTGAGTTGCTTGGGTCGCACCACTTCATCTAAAATCAACTCATCAAGTAGCTTCCCCTTAGGGTTTACAATTTAGGTCAAAACCAGGCACTCCACTTTACTTTTGATTTCAAAAGGAAAAGATCTTCACCGATGTTTTGAATATCTGGTTTGCCTCTTGAACTTGATTGAATTTACCTAATTCTAAACCCTAAAAGCTACTTAAGCAAGATTTGAACCTTGAAATCCACTCATCCAAATAATCTTGCTTGAAAACCCTGGTTGTGAACGCACTCACACATATTCAATCAATCATTAAGGGCACAACCTATTTTAAGGGCCCACCACATTCCATAAGCACTACAATCCTAAGCCTAAGTTAAAATCAAGTAGACGTTGGCCTTAGGTCATTCATCGGTTTCAAAGTATTTCTTGAATTGTGGTGCGAATTTCTGACGTCTACTTTCTCTGGAAGGTGCTAAGTTGGGTGGTCGGATTGTCAAATGACTTAAGCAGGCACGGGTTTGGCATAATTAGCGACCTTCGGGACATGCTCCCCCTGTCTTGCCATCCCAACTTAACCAGCTTTTGGATTAAGAACAACACGAAATTCGTATTGTGGTTTGAATCTATCCTAAAGCTTAGGTCCTTAGGCTATCCAACTTACAGATAGGCTTGTTTTGTTGTGCTGTAGGGTTCTTATCCCCAGTCCTTTCAACCTCTTCCTGGTTTATGCTTGGAAGGAGGTCATTGAACCCCCGATTGGAAGGACCATTAGATCATTCTAGGAGGCATAGATTGAATTTTGGCCAATTTGATCCCATGGCTGATCAGAAACCTCCTCTGCCTCAAAATCAACAAGAGATGTTTCAAAGGTAGCTGAAACAAATGCAGAGAATGCAAGAATGGTTCCAGAGAATGCAGGGTGCTCAACCCTTAAAGCATTTTTATGATCCTTCAAATTACGAGGAATGTCCCGGCATCCAACTTCCAGCCGGAGACGTTGAAATCAAGCCCTAGGTGTTAAGCCTGATCAAACATTTCCATGGTCTTGGCTCTGAAGACCCATTTCAGCATCTAGAGGACTTGACCACTTTGGTCCAGGTCACCAAAGCACGAAACGTGAATGAAGAGCAAATGATCATGAGGCTCTTTCCCCACTCTCTTAGGGATAAGGCTGCTCATTGGTACAAGACCATAGGAAGGCCGATAGCAACTTGGAACGATCTGAAATCAGCTTTCCTAAAGAAATTCTTCCTAGTCGGGCGTACCAATGCTCTAAGGTGGCCATTTACTACTTTCGTCCAGCGGTTGGGGGGACAGTTTCATGGTGCCTGGGAGCAATTCCAAGACTTATTGCGGAAGTGTCCACCCCACAAGGTGTTGAAATGGGAACTCGTGCAGATCTTTTACCATGGGTTGACTGAGCAACTCAGAAATCACGTGGACGCTTCTTGTGGAGGCAATTTCCTCAACAAAGACGCAGATAGTGGACATGATTTGTTTGAGGAAATGAGTGAAAATTCAATCAATCATGCCTCCATGGATACATTTAACCGGTCCCAACAACCCAGATCGAATGTTAATAAGGTCCATGATTCTCACTCATTCAATATGGAGCTAATTTGTAACAAACTAGATAAGGTGGAGCTGGTTACCAAAAGGATGGAGGAGTGGATGGCTGGAAACTCAATGAACAATTCTCGATCCACTCAATCTCAGAATTCGGGATTCCATTCTTTGCGAGCTCCTTCTGGATGGGAGTTCGTGAATCAATTGGATGCAGCTCAACCTGTGAGCTAGCATTACTTGAAACCCCACGAGTTCCAAACTGGGGCATTTGATCCAAGTTTCTTTAATCCCTCCCTTTCTTTCTCCCCATCCTCACCCTATGAGGATGTCTATGCTGTATAGGAGAACGTTAGGTCCAACCCTTATTCCAATGCTTATAATCCGGGTTGGAGGAACTACCCTAACTTCTCCTAGAAAAATTTGAGCCAGCAAACCCAATTCCGACCTAGCAACTATGCTCCACAAAGACCCATGGTTCAGGGTCATGTTTATACTCAGCTACCCCTAAATCAGGTCAATCAGCCAGTTTGGAATGCCCGTCAACCCGTAAGGCAGGCTGATTTGAACCGTCAGATTGTAGAGATGCAAGGATCCATGCTCCAGCTCATGCAACAAATGAAAACCTCACTGGACAACTTGCAAACTGAGCTCATTGCTAATACTCGTCAGCCTAGATCTCTGCCATCTCAACACGTACCCAACCCACGCAACATACAGAATCCGAGCAATAAAGCCCAAGGGTACGGGAATCAGAGGGACCCACATGCACATGCTCAGGTGGTTGAGCAGGGTCCTTCCTCTTCTGCTTCTTCATCAAATCTGGGGTTTCTGGCTAATCAAGTCCCTCCGATATTTCCTAACCCTCCCCAAAACCCAAACTTGTATGCATCTGCCAACTCCATTATTTTGAGGAGTGGAAGGCAAAAACAGGACCCACACCTACCCTACCCTAGTCAAGAAGAACCTGGTGAGCCTGAGGAAAGAAAGAACTCTAAAGAAGAAATCAAGGCTCAGGAACTTGATTCCAAGGATCAGACTCGTGTTCCTTTTCCTGAGGCCTTGATTAAACCCAAGAAGAAGCCTGTTGATAGTGACGAGAAGCTCTTGAATATATTCAAGAATGTTGAAATCAATATCCCGCTCCTTGATGCTATCAAATACATACCGACTTGTGCTAAATTCTTAAAGGATTTATGCACCCAGAAGCATAAGCTGAGGGAATCTGGTCCGAAGAAGGTGATACTCTCCAAGCAGGTTAATTCTATTATCCTGCACCACCTTCCTCCGAAAAAGATAGATCCATGTGCCCCTTTGATTTCATGTGTTATCAGAGATTACACTTTTGACCAGGCACTCTTGGATCTAGGTGCATCCATTAACCTAATTCTGACTTCTCTTTACAAGAAGTTCGGATTATGTGAACTTCAGCCGACCTCAGTAACGCTGCAGTTAGTGGACCGTTCAGTCACAAATCCAAGAGGCATTATTGAGGATGTTATTGTCAAGGTTAAGGACTTCTATTTTCTTGTAGATTTCCTTCTCCTTGACATGGATGTACCTAAGAATTTAAGGAACAGCCCATCATTCTGGGGTGTCTGTTCCTGGCTACTGCTAAGGCCAATATCAACTTTGGGAGTGGTAGCATGGAAATCACCTTTGGGGATCAGAAACTAAAACTGGATATTTTCAAGGCAATTAATAAATTTGAGGATTGTAGATTTATAGAGGAACTCGAGGAAGATCATTTGAATATTGAGACTTTTATGCCTGTATCTACTATTGAGAGTTCTTCCTGCACCAATGAACCCAACCCACAAACCTTCATGGCAAACCTGCCACATTCTGAAGAGGTTGCTGATTTTGTTCACTTTAAACCTCTTCCTCTCGATCGTCCTGATGAATCTTCATCAGCATCCTCCTTACCTTCTGAAGTGCGTTGGGACAACCGGGTTTTATTGTTATAACGTTGTAGTATAGCCAGTTATTACCAACATTTCAAATATATAAATTTTTTTACTCGGAAAATAAAAGAGTTCCCGAGGTCGAACTCAGGGAGCAAGTTGTATTCTAGAGATATACATGTTTCTTTTACAAAAAAATAAAGAAAGAGAGAGGGAAAGAATTTGTTGTTCTCTTTGTTTTCTCCTCGTGATGTTCTTCTTTCTTTCTTTCTTCAGATCTCCTTCTTCTTCTTTGTTCTGCAGAGGTGATGCTCTTCTTTCTTCCTTTCTTCAGATCTCCTTCTTCTTCTTTGTTCTGCAGAGGTGATGCTCTTCTTTCTTCCTTCAGATCTCCTTCTTCTTCTTTTCTTTCTTCAGATCTCCTTCTTCTTCTTTGTTCTGCAGAGGTGATGCTCTTCTTTCTTCCTTTCTTCATATCTCCTTCTTCTTCTTTTCTTTTTCAGCCAGGGACGTCACCCCTCCTTCTTTCTTCTTTTCCCTTCAGGCCATCGTCTGATTTCCAAATCAGATGACTTAAACTACCTGTTGCTACAGTCAGCTTCCTTGTTCTTCCGCGGTTCTTCTTCTTCACCTGTGCCTGCACACTTCAGAGTTTTTCGTCAGAGGCAAAACCTACTCTACCCTCCCCCCCCGCGTCTCTCTCTCTCTCTGAAACCACTCTTGGGAAAGCTCTCCCAGAGCTGCTGGGTAACCGGGTTCGGGTCAGGCCCGGGTCCAAGCCCACCGGCGTGCGTGGTGGGCGAGGAGTGCAGGTCAGTCTTAAGTCGGGTCGGGTCGGGTCGGGTCAGGTCCGCGGGGCGTGAGCGCGGACGAGACCGGGTAACCGGGCGGGTGAAGGGGACCTCACCCCGTGTGCTGAGGCAGTAAGCCTCCAGCACTTTTGCATCTTATATCGCTGCGCCTCTTCAGGCTTTTCCGAGGTGGGACTAAATGCCCCACCTCAATTGCGCGCCCGCAGCGGGGAAAGCAGCGGGAGATCGCGGCGTCACGCGAAGCCTTCTGCCTTAGCTGCGAGCCTGGTGTTTTGTCGAAACGCCTCGCTAGGCCTGGGAGTTGAATCTGGGCGTGGCGCTGAGCGTGGCGCACCTGTAGCTGCGGGCGGAAGCAGCTCCTTCTGCACGGCAATGGCGGCGGAGGTCGGGGGGCCTGTTCACAAGAAAACGGCCTCTCGGCCTAATCAGAAAGTGCCAGGAGCTTCGCCAGGGTGCGGCGAAGCTTGTGTGGGTGGTGGCGAGGCGCGGGGCGGCGTGCAAGGGCTGCCCTAGGTCGGACTGTGGGTCGGAGGATGGGTTTGTTGGGGGAAGCGTTACGGAGGTGTGGAGTGGCAGTGAAGGGGTGGGGGGTGCTCAGTGTGATGAGGCGGAGGTGCGGTGAGGGTCGGCGAGGGGTGTGAGGCTGTGGAGCGATGGGAGCATCTCGCAGGAGGGTGGCCGGAGACGAAGGGGGTGACGATGGTCAGGGTCGGTCGAGGGCTTAATTGAATAAATTGAAAGCGGGGAAAGAAAGAGGAGAAGAAGGGGAGTAGTTCTAGCTTACTTGCAGGGACGAAGGGGGAGGAACAGGGCGACAGTCGTATCGACTGTCGCCGGAGAAGACGATGCTCAGGGAAAGGGGCGGCGGCGAGCAGAGAGCCGGAGAGGCGCCAGCTGGGTGCGGCGTGGCGCGGGAAGAGCAGGGGAGGAAGTCTCTGCTGCTGGTATTGCGGCAGAGCGAAGAGGTGGAGGGGGAGGAACCGTCGGAGCTGGTGAGCATCTGCCGGAGAGAGAAGAGAGGAAAGTTGGGGATTTTCTCCGTCAGATCCAAGCTGCCCCGGTCGGTGGAGCAACGGGGGGTATTTATAGGGATCAAACAGGGAGGAAGGCGGAGGGAGACGACGTGTCTCCCTCGCCGGAGGATGGCCGGAAACAAGAACCCATACCGTCCGTGCGTTCGCACGGTCGGTATGGTGGGTTACAACGACCAGGGGGGTGTCCCTGCGACGGCTGACGACGCAGGGCACCCCCGGTTTACTTGCCAGGTCCCCCACCTCACCCTGCGCGGCGCCATGCTCCGCGCAAGGTCGCCGGAGCATGGTGCTGGCAGGTTTTGCAGGGGGGACCTGATCGCAAAGAACGAAGGAGAGTTAGGGGCCAAAATGCGAGGGTTCAAAAGTTGAGGGCCAAAGAGTAAATATATGAGGACCAAAGTGTAAAGTCGGTCAAGGAGGTTTCTTCTTAGGCTCAAGTTTTTATACATGACTAATTAGGACCTAAGGAATCTGATGGTGAATTTCATTTCTATATTAAACCTTGTTTGACCGGTCAATTTACGCAAAAACCCAAATTAAGTTATTAATTGGGCATGGTTCTCAATGTAGGTCAAAATGGGTTCTGAAGGCCAAATTGAAGGTTCTAAACCCTAGAGATTATTTTTCTATGAATTTTAGAGGGTTTATTCTATTTTTACTTTGCCTCGAACCTTATGAATTGAAGTGGGTTGTTTTAGGGTTACAGATTATCATTTAGTTTCTTGGAATTGCTGTAGCCCTTGCTAGATCATTTCATCCCACTTTTATTCTTATTAAGCTGCTTTGACCTATGTTTGGGCCCTGAATTACCCTGTATGCAGATTATACTGGTAAAATTGCATTTTTACCCCTTATGACTTGTTTTCTTCTTAAACTCAGAATTCTCTGAGTTAAGCCTTTCCTTGAGATATGTAGGAGCTTTTGTCCTTTGTATTAGGTCAAAATGAGCTAGTTATGGCTCATGATGAGGTTCTCATCACCTTCCATCTTAGACCTGCCCCAGCTCAACCTGAAACCATTGCCTGAGAGTTTGCAATATCAATTTTTAGGACCTAAGAAGACGCTCCCTATGATTATCAATTCTAGATTGACTAAGGAGCAGCAAACAAAAGTGATCAACGTCTTTTTTTTCTTTTGACAAGATGAAGAGTGCTATCAATGACGATAGCAGATCGAGAACATTTTATTCAAAACTCTTTAAATGAATTACAATGAATCACTCCACTCCTTTACAAATCCCCAACACTCCCTAAACATGTTCCCAAGATTTATAGAACTCCCTCTAAACAAACACTCATTCTGAGCACGCCACACACACCACATGACACCAGCCATCTTCACTTGCCACTCTCCTTTCGTCAAAAGTCTTCTCCATAAGTCTTCCCATGTGGGAAGAGCTTCGTCACATACACTCCTCCAAATTTGATCCGTTAGTAGATAGGAGGAGAATAAATGCATCCTACTATCTAATGGGAAGTCGCATAAGGGGCAATTTTGGGTGGGAGCACCCATCCTACTAGATCTCATTTCACCGGTCACCAGGCTGTCACACCTACATAGCCATAAGATCTTGATCTTCAACGGAATCTTTGAAGACCAAATTTTGGCACATTCCCTATCCTCCCTCGACTGATCTGTGTTTGAGCAAGCCATCAGACTCTTATATGCCTTGGCTGGGGTAAAAAGACCACTTTTCCATCTGAAATAATCTATCCCTCCCACCGGATGGAATGCCTCAAGTTCAGCCAGCAACCGCTCCTGTTCAGCCTACGTGTGCCCTCCCTCACTTACTCCAATGCCTACTATGCTCCATCTGCCATTAGCATCATCCTAGCATTCATTGACGATGACCCTAATGTTTGCAGTTGCTGCATATGCCCTTAGGAAGGACTCGCTCAAGTTGCCCAGACTCGACCACCTGTCTGTCCAGAACATCAAGCTCCTGCCATCTCCCAGAACAGGAGTGAATTCTACCCAGTTGTCGTGTATCGCTTTCCATACTGATTGCCAAAATGGAGAGGCGTGTTGGGGTGGAGTGGACCAGAGCTGCACTATCAAAGAACCATGGGTATCCTTAATTAGTTGCGACCATAAATTCCCTTCATTTGTGGATAGTTTCACTACCCATTTCAGTAACAATGCATCATTAAACTCTTTCAGGGAACAAATCCCTAGCCCACCTTGTGACCGAGGTCTACAAAGCTTTTGCCATTTAATCGGGTGCATGAATCTTCCTTCCGCCTTCGCACCTTTCCAAAAAAATCGTTTCCTCATCATATCCAACCTCTTCTAAACCGCCTTTGGGGATCTCAACATAGAAAAAAAGAAGACGAGGATAGAGGTGATAACCGAATTGAGAAGAATCAGTCTTCCCCCCTTGGACAAAAAGCTGCTGCTCCAATTCTCTAGCTTAGCCAAAATTTTCTCAAATTAGATGGCCCAATCACCCTTCTTCAACTTCCCACTTCTTAGGGGCAGACCCAAGTATCTTATTGGCAAGGTGGTCATGGGTGTGTGTAGAATGGAAGAAATTGTTTCCCTCTCATGGGCTGCCATACTGAAGCAAACCAAGGAAGACTTCGCACCAGTTAATCTAAGGCCCGAAATCTCCCCAAAAATGCTAACCATAGTGTATAAGATCTCCGCCTCTTCTCTCCCCCTTCCACAAAGAAAATCGTTTCATCAGCATATTTTAGAATAGGCGCCAATGCCCTGGAGTTTGACATAGAGTAGCCCTTCACCAAACTTGCATTGGCCAACCTACATGAAAATTGAGCCAACGTATCCACAGCTAAATTAAAAATTAATGGGGCCAGGGGGCACCCTTGTCTCACTCCACATTGCAGTTGTATCCAAACCCCGCACGGCCTTCCATTAACTAAAGGTGAAAAGGATGATGTCATGATACACCTTTTCATCCACTGAATCCAAAGCCCAGGAAAGCCTCTCCTATAAAAATTTCCCACATGTAGGACCATGCAACTGAGTCATAGGCTCTGCTGAAATCCACCTTCCACATGTATGCTTTTCTCTTCCTTCTGCACTACCCTACTACCATCTCCTGTGCTACAATGAAGGATTCTTGTAGCGATCTATTGGGGAGGAAGGCTGACTGTACTGGACTAATCAAGTCGGACAAAACTCCCTTCAAACAGTTGGCCAACACTTTGCTAATGATCAGGTAGATCGAGTTTGAAAGAGCGATTGGTCTAAACTCTGACAAACTCTCAACCCCATATTTCTTTGGGAGCAAAAATAAATACGACTTGTTTAATCTTTCCACCCCTGAGTTACCACTTTGGAATTCTTTGATGACTTCCATATGTCTCCTCTAACCACTTGCCAAAATTCCTTGTAGAAAAAAACTTGAAATCTGTCCGGTTCTGGCGACCCTTCCGCATTCAACCCATTCATAGCCTCTACCACCTCCTGCTCTGTTATGCTATATGTCAGCCTGTTAGTGGCCTGATCTCCCACCCAAGAAAAGCTTGATGCTGCCATTCTCCAGCCACCCCTCTCTACTGCCTTGGTGGTCTCCCTAAAGGATTGTACAACCTCCATCCGAATATCATCAGCAAAGGTTAGTGTGAGGTCATCCTTCTTCAGCGAGGATATGAGATTCACCCTCCTTCTAGCACTTGCAGCCATGTGAAAGTACATCGTGTTTGCATTACCCTATTTTAACCACAGCTACCGGGATTTTTCTCTCCAATCCATCTCTCTCGCCAAGTCCTCAACATGGACCACCTCTTCCCAATGCTTTCTCTGCTCCATCTTAGCCTCGTTCAGCTGTCCAACATCTTCTTTTTCATCCAGTTTGCATAGCCCTAGAAGAGCTTCAGTTCTTCTTTGACTTCTCACTACATCAACAATCTGCCTATACTCCAACATAGACCTCAAGCCCCTCAATTTCCTTGCCAACCTACAAGTGGCCGAACCTTGAACCTACTTCTCTGCCCACCAGCAGCTAATCATGTCTCTAAACCCCTCCTCCCTAAGCTAAGATTTCTTGAACTTAAAGTAGGTATTGATGGGAGATCCCTCCCCACTATCCCACAGCAGTGGGGTATGGTCTGAGAATGGCCTAGCCATTCATATCACAGAGGAAAGCTGAAATCTCTCCATCAACTCAACACTGGCAAAGACTCTGTCCAGCTTTGAAACTAGCCCGTTACCACTCCTCCAGGTGAACTCAACCCCTGCTAATGGATATTCATTCAAACCCAGCTTGGAGACCACCAGTTGGAAGCCAAGGGAGGCTTGGTCCACCCTTTTGGTCCCTCTGTCATTCTCAGACAACACGTAGTTGAAATCTCCGCCCACAAGCCAAGGTACCCCTTCATTCTTGTCTGCCATCTGCTGTAGCTCATTCCAGAGATCATTCCTCAAACTATCAATGCAAGGGCCATAGATACAAGATATAATCAAATCTTGATCATCCCCCATCGATTGGAATTTGCATGACACCTGGAATTGTCCCTTCCAAATATCCTTTAGAACCATCCTAGAGGTTTTCCACCATACTGCCAAACCTCCAGCCCTTCCCTGTGCATCCACTTTCCTAACATGAGCCTGGCTACCTTGAAGAAGTGACTGCCAAAGGGAATCCCCTCCTCCTTCTATATGTGTTTCTTGCAACAGTGCGTAATCAACTTCCCACTCAAGGAGATACAGAGCCAAAGAGGCTCTTCGGACCCCGTCGTGCAACCCACACACATTCCACGTGCTGACTTTCATCCCCTAGTACAAGGAGCCCCCAGCTTTCCCACAGCCCTCTTCTCAACTTTCAAGATGGCCACCACCTTTTCTTTCGTGGGATTCTATCCACCACCAGCAATTCTTCTCCTTAGTTTGTAAAGTGAGCGCACCAATTTTCCTTTGGATGAAGTTCCCACTACATATCCCACTCCCTCTGAATTCATGAAGGAGAATTGGTCTAATTTCTATGCTGCTGATAGTTGTTCAAACTTCTGCCCCTACCGACTAGTACTACTAGCCACCAACTCCCTTCCCACCCCTGCATCCTGAACCATGGCTTCATCCAATGTTGAGTGATCCATCTCAGTTAAATCTTCCTCCAGAACATTTGACGAATGGAGTTCCTTCCTCTTCTTTGCCTCTGGTCGGCCTAGCTGCATGGTTCTACCTTTGTTATCAATGTTCGGTGCAGTAGGAGCTTCCTCTTGCACATCAAAAGACCCCTGTTGATGCCTTTCAGCATGAACCACTGAAAGCTTCAATCTGAGGAGCCAAAAACTCCCTCCACTTCTTAGGATAATCTTATCCGGGATTGGGCCCCCCCATCAAGATTGACACCTCCACCTTAATCGACCTCCCATCACCCTCACAGAGGCTGACCCTAGCATTCTCTATCAAGGCAGCAAACCCCGCCAGTGCCCCGATCACCACTCCTCTGGTCCTAAGATGGAGAGGGATACCCTATATTTCCATGATGCCCTACTTGTTCTCCGCTCTTTGAGGAGGATGATCCAGAATGGCACCGTCAAACGGCGATACCAGCCACCATATAACAGTCCTCCTTTCAAAAGCGCTTGTGCAAAAATGAAGCCCTTCCACATCTAACATGCCCAGGCCGAATAGCACAAATTGAGGCCCACCCAAATGTGCAACCTTCCACCCCTTGGAAGACAGAGTTAGAGATCTTACCAAATTATGGATCCTCTCATGTGAATAAGCTTTCGTCAGTATTTCTCCAATGAGGGTGCCCCTTATCGCAATCTCCGCCGCCATAGTATCCTTAGATTGAGGGATTTCGTCATCATAGGCCTATCCCAAACTCATCAGTGGAGGTAGGGGTGTCTTCCCCATCTCTCCATGACTCCGTTGCAGCTTCACTCCATTCTGGTCCATAGTCCCCACCCTTCTGCATGAGTCCTTCTTGTGACCGCAACCCCCATACACCAAGCACAAAGTCGGCTTGCTGCACACCACCACCATATGTCCTCTTCTTCTGCATCGGAAGCACACTACTTCGGCATTCCCTCCTCTCCGCCTCCTCCAGAAGTTGCCTACCCCATACGCCGCCTGGTTGGTTGCCCTAATCTCCTCCCTCCTCTCTCTCTGACGCCATCTCCTAGACCTCCACACCTTCCAGCCATCGCCACCCTCCCAAACCCTAGTCTCCATCCTCCCCTCCTTCAGTAACTCATGAAGATACGTCTAAAGTGCAACTGATCAAGGTCTTAAAAGAACATAAAGAGGCAATTGGTTGGACCATCCATGACCTTAGGGGGATTGAGCCATCTTACCATAATCATAGAATTTCCATGGAAGATGGATCCCGCCCTTCTCACTAGATTTAGAGGAGATTAAACCCTAATATGCAAGAAGTGGTCAAGAAGGAAATTATTAAGTGGTTTGACATAGGAATCATCTATCCAATCTAAGATAGTCCATGGGTAAGTCCCGTGCAAATTGTTCCCAAGAAAGCTGGGATTACCGTTGTGACTAACGAGAAAGGAGAATCTGTCACAACTTGTTCGGCATCCTCCTAGAGGGTCTGTCTCGATTATAGGAAGCTGAACACAGCCATGAAAAAAGATCATTTCTCTTTGCCCTTCATCGATCAAATCCTTGAAAGACTAGTCGGGCAAAAGTACTTCTGTTTCCTAGACAGTTACTCGAGATACAATCATGACCTTATCCATGCCGAGGATCGGCAAAAGATGACTTTCACCTATCCCTACGAAACCTTTGCTTTCCGTAGAATGCCATTAGGACTTTGCAATGCACCTGCGACTTTTCAAAGGTTCATGCTAGCCATTTTTTCTAACATGGTGGGAGAATTTATGAAAGCTTTCATGGACGATTTCTCCATTTTTGGAGATTCATTTGAATCTTTCCTGGTGATCGCATTTTTGCACTGTTTGTTAATTTAGGATTTCAAGTCATTGCAACACACAAAAATGGATTTACTTTTAAAATTTGTAACCTAGATAGGGGAGTATTTAGGGTCGTTCAAGGATGCAATATTTGATAAATCAATCTCTTACTTGGAAATGCGGAAATCACCTTTCTTTTTGGTCTTTTCAAAAATGTATTTTCTTAGGGTTTTGAATTAAAGGGGCAATCGCAAGATGGTGGTAGAAAAAGACTAAATCTAATTTAACTACTAGGTGACAAGAAAGACCACTTCTCAAGCTCACCCTAGGCACGTGAAGGCCTAGGATAATTGAGAAGAGGGAGTGAAAGTGCTAAAAACTAAAGTAAGAAGAGGCTACACCAAGTATGAAAGGCAACTTAAGATTAAGTGGATTTTTGTTTTACAAAAGTAGAGGAAAGCTTCTACTACAAAAAGTAAAACTACAAAAATTAAAACACAAATCCTAGATGATGATGGTGGTGAAGAGGGAATGCTCCTTGCTCCAACTGCGGCTGCTCCCATAGTTAAAAAGGATCCTCCTTCTCTTTTTCTTGAACTAGAGATAGTCTCCTCCAAGCAAACCCAAGGGGGGCATGCTTAACTCCTCCAAGGTGGATGGGTTTCCACCTTCAAAGGCTCCTCCTAAGGTGGCGTGGACCACCTTTGACTCCTCCTCCAAGGGTGGTAGTGTACCACCCTCAAATCCTCCACTCCCTAGGGTAGGCGTGTACCCTAGGTTGTCCTCCAAAGCCTGTCTTCCTTCCTTGGCTGGCATGGGCACAAGAGAGAAGAGAAGAGGGGAAGGCACCAAGGGGATAGAGTATCCCCTTAATCTTTCTTCTTCTTCTCTTGACCATCTATGTAGGTGGAAATATAGGTAGAAAAATTGTAGCCAAGGGTGAAGAATTAATGGTGGTGGTAGGGGGTTTATATAGGAATGGTAGTGGGTTAAGGGTGGTTATAGGATGGACAGCTATGATGGGGGTTAGATGGTGGTTATAGGATCCTAGGGCTAGGGTTGTTGGTGCAAAAATGGAAGGGTACTTGGTGGTTGGCGCTGTTGACGTGGGCTCGATCGTGTTTTAATAGTTAGTTACGTCGTAGTATAGGTGATCAAGCGTTATCAACAAATAAAAGTTTATAACTCGAAAACCTAAGTATCCGAGGTCGAACACAGGGAGCAATTGGAATTTATTACTAATCTCAAGAATGTAATTGAACACGTAATTACTCAAAACTTTAATTCAAAATATATAAATGCATGAGTTTGAAAAGTTATTGTGGCAAAAAGAAGAAATTTGGACGTCTGATCATGGGATCAGACGTCTTAAAAATATGTTTTCTCCTCTCTTGTTCTTCTTCTTCTGACTTCTTCCTTTCTTCTTCTTTGTGCTTCTTCTTTCTTCTCTGCAGTTGCCTTGCTTCTTTCTCCTTTATCTTTCTCCTTCTTTTATCTGCAGTTTCTTTCTCTCTGCGGGTCTTCTTCTTCTTCCTTGGCTCTGCTTCCTTTGCTTCCTTCCTTGGTTCTGTTTCCCTTTGCCTTCAGCTTGTCTTTACCTTTCTTTATTTCTTCTTTCTTCTTCAATTCCTCTTCTCTTTTTCCTTCACCTCTACCTTGCCTTTCTCTTTTTCCTCTACGAAGGCTTCCTTCCTTCTGCTTCTTCTCCTTAGCGGCTAAGTGTTAGCTTCACTTCTTCCTTCTGCCTTCCCTGCACAAACCAGAGAAAAACAAAATCTACCCCTCTACCCACACCTGCACATCTCTCTCTCTGTGTATATCACTCTTCAGCACGCTCTCCCAGAGCCGGGTAAACAGGTCGGATCTCACGCCCAGGTCCAGGCACACCGGCATGAGGGTGGTGCGCGAGGAGTGCTCAGTATTGTGACCTAATTTGGAGGTTGGTTGACCCAAGGGGTCAACTTCACCTGACCTGTCCTATAGATGGCAGAATGATTCTAGGCTTAGGGCCTAGAGATCACCCTGATTTGACTCCCAGTTTATTAGGTCCAAGATTTTAAGATTCAAGTGCTTTTAGAGCTCAATTTTTCTTAGGGTTTGTCTTGTTTAGCTCTCTTCAATCAAGGGCTTGGGTAGCACACTGATGCAGGAGGGTTCATTCCTTTTATATAGGCATGTGTGACTAGCACTCCAAGATCCTACTGTAGAAACCCTAATTTGGTTCTATTTCCAATCCTCTTTTTCTTTTTGAAAAGGTTCTCTTTGGACTTAAAAACAAGAAGTGTATTGTCCACCGAGATTAAACGTGATTTTTTATTAGGCACATGAATTTGTGGGATAGAATCTAAAAAATCGCTCCAACTTCAAGAAGATTTGAAAAAAATTTTGCAAAGTCAGGAAACGTTTGCCTTAAAGATGGTGATTACTATAGAAAGAAGGCAATTGATTCCTAAATTAATTTTCTTCCTTTTGTCTTTCAAAACTTAGGGGATAGTTTAAGGAAGAAAAGAAATTACCTTCCCTGGAGTGGTTGACTTGCGGGAGGGATTTTCTCTTGAAATACTTGCAAGATCACAATAAAGCAAAGTAGGGCAAGTTAGTGTTCAAAAAAGAATGTAGAGACTAGTGATAAATTGCACGTTGCTCCCCAGCAACGGCGCCAAAATGTTGACGTGGGATCGATCGTGTTTTAACAGTTAGTTACGTCATAGTATAGGTGATCAAGCGTTGTCAACAAATAAAAGTTTATTACTCGAAAACCTAAGTATCCGAGGTCGAACACAGGGAGCAATTGGAATTTATTACTAATCTCAAGAATGTAATTGAACATGTAATTACTCAAAACTTTAATTCAAAATATATAAATGCATGAGTTTGAAGAGTTATTGTGGCAAACAGAAGAAATTTGGACGTCTGATCATGGGATCAGACGTCTTAAAAATATGTTTTCTCCTCTCTTGTTCTTCTTCTTCTGACTTCCTCGTTTCTTCTTCTTTGTGCTTCTTCTTTCGTCTCTGTAGTTGCCTTGCTTCTTTCTCCTTCTTTTCTCTGCAATTTCTTTCTCTCTGCGGATCTTCTTCTTCTTCCTTGGCTCTGCTTCCTTTGCTTCCTTCCTTGGTTCTGTTTCCCTT
The DNA here is from genome assembly GCA_037157565.1 of Thalassia testudinum. Taxonomy (NCBI): domain Eukaryota; kingdom Viridiplantae; phylum Streptophyta; class Magnoliopsida; order Alismatales; family Hydrocharitaceae; genus Thalassia; species Thalassia testudinum. Next base: position 104,903,833 of record JAZHRO010000073.1, on the reverse strand, counting down.
TGCCTTCAGCTTGTCTTTACCTTTCTTTATTTCTTCTTTCTTCTTCAATTCCTCTTCTCTTTTTCCTTTGCCTCTGCCTTGCCTTTCTCTTTTTCCTCTACGAAGGCTTCCTTCCTTCTGCTTCTTCTCCTTAGCAGCTAAGTGTGAGCTTCACTTCTTCCTTCTGCCTTCCCTGCACAAACCAAAGAAAAACAAAACAGGACCCTAATCTAGGTCAAACTAGGTTCCAAAGGCCAAATTGAATGTTCTAAACCCTAGGAGATATTTTTCCATGATTTTTAGAGGGTTTACTTGATTTTTATCCTGACCAGAACCTTGTTGAATTAAGCGGGTCTGTTTTAGGGTTACAAGATGTCATTTAATTCCTGGTTTGCACATGAACCCATTTCTGATTGAATCAATCCACTTTTTATCTTATTCAGAGCATTCGACCTATGTTTTGCCTCTGAGAAATCTCGTTTATGTACTGCAATGGTAAAATTATAGTTTTAACCTTTATTTCATGTTTCTTCTCAGAACACTTATTTCTCCAATTAAGCCATTCTCTAGGTTATGTCGGAGCTTTTATTCTCTTTATTAGGTCAAAATGAGCTAGTTATGGTGGTAGCTAGGGTTAAGGGTTTGGTTAGGTGTGTTGTAGGGTGGAGATGGAGTTATATGGTGGTGGTTATGTGATGGATGGTAGATATAGGGTGGTGCCAAAGAGGAGGGATGCTTGAGGTGGTAGTTGTGGTGGAGTTAAGGGAGTTGGCGCCACTTTAGGTGGGTTAAGGGGGGTAGTTAGGTGGCGTCACTAGATGGAGGGTTAGGATAGGTTGGGGGGTAATATGTAGGGTGCAGATGGAAGTGTTGGCGCCAAATGAAGGGGTGTTGGGGGTGATTTTTGGCGCCAACTAAGGTAGGGTTTAGGGTAGTTATGGAAGGTTATGGTTGGCACCAAGTGTAGGCTTCTAGAAGGGGTTAGGTGGGTGGTAGGGATGGCTTTAGGTGGTGATGTGTAGGGTTAGGATTTAAAGGGAAGTTGGCGCCAAAATGAAGGGGTGCATGTGGTGTTTTTGGTGCCAACTTGAAGGGGTGTGAGTGGTGGTAGTTGGTGTGGGTTCGCGCCAAGGATAGGTTTGGTTAGGGTTAAGGGTTGAAGAGTGGATGGCCATGGAGGTTTTTGGTGGAGTAGAGTTTAGCTAAGCTAGCTAAGCTAACTTAGCTAGTAGAGTAGAGCTGGAGGAGCTAGGGTTTCATGGAAGAGAGCTGAGGAAAAGTATTCTAGAGCTGGTATCAAGTACTCTGGAGCTAAGGTTGTTGAGGTAGCTTCAAGGGGAGCTCAACTACTGAGCTTAGCTACTTAATTCTTATGCAAGTAGCCAAGCTTAGGTAGTTGAGCTCAGTTGAGCTAGCCCTAACCTAGTTGGAGCTAGGTTGAGCTGGAACTGCCTCTAATGAGAACTCTAGATCTAGCTAAGCTACTAGTTGACAAGTAGTAGCTCAGCTAGCTCAGAGTCTAGCTATTGTGAGCTGGCTGGAGTTGAGTGGAGCTGGATGTAGCTTGACCTGAGCTGGGGTGAACTCCAGTCAACTCAACTGAGCTAGCTAAAGCTCTCTATGGACTAATGGGAGCTGAGAGGAGCTAGACTCAGCTAAGTTGAGTTGGATCTGAGCTGACCTGAGCTAGGGTGAGCTAAGATGAGCTCTCTTGAGCTACCATTCAGCTGAGATGAGCTGAATGGAGCTAGGATGAGCCAACCCTAGTTCAGGTGAGCTGAATTTCAGCTATGGTGAGCTGAATCAAGCTGAGTTCCAGCTGGTGAGAGCTTCTCCTTCACCAGTTGCCTTCTTGAGTGCTAAGGTTCTAGGGATCTGGCAATCTGTATATTCCTAAACTCACAAAAACACATTAAAAAGACAACAAAAAGGTGCAATGCATGCCTAACCTAATTAATGCCTAAATGCAATCCAAAAACCCATTTATGGAGTAAAATCCTAAGAGCTAGGTCTATTTTAATGCATAAGAATGATGATAAGCTGGCATTTATCACCTGGCTAATCTCGAATTGATCCTTAAAAGATGCATCCAAACAAGATTGGTCCTTAGCTGGGAAAAGAGTCATTTCATGACACAAGAAGGTATCATCTTGGGTCATGTAATCTCTGAACGGGGAATTGAGGTCGACAAAGCTAAGGTCGATGATATTGCCAAACTTCCTCCTCCCACATCTGTGTTGAACGTGCGAGTTGCTACGCTAACGTGTTTGGTTTTTAAAACCTTGTCGTTGTAGCTTGAAAGCGAAGAACTCGTGTTCAACAAATAAAATTTATACTGAAATGGAAATTCCGGGTCGAACATAGGGAGGCTACGTCGATCTATATTCGCAATTATATTTTTTTTAGAATTTTTCTTGAAAAGAGAGGTGATGTAATTACAATGAAGCCATAACAATAATCAGACTAAAAAGGGAGAGAGAGAGAGAGAAAACATGCATTCAATAATTCAAAATATTTATACAATAAAACCAAATAAGAATTACACTAGAAAGCGGGAAATCAACTACACTAGAAAGCAAGAAAATTCTACACTAGAAAGCTGTAAAGAAGAATGGGAGAGAGAAGTTATCCTCCTCGACGATTGCTTGGAGGACGAGCCGAACGGGACGACGCCTGGATGAAGGAGGACGGAGCAGGACAAAGGAGGACGAAGCAGAAGAACAGGAATGGGGCAACACGTCGTCGTCGTCACAGGATCCACTTCCGAACGGGGGACGCAAATTTGACCTTATCTCGCAAGAAGCATCTTGAGTGTGGGACAAGCTTCTCTTGAGCTTTGGAGAGGTAGAGAAGAGAAGGAAGGGATGAGAATTTCATGTGGAGGAGGTCGCCTTTTATAGTTGCAAGGAGTGGGGGCAATTTAGTCATTACATCTTTAAAAACATTAATTTAGGACATTTAGTGACGGATAAAACTGTCGCTAAAGGTCTAAACGTGGGTGTAGTGGGCGGCCCGCGCACGCCCACTTGCTTGCCTATGCGCACAACGAACGCGCACGTCCGACATTTCTCAGTCGTCCGATCGCGAGATCGGATGGCTCAGATCGTGCTACGCCCGCCTCCTCAGCGCGCGCCCGATCGTGTGCGATGATGCGTTACCGCCGCGCGTGTAATAGTGCATGGGCACTATCGGGCACGCATGACCATTCAATCGCGATCCGATGCTCACCCGCACCCCTCGCATGCTCGCTGCGACTCGATCCCGCGCCAGTGCCTCACGATAAGGCGGTGAACCGCTGCGTTACGTCGTCCAAATAGTCGCGCGGATGAAATCAAGCGCATGCATCCACAGCTGTTGGATCTTGATCCAACGGTGAGGAAGGGCGAATGCGGGGACTTCAACGGATGCGTACGGGCGATTGGGCGGTCGAGATGGCACCATGTGATGCCATCTTGGCCGTCCAACTTCTGGATGATGTAGATGGTGCCATGGGTGTCAGATTGACTCAATTTTTGCGTGGTTAGGCTGCAATCGTCGATCTGAATCCATCCGTGTGGTCGGATTTGTCGTTTGAAGTGTGGATTTACATCATCTCAGCCCTTGATCTTCTAGGGTTCCCCGGTCACTATCTGATGCTACAGATGCCTGATTAGGGCGATCTTAGAGTCGTTGAACTCCAATCGTCGCCCTGATCACATCTGTACAATTGGATCTTCGATCCGAGGCCCCGATAAAAAGTTTTCCCTATCCAAGCACATAAAAGGAGATAATTAACCTCCATTTTATTCAAATTACTCTAAATGCAAGATGATGCATGTCATGCAATATTTATAGCATGCAATGCAATCCTATGCTTAAGAACATGCATAAATAGACATCTTAAGTAGTGTAAACGTGTTTACATCATACCCCCATGCCTATCTTTTGCTAGTCCCTAGCAAAAACTATATGCTATTTATAAAAGAATCATGTTGGATTATTTGGGCGTGAGTTATTTTCAATCAATAAAAAAATGTCTACTTAGGATATGAACTTTCAAAGACACAACAGTGCCCGAGTATCTGCCAACATGCAGACCGCCTCAAGCCCTCGCCTTATTCAAAGAAAATTTTATTTTTCTCTTTTTCTTCTTTTCTAATTTTTTTCCATTTTCAAGTTTTAGGGTTTAAGAGTAGCTTTCTACGGCCATTCAACTCACCCAAGATTTGATGAGAACCCTAAGTTCTAAGCATCTTATTGTGAATGTGATAGAGTCGTTGATTGGTAGTTAAAACAGACTTCGGATTTCTACACCTCTAGGTGACCTAAAAAGAATTCTGCCTAAAGGTGTATCTTTACAACCGGTAGCTTTCTCCCTACTTTTATTTTTTTACGGGGTCAACACAAGGGTGAATCCAGTGTATATCTCCCCGGGTTATTCTACTTCTCCGCTTCTTCCTAAGTGTTTTGGGAATTTTCAGTGCATTTATTGAGCTGGGTTCTGGACAACCGGTCGATGAGCTGTTACCACCGACAACTTGCCAAGCATACTCGTGCGGCGAAGTGTGGTTTATTTCTTTTTTTTCTTTTCTTTTCTCCTTTTCTTTTTGATTTTTTTTTTTAAGTAGGTGACTTCCCTGGTCTAAGATTTACCTAAAGGCAGCAAAAAGAGAAAGGTCCAACGACTGGGCTCTGGACAACCTACCTATGGGTTGTTACCCACGATAACTTGCCAGCCATATCACCCCAGAAGGTTCATTAGCTACCCAATTTCCATTAGAATCGCCGAACAACGAGTCAGTGCAAAGAAAGTGTGCAGATGCTTAAAACTAAAAAATTCCCTCAAATCAGAGGGTGGGTTCATAAGTCGTGTACTTATCACCCAAACTTATTTACTCCCATTACGATAGAATTAAGATGGTGAGGACTCTAAAGACAAATCCACATTTTAGTGGATACACGGGCTGATTAAGTCCAAAGACCTAAAGGGTCTTTGCGTTCAAATCCTAATGTAAAATTTCCTAAGATTGAAAAGCCATAATGTCCAACTAATCCTTCCTAATTTTGATGATTTTTTTTATGTATAAATAAGAAGAGAAAGACAATTTACATGAATTTCACAAAGCTAACCAAATGATTCAAAAATGAATCCACCCCCCATGCCTAGCTAATGCAATGTCCATATTGAAAAAGAGACATGAAAGAAATGGTAGAATATGAAAGATGTCACCTGAATATGAAGCTCGTATCAGCCTTGTGTCATATGTACAACTGCTGAGTTTAATGCCGTCAGCTAGGCGAAGTTCAACCAAAGAAGCCACAAAATGGCTAGGGCAACTGTGTCTGAGACAGGTTCTAGAAGAGTACGGTAAATAGCAGGCTTCAGACATTGACCGTTGACTTTAAATGTGTTACCCGTCTTTGGGTCAGAAATCTGAACGGCTCCATTTGGAAAAATCTGGTCAATTATGAATGGGCCACTCCGTTTAGATCTAAGTTTGCTAGGAGAGAGCTTAAGTTTAGAATCAAATAACCAGACCTTCTGTTTGGCTCAAAGCTCTTGTGGGAAATCAGTTGATCATGTCGAGCCTTGGTCCGAGCCTTGTAGATCTTGGCATTCTCATATGCATCATTTCTAAGCTCCTCCAACTCAGATAGTTGGAGTTTCCTGGTCTTCCCAACTAAATTCAGATCTAAATTGCATTGTTTGATTGCCCAGAATGCCCTATGTTCAATCTCTACGGGTAGATGGCAAGCCTTTCCATACACCAAACGGAATGGAGACATGCCGATGGGCATTTTATATGCCGTACGGTAGGCCTAAAGAGTGTCCTCAAGCTTTTGAGTCCAATCCTTGCGATCAGGCCTAACCGTTTTCTGCAGAATGTTCTTGATCTCTCGATTGGAGATCTCGACTTGTCCATTCGTCTGGGGATGGTAAGGTGTGGAAATTTGGTGATTAACCCCATATTTGGCCAACAAATTCTGGAATTGGGCATTAGTAAAATGAGTGCCACCATCACTGATGATAGTCCTCGAAATCCCAAACCTACTGAAGATATTTTTCTTGACAAAATCGATGACCACCTTGTGGTCATTGGTTCATGTGGGAATCGCCTCAATCCATTTGGACACATAATCAACAGCAACAAGAATGTACTGATGTCCAAATGAAGGGAGAAAGGGTCCCATGAAATCAATGCCCCAAACATCGAAAATTTCGACAGGAAGAATTGGGTTTAGGGGCATCATATCTCTCTTAGTTATGCTCCCGAGTGCCTGACATCGAGAACATGACCTTGAGAAATCCTGGGCAGCCTTGAATAAAGACGGCCAATAGAAGCCAGATTGCAAGATTTTTGCAGCCGTCTTTTTCTCGGAGAAATGTCCACCACACCCAGATGCATGGCAGAACTCGAGTATACTGTCGAATTTATTCTCCGGTATACATCGGCGAATAATCTGATCAGAGCCGATGCGGTACAGCTTAGGGTCCTCCCAGAAGTAGTATTTGGCATCAGATTTGAGTCTATCCCGTTGTTGCTTGGTCTAATCCTGGGGGATTTGACCAACGGCCAAATAGTTAACAATGTCAGCAAACCATGGGGTGTGGACACCTAAAACTGTAAGAATAGTTTCGTCCGGAAAAGTGTCAGCAATCGGAATGTCCGAACCAGAGGAATCACCTAGGAGTCTCGACAAATGATCGGCTACCACATTTTGTACCCCAGTTTTATCCTAGATTTCAAGATCAAATTCTTGAAGTAGAAGAATCCAACGAATAAGCCGGGGTTTAGCATCCTTTTTGGCCAAGAGATGTCTCAAGGTCGAGTGGTCAGTATAGATGATAACATGAGACCCTAAGAGATAAGCCCTGAATTTTTCCAAAGCGAACACTACAGCTAGTAATTCCTTTTCAGTAACAGTGTAATTCCTGTGGGCTTCATCCAGAGTTTTACTAGCGTAGTAGATGACAGAGGGCTTTCTATCAATTTTCTGACCCAGGATAGCCCCGACCGCGTAATCAGAAGCATCGGTCATGATCTCAAAAGGGACTGTCCAAATTGGTGGTTGCAAAATTGGAGCACAGGTGACTGCCATTTTCAGGAAATCAAATGCCTTTCAGCATGATTCATAAAAAACAAACAGCGTTTCTTTGGCAAGAAGATTGCTCAAGGGACGAGCAACCTTCGAGAAATCCTTGATGAATCTTCGATAAAATCCCACATGGCTAAGAAATGATCGGATCTATTTAACAAATGTGGGAGGAGGAAGTTTAGCGATAGCATCAACCTTAGCTTTATCCACTTCAATTCCCCGTTCAGAGATTACATGACCCAAAACGATGCCTTCTTGGGTCATGAAATGACTCTTTTCCCAATTAAGGACCAATCGTGTTTTGATACATCACTTAAGAATCATTTCCAGATTAGCCAAACAAGAGTCAAATGATTCTCCGAAAATAGAGAAATCATCCATGAAGACTTCCATAAACTCTCCCACCATGTCAGAAAATATGGCTAGCATACACCTTTGAAAAGTTGCAGGTGCATTGCATAACCCGAAAGGCATCCTACGAAAAGCAAAGGTTCCGTAGGAACAGGTGAAAGTAGTTTTTTCCTGATCCTCGGGATGGATAGGAACTTGGTTGTATCCCGAGTAGCCATCAAGAAAACAGAAGTACTTCTGCCCGGCTAATCTTTCCAAGATTTGATCGATGAAGGGCAGGGGAAAATGGTCCTTTTTAGTGGCAGTGTTTAGCTTCATATAATCAATACAAACCCTCCAAGAGGAAGCTAAACGAGTTGTGACAGATTCTCCTCTCTCGTTAGTCACAACGGTAATCCTGGCTTTCTTCGGAATAATCTGTATGGGACTTACCCAGGGACTATCAGAGATTGGATAAATAATTCCTGCATCGAGCCACTTGATGATTTCCTTTTTGACCACTTCTCGCATATTTGGATTCAATCTCCTCTACATTTGGAAAGAAGGGCGGGATCCATCTTCCAAGAATATTCTATGATTACAGTAAGATGGCTCGATCCCCCTGAGGTCATGAATGGTCCAACCAATTTCCTCCTTATATTCCTTCAAAACCTTAATCAATTTAATCTCTTGCTCCTTTGTCAATTTAGCACTGATAATCACAGGGAGCGTCTTCTGAGGTCCTAAAAATTGATATTTCAAATTCTCAGGCAATGGTTTCAGTTCAAGCTATGGCGGGTTGATGATTAATGGTAGGGTAGATGCCGAAAATTCAACAAGAGGAAGAGGTTGTGAGTGAACAAAATCAATAACCTCTTCAGAAGATGGCAGGTCAGCCAGAGAGGGTTGCGGGTCGAATTCGTCATCCAAGGAGGAACTTTTGATTAAAGAAACCATCAAACAAGTTTCAATGTTTTCATTATCCTCATCAAGTTCCTCAATAACAATCCTCAAATTTATTGATCGCCTTAAAAATATCTAATTTCATTCGTTGATCCCCAAAGGTGATTTCCATGCTACCACTTTCACAATTAATGTTGGCCTTAGCGATAGCCAGGAATGGACACCCTAGAATGATGGGCGTGTTCCTCAGATTATCAGGTACATCCATGTCAAGGACAAGGAAACCTACAGGAAAATAGAAATCCTTGACCTTAACTATAACATCTTCAATAACGCCTCATGGATTTGTGACCGAGCGGTCCGCTAACTGTAGTGTTACTGAAGTTGGCCGAAGTTCACCTAACCCAAACTTCTCGTAAAAAGAAGTTGGAATTAGGTTGATGGATGCACCCAGAAATCAATGGAGCACCAGGATCTCTCTTTTTCTGAGGGAGGTAGTGCAGGATAACAAAACTAGCCTGCTCGGAGAGTACCACCTTCCTCGGAACAGATTCTCTTGACTTACGCTTTTGTGTACATAAATCCTTTAAAAATCTTGCGTAAGTCGGTATGTGCTTGATAGCATCAAGGAACGGGATATTAATCTCAACATTCTTAAATAGATTCAGAAGCTCCTCATTGCTATCAACAGACTTCTTCTTCTTTGATTTGATTAAGGCTTCAGGAAAAGGAACATGAGTTAGATCTTTGGAATCAGGTTCCTGAGCCTTGATTTCTCCTCCAGAATTTTCCTCTCTCTCCTCAGGTTCTTCAGGATTCAAAAGATCAGAATAATGTGGTTGTGGATCCTAAGTTTGCTTACCGCTCCTCAAAGTGACAGAATTTGCAGATGCATAAGAATTTGGGTCTTGGGGAGGGTCAGGAAAGATTGGAGGGGCTTGATTAACCATGAATTGCTGATTTGCAAAAGAAGAGGATGAGGAACCCTGCTCAACCACCTAAGCATGTGCGTGTGGGTCCCTCTGATTTCCATACCCATGGGCTTGGTTGCCCGAATTCATAATATTTCACGGGTTGGGTACGGGTTGGGATGGTAGAGATCCGGGTTGACGAGAGTTAGCAATGAGCCCGGACTGCAAGTTGTCCAGTGAGGTTTTCATTTGCTACATGAGCTGGAGCATGGATCCTTGCATCTCTACCATTTGTCAGTTCAAATAAGCCTGCCCTGTGGGTTGACAAGCATTCCAAGTTGGCTGATTGACCTGATTCAGAGGCAACTGAGTATATACTTGACCCTGACCCATTGGTCGTTGCGGAGCATAGTTGCCAGGTCAGAATTGGGTCTGTTGCCCTAGGTTTTTCCAAGAGAAGTTAGGGTGGTTTCTCCAACCCGGATTATAAGCATTAGAGTAGGGGTTGGATCTAACATTCTCTTGTACAGCACAAACACCCTCATAAGGTGAGGATGGAGAGAAAGAAAGGGAAGGATCAGAAAAACTGGGATCAAAGGCCCCAGTTTGGAACCCGTGGGGTTCTGAAAAATGCTGACTCACAGGTTGAGCCGCATCGAGTTGATTCATGAACTCCCATCCAGAAGGAGCTCGTGAAGAATGGAATCCTGAATTTTAGGATTGAGTGGATCGAGAGTTGTTCATAGAATTACCAGCCATCCACTCTTCCATTCTCTTAGCAACCAAGTCCACTTTATCGAGTATGTTACAAATCAATTCCATATCAAATGAATGAGAGTCATGGACTTCATTGACATTTGATCTAGATTGGTTAAATGTATCCATGGAGGCATGATTAATTGAATTCTCACTTATTTCCTCAAATAAATCATGTGCACTATCTGCATCTTTATTGAGGAAATTGCCTCCGCAAGAAGTATCCACATGATTTTTGAGTTGTTCAGTCAACCCATGATAGAAGATCTACACGAGTTGCCATTTCGGCACCTCGTGGTGTGGACACCTCCACAATAAGTCCTGGAATCTCTCCCAGGCCACATGAAACTGCCCCCGGCCACTGGGTAAAGGTAGTGATTGCCCGTCTCAAAGCATTAGTATGTCCGACTGGGAAGAATTTCTTCAGAAAGGTCGATTTCAACTCATTCCAAGTTGTAATTGGTCTTCCTATTGTCCTATACCAATGGGCGGCCTTATCCCTAAGAGAGTGGGGGAAGAGCCACATGATCATTTGCTCCTCGTTTACGTTTTGTGCCTTGGTGGTCTGGACCAAAGTGGTCAAGTCCTCCAAGTACTGAAACGGATCTTCGGAGCCAAGCCCATGATAATGTTTAATCAGGCTTAACACCTGGGGCTTGATTTCTACGTCATCGGCTGGAATCTGGACATCGGGACGTTCCCCGTAATTTGAAGGATCATAAAAATCCTTCAAGGGCTGAGTGCCCTTCATTCTCTAGAACCATTCCTGCATTCTCTGCATTTGTTCCAGCTGCCTTCGAAATTCTTCCTGTGGATTTCCAAGTAGAGGAGGCTGTTGGACGGCCATGGGATCAATTTGACCAAAATCCAACTTGCGCCTCCTAGAATACTCTAATGGTCCTTCCAATCGGGGATTCAATGACCGTCTTCCCAGCATAAATTAGGAGAAGGTCGGAAGGACTGGGGATAGGGACCCTACAGCACAACAAAACAAGGCTGTCCTTAAGTGGGGTAGCCTAAGGATCTACTGACTCCCAAAACCTGCCTTAAGACTGTAAATGATTTACTCTACTTACGTCTGTTTAATCCAACCAGTTAGAAGGAGGGACTGGGGAGAAGGTTCTTCCTTCGGCTTTCACCTCTGGTTCCTAGTGTACCCCCAGCCGCGGTAGTTTGACGCTACTCCCCTAGTTAGACATTAGATTAATCAGTAGAAGTAGGTTAATCAAAGACAATCTCAGACTAGGCCCTGAAGAGCAAATCAGACCTTAAGGCCAACGTCTACTCAATTTTATTAAGGCCTGGGATTGTGGTGCTTATGGAATGTGATGGGCCCTTAAAATGGGTTGTGCCCTTAATGATTGATTGAGATTTGTGTAAGTGCATGCACAACCAGGGTTTTCAAATAAGATTATTTGTGATGCATGAATTTTAATGTTCAAATCTTGCTTAAGTAGCTTTTAGGGTTTCAAATTAGGTGGATTGCAATCAAGTTTCTAGGCAAACCAAGTTGTCAAACACAGGTAAAGATTATTTTCCTTTAAAACCAAAAAGAAAGTGGAGTGCCTGGAATAGACCTAGATTGAAAACCCTAAGGAGGAGCAACTTGATGAGTTGATTTTTAAGTAGAGTGGTGCGGCCCAAACAACTCAAACAACTGGCCACAAATGCACCACTAAGTTAGGCACTCAAAGATGATTAACCTAGAATGATTTCTACTCTTTTATGTGTTGCTTTGTGTGTACCGGTTCCACAGATCAGAACCCGGTTGAGTAGAAACAAATCAATCCGGTTAAGTGCCTTGAATGTGGCTGTATGTTGTGTGTTTGTTGAAAATTGCCCCACAAGATTATCTTGTTGTTGTTTTTTTATATAAATGAGGGTGGAATGAATGTGAGTGAGAATCCAAACAACCAAACTATTCCTAGGATTTATGCAAACACCTAGGTTAATTGAAATTTGGATTTAATGTGGCGGATGAAATCTATGGAGGGGGGAAGAATGGAGAGCACTTACAGTTGTCTTCAACTGCACTTTACTCCAGTCTACATCTTGATGATTCCCTGATGGAGGTCACTGCAAAACAATAGACACAAGAGAAAGCAAGTTAGAAAATAATAAAGTGCAAGAAATGCAAAAAGAAGATCGGAAATCGTTGCCTCCCCGGCAACGGTGCCAAAATGTTGAACATGCGAGTTGCTACGCTAACGTGTTTGGTTTTTAAAACCTTGTCGTTGTAGCTTGAAAGCGAAGAACTCGTGTTCAACAAATAAAATTTATACCGAAATGGAAATTCCGGGTCGAACACAGGGAGGCTACGTCGATCTATATTTGCAATTATATTTTTTTTAGAATTTTTCTTGAAAAGCGAGGCGATGTAATTACAATGAAGCCATAACAATAATCAGACTAACAAGGGAGAGAGAGAGAGAGAGAGAAAACATGCATTCAATAATTCAAAATGTTTATACAATAAAATCAAATAAGAATTACACCAGAAAGCGAGAAATCAACTACACTAGAAAGTAGGAAAATTCTACACTAGAAAGCTGTAAAGAAGAATGGGAGAGAGAAGTTATCCTCCTCGACGGTTGCTTAGAGGACGAGTCGGACGGGACGATGCCTAGATGGAGGATGGAGCAGGACGAAGGAGGACAAAGCAGAAGAACGAGAACGGGGCAGCACGTCGTCGTTGTCGTGGGATCCACTTCCGAACGGGGGACGAAAATTTGACTTTATCTCGTGAGGAGCATCCCGGGTGTGGGACAAGCTTCTCTTGAGCTTTGGAGAGGTAGAGAAGGAAGGGATGAGAATTTTGTGTGGAGGGAGTCTCCTTTTATAGTTGCAAGGAGTGGGGGCAATTTGGTCATTACATCTTTAAAAACATTAATTCAGGACCTTTAGTGACGGATGAAACCGTCGCTAAAGGTCCGAACGTGGGAGTAGTGGGCAGTGTGCGTGCGCAACGCACACGCATGTCCGGCCATTCTCAGCCATCCGATCGCGAGATCGAATGGCTTAGATCGCGTGTGATGCCACGTTACCGCCACGTGTGCAATAGCGCGTAGGTGCTATCGGGCACACGTGACCTTTCGATTGCGATCCGACGCTCACCCGCGCCCCTTGCCTGCTCGCTACGACTCGATCCCACACCAGTGCCTCATGATAAGGCACTGAACCGCTGCGCTACGCCGTCCAAATAGTCGCTCGGATGAAATCAAGCGCACGCATCCACAGCCGTTGCATCTTGATCCAACGGCGAGGAAGGGCGAATGCGGGGGCTTCAGTGGATGCGTGCAGGCGATTGGGCAGCCGAGATGGCACCACGTGGAGCCATCTTGGTCGTCCATCTTCTGGATGATGTAGATGGTGCCACTGGTGTCAGATTGACTCGATTTTTGCGTCGTTACGTTGCAATCGTCTATCTGAATCCATCCGTGCGATCGGATTTATCGTTTGAAGTGCGAATTTACACCATCTTAGCCCTTGATCATCTAGGGTTTCCCGATCACTATCTGATGCTACAGATGCCTGATTAGGGCGATCTTGGAGTCGTTGAACTCCAATCGTCGCCCTGATCACATCTGTATGGTTATTGAGAAGAAATTGCTAGCTGTAGTATTTACTTTAGAAAAATTTAGGGCTTATCTCTTAGGGTCTCACATCATAATTTTCACCGACCACTCAACCTTGAGATATCTCTTGGCCATAAAGGATGCCAAACCTCGACTCATTCGATGGATTCTTCTGCTTCAAGAATTCGATATTGAAATCAAAGATAAATCCGAGGCACAGAATGTGGTGGCAGATCATCTTTCGAGGCTTCTATGTGATTCTTCTTGTCCAGATATTCTGATTACTGATACTTTTCCGGACGAGACTATTCTGGCAGTTTCAGGTGTCTAAACCCCTTGGTTTGCAAACATAATAAATTATTTGGTTGTTGGTCAAATCCTCCAGGATTGGACCAAACAACAATGGGAGAGACTCAAATCTGAGGCCAAATATTACTTCTGGGATGGCCCTGAACTCTATCGCATCGACTCTGATCAGATTATTCGTTAATGTGTTCCTGAGAATGAGGTTCAAAGCATACGTGAGTGTTACCATGCATCTACGTGTGGTGGACATTTCTTCGGGAAAAAGACAGCTGCAAAAATACTTCAATTCAATTCTATTGGCCGTCTTTATTCAAGGATGCCTAGGAATTCTCGAGGTCATGTTCCCAATGCTAGGCACTCAAGAGCATAACTAAGAGAGACATGATGCCTCTAAACCTGATTCTTCCCATCAAAATCTTCGATGTTTGGGGCATTGATTTCATGGGACCCTTCCTCCCTTCATTTGGACACCAGTACATTCTCGTTGCTGTTGATTATGTGTCCAAGTAGATCGAGGCTATTCAACAGATGAAGGCTCTCACGGTTTTTAAGGCATTCGATCTCACGATCGGACGACTGAGAGCGCGCAAACGTGCTTGAAGCGTTAAGCGTCGGGAGAGGAGGCACGACAGGTGCACATGCACTAAGCCCACATTCAGGGCTTTAGTGACGAATAAATCCATCACTAAAGACCCTAACATTAATGTTTTAAGATGAAATGACTTTTGTGCCCCCTCCAATTTTTACCTATAAAAGGCCCTACTAGCCCCACACTTCATCAATTCCTTCACCTCTCTCCCTCTCCAAACCTCTAAAGAAGCTTGTCCCAAACTCAGGATGCTCCTCTAGAGTTAAAATCAAAGTTTTGTCCACTTCTCACCCCGTTAGTGGACCTCCCGTGGTCGTCTTCTCACCCCCATTCCGAAAGTGGATCCCATGACAACAATGTCCTGCCTCACCCCCGATTCTTCCCACTTCGTTCTCCGCCTTCCGTCTCCGCTCTCCATCTTCCAGGCACCGCCCATTCCAGCTCGTCCTCTAAGCAGCCAACGAGGAGGATAATTTCTCACCTCCCTTCTCTTTACTACTTTCTAGAGTAGATTTATTGCTTTCTAGTTGTAATATTTCCTGCTTTCTAGTTATAAAAATATTGTCCTTATTATAAAAGTGTTTTGCTCTCTCTATCTCTCTTTCTCTCTCTCTCTAGTGTTAACATCAGATTCATTGTGATTATCTCACTTTTAAACACAAAAAAATTATAAACAAAGATATAATTGCGGAATTCAAATCGACGTAGCCTCCCTGTGTTCGACCCAGAATTTCTTTTGAATTTTGACAATTTTATTTGTTGACGGATTTCCTAGCAAATCGCACTACGACGACTGGTTTTCAAAACTCAACCTTTTTGCGTAGACTTTCCGCTTCAACAACCACCTTGCTCCTCCTCTTGCCTAGCTGTCCTTCCTAGATGAAAGTTTCCTCCTCCTTAACATGGCACAAGGGAGAGGAAGAGAGAGGAAGAATGCACCAAGGGGACGGGTAGGTTACCCTCTTGATTGTTGGTGATAAAGAACCACGATCATTGATTTTGATGATAACAAAACATGTTATATCTAACATTGTATTTGGAGATGTATGTTTCAGGCTTAAGGTTGGATGAACACTTAAGATCAAGCCATCAAGGAAATGAGGGGATGAAGATAGAAGGAGATGAGGAGATGAGGAGATGTAGTTAGATTAGTTTTGTTTTATTTTTAGAATGTAAATGAGCCTTGAGTTATCCTTAGGATACCTTTAGAATCTTCCTATCCTCATTCTTCTAATTCAGCATACAAGACTTTGTTTCTAATTGACTTTTCAAACGTCCTATGATTCCTTTAGACATCTGAGTCTGCTTGGTCAGACGTCTGATGTACTTCTTCAGACATCTAAGATCTTGTCTAGAACTTACATTCTTGTCCAGAATTCTCGACCTATGTCACCTAGGTTTTAAGACATCTATGATCCACTTCAGACATCTAATAATTTCTTTCAGATGCCTCTTTGAGCTTTTGATATCTGTTTAACATAATTGAACAACGATCATAATTTTTCTTGTCTTTCAGACATCTTTTGTCTTCTTCAGACGTCTGGAAATGACCAACGTTCACTTTCTATCCAATAATCAAATTGACCGCAATTGATTATATTCGTTACACTTTGATTTTGGAATGTTGTAAGCCATTAGACGTCTTTGCACTTATTCAAACATCTAATTCTTCTTTTTAAGACATCCACACTTTTGTCCAAACATTTGATCATTTGTCTTTAGATCCTTATTTGGTCCAATCTCATTCCAGGAATGATCACTTTGACCCTGAGGCTTTTTCAAATGTTCTATTTTATTTTCTGACGTCTAAAACTATTTGTTCAGATGTCTATCTTTTTATTCAGACATCCATGTACCCAATTGTGAGAAATCCAGTAATGACAACCTTCTCATTGATGTTTTTCAGACGTATAGCTTTATTCTCAGACGTCTGAAATGACTCCTTCAAACGTCTATCTTGACTTTTTAGACGTCTAATCTAGTCAAACTTTGAGTAATTGCTTTGTAGCCATTCTACCTTAATTTATTCCATTCCAATTCAAATCCCAACGACTACCTAGGCTTAAATCTGACCTCCTACACCTATATATGCCCATCAAGGGTTGCTTTAAGTCTACACATGAAGAAAAGAAATATTCTAGTGCTAAATACTTTCCATTATCCTATTCTAAGCTTTCAAAAGCTATTGTACTCCATTGTGCTTTTTTGTTCTTAGAGATTCCTGAAAGTAACAACACTTCCGCTCTGATTTTTTCTGCATCACATATGTTTGCAAAGGGAGTATCTTAACCTACTTTATATTCTATATCTTTCAAGGCTCTTAGGATTGTTTACATTATTTTTTTTGGGTGCCCAAGCTATGGGTTTCCCGTTTCCTCTTAGTAGAGGGGATAAACTCTCCTTGGGGGTTGTCCAAGAGAGGAGAATTGTTTTGAGGAACACCACCCTCGGATTTGTGGTGTGGTTTAGTGATTCCCATTAAATTGGAGACAAAATCCTAGATTAGGAGATCTAGGTAGAGGTTTTTCCCGCAAGGGTTTCCTCTCTAAATACTTGTGTTTTTGCTGTGATTGTTTGTATTTAATTTTGTTGCACAATTCAACCCCCCTTCTTGTGCCACTAACATTTGGTATCAGAGCTTTGTTTGTTCTTGTGCATAGGTGTAAAATCCTTTACAAGACGATCCAATGGCATCAAGGGCATTCGCAACAAACAAAAACTGCAGTTTCGCAACAACGAAACCTCCCTACTTCGATGGTACGAACTATTCGTACTGGAAGCAAGGGATGGCAATCTTCCTCCAATCGATGGATTATTCACTCTGGGAAATGGTGGAAACACCATTTATGAAGCCGGAGAAATCAAAAAATAAAGTTTTGACGAACGACAACAAGAAGAAGCTCTCACTCAACTCCAAGGCTATGAATGCCTTGTATTGTGCACTGAGTCCCGATGAGTTTAATCGGATCTCTCAATGCACAACTGCAAATGAGATTTGGAAAACTCTTGAGGTTACACATGAGGGAACCAATAACGTAAAGAATTCCAAAGTTGTTTTACTAACCCAAGAATTCAAGAAATATGAAATGCAGGAAAATGAAAGTGTGAATGATATCTACACCCGTTTCACTTTCATCATCAACAACTTGAAGGCTCTAGGAAAGACCTTCATAAGAGGTGAGCTTGAAGGAAAAATTTTACGTTCTTTAACAAATGTTTTTGAACCAAAGGTTATAGCTATAGAAGAAGCAAACGAAGTTGAGAACTTGAATATGGATCAACTTCTCAAGAATCTCATGGCCTATGAGACAAAGCTAAATCAAAAGAAGGAAATTGACGAAGGAAAGAAAAAGCAACTAGCTTTTAAAGCCCTTTCAGATTTGGAAGAAAGTGATTAGGAAGAAGATGAAGATCTTGAGTTTCTCACACGTAAGTTTCAAAAATTCTTGAAGAATAACATGGATTTTAAGAGAAGTGGAGATAAAGAAGAAATCAAAAGGGAACTAATTATTTTTTACAATTGTAAAAAGAAGGGACACATTAAAATGGATTGTTCACTTCTTAAGAAGGATGGTGAAAAGAGCAAAATAAAAAAAGAGAAAGATACAAAGAAATGGTTTAACAAGTACAAGAAGAAGAAAGCTATGAAAGCAACTTGGGATGACTCGAGCGAAAGCAAACAAGATGACAACGATTCAAATAAAGAAGAATCTGCTTGTCTTGGATTCATGGCACTTGAGGATGAAAGCGACAAAGAAAGCAACAATAAGGTATCATCTTTTTATTCTTACACTATAGAAGAATTGCAAGATGCTCTAGAAGAAATTTATGGACTTTGTAGATTGTTAACAATAGAAAACAAAAGGTTAAAAAGTAACTGTAGTTCTTTTGAGCATGAAAAGCATGAGCATGTAATAGAAAATACAAACCTTATTATGGGTAAAACTCAACTTATTGAAGAGAATAACTCTTTGAAAATAGGTATTACCTTATTGAAAGATAAACTAGATTTTATTGAAAATGATCTAGCTAGTCATAAAGAAAATTCAAATAAGCTGGTTAATGATCTTGTTAAGATTTCTAAAGGTAAGCAAAAAATAAATGATAATCTAGCACACACTAAGAAAGATTTGTGCACCAAAGCCAAGAGGATGGAATCCAAGAAATACACACACTTGGATGAGAAATGCTAATCCTAAAGAACCCAAGAGAATATGGGTACCTAGATCTTTGTTTTATTCTTGTTTTGCAGATGATTGCGTAGATCCAAGTTGTTATCTATATGGACTTCATCAAGGACGGATCAAGGTACTTGGAGAACCAAATGGATATGGAGGGTGGAATCCATATCGTTGGCTCTAATTCAAACACTTGGTGACACCTTCATTTAGTAAGTTTGGAGGTAAATTTTTAGTCTATTTCAATGATTTTGATAGGAAAGTTTATAGGGATCAAATATTTTTTTAAATTAGAGAAGCATAGATTAAGGGGGAGATTAAAATGATTATAATTACATCTTTTTGATAATGTCAAAAAGGGGGAGAAATTCTTTTTGATTTATATGGTTTTATCATCATCAGAAAGGAGGAGATTGTTGGTAATAAAGCACCACGATCATTGATTTTGATGATAACAAAACATGTTATATCTAACATTGTATTAGGAGATGTATGTTTTAGGCTTAAGGTTGGATGAACACTTAAGATCAAGTTCCATGGAAGATAGAAGGAGATGAGCATCAAGGAAATGAGCAGATGAAGATAGAAGGAGATGTAGTTAGATTAGTTTTGTTTTATTTTTAGAATGTAAATGAGCCTTGAATTATCCTTAGGATACCTTTAGAACCTTCCTATCCTCATTCTTCTAATTCAACATACAAGACTTTGTTTCTAATTTATTTTTCTGACATCCTATGATTCTTCAAATGTCTGAGTCTGCTTTGTCAGACGTCTGATCTACTTCTTCAGACATCTAAGATACTGTCTATAACTTAGATTCTTGTCTAGACGTCTATGATCCACTTCAGATGTCTAATAATTTCTTTTAGACGCCTCTTTGAGTTTCTGATATCTCTTTAACATAATTGAACAACGGTCATAATTTTTCTTGTCTTTCAGACATCTTTTGTCTTCTTCAGACACCTGGAAGTGACCAACGTTCACTTTCTATCCAACAATCAAATTGACCGCAATTGATTATATTCATTACACTTTGATTTTGGAACATTGTAAGCCATTAGACATCTTTGCATTTATTCAGACATCTAATTCTTCCTTTTAAGACATCCACACTTTTGTCCAGACATCTGATCATTTGTCTTTAAATCCCTGTTTGGATCCAATCTCATTCCAGGAACGATAACTTTGACCCTAAGGCCTTTTTAGATGTCCTATTTTATGTTCAGACATCTGAAACTATCTATTTAGATGTCTATCTTTTTATTCAAACGTCCCTATATCTTGAGAAATCCAATAACAACTACTTTCTCACTGAAGCTTTTCAGATGTCTGGCTTTATTCTCAGATGTCTGAAAAGACTCCTTCAAATGTCTATCTTGACTTTTCAGACATCTAATCCAGTCAGACTTTGAGTAATTGCTTTGTAGCCATTCTACCTTAATTTATTCCATTCCAATTCAAATCTCAACAACTACCTAGGCTTAAATCTGACCTCCTACACCTATATATACCCATCAAGGGTTGCTTTAAGCCTATACATGAAGAAAAGAAATATTCTAGTGCTAAATACTTTCCATATCCTATTCTAAGCATTCAAAAGCTATTGTGCTCCATTGTGCTCTTTTGTACTTAGAGATTCCTAAAGGCAACATCACTTCCGCTCTGATTTTTCTGCATCACATAGGTTTGCAAAGGGAGTATCTTAGCCTACTTTATATTCTATATCTTTCAAGGCTCTTAGGATTGTTTACATTATTTTTTTTAGGTGCCTGAGCTGTGGGTTTCCCATTTCCTCTTAGTAGAACGGCTAACTCTCCTTAGGGGTTGTCCAGGAGAGGGGAATTATTTTGAGGAACACCACCCTCGGATTTGTGGTGTGGTTTAGTGATTCCTATTGAATTGAAGGCAAAATCCTAGATTGGGAGATCTAAGTAGAGGCTTTTCCTGCAAGGGTTTCCTCTCTAAATACTTGTGTTCTTGTTGTGATTGTTTGTATTTATTTTTGTTGCACAATTCAACCCCCCTTCTTATGCCACTAACATTGATCTTCTTCTCTTCTTCTTCTTTGGCCTTAGGTGTAGGTGGATATGAGTAGAAATTAAACTAAGGGAGGATATGATATTTAGGTGGTGGTTAAGGTGGGTATATATAGAAGTGGAGAGGGGGATAGTTGGCATGGACATGTGGTTGGCTAGGATTAGGTTTGGTGGGTAGTTAAGGGATCCTAAGGTGGGGATTTAATGGCACCAAGTAGGGGGGTGCATAGGTGGTGGTTATGTGGTGGAAAGGCACCTAAAGGTGGCACCAAAAATGAAGAGAAGCTTCCATTTTGGCGCCACCAAGGAGAGTTCTAGAAGGGGAATTTTGTGTAGGGTAGGGATGGCTTGTAGGGGTAGGTGTATGGTGGTGATGAGGGAGATTTTGAAGGGAAAAGTGGTACCAACTTGGAGCTGGTTATGAAGGGTTTTGATGCCATGTTTGTGGTGTCCCTTGGTGGTGGTGGTGGGTTGAGGGGTTGTGTTAGGGTTGGCACCAAAATGGGTAGGAGTAGGGGTAGCTTAGGTGGACTAGGTTTAGGGCTAGTTGGTGGAGCTTAGGTAGGTGGGTTTAAGGTTTATGTTGGGATGCCAAGGAGGTGACTAGGTAAGCTATGCTAGCTTAGCTATCTTAGCTAGTAGGGAGTAGGGTAGAGAGGTAGAGGGAGCTAGGGTTTTGGCGGTGATGAACTGGAGGGAGCTGCCTTGAGCTGCACTGGAGCTAGTGGTTGCTGAAGAGAACTGTAGGGAGCTACGTTAGCTGGCTTAGCTTGCTAGTTCTTTTCTAGCTACTAAACCAAGCTAAGATGAGCTGGCTTCTACTGATATGAGCTAAGGTGAGCTGGATCTGGTCTTCTCGGAGATTACCTAGCTAGTTGGGTTAGCTAGCTTAGGTCAAGTAGCTTAGTTCAACTAAGTTGAGTTGAGTCTCCTGGAGCTGGACTTGAGCTGGCCTGAGCTAGTTGAGGTCATCTTCAGCTGACTAGGTCTAGCTAGTTGATGGTAGTAGCTAGTCCTAGTCAGGTTGAGCTTCCAGTGAACTGTTCTGAGTCAAAGGAGCTGGAATGGAGCTAGGATCAACTGACTTGAGCTAGTTTGAGCTGCCATTCAGATGAGGTGAGCTAAATGGAGCTGAGGTGAACTAGCTAGAGCTACCATTCAACTAAGATGACTTGAATGGAGCTAGGGATGAGTTGATCCAGTTAGAAAGAGCTGGGATCCAGCTGGGATGAGCTAGATCTAGCTGGTATCCAGCTGATAGGAACTTCTTCATCTTCTACCTTCCTGAGTGCCAAGGTATGCTAGATCTGAATTTCTATCTATCCCTAACACTCAAATAGATGCATTAAAAATACAATAAAATGCAATGCATTTCTAACCTAGGTGAATGCCTAAATGCAACTCAAAAACCCATTTACGGAGTTAAAACCCTAAAAGCTAGATTAGTTTTAGGGCATAAGAATGATGATAAACTAGCGTTTATCATGATCCAGTATTGGACGTCTGACCTATCCATCAAACTTCTAATTTTGAAGTATAAGTTGTCTAATCAACTGATCAAACATTAAGAGGTCTTCTCTAGTTCTTGATTTGGAATTTGAAGCTACATCTTACTTCTTAAGGCCTAGCTAACCCTACCCTACACCTTAGAAGGCCTAATTTAAGGTACCCTAAGCCTAGTACACTATCACTAGCCTCTCCTAAGAACCTAATTAGGCTCTCACTAAGCCCAATTGACTTAGATGAAGTCAATTACATTCTACCTAGTTAATTAGACTCATGGAGTCCAATTGAGCCCTAATCTCAACCCATGCAAGTCTAATTAGACTCAATCAAAGTCCAATTGACCCATACCTAACCTAATTGAGAATTTTCTCTCCCAATTACACACACATTGACCCAATTAAACTTGTGTTAAGTTTAATTGGATCTATCACCTTAGCAATAGGTTGTGTGAACCTATTTTTAGAAACCTACTTAGACCCAATTACCTAGACCTATAAGACCCTACCTAGACCCAACTTAGGCACCACCTACGTGGTCCACTTGACCACCTAAGTGGCATGCACACACACCCACACAAAGTTGGCATCCACACATAGGTGCTGCCACTTACAAAAAAACCTAAAACCCTAATGATGGGAATACCATCATGAGCCCTAATTAGCTCATTTTGACCTAATGAAGAGAATAAATGCTCCTACATAACCAACTGAAGGTCATAATTCACTGCATAACCTTTCTGAGAGAAAAATAAGAAACCAAGGTTAAAACTGTAATTTTACCAATGCAGTGCAACCATGGGTTTTCTAAAGGGCTAAACAAAGGTCAAATGGTCTTAACAAGATAACAAGTGGGTTGGATTTGACAGAAAAGGGTTTGCGTGTGTCTTGTGAATTAAATGACTTCTTGAAATCTTAAAACAGACCTACTTGATTAACCAAGGTTATGGGCAAGATAAAATTCACCTAAACCCTCTAAAAATCATATAAAAATATCCTCTAGGGTGTATTATCTTCAATTTGTCCAATGGAAACCATCTTGACCTAGAATGTGATCTCAGATAGATTTTTGCCCTAAATTGGATTTTTGCATAAATTACCCAAACAAACATGGTCAAACCCAAAATCCAAATTCACCATTGGATTCCTTAGGTTAAAATTAGGTTTGTACCAAAATTTGGACCTTAGGGGAACTCATCTTGACCTAATTTGCAAAAAAGTCCTATTTGATTACATTTCTATCCCTAACTTTCAAAAACCCTTACAATCAGCTCCCTAGCTTCTTCATCATTTTCACAAATAGGTCCCTCCACCATTATAGCGGAGGAATCCTACTCCGGCGAGCTTTGAAAGGAGGTTTCTCCTTGATTGCTCAGAGCAAAATTGGAAGGAAGATTATCTGAGAATTTCCCTCCAATATGAACCCAATTTGATGCCCTGATTCCTTCCCAATCTCTCATGTGAACGCATGAGAGATTTGGGTCTCTTGAGAATTTCCATCATCGGAGACCCTTCCTTACTTGGAAGCTTGGCTTCCAAGCACAAATCTCTCTCCGGAGATCTATTTAAGAAGCCCCAGACCCAATCGATGTTCCTCAGCTTGAATTTGGGCTGATTCTCCCTACATTCCTCTCTTCCTCGCCGGCCACAACCCTCCGCAAGCTTCGCGGCTTCTCCCTCGCTCTCTCGTCGCCCAACCACAATACCAGTGGTCGTGTTAACTCCGCCACAGTCCTCCGCATTATGCAATACCAGCCGATGTCGCCTCTGCCCCGTCTTCACTGCCGCCTCATCTATGGAGGTATTCATCTTCCCCACGTCTGGCAACCACACCGGCATGGGATTCCCTTCCCTTTCGTCCCTTAGATTAGGTTTCTTAAGTTCCCTATCCTCCACACTTTCTCCCCCTCTCTTTATTTCCCAAAACCAACCACCTACGCCACTGACCACCGTCACCTTCTCCACCTCCGGCGATAGTGCTCCCGTCACTCCGCACCTCCATCCACCTTGCCGACCACCCTACAACCTCCACCGCGACTCCCTGATCACATCCCCTCACTCCAATCTCTCCATCGACCACCCAAACACCCCACCGAACACACCCACTCACACGCACACAATGTGCCCTAGGCACGCCACCACAGCCACCCACACGCCACGCAACCACTCCCATCACATCTGTCGTGCTCCGACAATGCTTCCTGAACGTTTTGACGTGGACGAAAGGCCGTTCTCTTGATTTCAGGTATCCGACCATGGTCTGCCATTGTTGCTGAACTTGAAGCAAGCTTCAAGCAGTCCCAGGCCTTGCGTTGCTCCAGGTGAGACCCCCAGGCTGTGCGAACTTAAGGCATGCACGCATCCAAGCCCTCACGTGAAGACTCCAGCAGCTGCAGCCCTTCAATTTGGCTAAGCACTCTCTGTGGTAGACGCACGGAAGAAGGTGGGACATTTAGTCCCACCTCGGAAATGGAAAGCCGCCCGAAGTCGTATAAATTGATTTTGTGCCAGAGGCTCTTCACCTCCAACACTGAGGGTGAGGTCCTCCTCCCCCCTCTCACCGGACTCGTCCACAACATAATTCGCAGACTTGACCACGACCCGACTACCCGACCTATTCACTCCTTGCTCACCACACATGCCGGTGAGCCTGGACTCGGGTCAGCGTTAGGTCCGATTACCTGACCAGTTAAGGCTCTGGGAGAGTGAAGCTGAAATAGAAAGAGAGAAAGAGAGAAGAGAGCTACGCAGGGGAAGGGGGGTTTTGCTTTGAGGAGTTTGCCTTCAACATTTAATCGGATTCAGAGGGCTCAGCAGGGCTGAAGGAAGAAGAAGGAGAGGATCACTGCAGGGCTTAAGGCAAAGAAGAGAAGAAGAACCAAATGCAAAAGGCAGAGAAAGAGAAAGAGAAGGCCAAAGAAGACAGAGAAAGAAGAAGGAAGCTAAGGTAGAAAGAGAAGAAGGAAGAAGCTGAAGAAGAAGAAGAAGAGAAGTACACAGAGACAGAGAAGAGGAAGAAGAAGAGAAATCAGAAGAAGAAAAGGAGAAGAACTGTAGCACAAATCATTTAAGACGTCTGATTACAAAATCAGACATCTGAATTCCTATTTCTTTCCTTCTTTAGTCAATTTGAGTATCTTTTTGTCTACAATTATTTTTACTCTTCATATACTCATGCACTACATCCTAATCAGATTTTGAGTAGTATTATGTGTTCAATTTGCATTTATTGTTGAGATTAGTGCATGAATTCCATTTGCTCCCTGTGTTCGACCTCGGAATATATACAAGTAATAAAATTGTATTTATTTTGAACGCTATTTCGGCTGTACTACAATGCAACACTCTTAAATACCGATCAAGCGCTCATAACACCTAAGTATAGAAAGTCCTCTTAGATCAACAAATTATGGTTCTAAGAAACCCATTCTTCACCAAATTTAGTCGCCACCCAGAGCCTTTCTAGACTCTGCTTGGACAGCCACTAAAGAGTTCCCAATTCTATAAAAGGGTCTCCAAGGTGGCTACCCAATCTAGTTGTTCTCCACCTCCATCTTCATTGGCGAGCTCCTTCCCCCATAAGCACCACCTCTTCCACGTCCAATAGCAAGAGCCTTCACCACCTCTAAAGAGGCTGCCCATCCACCTTGGTCGTCCCTCTTTCCCTTCTACCATCTTCAGCCACAAGACCACTAGAGGCCACCTCTGGTGCCCCATTTTCCCGTAGTGATAATCGTTCTCCGTAGTTTAATTTCTCGCATTTTATCATGCTAGTAGTATAGTATTGTCTATCTCCTAGAGTGCATGCATATTCTCCCTGAGATCCATACGTGCATCTCTCTTCTGTTAGCTTAGATCTAGTCATTTTTAATTTAATTGTACAAGCATTCCTCTAGAGCTAATTGTAATGACATGATTTAAGGAAATAAAATTGCCTGTTATATCTACCAGGATCTTAGTCTTTCTTTCATGTGAATAAAATGTCGATTCCAGAGGATATTGGAGATTTAACGATAAACAAATTTTGTGTTGGTCGCCATCAAATAGTTGAAATCATGCGCATCGAGATGCATACTTTCACGTTTATTCTCTACCTAACTCATGCACACATTTTACGCATAAACAATGCAACTGGTGATTTGCATATTTGTACTTTAAACATCGGACTGCAATTTTAAACGAGAAGAGAAAAGAAAATTCAAAATCAAACTAGCAAAAATCACACCTCCCTGAGATCGACCGGACTCAACGCGTTTTAAATCAAATCATGATTTTACCTTTCCAACAAATGGCACAACTGCCAAGGAGACAACACTAGATTAGATTTCTGATTACCAATATTAATGTTGACATATTTGCCTCTACTTGTTTTTGGTGTGCAGGTAAACAAAAGCAGATTCTACGCACACATCAAGAGTACTTGAATTCAGGTACACACCAAATCCCTTAGGTTTAGTATTTGATTTGAATCTTAGGTTAGGTATTTTTCTTTTGAATAAAAAACACAAAAAAAATTTGAAAAATTTTCTCCAAAAAGAAAAAAAATAAAAAAAGAAAAGAATTTGCAAAAATTGAAAAAAAAAATCCCTTTTGGTAAAAGGCTTCTTTGCTTTCAAAATCACTTTGAAAAGCCTTTTTACCACTTTTGAAATTCGACCAAAGCTTTTCAACAAATTTAAAATTCATTTACCAAGTTTTTGGCAATCCAAAAATCTTGAAATATAGGTTAATCATAGATTTTTAAATTATCTTTCGAACGCCATTGTTCGTTTGAAAAAAGTCACATTGTGGAATTTTTAAAAATTTGTGAAGTGCATGAAGGTCAAACAGACTGAAATCCAAATTTTTCTTATTTTCAAAAATCAATTTCGATTGGTACATAGATCTAATTGACTTGAAATCATGGGGTTTGAAAGCTAATCAAGTAAGCTTTCATTCTTATATTTTCCTAAATTTTTAAATTTGATTTGAGACTATTTCAAGGAGAAAAACCAACAAGGAGTCAATCTACCTTATCTGACCCGTTGTTAGTTAAAACTTCACATTAAATCACTCGGAATAGTAAAAATTTCATAAAAATATTCCCAGGAAGGCTTATTTGAAAAGAAATTTTCTTGCCAAATTTCATATTATTTGGATTCTATTTGTATCGTAGAAAATGTTTTTGATCTAAATACTTAGTCAACTGGCTAAATTGGATAGATTTGCATGAACCCTAGGTCCAATATTTAGGGTTTTATTTTTATAGAGATCACATTGACTAGCTTGGGTTCAATTGAGTCCATTGACTAGTCGATGAGTTGAGTTAATTGGTTGACCACTCACCCAACACCACATCAATTTGAAGAAAAAGGTTAACAATTTGTAAAGAAAATATCAATTAACCTACATTTGTTATTTAACTACTAGGTTATCACAACTTCTTTAGCCAAACCCAGTGCCAAGTCTATGGGGTAGTACCAAGCAATCATGTTTAAGAGGTATCAAGGACTCGGAGGCATAAGCCAAAGGAAGAACCTTCCCCTTACTCCCCTTGTAATAGACTGGCTGGGTTAGCTTAAGAAATTGGGATTACTTTCAGAGTGCCAAGTCTGCGGGGTAGTACCAAACGGTCACATCTAAAGGGTATCAAGGACCTAGAGGCATAAGCCAAAGGAAGAACCTTCCCCTTAGTCCCCTCATAATAGATTGGTTGGGTTAGCTTAAGAAATTGAGATTACCTTCAGTCGATTTTATAACAAATTTTTCTTTAGGAATTAGAGCGTTAATGAAAAATCTGGTCACCTGATTTTAATGACCAATTTGAATAAGGCCTTAGCCTTGTTTGGCATGGCTACACCAACCCTTGTCATTAGTGTATGCAAGGGAGGAGGTCTCTTAAACCTACATTGGTTGGACCTTGGGAAACAAACCCAAGGTGGCGAAGGCGACTTTTCGCATCTCTTGGTTCTTCTTCTCGACCGTCTTCTCGTTTAGCTAAAATGGCTAATCTTGCTCTTGATCCTGAGAATCAGGATCCAATGGCCCATTTGGAGGCCAGATTCGTTGCATCTGAGCAACGACATCAGCAAAACATTGATAGGATTCTCAATGCATTGGACCAAATGCAGCATCCATCACATGGAGAACAGTTGCAAGGTTTTTATGATCCGGTGACCTTGATCCTGGAACCACAAGTCCAAGTTCCCGCAGGCGAAGATGCATTCGAGCTTAAGCCAAGTGTAATAAGTCTGATACAGACTTATTTCTGTGGAAACTCAAATGAGGACCCCTTCTAACACATTGAGGATCTGAGTCGAATCGTGGAAACAGTCCGACCTAGAAATGTAGACTTAGGGATTGTTCTCACGAAGCTTTTCCCATTCTCTCTCAAGGACAAAGCTTCATACTAGTCCAAGGCCATCGAGAGGTCGATTGGAACCTAAGCAGAATTACGTCGTGAATTCCTCCAAAAGTTCTTCCCGATTGGTTGGACCAACGTGATGAGGCACACAATTATGACTTTTTCCCAAGGACCCAAGGAAAAGTTGCATGACGCATGGGATAGATGTTGTGAGCGAATTTTTGTT
Source organism: Thalassia testudinum (assembly GCA_037157565.1). Classification (NCBI taxonomy): domain Eukaryota; kingdom Viridiplantae; phylum Streptophyta; class Magnoliopsida; order Alismatales; family Hydrocharitaceae; genus Thalassia; species Thalassia testudinum. Next base: position 104,875,122 of record JAZHRO010000073.1, on the reverse strand, counting down.
GTTGGTTTAGGAAATGATTGTGTCGTAGAATAGTGACGAAAATCAATACAGTATTTAAATTTATAAGTGCTAGAAAACATATGAGTCTGAGGTCATTCACAGAGAGTAAATATGGAAGTCTCAACACTAGTCGAAATATAAAGAATAAATGATCACAATAAAGATATTCAATGAATAAAATCTACTTAAAATGATATTCAATGCTAGCAATTGTATTTCAAGAAATAATGGGATAAAAAGAATAATGAAAACCCTAAAAATGGTGATTTGAATCATCAATTAATTCCACATTCAAGCACATTTCCTAATGTATCAACCAATTCAATTTCTCTACAATGTTTCTCAATCACTTTTTTGAATATCCACGTTAGCCAATTATTCAATAAGTCCACAGTGCCACAACCAGATGTCAGACCCTAAGATTAAATGACTTAAGTCGCCAAGTCTCAACACAAGGCACAAAACCAACATAGAGCCTCAAGGAAAGCTTCAGCACAAAGCCATCTTAGAATGGCTAAGTGTTAGGCATATCGGAATGCATCCAAAGGAACATGCATGCATCCCAATGCAAAACCACCCCCCACCCTCCTTAGATTCTCTTCCTCTTTCCTTAATCAGGTAAAAGGGCAAATAGTAGCGAGTTATCGGGTTTTGTACAATGTCCAAGCTCACCGACAGTGGGTGATGAGCGATGAGTGCGCGACACATGAGGTGCATAGGCGAGGGGACCTCACCCCCATGTGTCAAGGCGATAAGCCTTCAATGCAAATCCAATTTATGTGCTACGCGAGATTTAAAGCCCACGATGTGGGACTAAACTGAGGAGTTTCTGCTGCTGAAGCTACGTGAAGTGCTCGCACTTGATTCAACTACTGCATTGGTTTTCTTCTTCAATTGGAAGCCGAGAAAGCTTCGTGGCATGGTTTCGCAGCTCTGGGAGGTGGTGGTGGGTAATGAGGAGACCGGAGTACGACGGTTGGAGATGAGGATGACGATGGCGACGGCGAAGTTGACCTGCAAGAAAAGTATGACCTAGGGCCCAATTAGATAGATGGCAACCTTAACCGTGGTGTTGCGAAGGCGGTGGTGTGTGCAATTGGGTGTGAGGTGCAGTGAAGTGACGGGTAGGTGTCAGGGAGCGAAGCTCCGAGGAATGGAGTCGAGGAAGGTGATGTGGGCGATGAAGCGTTAAATTAGGTTGGGCAAAAGTGTGGTGGAGATGTGCATAAACTTTTACCTAACCTAATTTGGGTGGAGTGGAGCGAAGGAAGTCCGGCGATGAAGTTGGTCATGGTGGTGGTTGCCGGAGTCAGGGAAGGAGATGGAGAGGGAATTAGGATCCAAGATTGGAGCTAAACCTAATTAGAAGGGAGATGAGTGGGAGCCCTAAACTAATTGGAAGAACAGAGGCTTAGGGAAGCTCGCTGGAGGTACGCTGGAGCTGAGATGAAGGAGGCGAGGATGGGGCTAATGAAGGGATAATTGGGCCATCTTCTTTGTCCGGAAGCACAGCGACGAGGTGTTGAGGAGAAGCCCTCTCCCTATTATACTTGGGAGCGGCCGAAGAAGAGGTTTGAAGAAGCTCCAGGTCATCGTCAACGGTGGTAGAGGAAGAAGAAGCAAGAGGGATTTGCGTGCCAGAAACGAGACAAACTTGGCTTGGGTAGATGCAACCCCACTTATAGAGAGCTTCTCCTCTCAATTTGTGAGCAAACAAAGCAAATTCTACCTTGCCGCAAAGCTGGTTTATGGGTTTGGAAAATTGGGTTCAGTGGTGAATGAGACGGCCATGATTGATCTAAAAATATGGTCTGGTCGATTGGCCAAGATCTTGGGAACAAGCTTCCCAAATCTGGTGATTTTTTATTGAAGAATCTTGAATCAATTTGCTTGATTAAATGATGCGAGTTGGGTTTGCAGGTTTTCGTCCCTGTCGTGAAGAAGATGATGGTGGTAGGGACCTATTTGTGAGGATGAAGACAAATGACAGGGGCTGGGATGCAATAAAATCAAAACTTAGGGTCTTAACTTTGAAGAATAGAGATTTTAGGGATTGAATTACAAACTAGATCAAGATGGACTGTGATTGAGCCTAAATTTTGGTATTAACCTAATTTGAACCCAAGGAATCTAATAGTGAACATGGATTTGAGTTTTGACCACGTTTGAATGGTTAAATTGCATAGAAGCCCAAATCAAGGTAAATTCCCATCTGAAACACTATTCTAGGTCAAAATTGGTTCAAATGGTCAAACCAAAGGTACCAAACCTCTTAAAATATTTTTATATGAATTTTAAGAGGTTTAGATGAATTTTATACTGACCAAAACCTTTTCAATTTAAGCAGGGCTAATAATTAGTGTTTTGTGTACTATTTTAGTTCTCGAAATGCGTGAAACCCTATTTCTATCAGTGTAGACCCAATTCCTGATCTTTAATGCTCAATTGACCTCTATTTAACCCCTAAGTGACACCGTGGTTACTCTACATTCAATATGTGATATTAAAATAATAGAATTACCTTTGTTTTATTATTTTCTTCTCAAAATAGATCATAGCGGAATTATGGTTCGTAGGTAATCATTTAGGAGATTTATCTCCTGATTTCAACTAATTCAAGTTAGTTATGGCAAATGATGGCATTACCATCAACATAGTTTACGATCTTCTCAGGAAATGGCTGCACCATGGTGTGCCTAGATGGCACTTAGCTCAGATTTTCTACCATGGGCTAAATGACACATATCAATACCTGGCCGATGCATCTAGTGGTGGGAATTTCCTCACGAAGGACGAGAACAACGCATTTGAGTTGTTTGAGTCCTTAGTGAAGAATTCTATGAATGCTACATCAATGAACCATCTCAAGCGACCTGGATAGCAGCGAGTTAATGTCCACGAGGCTTATGCCGAATCAACCCGAGCCGACATGGATATTATTACCAAGAAGCTGGATAAGGTGGATTTGCTAGATAAGAAGCTCGACGAACTGATTCGAGCTTGACCTAGATATTCTGGCAATTTTGCTACATCCCACCATTCTTCCACATTCCGAGTCCCTTCTGCTGAGTACATTTACTCACTCAAGATGTATCTTCATCTTCGTGGGATCCTACATATTAGGAACCCATGAATAATCTAGATCTAGTACCATATGATCAGGGTTACACACCCCATGATGATTTTAGTGCGTACTCCCTTGATGAGTATGCATCTCAGATGTCTTCGGCCTACAAAGATGTCAATGCTATCTAAGGTTACAGGCATAATAACCCGTACTTGGAGACATATAATCCTGGTTGGTGCCATCATCTAAATTTTTCCTTGTCTGGTAATTCACAGTGACCGAATCAAGATCCACACCACTAGACTAGACAATACAAGAATGCGCAAGACACGTACCCTAGGTAGTAGCCATTCCTGTCTCAGCATATCAGCCGCTGCACCAAGATGCCAATTACCCTCCAAAGCAGGTCGACCCTTTGGAGGCGCTTAAAGAGGAACTGTAAGAATCCATGTAGAAATCGACTCATGATAGCTACAGATCATGAAATCCATGGCTGATCAGATTCAGAGTATTCAAAACACGCAGAATTAGTTATTGTAGGAACATAAATCACAGGGATCCTTGCCCTCCCAACCTGTCCCAAATCCGAGGTATGTGCAAAACTAGGGCACCTTGCTTAGGTTCCAGGCACCATAGGAACAAGAGCATGATGTATTACAGGCAACTCCTGCACCACCTAGTTATGCGCAGGGTCAGCCGACTTTACTGCTAAACCCCACCTACTCTACCCTTTCCGCTCCTCCATCGCATCATGGACAATATGCCGATACATAGGTTATCACATTGAGGAGTGGGAAGACCACGCAGGACCACCATTTAGGTAGGCGAGTCATGATTCTTCTCGCCCCCTACCACAGGATGTCTTGTCTTCTTCTCCTTCTCAAGAGCCACCTATAGTAGATAAGGGCAAAAGACCAATTAACCATGAGATTTCCATCCCTTTTCTTGAAGCTTTGATGCAAGATTCAGCAAGGAAAAAGGGTACACAGAATTTCAAGGACCTAAATACCATGTTCAAAGAAGTTTATATTCAAATCCCGCTCCCTAATGCTATTGATCACATCCCTGCTATCGCTAGGTTCTTTAAGGACTATTGTACCCCGAAGCGACAATAGAAAATAGGATGACATGCGGTACTGTCAAAGGAGGCTAGCACCGTTATTCTAGTCGACTTATCACCGAAAAATAAAGACCCTGGTATCCCACGCATCTCCTGCTATTTGCAGGATTCTCCATTTGATCGAGCCCTTCTTGATTTGGGTTCGTCCATCAACCTAACTCCCACCATAGTATTTGATCGATTTAGATTTGGGGAGTTAAAACCCACCTCGGTTACCATTCAGTTGGCTGATTGATCGATAAAAGCACTAAGTGGGGTGGTTGAGAATGTGATTGTAGAAGTCCAGGGGTTCTTCTTTCCAGTGGACTTTTTCGTTCTTGATATGGAGGTTCCTCCTAATCTCCGAGATGCACCGATTATTTTGGGTCACCCATTTTTGGTGATAGCTCGCATGAACATCGACTATGCATCTAAGTGTATGGAGATAGCCCTAGGGAATGAACGACTTAGACTAGATATATTCAGGGCATCACAGAACTTCAATTGTGATCTGATTGAGGAGGATGGTGAAGATGAGGACTCGGCATTTTATGTCAACATTGGGCTCCTCTGTAATGACCCAATGTCACATTCATCTTCATTGTTATGGTTTTTAGATTAATCCACACAGGAATGAGACCACGGAGTTGCAAATTTCATCCCGCAGATCCGATTGTCTGGGGTGCTCATCTGATCACGACACCTCAAATTTTGATTCTCTTGTTCCATCATTTCCTAATTCGCCCCTACTAGTGCAGGATGGCGTGATTGCGACAGATGGTTTCCCCGTTAATGTAGTCACGACCGACCTCTTTGTAGGTAGGGAATCAGAAGGAAATCACACGTATCAAGATTATCAAATTTTTTCTATTTATTCTTCTCCTCCCATTCACGATTCTATTTCCCACCCACCCATGATCAAATTGAAGCCCTTACCTAATTCACTAAAATATGTGTTTTTGGGGGATGGTGAGACATATCCGATGATTATCAGTGCTCACTTGACCCCAGAACAAGAATAATAATTGATTTCTATACTCTAAGCACATAGGGCTGCTATCGGGTGGAGTATTGCTAATCTCCGCGGTATTCGCCCCTTAAATTGTACTCATCATATTTACACGAATGAGGGGGTGAGACCTTCTTGACAACCTCAGAGACAGCTAAATCCAAATATGCTAGAGGTTGTAAAGAAGGAGATCATCAAATGGCTGGACGTGGATATTGTTTATCCCATTTCCGACGACCAATGGGTGAGTCCTATCCCAATCGTGTCCAAGAAAGCAGGACTCACCATCATAAAGAATGACGAGGGCAAATCCATTCCGACCCACACCGGGACTTCATGGCGGGTCTACATCGATTATAGGAAGCTAAACACGACTACCAAGAAGGATCATTTTCCTTTGCCTTTCATTGATCAGATTTTAGAAAGGTTAGCTAGGTGCAACTTCTTTTGCTTTTGAGATGGATACTCTGGGTACAATCAAGTAATGATTAACATGAAAGATCAGGACAAGACTACTTTCATGTGTCCCTTTGGAACATTCATTTTTAAGTGAATGCCCTTTGGCCTCTACAATACACCTGTGACATTTCAGCGTTATATGATGGCTATCTTCTTTGATATAATTGGGAACTTCATGGAAGTATTTATGGATGACTTCTCCATTTTCGGAGATGATTTCTTGTGTCTTGGTTAAAAATGAAAAAATAAATTTTAAGGATTAAAAAATAAATTTAAAATAGTAAAAACTAATTTTTTATTGCATTTCAATTCAAAATCGTTAAGTTTAACATCTATGACTCTTGAACTAGCAAATACGAAAATAGTGTGACTTTTTCAATGGCATAATCAACAATATAGTGAAGTGAATGGCATTTAAGTAATTTCAAAAGATTTTAATGATATTTACATAAAAATCCCTTTAAATTATTGGAATAAAATTGAGACCTTTTCTTTTCTATAAACAAATGAGAATTGGATTTCATGGTAAACCATACTATCATCAACAACACCTCCTCAACCCTATCAATCCCCTCTCTTCATTTTGCACTCCAATCGCCTTCCATCATGCTCTCCTCCCCTTCCTTTTCATTTCTTTTATTGTTGCTGCCAGCCCTTCCTTATGTTTCTCGACCTACGATTGCCATGTGAACCATCATCTCCACCAGCCACATATCACCCCTAGCCCCTCTCTCTTACGACCATCTATACTCCCCCTTATTCTCTTTAGCTATGCCCTTGAAATATTTCGACATTTATGATTCCTCCAATATACTTCTCCATGATGGAACACCTAAGCTACATGATTCGCATTCCTTTCCACATGGCAATAGAAGAGGCATACCATTGCGTCCTAAACCACCTAAACCCTTCCTCCTTTCAAACTAACCCAATCTCCCCTTCCATCTCCCTCCTACTAACTTGCCTCCTCAACATCATCATCCCAACCACTCTCTTACACCTACACCATCTAATCATATGGATGGAGGCAAGAAGGGGGAAGGGACGCCTTTAAAATTTGGAATTATAACAAAACTGTTAGTTAAACAACAATAGTTGTTGGTTCATTGCTCCTTGTGAATTCAAGGTCATGTTAGAAACTCCATGTTGTCTTTTGCTTAATAATCTTCTCATATCAAGTAAGATTAAAGTTTTTTATAACAACATAAAGACAACTATAGTGTGAGGTCTCATTGCTAATTATGCCACAATTGAGGGCTTAATGAAATATCAAAGGTGAAAGCTAAGTTTAAGCTTGCGCTTAGTCCTTAGAAGGACTTGTATTTGAAGAAAGGGACCTAAAGCACCTAATTAACACCAAAGGGGAGCTGGAAAGGACTTGTGATCAAGAACATAATTATTAGTGGAAGGTTGGATTAAAGAGTGAAAAGAAGGACCTCTTGACAAATTTGCATTATCTCATATAAAAGACCAACGGATAAACCACCAAGCATTAACTTGCCCACAATCTTTGCTCATGTGCTTCCTAAGAGGTGTGTCTCCTCCATTGTTGGTAGAAGGAGCTGCTTAGAGGTGGAGTTGGGAGCTTCCTTACTAAAGTCTAGAGGGATAAGAGAGCTCCACCGCCTTCCAAGAAGCTTAAACCCAAAGTAAGGACCACCCTTTTCTCCATCTTGAGCTTGAGAACCATGGGGTTGTAGGTGCATTTGCTGTTGGATTAAAATCCAATATATGGACTAGTATATGTAAATAGATATAATCAAATAATAATAAGTTATGTGACTGTCATCTTAAGCCCATAATTTAAAGTGATCAAATTAGTTTAATGGTTTTATATTGGCTAAAGTGCAAAAGGATGGTGTGGTTATGTTTTCTAATGTGTAGACTCTAGTTGTGAATTGTGACTTCTCGATGGGCAAAGTTGTAACTCACCAAACAATTAGCCACACTAATTGTTGATTATTAGGGTAGTCATGGTCCCCAAGAGCCCTAAGTGTGTTTTTCTCCCTGGTTAACCCCATCGTGACCTAGTGAGAAAGAGAGAAGAAGGGAGACGGCTGAAAGGAGAAGAGGTTGTCCTTCTTCTCAAAGCATAGGTGAGATCTCTCCTGACAAACCACAAGGAACTCTTGGAAGAACCATGCTACATCCCCTTTCCTCTCTGTTGATAATGAATCCTGGTAATATCATTCTCTATGACTTTTGTATTCTGATCAAAGTATAAGATGATAAACCTTGCTTGCATCTTGATATATTTATCATGTTTATTTACCAATGGATATATCTTTTGTTTAGATAGTTTTGTTTAGATAACATGAATCTACTTTACCCATTATCTATATGAAACAATTAAAGTCTTTCATGTACTCAGAAATCACAAAACTCAACTCGCAACTGTAGGTGGTATCGGTACCTTTTAGATTGGTACTAGTACTCAGGCATTACAGATTCCGATCTTAATGTATACTATAACTTGCCAGTACCAATACTCTTCAGAGTACCAGTACAAGCAAGCTCCAAATTGACTCCAGGTCATCCTAAGTCCAAAACTGGGACTTACATGTACCGGTACACATGAGTCCCAGGTTAGGTTCTAGACTTGAAGTCACCAGAACCTATAGCTTACAGGTATTGGTACTCGTCATGAGTACCGGTACTAGTAGGCTACAGGTGGCGTATCCAGTACTCAACAAGTATCGGTACTCTTTATGAGTGCCGGTACTCATTGAGACCAGTTGTTTCCTGGAGAGATACCAGTACTCAACACGAGTACCGGTAATAGTGAGTACTGGACAGGTACTCATCTGGACATGGGTTCTAAACTGTAACCCATAGATACCGGTACTTGGCATAAGTACCAATGCCTATTGGGATATGGAACTCATAACTATAACTCATGGATACCGGTACTAGTTTACCAATACCGATACCCAGTTAGTATGGAGTCCAGTTGAGTTAAGTTGTGGCATAGGTCCATCCTAAGTTAGAGGTGGGTTATTTATAATTAAGCCCTTAAGGGTTTAAGGTATTTTCCCAACATTTGCTACATGTCCAACCTCTGGGCAAGGAAATCCTTGATTGAGTTTACCCTTTCTTAATCGATGTAAATCAGACATGAATCATCCATTTTAATGACAAATCCTTGGTAAGAGTCAAATTCTCAAGGGAATGGCACTGTTGGGTGTTGTTGTGAGGCCTAATAGTAAACTAAAGGAAGAATGCAATAAGATCAACAAGGTAGGGCAGTAATCTCCTTTTCTTGGGTTTAGTTATAAAATCTCAAATGTCTATAACTTAGGGTGTGACATGGGGATGTAAATGGTAAAACATGCATGCAGCATGAATGTGTTGCTGCATGTAAGATGATAGAATGCTGAAGGGTGATTCTAAGTGTTGCCACATGCATGATGATAGAATGCTAAAGGGTGATTCTAAGCATTAAGCGGGTTTCGAATGAGTTGAATCACATTTAAGAAGGGCTTAGATTATGTATTTCCTCTTTTCTTTAGTCCCTAAATGTTTAGGAATGAGTTAGAAGTTGTGGATAATAAGTGGTGCAAAGAGAGAGAGGCGGCAGATGATCTTGAGGGGACGTCTGATTAGGGATCAATTGTCTAATTTCTTAGCAAGGGACATCTAATCGAGGCATCATATGTTTAATTTCCTAAGTCTTGGATGTGTAAGTTCAAGGTTAAACATTGGTTATAGGGAGTCCATCTCCTGGAATTTTGAGTGATGGTCCAGGGATCTAGGATCAGATATCTAATTGATGAATGCTGGATGTCTGACAATCAGGTTAGAAGTAGTAACCCTTCAAGGGGACACAAATGCTAATTTTGAATGACTTATTTGATCATTAGGATGCCTGACTAACTAAGTGGCCATTTGGAGGACCTGGATGTTTGATAAGAAAGCAAAATGTCTGATAAGCAAAAGTAGGAGACTATGGTTCAATGCACTCTTGGGGGACGTCTGAAACTAAAGATTAGACAACTTATTTGGCAATTTAGGATGTTTGATGATTATGCCAAATGTTTGATATAGAAGATATGCCATGAATAGGTGTTGAACGGCGGAGGACTACGCTATCAGATTTGGCTTTGAAAACCTGTCGTTGCAGTTTAAATAGCGAAGAACTTAGGTTCAACAAATAAAATTTATACTAGAATAGAAATCCCAGGTCGAACTTAGGGAGGCTACGTCAATCAAAATTCTCAATTTTATTTTTTATTTTTTATTTTTGTTTAAAGAGAGGAGTAATTACAATGTAATGGAATCAATATAAACAATCAGAGAGAGAGAGAGAGAGAGAACATCCACTTGAAGTTGCAAAATGTTTGTACATCTAAGAAAGTGAGAAATTACACTAGAAAGCAGAAAAACTATTACAACTAGAAAGCAGAAAAATTCTACTCTAGAAAGGAGGAAAAAGGAATGGGGGAGAGAAGTTATCCTCCTCGACGATTGCTTGGAGGACAAGCCGGATGAGACAACACCTGGAAGACAAGGAACAGAGTGAGAAGAAGGAGGTCGAAGCAGGAGGAACGGGAATGACACAGCACGTCATCGTCGTCGCGGGATCCACTTCCGGAATGGGGGAGAAAAATTGATTTTATCTCTTAAGGAGCATCCTGGGTGTGGAACAAGCTTCTCTTGAGCTTTGAAGAGGGAGAGAAGAGAAGGAAGGGATGAGAAATTCATATGGAGGGGGTCTCCTTTTATAGTTGCAAGGAGTAGGGACATTTTGGACATTTTAATTTGAAAATCATTAATATGGGACCTTTAGTGATGGATAAATCCGTCATTAAAGGCCTGAACGTGGCCTTCGTGTGCGTGTGCCACGCGCCTCCTCGCCTCCGTGTCCTCCAATGCATGCCCACATCCGTACGCTAACAGCCATCCGATCAAGAGATCGGACAGCTTAAACCATCCTCGCCCGCATGCAATCACGCGTCAGCACCACATGTCTAATCACGCATGGGTGCCATCGCCCACGTAGCGCCGTTTGATCCTCATCGTGCTGCCCCACTCGCTCGCCTGCTCTTCAATTTGAGGCACCGCGGCTCAAATGCGCGACCTCCTCTTCTCGCGAAGGCGCCCAACCGCTACGCTGCGGGAGGCTTTGTGTCACGCGGAGGATTTGTGCGCGTGGTTTCGCGACTGTTGGATGAGCATCCAACTGTCGAGATCAAGTGGGCTGGTGAAGGAAAGGCAGCTGTGGGTCCTTGGGGTCGGTTGGGCGGTTGAGATGGTGCCACATGGTGCCATCTTGGCCGTCCATCTTCTGAGTATTGTAGATGGTGCCACGGTTGTCGGATTGGACCGATTTTTGCGTCGTTACGCTGCGATCAACAATCCGAATCCATCCATGCAGTCAGATTTGTCGTCTAACATGTGGATTAACACCATCTTGGCCATTGATCTTTAAGGTTCCTTGGTCTCTATCTGGTGCTACAGATGCCCGATTAGGGCGATCTTAGAGTCGTTGAACTCCAATCGTCGCCCTGATCAAATCCGTACGGTTGGATCTTCGATCTGAGGCCTCGATAAAAAGTCTCCCTATCCTTGACCATAAAAAGGAGACAATTACTATATAATTTATACAACTTGATCTAAATACATGATAATGCATGTTATGCACTATTTACAATGTATGATGCTAATGTGACACTAAGAACATGCATTAATAGAATTTTAGGTTGATCAGATGTATGCACATCATACCCCCATGCCTATCTTTTGCTAGTCCCTAGCAAAAACTACATGCTATTTATAAAAGAATTAGGTTGGATTATTTGGGCATAAGTATTTTCAACATTAAGAAATTCTTTTACTCAAGATCTGAAATTTCAAAAACACAACAACACCCGGGTATCTGCCAAAATGCAGACCACCTCAAGCCCTCGCCTTATTCAAAGAAAATTTTCTTTTTCTCTTTTTCTTCTTTTCTAATTTTTTTGGATTTTTGAGTTTAGGGTTAAAGAGTGGTTTTCTTCGGCCATTCAACCCACCTAATATTTGATGAGAACCCTAAGTTCTAAGCATCTTATTGTGAATGTGATAGACTCGTTGATCGACAATTAGAGCGGACTTCGGGTTTCTATGCCTCTAAGTGACCTTAAAAAGAGAGTTCTGCCTAAAGGTGTATCTTTACGACTGGTAGCTTTCTCCCTACTTTTATTTTTATGGGGTCAACACAAGGGTGAATCCAGTGTATATCTTCCCGATTTATTCTACTTCTCCGCTTCTTCCTAAGTATTTTGGGAATTTTTAGTGCATTTCTTGAGCTGGGTTCTGGACAACCGGTCGATGAGCTATTACCACCGACAACTTGCCAGCCATACTCGTGCGACGAAGTGTGGCTTATTTCTTTTATTTTTTTTTCTTTCTTTTCTCTTTTTCTTTTTCTTTTCTTTTTGACTTTCTTTTGTTTTTTAAGTAGGTGGCTTCCCTGGTCTAAGATTTACCTAAAGGCAGTAAGAAGAGAATGGTCCAGTGACTAGGCTCTGGACAACCTACCTATGGGATGTTTCCACGATAACTTGCCAGCCATATCACCCTAGAAGGTTCATTAGCTACCCAATTTCTGTTAAAATCGCTGATCAACAAGTCAGTGAAAAGATAGTGTGTAGATGCTTTAGACTTAAAGTTCCCTCAAATCAAAGGGCGGGTTAATAAGTCGTATAATTATCACCCAAACTTATTTAATCAAATTACAACAGAATTCAAGATGGCAAGAACTCGAAAAACAAATCCACATTTTAGTGGATACTCGGGCTGATTAAGCCCAAAGACCTGAAGGGTCTTTGTATTCAGATCCTAATGTAATATTTTATAAGATTGAAAAGTCCTAATGTCCAAGTATTCCTTCCTAATTCAATTTTTTTTTTAATGTATATATAAGAAGAGAAATAGAATTTACAAGAATTTCACAGAGCTGACAAAATGATTCAAAAATGAATCCACCCCCCCATGCCTAGCTGATGCAATGTCCACATTGAGAAAAAGAGACATGAAAGGAAGGGTAGAGTACGGAAGATATCACCAGAATATGAAGCTCGGGTCAGCTCTGAGTCATATGTACAACTGCTGAGTTTAATGTCGTCAACTAGGCAAAGTCCAGCCAAAGAAGTCACAACATGGCTAGAGCAACCATGTTTGAGACGGGTTCTGGAAGAGTATGATCAATAACAGGTTTCAGACGTTGACCATTGACTTTGAATGAATTACCCATCTTTGGGTCAAAGATCTAAACAGCTCCGTTTGGACAAATCTGGTCAATAATAAACGGGCCGTTCCATTTCGACCTAAGTTTGCTGGGAAAAAGCTTAAGTCGAGAATCGAATAACCAGACCTTCTGGTTTGGCTCAAAGCTCTTACGGGAAATCAATTGGTCATGTAGAGCTTTGGTCCGAGCCTTGTAGATCTTGACATTCTCATATGCATCATTTCTATGCTCCTCCAACTTAGATAGTTGGAGTTTCCTAGTCTTCTCGGCTAAACTCAGATCTAGATTGCACTACTTGATTGCACAAAATGCCCTATGTTCAATCTCTACGGGTAAATGGCATGCCTTTCCGTGCACCAGATGAAATGGAGACATGCCAATGGGCATTTTATACGCTGTATGGTAGGCCCAAAGAGCGTCCTCAAGCTTTTGAGTCTAGACTTTACGATCAAGCCTAACCATTTTCTGTAGAATATTCTTGATCTCCCGATTGGAGATCTCGGCCTATCCATTCGTTTGGGGATGATATGGTGTGGAGATTCGGTGATTAACCCCGTATTTAGCCAACAAATTACAGAATCGGGCATTAGTGAAATGAGTGCCACCATCACTAATGATAGCCCTCGGAATCTCGAACCTGCTAAAGATGTTCTTCTTGACAAAATCGATGACCACCTTGTGGTCATTGGTTCAGGTGGGAATTGCCTCAATCCATTTGGACATGTAATCAACAACGACGAGAATGTACCGATGTCCAAATAAAGGGAGGAAGGGTCCCATGAAATCGATGCCCCAAACGTTGAAGATTTCGATAGGAAGAATTGGGTTTAGGGGCATCATATCTCTTAGTTATGCTCCCGAGTGCCTGGCATCGGGAACACGACCTTGAGAAATACTAGGCATCCTTAAATAAAGACGGCCAATAGAATCCAGATTGCAAAATTATTGCAGCCATCTTTTTCCCGGAGAAGTGTCCACCACACGTAGATGCATGACAGAACTCAAGTATACTGTTGAATTCGTTCTCCGGAACACATCGGTGATTGCACAGCAATCATAGGTCTTAATTAACCCAAATTAAGTTAGGACTTAGCATAAGTTAGGATAATTCATGCATGCATAAGCATTATTTGCATCTTTACTGCTTTCTTTTAGCTATGCATAAAATAATGCTATGATGTGCTTATTAGGTGCATTATGTCAATTACAGGTAGTAAGCTAGATCTGAAGCTGGATCAGAAGAATAGAAGAATAACTGGTGTTGCAACAGAGCTGAAGTAGAAGACTTAGATTATATGTAGTAGATAATAATGTAAGGGAGTTAAGGTATGCTATTCTATTAAGTAGGAATAAAGAAGTAAAATGTGAAGAACTTAGGACCATCCTAGCCCTAGGATAGCCTAGAGGCTTCCCCAAGCCTTAGCCACCCTTAGATTAGGTTACCACACCCTAGGAAGCCTTAAAACCCTAATTCCAACCTCTATCTAGACGTCCAGATGAATTATAGGACTTCCAGAACCCTTAGCCAACTCCCGCATACCTTAAACCCACTTCTGCAGTGTTATTGGACATCCAGACACTTGGTCAAACGTCCAATTTCTACATAATCGCAAAGACAAAACCTAGAATCCCCCCTGACTCTGATTGGACGTCCAGACAACAAGTCTGGACTTCTGATTTTTTATTATAAGACATCTGATGCTATTTTTGGACGTCTGGAACTGCTCTCCAGTTCATGTTTTGAGATTCAAGCCTTGATCTTGGATCTCTAGCTCCCTAAACCCAATTCCAACCCCATAGGAACCTAAATTAAGGTACCGTAACCCTAGTACATCACCTCTAGACCTCCCTAAGTACCTAATTAGATCATCACTAAACCTAATTAACTTAGATCATAGTCAATTACCATTACCTAGTCAATTGGTCTCATAGGATCCAATTGAGCTCAGATCTCAACCCATACAAGTCCAATTGGACTTAGTGAGAGTCGAATTGACCTAAGCCCAACCTATTTGAGTTATTTCACTCTTAATTAGGTTCACACCCATTCAATTAAACTTGTGTTAAGTTTAATTGCATTTCCCCCTTAGCAATTAGGGTTTGTAACCCTAATTTAAGGCCTACACCAACCTAAACCCCTTAGGACCTAACCTATATCACCTAGACACCTAGGGCATGACCACACACACCCATTCATGCATTCCCACACAACCTAGAGTGTTCTAGGTTCTTCCAAAGGTGGTGCCACTCTTGGTTGCCAAAATTAGCAACCAAGAGCCATTCAAATTGAGATCCACTTTTCACCATAGCCGGCCACTCTTGGGGCTCTCTCTAGAGAGTCTCCCTTAGGTCTATAAAAAGACCTAAGGGGTGGCCATTTGCACCCATCCCATTATTGGCACTCATTCACACTTAGGTTAGCTACACTCATCTCCATTTCACCTCCACGAGTTGTTCACCATGGCTGCCACCATCTCCACGCCAGGATGTTGGATCATCTCCCCAACCTCTCTCCAAGGGCTAGCCTAAGCACCATTGGCCGCCCCTCCTCCTCTCAACCATTCAAAGGCCGTTGGAGCCCACCTCCGAATGCCCTTATTTCTGCGAGATTAGTAGCTAGTTCTTCATAATTTACATGCTTTTATTTACTACTTAGTAGTGTAGCTCTTTATTCTCCCCCAATGATGCATGCAAAATCCCCCATAGATTCATGTATGCAATCATTTTCTATTAGTTAGATTTATGTTTTCAAGCTTTCCTCTATAAGATTTCCTCTAGTTCCATGTTGCAAACACCCTCCTGAATGAATGAAAGAAATTTTTATATATATATATCTCTATGTTAAGAATCACCATGAGCTTATTGATTGCAATATATTTTGTGTGATTAAGTTGCCTGCTTTTAATTCCTGATATTCTTGCAACTAAGCATGTCGTGCTTAAATACGTAATAATCATAAACCGGCATGCAATTTTAAACAAGTAGAGCGGAAAAGATTGATTTTAGATTTGCCTAAACGCCTCCTAGAGACGAATGACAGGGACTCAAGTCTCGTTATCTTTACAAATCATTTTTTTTACGAACGTTTTAGCGTGACTATATTACACTTTCCGATGACTTTAAAATGCGTGAAAATAGCTTCTATCAATCGATGAATAATATGATCAGAGCTAATGCGATACAGTTCAGGGTCCTCCTATAAGTAAATATTTAGCCTCAGATTTAAGTCTATCCCGTTGTTGCTTGGTCCAATCCTGGGGGATTTGACCAACGGCCAAATAATTAACAATGTTTACAAACCACAGGGTTTGGATGACTGAAACTGTAAGAATGGTTTCGTCCGGAAAGATATCAGCAATCGGGATGTCCGGACGAGAAGAATCACTCAAAAGTCTCAAAAAATGATCTGCCACCACATTCTGTACCCCAGATTTATCCTTGATTTCAAGATCAAATTCTTGAAGCAGAAGAATCCAATGAATAAGCCGGGGTTTAGCATCCTTTTTAGCCAAGAGATGTCTCAAGGCCGAGTGGTCGTTATAAATAATGACATGAGACCCTAAGAGATAAGCCCTAAATTTCTCCAAAGAAAATACTACGGCTAGTAATTCCTTCTCAGTAACAGTGTAATTCCTCTGGGCCTCGTCCAGAGTTTTATTAGCGTAGTAGATGACAGAGAGCTTCCTATCAACTTTCTAACCCAAAACAGCCCAGACTGCGTAATCAGAAGCGTCGGTCATGATTTCAAAAGGGGCTGTCCAAATCGGTGGTTTCAACATTGAAGCACAAGTGACTGCCATTTTAAGAAAATCAAATGCCTTACGGCATGATTCGTCGAAATCAAACGGCGTTTCTTTGGCAAGAAGATTGCTCAGAGGACGAGCAACCTTTGAAAAGTCCTTGATGAATCTTCTGTAGAATCCCACATGACCAAGAAATGATCGAATTTGTTTAACAGATGTGGGAGGAGGAAGTTTAGCGATAGCATCAACCTTAGCTTTATCCACTTCAATTCCCCATCCAGAGATTACATGATCCAAGACGATGCCTCCTTGTGTCATGAAATGATTCTTTTCCCAGCTAAGAACCAATCTTGTTTTGATGCATCATTTAAGAATCATTTCAAGATTAGGTAGACAAGAGTCAAACGATTCTCCAAAAATAGAAAAATCATCCATGAAGACTTCCATAAACTCTCCCACCATGTCAGAGAATATGGCCAGCATACACCTTTGAAAAGTCACAGGTGCATTGCATAAACCTAATGGCATCCTATGGAAAGCAAAGGTTCCGTAGGGATAGGTGAAAGTAGTTTTTTTCCTGATCCTCGGGATGGATAGGAACTTGCTTGTATCCCAAGTAGCCATCAAGAAAACAGAAGTACTTCTGCCCGGCTAATCTTTCCAAGATTTGATCACTGAAAGGCAGAGGGAAATGATCCTTTTTCGTGGCCATGTTCAGCTTCCTGTAATCGATACAAACCCTCCAAGAGGAAGCTGAACGAGTTGTGACAAATTCTCCTTTCTCATTAGTCACAATGGTAATCCTGGCTTTCTTAGGAACAATCTGCACAGGACTTACCCAAGGACTATCAGAGATCGGATAAATGATTCTTGCATCGAGCCACTTAATAATCTCCTTCTTGACCACTTCTCGCATATTTGGATTTAATCTCCTCTACATCTGGTGAGAAGGGCAAGATCCATCTTCCAAAAATATTCTATGATTACAGTAAGATGGCTCGATCCCCTTAAGGTCATGAATGGTCCAACCAATTGCCTCCTTGTGTTCCTTCAGGACCTTAATCAGTTTAATCTCTTGCTCCTTTGTTAATTTCTCATTGATAATCACAGGGAGCGTCTTGTGTGGTCCTAAAAACTGATATTTCATATTCTCAGGCAATGGTTTCAGTTCAAGCTGGGGTGGGCTGATGATTGAAGTTAAGGAAGATGCTGATGAGTCATCAAGAGGAAGAGGTTGAGAGTGAACAAAATCAATAACCTCTTCAGAAGATGGTGGGTCTGCCATAGATAGTTGCGGGTCCAATTCATCATCAAAGGAGGAACTTTCAAATGCAGAAACCATCATACAAGTTTCAATATTCACATTATCATCCTCAAGTTCTTCAATAAATCCACAATCCTTAAATTTATTAATTGCCTTAAAAATATCCAATTTCATTCGTTGATCCCCAAAGGCGATTTCCATGCTACCACTTTCACAGGTAATGTTGGCCTTAGCGATAGCTAGGAACGGATGCCCTAGAATGATGGGCGTGTTCCTCAGATTTTCAGGTACATCCATGTCAAGGACAAGGAAATCTACAGGAAAATAGAAATCCTTAACCTTAACAATAACATCTTCAATAACGCATTGCGGATTTGTGACCAAACGGTCTGCTAGCTGCAGTGTTACTGAAGTCGGCCGAATTCACCTAATCTGAACTTCTCATAAAGAGAAGTCAGAATTAGGTTGATGGATGCACCTAGATCCAGCAGTGCTCTATCAAAAGTGTAATCTCCGATGACACAAGAAATCAACGGAGCACCTGGATCTCTCTTTTTCTAAGGGAGGTGATGCAAGATAACAGAACTAGCTTGCTTGGAGAGTACCACCTTCCTCGAAATAGATTCGCTCGACTTACACTTCTATGTACATAAACCCTTTAAAAATCTCGCGTAAGCCGGTATATGCTTGATAGCATCAAGGAGCGGGATATTGATCTTGACATTCTTGAAAATATTCAGAAGCTCCTCATTACTATCAACAGACTTCTTCCTTGATCTAATCAAGGCTTCAAGAAAAGGAACATGAGTCGGATCTTTGGAATCAGGTTCCTGAGCCTTGATTTCTTCTCCAGAGTTCTCCTTTCTCTCCGCAGGGTCTTCAAGATTTGGTATATCAGAACAGTGTGGTTGTGGATCCTGAGTTTGTTTACCACTTCTCAAGGTAACAGAATTTGCAAATGCATACGAATTTGGATCTTGGGGAGGGTTAGGAAAGATTGGAGGGGCTTCATTAGCCAAGAATCGTTGATTTGCAGAAGAAGAAGAAGAGGAAGGACCCTACTCAACCACCTGAGCATGTGCGTGTGGGTCCATCTGATTTTCGTACCCATGGGCTTGATTGCCCGAATTCAGGATATTTCGCGGGTTGGGTACAGATTGGGATGGTAGAAATCTTGGTTGACGAGAGTTAGCTATGAGCCCGGTTTGTAAGTTGCCCAGAGAGGTTTTCGTTTGCTGCATGAGCTAGAGCATGGATCCTTGTATCTCTACCATTTGTTGGTTCAAATCAGCCTGCCCTATGGGTTGACGGGCATTCCAAGCTGGCTGATTGACCTAGTTCGGGGGCAACTAAGTATAAACATGACCCTGACCCATTGGTCATTGCAGACAATAATTGTTGGGTCAGAATTGGGTCTGCTGCCCCAGGTTTTTCCAGGAGAAGTTAGGGTGGTTTCTCCAACCTGGATTATAATCATTGGAGTAGGAGTTGGATCTAACATTCTCCTGTACAGCACAAACATCCTCATAGGGTGAGGATGGAGAGAAAGAAAGGGAAGGATCAGAGAAACTGGGATCAAAGGCCCCAGTTTGGAACCCATGGGGTTCCGAATAATGCTGGCTCAAAGGTTGAGCTGCATCAAGTTGATTCACGAACTCCCATCTAGAAGGAGCTCATGGCGAATGAAATCTCGAATTCTGGGATTGAGTGGATCGAGAGTTGTTCATTGAATTTCCAGCCATCCACTCCTCCATTCTCTTAGCAATCAAGTCCACCTTATCAAGTTTATTACAAATCAATTCCATATCGAATGAATGAGAGTCATTGACTTCATTAACATTTTATCTTGGCTGCTGGGATCGGTTAAAAGGATCCATGGAGGTATGATTGATAGAATTCTCTCTCATTTCCTCAAACAAATCGTGCACGTTATCTACGTCTTTGTTGAGGAAATTGCCTCCGCAAGAAGCGTCCACGTGATTTCTGAGTTGCTCAGTCAACCCGTGGTAGAAGATCTGCACGAGTTGTCATTTCGACACCTCGTGGTATGGACACCTCCGCAATAGGTCCTGGAATCACTCCTAGGCCACATGAAACTGCTCCCCCGGCCGCTGGGTAAAGGTAGTAATTGGCCGTCTCAAAGCATTAGTACATCCGACAGGGAAGAATTTCTTCAAAAAGGCTGATTTCAACTCATTCCAAGTTGCAATTGGTCTTCCTATAGTCCTGTACCAATGAGCGGCTTTATCCCTAAGAGAGTGGGTGAAGAGCCTCATGATCATTTGCTCCTCATTCATGTTTCGCGCCTTGGTGGTCTGGACCAAAGTGGTCAAGTCCTCCAAGTGCTGAAACAGGTCTTCAGAGCCAAGCCCATGGTAATGTTTGATCAGGCTTAACACTTGGGGCTTGATTTTTACATCTCCGGCAAGAATCTGGACGTCGGGACGTTCCCAGTAATTTGAAGGATCATAAAAATCCTTCAAGGGCTAAGCGCCCTACATTCTCTGGAACCATTCTTGCATTCTCTACATTTGTTCCAGCTACCTTCGAAATTCCTCCTGTGGATCCCGAGGCAGAAGGGGCTGTTGATCGACCATGGGATCGATTTGGCCAAAATCCAATCTACGCCTCCTAGAATACTCTAGTGGTCCTTCCAATCGGGGATTCAATGATCTTCTTCCCAGCATAAACTAGGAAAAGGTCGGAAGGACTGGGGATAAGAATCCTGCAGCACAACAAAACAAGCATATCATTAAGTGGGTAGCCTAAGGATCTACAGACTCCCAGAACCCACCTTAAGATTATAAACGATTTACTCTACTTATGTCCGCTCAATCCAACCAATTAGAAGGAGGGACTGGGGAGAAGGTTCTTCCTTCGGCTTGCGCCTCCGGTTCCCAATGTATCCCCCAACCGCGGTCGTTTGACGCTACTCCCCTAGATAGACATCAGATTAATCAGTACAAGTAGGTTAATCATAAACAATCTCAGACTAGGCCTCGAAGAGCGAATCAGTCCTTAAGGCCAACGTCTACTCGATTTTATTGAGGCCTGGGATTGTAGTGCTTATGGAATGTGATGGGCCCTTAAAATGGATTTTGCCCATAATGATTGATTGAGTATGTGTAAGTGCGTGCACAACCAAGGTTTTCAAGCAAGATTATTTGTGATGAGTAGATTTTAATGTTCAAATCTTGCTTAAGTAGCTTTTAGGGTTTAGAATTAGGTTGATTTCAATCAAGTTTGAGGCAAACCAGGTTTTCAAGCACGGGTGAAGATTGCTTTCCTTTAAAATCAGAAATAAAGTGGAGTGCCTGGTATGAACCTAGATTGAAAACCCTAAGAGAAAGCTACTTGGTGAGTTGATTTTAGGTTGAGTGGTGCGGCCCAAACAACTCAAACAATTGGCCACAATTGCACCACTAGGTTAGGCACACAGAAATTATTAACCTAAAATGATTTCTACTCTTTTATGTGTTGATTTGTGTGTATCGGCTCCACAGATCAGAATCCGGTTGAGTAGAAGAAAATCAAGTAGGTTAAGTGCCTTGAATGTGGGTGTATGTTGTGTGTAATTTGAATATTACCCCACAAAATTATCTTTTTGTTTTTTTTATAAGCGAGGGTGAAATGTGAGTGTGAGTGGAAATCCAAACAACCAAACTAATCCTAAGATTATGCAAACACCTAGGTTAATTGGAATTTGAATTTAATGTGACAAATGAAATCTATGGAAGGGGGAAGAATGGGGAGCACTTACAGTCGTCTTCAATTGCACTTTACTCTGATCTACCGCTTGACGATTCCCTAATAGAGGTCTCAGCAAAATAATAGACACGAGAGAAAACAAGTTAGAAGACAGTAAAGTGCGTGAAATGCGAAAAGAAGATCGGAAAATCATTGCCTCCCTGGCAACGGCGCCAAAATGTTGAATGGCGGAGGACTACGCTATCGGATTTGGTTTTGAAAACCTGTCATTGTAATTTGAATGGCGAAGAACTTGGGTTCAACAAAAAAATTTTGTACCAAAATAGAAATCCTGGGTCAAACTCAGGGAGGCTACATCGATCAAAGTTCGTAATTATATATATATGTTTTTGTTTTTGTTTAAAGAGCGGAGTAATTACAATGCAATGGAATCGATATAAACAATCAGAGAAAGAGAGAGAGAGAGAGAGAGAGAACATCCACTTGAAGTTGCAAAATGTTTGTACATCTAAGAAAGCAAGAAATTACACTAGAAAGCAGGAAAACTATTACAACTAGAAAGTAGAAAAATTCTACTCTAGAAAGCAGGAAAAAGGAATGGGAGGGAGAAGTTATCCTCCTCGACGATTACTTGGAGGACGAGCCGGACGAGACAACGCCTGGAAGACGAGGAACGGAGCGGGAAGAAGGAGGTCGAAGTAGGAGGAACGAGAGCGAGGCAGCACATCGTTGTCATCGAGGGATCCGCTTTCAGAATGGGGGCGAAAAATTGATTTTATCTCTTGAAGAGCATCCCGAGTGTGGGACAAGCTTCTCTTGAGCTTTGGAGAGGGAGAGAAGAGAAGGAAGGGATGAAAAATTTGTATGGAGGGGGTCTCCTTTTATAGTTGCAAGGAGTAGGGGCATTTTGGACATTTTAATTTAAAAATCATTAATATAGGACCTTTAGTGACAGACTGAACGTGGCCTTCATGTGCACGCGTCGTGCGCCTCCTCGCCTCCACATCCTCCAATACACGCGCACGTCCACGTGCTCACAGCCGTTTGATTAAGAGATCGGACGGCTTAAACCATCCTCACCCGCGCCACACGCTTGCGTGCGATCACACGTCAGCGTCGCTCGTCTGATCGCACGTGGACGCTCTCGCTTGCGCATCGCCGTTCGATCCTCATCGTGTGGCCCCGCTCGCTTGCCCGCTCTTCAATTTGAGGCACCGTGGCTTGAACATGCGACCTCCTCTTCTCGCGAAGGCGCCCAACCGTTGCGCTGCGAGCGGCTTTGTGTCACACAAAGGATTTGTGTGCGCGGTTTTGCGACTGTTGGATGAGCATCCAACAGTCAAGATTGAGTGGGCAGGTGAAGAAGGAAAGGCAGCTGCGGGTCCTTAGGGCTGGTTGGGCGGCTCAGATGGTGCCACGTGGCGACATCTTGGCTGTCATCTTCTGAGTATTGTAGATGGTGCCACGGGTGTCAGATTAGACTGATTTTCATGTCGTTAGGCTGCGATCGTTGATCCGAATCCATCCGTGCGGTTGGATTTGTCATCTGAGGTGCGGATTAACACCATCTTGGCCCTTGATCTTTAGGGTTCCCCGATCTTTATCTAGTGCTACGGATGTCCGATTAGGGCGATCTTGGAGGCGTTGAACTCCAATCGTTGCCCTAATTAAATCCGTACGGTTGGATCTTCGATCTGAAGCCTTGATTGTCCCTGACCATAAAAAGGAGACAATTACTATACAATTTATACAACTTGATCGAAATGCATGATAATGCATGTTATGCACTATTTACAATGTATGATGCTAATGTGATACTAAGAACATGCATTAATAGACATTTTAGGTTGATTAGATGTATTCACATCAATAGGTTTTGATCCTAATTCTAAGGCTTGCCTAGCTATCCTAAGGCTATGTATGGGCCATTTAGGACTTGTTATCTTGTGGAATTTACCACAAGGAGAGCCTATTGGGGAAAACTCATGGGATAAAGGTGAGCTGGTTAACAGGAGAAAAACAAGTGCAAGTAATTTACAAGATTGTGTGCCTTGTTAAATCTAAGGTGCCACATATAGCTTAATCAAAATTGAATATAATCTATTAATATTTATGTTACATATCATTTTAATCATAATTCACTTTAAAAATGCATTTAGTTTACTTGAAATAATTGAAGTTGAGTGACATATTTGAAATGATAAAATCCACTATCTATTCAGCCACTAATGTGAGAGATATGGCAATGATTCATACTTCAAAGTTATTTGGTAGCATATTTACAATAATTTCTTTCTAGAAGAAATTATTTCAAAAATTTTTGCCTAATTAAGTATGTTTTCTATAAAGAATTTTAATAAAGTTATAAAGTGGATGCTTAATTGTTAGTAGCCTTAAGGTGAAATATGAGACCTAAGAGACATTAACAATATATTAATATTTCCTTCTAGCTAACATAGTTGATCCAATGAGTATTTTACCTTCCATTTTCAAATTCATAGATAAACAAACTTGTCATATAAAAGTGACCCCGTTGAGAAAGCTTCCTAGCCTTATCTCTATCACCCACTTTACATGGCTCATAGACGGACACATCATCACCTCCTTAACATCTTCCTTTATTTAAAGGAATTTTTACATCTATGCCCCTATAAACAATCCTAATTGCAACTATACCCTAATACTTCATTATTACACCTCCAGACCTACAAACTTGCATCGTTATACATACATGACCCTGCTATTACATCTAGTAATAAGTGGTGGTAACTGTGGTTAATACGTAACTCTCCATCATAGTTAAGCAAAAAAATGAAATTTTTACATCCATACACCTTGAAACATTCCAACTACATTCAAGTCCCAAAAAAATAAAAATAAAAGGATTTGGGGTTTAGGCAAAAGGAAGGACTCGGGACAATAGCAGGGGGGAGGGAGGAGGGGGCAATGGTGGTTGGGGAGGATGGAGGAAGAAGACAACCTCTAGCGACAATCTTAATGTTGTTGTTGCTTTCTTGGCTCATTGAAGAGGTACGATCCAAGTTTGCCAAGAAAGGAGAGGAGAGGAGAAAGAAGAAAGGAGAGGGGAAAAAATGAAAAA
Organism: Thalassia testudinum; assembly: GCA_037157565.1. Classification (NCBI taxonomy): domain Eukaryota; kingdom Viridiplantae; phylum Streptophyta; class Magnoliopsida; order Alismatales; family Hydrocharitaceae; genus Thalassia; species Thalassia testudinum. Next base: position 104,850,445 of record JAZHRO010000073.1, on the reverse strand, counting down.
CGAAGTGGATATGGGTACTAATGTAATATAAAAATATTGATAGGTTACTAATGTAACTTTTAAACTTTACGTTATTAACTTTAACTACCATTAGTAAATATTAAGGAAAATATTCTCTCATATCTAAGATGGACTTAACTTGGAGGTATAACCATCATGGGGTGTAAATTAGTAGGTGTGTAGATGTAACAATGAAGTATTAGTGGGTGTAGATGTACCTAGGATTGTTTGTAGGGAATGGGAGTCAAAATCCCTTATTTAAAGCATGCCCTTTTTTACATAATCTCATGATTCTACCCTAGCCCCATTCCATTTGTATTTGTAAAGTCAAATCCTTAGGTTATCTTGATGGATTAGAATGAAGTTGGAGTAGCCATCAAATTGGTGCAGAAGGGAGGGTTGCAATAGGTTGTTAAATGGATGCAAATGGTTTGGTTTTTGATTAGTTAAGTTTGGCTATATTTAAACCATGCAAATTTACAAATCCACTACCCATGCCCATCCACTACTCATTGGATCTCTATCTAGACCCATACACATATCTGTTTACTCATTAGGTACCTATTTATCTATGAATGGTTGCAAGATCCTTCAATATATATGAGTAATTCTTGACATAAAACATTTGATTTTTACATAAAAGATGCATAGTATTAGTGATGTTTGACATATAAAGATAGCAAACATAAGTTCATAACCAATCAAGTTATCACAAGATGCACTCACTAAATAGTATAAAATACTTAAAAGCATTGCACCCGAACATATACCTACAAGCATACACACATATATATTTATTGGATAAATGGGCAATTTAAATAAGTAATTTTCAAATCATATTCATATATATACCCATTTAGGTTTTTATATTGAAACCCATAACTAACTCATTCATAAATATAGGATTTTACCTCTTATAGTTGAGTCAAGTCATGTCGAGTTCTGATTGGGCGAACCCAAATTGGCATATCTAAGAAGAATGGACGAAGGCAATGTGGTCATGTAGGCCATGGGAGAGAAAGGAGTAGAGCACCAATTTTGTTTCAACCTAATCCCAGATCCCTACAGGATCCGAGACCGGCTCACCTCGACTAATCCCAAGACTGAGTCGTCCAACGAGAAATAAGCAAATAACATTCATCAATCCACAATCACACAAGTACCGTAGCTAAGTAGAAAGAAATTGACAATAAAAAGAGAAACATAATAGTAGTACTTAAATATTACATGCCTTCAAGAATAGAGATACAACTATCACAGCAAAACTAGTACAGATAGAGAACATAACGGAGAAGTACTAAAAATGTAACTACAGGAACTCACTACAACTAGCAGTAGAAACTATGGTTGGGCTCGACTAGGCCCAGCGTCCTCAGCAGCCAGTGGTTCAGGCTGCTCAAATCCCTGACCTATACAAAGTTATATATCTGGAGTCAGCTAACACTGAGTAGAGTGGTGGCTAAAACATAAAATGCATTTTAACAGGTAGTTTAACATATCACTTTCCGATCCAAATTATCTTATAACGATTTTCTGTGTAGAGATCTCTAATCAGGGTCCATCACATTACTTGATCTTCTTGTTCCCTAAAGGAACTATTTTGCTTGCAGTTTCCCATGATGTAGGATGCACATGTGGCACTCTCCTGGCCAGGAGAGTCCCTCCGTGGTAGTCCTACATTCGGTCTACCACCCCGAGGTCATGGTCGAGACGTAGCGGTGACTACGACACACGTGATAAGCGTGCGGGTAGCTACCCCACACTGGCACACGATTAGTTATTTCCGCTAGCAAGTACACTCAAACGTACAGTATGGAATAGCACAGGGCCTTGCCCTCTCAAAATAGAACAGGAGTCTTGCCCCTCCACAATCCACGTACCCTCATCCGACTATCCCGATTTGCCCAATGGGCTAACAAGAGTTGGTGCAGGGTGGCCATGCCTAACCCCGGGCCCCCTAGGGCTAGCTCCCCCCTACATTAAGTAGCTCACCTCGATACCACATACGCAAGGGCCAACATTAGTCGACGTAGAGTGGCCAAACTCACCTCGGGACTCAACCTAAGAGCGGCAAGCTCCCCTCTACACAACAAGGGATAGTTGCTCTCTTCGATACCACGTACACGAAGGTTAGCTCACTTCCCCTAACGGCCGCCCGTGGGCGGCAATTCCAGAACCATCCGGTTCTCCGTGCTACGATATTCTTGTCTCATTCTACATTCCCCATAGGATTTGTACATGACTTTCCCTTTATCCAGTTTAATATATACAGAACAGGCAGCTCAATCATAGTGCAAGTTTGTTCGTGATGTGGTTCATTGCAGATAATACAGACAGCTCATGATTCACTCAATTATTTACATGCACTTTTCTCTAACCCTAGTGTTCATATCACAACCTAGGGTTCAATTGGATAGCTGTATTCTAGAGCATATGTTTATTTCTTCCTAGGATTCATCTCACATCCTAAGTTTTAACTAATTGCATACATTTTATTTAACTTGGAGAATTAGTTAAAACCACTCTACCAGGATAACCGGGTGGAATGGGGGCTCCTACAATAGCACTCGATGTCTCCGTAGGTCCTGTACACTCGATGGATTGGAGACCTAAGACATGGATTGACAGGTCAAAAGGAGATCAAGTACTATAGACAAGGTACCATTACATGGAGAAAAACGTATGGGAAACAAAGACATTTTGTTTGCGGAAAATCGACATTGTTTGGGCCTTGTACGAGCCTAAAATCATAAGGTCTGACAGAAATCAGACGTCTGGGAGAGATCCCAGATGTCTTAAACCAACTCGCAGGCATACCTCTCTTGGGGCACCTCTATCGGACGTCTGGAACGCAATGCCAACGTCTGAGGGTTCCGTCAGACGTCTGGAGATGCTCTCGGACGTCTGAAACTGCCTCATGCCGCACCCTGCCGCGCCTCCCAACCTCTGACACATGTGTACGCATTGTCAGGACTTGGCAGATAAATAGCAGAAAAGTAAATCTCTACTAAACGTCTCATAATACCTTCGAAAGTCCTCCTCGATGTCTGGAGGTCACTCCGGACGTCTGATTCCAAGGAAAAATGACTTCCACAGAACCACTCTGGTCTCTCCTCGCCGCAGACGCTGCAGCAGATCTGTATGGTGCCCTCCGCTCTCGCGCTCAGACTCGCTCTTCGCTCTCCGACTCCCTACTCTCCTCTCGCTTGGCTGTGTTGGTGTGAGACAGAGAGGAGGAGGGGGGTTTTATAAAGGGAGAGGAGGTGAAGGGAGAGGTGTGGGTGTCGCAAGGAGTGGTGCGGGTGATTGGTGATGGCCATCGCAGGGTAAGGCGTAAGGCGTGGGCGAGGGAGTGGCATACGCACGGTACGCGCCAAAAAGAAAAAGCATTTTCAGACATCTGGCTCTCTCTCCAGACATCTGGTGATCATCCCGAATGTCTTAAAGGATCGAAAGGTGACGGGTCGTTTCAAATTTTAGCAAAGGAGCAAGAATAATTGTAGAGGGGATGGGAGTCAAAGAGGGAGAGGAGGTGAGAGGTAAGGAAGGTGGTGGTGATGGTGTAATATCAGTCATGATTAAGAGCAAGGCATTACCCTATAATTAAACGTCAAATTATTCATGTGATTGAATAGGTATTAAGGGACTAAGGAGGACCTAGAAGATCAAGTTTAGGTCAAGAAAGATCATGGTATTTTTCCAACACTGAGATTTTGCATTATTTTAGGTTTTGGAGTATTGATCTAATTAGCCAGAGAGTTCATTTCAAAAAGAAAAATGTGTAGGAAAAAGAATGAGATCAATCAAATATCATATTTGGAATTATGACCAAAACAAGTTTAAAATATGTGAATAACCATATAGTTTCAACACCCACATAATTATTTGGTCTCCCAAATTGAGATGGTGAAAGAAATTGGTCACCTCTAATTGAACTAATCATTTAACCCTAATGGACATGCAAAGTTGTGTCTGGGTGGCTAAATCTAGCGTACTGCATGTTGAAGGCTACCTTTTTCATGGGAATTCATATCGTTAGCAATGTAATTTGTGCAACCATATGGCCAAATTATGCCACACATCATCCATAATTTGATTGGTTGTGAAAAGTCCAATAAATTGTGGGAACTCATGCAATCAACTTGAGATTCATGTTTTATAGGTTTTCACACCTTCTAACATGAAATTCAACAATGATATTCATCTTGGACACCTGCATAAACTCCTAGATACCCAAATGAGTGGTGGGCTCCCTCCTATAAATAGTCTTAAGCCATTTCTGCTCAAATTAAATAGAAATTGGAGAGTTTTTCTCATAGGAAGAGAAAGGGAGCTAAGGACACCTCGATAGAGATTCGAGAATATTCCTATGATGTGTTGACAAAACAACACATTCTTGGTAGGCACTAAAAGCTCTCTTGACACTCTGACATCATAATCTTTTTGAGTAGGTAGTGTAATTAATTAAGGAACAATAGACTTGATTTCAATTCATTCAGATCTTTTAAACAAGTTTTATATGATCATGATTTAATTAAAATTTCTGCTTCATGTATGCTTTTCAACTCAATCTTGGCTTTGTGGTGGTGTGTGTGGTGATCTCTCATTTAGCCCTTCCCATGACCTTTCGCTGAATGACAATTAATTTTGGTGGAAATTGTTGGATTACCAAGAATATTGGAACCTAAGTTTTGAGCAAAATCACATAAGTTATGATGTTTAGAGGGGAATCAAAGTTCTAAGAATGTTATAGAAACAACTTCCTAATGTGTGGGAAGAAGTAGGAGCCGCCTATGAGAAGATTGTGAGTGCGTAAGGCACCTATGGGATCTAAAGGTCAACATGAGAGGAGAGGTGAACAGTGTGCTATAACAAAATATAAAATTTTTAAATGAAACAGTCATCACAAACTAGAAAGATCACACCTGATTTTAGAGTGGAAACCCTTTCAGGTAAAAATCACTACCTAAGCTTCCCAGCTTAGGATTCACAACTAGTCAACACTAGTCAAATCCATTATCGCACCACTTAAATGAGAGTGACACAACCTCTTGCAAGACCTCTTTTACACCTAAACAAGAGAAGAACAATAGAACTCCCAACAACTTGGGTCTTAAATAAAAGCAACAAGAATATAGAATAATAATATATTCTATGGGACCTCAAATAAATATGCAAATCGAAGATTTTTGAGGTTGTAGAAAGGCGTGCTTTACGAAGCATTGAAGGCAGGTGTAGAGGGGCTAAAGCACATGAGAAAGAGCGCTTTTTGCTTTGTAAAAGCTCTTGGAGGTGTGTTTTGAAATTGAGGTCGAGGGGTCCTATTTATAGGTGTTTTCAAACTTGATTTAGAATGTTTGCAAATACGACGTTAGTCGATCAAAATTAACTATTGATCAATCAAAATGAACTTTAGTTGATTAAAATAATATTTTGATTGATTTTAAGTTGATCAATTAAACTAGGAATTTGATCGACTTTCAAGATTTAACCATTAGAGGATTTTGATCTATTAAAAATATAGGTTTGGCTAATCAATTGGATTTAGCCGATCAAGATAGAAATATTGGTCGATCAATAGTATTAAAAACTTAGAGTTTAGCCAAAGTCTATTATCTATCGAAGTTCAAAACGAAATGGTTGACGTTCTTGAGGTTCCTTACATATTTCTAAACTTAATAAAAATAAAAATAGCATCTCTAAAATGAATAAAAGTGTCCTTGAGTCTAATCTTTCATGGTGCATAATCATTCCTTTGATAATCCATCTTTAATGACTTAAAATGATTAGTTCACAATAAAATATAATTTTGTTACATCAAAATAAGGATATCAACAAAGATTAATTTGAATCAAGCTTTCAATTAGACTTTGACAATGTCTACCCAAGTCAAACATAGCAAGTCAGAGTATCTAAATTTATGTTTAGTTGCTTAAATCTGTGCAAGATGGGACCTAAGCCAAATGTTGCCTTGAGTGCCAAGACCATCGTTTGGCAACTCAAGATAGGTGAAGAAAAGTGTCTCCCAACCCAAATTGTGTGCTTAGGTGTGTGACCTTGTTACTCTATCTATTGAGTATCAATTTAGAATTGTGTAGAGATATTATATTAACTAGCCACAATTGGATATCAAATTGGAACATTGGGATCACCAACAAAGAGTTGGGATCCCTAGATTATGATTAAACCAGAGTAAAGGCCATTATGATATGTTAGATATCTTGGAACGTGAATCATGTGTGAGGATGCTTGTTCTCTTTTTAGCCAAGAATAATTTGTTAACCTAGCCCTTTATAGGATAAGGTATGTTATCGGCCAAATTGTTATTGTATGATAGGAGATACTTGGACTGATCATCCATGTGTCAGTACCTATACTGATCATCCATGGTTCCCCTTACCTTTAGTACACTATAAATCTCCCATGAGATGGTGATTATGAAAAAGAGACTATGAAATGTAAACGGGCTATGAAGCCAAGTTGTTGAGAGACCTAGTAGGTCTGTAGCATAAATAGTGTGGTGTGCCATAACCACTCTTGAATACTAAACGCAAGAGAATCTATTCTACAATAAGTTGTCTATGAAACCCTAAGCTAAAGAAATGGATTTTGTAGTGTACCTGTTGAAATGCATCATGAACATAGGAAACATTATAAGGTAAAAGTATAGAGTGTACATAAGTGCCAGTGTCATTGGCTATGGTAGCCAATTGGTGGCAAAGGTCATAATAAAAGTATTTGACAAGTACTAGCTAAGGTGGGAGATAGAATCACATGGTAAAAGACAAAACTAGGAGCCATGTGAGAGTGTGCATATATAGTAGTTTTCCTTTAGTTCATTAGTTCTCTCCTTATTGAGCTTTTAGCTTGGTCCTTTTTTTTTTCTTTTGTGTACGGTTTTTATTGTCTATATGAGTGGTGCTAGAAGACTAGCAAGGATATAAAAGAATAGATCAAGCGAGAGATGTGTTAGCCATTGCTTCTTTCTACATATATATCTGTGTTGCACACATAGGTTAGTTTCATTAATTGTTAATTATAGTTCTATATTTTGATAAAAGCAATTGAGAAAAGATCTTAGGATGTTTTGGGAAATGCTACTCAATCTCCTAATACGTAATTATTAGGAGTTGGGTCATGAGAGGTGATAGATAGGAAGAGGAGGCCAATTATGAGGCTGAAGAGAGGGAAAGGGTGGAAGTGAGAGGGTTCCTTCATTTCATTTGTTTGGAACCATTTATTCTCTACCCTTGATCGACCTTTAAGATTTGAACCCAAATTTGATTTAGGCTAATTTGACATTGGCCAAATACTTGATGGACAATTAATGAATGTCATGCATGTTAACCATTACAATTTTTTTATGACTCAAAATCCCATTTAAGCAAATTGGAGTGAATTGACCATCTGCTATACACCAATCCTCTTATGTAATGTATGGATGGTGATTCAAATTTAGATCTCTCAAGCCAATATCAAGAGTAGTACTAGTAAAAAAGAATAATAATAAAAAAAATCAATCCAAATAGAAAAGTCGAATGATGATTCTTGAGAGATTCATTGTAGTTCTAAATTATGAAATTTGATTGAATTGATTTTTTGATTAAATTATAAGTTATATGATTAAATAAATCATTTCAAATTGAACTAACTTGGTTTATATGTATTATACATATATGTGTTTATTTTCTTGTGTGGTCTCATGACATTGTCCCACCTCTTTTCATCAAAGTACCTAGCATGTAATCACATTTGCCCCCACCCCTTCACCCAATACATATTAACCTACCAAATAGTATGTATGACCTTCAAAGTAATAAGTTCCTAAGCTATAGGCCCTCACTTTTCCTCGCCCTTCCCCTTTCCGTCCTTCTCTTTACTCCACCTCCCTTGTGCCCTCCACGATAACAACATAACATACTCGATCGCCCACTGCTCCTCTACTTGGTTATCACGCCTTGTAGCAAATAGAGGCTTGCTGCCATTGCCTTGCTGCACCTCAATCCTCTGCCATCGCCATTACTTCGATCATCTTCTTGTCTTTTTTTTTTTTTTTCTTCGTATAAATTTTGTTACTTTGAAAATTCAACCATAACATCGTAATCTTAATTTATTTTGATTTAGTTGTTTTGGACCTAAATCTTCAAATCGATTCAAGGAGAATCTTTTTTCCGAACCAAACCGAAAAAAAGCGACCGTGTCTTGGTGGACAACTAACATCTTTTTTTGAGGACGTTGATACCGATATGGAGAAAATAAAGCGTATGATTGCGATTTCAAAGGATTAGAGGGACGTCCATACAAAGGACTCCTGAAGTCGAAGAGATTGCGGTATCCGCGTGACGTCACGGTATCACGTCTTCTGGATTAGCGCCCACGAACTCACTCGTGCTGCCTCCTGTTTCGTGGATCCCTCTCGCCGGAGTATAGCGCCAAATCAACGTGGAACCCACTCTTGGATCCGACGTCGACTTCCAACGACCAACGCGTGGTAGCGTCCGCTAAGTGCCCATTTGGCAATCACCTCCATCTCAAGTGGACGCTTTGGGCCACTCTCCTCTCGTCCACCCCCTCCGTCGTCCTGTCCTTCGATAGGTGAGTGGCCCGCGTTTTCTCCATCCCATATGTAGCTTTACAAGATCCCTTCTTTTTTCTACTTATTTATTATGTTTTACGACATCAGGTCTTGCTGGATGTTTGCATGCGGTGAGTGGTGGAGTAGCCACTGAAGCGGAGGCTGATGACGATGGAGAAGGGGCTGACCTCCACGGGGCGTGAAGTGTACTCTAAGAAGTTGGCGTACTCGAGGGCTTTCAAGGGCGGGAGGAGTCTTCGAATAAGGACCCAACAGTGGTGTCCACACGCAGGTCTCTACAGCAGTCATATATATTGGTATTTGAATGGGTCATGTTTTGTGAGTGTTGAAAACTCATTCTTTCTTGCTAAGTAGATACACACTTGAGATATATAAGCCAAAACTCGAGGAATTTGAGAATATTTTACCTTCCGGTGGTGGGCCTTTAGCATCTGGGGAACGTGGGAGTGGTGTTCTCTGGATGTTACAACCGTGGTATTGAAACCAGAGTGATGTCCTTTGAATTCACGCCGATGATCTTCTTTTACTTTCTTCAGAAAGATCTACAAGCGTGTCTACTGTTGTTCGTTCATGGAGTATGATCAACACTCCCTGTAATTTAACTAGTTTTATCCATTCTGAGCAGCATTGGCAGAGGTTTCGTTTGCCGACCGCATATAAAATCTAGATATATCTAAATAGTGATTCAAATAAAATCTTAAATTATATCTCTTACTATAGCCATGTGGTTCTCTGCAGTGCCTCGTTGAGATATTCGAACGCTTTATGGTCGATTTGATATTGGCATAGTGTTCGAGGAATTTCTTTGTGGACATCCTTTATGATCTCAATGGTGTTTGATTGGTCCAAGTCGCTTGTTTTTATTGTCATTTGCTTCAAGGCATTAAACTTGTAATAGTTTCAATTGGGCTTTTTTTTTCCGCCCGCCTTTCCCTTCTGATGGATCATTTGCCATCCCATCTTCGTTTACACTCTATGACGGAATTGTATTTTTTAGAAATCAATTTCCTTTTACCTTGGGTTAACCGGAATAAGTTCATTACATAAGTTTTAAACTTGAATTTTCATTAAAAAATCAGTTCTCTCTTTTCTCCCACCTTCCCCTTAGAAGAATCCAATATAAGTACATATCTTTATCGTTACTGTTGGAATTATTTGAAAGGTAACTCTCTCGGTTTCTTATATGAAGTTTATATAGAATTAAAAAAAAAACCTTTCAAAGTTTGCTTTTTATTTTAATTTCTATTGCTGAGTTAGGAAAATCAATTATCACCAGTTGATTCAGGTACTTTGGTCAAGACCTCTTATTCAAAGTCCAGGAATTCTACTCGAAATATTGCTTCCATATCAGATGGAGAGCTCTGGTTGTCAAGGAATGCAGCTAGAAATTTTGGCATAATTGATGCCCCTGCAAGGACATTTCCTAGAATAGGCTATATTCTTGATGCTTATGAAGATGAATACAAGGGTGTTGTTGTCAATCCTGAACGGCTTCCATGGAATGCAAGTGATTTTGTTTTTAGTCTTCGAGCCTCACTTTCCCATTGGAAATCAACGGTACATTGGTACTTCTACCTTTTGGGTTTCTGATAACCTGGTATTTATTTCTTTGAATAATTAAATTATCAACTAATCAAGGTGAAAAGGAGTACTTTTTACCTTTTTGTCCTCGTTTTCTTAGTTGTACTATGTAGCTGCTCTTCTATTGAAAATTACTACCTATTACAAAAGGATATATTGTTGGTTTTATGACTTAAACTGCACTTTGGAGTGTCATACATGTACTTCCAGTTTACCCTCATGCAGGGCTCTATATCTAGGTATCCACATAAATGTAAGCATTTATCATATGCATCCATATTAATTTCAACCATTTTGTTCTTAAAGGTGGTCAAATGGGTTCTAATACTAGTAGGCTTTCCATCTTTTGAATTCTTAAGATAGCCAGGGCTTAGTGATTTGTTCAAAGAAATTGTGGGAAGGAATAGATGGATAAGTCTTTGTTACAAGCTCTTTGATCATCTTCTTCCACCATGTCTAATTTTCTCTCACCCATAACCATCATCTCCATATTTTTTTAAGCACTTAATTTGGAATAAGAACTGACTTAGTTACAATAGTATTAGATGCTGAATATGCAACATGTCTATATTGCAGTATAATTTAGATCCTGCACTTCAAATATATGCTATGGTTGCTTTTATGCTTGAGATGGACTAACGAAATCAATTTTGCATTTGTAAATATTCTGTGATGTTGGAAATAGCTGTTTGAATTAATTTACTTTGGTGACATTACAGGACATGCAATGATATTGAACTGCTTGGCTTTGCAGTTCAGTTCCACCTCTGGGCCACTTTCTGCATATAACTTACATTAACTTGTTACTTCAAATACCTCAAGTTCCCTTCTCTTTTCTCATTTCTCCCTTTCATCCCATTATTCTTCACTTTAAATGAGACTAATCACCCACCAACAATAGTAGTCATAGGTTGGATAGCAGATGGGCACCTCACATTGTTTATATTGGATGCTCATTTCGGTATCATGGACATAAAATGAATTAACTCATTCTCATTGGTGTTTTATATATCCAACATAACTATATTTATTAGAAGATATTGAAAAGATCCAAAAAAATAAAAAGGAAAATGCTGCATACATCGTGGAAAAAAGTTACTGATTTGGTACATTTCAAGGTAGACATTGTTGAGGAAAGTCAAAAGGTGCCCACACATACATCTCCTAGGCAATGCAAGGAATAGGATTCAATCACATGATCTTGTCGGTGCAAACCAACATCATGACCAACAAGCTACCCCTTGGTGGGATCAAATATGGGGTCATTGAGATAAAGGGTTGATAAATACAGTCTAATTAGTCATTTGAAAAGCTCATGGGTTTATACCTTGAAAATGTTTGGAAAGGCGAAGGGATATGGATGATGTGATTGATGTGCATCACCCCCATAGCATACACAAACTATTGGCACCCTCACTCATACGGAATTGTGGTAGTTCCTTCCTTGACCCTGCAATCTACTTTCATGGGGAACCTCCACGTGGTGGTACCTTTCATATGGTGTACCAAAGCTTAGAGGGGTCAAAATTGTGGAAATAGTCTCAAGGGAAAGGGATGAACTAGATCTAGGCTAGTAGCCACCTATGACCTTGATTCTTTCTAGATCTCGTATATATAAGAAACAACTTACTCTAAAATATTGAATATTCAAAAAAAGACGGTCTTTCCATGTAACACACTTGGATGCAAATTGACTATTATTTGAGTCCAACCTTGCGATGAGGACGATGAAATCCCTGCCAGCTTGACATATTCCAAAGAGAGCTTGTACCTTGGAAGGCAATACCATGCTTTGACTACGTTGACTCAGAGAACCTTTTCTGTTTTCCAATTCATATTGGTGCAAGACGGACTACTGTGTTTCCAGGTTAAACAATCCCATGATTGTACAAGTATAGTGATGTTATAACATCTTTCCGTGAGGTGCGTGAAATATGTGAAGCTGTCAACTTATGAGACCACATTTTTATATCGACCCTTTAATAGGCAAGACTCTGGGAAGGAATCCTCCTAGATATCCTGCATTTGCTATTTGAATATTAACTCCTGTCTTTTTGGAGTTACATTTAAAATCAATCTTGATTAATGGCCGACACCAATGATCAGTATTTCATCATAATAAATGCTGTTCTTTCCTTCCTCAACCCACAGCTTGATATGTTAAGATAGGGTAAATAGTATAGATCATCCTGTTAGGCTGCTTATTTACCTTAATGTGATAATATGAATGGAATCCATTTCCAAAGCAGAAAGAAGATATGTCTTAGCTTGCAAATAGAAATTCCATTTATTGAAGAATAATTCTACTCTTCCAGAGTGTAAAAAGAAATCCATGGTTCTATACAGCAATAAATATTTGGCTTTTGCCTTTCTGATTTTATGTCCAGTTTATCTTTGTTCTGATAATTCTACTAATTGAGGTAATGATATTCTTTGTAGTGTGGACTATGTTTTTTTGTTGCTTCTGTTAATCTTTATCCCATATTTACAGAAGGTATCATGATTGTCATGCTGATTAGTCTTCAATTATAGAACTGATAAAGATCTTGTGTATTGTACTTGCCAACTTTTTTGATTGAAGAATTCAGTAACTTCCTAGATCATCTTTTCTGTTCACGTCTGTTTCCAGTTGTCAACAAAGCTGTATAATGCATATATAATACTCAGTCTTAGGCGATGAACTTTATCTGATAATTTCTAATTTACTTATAAAGCAACAGTTGGAACCCATGACTTTAACAATTTATGAACCTAAGTTTTGACTTTGATTTTCCTGACAGGGAAAGAAAGGAGTATGGCTAAAATTACCGATAGAGCAATCAGAGCTTGTTCCTTTCGCTGTGAAGGTTTGCTTAACGTTCATTTGCTTTTAGCTTTGCACTTGCTTTCCTTGTTTTCTGGAGAAATAAGAATGTTAGAATTAGAATAGTGTAGTTATGTTTGAGCGGTGTGCTGTTTCTTTTTTATGTTTGGACCTCTCTGTAATTCTCCTAGTATCTCTTTCTATAAAAGAGGACTAGGGTGTTTTCTTTGAAAGTTAGAACATTTTCTTCCTTTCCAACATGATATCAGAGTGTGATGGATCCTAAGCTCTTCACACTCAGGTACCATTTCCATCGAAAAATCCTAGAGAGAGTTCTTTCTCTATCTCACCATTGTCACTACCTTCTCTCTCCCTTACTGGGCATCCTTCTCATTGTTGGTAACCTTCCTAGTTGCTGCATAGCCTTGCTGCAGTGTTGCTAAGGCCTTGCAGGCTTGCTACAGTGCCTCCAAGGTCTGCTGCAGCGCCGCTAAGGCCCTGCAGGCCTGCTGCAGTGCTGCTAAGGTGTTCTGCGGCATTGCCTAGGCCATGTGGACCCCTTTTGAACACCGTCTAAGGCATTACCTCATTGCCAAGGGTTGTTGCGGCCTCTGCAGCATTGCCTGAGGTACTGCCTCGTCACCAAGGGTTGCTGCAGCATCGCCTTAGGCATTACCTCATTGCCAATAGTTGCTGCAACCTCTGTAGCACTGCCTGAGGCTCTACAACACCGCCAAGGTGATATGATCCTACGTAGATGGACGTCAAACGTGGATATGTGTGGGTGGAAACACCAGCAACCACACTGATGGAATAGTGATGTGGGTGGATGGACCAATCAACAACAAGACATGAAGATATAAAGAAGGAACTTGATATGCTGTTGTTACTTCTCATAGGAATTCAAACACACATATATATGGACCTCAAGCACTGCCCAACCCATGGGCACGCCAAACAACCAAGATTGCCCCTGTTGACCCATATCTTCCCTTCCCATGCAACACCCCATGCCTTGGAAGAGGGGAACATAACATAGCTTAAACAAAATCCAAAATGGGAAAAGCCTATTACACTAATACAGCCAAAATTGCCATCGTTGTAAGATCCATGTGGATCCCAGCTGGAGGCATGTATCAACTCCACCCGTCTCGAAAACATCATTGCTCGCGATGATCAAAATTGTTGCTGGAGTGGTTACGTCGACGGAGGATGCACTTAGTCCATGCCAATGCCTCCAAGTAGTTGAGGTTGATGATGTCGTAGCGATGGTGGACAGATATAGGCAACATCATGGTTGGTGGATGGGAATGGTGAATGGGAATGGGTCGGCGTCATGGTTGCCGAGTGCTGGGAGGTTGGCCTTGGTAGGATCTGAGTAGGAACAACCAATCAACTTGAGGATCTGGCAGCTAAGGGAGAGGGCGTGGGAGGCAAGGTGGTCACAAAGGCAGGAGTCGAGGGCGGCGAAGACCATCTCGAAGGGGCCACCGCAGGTGCAGCGGGTAATGGGAACGACGTTGAGGGCAGCAAGGGTGTAGGAGAGGTTGATGACGCGGTTGATTCGGGGGTTGCGACAGATGCCTGTCCAGTTACAAGGGCTATCATCATCCTCGTTCCAGGAGGAGAGCTTGGAGCCGAGGTTGACCTTCAACGTGATTAGGCCGAGCACGTCGTCGTGGATGGTCGGATCCAGCGAGAGGGTGCCAGAGGAGGACAAGTCGAGCTCGAGGGCGGTGGTATCCATCTTGGAAGGGCCATCGCAGGTGCAACTGATAACCGGGATGACGTCAAGGGTGGCGAAGAGACCTGAGGCAACGTGGTCGACAATGGCCATGATCTCGCGATGGCTGGCGGAGGGGTCGTTGATCGAGGCATAGGCGTCGGGGTGGTCAAGGATGAAGAGGTCGTCCTCGAGGGTGGCAAACTTGAAGTACTTGTCAGTGACCCGGGAGATGGTGGTGGTGGAGTGGAAGAGGGGGACGTGGATGAGGATGAGGGGGCAATGCCGCAGCTCCTGTCTGGAACCTGTGCCGTGGTGTTTAGGGATGAAGGAGAAGTTAAGGTGGATAGTAGCTTGGTGGTGAAGGAGGTGGCTCCGAGGTTTGTGGGTTGTGATGAACCGATGGTGGTGGATAAGGGGATGGGTGGTGGTGGTGAACAGGTGACGGTGGTGGTGGTGAACATGTGACGGTGGCGACGATGTTGTGGAGGTGATGGGCAGTGGTGAGCGGTTGGTGGTGGTGGAGAAGGTGGCGTAATGAGGAGACGACAAATCTCCTTGATGGCCTTGGTTTGTTGTTGGAGCATGCCAATGGCTTCCTGTTGTAGCTTGATTATGGCCTCGAGCTTGTCCTCCCTCATCATTGCTTCATGCAACTTGGCCGAGGATCGATGGCTCTAATACTAGTTGATACGATCCTACGTAGATGGATGTCAAACGTGGATATGTGTGGGTGGAAACACTAGCAACCATACTGATGGAGATAGTGATGTGGATGGATGGGCCAATCAACCATAAGACATGAAGATATAATGAAGAAGGAACTTGATATGCTGTTGTTACTTCTCATAGGACTTCAAACACATATATATGGACCTCAGGCACTACCCAACCCATAGGCATGCCAAACAACCAAGATTGCCCTTGTTGACGCATATCTTCCCTTCCCATGCAACACCTTGTGCCTTGGAAGAGGGGAACATAACACAGCCTAAACAGAACCCAAAATGGGAAAAGCCTATTGTGTTAATATAGCCAAAATTGCCACCGTTGCAGGTTCCATATGGATCCTAGCTGGAGGCGTGTATCACAAGGCCTCCTTTGCAACCTCTTCCTTGAACCCCAACAGTACTGCTATTGTTGGTGGGTGCCTTCGTTGCCACTAAGGTTGTTGCTGGCCTTGGTGGTGGTGTAGGTGAGCCGTAAGGAGCCTGAATCCTCTTCTACAGCATCTTGGGGGTATGTCTTTGATTCCATGATGGCCTAAGATGCATGAAAAAAGCTGCAATGGGAGTATTTTAGATTTTAAATTGTGAAGAAGTTCCTACCTTGGCCCCAACAGGACAACGCTAAGACCCTCTGCCTCTTCTGAAGTCAAAGTTGGTTGAAAGAGTTCAAGTTTATTAGAAACCCTAGGTTTCTTTATATAGAGAGAGACCAGAGGGTTAAAAGTACATGAATGTCCCTGAAGGACAAGGGTTATTATAGCTACACAATAAGACGGAACAAGATAAGCTAAAAAATACACCAACACCCCCCTCAAGCTGGAGCATAGATATCAATCATGCTAAGCTTAGACATATAGGTATCAAATGAAGGTCTAGCCAAGGGTTTGGTGAAAATATCTGCCACCTGTTCCTCAGATGCAACAGAGGTGGTGTATAGCAGTCCCTTCTGAATAATGTTCCTGGTATAGTGACAGTCAACCTTAACATGCTTTGTCCTCTCGTGAAATGTAGGGTTATTAGCAATGAAGGTAGCTGCTCTATTATCACACCTCATCTCCATGGGACTAGAAAACTGCACCTGTAAATCAACAAGCAAGGATCTGATCTACAACATCTCAGCAGTTGTCTGAGTCATAGCTCTGTACTCAGACTCGGCACTGGACCTTACAACTATACCCTGTTTCTTGCTCCTCCATGTGATCAAGTTCCCTGCTAAGAAGGTGCAGAACTCAATAGTGGATTTGCGATCCACATGACATCCTGCATAGTCTGTATTTGAGTATCCAACCAATGTCATAGAAGATCCCTTGGAGAAGAAAAGACCTTTCCCAGGAGCCTTCTTGATATATCTAAGTACCATAAATGCCGCATCCCAATGCTGACGTGTTGGCTTAGCCATAAACTGACTCAGTCTCCCAGCTGCAAAGGAGATATCTGGCCTTGTGATAGTGAGATACAATAGCTTGCTCACAAGCTGTTTATACTATCTACTGTCCACCACCTGTGCATCCTCATTATACAGTAGCATCTTGGGATCCATAGGAATATTGGCCTCCTTGGCCCTAAGCATACCAACCTCTTGCAGAATATTTAAAGCATACCTCCTCTGTGACAAGACCACACCCTTCTTACTGTGAGCAACCTTGATTCCAAGGAAATACCATAGGCCCCCCAAGTCCTTCATAACAAACTGCTCTGCAAGGAGGAGCTTGATCTAAGTAATGCCTTGCTCATCATTTCCTGTGATAATCAAATCATCAACATAAACCAAGAGTACCACAGTACCTCGTGAAGTCCTCCTGACAAAGAGTGAAAAATCAGCTGTTGACCTCCTGAAGCCAGCTGCCTCAACAACTTGTGACAATCTTTGAAACCAGGCTCTGGAACTCTGTTTTAGGCCATATATAGCCTTCCATAACTGGCATACACACTCCCCCTGTCTCTCAAAGCCAGGTGGCTCTTGCATATAGACTTCCTCTTGGAGATCACCATAAAAGAAGACATTCTTGACATCTAGCTAATGTAAGAGCCAATCCAGCTGAACTGCCACTGCAATCAAGACCCAGACTGTGGGAAGCCTGGTGATTGGTGAGGTGTTAAAAAAGTCAACCCCATAGGTCTGAGTGAACCTTTTGCCACGAGGCAGGCTTTGTACCGAGCGACACCACCATTAGGGTTAAACTTCACAGTAAATACCCACCGGTAGCCAACAACTGCAGCACCATCAGGAAGTGGGGTTAGCTCCTAAGTCCCACGACCTTGAAGAGCGACCATCTCATCCTCCATGTCTGCTCGCCATTTTGGATTAAGCATGACCTCACAGTAAGTGGCTGGAATCTGCGTAGTAGCTAAGGTCTGTGTAAATCCAGCAAATCCAGGAGATAAACTATCAGTAGCAAGTGCCCCTGTCGTAGAATAAGCGGTGCAGGTCCGTGGTTGTTTCCGAATGACTATCAGAATATCAAGATCATCTCCTGGCACATCATAAGTCATGTTCCTGTGACCATCACATGGCAAAGATACGTCAGTGTCTAAAGGATTCACCTGAGAAGCCGATGGTGAAGATGAGGGTGGAGGTCCCTGATATGTAGTATGGGGGCGAACATATGTTCGGAGTGGCTCGGTCAGGTGTGGAAAGGGATGCATAGCAGGTGGTAGTGGTGATGTAGTAGGAACAAGGATCTCAAGGAAGCTCCCAAAGCGAATAGATGTATACGGCATAGGTGCCATATCACCCTCAGGAGGCATTTCAGTAGCTGTCATAGAAAAGAAAGATATGGCCTCATGAAAGGTAACATCCGTAGAAACAAAATGTTGAGAGGTAAGTAGATCAAAACAATGATACCCCTTTTGTGTGCGGGTATACCCTAGAAAAACACATTTAACTTCTCTCGGTGCAAGTTTATCCCAACCCGGTCCCAACAAATGGACAAAGGCAACGCAACCAAAAGTCCGAGGGGTGATGTGAAACAAAAGGCGATCATGATACATGACTTGAAGAGGAATCCGTTCATGTAATGCAGCATTGGGCATCCGATTTATCAAAAAACATGTAGTCAAAACGTCACCCCAGTAAAGAGACGGGACTGAATGATGAATCAATAATGTGAGGGCAACATCAAGAATATGCCAATGTTTCCTCTCAGCAACACCATTTTGTTGAGAGGTATGAGGATAGGTAGTTTCATGAATAATGGCACAATTAGAAAAAAAAAGTATACAAGCGGGTAGTACAAAACTCCAAAGCATTATCCGAACGAAAATACTTCACCAAACATGAATGCTGGTTCTTTATTTCCTTAACAAAGTTTTCAATAAGTTGCCCCATATCAGACTTATTCTTTAAGAGAAACATCCAAGTAACACAAGAAAAATCAACTAAAATAAGATAATATTTGTTCCTAAGTCGATTAGGAGTACGACTGGGACCATACACATCCATATGAACCAGGTCAAATGCAGCAACAGATGAAACAGAGGAAGAACTGGAAAAACTAGCCCTGTGATGCTTGCCAAGCTGACATGCATCACAGGTGAGAGCAGTAGTGGAGGAGATATGTGGAAGAACATGTCTGAGGCGATGAATTGGTAAATGGCCAAGGCGATGGTGCCATTGGAGGGGAGATCCAGCAGAAGCAAGACCCTGAGTAGCAGAAGCAACAAAAGCAATACGGTTTAGACGGTACACCCCATGTTGCTCACACCCTCCACCAATCGTCTTTCCAGTGAATTTGTCCTGCAAAACACAAGAAGACGCATCAAAAATAGCTTGGCAGTTTAAATATCTAGTGATACTGCTAACAGATAATAAACTCAATGGAAAATCAGGCACATAGTAAACATTTGTAAGCCTCAAGGTAGGAGATAAAGACATATCTCCCTTGCCAACAAGTGGCGAGTATCTCCCATTAGCCACCTGTACTGTCTTGGCAGGTGTAACAGGTGCAAGATGGGCGAAAGAACCTCTGTCGCCATAAAGGTGCTTGGATGCACCAGAGTTAATCAGCCACTCACCAGAAGATGAAAGGGAGGACATACCAATCGCAAGAACCTCTGAAGATGTAGCAATAGCTGTTGTGTTAGGAGACTGAGAAGAGGAAGCCTGAGTCAAAGAGCAATCTGCTGCCGCAGAGCTTCAATCTCGGTACTCAATGAGCTAACATCAGGGGTAGTAAGAGCTGAATCTGAGACTTCAGCTGCCTGATTGGCCATCGGTGGTCTACCATGCTTCTGCCAAAATGTAGCCTTAGAGTGACCAAGTCTACCACAATAAGTACACGGAGTTCTATTCTGCGTACTAGAAGAGCGTCCATATCTACAACCACGTGCAGGATAAGAAGTACCCCTACCACGTCCAGGGATCGTAGCCAACACGGACGACTAAGTAGTAGAATCAGCAGTAGGAGAACACATTGTAACTCTGTTGAGCCTGCTATATGCTTCCTCCAGGCTAGGAAGATCCGAAGTGGTAAGAATCTGATCTCTGGCTACAACATATTCAGGTCCAAGGCCAGCCAAGAAAAGAGAGACAGCCAACTGTCTCCTGAAACTCCTCTAGGACTCGCAGGAATACCCTAACAAGTAGGAGTAGTGCCTCTCCAACATACCCTTCACAAGAGAGTAATATTGTGACAGCATACGCCCCTCCTGACGTAGGTAGAAGAGATCGTAAAAGACCTGAAAAACACGTGCGGAGTTCTTGGCATGTGATATGTATCACACAAGGACTCTCACATCTTCGTCGTAGTATAATACATGATCTCATCTCCTATTCTGGGAATAACTGTCTGCATCAGCCATGCACAAACCATGGCATTATCACTGTCCTAGTTGGCATTTGTGCTAGTCTTGTTCTCAGGCTTCGGATCGGTAAGTGTATGGCTCATTTTATGACCTCTGACAGTTATAAGAAAGGTCTGGGACCACCGCGGGTAGCTGGTCTCGTCCAACTTAACTGGACCAAAGAACGGGTTCTTAAGTACTCTGGTGTTCGAAGTAGAGCCCGAAGACACCTCAGACTGATCATCTGAAACCGTATCCACAATTCGGAAGCCTCACTCAAGTGTCTAAGACCAAGAGATCATCAATAATCCAACAATGCAGTAAATTCAGATCAACATAGCTGCTAGGAGGCTTCCTTGGACAAGTGGTAGCCTCACTTAGGTGCAAGGAGAACACCCAAGGAGGCCATGAACAGGTCTAGCCCCCCTTCTAGCTATTGATCTCCGCTGGTCGCGGCCTTAGATAGCCGTTGTGACACCAACAGGAGCTGGGTCATGGTGTTAAGGCTTGCTACAGGGCGTCGCCGTAGTTGCTAGGACTTGCAGCGGCGGTAGCAATGCCTGTATGGGGTTGCGAGCGCCGCTGGGTGACGCTGGAGGTCGTAAGGGCTAAAACAGGTCGATGGGCACCACTGGGTGATGCTGTGCCACCGCTGGGTCTGTTGACCTCTGCCTCAGCCCCGTCGCAAGGGCTAAAATAGGTCGTAGCGCTGTCGCCTTGAGCCACTAGGGTCTCACCGAAGCTCTGATCGATGGTTGAGGAGCTTCCGCGCCGCCGCAGCCCCGTTGTGAGGTTCGAATCAGGTCGGAGAAGCACTGCCTTTAGGTGCTAGGGCTGCTGCGTGGCGCCTGTGGGGTCGCGCGATGACTCAGAGACTTGGTGCCCCTTCAGCATCGTTGCAAGGCTAAAGGTTGCTCGCAGAGGTGCCACCTCCAGCCACTAGGGCACTTGCGTGAGGCCGGAGGGTCGCCGGAGAGTGTTGCCGCCGCTAAGGAAGGAGGAGAGAGAACGGGATTTGGGTGTAGGGTTTCAGAGGCCTTGAGGGGTGGGATACCTAGATCCATGATCTAGGATCGGTACTCTGATACCAAGTTGGTTGAAAGAGTTTAAGTTTATTAGAAACCCTAGTTTTCTTTATATAGAGAGAGACCAGAGGACTAAAAGTACATGAATGTCCCTAAGGGACAAGGGCTATTATAGCCACACAATAAGACAGAATGAGATAAGCTAAATAATACACCAACAGTCAAGCCCATGACTTTCTTGACCTTCCTAGTAGTCCAAGGCACGTCTATGAAACTCAATGGTGTCCAAAACTACCTACTTTGGTCTATGCTCTTGAATTTGATAAGTATGAACAAGACAATTATCGTGTTATAAATTGGATGATGAACTCTGTTGAGCCCCAGCTTGCTGCCAATCTCATCTACAAGAAGACTACAAAGGACATATAGGACAATCTTGCGAAGAAATATTCTTAAAGGTCAAATAATGCTTGTTTGGCTGACATTTATTATCGTATCTGGTGTACTACATTGGGTGATTAATCTTTAGTGGACTACTACTTAGAGATGGAGTCTTTGTTTGAGGAGTTAAATGTTTTCTAGTCATTTTGATGTGATACTGGGATTGGGCAGATGCAGAATTGGTAGGTCTACTATTTTCTGGATGGTTTGAGTCCTAGATACATGCCAACCCATGATCAGATTCTTACTTTGAAGGCTATCCTAGACTTAGAGATGGTATATGGATGTGTTCAAAAGATCAGGCTAGACATAAGACCACTTGTTTCTTCTACAGTAATACTAGGTGTTACTCCTATTGAGACCTCTTCCTTTGCAGCTACTTAGGATCGAGGTGGCACTGGTGCTGGCCATGGACGAGGACGTGGACGTGGACATACATATAAGCCCTGTGTCTACTGCCAACAGACCAATCATCCTTTTGAGAACTACTAGGCCAAGTTTGGTCATCCTAGTAGAGCCAACTTGGTCGTGGTCAAGAGGGAGTCTTTTATGTCTGGAGCTCCTGCAGTTTTTGCCTCTGATTACACTAGACTTATGGATCTTCTTCGCCAGGCTGTTGATACCACTGCCTCTTAGAAGACGTTTGCTTCTATTGTTGCTACGAGTACTTTTGGCAATTTGGCCATTGCTACTTCTACGTACTCCTGGTGGTAGATTATGGTGCCTCCAATCATCATACTGGTAAGAAGAAAGCTTTGACATCTATGCACCAGACTAGAGCAGTCACTTTGGTCCCTTTGGTAAACGGATCATATTTCCCAGTTACAACTGTTGGGGATGTCCATTTTTCATATTTTCTCCATCTATCTAATGTTTCTGTGCTCCTGAGTTCCCTCTCAGTTTATTATCTATGTATAGGTTATGCAAAGAACTTGCCAACCGAGTGATTTTTATAAGTATTTTGTTTTCTTTCAGGACATCCAGATGGGGAAGATGATTGGTGGGGGGATTGAGTGTGATGGTCTCTACTATGTGGACTCCCCTCAGGTGTTTTCTGGTGCTGCTTCCATTTTTGCTGATTCAGAACTCTAGCATTGTCGTCCGTGTCATCCTTCTATCTCTAAAGATGTTTCTGGAGTCTACTATTCCTGACATCCTAAAGTGTAAAGCCTGTTGGTTTGGTAAGCACCACTAGGTTACCTTTTCGTCCAGATAACATAAGAGTGTCTTTGTTTTTTCATTTGATACATAACATTTGGGGTCCATGTCGAATAAGTCACTAGTTTGTTTACCAATATTTTGTGGTCTTTATTGATGATTTTAGTCATTTGTCTTAGACATTTTTTATGGAGAGGTCCGGAGTCAATTTTGTTATTGTTAAGTTATTAAATGAAATTTATAATTTTTATTCCACGAATATCAAAATTTTTCACAGTCTTACCTTAATCATTGCCATGAATGTTCCTAAGTTTTTTGGGAGATGCTGTGCTTATTGCTACATATTTGATTAACTGGGTCCCATCTGTTCATGTTGACACACCATTTCATCTTCGACAGCTTGAGCCCCCTCTATTTGCATTAGCATTGTGCATTTTCGGATGCATGCATTTTGTCCAGTTGGGAAAATGCGAAATCATTTTATTCTCAAATCCTACCTCTCTTTATATCGAGAGAGAGGTGGGACAATTACAACTCCAAGAAAGAAAGAAAGAGTATTAAAATACCCTTACATAGAAAATAAAGCATAGAAAGACCAAGGGGTATAACCTGTCCACTTGTTTGGTGTCATTGATAAGTTGTCTCCTCGATCGGTTAAATGTATTTTTTCTGAGGTGCTCTTGATCCCAGAAAGGATATCAGTGCTATGATCCTATTGGGAAGCGATGCTATGTCTCGGTGGATGTCATTTTCTTTGAGAAAGTTTCTTTACTCCGAGGAGGGATCTTCTCTTGGGTGGTTCATACACACTTATGAGCATTGTCAAAGAAACCTTGTTTCTATTCCACTTCCCTCTATGTAGGTTGAGGAGACGACTAATCATGCTCTAGATCCCATACTAGCATCTGTTCAGGATTCTCCTGCTTAGCAGCTAACTAATCTCTCCATTGCTCTACGAAAGGAAGTAAGGAGTTGTACTTTACATCCTATTTCAAATTATACATCTGTTAATCATCTTAGTCTTGCTCTACAGAGTTTTTCTATAGCATTGATAGCTGTGACAGTTTCCAAGTCCTTTCATGATGCTGCCAAGGATTTGCGTTGGCAACATGCTATGGATGAAGAGATGCAGACACTTATTTCTCGAGGCAAGTGGGAGTTGACCGATCTTCCTGCTGGTGCTACGATGGTTGATTGTTGCTGGGTCTACACAGCTAAATACAGATTGGATGAGACAGTTAAGAGATTGAAGGCCAAATTAATAGCCAAGGGCTACATATAGACTTATGGTGTGGACTACTTTGACACCTTTTCTCCTATGGCTAGACTCAACTCAGTTTGTGTGATTTTGTCAGTGGTAGTGAATAAGGCATGGCCCCTGTATCTGTTTGATGTGAAGAATGCCTTTCTCTATGGTGATCTTCAGGAGGAGGTGTACATGACACAATCTCCACGCCTTGTGGTTAAAGGGGGAGAAAGTCTGCAGGCTAAAGAAGGCAATATATGGTCTAAAACAGCGTCTAAGGGCCTGCTTTGAGAGGCTTAGCTCTGAGGTGTAGAAGATTGATTTTCTCAGGTCTACGTTAGTTCATTCCATCCTTGTCAAATGTTGAGGTTCAGGTGTGGTTATTTTGGTTGTTTATCTTGATGACATGATACTTACTATCAATAATACTAATGGTATTCAGGAGACATATGATTACTTGCAGTCCACATTTGTCACTAAGGACCTTGGGACATTGAGATATTTCTTGGGTATTGAAGGTGCTTGGAATTCTAGTGGTTTAGTACTTTCACAGAGGAAATATGTACTTGAACTACTTGAGGAGACTAGTCAGTTGGGGGCTAAACCCTCTATTCCTATGGAGGCCCTTGGGAGGCTGAGCGCTGATGATGATCTTGTGTTTAAAGATAAGAAGAGGCATCATAGTATTGTGGGCAAGTTGCTTTATTTGATAGTCACCAGACCTGATACAACTTTGTTGTCAATAGTGCAAGTCAATTCATGGAAATCCTTGATACAGTCATTGGCAGGCAATGTATCTTATTCTCAAGTACCTTAAAGATAATCTTTAGAAGGGGATCTATATGAAAAACAATAGACACGTGGATGTATATGCTTTTTCAGATGCAGACTATGCAGGATCCTTGGAGGATAGGCGATCGACTACAGGTTATGTCACCTTTTTAGGTGGTAATCTTGTTACTTGGAAGAGCAAGAAGCAGCTTATTGTAACCAAATCTAGTGCTGAGGCAGAATACAAAGCTATGCCACACAACTTGTGAGATTATGTGATTAGTTAATTTTATTAGTGATCTTACCCTTCAGGTGTCTCTTTCGGTGCCCATGTTCTGTGATAATCGCTCTGCTACCTTTATTGCTTCCAACTATGCATTCCATGAGCGTACCAAGCATATTGAGGTGGACTGTCATTTAGTTAGAGATATGGTTACCATAGGGAAGATTTGCACATTAATGACTACTTCAGAGTAGCAAATTGTAGATGTCTTTACTAAAGCAATCCCTTGGAAGGGTCATGATTTCTTATGTTCCAAGCTAGGCATGCGTGATATATATGCTCCCACTTGAGGGAGAGTGTTAGAATTAGAATAATGTAGTTACGTTTGAGTGGTGTGTATTTCTTTTTTATGTTTTGACCTCTACATAATTCTCCTAGTACCTCTCTTTATAAAAAAAAGGGCTAGGGTTTTTTCTTTGAAAGTTAGAACATGTTCTTCCTTTCTAACAAAAAAAAACATCATCTTATCCTGTTAGCATATGTTGTGTAGTCTTTTTCTTATTGTAAGGGCTATGAGTGTTTTGTCCCTCAGGGACATTCTTGTACTTTTGACTCTACGGTCTCTCTATATAAGAGAGCCTTAGGGTTTTTAATGAAACTAAGTCATTTCAACCAATTTGGTATCATAGCACCGGTCCTAGATCGTGGCTCTAGGTATCCCATCCCTCACAACCTCCAAAACCCTAACCACCAAACCCTAATCACTTCTCTCTCCCTCATGAATGACAATGGCTCTCAGTAGAGCTCTGGTGGTGTGCTGCAACACGCACGGTGGTACTGAGGTGGCGCGGGTGAGCCTGTTGCACCGTCAGTGACGCTCAGGTAGCACTGCAGCGAGCTTGGAGGCTCTCTTAGCCTTCAGCGGCGGTGCTACAATGTCTAGGTTGATCGTAGCAGTACTGCAGCGGCTTTGGGGCCTCTCTTAGCCACCGGCGGCAGTGCTGCAGCACCGAGGGTCTCTCGCGGCGGTGCTGCGGTGCCCTTGGAGGTCGATCTAGTCTCTGGCGGCGACGCAGCAGCAGCTTGGTGGACCTACGGCGATGCTACAGGCAATTGGTGGCGGTGCAACAGCAGCTAGGGCTGCTTGTTGGGCCTGCAACGTTGTGCTATAGGCGGTGCTGATCCATAGTAGCCACGCAGCGGCCTCTAGCAGTGTTGCTACAGTGATCTGCAGTGACGGTTTACGGCTCAGATTGACAAGGAGGCAGTGTGCAGTGATCTGATCACTGTGCAGCAATTGTAAGGGACTTGTTGCCCTGATCTAGGAACGTAAGTTGGTAATGCAAGTCTGAATATGTTTGATTTCAGATTATGGATGATTTCATGGTGATAGAACCTTGATCCCCTAGATTGCGAAAAATGGCTTCAGATGATCAGTCCGAAGTGTCTTCGAGCTCTGTTTCTGACATTGGGGTACTCAAGCAGCCTTTCCTTGGTTCTATTGTTAAGTTGGATAAGACCAACTACCCGCGGTGGTCCCAGATCTTTTTTATGATCGTTAGGGGTCATAAAAAGAGCCATATTCTTACGAATCCGGAGCCTGAGAACAAGACCGACACAAATGCTAATTGGGATAACGACAATGCCATGGTTTGTGCATGGCTGATGCAGATGGTTATTCCCTGCATAGGGGATGAAATCATGTACTATACTACTGCAAAGGAGATGTGGGTGTCCTTACGTAATACCTTTTCACATGCCAAGAACTCTGCACGAGTTTTTTAGGTCTTCTATGACCTTTTCTATCTACATCAAGAGGGAGCACGTTGTTACAATATTACTCCCTTATGAAGGGAATGCTAGAGAGGCACTACTCCCACTTGCCAAGGTGTGCTTGTGAGTCCTGGATGAGTTTTAGGAGACAATTGGCTATTTCTCTTTTCTTGACTGGCCTTGGACCTGAGTATGCAACAGCTAGTGATTAGATCCTCACTACTTCTGAACTTCCTACTTTGGAGGAAGCATATAGTAGATTCAGCAGAGTTATAGTACACACTCCTACTCCTGACATTGTTGCTCAGTTGTTTGCACTGGCTGCTATCCCTGGACGTGGCAGGGGTACTACTTACCTTGCATGTGGTCGTGGACGTGGACGCTTTTCTGGTACACGTATTAGGACTTCGTGTACTTACTGTTGTAGACTTGGTTATGTTGAGACTATATGCTGGCAGAAGCATGGTAGGCCACCGGTGGCCAATCAGGCAGCGAGATCTCCAATGCAGCTCTTCCTACTTCTAATATTAGTTCCTTATGCACTGAGATTGAGAACTTGTGGCAACAGATTGCTTAGTTTAATCAGGCGTCCTCTCAGATTTCAGACACTGCAGCTGTGGCTTCCTCTTCAGAGACACCTGCGAATGGTATGTTGTCACTTTTGTCTTCTCGTGAGTGATTGATTGATTCTGGAGCATCTAAGCACCTATGTGGCTATTGAGACTCTTTCTCTCAGTTAGCACCTGTTACACCTGCCAGGACAGTATAGGTGGCTGATGCGAGACACTCGCCACTTGTTGGCAAGGAAGATATGCCCTTATCTCCTACGTTGAGACTTGCAGATGTCTATTACGTGTTTGATTTTCCTTTGAGTTTATTGTCTGTTAGCAACATCACTAGAGATCTAAACAGCTGAGCAATTTTTGATGCGTTATCTTGTGTCTTGCAGGACAAATTCACTGGGAAGACGATTGGTGGAGGCCGTAAGGAACATGGGGTGTACCGTTTGAGCCATAATGCTTTTGGTGCTTCTGCTACTCATGATCATGATATGAAAATTTCAGATTGATTCTCCGTCTCCTTTTTTGGTATGGTTTACCCCTGATCCTGTGCTCTAAAGGTTTGTTTCTTGGTGAATCTGTGATTTCACGATATTAGTATGGCTTCTTTTCATATTGGTCCGAGCACCTTTGCCACACAGAGGTTGGTAGATGATATAGTGACCATTACCCGGAGTGAGTATGAGAAACTGCTCCGAGATTGTAGCCATTATGATGGGCTCCAAGGCCACTGAGTTGGGTTCTATTGCACACGGCAGGAATCAGGGTAGTATGGAGTGGCTTGTTGATTCAGGGGCGTCACGACATCTTAGTGGAGATCGGGATCATTTTACCCATCTCAGATCTGTACTTGCAGGAAGGACAGTGCAAGTTGTAGATTGCAGACACTCCAGGATAGCGGGTCAGGGGGAGGTACCGATGACTCCTACTTTGAGGTTACCTGATGTTTATTATATGTCAGACTTTCCTATGAGCTTACTCTCAATTAGTAAGATTACTAAGGAGCTTAATTGTTGTGCTATCTTTGATGATGTGGGATGTATCATTCAAGACAAACTGACAGGGAAGACAATTGGTAGTAGAAATGTAGAAGGTGGAGTCTATCGTCTAATTCAGACTCCACTTGCCTCTACATGTTGAGAAGTATCGTTTGCTGCTGGGAGTGTCGTTCAGTGGCATCTTCGACTTCGACATCTTCCCCTTGATAGCCTCCGACGGGTCATTCCACATATCTCTCCTGCAATTCGGATATGTTGTGATGCGTGTTAGATGGGCAAGCACCATCGTACCTCTTACCCGATGAGTACTCATTTTGGGCCTACGGCCTTGTTTAAGTTACTGCACATGGATGTGTGAGAGCCAAGTTGGATACTAGATAAAAAAGGTCACCGTTATCATTTAGTAGTTGTGGATGATTTTTCTCGCCTGTCATGGGTATTCTTGCTGAAGAACAAGTCAGATGTTGGTTCTGTCATTGTGCATTTCATGATGGAGATTAAGACTCAGTATTCAGCTGCTATTAAAGTAGTTAGATCTGATAATGCACTTGAGTTATGTACCACCAGGTTGTCTGCGTTTTACAGGTCACATGGGATAGTGCACTAGACTACTTGCTTTCATACCTCTCAGCAAAATCGGGTGGCTGAGAGGAAACACCGACATCTTTTGGATGTGGCCTGCACTTTATTAATTCATCATAGTGTGCCCCCACTATATTGGAGTGATGCAGTCCTCATGGCATGTTATTTAATCAACAGAATGCCCAATTTAGTGCTTCATGAGCAGATTCCTTGGCATATATTGCAGCCAGAGCAAGAGTTGTTTCATGTACCACCACGTGTGTTTGGATGTGTAGCATTTCTTCATATTCTTTCTCTAGGGCGAGACAAGTTGGCACCACGAGTAGTCAAGTGCGTGTTCTTAGGATATTTACAAACTCAGAAATGATATAGATGCTTTGATCCTCTTACTGGTAGGCACTATGTGAGTGTTGATATCACCTTTCATGAGTCTATCCCATATTTTTCTACTGCTGCCCGGAGTTTATTCTCTCAAGTTACGACAGCTCCAATGCCTATACCTCCTGTTCCTTTAGAGGAGATACCTATCTCTACCCCTTACTACTACAGAGGGTCCTATGAAGTTCTCTGAACCTGTTGTTACATATCAACGACCCCACAGTACCTTCCAGATGGCATCTCCTACAGCAACCACAGAGACTCCATCTTCACCTCAGGAGACCACAGATAGGTTGCAAAGTAATGATACAGCACCCCTTGATGATAGATGTTCGGATGAGGATATTTCTGCTTTACAGCCAATACAGGAGGATCAGATGGCTGATCTTGACCTTCCTATTGCCATTAGGAGGGCACTCCACACCTGTGAGTCCAGATACCGTGTTGCCAGTAGTCCGATTACTGATGGCCTTGGGTCAGCTTTTGGGAGCTTCTTTCGTGCTCTTTCTAACATATTTATCCCTACCACCTACCAGCAAGCTATGCTTGATCCAAAGTAGCGCTAGGCCATAGAGGATAAGATAACTGCTCTTACTTCTCATGGTACTTGGGAGATTACACCTTTACCAGAGGGTGCTACAGTAGTTGGCTGCAGATGGGTGTTTGCAGCCAAGTATAATCCAGATGGGTCTGTTGCATGATACAAGGCCCAACTTGTTGCCAAAGGGTTCACCAAAACATATGGGGTGGACTTTTTTGACACTTTCTCACTGGTAGCTCGGCTATCTACAGTGAGGATTCTGATTTTAGTGGCAGTTTAGCGAGATTAGCATCTTCACCAGCTTGATGTGAAGAGTACTTTTCTCTATGGGGATTTATAGGAGGAGGTTTACATGCAGCAACTTCCTAGTTACAGGGTTCAGGGGGAGTGTGTATGTAGATTGTGGAAGCCATTTATGGCCTAAAGTAGAGCCCAAGAGCTTGGTTTCAAAAGCTTTCTTAGGTGGTAAAGGCTGTGGGGTTCACCAGATCGTTTGTAGATCATTTTTTGTTTATTAGGAAGACGAGGAAATGTATTGTTGCTCTTTTGGTCTATGTTGATGACTTGATTGTCACTAGTGATGATACAAGTGTGACTGAGATTAAACAGACTTTGGCAGATCAGTTTTTGATGAAGGATTTAGGGCCATTAAGATATTTCCTTGGGATAGAAGTAGCTCGTAGTAGGCGTGATATTGTGTTATCTCAACGGAAATATGCTCTTGATGTGCTAAAGGAGACAGGTATGCTGGGAGCCAAGTCAGCAAATATTCCCATAGATTCTAAGGCACGACTATATGACAGTGATGTAAAGCCAGTTGATGGTAGATAGTATTGCCAGCTGGTGGGGGAGTTGCTCTACTTAACAATTACTAGGCTAGATATTTCCTTTGCAGTAGGAAAGCTAAGCCAATTTATGGAGAGGCTTACTAGACAACACTAGAATGCAGCCATGATGGTGCTCAGGTACATGAAGAGAGCACCAGGACAATGTCTTTTCACTAGAGGGACGTCTATGACGGTTGTTGGATACTCTGACACAGATTATGCAGGTAGCCATGATGATAGGAAGTCTACCACATGTTTTTGTACATATGCTGCAGGGAATTTGGTCACCTAGAAAAGTAAGAAACAGATTACGGTGTCTAGATCCAGTGCTAAGTCTGAGTATCGTGCTATGGCTCAGATATCAGCAGAATTGATGTTGGTGAGATCCTTACTGAGTGATCTACATATATAGATTGATGGGCTTATGGAGTTGCGATGTGACAACAGAACTGCCACTTATATTGCCAACAACCCCATGTTTCATGAACGCACCAAACATGTGGAGGTAGCTTGCCATTACACCAGAGATTTAATTCAGAAGGGATTTATCGTTACCTCCCAAGTTACTTTAGAGGCTTAGTCGGCTAATATCTTTTCCAAACCACTAACTAGATCCACATTTGATACATGTGTATCCAAGCTGTGCTTGATTGATGTCTATGCTCCAATTTGAGGGGGAGTGTTATGGAGTCTAGTTAGTTTCATGGTGTCATGTGATGCATTATTATTTTTGTTTTCTTCGTTGGGTTACATGTAATTTGCACCCACCTCTCTCTCTATGTAAAAAGAGGTAGGGTTAGAGAAAGTGATAGAATTTGCTCATTCTTTCCATCTTTCCTTTATGGTGATCTCCAAGAGGAAGTCTATATGGAGTAGCCACCTGGTTTTGAGAGTAAGGGGGAGTGTGTGCCGATTACAGAAGGCTATATATGGCTTTAAATAGAGTCCCAGAGCCTGGTTTCAGAGATTATCACAGGTTGTAGAGGCAGCTGGATTCAGGAGATCGACAACTGATTTTTCACTTTTTTTCGGGACTAGACAAGGTATTGTGGTACTTGTTTATATTGATGATTTGATCATCACAAGAGACGGTGTGCAGGGTATTGCTGAGGTTAAGCGCATCCTAGCAGAGCAGTTTGTCATGAAGGACTTGGGGGCTTTACGGTATTTTCTTGGTATTGAGGTTGCTTACAGCAAGGAGGGTGTGGTCTTATCTCAGCGAAAGTATGCTTTAGATATCTTGCAAGAGGTTGGTATGCTTGGGGCCAAGGAGGCCAATATTCCTATGGACCCCAAGATGCTACTTTATGATCAGGATGCACAGGTGGTGGACAGCAGACAGTACTGTTGTATCTTACTATCACAATGCCGGATATCTCCTTTGCAGTTGGGAGACTGAGTCAGTTCATGGTCATGCCAACACATCAACATTGGAATGCAGCATTGATGGTGCTTAGATATGTAAAGAAGGCTCTTGGGAAGGGTCTCTTTTTCTCAAAGGGTTCCTCTATGACGTTGGTTGGCTCCTCAGATGCAGGCTATGTAGGATGCCATGTGGATCGTAAATCCACTACAGGGTTCTGCACCTTCTTAGCCAGAAATTTGATCACATGCAGGAGCAAGAAACAGGGTACAGTTTCAAGATCCAATGTCGAGTCTAAGTACAGAGTTATGGCTCAGACGACAGCTAAGATGATGTGGATCAAATTCTTGCTTATTGACCTACAGGTGTAGTTTTCTAACCCTATGGAGATGCGATGTGATAATAGAGCAGCCACCTTCATTGCCAACAACCCAGCATTTCACGAGAGAATAAAGCATGTTGAGGTTGACTGTCATTATACCAGGGATATTATTTAGAAGGGGTTGCTATATACCAGTTCTATTACATCTGAGGAGTAGACTGCAGATATTTTCACCAAGCCCTTGACTAGATCTTCATTTGATTCTTGTATATCCAAGCTGAGCATGATAGATTGTTAGCATATAGTGATTTTTTATGCTTTTCTTGTATGGGCATATTGGTGTTTACCTCATTAGGGGCAGTGCTGTACTTTCAACCTTTTGGTCTCTCTCTATATAAGAGAACCTAGGATTTTTTATAATGAATTGAGTCATTTCATCCAAGTTGGTATCAGAGCACCGGTCCTAAACCGTGGCTCTAAGTATCTCACCCCTTAAGACCTTCGAAACCCAACCACCACATCCCGTTCTCCTCTCTCCCCTTTTGGCGTTGGCGCACAGGTGCTCCCATCGGCAACGGCGACCACCATGACACCAAGTTCGCAGCCGACGACGCGCAACCGAGCCCTTGGCTGTGCAAACCTAGTTGCAGCAGTGGTGCAGTGACCTATAAAGGGCGGTGCAACAACCTGCAGAGGGTAGCATACAACCGGTGGCGATCTGCGGTAGCCCTGGCGGCGTAGACCTAGCTGCAGCGGCAGCGCAATGACCTGCAGCGGGTGGCGCAGTGACCTGCAGACGGCGATGCACAGCTGGTGGTGACCTGCAGCAGCTGACAATAGCAATAGAGACCTGTAGCAGGTGGCACAAGGATCAACAGAGGCTACACGAAGTCGCCTAGTCTCGTGCAACCTGCAGGCAATAGCAGTAAGGGGCTTGCAGCCCTGATCTAGGGGTTGTAGTCCTTGTCATAGGGAGAGGAAGTCTAAGTCTCCTTGGGGCCATCTCGGGTGTTTTCCTTTCACCTGGGTTAGGCCAATGTCTATCCAAGGGGGCTTTCTGTTATTGATGCAGATCTGAATCTAATTTGTTTCAGATCTATCGGTGTTCCCCGTGCAGTGGTATGCTTTTCTCCAATTATATGGACTATTTTGGGATGTGTATTTCCCGTATTGCATGATCTTTAGATTGTATATTCCCCATATTCTTTGGATGTGGTTTGCTTGACACCTATAGCAAAATCTGAGTCTGGTGCATCAGGAGCATTATAGGAGCCACCATGAAGCAGGGTGGCTGATCGACTTTGGTCCGTCACAGCATATGTGCAGTAATCAGACCTATTTTCATTCGCTACAGCCCGTTCCCCCAGGAAAAGACTGTATAAGTGGCTGATGGTAGATACACCCCAATTAGGGGTAAGGGGGAGGTGTCTGTGACCCCTAGTTTGCAGCTGTCTGGTGCGTCGCATGTGCCAGAATTCCCACTGAGTCTGTTGTCAGTGAGCAGAATCATGAAAGATCTCAACTGTAGAGTGATCTTCGACAATGTCGGATGTATTGTTTAGGATAAGTTCATTGGGAGGACTGTTGTTAGAGGTACGGAGGAAAATGGTGTTTATCGTCTGGGATTTGCAGGAGTTGCTCGATATGGTAGCGGGAGTGTTCTATAGTGGCACATTCTTCTTGACCACTTGTCTCTGGATCGCCTCAGGAGGGTGATACCACATATTTCCCCAGCTGCTACCATACAGTGTGATACTTGCCAATTGAATAAGCACCATTGATAGCGAAATACGCGTGATTTGTAAAAGCAGTTTTTTAACGTCGTTGTAACACGCGAATCCGCTTTCGCTTTTAAAATTTATATCCTAGATAGGGGAGTATCTAGGGTCGTCCAAGGAGGCAAAAATTGCAATAATGATTCTCTTGCTTGGAATACAATCTCAACTTTCTTTTTAATATTTTTCAATATGTAATTTTTTTGTATTTTGAAAAGACGAGGGCAAACGGCAGATTGTAGCGAAAAGAACTAACACCTACAAATGATTAAAATTCTAAAAGATAGAAATATCTTCTTCCTAAGCTCACTCTAGGCAAGTGTAGGCCTAGGGTAATTAGGAAGAAGAGGTGAAATAAGTGCTAGAACCAAAACAAACAACTGCAATAAAAAGCTTAAAAGAAGGCAATTTTTGATTGAGTAGAATGAGTGTTCTTTTCAAGGACAAGTAGAGGAAAGCTTCTACTAGAATTGAACAATTTAAAAGCAAGAAAAGAAACACAAATCCTCTTGTAACAATGGTGAAGAAGGTTGTCTTCTTGCTCCAAGCCTAGCTGCTCCTTGGCTTGAAAAGAGGGCCTCCTTCTTCTCCTTCCTTGAGAGCTCCTCCAAGGTGGAAGCTACCACCTTTAATGCTCTCTCCAAAGGGGTGGGCGTGCACCACCCTTAAAAACTCCTCCAAGGTGGCGTGACCACCTTCAAGATCTCCTCCAAGATCTTCCTTGCCTGGCTTCTCCTTTGGCTGGCGTGACCCAAGAGAGAAGGGAAGAGGGGAAGGCACCAAGGGGACAGAATATCCCCTTAATCTTCTTCTTCTTCTTCTCTCTTGGACGTGGGATTCTTGGTGGAATATGAGAGTGAAATGGCTAGCCAAGGATGGCTTGAATGGTGGTGGGTAGTGGTCTTTTTATAGGGTAGGATGGGGGGTTAAGGTGCCCCTTGAAATGGAGGGCTAGGATGGAAGAATGGAGGTGGTTGGTGATCCTATGGCTAAGGAGAGTTGGCGCCAACCCAAGAGGTGTTAAAGGGGGTAGTTATGGTGGTGTTGGTGTCTTTTGGTGGTGGAGAGACACCACCATGTTGGCGCCAACATGGGGTCTTCTAGAAGGGGGGTTAGGTGGATGGTGGAGATGGGTTCAAGGGAGATTGTGTGGTGGAGATGAGGGGAGATTTTGGAGGGAAAAGTGGCGCCATTAAGGGGTAGTTATGGGTAGTTTTTGGCGCCACTTTTAGGTGTCTTTTGGAGGTGGTGGGTAGGTTAGGTTGGTGCCAAGTAGGTTAGCTTATGTGGAGCTTAGGTGGAGCTAGTTGGGTAGAGTTGGTAGGTGGGTTTTTGGGGTAGTACAAGCTAAGGAAGTTGGAGCATAGCTAAGTTAAGCTAAGCTAAGCTAAGCTAAGCTAGCTTAGCTAATGGAGGAGTAGAGGAGAAGGTGTTGGAGCTAGGGTTTGGAGGAGGGAGCTGAGGAGAAGAAGTCTGGAGCTGGAGCTGGAGCTGGCTGCTGCTGAAGAGGCTGGCATGGGGCTACTCTAGCTGGCTTAGCTTGCTAGTTCTTTGCTAGTTGCTAAGCCAAGCTAAAGTGAGCTAGCTTCTACCAAAATGAGCTAAGGTGAGCTAGGTCTGGTGCTATCGGGGAGAATCAAGCTGGTTGAGGCAGCTAAGGTAGCTTAGCTCAACTGAGATGAGCTAAGCTGAATCCCCGGGAGCTGGACTTGAGCTTCCTGAGCTGAGATGAATTCTTCTTCAGCTGGCTGGAGTTGAGTGGAGCTGAATGTAGCTGGATCTGAGCTGGGTGAACTCCTGTCAACTCAGCTGAGCTAGCTAGAGCTCCCTGTGAACTAGTGGGAGCTGAGGTGAGCTAGACTCAGCTAAGTTGAGCTGGATCTGAGCTGACTTTAGCTAGGGTGAGCTAAGGTGAACTCTCTTG
The DNA here is from genome assembly GCA_037157565.1 of Thalassia testudinum. Classification (NCBI taxonomy): domain Eukaryota; kingdom Viridiplantae; phylum Streptophyta; class Magnoliopsida; order Alismatales; family Hydrocharitaceae; genus Thalassia; species Thalassia testudinum. The sequence continues at coordinate 104,814,325 of JAZHRO010000073.1, read as the reverse complement.
AGCTGCCATCCAGCTGAGATTAGCTGAATGGAGCTGGGATGAGCTAACCCTAGTTCAAGTAAGCTAGGTTCCAGCTATGGTGAGCTGGATCAAGCTGGGTTCCAACTAGTCAGGGCTTCTCCTTCACCAATTGCCTTCTTGCGTGCTAGGGTTTTAGGAATCTGTGAATCTGTACATCCCTAACACTCACAAAAATACATTAAAACAATAATAAAAAATGCAATGCATGCCTATCCTAATTTATGCCTAAATGCAGCCCAAAAACCCGTTTGCAGAGTAAAATCCTAAGAGCTAGGTTAGTTTTAAAGCATAAAAATGATGATAAACTGGTGTTTATCACACCCCCATGCTTATCTTTTGCTAGTCTCTTAGCAAAACATTAATTTTTTTTGGAAAACGGAATTTTTGGGAAATCTAATTTTTTTTTTTTTTTTTTTTGACTTTTGAGGAGAAAAAGAGATTAAGGGACCTTGGTAGATTAAAACACAGGAGATACGGGATTTGTTGAAGATAAACATCAGGATTTGTTTTTGGATCTAACCATTAGATAGAACGGGATCAATATATCCTCAGAAAATTCACAAATTAACCCCTTGTTAATTCAGATGACTTGAAATGTTTGTTTTTAGGATTTTTCTGGCTCGTGAATCTGATTCGCAACTTGCAAATTCCTTTAAAACCTTGTGTCTGTGCTTGTGAAAAGCCAACCTTTATAAGGACGTTTTTTTTTTTTTTTTTTTTTTTACCCATGCTAATTTTTAGCTTAGTCTTACAACAGATGTGTCGGTATCATCATTCCCATTACCATTCCTCGAGGGGGCTCTGGCGCCAGTACTTCGGGATAGCACTGTCCATGACACCACCCAGGAGCTCACAACCCCAAAACACGATGCGGTGAAAAGGGGCGCTCCAAGCAAACTCAAGCTCTTGCTCCGACGCTATAGGTAGAGCACCGTCCAAGACACTTGAGCTGCTGAAATGCGCTTTAATGCTCCGTCTAAAGATATGAAATATAGATATAGAGCAGTGCCGAGGCGGTAACATGTTGACATCGCGTCCTCAAAGAAGGTATTTTCCTTCCTCTCGGCGGTGGGAACTCAAACCAATGATCTGCTTCAGACTTTTACTAAATCCAAACAAGGAAGCTTTTCAATTTTTTTTTTTTTTTTAGTTGTTTTTAAGTGTTGGCTTGTGTGTGAAAATTGACACAAGAAGTTTCTTGAGACCCGCAAGTTTTTGAATCAGAAACTAAGTCAAATACTTTCCATATTACAAAATAGGATCAAGTCACCTGAACTATCATGAGTTCAGGTGGAATTTTAGAGAAGGATATCTGATCTAGTCTAAAATAGACCCTGAAATTCTAATGATCAGATCCTTATCCTCATCCTTAGTTTGTTAAATATTAAATCCCATTGTACCAGAAGTGAATTTTACGACCTTAGTCCTGATTCCAAAATTTTTCCTCAAAAAGTTTTCAACATTTTTTTTTTTTTTGGTATGCAAGCAGGAAATAAATTAAAGAAAATTGCTTGTTTTTAGGTTTTGAACATCCTGAATCGATCATAAAAATTTAAAAACACCCCCCCATGCTTAAGATATGCCATGTCCTCATGCATTAGGAGGGAAAAGGGATCACCTTAGTGATGACGGTCGGGTTTAGGATGATCAAAACCTGGAAAAAGAAGAAAAAAAAGAAAGCAAGAAAATGATGGGTTACCTCCCATCCAGTGCTATCTTTTACGCCATTCAGCCGGGCGTGATGTGTACTAGTGATCAAGGGTGGTTGGCTCAGTAAAATTAAAAGATTCAGATGGAATTTTAGGCGTATGGTCAAAATAGGGCTTTAAACGCTGGCCATTGACTTGAAATATCGAATTAGTTTGTGGATCAAAAAGGTCAACAGCGCCGTATGGATATGTTTTATGAACAATAAAGGGGCCGGTCCATTTAGATTTTAATTTGCCAGGAAAAAGACGTAATCTTGCATCGAAAAGCCAAACACGTTGATTAACGTCAAAGTGTTTCCGAACAATATATTTATCATGAAATTTCTTTGTTCGGTCTTTATAAATCCTCGCATTTTCATAGGAAAAATTACGTAATTCTTCCAATTCAGTTAATTGTAATTTTCTATGGTTACCGGCATCAGATAAATCCATATTAAGTTGTTTTATTGCCCAAAAAGCCCTATGTTCTAATTCTACCGGGAGATGGCATGCCTTCCCGAAAATTAGACGGAAGGGAGACATGCCAAGCGGAGTTTTAAAAGCGGTACGGTAGGCCCATAAAGCGTCATCCAATTTGGTGGACCAGTCTTTACGGTCGGACCCAACCGTTTTTTGTAGAATATTTTTAATTTCCCGGTTAGAAACTTCAGCCTGGCCATTAGTTTGGGGATGATATGGTGTGGAAATTTTATGATTAACCCCGTATTTAGAAAGGAGGTGACGGAAGTGTGAGTGGGTGAAATGTGAGCCTCCATCACTGATAATGGCTTTTGGTATGCCGAATCTTGAGAAAATATTTTTCTTAAGAAATTCGACAACCACACGGTGATCACTAGTGCGGGTGGGTATTGCTTCTATCCATTTAGAAACATAGTCTACTGCGACTAATATATACAAATACCCACCAGAGTTGATGAACAGTCCCATGAAGTCGATGCCCCAAACATCGAAAATTTCAACCTCTAAAATAGGATTAAGGGGCATCATATCCTTTCGAGTCATGTTGCCGATGCTCTGGCAACGCACACAGGACCGAACAAAGTCATGAGCATCTTTGTGCAAGCTGGGCCAATAAAATCCTGCATTAAGGATTTTAGCTGCAGTTTTCTTGCCCGAAAAATGTCCGCCACAGGCCATTGAGTGACAATGTGTTAAGATATCATGGATTTCAGAATCAGGGACACATCGTCGAATAACCTGATCGGCACAAATGCGGAAAAGGTCGGGCTTCTCCCAAAAATAATATTTAATATCAGCAAAAAACTTATCCCGTTTTGTTTTTGGCCAATCAGCGGGGATTTGTTCTGTTGCTAAGTAGTTTGCAATGGGTGCAAACCAAGGGAGGGTTGTAGCAGCTAAAATACTTTCATCAGGGAACTGATCTGGTGGGGTCATTATGTCATTTGTCATAAGACGAGAGAGATGATCGGCCACTACATTGTGCAATCCCGCCTTATCCTTGATTTCCAGGTCAAATTCCTGGAGCAGCAGAATCCAACGGATAAGGCGGGGTTTCGCATCTTTCTTAGTCAGCAAATATTTAATTGCTGAGTGGTCGGTATAAACAGTGACACGTGACCCCAACAGATAAGATCTAAATTTTTCCAAGGCAAATACAATGGCAAGAAGTTCCTTTTCAGTAACCGTGTAATTCCGTTGTGCGTCATCAAGGGTTTTGCTGGCATAATAGATCACAACGGGTTTCTTGCCAATTCTTTGCCCTAGAACGGCCCCTACAGCAAAATCTGAGGCATCTGTCATTAATTCAAAGGGACTATTCCAGTCAGGTCCCTGCAATATTGGTGCCTCAGTAACCTCTTTCTTCAACCTCAAAAAACTCTCCAGGCACTTATTATTAAAATCAAATGGCTGGTCTTTAGTAAGAAGCTGACTTAAAGGCTTGGAGATTTGGGAAAAGTTTTGTATGAATCGACGATAGAAACCCACATGACCCAAAAAGGATCTGATTTGTCTGACAGTAGTGGGCGGTGGGAGCTTAGATATAGCATCTATTTTTGCTTTATCTACCGCAATTCCTTGTTGAGAAATAACATGGCCCAAGACAATACCTTCTTGGACCATGAAATGGCTTTTTTCCCAGCTGAGGACCAGGTTAACTTCTATGCACTTTTGGAGGGTTCTTTCAAGATTTTTGAGGCAATGATCAAAAGAATCTCCAAAAATAGAGAAGTCATCCATAAAAACTTCTAAACATTCACCTACCAGGTCTGAAAAAATTGCAAGCATGCACCTTTGAAAAGTCGCAGGTGCGTTGCAAAGACCGAAGGGCATTCTTCGGAAAGCAAAGGTTCCGAAGGGGCAGGTGAAAGTTGTTTTATCTTGGTCCTCAGGATGAACCGCTACTTGATTATAGCCAGAATAACCGTCCAAAAAACAGTAAAATTCCCGTCCGGCTAACCGCTCCAAGATTTGATCAATAAAAGGGAGCGGGAAATGATCCTTCTTAGTGGCGGTGTTTAATTTTCGATAATCTATACACACGCGCCAAGAAGAAGCGGTTCGAGTGGCTATATTTTCCCCCTTTTCATTGGTGACAACTGTTAGTCCAGCCTTTTTGGGGACTACTTGAGTTGGACTAACCCAGGAGCTGTCAGAAATGGGGTAGATGATATCAGCATCCAGCCACTTAATAATCTCCTTTTTTACCACCTCCTGCATACTAGGATTCAAGCGCCTTTGTGGTTGGCGGGAGGGGCGAGAATCGTCCTCTAAAAATATACGGTGCGTACAATAGGACGGATGAATGCCTTTAAGATCAGAAAGGGTCCAGCCAATAGCTTTTCGATATTTACTCAAAACCTGGAGAAGTTTGTGCTCTTGTGCCCCGGTGAGTCCAGAATTTATAATCAGGGGCAGGGTCTGATTTGGACCCAGGAAAACATATTTAAGTGAATCGGGCAAAGGTTTTAATTCCAATTGTAGGCCCGGTTCCGAAAGAGTTTCTGCTTTGTAGGTTAGAGGTGAGGTGAGAGTGAAAGGGTCAGCTGGAATGTTAGCTGGTTGTGTAGTTGAGGTGGAAGGGTGAGAAAAAGTAGATTGTTCAGGAACCGTATTTACAGCAAAACAGGAACCTAATTGGGAAATCTGCAATGTTTCCTCCACAATGTTTTCTATTTCTGAATCCGAATCATCAAAGAAATCTGGTTCCTGGAATCGCCTAGAGGCTTGAAAAATGTCTAGGGTTACAGATTCACCGCCACACATGATCTTCATCTTTCCAGAATCACAATCAATATTGGCGCGGGCGGTGGCTAAGAATGGTCTTCCAAGAATAATGGGGGCAAACTTAAGTGCTTCAGGTACCTCTATGTCCAGGACTAAAAAGTCTACAGCGAATAGACAATCTTTGACCCGGACAAGAACATCTTCAACAATTCCCCTTGGTTTAATCGTAGATCGGTCGGCTAATTGGAGAGTAACCTCAACAGGTTTCAATTCACCGATCTTAAATTCCTCAAAAATAATTGTGGGGATAAGATTAATTGAGGCACCAAGATCCAACAGAGCGCGATCAAATGAGGTATCATTAATGATAACTTGGATTAGGGGGCGCCGGGATCTTTTCTCTTAAGAGGCAGTCGGCTCTGCACAACTGAGCTGACTGTCTCTGGAAGAATCACCTTTCCTAAATTCTTGGGCTGCCTTTTTGGAGTACATAAATCTTTTAAGAATTTTGCATAGGCAGGGATATACTTAATGGCATCTAGGATAGGGATATTAATTTCTACTTGCCCAAATAAATCCATTAATTCCTTCTCAGTGGGCTCAGATTTTGTTTTTTTCTTTTTTGAAGAGTGGAGGGCTTGTGGAAATGGGGCAGGGTTGCCCTGTTTTGCGTGAATTGGTTCCTGAACAATAGGAGGGGAAGAGTTAATCTGTGTCATTAGAGCGGGTTTCTTTAACAGGCAGGGTATTTTGAGTGGTTTTCCCATTCCTCAAGGTAACTGCATTTGCAGTCTGGTTGTTTCTAGGGTGAGGACGGGGAGCCTGGCTGTTATTGAAACCCGGTGGATGCTGAGGTGCTGGATGAATAGGTTGACTGTGATATCCACCTTGGAATTGACTCCTTTGATTGTTGGGGTTGGGCATGGGTTGGGATGGTAAATTCCCAATAGGTCGATGATCAGGAGTAACCTTAACTTGTTGTTGTAAATTGGTAACCATGCGGGTTACTTCTGTCATTTGAGTCTGCATTCCTTGCAGAGTTTTCATGACCTGATTATTAATATCATCCTGGGATGGTCCAGGTTGATACAAAGGTTGCCCATAATTCCCACAATAGTTTTGTTTGGGAAGAGAAATCGGATTCGGGTTTTTCCAGGAGTGATTCGGGTTAGTCCTCCAATTTTGATTGGAAATGTTGGAGGAGTTTCTAAATTGCTCCTGGAGAGCATAAATATTTTCCGAGGTGGAATCAACAATATTTTGGTCAAAATTCCCGGTTAAATCTTGCGGGAAATCAGCCGGGAATTGCTGGTCAACAGATGTGGCATCGATATTGTGCAGATTCTCTCTTCGGAGAATGTGTGGGGGGTGAGTGTGTGGAGAGTGGACGTGTGGAGCTTGTTTGTTTGTGAGCTTTTCTTCTATTTTCTTTTGGTGAATTTGCATCTGGTCCAGTCGTTGAGCTAACATATATAAATCATCTTGTGTGACTGGAACAGAGGTGGTTTTGGAGTCAATTTCATGGACTCCATGTCTGGGGTTTTGTGATCTGCCAAAAGTGTCCATTGAAGTCATGTTAAATGAGTTTTCACTCATTTCTTCAAAGAGAAGATAGGCACTTTCGGCATCTTTGTTAAGAAAATTGCCCCCACATGAGGCATCCACAAATCGTTTTAATTGATCTTCTAATCCATGATAGAAGATCTGCACTAGCTGCCATTGTGGAATTTCATGGTGGGGACAACTTCTTAGAAGTTCCTGAAATCTTTCCCAGGCTTCATGGAGGGGTTCACCAATTTTTTGTTGAAAGGTCGTTATAGATCTTCTTAATGCATTTGTTCGACCGATCGGAAAAATTTTTTTAAGAAAAGCACTTTTTAATTGGGGCCAGGTGGTAATAGGACGCCCAACTGTTCTAAACCAATGTGATGCTTTGTCTTTGAGAGAGAGAGGAAAGAGTCTCATTAACCACATGTCTTCCTGCACCTGGCGGGAACGAGTGGTTTGAGCGAGGACAGTTAATTCCTCGAGATGACAAAAAGGGTCCTCTCTTGGAAGACCATGAAAATGCTTGATAAGGTTTAGAATAGCAGGTTTGATTTCAAAATCCCCTTGTGGTATGACCACCCCTGGTCTTTCCTCATAATTGGAAGGATCATAGAAATCCTTAAGAGGAATGACAGGCTGTTGGCGAGGTGGTGGATTTTGTCCTTGATTAGCTAGGTTCGTGACAGTCCTAGCTAGATCTTCTTGATTTTGTTGTAGTCGAGCCAAATGGTCGACCATTAATGCAAAGGGATTTGTATTATGGGTTATAATTGGAGGGCCACCTGGCCCTGCTGATATTTCTGGTTGCTCCAAGTTAGGAAGGTGAGGGAGGGTGGAGTCAGCTTGTGGGTCGGCTGACGGGTTAGAAGTGGAAGCAGAATTTTTTTGACGGCTTCCTGGGTTTTCCATTTTTCTAGAAGACGAGGGGGAAGAAAACAATGATTTCTTGCTACGGGGGGCGAAATCAGATGGTCCCTCAAGGTGTGGCTTTTGGGACCGTCGCCCGTGCATGCACTACTTGGAAGAAATGGAGGGGAGGAGAAGAGATAGAGATGAGAGAAATGTGCACACAAGCAATCAAATTCTAGACCTAACTTAGTTGTGACTCCCTAAAAAATAAACCTAAGACTTGGTCTATGTAGGAATTAAGTAGTCAATAGTGAATACCCGTTCTATCAACAAATCTGGCCAGGTTGCTTAAGGGGAGGTTTGGGCCCAAACGTTTCCCAGGGAAAACCCCAGGTGCTTGTACAAACCCGCGCCTGGTCGTTTGACACAGCCCCTCAGCCTGAACACCAGATATAGATGACAAAATTGGTACTAACTAAAGAAAACTTAAGACCTAAATAGCAAGCCTAAGTTGATAAAGCCTTAGGGGTCAAGTTGCTACAAATTTTAATTAGGTCTAGGATGCTATAGTGCACATGGAATGTAGAGGGCGTTTATTGGGATGTGGCCCTGTTATTTGATTTTTTTGTGTGTGTGCAAGAATTGGAGAGTGGCTCCAATGAAAATCAAGTTGTCACACAATTTTTTTTTTTTTTTTTTTGTATTTTTGTCTTTTAGGATTTGATTTAATTGAATGTATTTTAGGGTTTCTTTAGTTAACTTTTCAAACAAGTTTGAAAACCCACAATCAAAGGAAAACAAGTTGTATGGGTGATTGTATATTTCCTTTGAATTAATCCTCAAAAGAGAAAGAAAGAAACCCTAAGCCAATTATCCCTAAGACAGAAATTTAACTACCAATGAGTTATTTTTTAGGCTTTCAGAATTAAGTAGTGGTCCAAACAAGTCAAACAACACCACTACTTTGAATAAAATCAAACAAGGATTCCAGAAAAGATTTTTGTAAGATTTTAGGAATTCGTTTGATAATTGTTTTGAATTTTTAATTGTACTGGTGTCAAAGTCCAGAAATAATACCTGTGGGTATTATGAACTTTTTAGTACTACCACCGACCTCAGAAAATTTTTATGATTTTATATGATATATAAAATTTCACAAGGATTCCAGCAAGCTCAATTTCCTAAAAATTGGATGAGTATAAAAATTCTGAAAATTCGCGGACAGTAGTAAAACAGGAAGATAAGAGGGTATGACCTCTCTGCAATCCACGAATTTTTAAAAATTAAATACAAACCCAATTGATTTGAAATTTGGAACAGATGTTCCTAACTTAATTGGGAATCACTCTATGAAATTTTATGATTTTAGGAGGCCTGGGGTGTTAGGAATCGATTTTTCAAGTCCGGACAGAAATCTGGACCCGAAAAATAGAACACCAATACTTGCAATGGAGTGGTGTTAAAGAAGCATACAAGCAAACAATGGATTTTAAAATGCACCACTCCACTTAATTTAAGTGTTTAGGGTCCTGAAAGCCAAGTTTAATATATTTTTGGTAGTTTTAATTATTTATGTGACCAGAAAGAGGAACCAACCTGAATTTTCGTGGGAAGAAAAGGACCTTTGAGCTTACTCTTCCAGATTCCCGCCTTCCCGCTGTAGTTCCTGCACACACAAAAGAAAGAAAGAGAAGGGGATGAGATCCACTTCAAGCAAGAGAAAATGAGTTAATGCAAAGCCGTGCCTCCCCGGCAGCGGCGCCAAAAAGTGATAGCGAAATACGCGTGATTTGTAAAAGCAGTTTTTTAACGTCGTTGTAACACGCGAATCCGCTTTCGCTTTTAAAATTTATATCCTAGATAGGGGAGTATCTAGGGTCGTCCAAGGAGGCAAAAATTGCAATAATGATTCTCTTGCTTGGAATACAATCTCAACTTTCTTTTTAATATTTTTCAATATGTAATTTTTTTGTATTTTGAAAAGACGAGGGCAAACGGCAGATTGTAGCGAAAAGAACTAACACCTACAAATGATTAAAATTCTAAAAGATAGAAATATCTTCTTCCTAAGCTCACTCTAGGCAAGTGTAGGCCTAGGGTAATTAGGAAGAAGAGGTGAAATAAGTGCTAGAACCAAAACAAACAACTGCAATAAAAAGCTTAAAAGAAGGCAATTTTTGATTGAGTAGAATGAGTGTTCTTTTCAAGGACAAGTAGAGGAAAGCTTCTACTAGAATTGAACAATTTAAAAGCAAGAAAAGAAACACAAATCCTCTTGTAACAATGGTGAAGAAGGTTGTCTTCTTGCTCCAAGCCTAGCTGCTCCTTGGCTTGAAAAGAGGGCCTCCTTCTTCTCCTTCCTTGAGAGCTCCTCCAAGGTGGAAGCTACCACCTTTAATGCTCTCTCCAAAGGGGTGGGCGTGCACCACCCTTAAAAACTCCTCCAAGGTGGCGTGACCACCTTCAAGATCTCCTCCAAGATCTTCCTTGCCTGGCTTCTCCTTTGGCTGGCGTGACCCAAGAGAGAAGGGAAGAGGGGAAGGCACCAAGGGGACAGAATATCCCCTTAATCTTCTTCTTCTTCTTCTCTCTTGGACGTGGGATTCTTGGTGGAATATGAGAGTGAAATGGCTAGCCAAGGATGGCTTGAATGGTGGTGGGTAGTGGTCTTTTTATAGGGTAGGATGGGGGGTTAAGGTGCCCCTTGAAATGGAGGGCTAGGATGGAAGAATGGAGGTGGTTGGTGATCCTATGGCTAAGGAGAGTTGGCGCCAACCCAAGAGGTGTTAAAGGGGGTAGTTATGGTGGTGTTGGTGTCTTTTGGTGGTGGAGAGACACCACCATGTTGGCGCCAACATGGGGTCTTCTAGAAGGGGGGTTAGGTGGATGGTGGAGATGGGTTCAAGGGAGATTGTGTGGTGGAGATGAGGGGAGATTTTGGAGGGAAAAGTGGCGCCATTAAGGGGTAGTTATGGGTAGTTTTTGGCGCCACTTTTAGGTGTCTTTTGGAGGTGGTGGGTAGGTTAGGTTGGTGCCAAGTAGGTTAGCTTATGTGGAGCTTAGGTGGAGCTAGTTGGGTAGAGTTGGTAGGTGGGTTTTTGGGGTAGTACAAGCTAAGGAAGTTGGAGCATAGCTAAGTTAAGCTAAGCTAAGCTAAGCTAAGCTAGCTTAGCTAATGGAGGAGTAGAGGAGAAGGTGTTGGAGCTAGGGTTTGGAGGAGGGAGCTGAGGAGAAGAAGTCTGGAGCTGGAGCTGGAGCTGGCTGCTGCTGAAGAGGCTGGCATGGGGCTACTCTAGCTGGCTTAGCTTGCTAGTTCTTTGCTAGTTGCTAAGCCAAGCTAAAGTGAGCTAGCTTCTACCAAAATGAGCTAAGGTGAGCTAGGTCTGGTGCTATCGGGGAGAATCAAGCTGGTTGAGGCAGCTAAGGTAGCTTAGCTCAACTGAGATGAGCTAAGCTGAATCCCCGGGAGCTGGACTTGAGCTTCCTGAGCTGAGATGAATTCTTCTTCAGCTGGCTGGAGTTGAGTGGAGCTGAATGTAGCTGGATCTGAGCTGGGTGAACTCCTGTCAACTCAGCTGAGCTAGCTAGAGCTCCCTGTGAACTAGTGGGAGCTGAGGTGAGCTAGACTCAGCTAAGTTGAGCTGGATCTGAGCTGACTTTAGCTAGGGTGAGCTAAGGTGAACTCTCTTGAGCTGCCATCCAGCTGAGATTAGCTGAATGGAGCTGGGATGAGCTAACCCTAGTTCAAGTAAGCTAGGTTCCAGCTATGGTGAGCTGGATCAAGCTGGGTTCCAACTAGTCAGGGCTTCTCCTTCACCAATTGCCTTCTTGCGTGCTAGGGTTTTAGGAATCTGTGAATCTGTACATCCCTAACACTCACAAAAATACATTAAAACAATAATAAAAAATGCAATGCATGCCTATCCTAATTTATGCCTAAATGCAGCCCAAAAACCCGTTTGCAGAGTAAAATCCTAAGAGCTAGGTTAGTTTTAAAGCATAAAAATGATGATAAACTGGTGTTTATCAACCATCGATCCTCTTTTCCAACTAGCATCTTTCGTGGATCGTCTACATTATTTAAATTGCTCCATACGGATGTATGGGGACCGAGTAGAGTCCCAGACCGGATGGGACACCGGTACTACCTGGTTGTCGTAGATGATTTCTCTAGAGTCACGTGGGTGTTCTTGCTAGAAAAACAAGGCAGAGGTTGGAGGGTACATAGAGACTCTTCTTCTGGAGATCAGCACACAGTATTCAGCCATGGTGAAGATAATGCGGACTGATAATGCTCTTAAGTTCTACACTGCCAGACTTGGGGAGTTCTCTAGGACCCGTGGGGTTGTCCATCAGACCACTTGTCCTCACACTTCACAACAAAACAGGGTTGCAGAGCAGAAGCACAAGCACTTGTTGGATGTTGCCCATACACTATTGATTCATTACAATGTGCCACAGTGATACTGGGGGGACGCAGTTCTGACGGTGACTTATCTCATCAACGGGATGCCGAACTCAGTTCTTCACGAGCAGATACCGATTCCTTTGCATCCAGACGATGAGTTATTTCATATGCTTCCCAGGACCTTTGGTTGTTTTGCATTCGTCCATGTGCCGTCACTTGGTCATGACAAACTGGCTCCTTGTGCTGTTAAGTGCGTATTTTTGGGGTACTCTAGGACACAAAAGGGGTACCGTTACTATGATCCTCTGTAGAATAAACATTATGTTAGTGCTGATGTGACTTTCCATGAGGATACACCATATGTCTCAGTTACTAGACAGAGGAGCTCTTGTGATAATGTTGCCTTTCTTCCCTTGCCTGTTCCGTATACAGAGACTCAAGTGCCTACTTCTCAGTCCAAACCTCCAGCTGATAGACAGATGACCTTTTCCTCCCTGGATGACTTTGAGAAATTGCACGGGCCATTACATACCTATCACAGGCATCACACTACTTTTCAAAGGCCTCCTTTCTCACCAGCAACTGATGGTTCATAGGTAGTTGAGAGGGTACCTGATGCCAGTGACAATTTAGTTAGACCTGACTCCCCAAATAGTGCAGATCACCACAGTGGCGAGACTCCTTCTGCAGCGACTCAGTCAGTGGTACCAGATGATTCAGATCTCCTTATTGCCATTAGGAGACCACCGCGCACCTGTAAGTCCAGATACCGGGTCGCAGGTAGTTTGGCTACCGATGGTCTTGCTCCTCAGTTTAGCAGCTTCTGTCAGGCACTTACAGCGTCACACATTCCGTCTACTTACCAGCATCCCATGCTTGATCCAAAGTGGCGTCAAGCCATGGAGGATGAGATGGTAGCACTTTGGAGTAGACAACCTTGGGATCTCATCTCACTTCCTACTGGCGTACAATTGGTTGGCTCTCGATGGATCTTTGCCTTGAAATACAACCTTGATGGGTTTATTTCGAGGTATAAGGCCAGGCTAGTAGTGAAAGGGTTCATTCAGACATATGGGGTGGACTTCTTTGATACTTTCTCCCCTGTTGCGTGGCTTACCACTATTCGGATATTTATTTCTGTTGCTGCTCACAGAGACTGGCCATCATACTAGCTTAATATGAAGAACGCTTTTCTCTATGGTGATCTTTAGGAGGAGGTTTACATGCAGCAGCCCCTGGGTTTCAAGGTTTAGCGGGAGTGTGTGTGGAGATTAAGGAAGGCAATCTATGGATTGAAACAAAATCCCAGGGCATGGTTCCAGACGCTATTAGAGGTGCTCTGCCAGATTAGTCTGAATCGCTCTACTTCAGATTACTCTTTATTTACCAGGAAGGCTGACAAGGGGACTATGGCACTCCTGGTATATGTTGATCTTATAATCACTGTGGATGACAAAGATGGGATAGACGAAGTCAAGAGGCACTTATCAGATAAGTTTGTCACGAAGGATCTGGGACAGTTGAGGTATTTCTTGGGCATTGGGGTTGCACGTGGCAAGGATGGAGTGGTGCTCTCGCAGAGGAAGTATGTTCTTGATCTTCTTCAGGAGACTGGCATGCTAGCAGCTAAGGCTGCAAATATTCCCATGGATCCCAAAGTCCATTTATATGATGAGAAATCTTAAGGCATACAAGCAACTAGTGGGTAATCTTCTTTACCTCACCATCACTCATCCAAACTTGTCTTTGTCGGTTAGTAGGCTTAGCCAGTTTATGGATAAGCCAACTAGGCAGCACTGGGAGGCTGCAGTGAGGTGCTCAGGTATGTGAAGAAAGCACCAGGACGATGGTTATTGTTCCGTAAGGGAACACCCATGGGGATTGTATCATGCTCTGACGTTGATTATGCTGGTTGTGTTGGGGACAAAAATTCTACTACAGGTTTTTGCACCTTTGTTGTAGGCAACCTGTTTACCTGGAGGAGTAAGAAGCAAGCAGTTGTATTTAGATCCAATGCGGAGTCAGAGTACAGGGCCATGGCCCAGACAGCCATTGAGATGGTTTGGGTCAAGTCAGTTTTGTCAGATCTTCATGTTTCTCTGGATAACTCTATGGAGATGCAGTGTAACAACAGAGCAGCGACTTACATTGCTAATAACCCTATGTTTCACGAGAGGACAAAGCATGTAGAGATTGACTGCCATTACACTCGAGATCTTATTTAGCGTAGGACATTACATACCACGAGTGTCACTTCTGAGGAACAAGCTGCAGATATCTTCACAAAGCCTCTAGTGAGATCTGCCTTTGAGGCATGTGCTTCAAAGCTGAGCATGATAGATATTCATGCTCTAGCTTGAGGGGGAGTGTTAGCATATAGTGGTTATATTTTTTATACTTGTACGAATGTATTGGTGTTTGCCTCATTAGGGGCAGTGCTATACTTTCAACCCTTTGGTCTCTCTCTCTATATAAGAGATCCTAGGATTTTCTATAATGAATTGAGTCATTTCATCCAAATTAGATATCTATGCTCCAGCTTGAGGGAGAGTGTTAGCACATGTTGTATGATCTTTTTCTTATTGTAAAGGCTATGGATATTTTATCTCTCAGGATCATTTATATACTTTTGACTCTACGGTCTCTCTCTGTATAAGGGAATCCTAGGATTTTTAATGAAATTAAAGTATTTCAACCAATTTATCCTTTCCTGCTAATGCTAATACTGCAGAGAGTTTATTAACATTCATTTCATTTCTGCCATCTTGGAAAATGAAAAGAATTCTGGGAAGTTGCAAACTCTTGGTTCTGCATGCTTGGGATTCTGCATTCAGCTTGCCTAATACATTTTCTCTTCTCAGTTTTCTTTCTCATAGGAAAAAAATTACATTTTGGTGATTTGGTTGGATATCAAAATATTGTACAGGTAGGATTCAAGTACCATCATGCTGAGGAAGAGTATGTGATGTTAACGTACTGGCTCTCTGAAGGTCCGAATTTGCTTCCTGCAAATGCATCACATTTAGTGGGTGTTGGTGGCTTTGTCATCAACGACAAAAATGAGGTAGGGTTTTATTTTTACGAATGTGAATAGCCTTCTCTTTTTTCCTTGTTAATACAAAATTTCTCAATAAGTGAGCATGGCATGATTCTCATATTTTGGTGGCAAAGACTTTTTTTTGGTCATCATAAAACTGCTAAAACTGATTGTACAGGTAAATCGTTTAATATGCATATACTGATAAGAGTACATGCACTGACAGGTTCTAGTCATACAAGAGAAGTACTCAGTTTTGGCATCTACAGATGACTGGAAGATCCCAACTGGCTTTATTAATGAGGTGTGTACATTATCATCAATACATATGATTTTCAACAACTATCTTATTTGCTTGGAATTGATACATTTTCACAGAATGAAGAGATTTTTGATGGAGCAGTAAGAGAAGTGAAGGAGGAAACTGGTGTAAGAGCCTCATTCTTTTTCTATCGTTGCATTACTTTTGAGTGCTATGTTAAAAGTAATGTGATGTGATTGTCACCCTCTTTTCATGAATTAGGAACGATAATAAATGTAATGCGAGCTCAGACTATAATTCCACTTGTGCTTTTGTGTGCATTATAACACTGAATTTTTTCTATATATTTTTTAATTATATTACCAAAATATAATATCAAAAAATTCTTCCAAAAAATGACTGTCAGAAAAAAGGAAGCAGCTTTCCACAGGGAAAAGCTAATTGCATTCAATTTGAAAAATGTCAAAGGAAAATCACGTATTCCCGAGAAATCTTTTTTAAAAATTCACATCACGCATACAATAATAGGTTAATATTTCAAAGAAAATTAAAGAGATAATCAAATAACAGAAATCTCTTCTTGGATTTACTCACTGCTGCATGCTTGGCAGAAGCTTGCAGGGACAGTAAGTTCCTCCACAACAAATGTGATTTAATTCCTCAGCAACCTTGCCCACAGGCCGTGGACTGTACTGTTACTTGTAGTAAATTCATAAAAATGAAACTTTTAAGATGAACTAGTTCTATAAGCAATTAAGTAGGAGAATAGAATCCGTTAATTTTATTATGGGAGTCCTACACCTCTTTATAAAGAGAAGAGGTGTAGGAAAAATAATAACATAATCCATAAGAAATAAAAGAAACATAAAAGAAATACTCAATGCTACTATAGTATTACAAAAACGCTATCTAACACTCTCCCTCAAGCTGGAACATGAATATTAATCATGCTTAGCTTGGAAAAACATGCCTCAAAGGTAGATCTCGCAAGGGGCTTTGTGAACATATTTGCAGCCTGCTCCTTAGAAGTGACACTCGTGGTATATAATGTCTCACGTTAAATGAGGTCTCGAGTGTAGTGGCAGTCAATCTCTACGTGCTTTGTCCTCTTGTGGAACATAGGGTTATTGGCAAGGTAGGTTGCTGCTTTATTGTCACATCGTATCTTCATAGAACTATCCAGAGGAACATGAAGATCTGACAGAACTAAGTTAACCCAGACAATCTAAGGATTTGTCTGGGCCATGGTCCTGTACTCTGACTCTGTACTAGATCTAGATACAACTGCTTACTTCTTGCTCCTCCATGTAACCAGATTACCCGCAACAAAGGTGTAAAAACTTGTGGTAGATTTTTTGTCTCTAACACAACCAACATATTCAGCATCAGAGTGTGCTACAATCCCCATAGATGTTCCCTTATGGAAAAATAATTATTGTCTTGGTGCTTTCTTCACGTACCTAAGCACCTGCATTACAGCCTCCTAGTGATGCCTAATTGGCTTATCCAAAAATTGGCTAACTCTCCCAATAGACAAAAACAAGTCTGGACAAGTGATGATGAGGTAAAGAAGCTTACCCACCAGCTGCCTACAAGCCCTATTGTCAACCGCCTCAGATCCCTCATCATATAAATGGGCCTTGGGATTCATGGAAATATTTGCTGGCTTAGCTGCTAACATGTCAGTCTCCTGAAGAAGATCTAAAGCATACTTCGTCTACGGAGTACCACTCCATTCTTGCCATGTGCAACCTCAATGCCTAAGAAATACCTCAACAGGCCCAGGTCCTTTATGACAAACTTTTCTGATAGGTGCCTCTTGACTTCATCTATCACATCTTTGTCATCCCCAGTAATGATAGGATTATCAACATAAATCAGGAGCATCACAATCCCTCTGTCAGTCTTCCTAGTAAACAAGGAGTGATCTGAAGTAGAGCACTTCAAACCAATCTTTTGGAGCACCTTTGATAATTTCTGGAACCAAGCCCTTAGAATCTGCTTTAGTCCATAGCTTGCTTTCCTCAATCTGCACACACACTCCTCCTGAACCTCAAACCCCAAGGGCTACTGGATGTAAACCTCCTCCTGAAGATCGCCGTAGAGAAAGGCGTTCTTCACATTAAGCTAATGTAACGGCCAGTTTCTATGAGTAGCAATAGAAATGAGTATCGAACAATGGCAAGTCGCGCAATGGGGGAGAAAGTATCAAAGAAGTCCATCCCATAGGTCTAGGTGAATCCCTTTGCTACTAGCCTGGCCTTATATCTTGAAATAGACCCATCACAGTTGTATTTCAAGGCAAAGACTCATCTAGAGCCAATTAGTCGTGTACCTGTAGGAAGTGAGGTGAGATCCTAAATCTATCTACTCTGAAGTGCTACTATCTCATCCTCCATGGCTTGACGCCACTTTGGATTAAGCATGGCCTACTGGTAGGTAGACGGAATGTGTGACGCTGTGTCTAACAGAAGCTGCTAAACTGAGAATGAAGACTATCGGTAGCCAAACTGCCTGTAACACGATATCTGGACTCACATGTGCGGGGCGCCTTCCTAATCGCAATAGGAAGGTCAGAATCATTTTGTATCTCTGACTGACTTGCTACAGAAGGGACCTCACTATTATGGTGATCTGCACTGTCCACTTTGGATTAAGCATGGCCTACTGGTAGGTAGACAGAATGTGTGACGCTGTGTCTAACAGAAGCTGCTAAACTGAGAATGAAGACTATCGGTAGCCAAACTGCCTGTAACACGATATCTGGACTCACATGTGCGGGGTGCCTTCCTAATCGCAATAGGAAGGTCAGAATCATTTGGTATCTCTGACTGAGTTGCTACAGAAGGGACCTCACTATTATGGTGATCTGCACTGTCGGGGAGATCAGGTCTCATCAAACTGTCACTGGCATCAAGTACAATCTCAACTGCCTGTGAACCATCTACTACTTGTGAGGGAGGTCTTTAAAATGTTGTGTGAGGCCTATAATAGGTATGTAAGGACCCATGCAATCTCTCAAAGTCAATCAGGGAAGAGGAGCTCATCTACCAAGCAGTTTGAGATCTAAACTAAGAAGCAGACACATGAGTCTCTGCAAATGGAACAGGAAAGGGAATCAAGGGAACATCATTATATGAGCTCGTCTGTTCAGCTACTGAGAAATATGGTGCATCTTCATGGAAAGTCACATCAGCACTAACATAATTTCTATTCTGTAGAGGATCATAGCAATGGTATCCCTTTTGTGTCCTAGAGTATCCCAAAAATACGCACTTGACAGCACGAGCTAGCTTACCATGACCAAGTGACAGCACATAAATGAAGGCAACGCATCCAAAAGTCTTGGAGGACACATGGAATAACTCACCACCTGGATGCAGAAGAATCGGTATCTGCTCATGAAAAGCTGAACTGGGCATCCTATTGATGAGATAGGCCACTAGCACATTGTGATGAATCAAAAGGGTACGAGCAACATCCAACAAGTGCCTGTGCTTCCACTTTGTGACCCCGTTCTGCCACGAGGTGTAAGGACAGGTGGTCTGGTGAACAATCCCACAGGTCCTGTAGAACTCCTTAAGTCTAGCAGTGCAGAACTCAAGGGCGTTATCGGTCCGTACCATTTTCACTGTGGCTAAATATTGTGTGTTGATCTCCAGAAGAAGTCTCTATGCATCCTCCAACCTCTACCTTGTTCTTCAATAGGAACACCCAAGTTGCTCTAGAGAAATCATCTATGACAACCAGGTAGTATCGATGTCCCATTCGGTCTGAGACTCTGTTCGGTCTCCATACGTCCATATGAAGCAGTTGAAATAATGTTGAAGATCCAACAGAGGTTCTAACCGGAAAGGAGGATCGATGGTGCTTACCCAATTGGCAAGTATCACACTGTATGGTAGCAGCTGGGGAAATATGTGGTATCACTCTCCTGAGGTGGTCCAGAGACAAGTGGCCAAGATGAACATGTCATTATAGAACACTCCCGCTACCATATCAAGTAGCTCTTGCAAAAGGCTCCTGTCCCAGGCGATAAACGCCATTCTCCTCTGTGCCTCTGACAACAATTCTTCCGGTGAGCTTATCCTGAACAATGCATCCAATATCAACAAAGATCACTCTGCAGTTGAGATCCTTTGTGATTTTGCTCACGAACAACAGTCTCAGTGAGAATTCTGGCACGTGCAACATGCCAGACAGCTGCAAACTAGGGGTCACAAATACCTCCCCCTTACCCCTAACTGGGGCGTATCTGCCATCTACCACCTGTATAGTCCTTCCTGTGGAACAGACTATAGTGAATGGAAATAGGTCTGATCACTGCATAGATGCTGTGAAATACCAGAGTCAACCACCCAGCTCAATAGTGGCTCCTGTAATGCTCCTGGTGCACCAAACTCACATACTTTGTCATCAGTGTCGAGCAGACCACATCCAAGAAAAGAAGACGAACATAGAGTCTGTTGTCCATGTCAACTCATCCACAGCTATAGAAACAAGAGTGTAGATCTGATCCAATGTATTTCAGATCATGTGATGAAGAAGATTCAACCCCTAGACATGAATCCGAGGAGGAACCCTGGATCTTAGACGTCAAATAGGACCCCCTCGGGGACCAACATGGAGCGAGTTAGGTTTGGGATAGACCTAACACACTTGCCCAGGGGCGGTCATCCTTCTCCAGCTGACAATTGTGGCGTGTGCAAGTGACTGGCGGCGGAGGTCGCCCACCAACAGCACAAGGCGCTGCCCCCGCTAGCGGGGACGCACAGTGGTGCACAACAGAGGTGCGCGAGCCTGGTCTGCGGCTGCTAGGCATTCTCATTTTTCTTATTGCACAGATTTAGCAAATTATGTTGCTCATTTTTCTCAGTGTACAATGTAATGACTTGGTGATTTGAGTTATGATGTTTAGCTATGAGGGCGTACCAGGTTTTGGCCTCTATGGCATTCTTTTTAGTTCCTACTATAAAATCTTTTTTCCTTTTTCTTTTTCCAACTAGTGTAAATTGACACCTGAAGTATGGACTTGACTAAACTCATGGTGAATAACTAAAAAATATTTTCCCACACTAAATGGGGTCATCTACATTGATTTTTTTGCCTCCACTTGGATATTTTGAGCCATTTTTAGGCTTAACTTGAAGTAATTACGATCATGTTTACTAGTTTTCATTCGACAACTCTTTGGCCTTCCTTGCCTTCTCCTGAGAGGTTCAGCATCTACCTCCTTACATGTCTTAACGGGCCTTCTCTGCAAATGTCTAAATCATCTGGAACGTGTCCCTCTAGTTTTAACTTTGTGGAGAATAAGGGTACCCATGTGGACTGCCATGTGGCACAGTGGGTCACGTTGCAGTGCCACGTGGCAACCAATCTGTTTGTTGGTGGTCATGTCACCTTGCGTTTAGTTGGATGGCGTGTAAGCCAAGTAATGTCACATGTGGCAATTTTGTTTTAGGTAATAGGAATCTTAATTTAGGAAGAGATAATTTATGAGTTGCGAATGATTGAGTCGTTGGGCTTGATTTGCTTTGATTTGATTGAGGTTTTTTTAGGAAATAGGAATAGGTCTCTTTATAAAGGATATCAACATTGCTATTTTGAGTTGAGTTGCAATAAATCAATTTTTATCACAACAGCTCCCTCTCTCAATCTTTCTTCTCGCCGCCAACACTCTTTCTCTATCGCCTTCCACACTTCACGTGTGGGATCTTCCTCGTGCTAAGGCCATCTCGCTTCCAAAAATCTTCATATTGTATCAAAGCTACGATCTAGGCCTCTCCATTCATCCACACGTGGACCAAGGAGTTACGAGGAGAGGAGATCACGCACAAGATGGTCCTATCTTGTGCATGAGCCTCCATGTACGTCAGAGCCTCGATTTTTGAGGTATCTTCGTCGATGTGAGAGTTCTCACAAAGAACTCGTTGAAGGACCTTGGCACCTTATGCAAAGTCCAAGAAGACAAGAAAGGGACTTCAATGAGGTTGCTTTCGTCACGCATCCGATGCCTTACGCAGAGCGTCAAGTAGAGGAAGGCTTGTTCTTCAAGGATGAGGATGGCTGAAAACAAGAATTAAATCAACACTGGAGAAGGAACAATCATAGTTCATGACACCACGATCAAGCTTCAGAGTGCCTCGAACTATATCCTATGGGTGCGGACTTTCAAGATTTTCGTAGGCAACTAGGACAAATTGCATGACCTACTGGAAGAGGAGCTCGAGTCCAAGGACAAGACGAAGAAGTGGGAGAAAGAGAACTACAGGTGATGAATTGGCTAATGAACTCAGTTGATCCATCCATCCCATCGAATATGCTATATAAGAAGTAGCGTTCAAGGATGTGGGATTCCTTAGAGTAGAGATACTTCAAGAAGTCCAACAACGCCTGCATCACCAACATATACCCTCATTTGGATGGCAAATCAAGGGGACCTTCCTCTTGATAAATATTATTTGAAAATGGACGTATTATTTGAGGAGCATGAGATCTACGAGTCCATCTACTGTGACAAGTAGACTGTTGAATGTGAGAGGTGGTAGGCCGCGAGATTCCTATCAAGGTTACACCCTCGATATCAGCCAACACGTGACCAAATTTTGGCGCAGGATGAGGAGATGGATCTTGAGACAATTTACAGTCATCTCAAGAAGCTTGGAGAACCAGATATGGGATCCAGCAAAGTTGTGGTGTTTGAAAACACCGCATTGGCTACTTTTAATAGAGGTACAGGACATGGAAGAAGACGTGGTCGAGGCTCAGGTCAAGTTTATCCACCATGTCAACATTGCGAGCACACCAATCATTCGCAAGATGGATATTGGGATACATTTAGGAAACGTGGATGTGGAGCGATTAGCATCTCACGTGTATATTCCTTTACACCTGCGGACCACGACAAGATTCAAGCCATGTTTTTAGAAGAGAAGACTATGGCGGTTGTCGCGACAACTATTGAGGTTGCCCAAAAGGTAACGACTTTGGAGGTCGCAAGAGGCTACACCGTGTCAACATTGTGAATGCACCAATCATTCGCAAGATGGATATTGGGATACATTTAGGAAACATGGATGTGGAGCAACTAGCATCTCACATGTGTATTCCTTTACACCTGCGGACCACAACAAGATTCAAGCCATGTTTTTAGAAGAGAAGACTGGTGATCGTTGCGACAACTATTGAGGTTGCCCAAAAGGTAACGACTTTGGAGGTTGCAAGAGGCTACATCGTGACTTCTAGTAATGACTAGATTGAGAATTTGGAGCTTGAAGAAGATGAAGAATTGTGGGAGCTCTAGCCTCACCACGAGTTTAACAAGTCATTGTCGTTCCAGCCTTGACTTAAGGGGGAGCATGGAGAATAAGGGTGGCTACATAGACTGCCACGTAGCATAATGGACCATGTGGTAGTGCCACATGGTAGCTAGTCTATCTCCTGGTGGCTATGTGGCCATGGGTTTAGTTGGGTGGCTTGTAAGCCAAGTTATGCCACATGTGGCAATTTTGTTTAAGGTAATAGGAATCTAAATTTAGGAAGAGATAATTTAGGAGCTGTGATTGATTGAGTTGTTAGGCTTGATTTGATTTGATTTGGGTTGTTTTAGGAAATAGGAATAAGTCTCTTTATAAAAGAGATCAACATTTTTATTTTGAGTTGAGTTGCAGTAAATCAATTTTTATCACAACTCCCTCTCTCTGTCTTTCTTCTCACCTTCGGCCCTTTTTTTCTTTCTCTATCTTCCTCTACGCTCCACGCGTGGGATCTTCCATGTGCCTAGACCATCTCGCTTTCATGAACCTTCACTCGGTATCAGAGCCACCTGTTTAGGCCTCTCCATTTATCCACGCGTGGACCAAGGAGTTACAAGGAGAGGAGATCACGAACAAGGCCCTGTCTTGTGCGTAAGTCTCCATGTGTGTCGAACCCTTGATTTTTGAGGTATCTAAATTGATGTGAGAGTTCTCACAAAGAACTCCTTGAAGGACCATGGCGCCTTATGCAAGGCCTAAGGAGACAAAAAGGGGACTCCAATGAGTTTGCTTCCGTAATGCATCCAGTGCCTTACACGCAGTGTACAAGTAGAGGAAGGCTTCTTCTTTGAGGACAAGGATGGCTGGCAACAAGAATCGAATCAACACCGGAGAAGGAACAATCATAGTTCAAAGCACCATGATTAAGCTTCAAGACATCTCAAACTATATCATATGGGCACGGGCATTCAAGATCTTCCTAGGCGGCCAGGATAAATTGTATGTCCTACTAGAGGAGGAGCTAAAGTCCAAGGACATAACGAAGTAGGAGACTGAGGACTACATGGTGATGAATTGACTGATGAACTCAGTCGATCCATCCATTGCATCGAATATGCTATACAAGAAGTCAGCATTCGACATGTGGGATTCCTTAGAAAGGAGATACTCCAAGAAATCCAGCAATGCCGATATCATCGACATATATCTTGCATTTAGACAATGAATTAAGGGGATCTTCCTCTTGATAATTATTATTCGAAAATTGAGGTGTTAATTTGAGGAGCTCAAGATCTACAAGCCCGTCTACTGTGACAAGCAGATTGCTATAGGTGAGAGGTGGTAGGCCAGGAGATTCCTATCGGGGTTACACCCCAGATATTAGTCAGCACGTGACCAGATTTTGCCGCTAGACGAGGAAATGGATCTTAAGACGATTTACAGTCGTCTCGAGAAGCTTGAAGAACCAGAGATAGGATCCAGCAAAGTTGTGGTGTTTGAAAACATCGCATTGGCTACTTTTGATGGAGGTGCAGGATGCGAAAGAAGACTTGATCGAGGCTTAGGTCGAGTCTATCTACCATGCCAACATTATGGACACACCAATCATCCACAATATCAATGTTAGGATAAGTTTGGGAAATGTGGATGTGGGGCTACTAGCACCTCACGCGAGGATTCCCTTACCCTATAGACCATAAAGATTCGAGCCATGCTTTTAGAAAAGGAGAAGACTACGACAATCGTCGCGACGATCATTGAGGTTGCCCAAGAGACAACTTTGGAGGTTGCAAGAGGCTACACCGTGACTTCTAGCATTGCCATGATTGAGAATTTGGAGCTCGAAGAAGATGAATGGTGGGGGCTCTAGCCTCACCAAGATTTGAACAAGTCATCATCCTCTCAGCCTCGACTTGAGTGTAGAGAATTAGTGTGGCTATGTGGGCTGTCACGTAGCACAATGGACCACATGGAAGTGCCATGTGGTAGCTATTCCATCCGCCAGTGGCCATGTGGCCTTGGGTTTAGTTGGGTGGCTTGCAAGCCAAGTTATGCCACATGTCACAACTTTGTTTTAGGTAATAGGAATATAAATTTAGGATAAGATAATTTAAGAGTTGTGATTGATTGAGTTGTTAGGCTTTGATTTGATTTGATTTGGGTTGTTTTAGGAAGTAGGAATAGGTCTCTTCATAAAAGAGATCAACATTATTTTTTTGAGTTGAGTTGCAATAAATCAAATTTTATCACAACTCTCTCTCTCTTCTTTCTCATCGCCGACCCTCTTTCTATTGCCCTCCACGCTCCACACGTGGGATCTTCCACGTGCCAAGGTCATCTCGCTTCCACAAATTTTCACGTGGTATCAGAGCCACTAGCTTGGGCTTCTCCATTCATCTAGGCGCAGACCAAGGAGTTATGAAGAAAGATCATGCACAAGGCCATGTCATGTGCATGAGTCTCCACGTGCATCGGAGCCTCGATTTTTGAGGTATCTTCGTTGACGTGAGAGTTCTCTTAAAGAACTCCTTGAGGGACCTTGGCACCTTACATAGGGCCCAAAGAGATATGAAGGGGACCCCAACGAGTTTGCTTCCCTTACGCATCCAGTGTCTAACGTAGAGCGTACAAGTAAAGAAAGGCTTGTACTTTGAGGACGAGGATGGCTAAAAATGAGAATCATAATAACATTGGAGAAGGAATGATCATAGTTCAAGGCATCACGATCAAGCTTCAGGGTATCTCAAACTATATTCTATGGGTGCAGGCATTCAAAATCTTCGTAGGCGGCTAGGACAAATTGCATGTCCTATGGAGGAGCTCGAGTTCAAGGACACGATAAAGTAGAAGAAAGAGAACTACATGGTGATGAATTGGCTGATGAACTCAGTCGATTCATCCATTGCCCTGAATATGCTATACAAGTAGTGTTTGAGATGTGGGATTCCTTGGAAAAGAGATACTTCAAGAAGTCCAGCAACGCCCGCATCATCGACATATATACCCGCATCTGGATGGCGAATCAAGGGGATCTTCCTCTTAATAAATATTATTGGAAAATGGAGGCGTTATTTGATGAGCTCGAGATCTATGAGCCCGTCTACTATGGTAAGCAAACTGCTACACGTGAGGGGGGTAGGCCGCGAGATTCCTTTCAACGTTACACCCTTGATATCAGCCGACACATGACCAGATTTTGGTGTTGGACGAGGAGAAAGATCTTGAGATGATTTATAGTCATCTCGAGAAGCTTAGAGAATCAAAGACAAGTGTTAGTATTATTGTGTGTTTATAAGGGTGCATGTGTTATTTTCTGAAAAATTGAGGGCTACTTATGTAATTTACCCTAAGGCTCTTTCTATGTAAAGAGACCTAGGGTTTTGAGTTGAATAGATTTCGATTTTCTCTTCTCCCTTAATATGGTATCAGAGCAGGGTGGATCCTAGATCCTTCATGCTTTGGTCCTCTTCTCTCCAACAGGCTTATCAGCATCTAGTGCTCCCAATAGTGCCTTTAGAAGCAACCAGCGCTGCCACCAGTAGCACCACTGGGCTTCTCCAGCCGCCTAGCAATGTTGCCGATGTTGCCAGGGAGGTGCCGTCCTATGGTGCCACATGGGGGTGTTTTTGATCCTCCTGGGTTCCTACACACCTCTGATCAGAGGATCATGTTGTAAAATACTTCCATAGGTGGCTTGGGTTATGCTTTGTGTTGGTGCAAGGGCATTACGATTGTTTATTTTGATGATAGCAAAACACTTGTTATTTTACATTTGCTTTTGAGTCATAGATTCAGGTCGATTGCAAATGTTACAAGTGTAAGGACGGAGTTCGAGCTCACATCCATGGCGGATTGGAGGAGCTTGACAAAGGAAAAGGAGCTTCGCGAGGAGTGAAAGCTTGAAGAAGGAAGAAGACAAAAGAATAAGATAGATGTTCTTTTGTCTTGTAGTCTGTAATTTGTTGTTTTCATTCTTTGCTCTTTCATTTTGTAGAGTACTTGTTAAAAAGCCTCAAAGTATCAACACTGTAGTCCTAGGAACACTTCACAACCCTAGGATGCTTAGCTTTTCTATAGAGAACTTAGAAAATCCAAATAGGCTTCAGACAGCCTTTTCAAGCGTCTAACACAAAAATCAGACGTCCGATAGTGAACTTTAAGACGTCTGAATGTTGGATCAGACGTCCAATCACTTTGGCTGGACTTAGTAGGTTCTGTCTGTTGGAATCAGACGACCAACCCTTAGTCTAGACGTCTTAGAAGTCGTCCGATGACTTTGCCAAACGTCTAATTAGTGGAACGTTGGCCTTCACACAATGATCGTTGAGTTTTGACCTTTGATCTTCTATTAGACATCCTTAGAGGACTCCAGATGTCTGATAAGTAGTTGTTTTACCTCGATTGACCTAAAATCGATTTCCTAGATAAATATAGCCGTTTGGACCTTGGGAAATCTATTATCGCAATAAAATAGGTTTCCAAACGTCCAGACTAGTGCAGACATCCTGTATGTCGTCTGATTAATTTACGCTAGAACCCTATTTAAGTCTGATGAAAGTCAGTAAGGGAACCTGTCTAGAATTAGACGTCTAACTTAGTTCCCAGACGTCTTAAGAATGACTTCTAGACGTCTGATCTTTTTCCCAGATGTCTGATGACCCTGTCAGAATCATTAATGATTCTGATTGCGGCTTGATTTGCCTTGGGATGGTCCCTAACGGCTACCTAAGGCTTTCAAAGCCTTTCTAGGCCTTCCTAAGCCATCTATAAATAGGAGAGGTCTCTTTCCTTGTAGAAACAGACTAACACATTTCCACATATTATAGTGTCAATTTGATCCTTAGAAGAGATCTAGCTCTCACAAGCTTCAGTTCCACATCTTGAGAGCTTTCTTCTCACAGCGCACCCACTCTCCTCGCCGTTGTTTCGAGAGCACCATCGTGCATTGCGTGATTCACTCACCCGCGTTGTCACGCCGATGCACTTCCACCTAAGGGAAGATCCTTCACCTATAGTAGCTAATTTTATTTATATACTTTATGGCTCTATAAGTTTGTGTTGTAATTTTTACTTTGTTATTTGGTTAGGTATTCGCTTTGCGAATTCCCGTCTCCTTCGTGAGACAAAAAGGTTTTGAGGTTACACTACCCTCGAGTTTAAAGTAGCGTAGTTGTATTGAGATTGAGTCACCCTCGTTTTAAGTGACTCGGTTAGTGAATTTGATCGACTTGGTCGATCGGAATGGTTTGGGTTTCCACCTAAAAATCACTTGTGTAAATTGTGTAATTGCTTTTTGTGTGAGATTGGTTATTTTATTTTCGCATCAATTTCCTATCCCGCATATCTCACCCCCTCCCGTAAGGAACCTTCACTTTGTACTTCCATAACTTGTAGAGTGTGTTCTACCACTCTTATCTTCACATCTGGATTCTGGATACTCAAAATCAGATCTGATTTTTTGGTGTCTCTTGCTTCTCGTGGTTAGAATCATGGCATCTACCTCGGCTGAATCAGTTGAAGCTAAGCCAATGACTAACTTGGCTAACTTGATGGTCCATATCTTAGAACTATCTGTTATGGGCATAGGCATAAAAGATATTTGTGAGTGGCCACAAGAAGCTTCCAATTCTTACTAATAATCCAACTGAGTTAACCCATAAGGATTTTGAAAAATGGGAGCAAGATAATTATCTAGAGATGAACTGGATAATGAATGATGTGGAGTGTTAGATAGCATTGAATCTGTTGTGTAAGAAGACAATAAAGGATATATGGGAGATCTTGTCTAAGAAATATTCTTAGAAATCCAACCATGCTAGCCTCTCAGATATATATCGTCGTATGTGGTCCACGTCTCAAGGAGAGAGGACCCTAATCGATTATTATACTAAAATGGAAGGGCTTTTTGAAGAGCTCAATGTGTTTTAGCCATCTTGTTGTGACACTCAGACTAGCCAGAGATAAACATGGCGAGTCTACAGATTTTTGGATGGGTTGAATCCTAGGTTCTCCTCTGCTCGTGAGAACATTATGGCTCTTGAGATTATGCTTGATTTGGAGATTGTATATGGGCACCTGCAGAAGATATCCATGGATACTAGTCATCCTTCAGTTGTCTCTATGACATCGAACACCGAGGCATCTGCCTATGCTGCATCTAGAGGCAGAGACGGATTTGGAGGGGGGCACGGCTATGGAGGTGGTCGTGGTCGTGGATGTGGACGAGGTTGTGTCTATGAACCATGTGTCTATTACCAAAAGACTAATCACCCCTCGGAGAAGTGTTGGGCCAAGTTTGGCTATCCAAGGAATCGCTTCGTTACTGCTGCAGTGGTTTACAGGGAGTTGCCTTCCTCCACTAACTCTACTTATGCTCCCATGTCATCTCCTACTCCTATGCTGACAATGGATGATTACACCTGTCTTATGGTTCTTCTGCATCAGCTTGTTGCCTCAGACACTACTGTATCTCTAGCTGTGACTAGTAGCTCTGCAAACCTTGCCACTACGTCTTCTTCTACTTTATGGATTGTTAACTCAGGTGCTTCAAGTCATCTTACTAGTAAGAAAGATGTTATTTTTTCAATGCGTAAGGCACATGATATTACTTCTGTTTTCCTGGCTAATGGCACATACTCTCCTGTCATTGGAGTTAGAGAGGTCTATTTTTTAAACAAGGTAAGGCTGTCTACTGTTTACTGTGCTTCAGAATTTCCATTGAGCTTATTATCTATTTACAGGTTGTGTATGGAGCTTAAATGTCGTGTTATATTTGATGAGCACTTTGTTTACTTTCAGGACATCCTGATGGAGACGATGATTGATGGAGGGATTGAATGTGATGGACTTTATTATATTAATGCTTCAACTTTATTTGGTAATGCTGTTTATATTTTTATGGATTCAAATCTTTGGCATTGTCGATTAGGTCATCCATTTGTTTCACGTTTGCGAAAGATGTTTCTAGAGTCTGATATACCAAATAATTTGGAGTGTAAAGCTTGTCATCTTGGCAAGCATTACTGTGTTTCTTTTCTGTCTAGATAGAATAAAAGATGTTCAGTGCCTTTGAGTTAATTCATTGTGATGTTTGGGGTCCGTGTCCAATATCTCATCGAAATGTTTATCAATATTTTGTGATTTTTGTTGATGTCTTCAATCGTCTTTCTTGGACTTTTTTAATGTGTGGACCAGAAATTATTTCTATTATTTCAAAATTTTTCAATGAAGTTCAAAATTTTTATTCTATTTGCATCAAAATTGTTTATAGTGACAATGCATTGGAATTTATGCAAAAGGATGTGACAAATTTCCTTTCTAATAATGGTACCCTTCACCAAACTTCCTGTGCCCACACTTCATAACAAAATGGGGTTACAGAATGAAGATTACGTCATTTGCTTGATGTTGCTAGAACTATGATGTTTGCCACGAATGTACCTAAGAATTTTTTTGGGAGATGTCATCCTAACATTCACTTATTTGATAAATAGACTCTCTTCTCCTATGCTTGATAGAGCCACACCGTTACTATGTATAGCCAAACACCACACCTTTGCCACTACGGAGTTTTGGGTGCACGTGCTTTGTTCACCTTTTTGGAATCCCTGACAATTTGTCTCCCTAGTTTGTTAAGTGTGTGTTCTTAGGTTATTCTAGAACCTAAAAGAGGTATCAATGTTTTGATCCCGTTGTAAGAAGATACTATGTGTCTGCAGATGTCTCCTTTAATGAGAAGACTCCTTGTTTCTCTCATGAGGGGTCTAGCCTTGATTGGTTTTTGCAAACTTATGAGCATCCTCATAGTTCTTCTGTTCCTATCCCTTTACCTGTCATGTAGGTGGAAGATCAGGAGGAGCCTCCCGTCCCCTCACCATCATCAGATTTGGATGATCCACCACAACAGCAAGATGAGCTTCCTATTGTTATGAGAAAGTCGCTGGGATCTTGTACTTTACATCCTATGGCACACTATACTACTATTGATCACCTTAGTCTAGACTTGTAGAGTTTTACTACAGCACTTGCAGCTATGGTGGTTCCTAAACACCATGATAAGGCCCCCCGAGATCCTGGCTGGAGACAGGATATGCATGATGAGATGGATGCATGGGACTTGACACATCTTCCACGTAAAGCTAAGGTTGTGGATTGCAGATGGGTTTTTACTGTAAAGTATCACCCCAATGGCATTGCTGAGAAGCTAAAAGCTAGACTTGTGATGGAGGGTTATACCCAAACTTGTGAGATAGATTATTTCGATACGTTCTCCCCTATGGCACGTCTAAGCTCCATCAGTGTCATTCTCTCCCTTGCAGTAAACATGAACTGGCAAGTGTATTAAGTAAATGTGAAAAATGCTTTCTTTTATGGTGATTTGTACGAAAAGGTTTATATGTCCCAACCACTAGGTTTTGTTGTTGAGGGGGGTAGGTGTATAGGCTCGGGAAGGCTATTTATAGCCTAAAGCAGAGCCCTCGAGCCTAGTTTGAAAGGCTTAGTGTGCCAGTACGAGAGATTGGTTTTTGCAGGTCTACATCTGATCATTCTGTCTTTATTAGATGAAAGGACTCTGGAATTGCCATTCTTGTTGTATATGTTGATGATATACTACTCACAGGGGATGACAGTCAGCGGATTCAGGAAACAAAGGCATACTTACAGAGCATTTTTGTAACTAAAGATCTGGGAAAAATACGTTATTTCTTAGGCATTGAGGTTGCCAAAAACTCCAAAGGAATGTCCCTTCCTGAGAAGAAGTATGTGCTTGAACTTGGTGAAACTGGTCTACTTGATGCCATGGCCTTTTATAGTACTTGCAGAACTATTGTATCAATTACCAAAGGAGGATGATTCATTATTTGAGGACAAAGGTAGGTACAAGAGCATTATTGGAAACTTTTGTATGTTACTGTGACTATACCTGATATTAATTATGCAGTTAACAGGGCTAGCCAGCATATGAAGAACCTAAGATATAGTCACTGTGATGCTATATGTCTTATCCTCAGATGTCTTAAAGGAAGTCTAGGAAAAGGACTTTACATGAAGAATAATGGTCATTTAGATGTACATGCTTATTCTGATGCTAATTGCGTAGGGAGTCCAAAAGACAGATGATCTACCACTGGTTAAGCTACCTTTCTTGGAGGAAATTTGGTAACGTGGAAGAGTAAAAAGCAAGCAATGTTGCCCAGATCTAGTGTTGAGGAACAGTATCGGGTAATGGCACATGCTAGTTGTGAGGTTATGTGGCTTATTTACTTTCTGGGGATCTAAGAATTAAAGCTAAGAAACTTGTCGCAATGTTCTATGATAATAGATCAGCTGTGTTTATTGCCTTTAATGCAGTGTTCCATGAATGTACTAAACATATTGAGGTGGATTGTCATTTTGTGCGAGACATGATGACCTCTTGTAAGATATGCACCCCTACTACTACATCAGAGCAGTAAGTGGCAAATATTTTTACCAAGGCATTAGTCGGAGAAAATAACTTGTCTTATTCTCAAATAAAACCCTACACCTCTTTATAGAGAGGTGTTAGGAAAATTACATCATAAGTCCACTAGGACAAGAAATAAGACAAACAACTCCAAACAAAATAATATGTGCTCTACCAACACTCCCCTCAAGTTGGAGCATATATATCAATGATTCTCAACTTAGAACAACACTTATCAAAAGAAGATATGGCAAAGGGTTTCGTGAATTTGTTTGCAATCTGATTTTCAGACGATACAGATGAAGTGTAAATAATTCCACGTTGTATCAAGTCTCTAGTATAGTTGCAATCAACCTCAACATGTTTTGTCCGCTCATGAAACATTGGGTGGTTTGCAATATAGGTAGCAGCATGATTATCACATCTCATCTCTATTGGTCCCTCTTCCTGAATATGAAGATCATGTAGAACAGATTTGACCTAAACCATCTCTACAGCTGTCTGAGCCATAGCCCTGTATTCTGATTCTGCGTTGGACCTAGATACCACCTGATGCTTCTTGCTTCTCCATGTCACTAAGTTGTCTGCCACATAAGTACAGAATCTAGTTGTTGACTTCCTGTCTATCATGCACTCTACATAGTCGGCATCAGAGTAGCCAACAACACTCATAGATGTGCCCCTCTGAAATAAAACACCTTTGCCAGGTGCTTTCTTCACATACCTAAGCACCTGTATAGCAGCATCCCAATGCTGCCTGGTCGGTTTGTCCATGAACTGGCTGAGCTTTCCTACTATAAGGGAAAGATCCAGACGTGTAATAGTAAGATACAGCAATTTACCGACCAACTGCCTATATGATCTGCTATCTATAGGCGGAGACTCAGTATCGTAGAGGTGTCCTTTGGGATCCATACGTATATTAGCAGGTTTAGACCCCATCATTCCTGTTTCCTGCAAGATATCAAGGGCATACTTTCGCTGACTAAAAACGATGCCCTTTCTGCTGTGTACCACTTTAATCTCAAGAAAGTATCTGAGCTCACCCAGATCCTTTATCACGAAGGCATCAACCAACTTCCTTTTTACCTCAGCTATCCCAGCAAAATCATCTTTAGTGAGGATCAGGTTATCCACATAGACAAAGAGTACAATCACTTCCCTTTTACTCTTCCTGACAAACAAAGAGTGATCAGCAGATGACCTTATAAGTCCCATTACATGTACCTCTTCGAAGAGTCTCTGGAACCATGCTCTTGGGCTCTACTTCAAGCCATAGATGGCTTTATTCAATCTGCATACACACTCCCTCTAAGCCTTAAACCCAAGGAGTTGTTACATATTGACTTCCTCCTGAAGATCTCCATACAAGAATGTGTTCTTGACATCCAACTGATGAAGTGGTCAATCACAGTGAGCTACTACAGACATCAAAATCCGAACAGTAAACAGTCGAGCGATCGGAGAGAAGGTATCAAAGAAATCTACCCCATACGTTTGAGTAAATCCCTTTGCCACCAGTCTCGTCGTGTAGCGAGATATTGTGCCATCGGGGTTGTATTTAACCACAAAGACCCAACGACACCCAACTATTCTGGCATGAGGAGGCAAGGCGGTCAAATCCCACATCCCTCTAAACTATATAGCAACCATTACATCCTCCATAGCCCGGCGCCAATTTGGATCCAGCATGGCCTGTTGATGAGAGGTAGGAACATGCGTTGCAGATAGAGCTGCTGTGAAAGTAGCAAAGGAACTACCAAGGTTGGCAGTGGAGACTGTCTGTATATTATGATATTAGGCTTAGCTGCATGGAGCCTTTCGAATAGCAATTGGAAGATCAAGATCCTCCTCACTATGCTAAGTAGCAACCGGAGTATGAGACTCATTAGAGGAACCTGCACAAGCACCACTAGGAAAACTCACATTACTATTAACACATACCTGACTAAGAGATGAGACATGTGGCTGAGGTGTAGTGGGGGTGTGTTTTTGTCGCCATGCATGCTATCTGTTTGTCACGGGTAGCCTATACACCTGAGTAGTCTTTGCTTTTTGCCTCATAGAAGTCTCTGTGGTAGGTATATCCTCATGATGTGTAATAGAGATTTGTTCCAAGGGAACTGGTGGAACATGCATAGGAACCAAATTTCTCTCAAATGTCACCTGATAACCATCTGTAAAGAAATAGTGGGCTCATAAAATGTGACATCTGCAGTCACATAATGTTTCTTACTACGGGGGTCATAACATCTGTATCCTTTCTGGGTGCTATTGTATCCCAGAAACACACATTGCACTGCTCTTGGTGCCAACTTGTCTCTGTAAGGTCCACGAATGTGAACAAAGGCAACACAGCCAAACACTCGAGGTGGAACGGTGAATAGATCCTTCTCAGGATAGAGAACTAGCCACGGAACTTGCTCTTGTATGGCTGAGTTGGGCAATCTATTGATCAAAAAATACAGAGTTAACACTGCATCTCCTCAATACACTTGTGGCACATTGTGCTGGATCAATAATATTCTAGCCACCTCAAGCACGTAACGATGCTTTCTTTCCACTACACCATTCTGTTGCGACGTATGTGGACAGGATATCTGATGAACAATTCCAAGAGATTTGTAAAAGGTTGCCAACTTAGATGTACAGAACTCTAAAGTATTATCAGACCGTACAATCTTCACAATAGTAGAATATCAAGTCTTTATTTGTAAAATAAATGTTTCAATTACTGATACAATAGCAGATTTATTTTTCAAAAGAAATAATCATGACATCCTAGAAAAATCATCCACAACAAGTAGATAAAACCTATGACCCAGTCTATCAGGGATACGACTCGATCCCCATACATCCCATATGCATAAATCAAAGATAGCATTAGAACTATGAGATAAACTAGGAGGAAAACTAGTCTTGTGATGCTTTTGCAGTTGACATGCATCACATAAAATCTCTGTAGCTGGTGAAATATGAGGAATGACACGTCGAAGCCTATCCAGTGATGGGTGCCCAAGACAACGATGCCATTGAAGTGCTATACCAGCAATAAATGCAACCTCGCCCTGACACATAGCAGCTTCTGGACTAGGCAATACACACCTCCTTCATGTCCACCATCAATCGTCCTCGTGAGTTTGTGCTGAAAAATACAGCCTAGCTCATCAAATATTGCGCGATAGTGCAAGCCTTTTGTAATTCTACTAACAAACAAAAGAATAATAGGAAATTCTAGAACATAAAGAACATTAGGCAACGTCAGAGTAGGAGTCACTGCTACATGTCCTTTGCCATGAATCCTATATTGCCTACCATCTGCTACCTGCATAGATCTCCCTGAGGGAACATTATGAACCTATCCAAAATATGTCTCATCCCCACTGAGATGTTGAGATGTGCCATAATCCACCAACCACAAGGTACTGTTAGTGTTATCAGACCTGTAAGCGAAAGTCATACCTGAAGTAGTCAAGGCAACAATATCTGCAATGGTAGTAGTAGTCTCCTAGGTTAGTTGAGAGAGATGCTGGATCACACAATCATAGTCTACACGAGACACCATGTTGCTCCCCTCCTCTAGAGAGATAGCCGAGTTGGCCATGGGAGGTCAACCATGCTTCGTCCAGAAAGAAGTCTCTGTATGGCCAACCTTTCTACAATGCAAGCAAATGGTGCGAGGTCTACCACTTGTACCCTGACCACCACGCCCTCTCCCCCTGATGGATAGAGCACCACGTCCTCCACGTGCTGCAGCAACAAGCACAGGGGTTTGTCCACTCTCTAGCATGGGTGGCCTAATAACCACTCTGCTCATGCGGCTATAAGCCTCCTCCAGAGATGGAAGCTCAACCAAAGTAAGGATCTAGGACCTAGCAGCCTCATAGTCTGGTCCAAGTCTATCAAGAAATTGGACATCATACTCTTCCTATGTGCCCTCTGAGTAGCACAAGTGCAGACAGGTCGGTAGGCATTATATTTCTCAAGGAGCCCCTTTAGGGTGACAGTATTGTAACAATGACTGACCCTCCTATTTGAGACTACCAAGAGCATGATGAATCTCAAACACTTTGCTGGAATTCTTTTCATGAGAATATGTATCATGTAGAGAATCCCACATCTCCTTAGCAGTCTTGTAGTTCATGTTCCCATCACCGATTTGAGGCTCAATAGAATTCATGATCCATGCATGAACCATGGAATTATCCTTCTTCCACGTGGCATTCTTCCCTGTTTTATCTTGTGGCTCCATCTCCAACAATAGGTATTCCTTATCATGCCCCTCAACAGTCATAAGGAACGTCTGAAACCATCTAGCGTAATTGGTCTCGTCAACTTGGCGATAGGAACAAAGAAATGAGATTTATAACCTCCGTTGTTCATAGCGGTAACTGACACTTCCGAAGAATTGAGGTGGCCATCGTGCCTTAGGACTGCCACAAGATGCCACAGATGCAGTCTGAAATCAATATTCAGATCTGAAAACTTCACAATAAGAGAAAAGTGATCGCTTGAACATGGGATCTAAGGTGAAGAAACCCTAGATAACATCTCAAGAATCACAAAGACCCTATATATCAAGTTTTAGCGCATGTTAGGATGTTAGGAAGGAACCTAACAACGCTTAGGCAGGCACAATCGACCCCGAGAACCACCACCTTGACCTGTATGTGATGGGCGGCGGCAATGGTGGTGCCTCAGCGGTTAGAGGTGGTGCTCTAGCATCGAGCGGCGTTGTCCCGACGTCAGGGGTGGCGCAGGGGCAATGCTCCGAGGTGCTGGACTCATCTCCGGGTAGCGCTGCAACCTCCAGCCGATGAGAGCAGCGCAAGAGGTGGCACTGCAGGGCCTCTCGGAGCGGGAACCACTACCTACAGAGGGTAGCGGCACCCTGTGGTGCTCGAAGGGGACCCGCTAGGGCCAGCAGCAGCCGGCGATGAGCACCAGCAGCCGCTACGACCGCGACAGAGGCCTCCTAAGGCCGGTAGCGACTTGTGGTTCGTCGGCAGAGGCTTCCGCGGGTGTGAAATAGAAGATTAGGGTTTTGATGGAGGGGTACAGAGGCTCGTGAGAGGTGGGATACCAAACCGTCGATCTAGGATCGCCGCTCTGATACCAAATCAGAAAAATAACTTGTCTTATTCTTAAATGAAACCCTACATCTCTTTAAATAGAGAGGTGTTGGGAAAATTACATCATAAGTCCAATAGGACATGAAACAAGACAAACAATTCCAAACAAAATTAATACATGCTCTACCAACAGCATTAGCTCGAAAGCATCATGAATTTCTTTGTTCTAAGTTGGGCATGCTAAACATATATGCTCTAACTTGAGGAGAGGTGTTAGTATTATTATGTGTATTCATAAGGGTGCATGTGTTATTTTCTGAAAGACTAAGGGCTACTTATGTAATTTACCTTATGGCTCTCTCTATATAAAGAGACCTAGGGTTTTGAGTTGAATAGATTTCTATTTTCTCTTCTCCCTCAACAATAGGATCCAGCAAAGTTGTGGTGTTTGAAAACACTACATTAGCTACTTTTGATGGAGGTGCAGGACGCAGATGAGAACATTGTCGAGTCTTGGGTCAAGTCTATCCACCATATCAACATTGCGGGTGCACCAATCATCCGCAAGATCATTGTTGGGACAAGTTTGGGAAATGTGAACGTAGGGCTACTAGCACCTCACGTGCGGATTCCCTTATACTTGCAAACCTCGAAAAGATTCGAGCTATGTTTCAAGAAAAGGAGAAGACTACGACTGTCATCATGATGACTATTGAGGTTGCCTAAGAGGCAACGACTTTTGAGATTGCAAGAGGCTTGTTAGGTTGTAATGCCATTGGTTCTATTAGAAAAACCCTAGGTGCCTTTATACAGAGAGGCACCCAATGGGTAGAGTTACAAGTATGCCCTTACACAATATAACACTAAACATAGAAAGACATACAAAATAACTCAACATTCTCTCTCAAGCTGGAGCATAGATATCAAACATGATCAGCTTGGAACATAACTCTAGGCGTTTCTTGGAGAGTGCTTTGGTGAAGGCATTTGCAACCTGATCTTCAGTAGCAATGTAAGGTGTAGTGATCTTGCTAGTGAGAATAGTATCTCTGATAAAGTGACAATCCACTTCTATGTGCTTTGTTCTCTCATGGAAGGCAGGATTATTGGCAATAAATGCAACTTTCTTGTTATCATAGTATATGGGAATTGGACCAGAAACACTCCTAAATCACATAAGATAGACTACATCCACAAAAGCTCACAAATAGTATGGGCTATAGCCCAATATTTTGATTCTACACTGGATTTAGGATAACATTTTGCTTCTTGCTTCTCCATGTGACAAGGTTGTCACCTACATAGGTACAGTACCCAATAGTGGATCTCCTATCTTCATGTACCC
Source organism: Thalassia testudinum (assembly GCA_037157565.1). Lineage (NCBI taxonomy): Eukaryota > Viridiplantae > Streptophyta > Magnoliopsida > Alismatales > Hydrocharitaceae > Thalassia > Thalassia testudinum. The sequence goes on along the minus strand of JAZHRO010000073.1, from coordinate 104,776,184 downwards.
CTTCATAGTTTGCATCAGAACATCCCTAGACATTGAGATGACCATGCTTCATAAAAGATAACCCATTCCCAGGAGCTTGCTTGAGATATCTTAGTACTTGGCATACACCATCCCAATGGATCTCTCTAGGAGACTGCATGAACTGACTCAGTCTTCCCATTGCAAAACAAATGTTAGGTCTTGTGACCGTCAAATACAGCAACTTTCCCACCATAGCAGGGTGCCTGGTGACATTTTCAAGCAAAGGATTCTCAAAGTATGCAAGTGACAAAGAGGGATCCATAGGCATGCTAGCAGGCTTACAACCCAGCATATCTGTCTTTTTTAGCATGTCAAGAATATACTTCCTCTGTGACAGCACTAGACACCATCAGCATGTTGTACTTCAATGCCCAGAAATAGTTTATCATTCCCAAGTCTTTAGTAACAAACTGAGAGTGAAAAACTTTTGGTGGCCTTTATAACTGTCTCATCACTTCTAATGACTAATAAGTTATCTATATACACAAGAAAATGACAGATTCAGCAGCTCTATGCATAGTAAAAATAGAGTGATTTGCAGTGGACCTAGTAAAGCCAAACTTTTGTACAACCTTACTAAATCTCTCAAACCAGGCCTTGGGACCCTGCTTAAGGTCATAAATGGCCTTCTTCAACCTGCAAACCTTGTGACACTCCCTCTCAACCACAAAACCAAGGGGTTGCTGTATGTAGACTTCTTCCAAATTACGATAGAGGAAAGAATTTTTTATATCAAGCTGAGAGACAGACCAACCACTGTTGACTGCCACAGAAAGGAGTATGCACACCGAATTGAATCTGGCTACTGGGGAGAGTCTCAAAATAGTCAACTCCAAAAGTGTGTGTATAACCTTTGGCAACCAGTCTTGTTTTGAATCTTTTCACTATTCCATTAGGACGACATTTAAGGGTGAACACCCACCTACACCCCACAACAGTAGCGCGATGGGGTAGGTCAATGAGTTCCCAGGTACCCCTTGACTGAAGAGCAGCCATCTCCTCTTCTATGGCTAAGGTCCAAGACGGGCCTTAAGAAGCTTCAATATGATTCCTAGGAATATTTCTACCATCAACTACAAGAGATAACAGTCTTCCTACTGTAGGTAAACGATCAAGTGACATATAATTGGAAATATAATATTTAGCACAAGATCGTTGTGACTTCCTCTGGACAATAGGAAGTTCCACATCAGGTGCCTCAGGTAGTGAAGTATCTGGACCTCCATCTGAATCAACAGCATCAGCAGAGGACTGAGTAGGAATAGTAGAAAGTGGTTCATCCTCCTGTAGAGTGGTAGAAGAGCATTTACGCTGAAAGTGCTGAGGCAATGTATCTGTACCTTAGGATGCCTCAGATAGGTAATAAGGAGGCCACCATGTGGTGGAGGTGACTCAAAGGGATCTGGAGGTGTAGTAGTAGGCATAGACAATGGAACATCCTACGTGACACTGGGAGGCTTTCCTATAGCCAAATAATAGGGCATCTCCTTAAAGAAAGTCACATCTTTGCTAACATAAAAATGATGTAAAAGAGGATCAAAGCATCTATACCCCTTATGGCTTCTAGATAACTCACAAAAATTCACTTGACAAATCTAGGAGTCAGATTGTCCACTTTAAATAAATGAACAAAGCACACACATCCAAAATTGAGGAGGCAAAGAGAAAAGCTCCAGATTAGAAAATAAGATAGAATAGGGAACTGATGTAAACACATTTTTGAGGGTAAAATACCTATTCATGCATGTTCCTAGGCTTAAATTTGCATTTCATGTTATAAATATTGCATAACATGCATCATTCTACATATAGAGTAGTTGTATATAATTTAGGTTAATTGCATCCTTTTGTGGTTAGGAGAGAAGGATATTTATTTTAGAGCCTCGGATTGATGATCCGATCATACGGATCTGATCAAGATGACGATCGGAGTCCAACGCCTCTGAAATCGCCTCGATCGGAGTCCCGTAGCACCATATGCAGTTAAAGGAAGATCAACGGCCAAGGGACTAGGAGACATAATTCGGAGCTTCAAATGACAAATTCGACTGCGCGGATGGATTTGGGTCGACGATCGCAGCCTAGCGACGCAAAAATCGACTCAATCCGACCTCTGTAGCAGCCCCTACAATAAGAAGATGGACGGCCCAGACTGGGCCACGTGGCGCAGCCCAGGCTGCCAGCGCACGCACGCAGCAGCGTAGGTGTGCACGTGGGCGCACAGGCACGCATGCGCACAGCGCAGCGCTAGCACATGGGCGACTTGCACGCGAGGCAAGGTAGGAGCACGGCGCCAACACAGCGTAAGCTAGACTTACAGCGACGCTTACAGCCGTCGGTAATTCATCGCATGCCAGCAAAGCTAGCTGTGGGCGCCAGCGGGCATGAGCTACCTACAGCGACGTTTCCAGCGACGGCCTGGATGTCACTAATGGTCCCATACCTATTTTTGCCTCCACTATAAAAGGACCTACACCCCCTCCCTTCCAAGCCATCTCTACCTACTCTACTCCCACCTACTCCTAAGCTCTAGCAAGCCTACCAACGCTCTATTAGAGCTTGTTCTCAAGCTCCCAAGGCGCCTATTAGTGTAGCAAACCTCTGCCTCACCAAATACTCCTACTTCCCATCTCCCTTCATAGGTCTCCTTGGAGCTGTCCTCTCACCTCCATTCCGGTAGCAGATCACCTCCGTCTTCTCACCTCCATTCCGGAGCTGCGCCGAAGCTTTCCTCAACATGACGTCCTCCTGCATCTTACCTCCGTCGTCTCGGTCCTTACCTCCTTCATCCGAGCTTCCGCCAGGCGCCGTCGTCTCACTGAACAGCCGATTCGGGAGATTTCCTCTCACCCCCCTCTCTTTTTATGCTTTCATAGCTTATTGTAATTGACATTGGAAGTAATATATATCAGATTTGTTCCACATCTCTATCTTGTGATACGTTTGCTTGTTTTCTTTTATTTCAAAAATAAAAAAAATATAATCCCAAAATACCAAAAAGAAACGAATTGAAGCGCAGTTTTCACGTAAAGTAAACGTTGCCTCCCTGTGTTCGACTCGGGACTCCCTTGGAGTTTCGATATAAATTTTATCTGATCGATGTGCTTTGCAACTACGATGATGGGTTACTTATAACTCCAATTTCTAACATGCGAAACACGCACGACCATTTTGGCGCCGTTGCCGAGGAGGCAACGGAATTTACTTTATTGTTTATTGCGTTTCTTTGCATTTACATAGCACTAACCCTACTTGTCTTTGATCTACTATCTTGCAGGTACCCTAGCATGGAGATCCAAGTGTGGTAGATTGGAGTAAAGTGCGGGTAGAGTGTTTTGTAAGTGTCCCCTACACCACCCTCACCTTAGTTTTCATTCCATAACCGAATAACTCAAACCCAAATCAACTTAGGTATTTTTTCTAAACCGTAGGATATATTTGGTTGTTTGTTTGCCACCTCCACTCACCTCGCTATCCAAAAAAATAAAAAAAAGTTATCTGATTGTGGGATTTTCTGAAGGCTACACACTTAACACCCACAACTTCTCACCCTAAGGCGCACAATCACATCGATTCTACCACTTAACCGGGATCTGACCTGTGGACCCGGTACACTTAATTCAACCATAAATAAGTGAGTAGAAATCTGAATAGGTCAAAAAATTGTGTGTGCTTTAACTAAGTTATGCAATAGGCCAATTGATTGAATTGTTTGGGCCGCACCACTTAAGATAAAAGCGATTCATCAAGTAACTTGCCACTTAGGGTTGATTCTTAGGGCTGAACCAGGCACTCTACATTATTTTTTATTTTTAAAGGAACATATCATCACCTGTGCTTTCAAAACTTGGAGTGTTCTCCTAAACTTGATTGAATATACCTAAGATTAAACCCTAAAAGCTACTAAGCAAGGTTGAACCCTAAAAGACATATCATCAAATAACCTTGTTTGCAAATCATAGTTGTGCACACACACACATTTTAACTGATCATTAAGGGCACAACCCATCTAAAGGGCCCATCACATTCCTGAAGCACCATTGTCACAAGCTTAATTAAAATTGATTAGACGTTGACCCTAAGGACTAGTTCGCTCGTTGGAATCCAGATTGAGATTATTCACGATTAACCTGCTTATACTAGTCAATCTGATGTCTAGCTAGGGGAGTAGTGTTAAACGACTGCGGCTGGGGGGTACGCTAGGAACCAGAGGCGCAAGCCAAAGGAAGAACCTTCTCCCCAGTCCCTCCTTCTAACTGGTTGGATTGCCTGGACATAAGTAGAGTAAATCGTCTATAATCTTAGGACGGATTCTAAGAGTCTATAGACTTTTAGGCTACCCAAACTAAGGACAGGCTTGTATTTTTGTATTGCAGGGCTCCTTTGTCTTCTGATTTCCCTCCTTCACCATGTACCCTTCCACATCCTATACACATTTCACATCCTATCCTCCTACCACCACTTATCCCCAAGATGATTACTATCCCGACTTGACTTGTAATTGCCCATCCACTAGCCAGGATGACTTTGATTGGGGATTTGAATCTGGACCTCAGTGTCCAGGGCTTAACCCTTGACAACAAGACTATGATTATTATCCTTCCTAGAGCTATAATGATTATGAATCTTTATCTTTTGATTACCAAACCAACCCGATTTACAATCAGGAAGGATATCATGATTATAACACCTACCCTCCCCAATATTCCACTGAATATAGGTTGTCACCATCCTTTGAACAACCTAGAACGGCCTACTTTCAGGGAGGGACCCGAGAACCTCGACATCTTGACTCCCCTAGATTCAACCCAAACCCACCCAAACCTGAATTGAACCAGTCGATTCAGGTGATCCAGGTCCAAGATAGAGTGTTGGCTAATTTGAGGAACACCATACAATCTTTAGAAGCCCAGCCAACACCATGCACTGAAGCACTGGAGCCTTTGATCAAAATGATTGATGAACTTAATAGTTCTCTATTGGATTTACTCCAAAGTGTTAGGGATGGGGACCTGGGTGAGTTTCTTCTTGGGAAATTGTTGATGTTGAGGATGAAATTTGTGGTTGCACTAGTCAAATTTTAGGATGATTCTCAAGATGAACCCTCTTCAGGAGAGCCAATGTCTGAACCCGCTCATGCGCCTGTTGGGGGGGGGATACATATTCAGAGATTGGAGATGGCCAGATTGGTCTAGAGCAACCCTTTGAGGATGAACCGATTGATTCACCCGAGATCCCCAAGTCAGGAAACGAAGAAAATTATGTCTCCTTGGATGATGAAATGACTTGTGATGTTGAGACATATACAAATGAGGATCATGAATTCTTTGATTTTGAGGGTGAGGAATCTCTTAGTGAAGTCTCACTTAAGCTTGAGGAGAATGATTTTAGTGAGACATACGGGCTCGAGGAGTATGACAACCAATTTGGTAGCCTGACTACTGAAGATTCTGATTCGGTTGGGGTTAACGTGGAAGATCTGATACCTGACAACTCAATTAATAGCCCCATTCCTCAACCACACCCCGAAGAGCTGAATGAACATACTTTTGAGATCATCGTGCCCAAGTCAATCCTGATTCAACCACAATTGTTGGACTTGGGTACATTAGATGGGGTGTACAATGATCTGGAGGTCCCGGAACCTTGATTTCAGAGGATAGGAAGTTGGAAATGAAAATTTTGGAGGTTAATTTTGAGGGAAAAATAAGTTTGGATATAAGGGTACCTATTGACCTGAAATCACCTATCTTCTATATGGACCCTTATGATATCTTTCACGTGCGACCCAAGCCTGGAATAACTGATTATTTTTCTGAGCTAGATGTTAAGTAGACAACTGCACCTATTGAACCATCTTTACCCGTTATCCGACACTTTGGTCTTTGGTTGCCTACCACTAAACCACAGGCCCGGCTCCGCAAACACAACAACCTTCGGTTTTAGGTGATTTTCATCCAGAACCTGAGAACCACTCGACCCTGGGGCATGGGTCTGCACCATAATCTCGTTTACATCTGTGGACATCTTCTGCGGACGGGTTTCATGATCAACCTTTTGATTTTGATTCTGACCAACACTTGTGAATTCTCAATTTCTTCTTTGTATGTATATTATGCCTAGTTGAAGGCATTAAACTTAGCACGTGTGTATACACTCTCCTCTCTGCGGAGCTGACCGGATTTTCACGACACTCAGGTGATGTTCTGTTTACTCTGCCATTTTCATGTCTTTATTTTTACAATGAGGACATTGCATCATTTAGGCATGGGGGGATGGATAATCAATTCTTGAAATCATTATGTTAACTTTGTAGAATTTCTTTTAGTTTCTTATAAATTTAAAAAAAAATTGAAAATTTGAAAAAAGATAAAAAAAAAGAGAGAAATTAGGAAAAGAGAACTTAAGCATTTGGAAGTTATTAACTTTAAGAAATGATATGAGATGACCTAAACACTTAGACTCTTCAGGTCTTCAGGCTTAATTAGCCCGGGTGTCCACTTGAATGTGGACTTAGTCTTAAGTCCTCGCCAATTAAAATTTATTTTAATTTGGTAAATAATTTGGGATGATAAGTATGCGACTTATCAACTCGCCCTCTGATTTAGGGCTTTAAGCCTAAGTATCTGCACACATCTTTTTTGCACTGACTCACTTTCCGGTGGTTTTTATGGAAATTGGGTAGCTAATGGACCGACTTGGGTGATATGGCTGGCAAGTTGTCGGTGGTAACAGCTCATCGGCCGGTTGTCCAGAGCCCAGTTACAAGACCATTTTCGTTGTATTGCCTTTAGGTAAATCTTAGATCAGGGAAGCTACCTACTTAAAATAAAAAAAGAAACACTAAAAAAAAAGAGAAAATAAAAAATAAATAAAATCACACTTCACTGCACGAGTATGGCTGGCAAGTTGTCGGTGGTAATAGCTCATTGGTCGGTTGTCCAGAACCCAGCTCACAAAAAAAAAGCACAATAATTCTCAAAACACTTAGGGAAGAAGTGTGGAAGTAGAATAAACCAGGGAGATATACACAGGGTTCGCCCTTGTGTTGATCTCATAAAATAAAAGAAGTAGGGAGAAAGCTATCGATCGTAAAGATAAACCTTTAGGCAAGGTCACCTAAGGTCGTAAAAACCCGAAGTCTGTCTTAACGGCCGTTTTATGAGTCTATCACTTTTTCACAAAGATGCTTAGTACTTAGATCCTTTTCGAGTCTTGGGTGGGTCAGGTAACCGTAAAAAGTTATCCTGGAACTCTCAAACTCCGAAAGTACAAAAAAATTAAAAAGGAAGAAAAATATAAAAAAGATATCTTCCCTTCTCAAATAAGGCGAGAACTTGGGCGATCTGCATTCTGGCAAACACCTGGGTACTGTTGAGTTTTCGTAGTTTAGGACCTTAGTTGAAATTATCTATTATTAATAAACGACTTAGGCCTAAGTGATCTAATCCTAATTCTACTTTTATACAAAGCATATAGTTTAATTTTGCTAGGGACTAGCAAAAGATAGGCATGGGGGTATGATGTAAACACATTTGTTGAGGATAAAATGCCTATTCATGCATGTTCCTAGGCTTAGATTTGCATTTCATGTTATAAATGTTGCATAGCATGCATCATTCTGCATATAGAGCAGTTGTATATAATTTAGGTTAATTACGTCCTTTTTGTGGTTAGGAGAGAAGGATATTTATTTTGAAGCCTCGGATTGACGATCCGATCGTACGGATCTGATAAAGACAACGATCGGAGTCCAACGCCTCTAAAATCGCCTCGATCGGAGTCCTGTAGCACCATATGTAGTCAGAGGAAGATCAACGGTCAAGGGACTAGGAGACATAATTCGAAGCTTCAAATGACAAATCTGACCGCGCGGATAGATTCGGGTCGACGATCGCAGCCTAGCGGCATAAAATCGACTCAATCCGACCTCTGTAGTAGCCCCTACAACAAGAAGATGAACTGCCCAGACTGCGCCACGTGGAGCAGCCCAGGCCACCAGTGCATGCACGTAGCCAACGCACGCACGCAACATCGTGGGTGTGCGCGCGGGCATGCAGGCGCGCATGCGCACAGTGCAGTGCCAGCGCGTGGGTGCACGGGCAGCGACAAGGAGGAGACGGCGCCAGCACAACGTGAGCTGGACCTACAGTGACACATGAGCTGGACCTACAGCGACGCTTATAGCCGTCGGTAATTCATCACATGCCAGCAAAGCCATCTGTGGGCGCCAGTGGGCATAAGCTACCTACAACGACGTTTTCAGCAACGGCTTGGATGTCACTAATGGTTTCATACCTATTTTTGCCTCTTCTCCACTATAAAAGGGCCTACACCCCCTCCCTTCCAAGCCATCTCTACCTACTCTACTCCCACCTACTCCCAAGCTTTAGCAAGCCTACCAACGCTCCATTAGAGCTTGTTCTCAAGCTCCCAAGGCGCCTATTATGTAGCAAACCTCTGTCCCACCAAATACTCTTACTTCCCATCTCCCTTCATAGGTCGCCTTGGAGGTGTCCTCCTACCTCCATTCCGGTAGCAAATCACCTTCATCTTCTCACCTCCATTCCGAAGTCACACCAAAGCTTTCCTCAACACAACGTCCTCCTGTATCTCACCTCCGTCGTCTCGCTCCTCACCTCCTTCATCCGAGCTTTCGCCAAGCGTTGTCGTCTCACTGAATAGCCGATTCGGGAGATTTCCTCTCACCCCCTCTCTTTTTATGCTTTCATAGTTTATTGTAATTGACATTGGAAGTAATATATATCAGATTTGTTCCACATCTCTATCTTGTGATACGTTTGCTTGTTTTCTTTTATTTCAAAAATAAAAAAAAATAACAGAACCACAAAATACCGAAAAGAAACAAATTGAAGCGCAGTTTTCATGTAAAGTAAACGTTGCCTCCCTGTGTTCGACCCGGGACTCCCTTAGAGTTTCGGTATAAATTTTATCTGATTGACGTGTTTTGCAACTACGATGACGGGTTACTTATAACCCCGATTTCTAACATGCGAAACACCCAGCGATTAGGAACTCTCCCACCAACAACAGACGACGACACCCTATTAATTAAAAAAGCAGCTGTATGAATAGCATCTACCCAAAAATTAGCATAAACATGCATCTGAAACATAATAGTGCGGGCAACGTCAAGAAGATGTCTTAGCTTACATTTAGCTACCCCATTCTGTTGGGATATATGAACACACGTCTGATATATAATATCATGGGACTAAAAAAATTGAGTTAAAGTAGAATTCACAAACTTAAGCCCATTATCAGTCTGAAATATATGAATAGCAGTAGAAAATTAAGTCTTTATTTCTTTCACAAAATTTGTAATCAAAACAGGAGTTTCAGATTTTTCTTTCATCACAAAGACCCAACAGACATGGGTACAATCATCCACAAGCACAAGAAAATACTGAAAATCCGTCAAACTCTTGACCCGACATGGGCCCCATAAATCAACATGAATAAGAGAGAAAATAGACTCAGTTCTTTTATTCATACTAGGAAAAGAAACTATTTTGCTTGCCAAGTTGACAAGCATCACAAGAAAACGAATATAGAAACTGCATATCAGGAAGTTGATGAAGAACAGAAATGCTAGGATATCCCAATCTAGGATGCCACTGTAAAGCAAACATAATGTAATTAGTAGCCATGGAATGATGCTCAGGTGGAAGATCAAGATAGTAAAGGCATTGTCCGGAGGTCCTACAAGAAGTGATCATGAAAAATTACTCTACAATTTAATGCCTTGGTACTGATAAAAATCAAATTTAAAGCGAATTTAGGTGCATGCATGACATCAGAAAGAGGTAAAGTAGAAGACAAAGAAATGTCACCCAAGCCCGTCATCGAAGACAAGGCACCATCTACTATTCTAACATGTACTGGAGTAGTCAATGGTTTAAAATCTGAAAAAAGGGTAACATCTCTAGTGATGTGTGAAGATGCACCTAAGTTGCAAGCCAAGATGGCTTATGAGCATCTCTGACGCTAGTAGCAGTACCTATCCTCTAGGAAATAGACACACCAATAATAGAAGAGACCTGGGAAGAAACCAGCCTATCATACACCTCCTTGGAAATAGTGACTTGATGATTGACTTGTTCTTCCTCCTAATAGTGCTGGTTCTCCTCTTCGCTATAAGCAACCTAGTTGGCCTAATGACCCTGAGGAAACCCATGCTTTATCCAGCATCTATCAATAGTATGATTTATCTTATGGCAATGATCACAAAACAAACCACGTACTCTGCCACAGCCACCAGCCTTTGCTCCACATCCTCTCCTCCTTACTAAAGCTCCCCTGCCACGACCAGTGGTTGCCAAGGCAGAGGAATTAGAAAGTGGCACAGGGTCAGATATCTCCAGTTTGGAGAGTTGAGCATATATCTGTGTAGGTGTAGGAATCTCCTCCAGTGTCATAAGCTGATCCTTCACAGACTTATATTTAGGGCCAAGACCTACAAGCAACTGAACAGATCAAAATGCTTCACGTTGGTTGGCTATGATAGTAACATCTATGGAGATTGGCTAGTAGGTATCTTGCTCATCCAAGAGGTTCTTCATAGAACCATTGTACTCAGCAAGGGACATAGTTCCTTTTCGAAAAGAGTGCAGCTCCTCAATCACCTTGAAGAGACGGCTAATGTTGCTCTTATGAGAATGTATCTCATGAAGAACCTCCCACATTTTCTTAGTCGATGAATAGGACATGACCTGCTTCGCTATGGGTTCCTTCATGCTATTCAACATGCAGGTAGCTATCCAATCATTGTTTGCTTCCCAATCGATAGACTTAACAGCGGGTTCCTCTTGTGTCAGAATATATTTCTTCCTGTGTGATCCCACGAATCGAGAAAAGGAGGTAGGCCATAGTAAAAAGTTGATACTATCCAACTTGATGTAAGTACGCTGCATAAAAGAGAATGCGCTCGGGGTAAACATCTTCCCTGCCGAGTCGCTAGAGGGTTCCTTCTTCTCCATAGTCCATATCACCCGATGTGTAGGAATCACCAACAATAGAGTTACTATAGCAAAAATTAGATCATATATTGGTGGGATACCATGTTGGGTGGAAGGGAGCGGAAGCTAGTTCTCGGTAGGATACCAGAACCCCGGTCTAGGATCATTGTTTTGATATCATGTTAGGTTGTAATGCCATTGGTTCTATTAGAAAAACCCTAGGTGCCTCTATGTAGAGAGGCACCCAATTGGTAGAGTTACAAGTATGCCCTTATACCTCATAATACTAAAAATAGAAAGACATACAAAATAACTCAACAAGACTATACCGTAACTTCTAGCAATGACAAGATTGAATTTGGAGCTCGAAGAAGATGAAGAATGGTAGGGTCTCTAGCCTCACCACGAGTTGAACAAATCGTTATCCTCTCAGCCTTGACTTGAGGAGAAGTATGAAGAATAAGGGTGGCCACATGGACTGCCACATAGCACAGTGGACCAAGTGGCAGCACCACGTGGCAGCCAATCTGTTCGCCGGTGGCCATGTGGCCTTGGGTTTAGTTGTGTGGTTTTCAAGTGAAGTTATGTCACATGTGGCAATTTTGTTTTCGGTAATAGGAGTCTAAATTTAGGAAGAGATAATTTAGGAGTTGTGATTGATTGAGTTGATAAGCTTGATTTAATTTGATTTAATTTGGGTTGTTTTAGGAAATAGAAATATGTCTCTTTATAAAAGAGATCAATATTGTTATTTGAGTTGAGTTGCAATAAATCAATTTTTATCACAACAACTCCCTCTCTCTCTTTCTTCTCACTGCCCCCCCCCCCCCCCCATCTCTCTCGCCCTCCATGCTCCATGCTTGGGATCTTCCACGTGCCAAGCCATCTCACTTTCACGAATCTTCACTGACATAACTTGGCTCGCAAGCCACCCAACTAAACCCAAGGCCACATGGCCACTGGTGGACAGACGGGTTGTTACATGGCATTGCCACGTGGCCACCCCTATTCTCCACAAACTTAATTACACTTATGATGTTGTTGGAAAAGTAAATCATAATCTAATTATACCATGTTATGGTAAATAGAGATGAAGCACATATTGGAATATCATTTCCTGTTGAAGGTATGGAGATTCTAATTTGTGTCAGTATAATGCTGCTGCATTGTTCACAAACTTTCTGTTTGCAAGATTGCAGGTGGACACAGAGTTTGTTGAAGTAATTGCTTTCAGGTAATCGTTACCATAAATTCTTGCTTACAATTTGATGGATCTCCTGTTTGGAAAATTTGTCAATAACACCGCCCCCACCCTCCCTTCCGGTAAAAAATAAAAAAAGGAAAACACACAACCACGCCCAATCAAATAAGAAGGGGACACCATAGCAATTGGTTAAAAATCACAACAGGGGAAGGAAAATTCCCCCTACAATGGAATGCTGCATATGAAAAGAGAATGGATTCCACACATGTATCTATCATCTCCCTCTTGAAAATGCTTACACATATAAGCAGTTATGCATAGTGAATATGTTCCATGATTAAATCATGCTTGTTAGATTAAAATTTTAATGCTAAACAAAGATATTATGACTCACTAGGTTTCTATTTCTGTATTCACGGTTTTGTCTGAATATTGATGCTTATATATACGTAAATTTCCAGTTGCAAACATAACTTCTCTATTTTTTACCTTTAGGCATGCACACACTGTGGCATTTAAGAAATCAGATCTGTTCTTCGTCTGCATGTTGAAGCCTTTGTCAACTCAAATTCAAATTGACAAGTTGGAAATTCAGGCTGCAAAGGTAATAATCATGAAAGCATTAAAAAATGTAGTTTTCATCTATATATATATTCACTATTAGTAATGCAACCATTATGTATGAGTGAAAGATTGAGGCAATGCTATTATGAATGTTCGTCCTGCTATGTAGGTGATTAGCTTATAATTACATAAAGATCCAAGCAGTAAACAAAAAATAATGGGATGTATGAAAACAACATGAGAAATATTCTTTTACAGTCCCCTCAAGTTGGATTCTATCATGCTCAACTTAGAACAAATTGTGAAGGAAGCATGTGACAAAGGATTGATGAAGTCATCCACACTTGATCCTTGAAATAGAAATCAGACATAGAAAAGGGACTCTTGTAAAAGCAATCTAAATCTTTTTGCAAAAACAAATCTATTTTATATAGAGGATTATTGGAGATATTATGTCTACTTAGAAATTATGAGTACGTACATAAGAGAATTATCAAATGAGCATTGTGGTTGTGAAGATGCACAACAGAGCGAGATCGACATGGTGTAGAGGTTCCATGTGTGGAACTCGAGAGAGGAGAGAGAGAGTTCGAAGAGAGAGAGAGAGAGAGAGGAGAGTTGAAGGGAGTCGTTTAAGATGTGAAGAAAATAATATTGCAACTTAAGGAAAACAAGTGATTGTTGATCTCTATATCAAGAGATCTAATCCTATGGCTAAAACAACTCTCAATCAAAGAAAATCAAATCCTAAACAACCAATCACTCAACTATTCCTAAATTATCTTATTCCTAAATTGGACTCCTACTAATTAAAAGAAGTTGCCACATGTGGCACAAAACTTGACATGCAAGCCACCAACCTAAGTTCCTAAATAGGCCACACAACCTTGGCACCTTTACGACTACCACGTGGACTGTTCATGTGGTCATTGTGCCATGTGGCTTCTTCATTCTTCATACTTTCCCTTAAGTCGAGGCCGGGAGGTCGATAACTTGCTCTTCAACTTTGTGAGGATAAATGCCCAACTACTTGCATCTTGCCTGGATCTTTAATAAATAAACTTCCTAGATCAACTTCTAGTCATTTTGCAACTTGGAAAGTCGTTGCTCCTTTTGGAAGCCTTAGAAGTCATTGCGATGACTGCTGGTGTTTCTTTTTTTATTTTGGGGTAGTGTCTGATTTTCTTGAAGTGATCGAAAGATGAGCCATCCCATGCATGGTATTTAACACTTTTCTCTAGGAAAATCTCCTCTTATGAACGAGAGTAAAAAATTGGATGTGAAGTGTCCATTGGAAAAGTATAAGGATTTCCAACCACATCATAACTCAATAAATCTCTTTCCTTTTCTGATCCTTGGCTTCGGCCATCTTCCGCACAAAATGGGATTCTCTACTTTTACGTCTCACATAAGGCGTGAGTGACATTAGAGAGAGAGCAATTAACGACGCTTTCTTGACTTCTTGGGCCTTGCGTAAGGTGCCAAGGTCTTCCAAGAAGTTCTAGCCTGAACTTCTTCGAAGAAGATGCCTCCAACACACACCTTTCTTGATATATGTGAAAGTAGTTCATTCAAAAGAAATTCTTCTTGCACGTGGACTTCTCCCCCTCTTTCTTTGACGCATGCAATGCCTAGATGCCCGGAGAGACTCGCTCTGATACCATTTGAAAACATGCAACGAAGCAAGATCGATGTGGCATGCAAGTTCCATGTGTGGAACTCAAGAAAGGAGAGAGAGAGTTCGGCCAAAGAGAGAGAGGAGAGTTGGAGGGAATTGTTTAAGATGTGAAGAAAATAATATTGCAACTCAAGGAAAATAAATGATTGTTGATCTCTGTATAAAGAGATCTAATTCTGTACTTAAAACAACTCTCAATTAAAGCAAATCAAATCCGAAACAACCAATCAATTAACTATTTCTAAATTATCTCATTCCTAAATTGGACTTCTACTTATTATAAGAAGTTGCCACATGTGACACAAAACTTGGCTTGCAAGCTACCAACCTAAATTCCTAAATACACCACATGGCCTTGACACCCTGACCGACTGCCACGTGGACTGTCCACATGGTTGTGGCCTTAACACCTTGATCGACTGCCACGTGGACTGTCCATGTGGCCACTGTGCCATGTGGTAGTCCACAAGGCTTCATTCTTCATAGTCCTCATTTTCTCAAAAGAAGCACCTACGTCCAGTAATAGATTTAGTGATCCAAAATAATGTGAAAGGGCATGAAACCAAACCAATAATTAGGAATATGTTATTTGGGGTAGTTATTGTGATTAAAATGAAGAAATATTAAAAAGGAATAGCAAACATGTTACTTGTAATGGTGTATATATAACTTGTAATAATTGGTTGAAAGCCACAAAATTGTAATCTCCTAACATCCACTTGTAATATAAAAGCTCTCACTTTTAAAACCAACAAAGGAATTGCAATGCTCATTTCATACTAAATGAGCAGTATTCTCAAAAGATAAGTCCCTTATCCTTTAGAAGTGTTATTGACATCTCATCACTCAAAAGATAAGCCCCCTATATATTTATATATATATATAATAACTAAAATCTCATCACTCCCTACAACATGTCAATCAAGCTCAACTTGAAGATGCATCGTTCAAAGGTAAACTATTGAGAGACCTAGTGAAATGTCATCTTGTTTTTAGAAGAGACTAATGGTAAAAATGCATCTATTTTGAATCTTGTCTTGCAGATAATGACAATCCACCTTGACATGCTTACTTATGGAACACAAGACTAAGGCAAAGGGTGTCAGTGAAGCCCAATGTGAATTTGGTTCTAGTGATATTACATTGTCTTAGATATGCCTATAAGAACTAGGGATGCGGCTCTGAAAGCAAAAGTGCAATATTTCCCTCCCTGGACAGAGGAAGGTTTATAAAAAGATTGATGTTTACAGTAAAGATCATGAGTCCATGAGGTTCGGATTTCATGGGAAAATATGTGGGTTGTCACAACTATTGCACTTCATTTCTCTTGAATATCATCACACAAAAGAGCAATCACAAACACTATGATTTGCGTAGAAAACCCTATACGGGAAAAACCACGGGAGGGCTACTACCCTAGCATACCATGATGGCTAGGGTTTTCTCCCTTAAAAAGCATATGAAAGGGGATGTTACAATATATAAGGCCATGGGTATACATAGATCCACCTTAAGATCCGTATAGCTGTTTATGTTATAACGCAATACCCCCCCTCGAGTTGAATGTAGATATCAAACATGACCATGTTGCCAACATTTTCCTTACTCTATGTTGTGGCAAGCTCTTTGGTGAAGACATTTGCAATTTGACCACTGGATCAGATATAAGGTAGGTACACCTCGTCTTATTCAATCTTCTCTTGTACAAAGTGTCGATCCAGCTTTATTTGCTTTGTTCAGTCGCAAAGAACTAGATTTCTTTTAAGGTTTATAGTTTCTTAGGATTAGGTAAATTAGGCAAGTTGGTTTGATTTCTCTTTTTATTTTATAGGGACTTGATTTAATTAAAATTTGATTTATTATGAATTTATTTCCAAAGTAGGATTAGGATTAAGATTTTCATTGTAATCCCCTCTCTTTATATAAAGAGATGTTAGTCTCTCTTTTCATTCCATTAAACTTATTTCCAAAAACTCTAACATGGTTAGGATCTACTCTCCTTTCCCCTACTTAGGGGCATTGCCAACACCTCTCCCTGCCTAAAGGCGCACGCCTTCTCCTCCCCGCTTGCCTACTACTTGCATCGCCCCTTGGTACTCCTCTCTTATGGTTGCCTTCTCTCTTGTCGGTTCTCTCTCTTGTTCGACTCCCTCTTCTCTCTCTCATCGATTTCGCCACTGTTGAAACCCTTTTGTCCATTAGAATCACCGAGTTTGATCACAAGAACCAAAATCGGTTGGTTTCGGTATTGTTTGGTTACTATGACACGAGCTCCGACCACCAGCTCCGACCACCAGTGTCATCGACAAGGCCTCTCATCACCTTTGCTCCGACCAGTTGCATCGCTCAACCCACTACTACTCTTGCCGGTTTATGCAACCAACCTTATCTTGCTGGTTATTGCTCTTTTACTTATGCAAGACTCCATGTGCCTTGATGGTTGATGATTCTGATGATTGGTAGATGAACTATCATGCTTATTCCTTCCCTTCTACCTACTTGGGATCGTCTCCCGTTCTTCTATTTGCCTACTTGCTATCTTTTGCCTGAATGCCTCTCCCCAGTTTTTTTTCCCTTCTCTTAAGAAGGGTTCTTAACTAGTGTGAGGCAACTACTGCCACTTTTGCCTGCTGATTACCCTTATATGAAGGTCCCTTCACCAATTTTTTTCTAACTCTTAGTGAGTTAGGCTTTTCATTGATGAGAGACGACTGCTTGCCCAATGGCCTGACTGACTGACTGCCTGCCTTCTTGCTCCCAAGAATTCAGTTTGAAGAGGAGAGTCCTAATTTTGCTCTACTGCTACAAGTTTGCCATTATACGTTCCAACTTGGGCAGGAGTGTTAGAGATATTTTAGGATTAGGTATGTTAGCATATAATGTTTCTTATATTTTTATGCTTTTCTTGTACGGACTTATGGGTGTTTAGCTCCTGAGGGGAAGTTCTATCTTTCAACCCTTTGGTCTCTCTCTCTATATATAAGAGAGCGCAGGGTTTTCAATAATGATTTGAATTATTTCATCTAATTTGGTATCAGAGCGCTGGTTGTAGATCGTGACTCTAGGTATCCCACCCCTCAAGGCCTCCTAAACCCTACCACCACATCCCGATCTCCTCTTTCCTTGGCGTCAGTGTACGGGATTCTCCCACTGATGGCAGCGGTAGTAGCACCTGACACACCTCCGGTGGCACGCAGCAACCCTCACCGTGGTGCTGCGGTGGCGCGGACCTAGCTGTAGCAGCACAACGATGACCTGATCGGGCCCAGCTCGACGGTGGTGTGACGCTAGACGAGCATCAGCAGTGCACAGCGCTGCCAAGATCTCATGCAGCAAGGCCTGACAGTGCTGATCTAGCTGCTGCGGTGAGCGGTAGTGTTGCGTAGCAGTAGCGGCGACATGTGCGGTAGCGGTCTACAGGGGCAGCACAACAACCTTCAGCGACACTTCTGACTGTGCGGGGAGGCTGCGCAAGGCTGAGCAGTTCCGATTTGGGCTACAGGCGATGGTTGTGACTGCCGTGTAGCCCTACACTAGGGGCTGTGCTCCTTGTGGTCACAAGGAGAGGGAGCCTAGGTCTCCTTGGGGCTATATCGGGTGTTCTCCTTGCACTCGGGTTAGGCTAATGTCTATCCAAGGGGGCCTCTTGTCATTGATGTAGATCTGAATCTGACTTGTTTCAGATCTATTGGTGTTTGCCGAGCAGTGGTATGGTTTTCTCCAGTTATATAGGCTGTTTTAGGGTTGTATATTCCTCGTATTGCATGATCCTTGAGGTGTATATTCCCTATTTTCATTGGATGTGGTCTGCTTGACACCTATGGCAGAATTTGAGTCTGGTGCATCAGGAGTATTACAGAGCCACCATGGAGCAGGATGGCTTATCGACTCTTGTGCGTCACAGCATCTGTATGGTGATCAAACCTATTTTTGTTCGCTACAGTTCATTCCCCCAGAAAGGATTGTATAGGTGGCTGATGGTAGATACACCCCAGTTAGGGGAAAGGGGGAGGTGTCTGTGACCCCCAGTTTGCAGCTGTTTGGTATGTTGTATGCGCTAGAATTCACACTAAGTCTGTTGTCAGTGAGCAAAATCACAAAGGATCTCAACTGTAGAGTAATCTTCAATGATGTCGGATGTGTTGTTCAGGACAAGCTCACCAGGAGGACTACTGTCAGAGGTATGGAGGAGAATGGTGTTTACTGTTTGGGACATGAGCCATTTGTAGGAGTTACACATGTTCGTCTTGGCCACTTGTCTCTGGATCGCCCTAGGAGGGTGATATCACATACTTCCCTAGCTGCTACCATACAGTGTGATGCTTGCCAATTGGGTAATCACCGTCGATCCTCCTTTCCAACTAGCGCCTCTTCTGGATCCTTGACATTATTTCATTTGCTCCATATGAATGTATGGGGACCGAGCAAAGTCCCAGACCGGATGGACACCGGTATGATCTGGTTGTCGTAGATGATTTCTCTAGAGCCACGTAGGTGTTCTTGCTGAAAAGCAAGGCAGAGGATGGAGGATGCATAGAGACTTCTTCTGGAGATTAGCATATAGTATTCAGCCACAGTGAAGATAGTACAGACTGATAATGCTCGAGTTCTACACTGCCAAACTTAAGGAGTTCTGTAAGACCCATAGGATTGTCCACCAGATCACTTGTCCTTACACTTCACAGCAGAACGGGGTTATAGAGTGGAAGCATAGGCACTTGTTGGATGTTACCCGTACACTATTGATTCATCACAATGTACTGCAGAGATACTACGAGGACGCAGTTTTGACGACTTATCTCATCAACAGGATGCCCTGTTCAATTCTTCACAAGTAGATACCGGTTCTTCGTCTGCATCTAGACGATGAGTTATTTCATGTGCCTCCCAGGACCTTTAGATGTGTTGCATCCGTCCATGTACCGTCACTTGGTCGTGACAAGTTGGCTCCTTGCACTATCAAGTGCGTATTTTTAGGGTACTGTAGGACACAGAAGGGGTACCATTGCTTTGATCCTCTGCAGAACAGATATTATGTTAGCGCTAATATGACTTTCCATGAGGATACACCATATTTCTCAGTTACTGGATAGAGGAGCTCTTGTGATGATGTTGCCTTTCTTCCCCTTCCTGTTCCGTGTACAGAGACTCAAGTGTCTACTTCTTAGTCCAAACCTCCAGCTGATAGACAGATGAGCTCTTCCTCCCTGGATGACTTTGAGAGATTGCATGGGCCATTACATACCTATCACAGACATTATACTACTTTTCAAAGGCCTCCTTCCTCACCAGCAGTTGATGGTTCACAGGTAGTTGAGAGGGTACTTGATGCCAATGACAGTTTGGTTAGACCTGATTCCTCAGACAGTGTAGATCACCACAGTGGCGAGGCTCCTTCTGCAGCGACTCAGTTAGAGGTACCAGATGATTCAGATCTCCCTATTACCATTAGGAGGGCGTTGTGCACCTGTGAGTCCAGATACCGGGTCACACGTAGTTTGGCTACCGATGGTCTTGCTCCTCAGTTTAGTATCTTCTGTCAGGCACTTACAACGTCACACATTCCATCTACCTACTAGCAGGCTATGCTTGATCCAAAGTAGCGTCAAGCCATGGAGGATCAGATGGCACCACTTCGGAGTAGACAGACTTGGGATCTCATCTCACTTCCTACTAGCACACGATTGATTAGCTCCCGATAGGTCTTTGCCTTAAAATACAACCCTGATGGGTCTATTTCGATGTATAAAGCCAGGCTAGTAGCAAAGGTGCTTACTCAGACATATGGGGTGGATTTCTTTGATACTTTCTGCCCTGTTGCGTGACTTGCCACTGTTCGGATACTTATTTTTGTTGCTGCTCACGGAGACTGACCGTTATACCAGTTTGATGTGAAGAATGCTTTTCTCTACGGCGATCTTCAGGAGGAGGTTTACATGCAGCAGCCCCCGGATTTCGAGGTTTAGGGGGAGTGTGTGTACAGATTGAGGAAGGCAATCTATGGATTGAAGTAGAGTCCCAAGGCTTAGTTCCAGAAGTTATCAGAGGTGCTCTACCAGATTGGTTTGAGGCACTCTACTTCATATCACTCCTTATTTACTAAGAGGACTGACAAGGGGACTATGGCACTCCTAGTATATGTTGATCTTATCATCACCGGGGATGATAGAGATGGGATAGACGAAGTCAAGTGGCACCTATTAGAGAAGTTTGTCATGAAGGATCTGGGACAGTTGAGGTATTTCTTGAGCATTGAGGTTACATGTGGCAGGGATGGAGTGGTGCTCTTACAGAGGAAGTATGCTCTTGATCTTCAGGAGATTGGCATGTTAGCAGCTAAGGCTGTAAATATTTGCATGGATCCCAAGGTCCATTTATATAATGAGAAATCTGAGGTGGTTAACAGTAGGGTTTACAGGTAGCTGGTGGGTAAGCTCCTTTTACCTCACCATCACTCGTCCAGACTTGTCTTTGTCGGTTGGTAGACTTAGCCAGTTTATGGATAAGCTAACTAGGCAACATTGGGAGGCTGCAATACAGGTGTTCAGGTATGTGAAGAAAGGACTAGGACGAGGATTGTTGTTTCGTAAGGGAACGCCCATGGGGATTGTAACATACTTTGACGCTGATTATGCTGGCTATTTTGGGGATAAAAAATTCACCATAGGTTTTTGCACCTTTGTTGCAAGCAACCTGGTTACCTAGAGGAGCAAGAAGCAAGCAGTTGTATCTAAATCAAGTGTGGAGTCAGAGTACAGGGTTATGGCCCAGACAGCTATTGAGATGGTTTATGTCAAGTCAGTTTTGGTATATCTTCATGTTTCTCTGGATAGCTCTATGGAGATGCGGTGTGACAACAAAGCAATGACCTACATTGCCCATAACCCTATGTTTTACAAGAGGACAAAGCATGTAAAGATTGACTGTCATTACACTCGAGATCTCATTTAGTGTGGGACATTACATACCACGGGTGTCACTTCTAAGGAGCAGGTTATAGATGTTTTCGCAAAGCTCCTTGCATGATCTACCTTTGAGGCATGTTATTCTAAGCTAAGCATGATAGATATTCATGCTCTAACTTGAGAGGGAGTACTATCATATAATGTTTCTTATATTTTTATACTTTTCTTATACGGGCTTATGGGTGTTTAGCTCCTGAGGGGCAATTATGTCTTTCAACCCTTTGGTCTCTCTCTATATAAGAGAGCCTAGGATTTTTTATAATGATTTGAATCATTCCATCCAATTAGGTAAACTAAGCAAAAGTTGGTTTAATTTGTCTCATTTTATTTTGTAGGGAATTGATTTAATTAGGATTTGATTTATTATGAATTTATTTCCAAAGTAGGATTGGGATTAGAATTTTCATTTTAATCCCCCCTCTATGTAAAGAGGGGTTAGTCTCTCTCTTTTCATTCAATTAAACCTGAAAACTCCAACATAAAATAGATTAGGATAATTTAGGATTAAATTGGTTAGGATTGGTTGTCTTTCCTATTTTTAGTTTTTTCCATTTTAGTAAGTTTTATTGTTTCCTATTATCCCTAGGTCCTTTCTCTATATAAAGAAGGTTAGGATTTGCTTAATGAAATAAGCGAGTAGTTTGATTTCTCAACATGATATCAAAGCGAGAAGATACTAGGGATCCCAACTACCAACCTCTCTCTGCTTACTTAAAGAGGAGCCGCCACGCTTTTTGCTTAAGGGGTGCCACTAGCCTCCTCCCTACTTGAGGAGTACCCAATGCTCCTCTTCTCTCTATTTCTGTCGCATGCACACACTCTCTCTCTCTTCCCTGATTGATTGCATGACACCACCAGTGCCTTTGCCGACTGCCTGGGATCGTTACAATGGCCTCCCATCGCAGTTAGTAGCCTTTTATCACCGCCAGTGGCCTCCCTTCGACTCTTACCACCTACAATCGCCAACAAAGCACGTAGCCGATGCCACCTAGTCCTGATCAACCTCTCCAACGCTGCAAAGGGTTGCTGCCTCCAGTTGGGGGGCATCGCCTGAACCCAAATCAGTTTTCCCCATGGTTGTCAGGCCAAGGTGACCAGCTACATCACGGGAGCATCACCAAAACTGGAGTCCAGCAATGTTGCTCCACCTTGAATTGCCTCTACCTCGACTCAATGTGTGTCTACTTGTTCTTCTCTTCCTAACTATGCATCTTCAATCTCGATGGTCATGGAATCTTGAAAATTAGATATTTCTTTTTCATTGGGTACTGTTGACTCTACTAATAAGTGAGCCTTCCTCCAATGTCACAACAAAATTTGTTGTACTTACTCCTACCTTAAAGAGTTCTGCTACTGACTATTCATATGGTGGTTGATGATGACGACTTTGATACATGGTAGGAAATTGAGCAACAGGTTCATTCCCTCCTTTATTTGCTTGCTAGCTCTTTCTTGAATGCCTTTCCCTACTTTTTGTTCCCTTCTCTTAGAGAGAAGGGTTCTAAATTGGTGTGAGGTGACTACTTCTACTCTTGCCCAAAGTGCTCTTTGCCAGTTTTTTTTGACTCCAAGCAAGTTAGGTTTTCCATAATAAGAGATGAATGCTTGCCTACTTGATAGTTCTAACTACTTGCTTGCTTGCTTGCTCCTTTGGAGATGTCTTCATTGGGTGGGTGTTAATTTTTGTACTGGCTTCAAGTTAGGCGTGCCTGTATTCTCCAACTTAGGGGGCAAGTGTTAAAGAATAGAATAGATTATGATAATTTAGGATTAAATTTGTTAGGATTAGTTGCCTTTCCTAGTTTTAGTTTTTCCTATTTTGGTAAGAGCTTTATTATTTCCGATTAGTGTGCCTTTTCATTGCCAGTCCTAAGCTCAGGTAAAGGAGGGTTGCGTTAGGTAGCTGACAGCCAGCGTAAAATTTGTCGGATCTTTAAACATGGATTCTGGCAAACACTCAAATTTCATTGGGGCGTTCCCTACTTACGACGCGCTGCATCGACGCCCGGGTGTAGTGATAAATGAGTAAGGGTTCTCGCATGGGGAATGCATGCGAGTAAAGAAGTTAGTTCCGCTACATCACCGCCCGAATGTAGTCCAAAATTAGCAAGGGTTCTCGCATGAGGAACGCATGCGAGTAAAGAAGTTAGTTTCGCTACATCACTACCCAGATGTAGTCCAAAATGAGCAAGGGTTTTTGCATGAGGAACGCATGCGAGTAAAGAAGCTAGTTCCACCACTTCACCATCAAAGTGTGTCACAAAGAATGCTGAGATTCGGTAGTTGGAATATTGGTACTTTGACCAGCAAGCTCATGGAGATTGTGGATACAATGGTAAGGAGAATGATTCAAATTCTTTACCTTCAAGAGACTAAGTGGGTTGGAGAAAAAGCATAGGAAATCGAGAGAACAAGTTTCAAACTATGGTATTCAGGAAGGGACAAAGGTAGAAACGGTGTGGGCATTATAATTCATAAGGATTTGAAGGAGAGTGTGGCTGAGGTTAAGAGATTGGGTGATCGAATTATTTTGATAAAATTAGTCTTAGAAGAGATCTTGAATGTCATTTCAGTTTATGCACCTCAAGTTGGTCTGGAGGAAAGAATAAAGAACAAATTTTGGGGAGAGCTTGATATGATAATTCAAGGAATCCCACAGAGATGATTTTCTTGGTGGAGATTTAAATAGGCATGTGGGAAAAGATGCTTTAGAGTATGCAGGAGTGCATGGAAATCATGATTTTGGTGTTAGGAATGAAGAAAGGAAGACGCTCCTTGATTTCGCTATGGCTTATGATTTTTTCATAGCAAATACCTTCTTCAAAAAATGAGAAGTGCATTTGATTACCTATAAAAGTGGCTTAACAAGAACGCAGATCGATTACTTTGCTTTGAGAAGAAGGGATCGTTTATCTTGTAAAGATTGCAAGATTATTCCACGGGAGAGTTTAACTGCTCAACATCATCTTTTGGTGTTGGATGTTCATTTGAAGAAGACAAAGAAGAGAATTAATGTCTAAGAATTTAAGAATTAAATGATGGAATCTTAAGAAAGAGCAAAGTGAGATTTAAAGAGAAGATGATGCAACAAAAGACTTGTGATCTTAATGGTAGTGCTAATGAAATGTGGTTAAATATAGCAAACTGTATTAGAAAGGTGGCAAATGAGGTGTTAGGTGTATCTAAAGGAGGTGTTCCAGGACAAAGGAAGGCTTGGTGGAGTAAGGAAGTGTAGGAGAAGCTTAAAATTAAAGAGCCTACTTTAAAGCCTTACATCGAGATAAGGCCACTGAAAATATGGAAAACTACAAAAGAGCAAAGAAGCAAAGAAAATAGTTAGTGAAGCAAAAACAAAAGCTTGGGAGTATTTTTATAAGAAACTTGATTCTAAAGAAGGTGAAAAAGATATTTTCAAGTTAGCTAAATCAAGAGAGCGGAAAGCAAAAGATCTTACACATGTAAGATGCATCAAGGATGAAGAAAGAAGGGTGCTTATAGCTAGTGAGGATATAAAGATAAGATGGAAAAGATATTTTCATAAGC
The DNA here is from genome assembly GCA_037157565.1 of Thalassia testudinum. NCBI lineage: Eukaryota > Viridiplantae > Streptophyta > Magnoliopsida > Alismatales > Hydrocharitaceae > Thalassia > Thalassia testudinum. The sequence goes on along the minus strand of JAZHRO010000073.1, from coordinate 104,751,230 downwards.
TATTTAATGAAAAACAAGAGAATGATATCATCTTAGGGGAGTTAGCCAACTCAGAAGAGTATGTGAATCAGGCATGTTATCGAAGGATACAAAAGAAAGAAGTAGAGAAGGCTTTGAAGATGATAAAAAGTGGGAGAGTTGTTGGGCCTGATGATATTCCTATAGACGTTTGGAGAATGATGGGAGAACGGGATATAACTTAGCTCACAAATTTATTTAATATCGTGTGGAGAGGCAAGAAGATACCAGAGGAATGGAGGAAAAGTTTTGTGGTACCTTTATACAAGAACAGGGGTGACATACAAGATTGTTTCAACTATCGAGGCATTAAGTTGATGAGTCATACGATGAAACTTTAGGAAAGAATAATTGAAAGAAGGGTGAGGCAAGTCTCTAGGGTGACTGAAATTCAGTTTGTCTTTATGCCAGGCAGGTCTACTATTGAGGCAATACATCTTTTAAGACGTATGATGGAGGCATACAAAGTCAAGAAAAAGGATTTACATATAATTTTTATTGATTTGGAGAAGGCCTATGATTCTGTCCTAAGAGACATCTTGTGGATAATTTTGGAGAAGAGACAAGTGCCAGTTATATATATCAACCTCATAAAGGATATGTACTATGGAGCAGCAACTTGTGTAAAGACTAAAGATGATTTGACAGACTACTTTGATATCACCGTTGGTCTGCATCAAGGTTTGACTTTAAGTCCTTATCTTTTTGCCTTGGTCATGGATGAGTTGACGAAGCATATCCAAGTTGAGGTGCCTTGGTGTATGCTTTTTGCTGATGACATTGTGTTGGTTGATGAGACAAGAGATGGAGTGAACAGAAAACTTAAGCTTTGGAGAGAAGTTCTAAAAGATAAAGGATTACGCATAAGTAGGACGAAGACTGAGTATATAGAATGCAAGTTTAGTAGTAGAGGGAACAATGAAGGGATTGATGTAAAAATTAGAGAAGAGTGCATTCCAATGAAAGATGTTTTTAAGTACTTGGAATCCATTTTCCAACATGATGGTGGAAACGATGGAGATGTTACACATAGAATTAATGCAGGGTGGTTGAAATGGAAGGGTGCATCTAGTGTTCTCTATGATAAGAGGGTTCCTTTAAAAGTCAAAGGAAAATACTATCGAGCTGTGGTAAGACCAGCCATGTTGTGCGGTTCTGAATGCTGGCCTATAAACTATAGGCATGTACAGAAAATGTTTGTGGCATAAATGAAGATGTTAAGATGGATGTGTGATCATACAAGAAAGGACCGTATTTCAAATGAGATTATTAGAAATAAGGTTAGGGTGACACTAATAGAGGATAAAATGAGAGAGGCACATCTAAGGTGATTTGAACATTTACAAAGAAGGCCACTAGATGCTCCAGTTAGGAGATGCGAGAAGTTGGAGGCTAAACCCGCTAAGAGGGGGCGAGGAAGACCAAACAAGTGTTGGAAGGAAACTATTAAGTATGACCTCAATTACTTTAATTTAAGTCCTGAAATAGCTGAAAATTGATCTGTGTGGAGGCAAAGAATCCATATAGCCGACCCCACTTAGTGTGGGAAAAGGCTTGTTGTTGTTGTATAGCTAGATCCTCTATATATAATGAGGACTAGGGTTTACTTATTGGAATAACAGAGTAGTTTGATTTCCCAACAGCCCCACACATAGATCATAAAATATACTTACATTTATCAACATGATCTCCACCTATAGCATGTCTATGATCCTAAATGTCATAGCTTCGTAATTTGCCTTCATGCTCTAATGGGCTCCTGAGGCGGATGTAACTGGTTCACCTAGATCGCCTCAATCTAGGTACCAACTTTGTTACCAAAGAAGGTGTTCGAGGGGACCTTCCTTCAAGCCAATGCGACTCCCGAGCTTAGGCGACCATGAGTGAAAAGGAGATGAGGAGAGATGAAGCAATCACAAATAACATACGCAGGGGGTTTGATGACTGAGTTCACGTCCGTGGAAGGGGTACTGCATCTCATGGGAGGTGTGTGCCTCCCGATTCTCCACTATAGATAAACTAAGGAAAGATAATTAAGAGTCATTGAAATGGAGGTGGAAGGCCATCATTCAATAATAGAGAGATGACTAAATGAGAGGGTTGGTAGCAATAAATATGGTACAACCACTTTTCAAAAAAACAAATGGTCCAACCTCTCCCATGTGTTGGGAGCTCTCCAACCTTACATACCTAACCAAAGGTTGCCTAAAAGTCAGAGGGGTCTTTAGTCATCAGCGTCACTAGAGTTGGTGGTGGCCTAGGGAAGGCTCCATTGAGGGGAGCTTTGGCTAGCCATCTTACAAGTCATTAATGACAGTAGTTACATTGTGTTGGATGTGTCAGTTGGAGTGGGCGTGGTAGACTTAGGTGGAGGTGTGCCTTAGTATCTATCCCATTAGTTGAGTTCCATCCCTTGTCATGCCAACAGTGGCTTGCTTAGCATGCTTGGTTGTAATTCTTGGGTGCTAGATGGCCTCACCTGATTTTGAGGGGTACTCAAGAGTTGGGCGAGACTTCCTTTCTCGAGCGTGGACCCCACCTTTTATGACATTGACGGCCTACTTGGGTCAGTGTCCTAGGGTGGCCGGTTGCTTAGTTGCAAATTGGTTTGGGATGGGCCTAGAGTTTGATCCTTATCAATTGCTGCCAACCTCCTATGGTCGTGTGTAGCATTTGAAGTAATAGTCTGCCCTATCATTGGCTTCAGGTATCCCTTTATTGGGTCTTCCAGAAGAGTATCTCTCGTACTTTCCCTCGTTTAAGGTTTCCGAGGATCAATACTTCTATTCCCCTCTCAAATGCTTTCATTGGAGGGTTTCGAAGGCTTAGTGCTCCCATTAATGCCCAGCCCATGGGGGTTTCTGGTGGCTTAGTCCTAGTGCCCCCTTGCTAAGAAAGGCACTAAGAGGCCCACTTCTCCCATTGTCCCCTAGCTTGTTGGGTTTTCGATGGCTAATTAGGTCTCTTATTTCCCCTAGCGCATCCGCTAAAGGTTTCAAAGGCATGGTGCTCCCATTGACACCCAACATATGGGGGTCTTTGAAGATTGAGCAATCCCAGTGCCCCCTTGCTTAGAGAGGGATTACGAGGCCCACTTTTCCCATTGGTATAATGACCCTAAAAATCTATTTAGATTTAAAAGGTGGATTCTACACAATTCCAAATTAGATGAGTGGAGTCCCATTGCAATCAGATATATAGTTGGAACTTTAAAAGTTTACATTTAGTTCATGAAAAAATTTCTGGTGGGCACTCAAGTTTTTTTTATGTGAAGAATTCCAAGTGGGAGCTCATATTTATTCTTGCAGAGAGAAAAAGTGGTAACCTAGGTTAGACCATTTAGGATGAGTGGGAATGACACATCCATTAAGGTCAGTTGTACCTCAGGTTTGTTGTTAGTGCCTAGTTCCTCTTCTAGTATCATTCTTTCCTTTTTCAACTCCAGTGAAAATCAATTGTCACCTAAGATTTGTAAAGAGGATCAACTGAAAGATCATGCTTTATCCTTTGCAGGTGATAGTGTATATCAAGATGATCTTATTTGTAGATTGAGATTAAGAGTAGGGATAGAATAAATGCACTCACAACTATATTGTGACTTTTGATGGTCAAGTTTGATTGTGGTAGCCATATCAAAATGTTAAAACCAAAGGGAATAATGAATCTTCGATTCATGAGGTTGACCCCATACCTCTTTTATAGAGGAAGAAGTAAGGGAAAATATACAATGAGTTTAATAGAAATAGATAAATATGGAAAAACAATAAAAGACTCATAAAATAAGAGGTTCCACAACACTCCCTCTCAAGCTAGAACATATATGTCGAGCATGTTCGGCTTATTGAGACAATTGTCAAATGACTTCCGGGCAAGTGGCTTTGTAAAAATGTTAGCAGTTTGCTCTTCTGAATTGACAACTGTGGTGTATAAGATCCCGCTGTGAATAAGATCACGTATGTAATAACAGTCAATCTCCACATGCTTTGTTCTTTCATGGAACATCATATTGTTGGCAATGTATGTTACAACTCTATTGTCACATTGTAGTTCCATGGGCAAGTTGATTTTCACCTGCAGGTCTTTGAGAACACCTTGAACCCATACCATCTCCGTGGCAGTTTGTGCCATGGCTCGATACTCAGACTCGACACTGGATCAAGAAACCACTGGCTGCTTCTTGCTCCTCCATGTGACAAGATTGCCTGCTACATAGGTGCAAAAGCTAGTTGTAGATTTCCTATCAGCCAAGCACCCAGCATAATCTGCATTAAAGTATCCAACAACCTGCATTGGTATCCCTCTGCTAAAGACCAGGCCTTTCCCAGGCGTCTTCTTCACATACCTCAACACCTGCATAGCTGCCTCCCAATGTTGTTTGGTGGTCTGTCCATGAATTGACTCAGCTTCCCAATAGCAAATGTGATGTCAGGCCTGGTAAGAGTGAGATAGAGAAACTTACCCACCAACTGCCTAAAAGATCTGCTATCAACTGTAGGAGATTCATCATCAAATAAGTGACCCTTTGGGTCCATTGGAATATTAACAAGCTTGGCCCCCAACATTCCAGTATCTTTGAGTAAATCAAGTGCATATCTCCTCTATGATGTGACAATTCCTTCCTTATCACATGCTACCCTAATGCCCAGAAAATATCTCAAGCTTTCCAAATTTGTCATCACAAATTTGCTGGCCAGTGTCTTCTTGACCTCCTAGATACTCTTAGCATCATCTCCTGTAATAATCAGGTCATCCATGTACATAAGCAAAACAACTACTCCTTTATCACTCTTCCTGCCAAAGAGAGTGATCAGACGATGACCTCTAAAACTGAATGGCATGCAACACCTCTAAAAGCTTGTGAAACCAAGATTTCGGATTCTGCTTCAAGCCATAGATAGCCTTGCGAAGTCTGCACACACACTCTCCCTTAACCTCGAACCAAGGGGGTTGCTGCATGTTGACTTCTTCCTGCAAATCTCCATACAAGAAAGTATTCTTCACATCAAGTTGATACGGAGGCCAGCCATAATGAGCAGCAACAGATAGGAGAATACGAACAATGGGTAACCGTGCAACAGGCAAGAATGTATCAAAGAAGTCCACCCCATAAGTCTGGGTAAATCCTTTGGTAACAAGCCATGCCTTGTGCTTGGAAATAAAGCCATCTAGATTATATTTGAGGGCAAACACCCATTTGCATCCAACAACATGTGCCACCACCAGCAATGGAGTAAGCTCCCACGTATCTCTGGAACAATGAGCAGCCATCTCATCCTCCATGGCCTAACGTCATTTTGGATCGAGCATCGCCTATCTATGGCACGTAGGCACAGAGGAGGTAGCAAGAGCCTCTGAAAACAACGCAAAGGATATTGGTTGTAATGACTTAGTTTCATTAGAAACCCTAAGGCTCTCTTATATAAAGAGAGACTGTAAAGTCAAAAGTACAGGAATGCCCCTAAGGGATAAAATACCCATAGCCCTTACAATAAGAGGAAAACTAAAGAACCACAGCATATGCTAACACTCCCCTTTAAGTTGGAGCATATATATCTATCATGCTCAGCTTGGATATACAAGAGTCAAATAAAGATCTGGCCAAGGGCTTGGTGAAAATATCTGTCATCTACTTCTCAGATGCAACAAAAGTGGTATATAGCAACTCCTTCTGAATAATGTCCCTAGTATACTGACAGTTAACCTCAACATGTTTTGTCTTCTTGTGAAATGCTGGGTTGTTGGCAATGAAGGTGACCGCTCTATTATCACATCGCATCTCCATAGGACTAAAAAACTACACCTGTAGGCCAATAAACAAGGATCTGATCCACATCATCTCAGCGGTCGTCTGAGCCATAGCTCTGTACTCAGACTTGGCACTAGATCTCGCAACTGTGCCATTTTTCTTACTCCTTCATGTGATCAAATTTTCTACTAAGCAAGTGCAGAACCCGGTAGTAAATTTGCAATCCATATGACATCCGGCATAATCTACATATGAGTAGCCAACCAACATCATAGATGACCCCTTGGAGAAGAAGTGACCCTTCCTAGGAGCCTTTTTAACATATCTAAGCACCATCAATGCTGCTTGGCCATGAACTGACTTAGTCTCCCAACTGCAAAGGAGATGTCTGGCCTCGTAATAGTGAAATACAGTAACTTGCCCACAAGCTATCTATACCGTCTGCTGTCCACCACCTATGCATCCTCATCATGGAGTGGCATCTTGGGGTCCATAGGAATATTGGCCTCCTCAGCCCCAAGCATACCAACCTCTTGCAACATATCTAAAGCATACTCCCTCTGAGACAAAACCACACCCTCCTTGCTGCAAGCAACCTCAATACCAAGGAAATACCATAGTGCCCCCAAGTCCATACAAATTGCTCTACTAAGATGCACTTAACCTCAGCAATACCCTGCACATCGTCCCCTATGATGATCAAATCATCAACATAAACAAGAAGTACCACAGTACTTCATCTAGTCCTGAAAAAAAGTGAAAAATTAGCTGTCGATCTCCTGAATATAGCTGCTTCTACAACCTGTGACAATCTCTGAAATCAGGCTTTAGGATTCTGTTTGAAGCCATATATAGCCTTCCGTAATCAGCATACACACTCCCCCTAACTCTTAAAGTCAGGTGGCTGCTACATATAGACTTCCTCTTGGAGATCACCATAAAGGAAGACATTCTTCACATCTAACTGGTGCAAGAGCCAATCTAACTGAACTACCATAGCAACCAACACTCAGACTATGGGAAGTGTGGCAACTGGGGAGAAAGTGTCAAAGAAGTTTACCCCATAAGTTCAAATGAACCCCTTTGCCATGAGGCGAGCTTTGTACTTAGCAACACCACCATCAGGATTGAACTTCACAGTAAATATCCATTGACAGCCAACAAGTGCAGCACCATCAAGAAGTGGATTAAGCTCCCAAGTCCCACGGCCTCTAAGAGCGACCATCTCATCCTCCATGGCTACCCGTCATTTTGGATCAAGCATGGCCTCACGGTGAGTAGCTGGAATCTACGTAGTAGCTAACGCCTGAGTAAATCTAGCAAATCCAAGAGCTAGACTATCAGTAGCAAGTGCGCCCACTGTGGAATAAGTAGTGCAAGTCCATGGTCGCTTTCTAATGGCTATCCTTGCCTGACAAATCGCCTGTCCTATCCCTGTGACCATCACATGGAAAACATACGTTAGTGTCTAAAGGACTCACCTGAGAAGCCAATGTTGAAGTCGAGGATGGGGGTCCCTAATAGGTAGTATGAGGGCGAACATATGTCTGGAGAGCCTCAGTCAGGTGTGGAAAGGGATATGTAGCAGGAGGTGGTGGTGGTGTGGTGGGGACAGGGATCTCAAGAAAGCTCCCAAAGCGAATGAGAGAATATGGCATAAGTGCCATATCACCTTCGGGAGGCATCTTAGCAGCCGTCACAGAAAAGAAAGGTGCAACCTCATGAAAGGTAACATCCGCTGAAATAAAGTACTGAGAAGTAAGTAGATCAAAATACTAATACCCCTTTTGTGTCCGGGTATACCCAAGAAAAACACATTTAACTACTCTCGGTGCTAGTTTATCTCAACCTGGTTCCAACAAATGGATGAACACAACACAACCAAAAGTTCAAGACATAACGTGAAACAAGGGACAATCAGGATACATGACCTGAAGAGGAATCCATTCATGCAATACAGCATTAGGCATCCAATTAATCAAAAAACAAGCAGTCAAAATAGCGTCACCCCAATAGAGAGGGGACAGAATGGTGAATCAACAAAGTGCGAGCAACATCAAGGATATGGTGATGTTTCCTCTCAGCAACACTATTTTGCTGAGAGGTATGAGGACATGTCTCAGGGATAATGCCACAACTAGAAAAAAATTACGCAAACGCAAAGTACAAAATTCCAAGGCAATATCAGAACAAAAGCACTTTACCAAATAAGAATGTTGAGTTTTTATTTCTTTGACAAAGTTCTCAATAATTTGTCCTGCGTCAGACTTATTTTTCAAGAGAAACATACAAGAAACATGAGAAAAGTCATCAACTAAAATAATATAATATTTGTTCTCAAGTCGATCGGGAGTACAACTGGAACCCCACACGTCCATATGAATCAAAACAAATGCAGCAACAGATGAAACAGAAGTACAACTGGAAAAACTAGCCCTGTGGTGCTTGCCAAGTTGACAACATTGATTTAAATGCCGACGGCATGCCGTCGGCAAGGCTAGTTTTGAAGAACAGCCATGCCGATATGGTTTCAGTGTCGAAAAACAGGTGTTTCGGCGGCATGCCGACCGGTATGCCGCCATGCCGCCGCCGGCAAAATGGTCACTCTCCCTCGTCCCCCTCACCTGTATAGGAACTTGGCAGGGCTGTAGGGCGTGCGGCTACCGGAGAACACCGCGGAGGAGATCGCGTCGAGATCGCACACGAGGCACACGACCTTCCTGTCGTCGCCCTCGCCGCCAGCCTTCTTCCTCTGCTGCGGCCTGCAGACGTAGGGGTTGTGGCGGTCGCTGAGGAAGTAGTTCCTCAGGGGCGGGGTGTGGAGCAGCGCCTGCAGTACGGAGTTCATGAAGCAAGTGCTGCCAAGGTTGTTGAGCCCCCGGAGGCCCCACGGGACCTCGCAGCCCGACTCGGCGGCGGCGGTGTCGGGGCACCACAGTGGGCTGGAGCAGCAGTCGAGGAGGCGCTGCTCCTTAGGGGTGGGGGTCCAAGGGCGGAACTCGACCAGTCGCCTCCTCTTGGGGGGTGTGGGGGGAAGGGGGATGGAGGCGATCCGGTATTAGGAGGCGACGGCGGAGTCGAAGTCGGGGTCGTGACCTGGTCGTGGCAGGCGAAGCAGAAGAGCTCGACGCGGTGGACGTCGAGGGCGAGGGCGTGGGGAGGGGAGGAGGGGGACTGGTAGAGGTGGTCGGGGGCGTGGAGGGGGCAAGAGAGGCAGAAGTAGAGGCAAGGTAGGGAGGAGGAGGGGGGCCAAAGGGGACAGCGGTGGGGAAGGTCGAGGTGGAGCTTGGCGCAGCCGAGGACGGGGGATTTGGGGCGAAGGAGAAGGTGGAGGGAGCGGAAGGGGTTGGGCGAGGAGGAGAGGAAGAGCTGAAGGTGGGGGCAGGGAGGAGGGATGGAGGGGGAGGAGGACATGGGGAGGAAGGTGGTGGTAGTGGTGGTGGTGGAGCCGCAGGGTCAGTGGGCCCCGCAGACATAGAGGGTGGGGAGGGAGGGTGGGGGAGGAGGGAGGGCTATTTGATTTGGGTGTAGTGGGGGCCCTACCTTGTTAAGAGATGCTGTGTGCTTGTGCAGATATCCATAGGGTCGGCAAGCACTACCAATGCCGTAGGATGCTTAACATATAGGGACTCCCACCAAGGGCGTGTACTTGTGCTGATGCCGATGCAGCCCACCTTGTTAAGAAATGCCGATGCCGATGCTGTGTGCTTGCTGTAGACTGCCACTGCCATCTCTTCCGCTTCGCTAATGCCACTGTCACTGTCATCTCTGTCGCTGCTTCAGGCTGTAGCCTACATCGTTACTTATGGAACTTCTCACCTTCTTGGTGGTGGACTAGTTGCTTGCTGGGAAGGTGGGGGAGCATCTCCCTGTAGAGGGTGGCCGCCGCACGTTTAGGATTTCCTCCAATGATGACTCTTTTGGAGGGAAGGGGAAAGGGGACAAAGGTAACGGGAGGTCGTGCGGTGCCAGTGCCCGCACTTGCTGGTGGCAGATGCAATGGCCAATATGAATCGGGTGGGGTGGGAATTAAGGTATGTGCACTGTGTGGTGGATGGTGGTGGATGGGGTGGCCAAATGTTTTAACTTTTACTTTGAAACTATACACTTTGATTCTTTCATTCTTAAATTCTTTGATTCTTAAATTCTTTGTATTCTTCTATTATTAAATTTTCTGTATTCTTAACATGGTAAGAATATTTCATCTTGTTATTGAATTTTAACATTGTATGGTCATGTTGTATATGAATATTATGATGTAACACTCTTATTGTTACATAATCAATATTTGATTTTCTTGAAACTGATATCATTTTGACCACTTCTACCATTTTTGTCGGCATGCATTGGCATGCCCTCGGCGTGCCTCCGAAATGGCATTTTTTCGAGCCATCGAAATCATCGAAATCTGCCATCGAAAAACAGGCATTTCTCCGGCATGCCCTCGGCATGCCCACGAAATGCACACTTGCAATTTCATCGGCACGGCGTCGAAATCGGCATTTCGAACCTTGGCTGACAAGCATCACAGGTGAGAGCAATAGTGAAGGGGATGTGTGATAGAACACGTCTGAGGCGATGAATGGGTAAATAGTCAAGGCGGTGGTGCCATTGGAGAAGAGATCCAACAAAAGCAAGGCCCTAGGTAATAGAAGCAACAAAAGCATTACGGCTCAGACGGTACACCCCATGTTCCTCACGCCTTCCACCAATCGTCTTCGCAGTGAATTTGCCCTGCAAGACATAAGAGGACGCATCAAAAATAGCTTGGCAATTTTGATATCTAGTGATGCTACTAACAAACAATAAACTCAAAGGAAAATCAGGTGCATAATAGACATCTGTTAATCTCAAAGTAGGAGATAAAGACAAATCTCCTTTTCCAACAAGTGGTGAGTGTCTCCCATCAGCCACCTATACTATCCTAGCAGGTGTAACAGGTGTTAACTGAGAGAAAGAGCCTCGGTCACCACATAGGTGCTTGGATGCACCAGAATCAATCAACCACTCACCAGAAGACAAAAGACATACTAGTCGCAGGTGTCTCTGAAGAGGAAGCCATAGCTGCAGTGTCTGAAATCTGAGAGGAAGATGTCTGAGTCAACTGAGCAATCTATTGCCATAATGTCTCGATCTCAGTGCTCAAGGAACTACTATCAGAAGTAGGAAGGGCTGCATCGGAGATAGCAACTGCCTGATTGGCCACAGGTGGCCTACCATGCTTCTGCTAGCATGTAGTCTCAGAGTGACCAAGTCTGCCACAGTAAGTACACAAAATCCTAGTACGTGTACCAGAAGAGTGTCCACGACCACGTGCAAGGTTAGTAGTAACCCTGCCACGTCCAAGGATCGCAGCTAGTGCGGACAACTGAGCAACAGTGTTAAAAGTAGGAGTGTGTGCTGCAACTCTACTAAGTCTACTATATGCTTCTTCCAGGGTAGAAAGCTCAGGAGCAGTGAGGATCTGATCTCTGGCTGCCGCATACTCAGGTTTAAGGCCAACCAAGAAAAGTGAAATAACTATCTCCTAAAACTCATCCAGGACTCACAGGCACACCCTGACAGGTAGGAGTAATGCCTTTGCAACATTCCCTTCATGAGGGAATAATACTATAATAGCATGCACCCTCCTGACACAAATAGAAAAGGTCATAGAAGACCTAAAAAACTCATGTGGAGTTCTTAGCATGTGAATAGGTATCACACAAAGATTCCCAGATCTCCTTTGCAATAGTGTAGTACATGATCTCATCCGTAAGGAATAACTGTCTGCATCAGCCATGCACAAGCCATGGCATTGTCGCTATCCCAATTAGCATTTGTGCCTGTCTTGTTCTCAGGCTCGAGATCTTTAAGAATATGACTTTTTTTATGACCCTTGACGATTATAAGAAAGGTCTAGGACTACCGCAGATAGTTGGTCTCATCCAACTTAACAACAAGACCAAAGAAAAGGTTCTTAAGTACCCTGGTGTTGGAAACAGAGTCCAAAGACACCTCAGACTGATCATCTAAAGTAATCTTCGCAATCCGGAAGCCTCGATCAAGCTTCTATCACCACGAAATCAATAAATCTGAAATCAAACAGATTCAGATCTGCATTACGGGCTGGCACCCCTAGATCAAGGCAAAAAGCCCCTCATAATCGCTGCACAAGGATCTGATCACTGCGCACTGCCTCCCTGTCAATCTACGCTGCCAACCGCCACTACAGGCCACTGTAGCGATGCCGCTGGAGGTCGCCGCGAGGCTGCTGGGGATCAGCGCTGCCTACAGCGAGGTGTCACAGGCCCCACCAGCAACCCTAGTTGCTACTGCACCACTGTCGAAGGCTAGAATGACCTCCAAGGTCATTGCAGCACCACCGCGAGCAACCCTAGGTGCTGAAGCGTCGCCACCAGAGGCTAGATTAGCCCCCAAGATCGCCGCAGCGCCACCGTGAGCACCGCTATGCACCACCTAAGTGCCGTTGACAGTGCAGCAGGCCCCCCCACGCCATCGCAGCACCACTGTGCGTGCTACAGAACATATCTAGAGCACCGTTGAGTGCTGCTACCGCTCACGAGGAAGAGAGAGACGGTTAGGATTTGGTGGTTAAGGTTTAGGAGGCCATGAGGGGTGGAATACCTAGAACCATGATCTAGGATCGGTGCTCTGATACCAAATTGATTGTAATGACTTAGTTTCATTAGAAACCCTAGGGCTCTCTTATATAAAGAGAGACCGTAGAGTTAAAAGTACAGGAATGCCCCTAAGGGACAAAACATCCATAGCTCTTACAATAAAAGAAAAACTAAAGAACGACAACATATACTAACAAAGGATCTTCCCAGATTTGCAGTGGTGGCATCATCAGGCAGCCGATAAATTGACGGACATGTCCGAGAAGTCTTCCTTATGGCAATAGAAAGATCAATAGTATCAATTGGCACCTCAGGAGTTCCTGCAACATCACCACTCAAAGATGGGTCAGTGGACTCAACATGTACCTGAGCAGGAGGTGATTGTGGCGTGGAGGGAGGAGGGGACTAAGAGTAGGAGTAACAGAAACATCTCCCTTTCCATCCACATGAGTATGTCAACCATCAGCCACCTTAACTGTCTTGCCCAGTGGAACGGACTGCATCTACCAAAATGATGCCTGATCACCACTCAAATGCCAAAAGGCTCCTGAATCAACTAACCAGAGGGTTCCTGTACCAACATGAAAACCAGTGGAGGATGAACCAGGATCTCTACCTGAGGAAGAGGCCAAGGTAGCCATGTCTGGAGTAGGAGCTGCATCAATCGAACCATCTTGGGACATCTGCGTGAAACATTGGAAAAACACATCCAGATCTACTCTAGTCACTAGTTGGGCTGGATCCTCAGAAGTCACTGCAGCCTGATTAGCCACAAGCGGCCTGCCATGTTTGGTCCAGCATCCGTCTTCGGTATGTCCAATCTTGCCGCAGTAGGTACACGTGGTCCGTGGTCTACTGCTCTGCCCTCGACCACGCCCGCGACCATGGGTGGATAGGGAGTTGCATCCAGCACGTCCTCCAAAAGCCACCATGGCAGTAGCCTGTCCAATAGGAGCCACAGGTTGTGGCTTAACCATAATTCTACTCAACCGACTATAGACATCCTCAGAGGTGGAAGATCTGACAAAGCCAGAATCTGGGAACATGCTCCATCATAGTCCGATCCAAGGTCGCTCAGGAACTACAGCACCTCGAACTTCTTCCTATACTTTCGCTGGCTGGCGCAGGCACAGGTAGGCCAAGCCGAGTTGTACTTCTCAAGCAGTCCCTTGAGATCAGTATAATATTCGACTAGAGAATGATCACCCTGACTAAGGCTCCTGAGGTCATGGTGTATCTGAAACATCTTACTAAAATTTTTCACGTAAGTAGGTGTTCTTCAAAAGATCCCATATGGCCTTGCAATTTTGTGATACATGATACTGTCTCCGATGCGAGGAGAAACAATATTCATGATCCATGACCTGACCACCGCATCATCTTTATTCCAGGTGGCATAACGTTCAGTCTTTTGTTCTGGTTCAAATTCCAGCAGTATGTATTCCTTGTCATGGCCTTCGACTGCCATGAGAAAAGTTTGAGACCATCTAGCATAGTTGGACTTGTCGAGCTTAGCAATCAACGCGAACAAAGGGTTCTTATATGACCCAAAATCTCCCACGGTAACCAACGTCACCTCTGACTGATCCATAGAGGCCATCGTGCCCTATGGAGAACAACCAAGCACTGATTGCTCACAAACAGTACGAAATCAGATCTGATCTGTCACGGAAGAAGATTGTTTTACCGCATGATCTGAGACGAAGCATCCCAAACCTACGTAAAACAAAGGACTAGCTTCTTGGATCAAAGGCAAGCAACTACTTGGGCTACGCCAAGCATCACCGTCCAAGAAGCCAAGATGTCTCCAGTGATGGCCATTCGATCAACCCAACCAGCAGAGGTGCTAGCCGAGTCACGTCCAGCCACGGCCCCCTCCTGCAGCAGCAGCGGCGCTAGCGCCCAACGTGGACACTGATGGCGGTACTACTATAGGGAGGCGGCGCAGCAGCGATGCGGAGGAAACGCTGAGTAGTGGCTGGGGTGACGCGGTGTGGCGCAGCCGAGCTGAAACGGCGAGTGCACGTCGGCGACGAGGTGTATGTTGCAGGAGCACACCAACAGCTCCAAAGACAATGGGGAGAAGGGTTTTGGTGGCTTTGGGGGTGGGATACCGGAGCCCCAACCCTTGTACCAAACCAAAGGGAATAATGAATTTTTTTATTCACGAGGTTGACCCCATACCTCTTTTATAGAGGAAGAGGCAATGGAAAATATATAATGAGTCCAATAGAAATAGAGAAATATGGAAAAACAATAAAAGACTCATAAAATAGGAGGTTCCACAACAACTAATGTCTACCACTAGAGATGCAGATGATCTATTAATGGTAACACATTACTCCTGCCCAACGGGGGATCTATGTTGTCTTGTATCAGTGAACTTCTGCTTCTTATCAAGTCTTGTATAAAAGTGGGACTGGGAGGTTCAGGGATGCAGTTGCGATTCTAAAGTCATCTCAATGGTATCATTATTTGGGAATAGAAGATTGCTTGCAACAAAAGGTTTTTATTTTCGGGATTCCATTTCAGAGTATTTGGTGAACCGTACAACCACGAACCTTACAAATATCAAATCGATATTTTTAAAATGAAGAGTCTTCTATGTAAGGCTTAACACTTTTCCTATTTTTACAGTGGATGCCACTTGTTGAGTTTGTGAAGCAGCCATTCATCTGGGATGATGACATGTTCAAGAAAGTCATCAGCATCTGCATTGAAAAACTCAAGCAGTGCTACTGTGGTTTATCAGCTCATCCTGTGATATCAAAGTTTGACGGGAAGCCCTCTTCTTTATATTACAATGTCTCAGGTCATGAGGGTTTCAACTGCCAAGGATCTTGAAACCATGTGGATATGAATTTGTGGCATTGCTTTGGTCTTTAGATCATTGGCCTTATCTATGTGCAAAGATTTCTTAAGTTACTGAAAGTGTTAGATGCCAGCACCAGCTTACATTATATCTCTGTTATCCATTTGAAGGCAAGTGACTTGAGCTTGATTTGTTCAGCCATGTTTATCTCAGAGATAACAAGCTTAATTATTCTTATTCACGGTGATAAACAGATGACAGTTATATAGAAAGCTTGAAGCCTTCTTAATTGGTGTAGTCATACTGATAGGGAGTACCTCATGCAGGGAGGATTCTGAGCTTAATATGGCAGAAATTATTTGCACCACCAATTAACCTTCCAATTATGTAATATAATGCAAAATGTTTCTCCAGAGGCATAATTTCCCTATAAATGTCCATTGTATATGCAGATTTAGTGGAATGTTCCACCTCCTAAGGCGGGTTCCATGTGGTAAATTCCCTCTATTGTACAATTATGCCCTTTGCTATTGTTCATAGGCTTACTGGATCAGTGGCATGGTGTCATCTGCCAGCTCAAGTACTGGGAGTTTATTGAGGTGATTCCAGTACCTTTACTTATTTATGGTTTTAATATCCTTAGAAGTTGATATTTCAAAAAAAAAAACCAGATTATTTCTTGAAGTCATTCCTTTTCAGCCTTTACCCAATCATGAGAATACAAAATATAGAAAGAAAAATGCATTTTTATGCATGTAATATTGTGGATATATGTATTGTTTAAAATATCAAAAGAAATATATGACTGCAAAAATTAGTTCATGAAGCTGCAACATACATGAGGTATTTATCCGACAGATTTGTGATGGTACATAAGTCATCATTACAGTAGGAAAATAACTTGAGACAATGTGCAGAAAAATCTGAGATCACAATTGATGCAACAAAGCACAAACGAAACAAAAGGGAAAGAGTTGGTGTTAGTTTCAGTTGAAGTGAGCATAGCAGAGAAGAGCACCAAGAAGGGTGGTAGAAAGATGGCAAGTTGTTGAGCTGATGTTCCTAACAGAATTTATTACAGAGGTATTTATAGACTACGAATGATTACATAGATGCCTTTGAAATATGTAAACATTAACACATACAACATGCCTTTTTGTAAATCACAAGGCCACATCTGTAGCTTCAATTTGATGCACATTTGCTGAAACTGAGGATGGAAAGATGCTTTGTCAGTCTATAAGCACAGTGCACCTTATTTGAAATATATTGAACTTGAAGTTCCTTCCTCAAGACCTCTCACACAGAATGAAGGTTAATTTCAATGTGTTTTGTGAGAGTGAAGTATGGGGTTTGCAGTTATATATGTAGCCACACATTGTCACATAATAGAAGGGGGTAGTCAGCAAATGAAAGCCCAATCTTTTAATCAATGGCTGAAGCCAATTTAACAACAAGAGCTCGATGCTTAGGCTCTATGCTTGAGTGAGCAATAGTAGGCTGCTTTTTGGAAAACCAGCTCATAGGTATACATCTTGGAGGAATTGCAAGTCAAAAGTTGAGTGCCTATCATCAACACTGCTAGCCTGATCACAGCAAAAGAAGCAAGGAGCTCCATTTTATTCCAATTACTGATGAACAGACTAGAATTTAATGTCCCTCTCAAGTAGCGCAGGAGGCACTCTCAAGTTCCTCAAAATGAGTTTTGGTAGGAGTATGCATTAGTTGCAACAGTTTACTGGCAGCAAGCTGAATACCTAGTCTTGTGAATGCCAAGAGTTGTAATGAACCAACCAATTTTTGTAAATAGTAGGATTTTCACAGGTCCCCCTTGTCCTTTAGCAAGCATAGAGTTAGTAGTGGGAGTCATAGGAGATTGTGCAACAAGTGCTATCTATGCCAAGAAAGTACGAAGGAAATACCAAATCACGGATAGGGAAATTATCTATAAAATTCTAACAATCTGACTTAGAGCTTTTTGGGAAGAGCTAACAACGAGGATATCGTCCACATAGGTAAGAAAAGTAAAGAACATAATTTGGGCTAGTAGAAATGAATAAGGATGTAATAGTTTAAGGGCCATGGAAGCCATTTGCAGCTAAGAAGGCACTCAAGCAGTGAAACCAAGCTCTCAATACTTGTTTTAGGCCATACAAAGATTTATGTAGTAAGCATACATGATCTGGTTTATTAAGATCCACAAATCCTTAGGTTGAGTCATAAAGACTTCCCTATTAAGATATCAATGAAGAAAGGCATTATGGATGTCTAGTTGTCACAATTGCGAATTATTGCTTGAAACAATTGTAAGAAGTTAGGCAATTCTTTGTTTGACCACAATATTTTCCCTCTCTATGATGAAACCCTTTTGCCGACAAGCTTTAACCCCTTCAATAGATCCATTGTGTTTCCATTTTATCTTTAATGCCTACTTATTGCCTATGACATTTACTTTGAGTGTTTTAAGAACAAGGCTCCAAGTACCATTCTATATGATTGCTTTAAACTCATCACTCATTGCAACAACCCAAGATAGATTTTTAGAAGCAGCAACACATTAAGAAGGTCCTTCACTGATATAAATAGTTTGCAAACACTAGGGCGAAGGATATAAAGAAGCTTGATACACATATGATTGCATTAAACTCATCATTCATGGCAACAACCCAAGATGGATTTTTAGAACCAGCAACATATTAAGAAGGTTCTTCATTGATATAAATAGTTTGCAAGCATTAGGGCGAAGGATGTAGAGAAGCTTGATACACCTTTTTGTAGATGCCACTCATTGTTCTTGTTTGCATGATGTGTATATGTAGGGCTAGGGCACATAGTTGTAGCATTGGAGGTTGTTGGCTCCTTGTAGTGGGCTGAATAAGAGAGATAGTGGTAGCAACTGGTGATAGAGAATAAATTTATGCAAAACTTGAAGTAGTAGTAGTAGCAAGTTTTGTTGTTGAAACTTTGTAGTGAAGGAAGAGTTGGTAGGATCTAATCTAGATGTGGGAACTAATAAATTTGATGGTATAGGAGCTAGACGAACAGAGGAATCATCAAATACCCATGGTTTTGGAGAAGGAAATGGCATAAAATGTTCATCAAAGAGAACATGATGAGCCAAAATAATTTTGTTTTGCACATGATTGTAACAAGAGTAAGCCTTGTGAAAGGGACAATAGCCCAAAAACATGTGAAAACTTGACCTTGGCTGCAGTTTATATTGATTCATGGGTGCAAGAATGGATATGCCTCACAACTAAATACCTTAATGAAGACATAATCAGGCTTGAAATCAAACAAGAGCTCATGTCGAGTAGTAAGCCCTTTAATCACAGAACATATAGCAATCATAGTGTACGCTGCAAAGACAAAAGCATATGACAAAAAATGCAAAAGAACTCCACTTTGGATTAACATGGCAAAAGACATGTCAATCAAGTGTTTATTTTTACACTCTACAACTCCAAGTATTTGTGTAATTCATGGAGATGATATATGGTGAAGAATGACCTGATTCCAAACCAAACATGTAGCTTTCTGTATTCATTACTTTAACCAGTTGTAGAGCCTTTATAAAAGCATTAAATCGAGTATTGGCATAGATATGAAACTTGATGAAAATAGCATAGACATAAAATTAAAAACCGTAGCAAACACCCACCCATGTATACTTGGTATAGTCATACATAAAAGTCACCAAAGGAGATGTACAAATGTCACTAACGATCAGCTGAAAAGGTGCACTACTACTAGAATTTAGTATGGGTAGAAACTATTTGTGCATCTTTGCTCTAACACAAGTATTGCAAAGACTAGACTTACCGGAATCAAATATTGTAGGTAAACCAAAATGAGAAACAATATGCTGCACTTTGGTTGTTTACATGCCCCAACCCTCTATACCAAATGAAAAAGAAGCTCGTTTAGAGGAATAAGCTATTGGAGAAAGAACCTATTACTGTAGGAATACTGTTGAACAAAAGTGCCTTGAGTTGCCACCTTGGGAAGCCAAATTTAGTACAATCAATTATGCACCTTGCCTTGCAATAGAGGTTTGCGAGATGCTATATCATTAACAAATAAATTTTCATAGAGCTTGAAAAAGCATGAACTATCTTTTGCGAAGTGAGGTATAGAGAGAAGGTTCTTTCTATTTAAGGACATTGCAAAATGTCATTAGGATAAAATAGGAGAATGGGACGAGGCATGGTTGAATTATCAGTGTGTGAAATGCCATCGGTATCACCATTGCTAAATTTCATAGTATCAAAACCATTACATTCAGTGCTAATATCAAGGCTATTGAGCTTGTTGGTAACATGATGCTTGACACCTGAACAAGGGAACATCAAAAGATTCTCCATCTAAGATGTTGAAATTACATAAGAGGAGGGTCATTTGAATGCAAAAACATTACAATATAATGGCAATAAAAATCAATCGCATAAATAACACCAATATCTAGTGAGGAAACTCCTTTTCGAAAAAACTTTTATCTAGATCTCTCAATCTAGGATTTTCACCCCAACTCAACTACTGGGTTCCATTATCCACCAAAATAATTCTATAAGAACAAGGATAGCACTCCTTTACATGAAATGCTTTTCTTGCATAGCCCAAGAAAGATTTCATCTCCTCTTCTTCAAAGAAGAAAGGAAACTCGAAAGCTAAATGCCCAAATGCAAAATAAAAAAACTAAATAAATTTAAATACAAGTCCTATTGATCCAATCAAACTCAAATGAACAAACTAGGGACTTGAGAATACTCCTGTACACTTCTATTGAGGTAGAGTATGAAGATCAAAGAACAAGAGCTTTACAGTGTAGCAATGAAAACAAGGCTCATAATGCACTTCAAAACTCTCTAAATAATAAATTAAGAGTTTGAATGCTAAGAGCTATTTTTTGTATATGGAAGTTGAAGGATATTTATAAAAGTATTTAAGATCCCAAAAACTAATTGTACATGTTTTAAAACATTTGGGATTTGCAATGGAAAGTTGCAAGTCTTGAAACAATGGATAGACTCTAAGTATACTAAGTATAAAACTAATTGATTAATAAAAGACATTATTTGATTAATTTTTGAGTGCACTATTCAAACAAAGATAAATCAGTCAACTAAGAGAACTTATTAGTCAATTTCTGTGAATAATCTCCACCAACAAATGAGCTTCTTTGAAGAAATTAGTTAATTAGTACTATACCCAATTTTGAAATTTAACCGAATGCTAATTAAGTGATTAACTCTTGGATCTTAATCTATTAACTTTTGTGAAGACTAATCAATTAAAAGCAACGATCAAATGCTTGATAATTGTGTCCTTTATAACATAAACATTGGATTTTCAAATTAAAAAGTAATTGTTCAACACAAATGAAAATTAATAGTTAGGACAAAGATTAATTGATTAATTTTCTATTTTCCAAACTAAAGACTATTTTGAAAACATTAAGTATCATGGCAATAATTAGCCAATAGGTGGCAACATTAGTTGATCAAGTACTTGTAAAACCATGTTGAAAAGATGTAAAATCTTGAACCTAATTTCTGGAGTCATTTTGAGTTTAAGCACATCGAGATAAACCCATCAATACTTGTCAGGTGGGTGTGCTTCGAAAATGAGGAAAAATGCATATTTTGGTCAAACTTGATCAACCCTCAAAAAAATGTGCCCAAAATATGTCATATTTGGTACCTTTAGATTCTTCTCATTGCAAGCTTTCCAACAACACTTGTTTTAGGAAAATTTCGAGGTTCGTAGCAAAAGTTACATGAAAAATGCAAAAATTGAAGATGAGATGTGACTAAACCAGTAATTAAGGGATAATTTGGACATTTAGGACCCCTAAATCTAATTAGGTTTATGGGGGGTCTA
Organism: Thalassia testudinum; assembly: GCA_037157565.1. Classification (NCBI taxonomy): domain Eukaryota; kingdom Viridiplantae; phylum Streptophyta; class Magnoliopsida; order Alismatales; family Hydrocharitaceae; genus Thalassia; species Thalassia testudinum. The sequence goes on along the minus strand of JAZHRO010000073.1, from coordinate 104,730,151 downwards.
TAAATAGGAGGCGTAAGGCTTAAGGCCACCTTTATTTCCCTTAGTGGTCGTACAACTCTTGAGAAAAGAGAGCAGGGAGGGTGAAAGGAAGGAGGAAAAAAGAGGAGAGAGAGGATTGGCCTCTCACACACGTGTAGCATCAGTAGGGGACGCACGAGCATGGTAAAGAGGGGGAGGAGTGGCTTCGTGCAGGAGCGATCGCATGTAATGTGTACCCTTGCAAAGACACGAAAAGCGCAAGGCACGCATTTAGGCAAGCACAGGAGGGGGAAACCATGTGCGGTGACATCGGCGGGTGGTGCTCATGAGGGCATCAGGAGCATGCAAGTGCGTGGACTACATGCATTCAAGGTGTACGAGCTTGTGTGCGAGCAGGTTCTCGATTTTGCCCCAGTTTCACATCTTGACCTATTCAGGGGTCAAACAATGTCTGTTTCTCACGTTGCAAGACTTGTTTGAATCATCTTTTCGTAAACTAAATGTTGATGAGCCCTAAAATCGATTCTAGCAATTATTTGGTGTTTGAAAATTTCAGTAAAGCCCCTATTGCAATTTCACTATACTCCCTTGTATGTCTCAACGTAGACTTGATTTTCAGAGTACATAAGTGGTCACAGAATACTGAGTTGCATTAAAAATGTTTAATTATGTGTCGTTGTTGTAGTGTATTTGTCACAAATGTAAACCGATGTGCCATTTTTATTTAATTATAATTTTTACTGGTTTGTTTCCAAGTCGTTCACTGGGAGACAGTTATTAATATACATCACTCTATAAGTTCAAAAATGTTGTTTTATCCCAAAAATGTTAATTTTATTTACAAAATAAATAATTGAATCAAACAATTAATGAATTGGTCAATTATTTACAAAAAGAATCAATTGATATGTATTACAATGCCTTAAACATATGTACAACAAACATGCATCAAACATCAATTAATACTACACTATGCTAATTATATACAACTAATATAAGTAATATCTAAGTATAGGTATAAAAATAGCTATTAGTATCTACTATACTAAATTATATTAACATACTAATATCTTTAGTAACATATATTCTATTTACAGTGACATTTATATATGTTACTATAGCCTTGGTAACATGTATATATATAACATAAATAAAAAAGAACTATTTTTACTAACGTATATACATATATATAGTGTCAGATATTTTTGTCGCTAAAGCTCTTATGTTATTTATGTATATAAGAGCTCAAACAATATATATACTATTCTACTTATACATATACATACTTGTATTTATTTACGTACATATACTTTATTTATATACACATATATGTATATTATACATTTATACATACATATATATACATATAGACACACAAGCATAGTAGCCAACAGTTAGTCATTGCGTGCTCTCTCACTCTCTTCTCTCTTCTTCTCATTCTTCTTCTTTAACAGTTAGTTGTTTTAGGGACGTCTTACCTCTCCTCAGACGTCTTTCACTAAGACCAAAAATTGGTTTAAGTGGGTAGACAGGTCACTTTCGAGAAATACACAGCACTCATATGGGGGGGATCAAACCTCTACTAATGAGTCAGCCCTAGTTTTAATTAGGTACATTTTAGTGCATTCCAGGCCCACACCCACACACCCAGGTGCTCACGCGCACACGCACGCACCCACGGACGCCTGCAGGCGCACGTGGCACACGCTTTGAGGATAACCAGACCAATATGCATGTTTAGTTTGAGCATTACACCAACGATGAGGGGTCGCCAACACAAAGGCATTATATGTGGCGTCAATGCCTTATCGCCACACGATGTGGCACTATTCGCAGGTGCCACTCAGCACAACTTAACGCTACGATCCGTTCTAATTCATGGATTTTAGCCCCTGATTTGAGGGCCATAAATTATTTTAAATTAAAATTAAATTATATGAATACAATGCCCTTATGTAGGGCTACCTAATTGTATAATTAATTTAGAGAATTAAGTTAATTAGATATATAATAAAATTAGTTAAAGTTTGCTATTTGTACTTGTTAAATTAAAGTTTAATTTCTTAATTAAAGTATAGATTAGTTAATTAATTATACAATTGATTTAATACAGAGTTAATTTACATAATAAATTATTTATTACACATTTTTAATGTATTTTTGAAACTTTATTTTAATTTATTTACATTTAATTACGCATTTTAGTTAGTTATTCACATAAATACTTTATAAATACTATAATACACTATAAATACACTATAAATAGGTTGAAAATACTTAATATAATATAATACAAATGGACATTATAAATTACTTCATTATTAACTTAAATTACTATTTTATTTTATTTTAAGTTAATAAATTACCTAATTAACTTACCTATTTTAATTACTTAATCAAATCAGTTTACAGGTATTATACGGTCTATATTACATGGATAAATATGTACATACAGTATTAGACATACTTATGTACATATAGATAGGTTTATATAATTACTTGGATTATTATATATTTAAATTAATATAAATTAATAGATAATAATACAATAAGGTTATATATACAATAAATCATCCAAAATATTTAATTTAATATATAGAATATAGATATAAGTTATATATACGCATTATGTACATGTTATACCATATATACATATAGTTTAGGTTTAAGTTATAATATATAAGTATATACATAGTATATAGGGTATTTTTGGGGTTTCTATGATTTTTATCATTTTTATATATAAAGTAGAGATAGGGGATGAAAGATAAAGGGTGAGATGAGTGATAAGAAGTTCTTTTAGTGATTTTTCATTTTTAGTCTTTTATTAAATTCCAAGGTATACTGAACCGTCGGTTATTATGTTCTACTAAGTTGAGGATTCAGAATGCCTTGAAACTTGGCACTCACCTAAAGAAATATCTAATCTTACTCAAGATAGGTTTATTTTATTTTTTAATAATTTTTTTATGTATTTTATTTATTTACAAACCAACTCAAATCTAGGCTTTAAAGAATGTTTGAATATGAAACCTAAGGCCTAGAATTCTATTCTAATGGTTGGATATTTAGTTAAAGCATTCACAAACACTTAACACATAACATGGAAGATGATTGAGCATTTAAACATCATCTTCGTAATGTATTTCATTAAAATCACAATTGGGACAATTAGGATCAATAAAAACTAGCTGACAAAGATCTAATACAACAAGATATAAGTATAAACATCAAATTAGAATCAACTTTATACATGAATGCTTCTTTACATGAGTTCCATCATAATACACAGGTCAGCTTCACAAAAATCCCCAAATCCCAACTCCAGTCATCTCTATCCAACCAATCCAATAGTTGAAACTGAAATTTCAATTTAGCTGCTGCAAAATCTCAGATCAAATGATGCTCCTAATGCTGATCATATGGCATAAATGCAACTGTAAACACTCAGCAACTACTTCAAATATGGAAACTTAGATCTATGGATCAAATAAGTTCCAAAAATGACATTTAATTCCAAAAACCCACTAAAAACAAAGAGGAACTCCACTAAATGTAGTTGCTATACAGCACTTTAGTTTACTGATTTTGGGAGATTTGAGTCTCAAATGCATATTTGCAAATTCAAAAACAAACTGATCACACTTTAAACTCATTTAGAAATCAAATCCATGCATTAAAACTTTCATCAAATGTAACATCTCAAAAATCTCATGGAAAATCAGATATGAGGTAACTAATAAAATCTCATAAAATATTACCTCAAACTCATTTCAAACATCTTGAAAACCCAATGAAAACTTAAAGATATCTCCCAATAGTCATTGACATCTTAACATGTTCTTCACCTTACACTATAGACAGTGTAAGGTGAAGATTCATAGTTAGATCTCAATAGCATTTCTGTTCAAAAGTGTTAAAACTCTCTTCAACAAATCTAGGACTCATTCAAATAAGATTAAGAATTGCATAGCCACGAGAAACACCTAATCTAATCTCTATCTTATGCCATAAATAGCATGAAGAGAGAGTTTAGAATAGTCACTAAACTCCATTCAAAAATGAATCCCAAATTTGCAAATCCCTAGATAATAAACCAAAACCCTGAATGAGATAAAATTAGAGTCACATCTGTGAAAATCATCGGTTCAAATCATTCCAAATCAGAATAGGATCATTTGTGAATTTCATGGATTGGATGATATGACCCTTAAGATGAAATTAGTGCAACTAATAGATCTAGGAGCTAGAAAGCTCTAGATCTGATAATGGCCTGATGGGTGGGTGAATGATGAAGTAAATCGTTGCATAAATTAAGGAATCTGAGTGTGACATGAAGAGAGAGATTAGTGGATCGATGGAAATGTGTGCGAAAACCTCTTTGAATTGAATTGATTAGAGAGGTGCAAATTAGAGCTAAACTAAGCCTAATCTATCCTAGAGCTAATGCAAACAAACCCATCATCAAATTTGACTTCTAACTACACCTAACTAATCTAAATTACACTAACACTAAAACTAATCTAGAAAGCAATTAAAATCCTAATCTAATTAGAGGAATGGGACCTGTGGGTCTCTAGCCGATGGATGGAAAGGAAGAACTGAGGAAGGGGACTCCAGCGGAGAGGAAAGCTTGCTAGTGAAGCTCAGGGTCGTCTTTAGGTGTAACGCGATCCTTAGTGACGAGAAGAGGTTGAAGACGTGGAATTCCACTACCCAGGCGATGGAATAGGGGTCTGATGAAGAAGGGAAACCGGAGTGGATGAAGGTGACCAACTCGAGAGGTGTAGAAGGGAGTTGATGGTCTGTGCATGACCCCAAGGAGCAGCTTAAGTAGGTGTTTCACTTATTGTGGTCACCGTGAGGGTGAGATTAGGTGGAGTTAGGTTAAACGATGGATAGGAGGTCGAGGGGAGCGCAAGAATGTCTAAATCAAAATCCCGCCGTCAGACGGGATCTGAGGTGAGAGGTGATCCTATACGCAAAAGCACGTGCAAATTCGATTGAGATCAACCCTTGGATCAAGGGTGCATGGGATGAATGGCTACGATGGAGCATGTTCTTGCACTGCTACAGTGGACCTTCGGCTACAGGTCTAATGGGATTTTTGCACTAAGGCCTTTAAATGCGAAGGGGTATGGAAAATGCAAGGAGTTCCATAAGTGGTGGAATAGTCTTGCAGAGCTGTACCTGGGATTTACAAAGAGGTCCCCGCAGCTATTAGAAAGGACCTTGAAGGTTTCAGTTGTGAATAAATGTATATGCTTAAAGAACTTAAATGAAGAACTCTAAATATAAGGTTCTATTGATGTCCAAATGCCACCAAGTTTTCATTAAAACACAATTGAACATTTAAGAAGTTAATTTCACTTTCAATTTGAACTTTTGAACCCGAATAAGTGTTCAATTTGCAATTGGATCATAAAATTATATTTTTGAATAGAATATATTAATTCATGACCTAATTTTGCATTTTTAACACTAATTTGCTATTTTAGGTCATTTCTGTTAATGCTCACACTTAACCATTTCTTGTGTTAATTATGTAGTGTTTAACCAATTTCTAGCTAAACTTGGACATTTTAACTATGATGAGGCACACCTCATCAGTAGGTTCCTAGAATGGTAGCGAGGGACTTCAAGCGCACATTTCAAAGTCATCGTGACCCCCAGTGACATTAATTAAAATAGTCTAATCTCTTTTCCAATAAAAAATACTATTATGCCCTCCTTTGCCAAAGTCATTATTTTATGCACATCTCTCTTGCCAGGTCCAAAGTCCATAAAAGATTGTGGTGTTTGATTATTCCTATGTGGGTGCTATTAATATGTGAATAAGATGTTGAAATAAAATGATGAAACATGAATGGAAAATATTGTTTAGTGGGGAATGCATGCCCTTCATGTGAAAAGCGATATTATAACGTAATATTAGATAATTAAATTGAGAATTTTTATGAAATTAAGCAATGGGCCTAATATTGATGAATTAAAGAGATAATGCATTGCCTCTTATTGTTGGATTGAAGAAAATAATGTGATGATTCTTATTATTGCATCAGAGAATAATTCGTTAATGGCTTATACATTGAAAATTAAATTGTCAATTATTCACGTTGATAAAATAATGCTTTTGATATGCTTAAATTTGTAAATGTATATGGATAACTAAATGAGATAATTAGGTTGAGTTGGTTGGTGAATCAAGGAGTAGGTTAGCCTTCTTGTGAATCTGTGATGGGCCTATTGGCCAATCGAGTAGCGAGATAGGGATACGTAGGTGTATTATATATATGATATTTTGGTTGGTTACATACCCAACCTGTGGAGAGGGCTATCTATGAGCTAGCGTAGGTTGCATCTACATGTATAATTCATAGTATGTAGCTACCACACTACCTATTTTAAGAGCCCGAGGTGATGGAGCAAGATGGAGGGTAATTACGGAGTTGCTTCCCAACCAAGAGGATGTCACATACTTGTCATACCTCTCAGGAAATTGCAACGAGGTCTCATGTCTTTCAAGGAATTGATATGGAATAAATATGATTGTAATATCGAGGGTAACACACTGTTGAGATAAATTGGAAATAATTGAGAAACGAACTAATAAGGAATAATTATAAAGATAATATAGTACTCCTTGTTTCTTTGCTTTTAGTTCCTATTATTTTATCACTTGTACTACTTTACTCAGCATTTGCTGATGTCTACTTTGGACTCCATACTCAGGTATATTCTAATAGCAAATGTCAGTAATTGCTTTTAGGGCTCATTCATACTTGTGTAATTACAATCTGCATTACTTATTCCAGTCAGTCATTTGTTTATTTATTTGATTAATGTTTTATGAATTGTTTGTTAGCTATATTTATATTTTATGATTATTTGCTGGGTGACTCGATTCTATTTAGATTGCTTATCATATTTGACTATTCGGATTCCACCGGTTTGATTTGGATGGTGGGGTTCAAGTCGTCACATACAGTATCAGAGCAAGGTCATCGTACTAATCATAAAACATGTCTAGAAAAGCTATATAAACATTCATATCGTGTTAATGGCAGGAAACTCAATCGCGTAATATGGCATAGTATCTTTGCTTACAATTTCCTCACACTCTAATTGACGTTTCCATTTGGCTCATAGTTCCTGATTCCTACGTTTAATGAACATAGGCCTTCTAGTGTTACAATTTACTACTCTTGATCACCTCTTAGATTGAGTTGGTGTCTCCATATCTTTCTAGCATCCTTATCTTAAATGAGGTAATGCCACAAGTCCTTAATTAAAGAATAGCTATAACTTCCTATACGATAATTGAGATGTGTTCCTTCATTTGTGGGGATGCTTCAGTTGAGTAGGTCCTTATTCCTTGACTAGATTCTAAAAGTTTCGCACCTCTTCTTGGCATGACCGATTGATTGCTATGACAAGGTGGTACTTTGTGGGTGTATAACTAAAGAAGACTTTGCAAACAACCATTCAAATAAGCACTAGTTAGTGTGATTGGTGGTTTATATATAGAAAGAGGTCAAGTTTCCTTTACTTTCCATGAAGGGTAAAATCTTGCTAAAATCAGCACTCATTTTCCAAACAAGGCCACGACACTGACAGTTATACGTGCTCTACCTCATGAGTGACCTTGGCTTCATAGACATTGGGAAGAGATGCTCCAACCTCTCCTATCATGGTAGGTACAGTTACAGTAAGAGAATCGATTGGTTTTCTTCCTCTTCAATTATGGAGCATCACACTCATTTTATCACCTCAATTTGCCATGAAATTGAATGAACCCCAAGCATGGATAGACAAGCCATTGGTCAGTAAGGGTTCAACTGAACTACTCATGATTGTTAAGACAATCCTTAGAGACTATGTGCTTTGGTTCGAGGGCTACGAGTTGTTAGCTAATCTGATGGAGATCAAGATGGTAGACTTTGATGCCATCCTCAATATGGACTGGCTATCGGTGCACCATGTACTTATTGACTGCTTTGAGAAGAAGGTAATCTTCTTTATACTCTATGTACCACATCTCGAGTACTACGACTGGGTGGAGGATATACTTATCAAGTGCATCTCAGCCTTACGAAGAACGTGACGATTGATTAGAGGATGTTGTGGTTACTTAGCCTACTCCTAGGGAGAACCCAAAATTGAGCAATATGCCAATAGTCCACAACTATCTAGATGTATTCCTAGAAGATTTTTCTGGGCACCCACTTGATCATGAGATTAAGTTTGGGATCTCATGTATTCCAGGTATGAACTTGATATCCATTACTCCTTACCACATGGAACCGAAAGAACTAAAGGAGTTGAAGACTTTATTACAGGACCTACTCAAAGAGGGTTTTATCAAGCTGAGTATACATCACCCTAAGGAGCACCAATGTTGATTATGAAGGAAAAAAGATGCCACCTTACGTCTTTTCATTGATTATCAATAGCTAAGGTGACCACCAAGAACAAGTATCCTCTTCTATAAAAAGATGACCTGTTTGAACAATTGCATGGTGCGATTATCTTCTCCAAGGTCTATCTGTGATTCGGTTACCACCAACTCAAAATTAGGGTGTCTGATGTGTCGAAGACTGCCTTCAAGCGTGCTATGGCCACTAGGAGTTTCTTGTGATGTTGTTTGGACCGACAAATGCCCCTACTGCATTCGTGGATTTGATGAACTGATTACCGAAAATCGTAATAAATAAATTGTCGTCGTTGCAACACAGAAGTCAGGATCGTTTTAAATTTAAAATATCGAACTCGAAAGATTTTTGAAAATAAAACCGTGAGTCCGAGTCATCTTAAAGAAGCGATCAAAGTTTTTGTCACTTTAAAAAATGCTCGATTATTCTTTTTTTGTACTTTATGTTTTGCTATTTTTTTGGCTTTTTGAATAGAGATCAAAATACAAGATATGAAGCGACTAACTACTAGAACCAACTACGAATGCAAATAAACTAAGACAAATAATTGAAAGCATATAAAAGAATGAGGATAAGATAGATGAAAGAAAAATGAACTTTTATTAATCTAAAGAGTTTGAGTAGAACTAATGCGAAAGAAAAAATGACTACAATTAGAACTAGAACAAAATTTACTCGAACAAAATTAACTAGAACAAAAGCAACTAAAATAAAGAGAGATGGATTGAGAGAAAGTCATAGAGAAGTGGGTGCAAAAGGTTCGGGATGGTGGTGGTGACATCTACCAATCTTCTTGCCCAAGGAGATGTAGAGGGGGAAGCGAAGATCCAGCACTGATGAAGATGGAGGTAGAAATGAACTTGGAGTGGACTAGGGTTTTGGAAAGAAAGGGAGGGTAGCATGGAGAGGTGAAGAATGATGGAAAGAGAGAGATGGTGGTGCCCCCAAGGAGGGGAGGGCATCCAAGGGAGAGATAATGGTGATGGCCAGCTATTGGGTTCTTTAAATAGATGTAGGAACTTAATATGATTGGTAGAATAGTGTTGCCATGGATCAAGGGCATTGGAGGGTCAAGATGAAGTGGTGAAGAGGGAATGGCCAAGAATGACTCTCTAGGTTAGTTTGGTGTCATGTGATGGAGGGTGGAGATGTCTTGATGTGGAATGGAGGGTCAGAATGAGAGATAAAGTGTTGGCCAACCATAGGGTGTTGGTTTGGAGAGACAAGTGGCTGGCCATAGCTGGATTTAGGTTGGGTTTTTTATGGCCTTTGGATGGTGATTGGATGGTGTGGATTGAGAGATAGGGTGGCCAGCTGTATAGGTTGGTTTAGAGGAGATAAGGTGGCGCCATCTTTAGGATATAGGTAGGTTTATTAGGTGTCTTAGGTGGCAAAAATGATCTGGTAATGGCGATGTGGCACATGGTAATTAGTTGAAGGTGAAGGCTTTGGATTGATGATGTGGACTTAGGACTAGGTGGACAACTAGGTTAGGTTAGCTTAGGCATGTAGAGTGGGTTAAGATTAGGGTGGATGTTAAAGGGTTGGGTGAGTCCAATTGAGGATGGGTGAGCCCAATTGATTTGATGCTAATGTAGGGCTCCATCTAAGATTTGGGATAAGTTCCTGCAAGGATAGACAAATGTGCATCAATACACAAAATAGAATTAAGCTACAAAATGCAATAATTAAACCTAAAATGCATTATTTACATTATGATGATTGGTTAACCTTAGTGATTGCATCGGTTTATTAAGTCTTGACCTAAGTTTGCAATGATTTCTCTTTAAACACCCATTTAAGTGAGTCATGTGACTTGCACATCACCCACTTAATATGAAAGGGTTCAAGGCTTCTCTTCCTCCATTTGCAACCCTAAGTTTCTCAAGAGAAGTCTCCAAGCCTCTAAGACCTCCTTCCTTGCAAGCTTCCTCCTTCGAGCCTCAAGAAGATTTCAGCATAAGAAATATTTCACTCATCATCTCTATTTCATTCGAGATAATCTTTTTTGTCTTCAGTTCTTCTTTAGACCAGTTTCTCATGATTTCATCCTCCTTTTGACTCAAATTCTCATGCTCTCTTGGTACCAACAGGTATTGGTATTGATAATTAGTATCGATACCCATTGGCTCCTATTGAAGCCTACTGGAAGCAGCAAGTACCGGTACTCTTCATCAATACCAGTATCCATTGGTTCAAGCTTGCACTTGTAATAGCAACTAGTACCGGTACTTATCACCAATACCGATACTCATTTGTTCTCCAACAGTTTTGGTTCATTTGTTTGATACAATTTTCTTTTGAATTTCATTCCTTCAGGATGGCTCTGAAGTCTAAGTCGAAGGTTCCACAAAACACTTTTCATAAATTTTGTGACAATGACAAGGCCTGAAGCAAATGTGACTACTATAAAGGGTTGAAACTGTATCATTGTCAGCCTATTGAATGGAAAGATTTTGGGATTCATCTTGGTCCTCTTATCTCATGATTCCAATTCAAAAATTACCTCATTTCTTCGATAAGTTGTTTTTTGCTGAAGTTCCCGATGTTTCCCTGATGTTAATTGCTTGTTTTTGCTTATTTGCAAGAAATAGAAAATCATAGTCACTTGGTATTCATGCCAAATGTTTTTAATAAATGATTCACCATCACACCTAAATTCTTATCTTCCATTACGAAATGTACTAATGAAGGTCACACCTTTAATGATGTAAAAACCATGTTCTCCCCACTTTTGAGAATAATTAAACCCTTCTTGAAGCACAAAATAGTGGCAAACCTCTTATGGGTTCCAATGACTCCCCTTGCTAGAGTCATTTTTCTCCTCCTTGCATGGAATCCAAGGGTGAAATACTTTGATTTTCACAAAATTCCGATAGATATTCTTCCCTTAATCTATGTTGTCATCAAGGATGTGCAAATTAACTAGAACATAGTTTTCATTCATTTTCTCAGACCTCATTATCGTGCTTTTTCTCTTCCACTTGACATCCTTGTATCTTATATATTAATCAAGTGTGGAGTAGACTTAGCCAACTTTACACCACTCCACAAAGTTGGCTACTTCAAGTGATCCACGCTAAAAAAAATGGGTGTCAAACCATTGTTTGAGAAGTTGGATTCTATGGACGATGAGGTGATGATGATGAGCATCGATCAACCTCACATCAAGAAGAGGGTTCTAGTTCATCTTTTGTGCTTATGACCTTTCTATATCCTCAAGCCAAGGGTCCATGGGTGGATGTCTCCTATATGCAAGGTGAAGACCTTATGCCAAAAATTTTGGATTCAATCAACCATTTTGGTCATTTTGCATCAAATGTCACATATGGTATTCACCACCTTGAGAAAGAACTTCATGGTCTTTGCATTTCTTTCCAATAATCAAGTCATGTCCGTCCTTCCACAAGGCCTAAACAAAGACATAGGGCTCAACCTCAAGGCTCCAACAAAATTTGGAGAGCGTTGCCAAAAATCACTCCAAGATCCTTATGAGCAACCCGTTGAAGAAGAAGAGCCTATCATCCACAACGGCAATGATGATGAAGAAGAAAAATGATGGGGATGATGCGAACATTCCCTATCAAAAAGAAGGTGATAGCAGAAACAACAATGATGATGATGACGACGACGGAGATGATGCAGCATACATCAACACTTTGACCTCTCATTATACATGCAAGAAGAGGTCTCGCCAAGATGACTAATCCCTTCTTTAGGATTTTGATGTATGTTTACATTTCTTTCTATTGTTATGTACTCCCTGTTGTTATGTTATCTTATGGTATGGATGATTAATCATTTCGATGATTGGATTAGATGTTATGTTATGTTGTTTTACTCTGTATTGGATATTATCCTTTTATGAGTGTGAATGCCTTGCATTATCTACCTTTTCTTATTGTCCGATGCTTCATATTATAGTTTGTTTCAACATTTTTGTTGATTGACAGATGGGGGGAGAAAATTAAAAGAAAAGCAACGATACATATTTTACGAAATCGAGGAGGATAATTTGAGGGAGTTCTTCCTACCTTTCATTTTAGCTCCATTTATAAAAATATGCATATAAATAGTTTTGTCGACACCAAAATGGGAAAGATTGTTGGAACATTATTCCAAATCATACCATGTTTTCATGTTAACAAAACCTCTTTAGATTAATAGTTACTGTTACAACACGATCGCAGATCCCCACAGGACCCGAGACCGGCCCGCTTTGACTAATCCCAAGACCTAGTCGTCCAACGAGAAATAATCAAAAGCAGGAAATAAATCACAACTACACTTGCAATGTAACTAAGTAGAAATAAATCAAAAGGCAGTAAAAGGAATAGAGTAAAAAGGGTCTATCAAAGTTACAGGCCATCACAATTACGACAGAGAAAAGTATAGCTGAAAGTACGGAAACAGTATTACATAGAACAAAAATACTCACTACAACAACAGGAACTAAAGAAAAATAGTAAGAATGCAGCTAAGGCTGGGCTCGACTGGACCCAACTCCCTCTGCGGCTGGTGGTGTTAGCTGCTCAACTCCCTAACCTGAACAAGCTTATAAGATTTTCAAAGTCAGCGAACGCTGAGTAAAGTGGTAATTTAGCCATTTACATGTAATTAAGGCAAACAATTCATTTAAGCAATTAAAAATTATCCATTCTCATTTAGTTCAACCAATCACTACTAATTTGTTATTCCTTTATTTACTTAACATTTCTTGATCTGGCCTGTTCCACACGGGAACGATCTTGATTACAGTCTTTTCCATGATATAGGAGGTACACGTGGTACTCTCTTAGCCGGGAGAGTCCCCCGTGGTAGTCTTACACCCAGTCAACCACCCCAAGGTGAACGTCGCGACGTAGCGATGACTACGACACGCATAATAAACGCACAGGTAGCTATCCCGCACTGGCTTGCGATCAGTCGTTTCCACTAGCGGGTACACCTAAAGGTACAACACGGAACAGTACAAGGCCTTACCCTCTCAGAACAAAACAGAACAGGGGTCTCGCCCCTCCACAGTCTACGTACCATCATTCGACTATCCCGGTTTGCCCAGTGGGCCTAACAAGAGTCTGTGTAGGGCGGCTAGTCCTAACCTCAGGCCCCATGGGGTGGCTAACTCCCTCCCTACACTAAGTAGCTCACCTCGGTACCATGTACTCGAGGGCCAAACTAAGTTGGTGTAGAGTGTCTAGGCCTGACCTCGGGGCTCATCCCAATGGGTGGCTAGTACCCCTATACACTAAAGGGACAATGGCTCTCCTTAGTACCGCGTACACAAGGGCCAACTCACTTCACATCTAAAGAAGTACTCCTCCTAATTCCCCATAGGGTTCATGCTGATATTTCTTTCATTTCATAATCCAGACTTTCATATTTCTCTATTCACATTTTCGTTTCCATTATTAAAACAGGCAGCTCGTGATTTTCCAACTGATAAGGCATCACAAATAACCAGTAAATTTGCTAGCATTAAAGTTTTTACAGGCATCTTAAGTAAGCAGTATAGCTCAACCATCTGTTTCTACCCTAAGGTTCATTTTCATCCTAGGGTTCTACATGTTTCTCAAGTATACAATATAACTCAACCATCTGTTTCTGCCTTAGGATTCATTCTCATCCTAAGATTCATTCAAGTTACTCTAAACATGCAATTCATTTATTTAAATCGTAATATTAATGTAGACTGCTCTACCGGCAAATACGAGAGGAATGGGGGCTCGGATCGCAGATCCTGTCGCCTCTACAACTCCCATGTACTCGACTGGCTGGAGACCTATACAATTGACCAATCACATCAAACGAGTCCAAAATCGTATGCAAGTGACACTAACTCATAGAGAAACTCAAGCGAAAAACAACAGTACTTCGTTTACGAAAATCTGATTCCGTTTGGGCCCTAAACGGGCCAAAAACACTCACACTGTCCAAAATCAGACATCTGGGTCTAGTCCCAGACATCTTAGAAGACGTCAAAACTCACCCTGGGCTACCTGCGGCTACCTCGAATGTCCGAACCCCTCCGCGATCATCTGAGGTGAGTTCCAGACGTCAGACTCTTCTTCCGGTCGTCTGGAGGTACGGTCAGACGTCTGGCGACGTGTGCAGACGTCTAAATGCACCTCGAAGGGCGTACCCCGCACCTTTCCAACAGCTACTTTCTTGATACGTATGTGCAGACCATCAGAAAAGGCCCGACAAGATCCTGCGGTAAGGCTTGCATGGCCGTAACCGCACAAACGCACGTACCTTAGTACAGAGCGTGCTTTTAGACATCCAGCTTCAACTTCAGACGTCCTCCCACTACTCTAGAAGTCTGGGATGTGCTCCAGACGTCTAATACTGGAAAATTTCCAGTACGCAGAACCTCTACGAGCCTTCTCTGCGCGGAACCCCTCTGCGCCGCTCACAGCTGCTATGCCTGTAGCTTCAAGAGGTTGCGAGCCACCTCTGCAAGCTCCTCCTCCTCTAGCATGAGCTCCTTCCACGCTCTCGCGGCTCCCCTTGTGAGCTCCTCCTCTCGAGCTCTCCTCTCCTCCTGTACGTCCCGTCTCTCTCTCTCATCTCCCTCTCCTCTCGCCACACTGGAAGGAAGGGAGGAAGGAAGGACGGAGGTGGATGAAGGTGGCGGTGGCTGGTGGAGAGTGGTGTGGGTGAGGGGGGGTTTAAATAGAGGAGGTTTAGGGTTTGGGGTGAGGAGAGAGAGATGAGTGCACGTGCACTGCGCGCGCGGAAAATAACAACAAGTGCGATTCTTCTACTTTCAGACATCTAACCCTCCATCCAGACGTCTAGATAGATGTCTGATGGCTCATCCAGACATCTTAAACGACACAAAAGGGCCACAGGTCATTTCAACATAATAAACTTAAAGGAAGTTTCGTCCCCAAAACTTGATCCAAGTAGGGTGCAAAAAAGTAGTGTAAAAGCACATACAAACTTAAAGTGGAACAAAGTAGGTCTGAGAAGATGTACCCTCAAAAAGCTCCGGGTACTATTTTCGCATTGCCGCCTCAGGCTCCCAAGTGGCCTCCTCATATCATTGGCTTCTTCATAGGACTTTCACCAGTGATACCTGCTTCCGTCTCAGACTCCAGACGGCTCTGTCTAATATCTGGAGTGGTCTCTCGAGATAGGTCAGGTCGGCTCCCACCTCGACTCTCTCGTGGTTGGGATCGGTGACGTTCTTCCTAAGGTTGGACACGTGGAACACGTCATACACTCTAGAGAGCTGGGGAGGAAGGGCAAGCCTGTAAGTAATGGGTCCAACCCACTTCAAAGCCTCAAAGGGTCCCATAAACCTCGACGCAAGCTTGCCTTTCACCCCAAAACACTACAAGCCCTTCATGGGCAAAACACAGAGAAAGACGTGATCCCCAACCTCGAACTGTACCTCTCTACGCTTCCTGTCAGCGTAGCTCTTCTGTCTGCTCCTGACAATGCGGAGTCGCCTGTGAATTTACTCTATCACCTCTTGACTTTGCCGGATCAACCTGGGGCCAACCTCCCACTTGGTCCCCACCTTGACCCAACTCAAAGGTGCGGTACACCTCCGTCCATACAGAGCCTCGTAAGGTGCCATGTCGATGCTCAAATGATAATTGTTATTATATGCAAACTTTGCCAGGGGCAAATGCTCCTCCCAGGAGCCTCTCTAGTCTAGTACACAAGCTCGTAGGAGGTCCTCGAGTGTCTGTATGGTGCGCTCTGACTGCCCGTCGGTCTGGGGGTGGTAGGAGGTAGTGAACCTCTCCCTAATACCTGCTAAAACTCTGCCCAGAATTAGAAAGTGAAATGAGTATCCCTGTCAGATACGATCTCTCAAGGGACTCCGTGCGGATGCACCACATCTTTGACGTATCTCTCTGCTAGCTGCGCTGGTCCAAAAGTGACTCGAATCGGCAGGAACTGTGCCGTCTTCGTCAACCGGTCTAGTATCACCCAGACTGCGTCGTATCCCTGCTGGGTAACTGGTAGACCCACCACTAGGTCCATGGTAATGCTCTCCCACTTCCACTCTGGCACAGGAAGTGGCTGTAAATGCCCTGCAGGCCTCTGGTGCTCGACCTTCACCTGCTGGCACACCAAGCACTGTTGGACAAACTCACCAACATCCCGCTTTATCCCCCTCCACCAAAAGTCGCATTGCAAGTCATGGTACATCTTTGTATTTTCGGGATGTATGGTGAACTGGGACCCGTGCGCCTCAGTCAGGAGCTCTCTCAACAACTCCTCGTCTCTAGGAACGCACAGGCGTCCCCTCATGCGCAGTACCTCGTCTAAGAAGGAAAAGTCTCCTGGGTCCCCTGTCAACACCCTGTCTCACAGCATCTGTAAGTACGGATCGGCCATTTGCCCTGCAATAATGCAGTCTATCAGCTCTGGTTGCACCTGTCGCGTCACTATCACTGCCCTACAGTACCCTTGGGACTCCCGAGGTCGCCAACTACCCACCTCCTCAATGAGTCTCCAACTCCGTACCTGCATGCTGGCCAAGTGGGCGGGCACCTTCCGGCTCAAGGCGTCGGCCACCACATTGGCCTTCCTTGGGTGGTAGGAGATGCTACAGTCGTAATCCTTCAGGAGCTCCAACCAACGCCTCTGTCTCAGGTTTAGCTCCTTCTGGTCAAATAGGTACCTGAGGCTCTTACAATCTGTGAAGATCTCGAATGTTTCACCATACAGGTACTGCCTCCATGTCTTCAGCGCGAAGACAACTACTGCCAGCTCTAAGTCATGGGTGGGGTAATTATGCTCATGGGGCTTCAGTTGTCGCGAAACGTAAGCGACAACGTGACCCCTCTGCGTGAGCACACCACCCAACCCCTGCAATGATGTGTCGGTATAAACCACAAACCCGCCACTACTGTCTAGAATTGTAAGTACAGGAGTTGAAATCATTCTCTCCTTCAACTCCTGAAGACACGCCTCGCACTCGTCGGTCCAAGAAAAGGGCACATACCCTCTGATAAATCACCGATAGTAGCCTGCCAGTCCCAGGAAACTGCGTACCTCTGTCACTGTGTGTGGTCTCTCCCACCTAAGCACGGCCTCAACCTTGGCTGGATCCACAGCCAATCCGTCTCCCGATATCACGTGGCCCAAGAAAGTCACATGTCTCAGCCAAAACTCGCACTTACTGTACTTGGCATACAACCTGCGTTGTCTCAAGGTATCCAGGACCATACATAAATGCTGCCCATGCTGCACTTGATCCCGTGAGTAGACTAGGACATTGTCGATGAACACCAACACAAACTGGTCTAAATATGATCTGAAAACACGGTTCATCATGTCCATGAAAGCAGCGGGGGCGTTGATCAGCCCAAATGACATGACCAAGAACTTGTAGTGCCCGTACCATGTACGAAAGGCTATCTTGGAGACATCGGTCTCCTTGATCCTCAACTGGTGGTAACCTGAACGCCGATCTATCTTAGAGAACATTGTGGCATCTCTCAACTGGTCGAAGAGGTCGCCGATACGAGGCAGCAGGTACTTATTCTTGTCGGTAACCCGATTCAACTATCAGTAGTCGACACAAAGTCGTAGGATACCGTTCTTCTTCTTCACAAACAACACGGGAGCTCCCTGATGAGAACCTCATCATGAACCCTAACTAGCACATTTTAACATAAGATATCGAACAAAAATCTCCTACATAACCTAAGGGAAGGCCTAAATCAGGAAATTATTGAGCAGAGAATAAAACATTACACAAGGGGTAAAACTGTAATTTTACCATTACAGTACATAAATGGGATTTTTAAGGGTCTAGACAACGGTCAAGTGGGCTTAATAAAAGAAAAAGTGGAATGGTTTGGTTAGAAAAGGGTTATGATAAAATCTGGGAATTAAATGACATTCTGTAACCCTGGAACAAACCCACTTTAATTCACGAAATTTCAGGCAAGATAAAAATCAATTAAACCCTCTAAAATTCATGAAAAAATATCCTCTAAGATTTAGAACCTTCAATTTGGCCGTTGGAACCTATCTTGACCTAGATTGAGAACCATACCCAATTTTTGACCTAATTTTGGTTTTTGTGTAAAATGTCTCGTCAAACATGGTCAAACCTAAAATACAACTTCACCATTGGATTTCTTAGGTCCAAATTAGGTTTATACCAAAATTTGGACTTAAGGGAAGGTCTCCTTCACCCACTTTACAAAATGGTCCTCAACAATTACTTTTCGACCCTTAACTTTTTGAAACCTTGCAACGACCCCCCTATCTTTCCCGTCGTCTTCTTCAATTGGGTCCCTCTGCCACTCGCCTGCGTAGGTCATACCTCCGGTGACTTTGCGCGGAGGATGGCGCCGCGCATGCATGGGGAGCCGACCCCAGATATGAAAGGGAGACTCCCTGCGTTGTCCCCTGCCGCATGGGTTGGCTCCCACGCCCTGTCGGCCACCATACCTCTCGTGCGAACGCTCGAGAGGTATTGGTCTTGCTCCAACCATACCTCCGGCGAGGTATTCTCGCCTCCTCCTTGCGATTCTCTCTCTGTCGACGCCTATTTAAGGAGCGACACCCTCTGCCGCATCCTTCAAGCTTGTTCTGGCCTGAGAATCCCCCTTAATTTCACCTTCCTCATCTCCAGCCGTTTGCCCGCAAGCTCCGACAACTCTCCTCCTCCTTTCTCGTCGCCCTGCCACCATACTAGTGGCAGGGTTACCTCCGCCGTCTTCCGCCACGCCTCGCTGTACCAGTAGGAAACCTCCAGCCCCTCTTCCCCATTGTCGTCTCCTCCCCTGGGTGCCTTCATCTCCGGTGACAGCAGCACAGCCGCTCGCCACTTCCGCCTCCATTCACTCCCGCACCACCTCTTAGATAAGTCCTCTCTCTCTGCTCTTTATTTTTCCTTCATTTATTTCTGTTATTTCTCCTCACCGCTCACACACCACCGCCATCTTCTCCACCTCCGACAGACCACCAGTGAGGTGTAACCACCATTCCACGCATCCACCCACCTCGCCAACCACCTCACAAGCTCCTCCACGACTCATTGATCATAACCCGGAAAGGGAGGTATGGTGTAGACCCGGATAGGCTGTGTTAATATGGTGATTTTATCGTTGAAATGCGTATAGTGGTTAGCCTAAATCGATCCTAACCATCTCTTTACAAAATTTTTAACCTAGCCTACTTGATTTTATCTTGGTCACTTTTAGGCCCATGGTCGAACTCAGGGAAGTGGGATTAGAAGTGAATGAGTTTCGACACCTTTCCTACAACGAATCTCTTCCGTTCGCTTATTATGTTTTTGGTGTTTTTCTATTTATGATTTTTTTTCTGATAATTTTTGTCCTTGAGGTACACCCTCAAAATCAGGTTCTTGGCTTGGAGCCAAATTAGGGTTCAAAATTGGTCTTGCTATTCGCAAGACTGAGTACTTGCAAGTCAAGGATTATCTTTTCTCGTTTGTATTTTTTTTATCTTTTTAATGGTAGGAAAGAGAAACAAAAATAAAGTAAATATAATATATATGTATGTGTATATATTATATATGTATAAAGGGGTGGGGGTGGAGGAGGAGATGGCATGTAGCACGGTGTCGAGTCGGTCGTCATCTAGGAAGACGCAACCAACAGGACGAAGTGCCATGTGGAGTGTAAGGTGGATTGATGGAAGATGAGTGCGAACACACTTTCTGTACACGTGTATCGGGGAATATCATCAATTGGTGCAGATATTCCCGCGATACAACGTATGGTGATATGAAAAAAAAAAAAAAAATGTACATATGTAAATATATATCTATATGTATATATATATGGTTATAATTATATAGGTATATGTGTACTTATATATGTATATATATATAGGTATGTAAATATATATATATATATATAGTAATATATGTATATAGTTATATATGTGTATATGTATATATATATATATATATATATATATATATATATATATATTAGTATAAGTATTTATGTATGTAGATATATGTAGATATACAAATCTATATATACATATACATATATCTATATGTATGTATTTAAAGTTATAGGTATGTATATATGTATATATGTATGTATATAGATATATATGTATGTATGTATTTATAGATATATATGTATATGTATATAAATATATGTATATATATCAATATATATGTATATGTATATATATATAAGTATCTAATAGTGTATAAGTGAGTGGGTGTGTACGAGAGTGCGTGTGTATATGTGTTTGCAGAGAGAGTGAGAGAGTGCTGTGAGAGAGAGAGAGAGAGCGAGAGACTGCTGGAGTGAAGGAGCGGGCGTTAAGTCGTCTGCAGCCTCCAAGCCGTCGTCTGATGTTTCACGCGCAGGAGCGTGCACGCCCACACGCAAGCGCGTAGGTGCGCGTTGGAGGGAGTGGGCACGGGGAGAGGACCGCAGCGCACCACGCTGCGCGAAGAGGCGGGTGCGGGCAGACGCAGGCGCTGGGAGTGGGCGAAGACGCGGGCGCTGAAGCCGGCGGGCATACGCGGGCGAAGGGAGATGCAGACGTAGGCGCTAGAGCGGGCGCGGGCTGGGGCCGGTAGCGGCACGCCAGGTGACCGGATAAGTAAGAAACTTACCAGTCACCGCACTGTAGCCATAGTGTTCCGCTGAAATGCGTGAACAGTGGCTACAGTGCCGCTGAAATGCGAATCAAGCTTCTGTGGCCTAGAAAGTCTTTAAGACAGTGGTTGAATATCCATAAACACTTATTATATTTTTGTTTCAACCTTCAGATCATTACTAAACACTTTTTTTTTTCATATATATATATATATATAGATGAAAACTGCATGATACCATAAAATACCCAGATCCTATAGATGCCTATCCACCCCCCCATGCCAAATGATGCTATGTCCTCATATGCATGCAGGGAAGGGTAGAGGAAGGACGACAGATCGGGTAATGAGAGCTGAAGTGCAGGGTATACAGCAGGGTGGTAGGGTGGGTGGTGAGGTGAAAAGTGAAGTAATCGTGACAGTGGTGTGAAAAGTGATGGTGGATGGTGAGTGTTGTTGGGGTGCCTCCCAACGAGTGCTGAATTTAACATCCCCAGCTGGATTCAGAATGAGGCACAAAATTAGTTACCCTCCAACAAGACAATAGTTTCTCCAACGGGGGCAGGTTCATGAGTAAGATAGGGTTTCAAACGCTGCCCATTGACTGTAAATTTACGCCCAGATTTGGGATCTTCAATCTCAACGACCCCGTTGGGAAATGGTCTCGAGACCAGGAAAGGACCAGTCCATTTAGACTTCAGTTTCCCAGGAAAGAATTTGAGCCGGGCATTGTAGAGCCAAACTTGCTAAGATGGCTCAAATTCTTTCCACCGAATACGGTTGTCATGATAAGCCTTAGTGTGTTGCTTGAAAGTTAAGGCAAAATCATAGGCTTCACGACGGAGCTCTTCCAACTCCTGGAGTTGGAGTTTCCTTTCTCGACCACACAGGTCTGGGTCGAGGTTACATTGGCGAACCTCCCAATAAGCACAGTGCTCCAACTCCACGGGCAAATGGCAAGGCTTCCCGTAAACGATTCTATAAGGAGACATACTAAGGGGAGCCTTGAAGGCGGTCCGATACTCCCAAAGTGCGTCAATCAGCTTGTCAGACCAGTCCTTACGGTCAGGCCGAACCGTTTTCTAGAGAATTTGCTTGATTTTCCAGTTCGACACCTCTGCCTGGCCGTTCATCTGAGGATGATAGGGAGATGAGATACGATGGTGGACTCCGTATTTCCTTAGAAGTGCCCGAAAAGATGCATGGGTAAAGTGGCTTCCTCCATCCGAGATAATGGCTCGAGGGATCCCAAAGTGCACAAAAATGTGGTCTTTGACAAATCGAGTGGATATAGCATGGTCAGCATGGCGCGTGAGAATAGCCTCAATCCATTTCGAAACATAATCAACAGCCACGAGGATAAATTCGAAGTCGTTGGAAGGAGGAAAGGGACCCATGAAATCAATTTCCCAAATGTCGAAGATTTCTGCAGCTAGGATGGGTTGTAAGGGCATCATGTCACGACGTGACATTGACCCTAACGACTGGCACCTAGTGCAATGCTTGGCATAATTGTGTGCATCTTGGTGAAGGGAGGGCCAAAAGAAACCGCACTGCAACACCTTGGCTGCAGTTTTCCTCCCAGAGAAATGGCCTCTACAGGCCTGATCATGGCAGAAGGATAACACACTGGAGAATTCGCTGTCAGGAATACGGCAACAGATGATTTGATCAGCACCTATGCGGAAAAGAAATGGATTATCCCAGAAATAATACTTTGCTTCTGCCATGAGACGCTCACACTGGTTTTTAAGCCAGCCACGTGGAAGGAATCCAGAAGCAAGGTAATTGGCAATGTCGGCATACCACGGTTCACTTGCCACATTAATTGCCAATAGGTGCTCATCAGGAAAAATCTCATTAATCGGCAAACTAAGTCCAATATGGTCAAGGTCCAGTTTAGAAAGATGATCAGCCACAACATTCTAGGCTCAGGCCTTATCGCGGATCTCAATGTCAAATTCCTGGAGTAGAAGGATCCAACGAATCAGTCTAGGCTTGGCATCCTTCTTGTGCATGAGATGGCGAATGGCCGCATGGTCAGTGAAAACAATAACATGTGAGCCCAAAAGCTAAGAGCGGAATTTCTCCAACCCAAAGACGACCGCCAGTAGTTCTTTTTCAGTGGTAGTATAATTACGCTGGGCCTCGTTCAACGTCTTACTAGCGTAGTACACCACAAAGGGGTGTCTATCGCATCTTTGTCCCAGGATCTTGTAACGACCCGGTTCCCGAGTCCCTACGAGACACGAGAGCCGGACCGACTCGACTAATCCCAAGACCTAGTCGTCCAACGAGGAAGTAACCAAAAGACAGTAAAATAAACCACATTCAGCATGAATATAACTAACAGTAAGAAAGTACAGCAGTAAGGAAAGAAACTACTACAGTAGGTACCACCACAACAGTAAAACAGCATTTATCATATAACAAGAACTGCAGGTAAAGAAGGTACAGCGGAAACAAAAACTACTCACTAGAACGAAACAAAAGAGGTACAAAAGGCTGTGGTAACTCTACTGGACCCTACTCGGCCCAGCGTCCTCTGCAGCTGCCGACCCTGGCTACTCAACACCTGGTCCTGAAAAAGGTAACGAGTGTAACACGTCAGCAAAACGCTGAGTAGAGTGGCAGACTAACTAAAGGCAACAGTAGAGTGTACAGTAGCTATTATGTTCTATTACTTCCTTTATTCACATCTTTCAATTTTTCTCACTATTTCATTTGTTTCTCAGATCCTTTACTTGATCTCGAATGTCCTCGTGGGAACGATCTTGATTGCAGTCTTTTCCAAAAGTAGAAGTAGCACGTGGTGCTCTCCTGGCCGGGAGAGTCCCCTGTGGTGATCCTACCCTCAGTCAACCACCCCAAGGTCACTGACAGACGTAACGGTGACTACGGCATGCGCGATAAACGCACAGGTAGCTAGCCCGCACTGGCACGCGGTCAGTCGTTTCCGTTAACGGGTGCGCCCAAAGCACAGCACGGAACCAGGGCAGAGCCCTCTCAGTAACAGGGGTCCAACCCCTCCACAGTAACCAAACCGGGGCCTTGCCCCTCCACAGTCCGCGCACCCTCGCCTGACTACCCTGGTTTGCCCTAGTGGGCCTAACAAGTCGGTGAAGGAGGCTAGCAGAACCCCGGGGCCCGTGGGGTAGCTAGTACTCTCCTAACACTACTAGCTCTCCTCGGTACTACGTACACGAGGGCCAACAAGTCGGTACAGAGCGGCCAATCCTAATCCCGGGTCCCTGGGGCGGCTGGCCCCACTCTACACTAAACAGGTACAGGTACTTCCCTTGGTACTGCGTACCCAAGAGACAGTACAAACTACATCTCAGTTTCCATTCCTTTTTCTTTCCAGGAGTTCCACTCCTAATTCCCCGTAGGGTTCCAGCTCTTTATCTCAGAACATCATATGTTTCACTTTCCAGATTCACGTTCTCAAAATCCATGATTTCAATCATGTTTCTTTATTCATAACAGACAGCTATTAATTCAAATTACAGGCAGCTTTATATTCCTTTCCATTTTTTTCCAAGACTGCAGTATTATACATTCCACTAGTTCTTCCATCCTAGGGTTCATGTCACATCCTAGGATCTAGCATACAACTAGTTTTCCAGCCCTAGGATTCATGCATCACCTAGGAGCTATCATTCCATACATTTCTCATTCCTAGGATTCATGCAATGTCCTAGCTTCTAGTTATGGTTCCATACTTTAACAGATTTTATTAATAAACTTAAGCCACTCTACCAGGTACAACGGGAGTAATGGGGGCGTGATCGGGAATCCCGCGTGCCTCCGCGACTCTCAAGACTGCAACCGAACGAGGTCCTATCACAAGGATCAAACACAAGGAGTGTCTCAAAACAGTGTATAGCTACTGTAGAGGGGTAGAGGAATTACTTCTGAAAAGAACGCAACTCGAATCGCGGAAAACGGAGCCCGAACGGGCCCTAAACGGGTCGAAAAAGACGATACTGTGCAAAATCAGACGTCTGGAACTCCTTCCAAACGTCTTAAAAAGTGGATCAGAGAATTACCTGTTCAGCGTGGTTTCCCAGACGTCCAGAAGTCTGCGGGGACGTCTGCCCTAGATCCCAGACGTCCGATGGTCCCTCCGGACGTCTAGAGGTCACTCCCGCCGTCTGGTACAACTTCCAGACGTCTGATTCGCAAAGGATGGCGAATCAGCGAACCTGCGCACAGCCAACCCCCTCCCTCAGTACGGTCAGTCGACAAGAAGGAAGAAGAAGGCGCAAACTCACCTTTCAGACGTCTGTATGATCTTACAGACGTCGACCTTGCCGTCTGGCTATCAATCCAGACGTCTGATTCTGAAAATTTTTCCAGAATCAGGACCCTGCTCGGCCTCCGCTCGCGACGCCGCCCGCGTCGCACCTCGCGCTCCTGCTGCTCAGACCGCAGCAGGTCCCTCTCCGCGTCGCTCCGCGCCCCCTGTGCCCTCCGCCGGCCGGCCAAGCCGCTCCGGCGAGCTCGCCCTCACGGCAGAGCTCCGCCCTCGCACGCCGCACCTCCGCGCTCACTGCGGCCGCCACTGCCGCCCTCGCGTCCGCTCGCTCTCGCGCACAGGAAGGAGAAGAAGGAGGAGACGGTGGAGGCGGGAGGGGAGGCGTGGCCCTTTTAAGGCCGCGCGAGGAGGAGAGAGAAGGTAGCAGGCCGCCTGCAGCCGCAGAGAGAAAAAGAGGGAATATGCGGTCTGCGCGCTCAGGCGCGCAGGCGACTCGCGTGTGTCGAAAATAACGGATTTCCAGACGTCTGGAAACGATCCCAGATGTCTTATCAGACGTCTGGTTGTGATCCCAGACGTCTGGTACGACGTCTGGGCCACCTCCCAGACGTCTTAAAAGACGTCTGGGGCACACATTCGTTACAGGATGGCTCCGACTGCAAGGTCGAAAGCGTCACACATGAGTTCAAAGTCGAGGGACCAATCAGGTGGCTGGAGAACAGGGGCCTAAAAGGTTGAGAAATCTTGGAGAAATCTTTGATGAATCTCCTATAGAAACCGACGTGTCCCAGGAAAGAGCGGATTTGCTTGACAGAGCCAGGCACAAGTAAATCAGCAATTACATCGAGCTTAGCACTGTCAACCTCGATACCCTTATCGGAGATGATATGTCCGAGAACAATTCCCTCGTGTACCATAAAATGACTTTTTTCCCAGGAAAGCACGAGGTTTACATCAATACATCTCCTAAGGATACGGGTCAGGTTGGCAAGACAGTCATCAAAAGATGGTCCAAAGATCGAAAAGTCATCCATGAAGACCTCAAGAAAGTCACCCATCATGTCATGAAATATCGCCAGCATACATCTCTGGAAAGTTGCTAGCGCGTTGCAAAGTCCAAACGGCATCCTTCTAAATGCAAAGGTGCTGAAGGGGCAGGTAAAGGTGGTTTTCTCTTGGTCCCAGGGGTCAGTTGCCACCTGGTTATATCCTAAGAATCCATCCAGGAAACAGAAAAATTTATCTCCCGCTAACTGCTTCAGGATTTGGTCAATGAAAGGTAGCGGAAAGTGATCTTTCTTAGTTGCAGCATTGAGTTTCCTATAATCTACACACACTCTCCAAGACGTAGGAGTGTGTGTAGGGATGGATTCGCCCCTGTCATTGACACAGATGGTGAGTCCCACCTTTTTGTGCATGACGTGAATCGGACTCACCTAGGGGCTATCGCTGATCGGGTAGATTATACCCGCATCCAGCCACTTAATAATTTCCTTCTTAACGACCTCCCGCATGTTAGGGTTGAGACGTCGCTGCATCTCGCGGGAAGGTCGAGCCTCGTCCTCCGTATATATACGGTGAGTGCAGTAGGAGGGGCTAATGCCAGATAAGTCTGATAAGGACCATCCAATGGCTGCCTTGTGTTCCATGAGGACCTTTGTTAGTTTGCACTCTTACTCCCTGGTCAATTTTCAACTGATGATTACAGGGAGCGTTTCATTTGGTCCTAGGAAAACATGCTTAAGTGTACTAGGCAGCTCTTTTAGCTTGGGAGTGGATGGTGAAAGATCTAGCATTTCTTGGGACGAGAGTGTCCCAGGCAAATCAGAGAACAAGTCAGGAGGAAGAAGTTGGCCCTCAGATTGGCCAAGAAGAGGGGCTTCTTGGATAGAAGGATCCAAAAAGGAATAGCCCCATTGGGTAGTATATGGGCTCAAGGTCCCAGTGTGGATTTGCAAATTCGCCTGATTTGGCGAGAAAGAAAGGGCAATCCAATTTTCAAGAGTGTGGACCGGCGGTGAGTAGCTCGGATATGACTCAGACCACGAGGTATGGGAAGCAGAGAAAACCTCATCAGAAATCTGGTCAGGAGAAGGTATGGGAATAGGGAGGGATGGGGGAACGTCACAGTAGGTGTTGATCAGGCAGTCATCAGTGTTTACAGGTAATCCGCAGCAGTAGAATAGGTCCCAAGGTCGAACTCAAGGAAGTGGGGTTCAAGTCGAATTTCTACGTTTTCCTTAAAATGTGTCTCTTCCGTTCGTTTATTGTGTTTTTGGTGTTTTTCTTATTTAGGTTTTTCTTTTCTGGTAATCCTTGTTCTTGAGGCACACCCTCAAAATTGTGTCCTTGGCTTTTAGCCAAAACAGAGTTCCAAAACACGCCTTGCTACTCGCAAGACGGGGTACCTGCAA